>CM062810.1:718633738-721033738 GCA_031772625.1 Pinus tabuliformis | reverse complement strand
ACTGATGTATATTGCAAGGTACAGAATGTTGAATCGGAAAGGAAGAAGATTCAGTTGGCTAGCCTTTGACTTGGAGGAACTGCACTAGTATGGTGGGAAGGCAAGACACAAGCTGATCTACAAAAACATGGTAAAATCATTTCTCCCTGGAATGAATTTGTTTCTTCTATCAAAAAGTAATTCTATCCTTTAGCTTACATGCAGCAGGCAATGATGAGTTGGAAAACTCTTCGCCAGTTGAAGGGTCAGAGTGTACAGAGTTATACTCAGGAATTCAGAAAGAGATATTTAACTCTAGGAATATCATTAGACTCACCCAAGACTTTATTGAAGTATGTAGGTGGTCTTCATAGCTATTTAAAGCATACTATTCTAATGTTTAATCCCACTAGCTTAGATGATGTATCAGTTCAAGCCACACATCTAGAAGCTAGAGGTAAGAATGTGAACCCAAAGGTTTGGGGAACATCTAAGTATTCTGTAAGCAAGAACAAGGAAAAGAAGTAACTGAAATGGAAGGAGAGGAAAGCAAACACTATACAGAAGGATAAACCTTCATGCACTCATTGCAAGAAAGAATGATCTAGACTTAAACAGGAATGCAACAAATTATAGAGATAACCATAAACGCAGATATGCAGTGGAAATAATACTTCATTTCATTAATATAAAATACTCAAATATGCTTACAAACGGTAATGGAAATAAACTAGCTAGGGCGATGGTAGCTTATCTCTGAGAAGAGATGTGGTGGCTACATGGCTATGAACTGTGTTACAATGAGGCTCGAAGGCCTATTTATTGTTGAGAAAGAATGGAAAACCCTTAACATTCCAAAACCTAACCCTGGAAGATGAAACACAAAACCATGGGCCCCATTTGAGTAAATTGGTACACCAACTTCTCGGGGTTGTAACTTTGGCATACGATCTCCATTTGACGCGTACAATAGCTCGTTAGAAATATCTATCCAAGCACTACCACTTTGGTAGGAAACATCGATCCATGGACCCACGTTGCCCTATATTTCCCAAGAAACGTCGTTTAGGGCCTCAAAACGGCTCCGGAAGTTCAGGACCCGAAAAACTGCTAAAAATAGTAAGTTGTGCTACAATTAAGGAACTGAAAATGCTGAGAGAAAGAATGGTGGGGGTCCAGGTGGACTTGGCAGGTGGCCACCAATATCAACTTGGATCATTCCTCCCCCCTTAGGAAGTAATGGTCCCCATTATGTTGAGTTCCTCCATGAGATGAGGAAACTTTGCTAAACTTGTTCCCAAGTGAGCCACTTGCCCTGGTGAAGGAGTTGGCCTGCTTTGACAAATCGATACAGTTGGATATTCTGTTGGCGAGTGTTCTTGATCTGTGTGTCCATGATCTGATTAGTTGCAGCTTGTTCCATGCAATCTGGATTTAATTCTGTGGGTGTGAGTTGTTCTGCAATGTCGGAAGTGTCGAGCAATGGTGGAAAGCATGGCCGAAGGCGGTCCACATTGAACACTAGGTGCAGGCCAAGGAATGGGGGAATGCTGAGCTCAAATGCATTGTCTCCCACATCCTTAGTAATGGTGTAAGGACCATATCAGAGTGGTCTCAATTTCCGATAGGCTCCAATAAGGCGTTCCTTTTGAAAACGAAACTAGACATTGTCGCCCACTTGAAACTTGTGTGGCACCTGATGTTGATCATGTTGCTACTTGTACTTGGCATTTGATTTCTCGAGAATGTCATGGACCTACTGGCGAATATGTTGGATGTGCTCAATGAAGTTGGTGGCCTTATCTGTTTTGGACTGGACATGAGCTGAATTTATGTGAGTAGCTGCAAGTGGCATGGCCACATCAATGGGGCATAGTGGTTGGAATCCCAAACCCACCTGAAAAGGGTTGTGGCCAGTCGAGCTGTGAAGAGCTCGGTTGTAGTTGTGCTGAACATAGGGGAGGCTCTCGTCCCATGTGCATGGATTCTTTGAGTTGTACATGCGTAGAATGTGCATAATCATCCTATTGACAACCTGTGTCTGGCCATTAGTTTGAGGATGGAAGGCTGTGGACTTAGTGAGTTTGGTGTCCAGCATTGACCAGAGACTAGACCAAAATGTACTGAGGAACTAACTATCCCGATCTGACATGATAGACTGTGGGATCCCAAAGTGCACCCACACTCGTTCAAAGAAAAGTTTAGCAGTGGTTTTTGCTGTGATATTCTTCTTGCAGGCCGCCATAATGGCCATCTTCGAGAACCTGTGGATGACCACAAAAACACAGTCATTTCCATGCTTCATGGAAGGAGGGCCTGACATGTAATCCGCAGAGATGGATTCCCAAGATCGACTAGGGGTAGGCAGCGGGGGATAGAGGCCTTGCTTCTTGATGGTCAGTTTGGCAATGGCACAGGGAGTACATGATCTAATGTACTTCCCAACATCCTGTCAAAGATTCGGCCAATAGAAATACTTCTGTAGTACTGCCATCGTTTTCTCGACCCTGAAATGCCTAGTAGCCCGACTATAGTGTGCTTCCCAGATCATCTTGGCATGCTCGCTTGAAGGAACACAAAGGTGACCCAGGTGGCATAACAAGGCACCTTGGAGGTGAAAATCTGGAACATGCCGACCCTCTAAGAGTGTCTGGTATGTGTGGCTGAATTCTGGGTCGCTTTTTTAGAGAAGTGGCCAATCAAAAGTCTCATGCCCACAAGAGTTGAGCACGGTGGTTAACGCCATGATCGGTGGTCGACTGAGGCAATCTGCAACATTATTGGTGCTGCCCTTCTTATACTTGATATTCAAATGGAACTGTTGTAGGTATGTAGACCACTTCTGATGGCAATCATTCTGCAATTTCTCTTGGTTCTGTATGAACTGCAGGGGTCAGTGGTCTGTGTGGATGATCGTTTCCTTCCCCAAAATGTAATGCTTCCATTGTCGGCATGCCTACACAATGGAATACATCTCTTTATCATAAGTGGGATACTTCCGGACTGTGTCTGAAAGTGTTTCACTATGATATGCCACTGGATGCCCGTGTTGAGTAAGGACTGCCCCAATAGCATAGTCAGAGGCATCTTTCTCGACTTCAAATGGTTGTTGTAAATCTAGTAATGCGAGCACTGGTGCTGTGCAGAGGTGATCTTTCAACTCTATGAAAGCCTTCTGTTGAGATTCAGACCAAAATAATTTTGCTTTCACTCCTCCCTTGGTGACTTGACTCAAGGGCCGAGTGATATGAGAAAACCCCAACACGAACCTGTGGTAGAAGTTGGCAAGACCTAGAAAGCTGCGAAGCTCTATCATAGTGGTTCGAGATGGCCAATCCCGAATGACTTGGATCTTGGCTGGATCCACATGCACCCCTTGTTCATCAATAATGTATCCTAGATACTGAACCTGGGTCATGCCAAAAGTGCATTTCTCCAAATTGGCACATAGCTTGTGTTGTCGCAGCATTTGGAGAACCTATCAGATGTGGTGGAGGTTCTCTTCCCAACTCTGGCTGAAGATCAGAATGTCATCTAAGTATACCACTACAGATGAGTTGGTGAATGACCACAAGATGTCATCCATTAGCCTCATGAAGGTTGCAGGAGCATTCGTCAATCCGAAAGGCATAACCAACCATTCGAAAAGGCCCTCCTTGGCTTTGAAGGCAGTCTTCCACACATCAACGGGTTCGATCGGTACCTGGTGATATCCTGACTTCAGATCAATCTTGCTGAAATATTTCGCCCCCTTTAGTTGGTCCAAGAGGTCATCAATCCATGGGATCGGGTACCTATTACGGACAGTGATCTTGTTCAACGCCCGATAATCAATACAGAGTCTCCAAGTCCCATCCTTCTTCTGTACCAACATGATCGGGCTCCCACAAGGAAATGAACTTGGACGGATGTGACCTTTCTGTAGGAGTTCCTAAATCTGCCTCTTGATTTCATCGTTTTCTAGAACGGAGCACCGATAAATTGGTCCACCGGGTAGCGGCGCACCTGGGGTCAAATCGATGGAGTGCTTGACCTGACACTACAAAGGAACCCTTGCGGGTGAGGTGAAGATGTCCTCGTACTCCTCCACGACCTTGTCCATCTATAGTTGTTGTGCGGAAGGGCCCTGTCTGGAGGCCGTGGCCATCGTCTTCTTCTTTCCTTGAGGGTGTATCATCAAGAAAACAAATTTCCTGGTCTTGGAAATGACCTTACTGCATTGTTTTGCAGTAATCAAGGAGATGGCGGTAGGCGCTGCTACCTCTGGTATCCTGTACAAATTATTTCGTAATGTAATAATAGTAGCACGGGGCCTAGATTCATACACAGCATGTCACTTCCACAAGTATGGTTTCCTTAATAATACATCACAAACTTCAAGGGGAGCAATGTCACACAATACCTCATCCATGAAGGGCTTGATGTTGTATGGAAGATGACACTGCTGGCTCATGTGAAGATCCCGTCCTTAGTGAAGCCACCCGATGGTGTACGGTTGTGGATGTGTTATGGTCGGTTAACCCAACTGCTTCATGACCTCTGCCGAAATGAGGGTCTTTTGGCTCCCACTATCGACAATGAACTATAGCAGGGAGCCCTTTACCAACATCTAGGAGTGGAAGAGACACTCCTCCTCCTCTAGATCTTCAGGTTCATTTTTCTGGATCTTGGCGGTAGCAATAGTGGCGTTGGGATCCACATCAATGATCTGATTCGCTTTGTCATTCCCCATGTCGGGTTCTGACTCAGAGTCGGAACATGCATCTGATTCTAAAACCTTTAGCTCAGCCACCAGTGATTGCTTGGCCCGACACTCACTTGTGTTGTGAGTGGAGCTCTTATGGAACTCACACCATTTTCCCGTGTCCTTTTTGGCTTCGCAGCACTGTTCTTTGCTTGCAGCTTCGGCAGGTTGTCTTGGGTTGCCTTTCCTTGGCTTTGTCCTTTGTTCTATGGTTTAGGGGCAACTTTCCCTTGCTTTGGATTCGCAAATCCAAAGTCTCGCTTCTTTTGTTTGAACTTCTGCTCGACCTTGACGGCATATCGGTATGGTGTGCCGAGCGAGGAGAGGTTCAAGAATTGTATTTCTTCCTGGATGTACTTGTGCAGGAAGCCGCAGTATTTGAGTATCAAATGTTGCTTTGAACCCTTGATACCCAACTTTGTGCGAAGGGTATGGAAAAGATTGGTGAAATCCAGTATGTCCTGGTCCCTTCCCTGCCACAGCGTGGTCCACTTTATGTATTCATCCACATAGCTTCTGACAAGGTAGTACTACTCCTTAATGGCATCTCGGAATGAATTCTAGGTGGGTGCAGCTGAAAATAGTGAGCTGGTACATTCATCCTTCTGCCCGTAGTATGTTTCCCACGAGTCCTTGACGTGGGGGGCTGCTTTAAGGAAAGCGAAAACAATATTTTCCCGACTCGAAAATTCATGAATAGAGAAATAACCCTCTAGCAGATTTAACCATTTATCTATGGAATCTGTGTCTATCTGACCCTTGAATATGGGGATTTCAAAATTAACTTGTACCTTAAAGGGCATGCCATTTCCATAGTAGTTGTTGGAATCCGATGCGTCGCTTCTGGGTAGCTGCTGAAGGATTTGGGCAAAGTTGTCCATCATCGCATTTCGTTGTCGCTCAAGGGCTTCTTCGAGCAAGATTTTGATAGGATCTCCTACCCCCTTGTCTTTTTTCTCATCCGCCATGGGACGCCAACAGGATTTTCGAGGCTGATTTTGCAAAGGTTCGACCAATTCAAGCCCTAACTCCTTATATCCCAACCTTGTTGGAGACATGCAAAGAAAAACAGAGAAAAAGAAGACCGCTCTGATACCACTGATCCGGACTTAAACATGAATGCAACAAATTATAGAGATAACCATAAATGCAGATATGCAGCGGAAATAATACTTCATTTCATTAATGTAAAATACTCAAATATGCTTACAAACAGTAATGGAAATAAACTAGCTAGGGCGATGGTAGCTTATCTCTGAGAAGAGATGTGGTGGCTACATGCCTCTGAAGTGTGTTACAATGAGGCTCAAAGGCCTATTTATTGTTGAGAAACAATGGAAAACCCTTAACATTCCAAAACCTAACCCTAGAAGATGAAATGCCAAACTGTGGGCCCCGTTTGGGTAAATTGGTACACCAACTCCCCGGGGTCGTAACTTTGGCATACGATCTCCGTTTGACGCGTACAATAGCTCATTAGAAATATATATCCGAGCACTACCACTTTGGGAGGCAACATGGGTCCATGGACCCATGTTGCCCCAGATTTCCCAAAAAACGTTGTTTAGGGCCTTAAAACGGCTCCGAAAGTTCAGGACCCAAAAAACTGCTAAAAATAGTAAGTTGTGCTACAATTAAGGAACTGAAAATGCTGAGAGAAAGAATGGTGGGGGTCCAGGTGGACTTGGTAGGTGGCCACCAATATCCACCTGGATCAAAGAAGGACATGATGAGGCACACTGCTGGCTTTTGCATCCAAAACGGAGACCTAAGAAGTTCGGTGGAAGGAAGAAAAAGAATGCTGTAGCTATTCAGTAGGACTTGGGATCAGATTCAGGCGATGAAGCAATAGTTATAGCCACAAGTATTAAAGGTAAAGATTTTGAAGCATCCACAAGTAATTATGCACAATTTGTTCATAATGAAAGTAATGAGAGGGAAGGAAATGATCTTTTTCATATTAGAGTAATTTCCAAGCATAATAAGATCGATACTTTGTTTGATAGTGGATCACAAGTAAATTTTCTTTCTAAAACGATTGTGAACAAGTTAGAATTACAAACAAAACCTCATGAGAATCCATATCCATTAGGTTGGGTGTGTGATAAAACAAAGCTACAAGTAACGAGACAATGTAAACTTAGGTTTGCTATTGGATCGACATTTGTAGATGAGGTTGAGTTAGATATAGTTCCATTGGATATATGTGGTTTTGTTTCGGGAAGTCCATACTTGTATGATAGGAAAGCTATTTTTTATAGAGTTGAAAATAAGTATCAACTCACTAAAAATGGAATGGAATATATTGTAAGAGCTCATAAACTGAAAGATAACTATTCTCTCATAAACTCAGGGCAGATGAAAAGAATTGGGAATTCAAATAAGCAGTTTTTACTAATGGTTGTAAAGGAAAAGGATCCTGAAAAATCTAATGCATTTGAAGGTTGTGATTCTAAACTGAAATTTGATTTAGTTAAAGTTGTTTCAGAGTATGATATTCTATTTCAAGAATCAAAAGGTCTGCCACCCAAGCGAGAAATATTACATGATATTTGTTTGCAGCAAGATGCTCCATTACCTAACATTGGAATGTATAGGTTGTCAGCTTTAGAGAATGCAAAGATAAAGAAGCAGGTATAGGAGTTGCTCGATAAAGGGTTTATACAACCTAGCACATCACCATGTGGATCTCCAACCATGCTGGTGAGAAAGAAAGATGGATTGTGGAGAATGTGCATTGATTATAAAGCACTAAATAAAATAACGATCAAGAATCGTTATCCTCTTCCTTGTATTGATGATCTATTAGATCAATTGAAAGTTTACTTTTCTAAGTTAGACTTACAAAGTGGTTATCATCAGGTCAAAGTTGTAGAAAAAGATGCATGGAAGACTACTTTCAAGACAAAGCAAGGACTGTATGAATGGTTGGTTATGCCTTTTGTCTCAACTAATGCTCCTGCTACATTTATGAGAGTTATGAATGATGTACTTAGACCTTTTATTGATGACTTTGTAATTGTTTATTTAGATGACATTCTTGTTTTAAGTAATACGTGGGAAGACCATGTAAAACATGTAAAGTAGACTTTGAATGTTTTGAAAAGAGAAAATCTCTATGTAAAACTGTCAAAATGTGAATTTGGCAGAACAACTTTAAATTATTTGGGTCATATTGTAGGGGGTGGTGAATTGAAGATAAATACCTCTAAGGTTGAAGTCATTGTGAACTGTCCTAAACCCAAATCTGCTACAGAGCTTAGGAGTTTCCTAGGGGCAGCACAATACTAGAGAAAGTTTATTGCTAACTTTTCTTTGATTGCAGCTCCATTACATGCTTTACCAGGATTGAAACAGGTGTTTCAGTGGGGAGGCAAACATCAGAAAGCCTTCGATACCTTAAAAGAGAAAATCAGTACAACACCAGTACTAGCACTACCAGATCTTCAACATCCATTTGAGATTGAGAGAGATGCCAGTGACTATGCCATGGGAGCAGTGTTGATGCAACACGAGAAACCCATGTGCTATCATTCTGAGACATTTACTTCTACATTAGTTAATTATCCCACATATGATAAAGAATTGTATGCATTAGTACAAAGTGTGAAAAAGTGGAAACATTACCTAATGGGTAAGGAAACAATCATACATACAAATAATCAACCACTTCAATATTTGAACTCACAAACTAAATTGCAGCAATCAATGCATTATAGATGGATGGGTTTTATACAGCAGTTTCATCTTGTCATCAGATATAAAAAGGGCATACACAACAAGGTTGTAGATATGTTATCAAGACCAATCATAAATGCATCTACTATACTTAAGCATAACTCAGTAATGCATGAAAATTATATTGAACAATATGCTCAAGATGTAGATTTTAAAGATGTATATGCAACTTTAAGTCATGGCAAGCAAGTAGAAGAATTGGATTATTATGTATTCCACAAACTGAAAGAGTTAACATAATCCGAGAAGCACATACTTCTCTAATATTAGGTCATTTTGGTGTAAGTAAAACAGTTGCACATTTGCAAAGGTTGTGTTATTGGCTGAGAATGCATGAGACAGTTTCTAGATATATCAAAGGGTGTACTATGTGTGCTATAACCAAGACCAGTAATAGAAAATTAGGGTTGTACACTCCACTTCCAATTCCTTCTCGTCCTTGGGAAAGTGTTTCCATGGATTTTGTTGGGGGATTTCCAAAGTCTAGAAAAGGTCATGAGTATTTGTATGTTGTTACGGATAGGTTCAGTAAAATGTGTATTTTGATACCTTGTAAGAAGCAGGTTAGAGCTAAACAAACAAAAAAGTTGTTCTTTCAGAATGTATGGGTTCATTTTGGTTTGCCCACTTCTATTGTATCTGATCGAGATTCTCGACTTGTTGGGAAGTTTTGGTCAATTTTATGGGAGTTGATGGATACCAGGTTGAAGAAGAGCACAACATTTTATCCACAAACAAATGGCTAGACAGAAGTGGTCAGCAGGACAGTGATCTAGTTGCTTAGAGGCTATTGCAGCAAGCATCCCAAGCTTTGGGATGAGCATTTGTGCTATGTGCAACATGCTTAGAACCGTGCTAAGCACTCTTCTACTCAGAGATCTCCTTTTGAGACTTGTTTTGGTTTTATACCAAAGTCTTTCTTGGATTTTGTCTTTGGTAAAGACATAGCAGTTGATGGACACAGTGATGTGGACAAAGCAACCAAGTTCATTAAACAAATCCAGGAAATTCACCAGGTAGTACAGGAATAGTTGGAAAAAAGTCAAGCCAAGTACAAGGCAAGACATGACAAGCATCAAGTTGAGCATAGTTTTCAAGTTGGTGATCAAGTATGGCTACACATTAGCAAAGACAGAATGCAAGGTGAAGGTAAAAAGATAAAACCAATAAGGTATGGACCTTTCAAGATACTTGATAAAATTGGCGAAAATGACTTTTGCCTTCATTTGCCAGCTTATATGCAGATCTATTCAGTCATTAATTCAAAAAACTTGAGATTGTATGAACCTTCATTGATTAAAGATCCTGAAGAGCAAAGTCAGTTGCTTTCTATTGAGGATCTATTGTCTGAATATCGCAATGAGTTACAGGAAGATACAATTCTTGACAGGAAGGTGAGAACTACGCATCGAGGGGATGTTGAGTACCTGAGAGTAGGGTTCAAAGGTTCAAATCCAAGCAAGGCATGATAGATAAAAGTTAAACAAGTGAGGGAGTTGTATCCTCACTTGATCGATGCCTAAAAAAAACCAGCTTTTGGTGGTCCAAAAGCTTTTCAATGGGAAAGCGTGATCCAAAATGGATCCTAAAAACCTCTAAGTTCAAGTCTTTAAAACTATCGGAAAAAACTATCGCAAGGGAAAACAATGAAAGAATGGTGGAAAACAGAGTTATCAGAGGTTAAAATGCTGTTGCACCAGAGCTGTTGGATCGGACAGATCAACGGTCCAAATTGAATCAAGATATCACAATCAGGAGAGGCTAGCGGAGTATATCGGAGGCGGCCCTATGGAAATTGCGATAGCGATCAACACGATTTAATGAGGACCATTGATCGAGTGCGCAGATCAACGATCCAGATCAACTCGCAATATCTCATCGCTATAACACAAAGGAAGGACTTACCAAAGGCCCGAAGACCATGCGATATGCAATTGCGATATATCGTATTGCAATATCACATCGCAAAACACAAAGGGGTGATGGACCATGAAACAGTGATACGCCGATGCGCCGATAGCCGATAAGGCTGCTCAGAGCAATTGGCGATCGGATATCTGGAAGTGAAGCGACATGCGCAATGAGCGGACCTTACAGGTTTATAAATGCAGCTCTATAGTATTTTATTTCCGATATAAAAGTGTTTGTTGAGCTTTTTCTGTGCATTGATGCATTTCCATCATAAAACTGAAATACAAAGGGAAATGACGAGAAGCGATAAAGCTGGACTTGAAAGGTTTATAGATGCGGCTTCATGTTATTTAAGTTCCTTGGTAAGTGGTATTTTGGGCGGACTTCTGGCGGCAAGCGGTATTGGATAGGCTTCGTCTGATTCCATACACCGTCCAACACGTAGCACCCCACGGGAGAGAGAAAATTGTCTTTTTAGGTGGGTAATCTCCGTGCAAGTGGGCCGCCTGAAATCGTTGTCAGTCGTTGGATTGGAAGGTCGCAGATCAACGGTGGGCTTGCAACAGTGATATAGCACAGACCAAATAGGGATTATGGACGTGATTCGATATTATTTGAAATCCGATAGAAAGTATTTTGTCGGATTTTTCTATGTTTTCTATGTATTTCTCTCTGTAAACAGAGCAATGACTTTTTGGGATTTCACGTGCACTAGTGGTCCTTTTCGTTACAAACAGGTGGCCACCATACCTTAAGCATTTTACAATGATTGTTTAACGCTCGAAAGGGAGATGAATAGACAGGGGTCGGGAGCGAGAAAGCTCGAGGAGGGAAAGTGAACAGACAGTGCCGATAGACTTAAAAGCCACTCAATGGCAGAGGTAGAAGAGGCAATCACTCAGAGAGGCAGTTTCTCGAAGATAGAGAGTCAGAGAAAACGCAGCTACAAATAGTGTATCACAGGCACTAAAAGGGAGAGTCTATGTACTCTTTGTTTTCGAGTGAAATCCCTGTGTAATAATACTGTTGTTGTGTTATAGCTCTGCTTGAGCTCACACTTGTAATATTCTGCTCTTAAAGACTTAATATAGAGGTAGATACTGAAAGCTAGACCACGAGATGTAGCCACGAAGTTTGGTGAACTCCTTGATTATTCACTGTGTTGATGTGTGTGACTGTTATGTTTTCTAACCACTCATTGTCTATATTATTCGCAATCTTTTCAATCCGTTGCACTAAGTAATGTAAGCATTCCTCCACATGAGTGTGTAATACTTTTATATTGATTTAAGATCTCATTTTCAGATCATCACTGCATGCAGAACATCTTTCCTATTTTTATTCATCATATTCAAGACAATATTGTCAATCTCTATTCATTTCTATTCCCTTAATCCAGCGCCACCGTTTCCTGCTCTGGATTTGAGCTGCGAATTGTGCACCTACCACATCGGAGTTTACAATTATAACTATGCTCAAATAATCGTGGCCAACGCATTATAAAAAATTAATACGTAATAATCCTTAAAACCAGAAAATTACATTGATTGACTTCTGAAAAGCAAGCTTCCACTACCTTCCTGTCTGGTTGTGTTTGTTTTGATATAGGTACCTATGACGAACTCTGGTATTCTTATCAAGAAGATCCCATTCTCGACCATCTAAGCAATGATGCAATGATAACATAATCAAGCAAAATTGCCGTACATGCTTTGGTTGATTGTTCAGGTGACGTCATCAATGATCGCTGGACAGCTAACTTTTCTTTTGTTGTTCTGTTCTCAATCTTCAGAGTTGTATATTAGAATCTGGTTGTGACGCAAATATTTGTTATAATAACATATTTCATGTGCCATGCCAATATAAGAATCTTAGGAATGTTCTGAAATCTAACCGTCAATGGAGAGGTTGATTGTTTGTTGTGTGAATCGTCCTGGAATCATTAAATAATATTTATTATAATAACATATTTTTTACTAATATGTTATATAAAAATATATTTTATATATATATATATATATGTGAAATGACCAGTTTAATTTTTCACTTAGATTATGGTGATGTATTGGACATGATAAAGATGTTATGTAAAGCTTACAATTTTTTATATATTAGATACAGTAAAGATATAATACTATCAAACTTAAAAAAAAAATTATATATTAAAGTAAATATACAAATTTTATACATATAATTTTTTATTAAATAAAAAAGTATATTTTTATAGTTAAAAAATTATAAATAAAATATATTTTAATATAGTTTAAGTATAATAAATATATATTAACTTCATATTTCTATAGAGTAGATAATACAACTTAAACTAATAATAAAAAAAGTTATTAATAAGTGTTTTCCATTTTTCTTATAAGAAAGTTTATAATTCATACCATAATTAATAAAGATTTGATATATATTATTTTTGAAATATTAATATTAAAAAGAATATTTCATTTTATATGTTAAATAAATTATCTCATTTTAATATAGATTATTTTATATATAAAAATGATGTAATTAAAAGTAAAATTTGTGTAATTCTTTTCATGTTTTATATATATAAAACCGTGAAAAATTATTTTATATATAGAGAGGTTCATTAAAATCAAAATTGGTTGATTAGACTTTAAGAAAAGTAAGATATTACTTAGATCTTTTTGTTATCATACACATAAAAAATTTCTAACCGATAATCATTTTGAAGCATTAGATAAGATTTCTACTTTTGATTTATACTTTTCTACATGCTATGATTTGAATTGGGCTTGTGGTGAAGATTGATTCTGAGATGTTTGTAGGAAGACATTTCTATTAAGATATTGTTGTGATATGAAAGTATTATAGGTGATGTTTTTAGATATAATTTAACATAACCTTTATTTTTGTAGGACTCATGGTCATATCTAGATAGAAGAGGAAGCTCTTGAGGATTTTTAGATGCTTACTAGGCTCATACTGACTCCTTCTATTAGGAACAATATCATGAGCATAAAGAACAAAGACGATGTCTATACCTACAAGAATCCTACAAGAATAACCAAAATCCTCAAAAACTCTTCTAACTCGTCAATGTATATGTCAAAAAGAATATTGAATAGGGAATAACCTTGATCAATGTCTCTATTACAATTTATCTCTTTCAACCATCCCTCAATGATCTTAAAATTGGAAGACGTAGTGTCAAAATATTTTCTAAAAGTAATGAAATGAAAAAGAGGATTAATATCATTATTATTCCACTCCTCCATAATGATCCTAAGCATAATGAGGTCATCCATAGTTGATTGATTCCACCATGGCAAGATTTGTGTGGTCTGGTCGTAATCAGTTTGAGAATATTCATCTGGTTTATATGTCAACCATTGGTAAAGTGGTTGAGGGAGGTGGGTGGAGCATCCTCGATACTAAAACCTCATTATATGGTAATAACAAATGGTTGCAAATCATCATAGGAAAATACTTGAATTACCATGATTATGAAGTATAGATTAAGGAAGGAGTAGTTCAAAAGTGTAGTTCTTCTTTCATATGGCGTAGCATGCTGAAAAAAAATTATTGGCTTTTAAGGGGCCTGCGCTAGGATCTTGGGTTTGGTTCACGAATTGAGATGGGACTAGACACCATCAAAGGATTTGAGGGAAACTTCTCATTATTTGTTCCTCTTGTTCATCATCTACATGAAAGAGATTTTTTCTTTCTTAACCATATTTCCATTGTTCGGTATTATTTTACTATTTTTCATTCTTCGCTAATGGTGGAGGAGATAGTTTTTATAGGATATTTAGGAGTGAAATTGGAAAATTGCATCTCTCAGTTATGTGCCATAGGTATCAGAATTTCCAAGCAGGTGGATAAGTTGATACGGGATGGTCAAATAAAAAAGTGTCAGATTATGGCTAAGGAGATTTATTATAGTCTATCTTTGACATCAGATTCACTAGTTTATAGGTTAAAAATCCTAGCCTTCGGAGATCCCACAAAGATTAAAGTGTTTATGTTGGTTGTCCCTGCACAACAAAATTCTTACATGGGATAATCCTTTTCATAGGGAGTTCATTGGCCCTAGATTATGCTCTTTGTGTATTAATGTTGTTAAGGGTGGATGACATAGTTTTTATAGGATATTTAGGAGTGAAATGAGTAAATTACATCTCTCAGTTATGTGACACGGGTATAACAATTTCCAGGCTGGTGGATAAGTTGATATGGGATGGAAAAATAAAAAAGGGTCGGAATGTGGCTAAGGAGATTTATTATAGTGTCTTTGACATGAAATTCACTAGTTTACAGGTTATGGTTCCAAAAACCCTGGCCTTCGAAGATCCCACATATATTAAAGTGTTTCTATTGGTTGTCCCTCCACAACAAAATTCTTACATGGGATAATGTTATGAAACCAGCTCACAAAAAGATAGAAAAGAGAGATACACGCCTTAGAATTCAGCCTCTTCGAGGGGGAAACCTCCTTTACATTACATAAATGAACAATTCTTGGATGATACAAATGAAAAGACCTCCTTTCTATATATAGGAGTCTAAGGAGTCACAAAATAATCCAGCCGACCTAACAATAATAATATAAAGGCACAATAATAACAATAGTGGGCTTCTATGTGGCACAATAACAACAATATGGGCACTACATGGGCACATCAATATAATAAGTGGGTTGTACTAATAACAATGAGGGGTTATCCTAGTAGTATAGGGCCCTAACATGCCCCTCTCCTTCAAAAAGCGTTGTCCTCAATGCTTGAGTAGTTCTTGATGCTTTTGTATAAAATTCTTGTCCCACGTGGAATCTTCAATAGGTAAGTTCTTCCACTTGATGAGATACTCTGAAATTGATCGATTTTGTAGCTGTCGGGTTCTTGTTTCTGTGACTGCTTCAAGTTCCAATATGATTTTTCCTTCCTCTTCAATTTCTGGCAATATTGTTTGAATTGGGATCTTTTGCAACTTTTGAATAAGTGGCCACACTTCTTCGTCCTTCTTCCATTCATCCCTTGCTTCGTTTATCCAATCTGGTTGGATAATAGAAATAGCACAAAACAATGCTTCCACAGCCTCATCCTTGAAGAGTCTTCCCATTTGGTAAGGTCGCCATTTTTTAAGTGCATGTAGTATTTTCAACATTTCCTTCTCATAATTAGCTTGCTTGAGATGTAGCAGTAAAAATACCCAATCACCTACATCAAAACATTTTTCACTATGATGTTGATCTACCTGTTGTTTCATTTGATTTTGCACTGAAGTGGCGTTATCCTTTAAAAGTTGGAGAACTTGTTGTTGATGCTCGATGTGATCTTTCTCTGCTTGAACCTTTTTCTTCTTGATATATCCTTCTATCTCTAGAGTTTGAGGAGTGGTAATTTCTTCCAATCCTTTACAAGATATGGTCGGATTCATTTCTTGATGCTCGATGTGATCTTTCACTTCTTGAACATTTTTCTTCTTGATATGTCCTTCTATCTTGATAGTTTGAGGAGTGGTAATTTCAACCAATGAATTACAAGATATGGTTGGATTCATTTCTTCTTTCTCGATGTGATCTTTCACTTCTTGCACCTTTTTCTTCTTGATATGTCCTTCTATCTTGAGAGTTTGAGGAGTGGTAATTCTTGCCAACGCTTTACAAGATATGGTCTGATTCATTTCTTCTTTCTCTGGGGTGGGGTCCTAGCGTATATCTTCTTCTTTTGATGTTTCTTGATACTTTTCTTCCTCCTCTTCATATTCTATGTAAAATAATTTCTTCTCAGCACACTTATGACCTTTAGTGCATTTTCTATCACAATTGTAACAAAGCCCTTTTTCTCTTTTTTCTTCCAATTGTTGTGGTGTAACCCTTGTAGGTTGTGGAAGGCTAGGAGAAACAACACTTCCATCTTTATAGTTGTGAGGGGTACGCTTCCTAGTTTCCATAATTTTTCTTTCCACTATGTCACAAATCCCTTTTACTTTTTCTAATTTTTGTGGTGTTGCTCTAAAAAAGGTGTTGCTCTTTGTATCCTCATAATGTGCTATCATTTCCTCTGTGAAAATTGACCACGTAACAAGTTGTTTATGAGAACAAAGCCCTTTGTACCATAAAAATTGATCTGGTTCTAAATATGAAGATGCAATACATACCTTTTGTAACAGTTGTACACCATGTAGATCAAAATATTGCTCCATCTGAAGTATCCAATTTACCGGATCCTTGCCATCAAACTTCCTCATCTTGCTTTTTCTTGATTTTAGGAGCTCGACCTTGAAACGACTGTAACTCTGTACTTTCGGATCTTTAAGTTCTGAAATTGTGACCTAAAGTAGCCCTTTGTGTCCTCTTTCCAATGCCACCAATCTGATCCAAATTGAATTCACTAAAAAAGAGTTATGAACAATCTCCCAAGATGACCTGATTATAGACCTTTCCAGAAGAGCGAACTTGTATGAAGTGCCACGTGTCCATTTTTCGACCTTTGGCTCTTAAAAAGATATAAAAACAAACTACAGTCTGTCCTTTTTCTATACCTTCTTACGAAATTTCAATCCGATGCTCAGAGAGAAAGTTATGACGATTTTCCCCAGGTCACCTATTTTGAATGTAATTTAGGAGTTTGCAAAAAGACCAACTTCCTCAGATCATATCTCCGACAATATCACGCGAAAAGCTCTGAAATTCGAACCCAAGGTTCAACGTGATTTCTTCTCAAACGGGTTTTTTTTGCGACTTCTGAAACATCACAGAAAAAAGTTATAGTGAAAATGCCACGATGACCTGTTTGGAGCAGCGAAACCCTAGAATCCAAAGCTCTGATACCAAATGTTATGAAACCAGCTCACAAAAAGATAGAAAAGAGAGATCCACGCCTTAGAATTCAGCCTCTTCGAGGGGGAAACCTCCTTTACATTACATAAATGAACAATTCTTGGATGATACAAATGAAAAGACCTCCTTTCTATATATAGGAGTCTAAGGAGTCACAGAATAATCCAGCCGACCTAACAATAATAATATAAAGGCACAATAATAACAATAGTGGGCTTCTATGTGGCACAATAACAACAATATGGGCACTACATGGTCACATCAATATAATAAGTGGGTTGTACTAATAACAATGAGGGGTTATACTAGTAGTATAGGGGCCTAACAGATAATTTTTTTCATAGGGGGTTCATTGGCCTTAGCTTATGCTCTTTATGTATGAATGTTGCAAATGAAGTGAGACATTCATTCATGGATTGCCCCTTTGCTACAATGGTATAGAGTGGGGTTTTACATTCTCTTTGCATAGCATTGCTTTGGGTAAATATTTGGTTGGAGGATTTTCTTAAATATTAGTTTGGGACACATAATGAACATTGTTCTTTGCCCTTTTACATTATATGGGGCATATGGAGATGCAGAAACTGTAAGATGTTTTCATAGAACGAGGCTGATATTAGAAGCATCGTGATCAAGATAGTGGCATATTATTTAGAGATTAGACCTCAAACAAAGATACAGGAAAAGAAAACGATCAACAAAAAGGATATATGGAGTGGGTTTCCTTGATGGTGCATGTTCACAAAGGTTGTGCAGTTGTGATGTATACATTGTTATAAAACTGGGTAGATAGTATTATTTTTGGTGGGAAGTATGAATATCTTCAAATATCTTACCAAAAATCATTGCACTTTGGGTTCATTGCACTTTGGGGCGTTCTCATCTGCACCAAAAGGCACCATTCATTGAGTCAATGGTCATTCACATCTTCAGCCACATATGCTATCAAATTGGATGTGTCACATTCATTATCTGGAAAAGGTTTTCCAATGTATAACTTCCAGACACATGTACAAAGAAGCACAGAATTCGATTGGAGACATTTTGTCGACGGTAGGAATAGCAAACGTACTGGGTGTGATCTATATTTTGTGACTTTTGCCCAAAGTTCTTTGTTCAATGTAAGAAGCATTAATATCATATATGATCTCTTAGTGGTCTCTTTTTGTTTTTTTGTGGATATTGATGGTTTTTTGAATCAGCTATTTCTGACTTCATTCTGGACAGATTCCTAATCAGATAAAAGATCATTGTTGATACATCATGATGTTTGAGATAGGAAAAGGATAAGTATGAAAAAAAAGAAAATCCAGGTTTTTGTTTCTCATTTGAGCCCTGCCTGGATCAAATAGTACAGAAAAGGAACTATGTTGTATGTACTCTCTTTTTTGAACAAAAATAAATCATTTTCTTCTACTGAAAAATAAAGGTGCTGCAAGATTTTCAGTTGGTGCTCGGATCGTACTACTTGTTTGGAGGCTTCTTCGGTTTTAATTTTTTAGTTAGCGTTGGATAATTTACCATGCAAAATCAAACTAGCTGGTTACCTGGGAGTTACATAATTCTGCAGTTCCAAAAAAATCCTAATCTCTTGGAACATATCAAATATTTGCGGCAAAAATTCTATAAGCTTATAAAGGAGCCTGATAGCAAAGACTTTTGTGAGTGAAATCTAAAATCACGGCCAATAATCTGTGTTCAGTTATTCAAAATTATCTAAGATACGATGGGAGTACCATCACGGGACTTAGTGATCATGACACGGACAACTAATAAAACTTTAAAGTTAAATCTACCACGGCATACAATGCGTAATTTCTGAATAAGATGGAAGCATTTAAACCATGAAATGTGGCGCGATGAAATACTTTTGCTAATAGGAGTAATCTACAACGCTTTCTTGAGGGGAATGAAAAATGGCAGACTTTAAGGCGTCCCTATTCCTGTTCATCTCGGAAAGGAGAGATGTATCTGACAATTTAGCAAGAATTTTGATATTGATCAGCAGCTTATTCTTAAATCTCCATATTCTTTTACGGTAAATTCTGGAAACAGAGTCATGTGGTTTCATTTTTGGATTGGACTCCTTTAGCCATCGTCATGTCTTTAACGAAAGTATTTAAGTTCAGAAAAGAAGATCCTCCGGGGAGGACGGCCTTCGTTGCAGACTCCTTCATAATGAGAACGTTGTCTCTCAACTTCTTCCCTTCCGGTGTTCTCATCATTCTCCTCATAACGTCCTCCACCTCTTCTTTCATGACCACCTTCTGGTTATCTACTTCCACATCCTCAAAAGCCAGGCCGATTTTCCATATTTCCTTGGCGAATCTGCTGTTGAGGAATTGATCGCCAAAATATGGGAATCCCACTACGGGAACCCCCAAGCCCATTGCCTCCAAGGTAGAGTTCCATCCGTTGTGTGTGAGAAACAATCCCACTGAGGCATGGGCAAGTACTTTACACTGTGGCACCCACCTCGCAAACAGGGCCCGCTCCTTCGTTCGTTCTTCAAAGCCCTCGGGTAAAATCGCAACCTGGCCTTCTGCGATATCCAACCGACGAACCCACAAGAAAGGTTGTCCGCTGCCTTCGAGCCCTAGTGCCAACTGCTCTAGCTGTTGCTGAGATTTCATGACAGCGATGCTGCCAAAGGAAACGTATATAACTGATCCCGGTCGTTGCATATCAAGCCATGTCAGGGAGCTCTCTTCCTCCTCCCACAGACTGCCACACGAATCCCTTCCTTCTAAGAAATTTGGAAGAAAAAGAGGTCCTACGGCCAGAGCAGGACAGCCATTCAAAGAGAGTGCTGTTACTGCATCCCTCCCTTCGAGCTCCTCGAACGTGTTCACTAATACGTAGTCGCCATTGCTTTGCTTCTGCATTTCATAAAGAATAGCATCGAAGGTAATGTCCACCGGATCCTCAGCACTACATCGGGACAACATGTCGGTTGGCTTCAATGGTGGGATGTTGCCCGGAAGACAAGTGATGAGGTTTTCTTTATTTTTGCCTTCCGACACTGAAGAAGTTACAAACAAATTACAGTCATTTTAATGAATATAATTAAACAAAAGCACTCGGGATATATAAGAAGACTGTAAAAGGAAACAAAATATGAACTAGTTTTTTATCTGTTTTTTATGAAAATGTCAGTGTTTTTCGAACTGCGATGCAATATAATCGAATTTTCTTCGCTGCTGTAGGGTGATTAAAGCCAACTCAATTACGTGTTAGAACTTAGAACTTAGAACGTACATGGAGAGATGGTAGATTGCAAAGTTTTGGACTAGGGAATGAAATTTGACTTATTGGAAGTCAAGATTACTTAACCATAGTTGACCTGAAGCTGGATAAATTAGAAAATGTCAATTTTCCTGCTTGGAAGTCAGTCGTTTTTTAGGAGTGACCAAAAATAAGGAGGGTGATAAAGGCACATTTTATATAACTAATTCGAAAATAAATATTGATATGTGACCTCGAGGAAACCAACCTAGTATAATGTTATTAAAATTTCTATAAATCATAGGAAACAACGTGTTTATATGTCAACTTTCTTTACAATCATTGGGACTCTACAGACCATACTACAATACTATTTGCTTAACAGAAAAAGAAACAAAAGAAAAACTACTTAGGATACACTACTTATATCTGTCAATTTTACGAGTAATAAGAAAATATTTCTAAGATTAAATTTCGTATTATTTGTTATTCAAATAAAATCTATAAAAAATAATATTTTCCTAATTTTATTTACATTGAATGGAATTTAAACAAATATATCGAAAAAAATATCTCATTTAATTTTTCAAGTTTATTTATTTAAATATGAGGTCACATATGTTATGTGGTTTTATGTTTTGCAGTTAAATAGAAAATACAACTATAAATGAAAATAATTTTTTTCACTCAAAACATTAACATTGTCTTAAACCATAAACAAGTATTTTCTTTAATTGAGCCATCTCCTAGACTAGAACAAGTCACCATATCAACAACTATATAGATGTTATCGTAAAGCATAACAATTACCATAAACTAAATACTACCATAAAAAAATAACATCTCACTCTTCATAAGAATTCCTTACTATAATCAAAGAAGTAGCAAGGTTCAAATAATATATACCAAAATGTTAAAGAACTTAACCGTTTACAATCTTATACATATGCATTTTTAGTAGAAACTCTCCTCTTGTTTTCCAACAAAGCTGAGGCAATCTACTAAAAACCACACCTAAGTTATCCCTGATCCACAATCCAACCAAAATATTAAACATATTAAAATACAACTAAAATTCATATCGAAGCATCACTAAATCCATATGTGTTGCATCATAAAAGACATGGTTTAGGTCTAAAATTAACAATAACATATATTAATAAATATGTCTTATCGAGACGCTTTAAAAGAGACAAATCCCTAAATAGACTCAGTATTTAGAACTTGATATTGCATTGGGCCTAAACAATCCATAACAAGATACAAAACAATACCAATAGATGAGGAATTTATAATAAAATCATTAGCCATTGCAAAGACATGGGCAACCATAATTTCTAAGTGGATTAGTGGTAGAGCTATTCCTTCTGTAAATACAAATGATTAGATAAAAATAAGATGGACTATTTTACCCTAAAGTTTAACACCATTAGAAAAACATTCATAGCTTCGAAAAGTATACAAATGATGAAAAAAATATGCATAGCTATTAATAAAAGTTTATGTATATATCAAAACTTTGTGCATGATTGAGGAAATGGAAGAAGTGAAGATAAACTCTGGTAGGTTTAAAGCGCCATTCTTATTGTGATATGTGATTTTATCTACCTATATGACATGAGTTTTATCTTTCATATCATGAGGACTTGCTACAACTAGTAGTTGGTTGGTTGCTGAAGGTAGATAAGTGGTATAGACATGTGGCAGGATGGAGTGGGTATAGATAGATGATGATTGTGGTTGGTTGGCTGTTGAAGGTTGATAAGTGGTCTAGACATGTGGCACGATGGAGTGGGTATAGATAGATGATGATGGACCAGAGAGAACCATCCCCTTAAATGAATAACTTTAACATAAATATAATTAATTTAGAGTGTAAATTCCTCATGTTTCTACATATACCATAACATTATAAATTGAAATAAGTGATAATAACCCTATAATTTAAAAATGGAGTCAACATTGATATGTGTGTGTAATTTACTCTTCAATTTGGTTTGTTGGCTTTGCACTTGCTCTTGTATTTTTAAATCATCCTTTCTTTTTTGTTTTTTAATTGTAATTTTTTTTCCTTATTTTTTATTTCTTTTATATTATTGTTTAAATTTTCATCTATATTTTTTTATTGATATCATTTATTAATAACTTTAATTTAAATATTTTTTTTATCATTTTAGAAATCACATTATTGGTTAAATTTTCATTTTTATTTTCATATTAATCTAATTTATTAATCATTTCAAAAATAATGTCCCAAATGTTTCTATGTTAATATGATTCTATTTTCTTCAAAAAATTATTATCTTTTTTTCTTGAAAATATTATAACAAGGACGAAAAGACTCAACACTACATTCTAAAGTCAAATACCTTCTCTTTTGTGACATACTTCTTCTTGTAAAAGTTTCCACTTCTTTCTTGATCCTTATAAATAGCATTTTATTATATGCTTTTATGGATAATATTGGAGACATTTGAAACTTATTTTTAAGGGTCTTGGACAGGGATATGGGCCAGCGTCCACATGCCCAACCCTTTGCGGAAGTTACCACTTCTTTCTTGACCTTTATAAATAAACTTTTATTATATACTTTTGTGGATACTATTAGAAATATTTGAGACTTTTTTTTCAAGAGAACCTTGAATAGGGATATGGGTCGGCCTTGCACTTTGTAAGCCTCCACATGCATAGCCCTTTGATTCTCCCCTGTGGCACATTTTTATTTTCTACCATACATTTCAAATGCAAAAGAAATACTCTCTAAATAGATAATCCTTAGAAAAAAGTTCCATGAGTCCACTTAGTATAGTTTTAACGAAAATTACCAATCACCAATTCTTAATGATAAACAAACTATTCTAAGAGAATAATAGACACATATATAATAAACTTTGGAATCAAATACCGAAATCATTATGATGCTAATGCAAATGACATCTACTATTAAATGGAAATTGACTTATCACAATAGCATCAACGACTATGTAATAAGCCCCCTCGCTATTATTATTAGGTAATTCTACCAATAAATGCTTGAGTTGGGATTCAAAGCCACAATAACATCCCCATGAACTCCTAGAATGAATGTAACCTGAAATAATCACTTTTATAAACATGTGATTCTAATATCTTATGTCTATCCTAACATAGTATTTGGATATTATATATTTCTCATAATTATAGAAGGCGTGCCTTTTATATTTTCTATTTTCGAACATAGTTAAGAGTTTTAGCTCTTTATTTTATTGTTAGTTAAGAGTTTTAACTCTTTAATAAACATGTGATTCTAATATCTTATGTCTATCCTAACATAGTATTTGGATATTATATATTTCTCATAATTATAGAAGGCGTGCCTTTTATGTTTTCTATTTTCGAACATAGTTAAGAGTTTTAGCTCTTTATTTTATTGTTAGTTAAGAGTTTTAACTCTTTATTTATTGTTAGTTAAATTCAGGATAGGAAATAAGTAAATGTATATTTGTTTAGTAATTTTCTTGTTATGTCTTTTCATCTTATGCATTAACTCTTTATTTTATTTTTTTAGTAATTTTTTGTTGATGTGTTTTCATCTTAAGCATTAAATAGAATGATTTTGAAACTACAAGTTTTTAGTGAGGTATAATGTTGTAAATTTTCTTCATACAAAGCTAACAAGGATGGTTTCTCTTATGAACAAAGAGAAGAAAAAAATGATAGCAAAAAAAATTGACCATGTTTATTTTCTTATTTGATCGCCTTATGTATCAACTACACCTACCACTTAAAGAAATCTAAAATAAAGGTCATTCCTTTATGATATTTCTTTTTCACTCTACTTTGTACAATTAATTATATTTTTATCTTTTACTTTTTATTATTTTATCTTATATTTTTATCCTTCACTTTTTATCATTTTACCGTTTCCAATTAGCATTATCCATTTCCATTATTTTCTTGTTTATATATTTATCTACCTAGTATTTAATTGTGGAATTTTTCATTATTTCGTGTTTGCATGCTTAGCCTTTCCACTTTCAATTTTTTTTTTCCTTTTCTTACCATTTCTATACTTTTCCTTTACCATTTCCAATTCGTTTTTATATTTCTACATTTATATTCTTTATTATTCTTATATATATATATATATATATATATATATATATATATATATATTCCATATTTAGAAATATTTATAAACTATTTCTAGTTCCTACCCCAACATCTAATATCTTCATAACTCCTTTGCACTATTCACACATTCTTATAACATAATTAATTTTGAGCTTGAGCATTCCTTCGTGGGAAGTGCATACTCGTTGGCACACCATTTCCTCTACACTGCTCTTTTCTCCCTCACCTTTGTACACTCTATCCTTTGCAAAAATTTTCCATCTACATAAATGTCCTTCCTCATGACCTTTCTCTCCACAAAGTGCATTGTCAATGCTTTATTGTTTAGTCAATTTTCCATTTATTTACCTTTACTTTTTCAAACATAGCTTATTTTCCAAATGCATGCATCTCACCTTGGCATTATTAATATTTATTATATAATTTTTATCCCAATTTATTTGGAATACCTATATATTACAATTGGTGTCCAACTCGACATATGCTTCGATGATACTTGAAAGATATTATTTGGATAGGGTAATGGTTAGCATGATGACTAGACAGTAAGACAATAATAAAAATTTCTATTTTATGTATGTTATGGAAGGTTTCATGTCTCTTTCAACTTCATTTAAAAATAATATAAGGAGTTCTTATTGTTAAAAATAGCAACAAGAAATCCTAATTTAATTCGTCCTTGAATTAAATAGGAATTAAATCGAAATTATGTTCTCATAGCAACTTGTAATAGTTAACAAAGATAATTTGACTTAGTTGGCTTAGGAAATTTGAGTTGGAAGTATATCTAGAGTCATGTAGAGTGATCCATAAATTTTAGAGGCCCAAGTTGATTTATTTTGAGTTCTAATTAATTAATTCAATTTAACTAAGTTATAGTCTGTTAAACTAGTTCCCAATGTTGGAGGAACTTGTAGGAGGTCTACTAGTGAAGACGGGCACCAATGCGGCTTCACTACTACACTAATGATCCAAGATATTTTACTTACAAATGCATGAGAATTACATATAACAAATTTAATTAAGCATGGAACTTAAAAGCACGTAAACAATGTAGAAATGATCAGAAGAACTTAAAAACCATGACATGATGATTTGATTAAGGAGTTCATCCAAATTGGACTACGTCTCTGGGCCCTGCTCAATAGTGGGGAGGCATTCATTCAATTAGTGACATAAAAGGGATAAAAGTACAAGCAGAAAACAATTAAAACCCATATACCTTCAAGCTGAAAGATGGGCAGAGAATGGAGAGCTCAGCTTCATAAAATAGATACTACCATTAAACTCCTGGCAAAAAATAGTGCAAAAACTCCTATCCAAACTCCCAATTTGGATAATCGGGCCTTCTGCAATCTATCAAAACCTCTCTGCTTCTCAACGCGAGGTTTGATCTACTGTCAGGGTTAGGGTCTACTACGTGTGTGTGCTTCTGAACTATCTGCTAACTCCCCATGCCTTTTTCCGACACAACAGTCATATATATAAGCATGGAGGCATCCCTAAGAACCAAGGAATTTTTAACATAATAACCAAGTTTAGGCAGGCGGGATTTCACCAAAAGCTTATATGGCAACAACCTTTTAACAATAGTGAAATCATGTTTAAACATAACAAGCCCATTAACTGCGCTCAAGGCACGAGAGCATGTCTATTGACACTTTTAACTATCGATGAACAATCCAAAGCCAATACAATAGACACTTTTGCGATATATGGACTTATCGAATTATAGAAATAATATATAATATATCACATCAAGATCCTCCCTGCAAATCGTAATCGATGTGCAACCCATCAGCATATCAATCGAAGTTCATCCCTCTACGATATGGTGGACCTGCCAAGATTTATAAACCACAACATATAAGATATCGGGTCCAGATCCTCCCTGCAAATTGCAGTCGGTGTGGGCTAGGGTGTCACTCCATGTTATCGCTCCCCTCTTGTGAACTGCAATTGCGATATATACCGCATTACAAATGGACTCCACTGGAGCCGATTCGTATACTTGTTCCACCTCCGACCTATGATATGTGATATTGCAATCGCAGTCGACACCTGGTCAGGGCCGATTCTTAAGCCGCTTAGTCCTCTTGCGGTGATATACGATATACGGGACCAAGTGGAAAGCTACCCTGTGTCACTCCCTCATTTGCTAATACATTTTCGATATCACCTTCTCCTGCCACATGGACAAGTCAAACTCAAATTTTGACTTGCTCTAACTTCGTCATCTGGACTCAGATTTGAGTCCCATTAGGATGATGAGAACTTTCATTTGATTCTAAGTTTATCTAGATTCTTCCACTTTGAGTTTTGAGCCTCTTACAATGCAACTGGTACTTTTCTGAAGATCCACCTTGATCAATCCTCCAGGATCCTCCTATATCAATCGTCTCCACTAAGAGCTTTTGGACCACCAAAAGACTTTTCAGTCAATTGGAATGTGAGGAAATGGCTTCCTCAATTTTTCCTTCTACATCCATCGAGCTTTGCTTGGTTGCATTCCTTTGAAGCCAACATGGATATACTCCACATCTCCCCATTGTGAAGTTCTAGTTTTTTGGTCGAGAATGATATCCTTGGGAACTTATCTAGATACTTTGGTGCAAAATCATCCACTATAGGAATCTGTGAAACCTCCTCGGTGTCCATAATCAATTAAGGTTCATAAAGCTTCAGGTTTTCTACATTTATCACTAAGTACATCTTCATATAAGAAGGCAAGTCAAGATGAAAAATAGTCTCTGATCTTTGCCAATATGGTGAAGGGACCATATCGGATGGGTCTCAACTTCTTCCCTTCTCATTTCATTCTATCCTTGTTGATATGGAGCCATAGCTTTCCCCAACTTGAAATTGATGGTCAACTCAGTTCTTATCAGGTTGAGGTCTATACCGATCTTGACTCTTCTCCAATTTCTCTTGCTTTTCCTAATGAATCACCTGTATCGACTGAATGAGCTTCTGTGCTTTGTCCCTATCATCTCATCCATTTATATCCTCCTCTTTCCCAAATACCATGTCCAAGGGATCTCTGGGTAGATAGCCAAAACATGTCTCAAATGGTGACCTCAGTGTACATGAATGTGCTACTCGATTGTATGCATGTTACACATAAGGAATTTTTTCATCCCACAGCTTGGGATATTTCCCACAATAGCCTTGCAACAAGTGTACCATAGTGTGGTTGAAAATCTTTGTCTGTCCATCGATCTATGTATGTGGTTGACAATCTCTGCCTATCCATCGATCTATGGATGAAATTCCATACTTATTTTCAGCTTAGTTTCCATCATTCCCCACAATTTGATCCAAAACTCCACAAGAAAGCGAGAGTCTCGATCTGACACAATGGATGTGGGCAACCCAAAATGGACCCAAACATGCTAAAAGAAATAGAAAGTAGTTTTCTCAGTAGTGACCTACTTTTTACAAGGTATTAAAATACACATTTTACTAAAGGATCCACAATGACATACAAATAGTCGTGACCTTTCCTAGACATAGGAAACCTCCTACAAATTCCATGGACACACTTTCCCATGGTCGACTTGGAATAGGGATTGGTGTGTAGAGCCCAAGTTTTCTATTAGAGGGCTTTGAAACAAAACACAACACACAAACCTTCACAAAGTGAGCCACAATGTTTTTCATATGAGGTCAAAAACAAAACCTCTACAAATGACATAAAGTTTTCTCAATTCCAAAATGACCATACACCAGAGAGGTATGAGCCTCTCTGATTACATGAACCCTTTCATCACTAGGTATGTATAGTTTTCCAAGGTAGTACAATATATCTCCCTACAAGTAATAATTGTCCACTTGCGATCCATGAGTCAGTTTTGCATAGATTTATTTAAAATCACTATCGTTAGCATATTGTTCAGCATAAATTTCTAACAATAAAGAAACATTTTGCAAAACTATAGATGCAGAAATAGGAGGGCGAGAAAGAATATTTGCTACTTTGTTGTTGGCACCCTTCTTGTGTCTTATCACCAAATGAAACTGTTGGAGGAATCACATCCATCTGAAGTGACAAGCTTGCTGAACCTTGGTCTGTGACTGAAGATATTGCAAGGGTCGATGATCCATATGGATGATGGTCTCCTTGCCAATCAGATAGTGTTTCCACTTCTTTAGACTTGGTATCAAGGCGTACAACTTCTTTTCATACATGGGATAATTGAGAACAGCCCGAGAGAAAGTCTTTGAATGGTAACATATAGGATTTCTTTGCTGCATCAATACAGAACCCATGTCATATCCGTTGGCATCTGTTTCAATTTCAAAAGGTTGTTGAAGGTCTGGTAAGGCCAACACTGGTGTTATGTTGATATTCTCTTTAGTGTGTCGAAGGATTTATGTTTCTTACCTCCCAACTCAAAGACCCTCTTCACATTAGTCAAGGCATGCAAGGCGGTTACGATAATGGAGAAGTTCATAATGAACCTTCTCCAATACTATATCATGCCCAGAAAAATTCAAAACTCTATAAAATTTGTGGGCTCAAACCAATTCATAATTGCCTCCACTTTAGAGGGATCTATCCTTAATTGTCCATTACTGAAAATGTGGCCTAAATAAATCACAGAAGTCTTCCCAAACTCACACTTTGACAGTTTCAAATATAGTTTCTCATTCTTTAGAACATCAAGCACTTTCTTTATATGACACAAATGTTCATCCGAGTTCGTACTATACACAAGCATATCATCTAGATATACAAGAACAAAATGACCAAGAAAAGGCCCAAATAAATCATTCAATACCCTAAAAAATGTGGCTGGAGCGTTGCACAGTCCGAATGGCATCACCATCCATTCAAACAACCCTATTTTCTTTTCAACGCAGTATTCCAAACGTCTCAGCAACAACCCAAGGGAGGCTTCTCTTATAAAAACATCTTACAGGGTAACATAGATCCAGGGTCCCCTCCAGATCAAGGTGGACATACACCTAGGCCATACATAGTAGATCAGCTAGGGTAAACCCCAGCCCTCAACACTGATTCTACAGGACTAGAAGAATACGTTAAGTCATATGAAACTCAGGCCCTAATCTACCGATTTAACAGTTTTTGGCCAAAGCCATACGATCTATTTCACTGGATCTACACTAGTTGGACCATGGAATGTGATATACATCTATGCTCCAAGGGGTTTTTCATTGTTAAGTTCGCATCCACGGAAGCCAGAGATACAATCATCAATGCAGGGCCTTGGTTTTGGGGAACAACTGGTCTTTTTATGACCCCATGGTTTCCAGATTTTGATCCAAACAAAATGACTGTCTCCAGAATGCCAGTCTGGGTCCGCCTATATAACCTTCCTCTTCAATTTTGGAGTGAATGAGTTTTGTAAGGAATTGGGAACAACATAGGGAAATATATCAAAATAGATCTGGAGAGGATTAGGGAGAGGATCTACACCTTTGCACACATTTGTGTGGAAGTTGATCTAAGTAAAGGACTGCTAGAAAGTATAAGGCTGGTATACAAGCAACAAAAATGGCTGCAAGGAGAAGACTACGAAAACACTGCTTTCAGATGCAGAGTCTATAGGCTGGTAGGACACTTGCAAAGTACATGCCCAGAAGCCAAGAAAGCAAACAGTAAAAAGAAGCAAAAGGGAAGCAGAGAAAAGGGTGGCAATTCCCCCCTCCTGACTCAGAGGATGACGAATTATAAGTAGAGGAGGAAGTTACTCCCATAGAGAATACTGAGCCTACCCAAGGAAAAGAGACCCAAAAGGAAACAGCCATCAAGGTTTCACATCTCCATTCAAATCAGGCAGAGAAGACAAGCGAGGATCTGAGTATGGGGGGGATCAAATGGCATCACCCCTCAGATTCTTCAGACTCAAACAAGGATACAGCTCCATAGAAAGCAGAAACACAGTTAGTCCTTGCAACTATTGAGCCCACCCAAGGGGAGTGGTGCAAGGTCGAAAAGAAGAAGTGGAGAAAAACATGAGGTGTGAGTCTTCTACTCACTCCCTGGATCCAGTTTTTTTGTCCTTTCCTCCCTTCCTTTTTCTTTTTCTTTCATTCTTTCTGAATAAATGGTAGCCTCGCTATGTTGCATTGTGTGCAAAAGCACACGAGCCCAACGGGCAACTTCTGAAAATGCTTCAATGCATATTCTATGTGTAACTTTTCATTTTTATAAATAAAAGGTTACCGCTTTTTCTGTGGAAAAAAAAGAAAACATAAGACATTTAAGTAGGCAAAGGTTCTTAATTAATATTGGAATATAAATAAGATCTCGGGTAATAGTGAAAAGCGCGACACATCCCCTGGTTAGGGTTGCGCAAAGGCAGGGTATCAGGCCGTGAGTAATGGAAGGTGCACGAAGCCACCTGGACACTGAAATAAACAAATAACCAGTAAACCTCTTAGACATCTCAAGGGTGTGAAACCTAGTTCTAGCACCCTCCCATACCACTTCAGGTGAGACCTCATTCAGTGCTCCGCGGACTGTTGCTGAAAGGGCTAGTAGTATAGGGTTTTGTTTGGATAATTAACTCCGAACCTAGGTTAGGCCCCAACAAGCCAATGAAGCCTCATGCCTACACTCAGCCTTTTTCTGTGTGTTCAAGCTCGTCCAACTAGTAGAAATCGATAAGGGGAAATATAAACAAGAAAACCTATGTCAGAGGTCTTACATGATTCTCTGATGGAACAAAGTTTTCTTCTCTTAATAAGTTGGGATCCCTCCTCCACCCCAAAACATAAATAAGTGACTATGCATATTCCTCTTGAAAAATGCAAAGGTGAAAGAAGAGAACGGCTTTCTGCGTAGAGAGGTGAAGCCTACAAATCCACCGGTTACTGACCAGGCTTGCTAGTAGTGGAGCAATGTGTGTGTTCTTGCGTGACTTTGTCGGGGTACTATCCAGGCTTGCTGGCAGCAGAGCAACACCAGAGATGGAAACTTATACTCTGAAAATCTTCAGCTCGTGAGCTAAACTACCCTTCACAAATTCGAAACATTGTGATCAAGATGAACGTTTGATTGTGTTTGACTGAGTTGGCAAAAGGTGAACCATATATGTCCATGGGGTAAATGGGGAAGCCAAAGTAGCCTGCAAAATGATTCAATACTCCCCAAAAGGCCAAGGCACTATGCTATCAATGAACCAAAACAGAGACAATGGAATTCTACTAGTGTGTCGCCAAGTGTTGTAGTGGCTACAACCACCCTCCAAAATTTTGGCCTGCACCTAATTTCAGAGCCTCCCTTGTGAGTTTTGCTTGATTACTACAAAAACTCAGGTTCAGTCTGTGAGCTCCTGTGAGTCGTCACATTCACCTTCCTTGTTCATTTCACCAACTCTTGCATGTTGATGTCAAAGTCATGCTTACGACCATGTTCTAGTTATGCTCAAAGTCTTCGCTTCATGTGTACTTGTTGTGTTCGCTATGAAAACATCTATCACACTCACACATGGAGTCACATTGACTGTCATGCAAGCATTGTCACGGTCAACCAATGATCAATCAGAAGTGTCACGCTTGTCACTTACACCGTCAATCATTCATGTTGTACATTTGTGTCTGGATGTTTTGAGTCATCTCGTCATTGATTCATGCAAGTGTGTGTTTGGAAGATCACATAGGCATCTTTCACTCGTTCACACACTTAGTCATTTCGCTGAAGTTATGACGACTGGACTCCCCTTTGACAACCAGACCATCACCCTGCCATCGAATAGATCGATTGTCACCAAGAACAGTGCCGAAGCACCAAGAAAGTCATTTCAAGTTGCACTTCCTGCATGAAAATCAATCAATCCCCATAATGGTCAAGTAGAGAGTTTGACCCAGCAGTTACCTGGGGACTGACTCCCCTGAAAAATTGCATAGAGGATGCAAGTATTTCCTGCTCTAATGACTGAGAAAATTGTACAGATAGGCTAGATAGATACTCAGTTCACATCCCTGTCTCTCATGGGAAATTACACAATTTTTTCAGTAAGCCCTCCCGACAACTGATTGACTACTCATGTAGAAAATTGAGTAGTTTTCATGAGGAGGCCCTTTGCTTCCTAGAAGTCTTCTCAGATTAGAAATTGCGTAATGATGATTAATAGGCTAGCCTCCCAGCATTGGTGCAATTTCCCTCGCGAACAGCTCCTAGCAGCAAATTGCCAGTTCCCTCTAGGAATTGCGCAGTTTCTTCTGCCAAGCTCCCGGCAGCTGACTACGAGTTCCCCTCAGGAATTGCATAGTTTCTGCTGCCAGTGACCCAGTAGCCAGCAGAAAGTTCCATCCAGGAATTGTGCAGTTTTGGCTGCCAAGCTCTCGACCAGTTCCTCCAAAACATTGCACACTTTTGCTGCCAAGCCCCACTACTAGCTCATTCTAGAAACTACACAGATTTTGCCTACAGAGCCTCCATGCAACACAAAATGTTCCCCCAAAAAACTACACAATTTTTTCCTCTAGCTGGGCCAGATGATCCAGATTTAAATAGGAATGCAGCAAATTACAAATATAGCAATACACATAGAGATGTAGTAGAAATAATACTTCATTTCATTACTGTAAAATACGGAAATATGCTTACAAACATAAATGTATATAAACCAGCTAGGGTGATGGTAGCTTATCTCTGAGAAGAGATGTGGCAGCTACATGCCTCTGAACTATGTTACAATGAGCCTTGAAGGCCTATTTATTCTTGAGATATAATGGGAAAGCCTAAACATCCAAAAAGGTAAACATAGAAGATGAAACGAAAAATTGTGGGCCCCATTTGGGTAAATTGGTACATCAACTTCCCATGGTCGTAACTTTGGCATGCGATCTCTGTTTGACGTGTACAGTAGCTCGTTAGAAACATCTATCCGAGAACTACAACTTTTGGAAGAGTAACATTGGTCCATGGACATATTTTGCTCCCATATTTCCCAGAAACGTCAATTAGGGCCTCAAAACAGCTCGAGAAGTTGACGACTTGAAAAACTGCTAAAAATAGTAAATTTTGCTACAATTAAGGAAATTGAAAAATTGAATCAGATAGTTGTGTGGTTCCAAGTGGGCTAGGTGGGTAGCCACCAACATTCACCAGGATCATTCCTCCCCCCTTTGGAAGCAATTGTCCCTGTTGAGTTGAGTTCCTCCATCTGCTGAACTTAGTCCCTGGTGAGCTGTTCTGCAATCTCTTATGTGTCTAGTAATGGTGGGAAGCATGGTCGAGGGTAGTTCACATTGAACACTCGTTGCAAGTGAAGGAATGGGGGAATGTTGTGCTCCAAGGCATTATTTCCCATAGCCTTGGTAATGGTGTAAGGACCATGGCGGAGTGGTCAGAGCTTCTAATGGGCTCTTTTAAGGCATTCTTTTTACAGATGCAACCATACTTTGTCACCCACTTGAAACTTGTGTGGTACCCCTGTGGGTGAGGAGAAGTTTTCCTGTGTTCTTTCATGACCGTATCCCTCTGTTGCTACTGCTGCATGGAGGAACCCTTCGCAGGGGTCATGGATGTGGCGACGATCTTCCCCTTACTTTGGGAGTGAACCAGATAGAAAATGAATTTCCTAGTCTCGGAGATGAGCTTTCTTCCTTTCTTAGTAACAATCAAAGAGGTGGTGGTAGGTGGGGCTACCTCCGGTATCTTGTATAATGAATTACCTAAAGTAATAATAATAGTGCGGGACCTTGACTCATACACAACATGTCGCCTCCATAAGTATGGTTCGCCTAATAGTACATCACAAACATCAAGAGGTGCAACATCACACAATACGTCATCTATAAAGGGCTTGATGTTATAGGGAAGGTGACACTGCTGGTGGACTCAGAGATCTTGTCCTTGGTGAAGCCACCCAATACTATACGGCTGTGGGTGTGGTGTAACCGGTAGGCCCAACCGCTTCACAACCTCTACTGAAATGAGGTTCTTTTGGCTGCCACTGTCAACAATGAATTGCAGCAGCGAACCCTTCACCAAAATCTGCGAGTGGAAAAGACGCTCCCCCTCCTCTGGATCTTCGTGCCCATTCTCTGGATCTTGGTAGTGGAAATAGTGGTGCTAGGCTCTGTGTCAATGATCTTCTTCTCTTTACCATTCCCCTTGTCAAGTTCTGACTTAGGGTCATAACATGCATTTGATTCTGAAGCCTTCAACTTGGCCACTAGTCACTGCTTGGTCTGGCACTCACTTGCGTTGTGAGTGGGGCTCTTATGAAACTCACACCATTTTCTTATGTCCTCCTTTGACTTTGTGATGTTGTTATTTTCTATAGCTTCGACGGGTTATCTTGGGTTACCCCATCTTGGCTTTTTCCTTAGTTCTGCAATTTGGGGAAGCCTTTTCCTTGCTTTGGATTCACAGAGCCAAAGTCTCGCTTCTTCTGTTTAAACTTTTGCTCGATTTTGATAGCATATCGATGCACCATGCCAAGCGAGGAGATGTTCAGGGACTCCATCTCTTCTTGGATGTACCTGTGTAGGTAGCCGTATTATTTGAGTACCAAACGTAGCTAAGAATCCTTGATACCCAACTGTGTGAAAAGGGTATGAAAAATGTTGGTGAACTGTGGCACATCTTGGTCCCTTCCCTACTGCAGCATGGTCCACTTTATGTATTTGTCCTCATAGCTTTTGATAGGGTAGTACTACTCCTTGATGGCATCTTGAATGAATTCCAAGTGGGTGAGGCTGAAAATAGTGAGCTTGTACTTTCATCGTTTTGCTCGCAGTAGGTTTCTCACCAATCCTTGACATGGGGGGTTTCTTTGAGAAGAGCGAAAATAATCTCTTCCCAACTAGAAAAATCATGAATAGAAAATTAACCCTCTAGCAGATTTAACCATTTGTCTACGACATCTACGTCTATCTGACCCTCGAATATGGGGATTTGAAAATTAACTTGTACCTTAAACTATGTGGCATTTCCAGAGTAGCTGTTGGAAGCCGATGCGTCGCCTTTGGGTAGCCACTGAAGGATCTGGGCAAAGTTTTCCATCATCGAGTTCCTTTTCCGCTTGAGGGCTTCTTCAAGCAAGATTTTGATAGGATCTCCTACCCCCTCATATTTCTTTTCATCCGCCATGGGAGGGCATCAGGATTTGTGAGGCTAGTCTTGCAAAGGTTCGACTAGTTTAAGCCCTAACTCCTTATATCTCGACCTCATTGGGGACATGCAAAGAAAAACAGAGAAAGAGAAAACCACTCTAATACCACTAATCCAGATTTAAATAGGAATGCAACAAATTATAGATATAACCACACATATAGAGATGCAACATAAATAATACTTCATTTCATTACTATAAAATACTGAAATATGCTTACAAACAGAAATGGATATAAACTAACTAGGGCGATGGTAGATTATCTTTGAGAAGAGATGTGGCAGCTACATGCCTCTGAACTATTTTACAATGAGGCTCGAAGTCCTATTTATTATTGAGAAACAATGGAAAAACATAAACATCCAAAACCTTAACCCTAGAAGATGAAACGCCAAACTGTGGGCCCTGTTTGGGTAAATTGGCACATCAACTTCCCAGGGTCATAACTTTGGCATACGATCTTTCTTTGATGCATAAAATAGCTCATTAGAAAGATCTATCCAAGCACTAAAACTTTGGTTAGATAAATATCGGTCCATGGACCCATGTTTCTCCCAAATTTCCCAAAAAATGTCATTTATGGCCTCAAAATGGCTGTGAAAGTTCAAGACCCGAAAAACGACTAAAAATAATAAATTGTGATATAATTAAGGAAACCCAAAAACTGAAAGAGACAGTTGTGGGGGTCCAAGTGGGATAGGTGGGTGGCCACCAACATCCACCTAGATCACCAAACGTCACGGATATTCATTGTCGATCCGGATTGCCCATCTCCATCACTCAATGACTGTTGTGTTGTTTTCATCAGCAGTTCCCAGAGCCTCCATCTTGCCTCGCAACATTCTCACCCCTCCAAGTGACCTACATCTAGAATGATCATGTATCATGGTAGACTAGGAGGTTTTTGGATTTCATGTCTTCTTGTCATGAGTGACTATAGGAACATGTACACAAACATACATGGCACGACGATGAATGAGATGAATGAAGGGGAGAACATGCAAAGGGACAGGTTCACCAATAGACAAATAAATAATGCATGTAAAGGGATGTGCTCGCACATGAATGATCATGCAAATATGTGTTTGCAGACGGACGGATGAGAAAAAATGCAAGATGCTCTCATGGACGAACGAACGAACGAACATGCACTTTTCTCGAGTAGACAAACATATCAAGCAAGGACAAACATGCAAAAGAAACATTAAAGCGAACCAACGACCATCGAAGACTAGGTGCACTTTGCCATGTGGAGGTGAAGCTGTGACACACCATGAAGACATCCATCACCCAACAACATTACAACTCGACATGCACACCAGCAACATCACGAATGTACTAGCACTGTCATGTCGAGTCATGTCATGATTCATTCTGTCCACATCTCTACTGTGGGCCATACTATCTATCAATGTAATGTAACGTGGAAGTCCAAGAGATCCACTTGTTCTACAAAGATTCATGTAAAGTCGAAAATTCATGAGGGTATTCGAATAACCACAAGGGTTAGTTTCACCCTTGGATATAAATACCCCCTCACTTGTACATGAAAAGGAATTTTTCACCTCAGCTCCTCCCACATAGCCAAGAGAGTCTATAATATTTTCTTTGAGGAGTAAGTAATGGCTCCAATGACCCTCACACAGGGTTAGTGATGTATGGTGTAACAAGGTGTCTTGGAACTTTCTCTTAATTCATAAGCTTGCTAACAAGCTAGCACATTTTCACACATGTATTGTAACTATTGTAAGACTAATTTTTAACACTTGTGATGCAATTTTCTTTAACTTGTGTTTCACATTTGAACTATTTCACTTGTTGTAATACATAATCTATTGATGAAAATGTGTTGTATATGATGTTAACGCTCTCTAGCTCATGGAGACAACTCTCCCAGACATTGGATAGACCTTTCACATAAAAATTGTTGTAAGAAATCATTGCACTTGTGTGGACTAATCCACTGAGTGTTATATGTGTTATCTTCCCTTGTGTGTTGTGACTGCCGCATCCATGTGGACTACTCCGTCGGAAGTTGTGAATGTCTTGATGTGTTGTTTGTTCCTATCAGATTTGGGACTTCTCCCAACCAACTTGGGACTCACTCTCACCATCTTCATCTACAGTGAAAGAACCATTGACAAAAGTGACACTTGCACTCACCAGGCACACAAACCTCACTTCTCGAAGAAAAAGTACACCACTCTCCTGTGCTGACAAGAAAGAGTTGAGGCAAATCCTTAAGATAGTGACAATCGAGCTATCATACCAGATGGGACTCCCACACTAAACGGTGTGAGGTCTAGTTTGGACCTCATACTGGGGGGATCCCCTGAATGTTGGTGGGTCCAACACCGTCAACAAATTCAGAGAAAAAAAGAGAAGAATGAAGTATTTTCTATTTTTTGTCCTAAGTGTAAAAATAAGAATCCACTGAGAGAACGTACATAAGATAGTATTCAAGTTTGTTTCATTTGTTCAAAAACGCATGCAACTAAAAATTGTCTATTATTATTGAACTCGAAAATACTGTACAAAGGAGATTAATTGACCTTTCTATGGATGAAATTGGTGGAAATAATAGTCAATGATTGTATAATTTGGGCCTTGTGATTCATGACCATAATTTTACCTTTTATCAAAACTTGGGAGTGATCAAATGCCTACTCGATACCTAGTTGATTTCCAATGTGTCCTTGTTTTAGATTATATACAAACATATGGAAAAATACAATTATTCATGAATTTATCAAGTGGTAGCATTGGACCTTTGACTTCACCTATAAGCCACACAGTTTATTAGCAAGTATGTTGGGAAAGAATAAGCTCACTTAAACAATATTTAGTTTGATTATATTTTATTTCAATTTTCTTTCATTACCTTGGAATAATTATCTTTCCATGTATTTTCTTTTCTTTACCTAGATTAATTTCATGTTTTTGTACATACTTGATTCTTAATCATTAAAAAAAACATATTTCTCTAATGTTTTTAGTATTTTAACTAAGATGGCAGTATCACCTTGTTCGTCACAATTAGCCTAGTTTATATTTGCATAGGCTACATTTCTAGCATGAGGTTCTTGAGTTCCCACACAATCTTCATTTGAGAGTGCATGCCTAAAGTAGGAGCTACATTTTTCCCCTCAAGGGAAACCAACTTTGGACCATACTCTTAGGGGTACATTGATGTTATTTGGATTATATCTTCTACTTAAATCTAATTATTTATGCTTGTTCTTATATTTTTCCCATTAGTCATATGACCACCTATTTTGATGTCATCTATGATTTCTATCATATAACTTTAACATGGTATATCAACTTCCATGCATTACATATTGAACGAAATTTGAACTTGCAAATGGTACATCACTCATAATCCTTTTAGTTGATCTACTACAATTGTATGTGTGGATTCCTTGCTTAGATATGTTGTGTTGGTTTCTAAACTTGTCATGTAATGCAATAAAGGTTTGGTTTGATATAATGACTCTTCCGCAATGTAATAATATTACTATCATGTCTCATACAACATCCGAGGTATACTTTTTTTTATATAAATTTTGTCATTAATAATATCAAATAATACAATCTATTATAGAGTTTGTTATGTATTGTACCACATATGAGAATCATATTGAAAATTTTTCCCTTTTTCCCATTTGTTATCATCCCATTCATTAAAAATGTTCTCCTCACTTATTTCTGGCTTTTAAATTGGCATACAACAAGGTTTAATAAATAAATATCAAGAAAGAAGATAAAAGCGAAAATTAGACAAAAATAATTATATATATTTGTGAGAAGTATATAATTTTACAAATGAAAAAATAATGAAGTTGCCTCGTTAAAAATGCCCAACACCATGTTACTATGCTAAAAATGGATATCTAAATAAAAGGACTAAAAAAAATCATGCAAGAAATGCAAAATGTGTAATAGAATGGCATTGAGATGGTAAACTTACATTAAATCTCCCTTTCAAATGATTATAACTACAAAAAATGAGGGTTCTTGCAACGAAAAGGATAGATGAACTAGTAGAGGGCCTTATATAATTAGTATTAACTTTGAGGATCAAATTAAAAGGTTTCGTTTAAGTTTTTCCTTTAATTAATCACCACCTTTACCTATTACTAACTAATGTACATACTAAGTATTTCATGTCCTAGGAGTTGACGTATATAATAGGAGAGAGGTTGTCCCTCTAAGGTAAAGTTATGTGATTTACATAATTAAACTATGTTATGATATTGTTAAAATATAATTACTTGATGACTCATTTTGAGCTATAACTAGGATCCATCCTATTAGAATTTGTGCACTATGCCTTGGGATCTAAGTATCTACATGGGGATTTATGTACCTTGAAATGATTATATTAACTAACATTGCAATAGTTTTCATCGGATTGATGTATGGAAGGACAATGAATGATGATGCCACATAATCATAAATGTGTTCACATTAAGAATATTATACATACCATAATACAGAGTAGGTATGAGTCTCCTAGAGGAATATTTTCATGTTGGGGTGGCTAGAGGTCATTATTAGATAATTTTTCCACATTTTGAGTGAGATAGACACCGAGGGAAGTTAGATTTTAACAAAGTTTCTTGATTTGCATGAGAGTAACACCATAGATGTACAATGGACACATGATTACCAAATTTATAATAGAAAATTGAGAAAACGTTAACAAGATTATGATGTTATTGAAATTTGTAAAAAAATTATCATGTGTTTGACCACACATGTGAAATTAGTTAATCAGTTTCTCCTTATGAGAGGAGTGCCTTATTTTTTAGATTTTTTTGTAATAATATGAGGATTTTTTCATGGTTTTGACTTGGAAACATGGTTTTACACTCATTTTTTGATCCTTGCACACGATTTGAGCTCATGGTTCCATAGTAGCTCATAGGATTCGATATATGATGTTGAGGAGGAATCCATCGATACGAGGAGGGCACCTCCATCATATATTTAATGGTTTGAATGGAATGGGAGACTCTCTTTCTCTTTATGTGGTCTATTTTATTATTTATTCTCTTGATTATAATGTTCTATACTAGTACTAGTAGAGTAGTGTGTATGAAATAGGCACTGAAGAAAGCACTATTGTAAAGCCAATAATGAAGAGAGAGTATGATTAATATATATTTTGTTTCTTTGTGATTTTATGAATCTAGGTATTCATATTCAATTTTAATTCCTTAGGGTTTTTAATTCCTACCTTATATGTATATTATAATTAATCAAGTTTGCAATAATTATGCTATATCTACAATTAGTTTACCCTCTCTATGAATTTTGTATAGTCTAGGTTTCTTTAGGTTATGCTTCCCAATTATTCTCAATGAAAATTTGTAGGGACTTACACATTAAATTAGACGACATATTTTGTAGGAATTAAATAAGAATCCATATCCAATGGTGACACTTAACTTATCTCTATTCTTTTCTTTCCACCTCAATTTTATTGTCCTCCCAACCCTTTTTTTTTATGTAAGGGTTGCATGACCAATATTTAGATTTATATTGTTGTATTCAATTCTTGGAGCTCACCTTAATTAGATAATTAGTATTTGAATTATTTTATGTTAGTTTTTTCTTAAGGATAATACTCGTTTATTCGTTTATGATTATCATGAAGCTACAAAATATGTACATAAGTTTCTAACTAGCTAATGAATTGTTATATCTTGATTTAATTTCATTATCTTATGAAAAAATCTAGCACATTTTTTTATTGTTGATGTAATTTTCATGTTTCATAGAGTTTATTTCATCTCAATTAATCTTATGAAAAATCAAAATAATTCCATGAAATTAAACTTTATTTTCATGAATAAGTTTTGTTAACCACCTATTGACATGGCATTAAATAATGATAATTTTGAATTCGTTTTGATTATAAATTTGTGCTTAAAAATATATACTTAAATATCAACATTCATAGAATTTTTGAAATACTAAATTAAGATAGAAAAACAACTTCACTCATTACTGGTGCACCACATGAAACACTTCACATGCATAAGAAAATGACCTAATCATTTCAATCCTTTCTTATTCTACCAATGTTGAATTATTAACCATTCTTATTTTTTTTATCTATCAAGGTTTAAATTGGTGGTACAGGTATAATTTAATGTTAAAATGATGATTTTGGCTCACCGTGACATTGGCCGTGTCATGTCTTAATTATTAGTGGTAAAATGAACACCTTGACTTATTTGTTTACTATCGTAATTCTGATGTACACCTTGTTGTCATAAGAATAATTTCTAATAGCATGGAGTTAAAAAAGACAAGACTTAATAATTATCACTTAATACTACATTTAAGTAAGCACTCTTGTTCACCGCATGGCATGATGATGGACATTCCTAAGGGAAATGGTTTTATGATAATGCACTCATGAATTTCAAGTTATATCTTGTTACCCTAAATGTTTTAGCTTCCTAAAACTAAGATAAATATGTTGACATTTTATATTGAAAATACTTGCTTCACTTAACACTAAACACTTCACTTAACACTAATCAATGTGGAATGGGATTGCATCTCGGTATGTTTCATGTCATGATCTATAACTCGTAATTAAATCTTGCGGGTGACATTTTGGATTTCATTTCATATGGATAAATGATATATGGAGACATATTTTTCAAAAAAGAGAACCATTTACTAGAATATATTATTTATATAGACAATTATAAATGTGAAGAAACATTAATTTTATTATATACAATGGTATTCAATTATCTTTTCTAGACTAATATATATCATACAAGTACACTAATCTGAATTTCACATAATCAAAAGCTAGTCTATTTTAAAAATACCTTACATATTTTAATTTGTTTTGAACTTTGAAATTAAGTTACATAGATATTTGGATTATAGAATATATGAATTGTCGAGGTAGTCTCTCTAGTTATTGTAGTGAGGTAGTATCTCTCGTTATTGTACTGTAAGATAAGACTACAAAGCTAATAACCAATAATTTGTAACTTATTTTTAAGTTTATAATTTTCAATTTTTAAATAGAATATAAGAATTAAAATAAAAAATATATTATTAATTTTTTCAAAAAGAAAAATGTTAAGTAATTATTAGAGTATTTATTTTGGAATATTATATCTTTGAAATATTTTTAATAGTAGTGAGATAAAATATTTTTAATAATAGTGAGATAAAATATTTTTAATAGTAATTAGGTACACTGAATATGAAATGAGTCATGATAAAATAAGGGCGAGTGAATTAAAATTTTTATTATATGTTCTTTTAAATCTAAAATAATAATATAAGATATATTATTAGTAAGTGTTTTGATACTTATCAATATTTAATAGCTATTTTCTTTGTAATTTTGGTGCGACATTTTTATTATGTCCAATATATCACCCAGATGGGGTGAGGAATTGAACCAATGACTTCACATTAAAGAGTTCCTTAACATAACACCTTCATATCAAGGAATATCTTAGCATAGCACCTTCACATCAAAAAGTACTTTAATATTGCACCTTATCACTATCTATCTAAAACCCATGAACACCATTTAATAGTTATTTAATTTAAATAAATAAACTAATTTATTTTATAAGAAACCTAACTTACACTTTTACCAATAGAACAATATATTTTTAAATACATTTGCTAATTCAATAAATCATTAAATTATTAATTCTAGATATAATTATAATAATAATAATAATAATAATAATCATTTTTAAGGTTATAGCCAAGCCAAACACCAAATTGGTAGGGACTCACCTCGACCCAGCGATTTGACTGCTAAGTCTATGAAGGCATACATACTCTACCCCTTCTGGTTTTGAACCTGTGACCTCTTAGGATGAAACACATGCTCTTAACCTTTAGGCCCACTCAAACTGTATAAATGTGCATAAAGGGTTTTAAAAAAAATCCAATAAAAACAAATTATGAAAAAAAGTATTGCTTTTGATATTTGAATTTTTTCTAATATATTTATATATAATTAAATAATAATATAAAATTTAATTAATACAATTAAATGTTTCCCTAGTATCCTTATAAAATTTATATATAAATAAAAATAAAAATTGAATAATATCATTAATATTATTTTTAATAATTAATTATCTCAATTTATGGCTGATATTGATAATCAGTATTTTAAGATCATTCGTAAATTTTTATAAATTATTTACTTTAAAAAAAAACATCTCTTCACTTCACCGAAGAAAACTGATAAAATTAAAATATATATATATATAAAATTTGAGTCTAGTTAAATTGAACCGTGAAAGAAAAGGAAAAAGAGTAATATGTAAGTCACACATAATGTTCATGTAGCATTGAGAAAATCTATACTCTCTACAGTGGAAATGGAGAGACATACCATTTGCTGGAATATGTCCCTCAGAAGCTAGCAAGCTGGCGTAGCGTTGGGAAATGGAGGCGGCTGCACATAGAGGCCAGAAGATAACCCTGGGCACTTTCATATTGCTTGCGACTTCCTCCGTGCAGGACATATAGGGTTCTGTGATGATGAACGTGATGGGTGGAAATGACGGTGATTTTTCATGAGCACTGGTAAGGAGGTCCTCCAACGCGGGGCCTAACTTTCGCAGAGAAAGAAGTAAGTCGTTGGCGTTGGTGGTGCGGCCATGGTTGTCTGGTAAACCATCAGGAATAGACAGAAACCGAATTCTCCATTCTTGCTGCTCCGAGCCAAGATCTTCTCCGGAAACAAGAGATCTAACTTTCGTTGAAGCTTCCACCATGCGTTTGTGTATCCACTCAGTATTGACGAAAGTGACAAAAACTCCCCTAATAACCAGAAGCTGAGCCAAATTCATAAGAGCGTTAACATGACCCTGTGCAGGACATGGTACAATCGCTGCATGCAGAGCATGATTCATCATATTCAGGACAATATTGTCAAACTCTATTCGTTTCTCTTCCACCACAGTTTACTGCTCTGGATTTGAGCTGCGAATTTTGCACCTACCACAGAGGAGCTTACAATTATAGTGGTCACGACCACGTCTTACCATGCTGAAATAATCATGGCCAACGCATTATAAAAAAATAACACGTAATAATCCTTAAAACCGGAAAATTATATCATATGATTTTTGAAAAGCTAAGTTTCCACTACGTTCCTGTCTGGTTATGTTTGTTTTGGTATAGGTATCTATGACGAACTCTGGTGCTCTTATCAAGAAGATCCCATTCTTTGGTAACATAATTAAGCAAAATTACGGGACATGCTTTGGTTGATTGTTCAGGTGACGTCACCAATGATGGCTGGACAATGAACTTTCCTTTTGCTGTTCTATTCAGAGTCGTATAGTAGAATCTGCTTGTGACGCAAATATTGCTATAATAACATATTTCATGTGCCATGCCTATATAAGAAAATCTTAAGAAAATAAAGACAACCGAAAAAGCACCTTTATGTCCACGGCAGATTTTGGAATATTCTGAAATCTAACCGTCAATGGAGAGGTTGATTGTTTGTTGGATGTTGATTGTTCGTTGTGTGAATCATTCTGGAATAGAAAATGTCTGCGTTTAGTAATATTTATTATAATAACATATTTCTTACTAATATGTTACTCACTAATATATATATATATATATATTAAGAAAATAAAGACAACCGAAAACGCAGCTTTATGTCCACGGCAGATTTTGGAATATTCTGAAACCTAACCGTGAATGGAGAGGTTGATTGTTTGTTGGATGTTGATTGTTTGTTGTGTGAATCGCTCTGGAATAGAAAATGTCTGTGTTTCTTTAAAGTAATATTTATTATAATACATAACTAATATGTTATTTACTATATATATATATATATATATATATAAAGGTTTAAGAGTTTTAATAGACGGTGATCAAGTATTTTGTTAAGGCATTTTTAGATATGAATGACCAGTTCAATTTCTAGTTTGGATTTTCGATAAATGGTGATAGGGGTTTTGTTAAGACATTTCTTGATGTGAAGTGACTATTCAATTCCCCATATTGTAGTGATATATTGGACATGATGAAGCTATAGTCTTGTGAAGCTTACACAAAAAAAATTATATTAAACATGATGAAGATATAACACTGCCAAATTTACAAAAATATATATATAAATGAACATACATATGAATATACATGTAAATTTTTATTAATTAAAAAATTGTATTTTTATAATTAACTTAATATAATATCGTTCTAATATTAATTATAAACAAAATATTTTAATATAATTTAAGTATAATAAATATATGTTAACTTTATATTTATATGTGAATAGATAACCACTTATAATAAAAAAAAAATATTTTATCAATAAAGTGTTTTCAATTTTTCTTCTAGCAAAGTTTATAATTCATACCATAATTAATAAAGATTTGATATATATTATTTCTAAAATATTAATACTAAAAAAATATATTTCAATTTATATGTTAAATAAATTATTTCATTTTAATATAAATTATTTTATATATAAAAATAATATAATTAAAAGTAAAATTTGTGTAATTCTTATGCATGGTAAATTATCCAACACTAACTCAAAAATTAACATCATAGAAGCCTCCAAACAAGTAGTCCGACATTGAAATTAAATTATCCAAGCACCAACTGAAAATCTAGCAGCGCCTTTATTTTTCAGTAGAAGAAAATGATTTTTTTTTATTAAAAAAATAGAGTACATACAACATAGTTCCTTTTCTTGTAGACTATTTGATACACGGAGGGCTTAAATGAGAAATAAAAACTTAGATTATCTAGTTTTTCATACTTGTCCTTTTCCTATCTCAATCATGATGTATCAACAATGATTTTTTATCTGATTTAGAATGAAGTCACAAATAGCTGATTCAAAAAACCATCAGTGTCCACAAGAAAACAAAAAGAAACGACTAAGAGCTTATATATGATATTAATGCTTCTTACATTGAATAAAGAACCTTAGAAAAAAGCCACAAAATAGATCACACCTAGTGCATTTGCTATTCCTATCTTGGACAAAATGTTTGCAGTCGAATACTGCTCTTCTACATTTTGCTCTTCTTTGAAGATGTGTCTGGAAGATATATGTTGAAAACCTTTTCTAGAGAATGAATGTGACACATCCAATTTGATAGCATATGTGGCTGAAGATGTGAATGACCATTCACCCAATCAATGGTGTCTTTTGAATCCCCATACACCTAAATAGTCAATACCCAACGATTTGGCGCAGATGAGAACGCCCCAAAGTGCAGTGATTTTTGGTAAGCTATTTGAACATATTCCTACTTCCCACCAGAAATAATAATATCTACCCAGTTCTATGACAATGTATGCACCACAACTGCACAACCTTTGCGAAAATGCACCATCAAAGAAACCGACCGAGAATTTCTTCCATATATCCATTTTGTTGATCATTTTATTTTCTTGTATCTTCAGCCGAGGTCTAATCTCTAAATAATATGCCACTAGCTTAATCACGATGCTTCTAACATCAACCTCTTTCTATGCAAAAATATTACAGATATGCATCTCCATCTGCCCCATATAATATAAAATGGCAAAGAACAATGTTCATTATGTGTCCCAAACCAATATTTAAGACAATCCTCTAATGAAATATTTACCCAAAGTGATGCTATGCAAAGAGAATGTAAAACCCCACTCCATACCATTGTAGCAAAGAGACAATCGAGGAATAAATCTCTCACTTCATTTGCAACATTCATACATCAAGAGCATAAACTAGGGCCAATGAACCCCATATGAAAAAGATTATCCCATGTAAGAATTTTGTTGTCGACGGAAAACCAACAAAAATAATTTAATCTTTGTGGGATCTTCGAAGGCCGGGGTTTTTGGAACCATAACCTATAAACTAATGAATTTAATGTCAAAGACATACTATAATAAATCTCCTTAGCCAGAATCTGGCCCTTTTTTATCTGACCATCACATATCAAGTTATCCACTGATCCAGATTTAAACAGGAATGCAACAAATTACAGAGATAACCATAAATACAGATATGCAGTGAAAATAATACTTCATTTCATTAATGTAAAATACTGAAATAAGGTTACAAACAGTAATGGAAATAAACTAGCTAGGGCGATGGTAGCTTATCTCTGAGAAGAGATGTGGTGGCTACATGCCTCTGAACTGTGTTACGATGAGGCTCGAAGGCCTATTTATTGTTGAGAAACAATGGGAAACCCTTAACATTCCAAATCCTAACCCTAGAATATGAAACGCCAAACTGTGGGCCCCGTTTGCGTAAATTGGTACACCAACTTCTCGGGGTCGTAACTTTGGCACACGATCTCCGTTTGACACGTACAATATCTCGTTAGAAATATCTATCCGAGCACTACCACTTTGGGAGGCAACATCGGTCCATGGGCCCATGTTGCCCCAGATTTCCGAAAAAACTATTTTTAGGGCCTCAAAACGGCTCCGGGAGTTTAGGACCCGAAAAACTACTAAAAATAGTAAGTTGTGCTACAATTAAGGAAATTGAAAATGATGATAGAAACAATGGTGGGGGTCCAGGTGGACTTGGCAGGTGGCCACCAATATCCACCTGGATCATCCACCTGCCTGGAAATTTTTATACCCATGGCACATAACTGAGAGATGTAATTTACCCATTTCACTCCTAAATATCCTATAAAAACTATCTCATCCACCCTTAGCAACATTCATACACAAAGAGTATAATCTAGGGCTAATGAACTCCCTATGCAAAATATTATCCCATGTAAGAATTTTGTTGTGCAGGTACAACCAACATAAACACTTTAATCTATGTGGGGTCTCCCAAGGCTAGGATTTTTGGAACCATAACTAGTAAACTAGTGAATCTGATGTCAAAGACAAAGTATAATAAATATCCTTAGCCACAATCTGACACTTTTTTATTTGACCATCCCATATCCACTTATTAACCGGCTTGGAAATTGTGATACCCGTGGCACATAACTAAGAGATGCAATTTTCCCATTGTACTCCTAAATATGCTACAAAAACTATCTCCTCCACCCTTAGAGAAGAATGAAAAATAGTAAAATAATCTCGAACAATAGAAATATGGTTAAGAAAGAAAAAACCTCTTTCATGGAGATGATGAAGAGGAGGAACAAATAATGAGAAGTTTCCCTCAAATCCTTTGATGGCTTCTAGTCCCACCTCAATTCGTGAACCAGACCCAACATCCTCGCGTATGCTCTTGAAAAGGCAATAATTGTTTTTCAACATACTATGCCATATGAAAGAAAACTACTCTTTTGAGATGCTCCTTCCTTAATCTATACTTCCTAATCCTCCTAATTCAAGTATTTTCCTATGATGATTTGTAGCCATATGTTATTACCAGATATCCCTCTCTAAAGGCTCTTTATAATTAGGTTTTAGTATCGAGGATGCTCCATTCACCCACCTCAATCACTCTACCAATGGTTGAAATACAAACCAAATGAATTTTCTTGAACTGATTACGACCAAACCACAAAATGCTTGCCATGGTGGAATCAATCAATTATGGATGACCTCATTATGCTTAGGATCATTATGGAGGAGTGGAACAATAATGACATTAATCCACTTTTTCATTTCATTACTTTTAGAAAAGATTTTGACACTACGTCTTCCAATTTTACGATCATTTGGGATGGTTGAAAGAGATAAATTGTAATACAGGCATCGATCAAGGTTATTCCCTATTTGATATTCTTTTTGACACATACATTGAGGATTTAGAAGATTTTTTGGAGGATTTTGGTTATTCTTGTGGGAATCTTGCAGGTACAGACATCATCTTTGTTCTTTATGCTCATGATATTGTTCCTAATGCAAGGAGTTAGTATGAACCTGCTAAGAATTTAAGAATCCTCAAGAACTTCTTATTCTATCTAGATATGACCATGAGTGCTCAATAAATAAAGGTTATGATAAATTAAATCTAAAAACATCACCTATGATATTTTCATATCACAACAATATCTTAATAGAAATGCCTTCCTACAAAGTGTTTTCGTAGGATTTTCGTTATTCTTGTAGGTATAGACATCATCTTTGTTCTTTATGCTCATGACATTGTTCATAATGGAAGGAGTAAGTATGATCCTGGTAAGCATCTAGAAATCCTCAAGAACTTCTTCTTCTATCTAGATATGACCATTTCTCCTACAAAATAAAGATTATGATCAATTAAATCTAAAAACACCCCTATAATACTTTCATATCACAATAGTATCTTAATAGAAATGTCTTCCTACAAATATCTCAGAATCAATCTTCACCAAAAGCCCAATTCAAATCATAGCATGTAGAAAAGTAGAAATGAAAAGTAGAAATCTTATTTCATGCTTGAAAATGATTATAGAATAGAAATTTTTTATATGTATGATAACAAAAAGATCCAAGTAATATCTTACCTTTCTTAAAGTCTAATCAGCCAATTTTGATTTTACTAGACCTCTCTCTATATATGTAATAATTTTACACAATTATATATACATATGGGATGGTTAGAAAGGAAATGGTCAGATTTTGGTTAAGAAGATTTATTATAGTCTGTATTTGACATGAAATTTACTATTTTATAGGTTATGGTTTGAAAAACCATAACCTTCGAAGATCCCACAGACATTAAAGTAATTCTTACATGGGATAATCTTTTTCATAGGGGGTTCATTGGCCCTAGTTTATTCTCTTTATGTATGAATGTTGCAAACGAGGTGAGACATTTATTCCTAGATTGTCCCTTTGCTACAAAGGTATGGAGTGGGGTTTTACGTTCTCTTTGCATAACATTGCTTTGGGAAAATATTTCGTTGGAGGATTGTCTTAAATATGGGTTTGGGACACATATTGAACTTTGTTCTTTGCCCTTTTACATTATATGGGGCATATGGAGGCAGAAAATGTAATATTTTTGCATAGGAAGAGGCTAATGTTAGAAGCATCGTGATCAAGGTAGTGGGATATTATTTAGAGATTACACTTGAGATGAAGATATAGGAAAAGAAAACAATCAACAAAAGGGATATATGGAAGAAATTATCGATCGGTTTCTTTGATGGTGAATGTTCACAAAGGTTATGCAGTTGTGGTGCATACATTGTCATAGAACTGGGTAGAGATTATTATTTCTGGTGGGAATTAGCAATATGTTCAAATAGCTTACCGAAAACCATTGCACTTTAGGGCATTCTCATCTGCGCCAAATCGTTGGGTATTGACTATTTGATCTAAATTGGATCCTTAAACATTGTCTAAGTTTTCATGACTGTTTCAAATTATGTCAAGCTTCAAAATCTTATGAATATTGAGCTGATTAGAAGTAGCCTCTAAACAATGGAAATTTGTGGTCAACGCGGAACAACGAGGACCCTCGGTCAAAGCGCATAGACCGTTGGCCCATGGTGACTGCGCACTGGCACAAATTGACAAATGGGAGGTCAAATCCAAAAACAGAGGGAATTTGTGATACACGATTAGCGCTAAAGCACTAATCGCACATCGCAGGGCGTCCCCCTCAGTGAAGGAAAGCCCCAAGTGCTCGGTCATGAGGAAAAGCATAAAATTGTATGGAAATCGTCGATTTTGTCAGAAGGCGGGTCCCGCGCTAAAACCAGTAGGATATCAGAAGGGCTTCAAGTGGTAAGCGAGTTTGATCGAGTCCTACCCAATGCTATACACTAGGTGACATGCATCGAGCAGATCAAAGAGAAAACCACACACATCACGCGGGTAAAGGTCACTCTACTTAGCCGCTCGATATGGATGGAGACAGCAGGATCTGGAGGCTCCAGATCAATGGCAGAGAAATGATCCAGTGGATGACCAGGTTCGATGGGGAAAAAGGTTGATTCATATGAGATTTGAGGTTCGGCATGACCGCTGAGTTGGCAGAGGAATCAGTTTCGCGGGAAATCTTGGAGCAATGGAAATAATGACCATTCAAAGAGAACTGACACTCAGTTTGTGAGAAAAAAAGTGGCCACCTCTCTGTGAAGCATTACACAGTGATGATGATGCAAAGCAGGGGAATTCAAGTGGACAGAGGTAGGAGATCTAGAGAGTCAGGAAGCGGAAATGAACAGTCAAGGAGCAGATTTTCTTTAAGCCTCGAACATACAAAGAGTAAAGGCAGGCAGAGAAAGAAAAGCAAAAAGCCGAGAGGCAAGAAAGAATTGAATTGTAGAGAACAGAGAAGCCGAGCTAACCTGTAGAGCGGAGGTAGCATCGAGCAGACACAGATAGAGAGAGTCCGAGAATCTGTGAACTCCATAGAAGGATTGAGAGGTTCAAGCAACTCTTCTGTGTATACCTGTCAGGTATTGAGTACCAAATTAGACTCATACCACTGAGACCAGTTGAGGTTGAGATCTAGTAAGGGGAGTCTTTGTAGTCTAGAGACTTGGGGGATCCAAGTACAATCCTATTGATTATCATCTGTTAAGTGAGACTCAAATTGAGCTCCTTATTGTAAAAAATCTACTTTAAGACACAATAGAAAGGCCACCACTGAAGGCTGGACTAGGAGACGTAGCCCAGGAGGATTGGGTGAACTCCTTATTAAATTTGTTGTGTTTTATGTGTTTTCTTGCTGTGTTCTCTTATTGTTTCAGTGTCCATGTATTTCGAAATCTTATCGATCCGTTGCATAAAATAACATAGGCACACCCCAGCACTTGAGTCTACAATACCTTCATTCTTTCTTTGAGGTCATTTACTAGTGATTTTAGATCATGTGGTATCAAAACTATAGGTTGTTATGGTTAGACAAGCTTGTGCTGGATTTTGTTGTTCAATGCTAACTAGATGAACGCTTAAATTAGGAGAAGGAGAGTTGGTTGAAACTGACCCAGAAATTGGAAGAGTCTATCCTCAGAAGAAAATGTCAGAAGAAAGTTCCCCAAGTTATAGATAGTTTCCTAGCCATGAGGTCCATGGTAGAGGAAATGTATAGGGACTTTAGGAAACATAAAGATGAAGATTCATCAGGCTCCAAATAAGATAAAGGAGAAGAAGAGTCTCTCCTCCATGACCACTCAAAAGGCAAAGGGAAAGAAGAAAAATTTCTCGCACCTCCTAATAGCCTGGAACATAAAAAGAAGACATCTTTGATTAAATTAGATGTTAAATTTGATTTGCCAATATATGATGGAGAGTTGAATGCAGAGAACATGGATAACTGGATCATACAAATTGATGTTTATTGCGGAGTGCAGAGTATCGACTCAGACAAGAGTAAGATTTAGTTGACCAGCCTATGCCTCGGAGGCACTACCTTGGTATGGTGGGAAGGCAAGACACAAGCTGAAATGAAGAAACATGGTAAGATTCTTTCTGTCTGGAGTGAATTTGTTTCTGAATCAAAAAGAATTTCTATCCACTAGCTTACATGCAGAAATCCATGATGAGCTGGCAAACTCTTCACCAATTGAAAGGGAAAAGTGTACAATTTTACACCCAAGAATTTAGGAAAAGAGCTTTGATTCTAGTAATTTCATTAGACTCATCTGAGACTCTATTGAAGTACATAGGTGGTCTACACAGCTACATGAGGCACACTATCCTCATGTTTAATCCCAGTAGTATAGATGGGGTATTTTTCAATCTACGCATCGAGAAGCTAGAGGAAAGAATTGGAACCCAGAATTTGGGGGAATCATCCAAGCCCATTGCAAGCAAGAATAAGGAGAAAAAAAAAAACAGAAATGGAAAGAGAGGAAGGCCAACACTGCACAAAAAAGCAAGTCTTCATGCACTCACTGTAAGAAGGATGGGCATGATGATGAACACTGTTGGATCTTGCATCCAGAGCTGAGGCATAAGAAGTTCGAGGGCAAGAAGAAGAAGATTATTGGGGCTATTCAGAAAGATTTGGGGTCGGACTTAGGAATTGAAACAACCATTGTAGCCACAGGTATAAAAGGTAAAAATTATGAAGCATCTACTAGTAATTCTGCACAATCTACTAATAATGAAGAAAATGAGAGAAAAAGACTTGAGCTTTTCCGTATTCGAGTTATTTCTAAGAATCAAAAGATTGATACCTTGTTTGATAGTGGCTCACAAGTAAAGTTAATTTCTAAAGAAATTGTAAAGAAGTTGGGATTACTGACTACACCTCATAAGAAACCATACCCATTAGGTTGGTTAAGTGATAAAGCACAACTACAAGTGACTAGACAATGTAAACTTAAGTTTTCTTTTGGGTCAACATTTGTAGATGAGGTTGAGTTAGATATAGTTCCTTTGGATATATGTGGAATTGTTATAGGAAGTCCCTACTTGTATGATAGAAAAGCTATTTTCTATAGATCTGAGAACAAGTATCTCCTCGTTAAAGATGGAATCGAATATATTGTAAGAGCTCATAAGCTCAAGAATAATTATACTGTCATAAACTCAGGGCCGATGAAACAAATTGTAAATTCATGCAAACAATTTTTTACTGATGGTTGTAAAGGAAAAGAAACCTGATAAAACCAATGTATTTGAGTGCTATGATGCTAAACAACAAGCTGATTTAGAAAAAATTGTTTCAGAATATGATATCTTGTTTCAAGAACCTAAAGGTCTGCCACCCAAAAAGGAAATAGTGCATGATATTAATTTGCAGCAAGATGCGCCATTGCCTAACATTGGAATTTATAGGTTGTCCTCTTTAGAGAATGCAAAAATCAAGAAGCAGGTGTAGAAGTTGCTCGAGAAGGGTTTCATCAAACCTAGCACATCACCATGTGGGTCTCCAATCATTTTGGTGAAAAAGAAATATGGCTTGTGGAGAATGTGCATTGATTACTGAGAACTGAATAAGATAACAATAAAAAATCATTATCCCCTTCCTCGCATACATGATCTATTAGATCAGTTAAAGGAAGATGTTTAGTTTTCCAAGTTAGACTTGCATAGTGGATATCATTAGGTCAGAGTTGTAGGACAAGATGCATGGAATACTTCTTTCAAAATAAAGTAGGGATTGTATGAGTGGCTCGCTATGCCTTTTGGCTTAACTAATGCTCCAGCTACTTTCATGAGAATAATTAATGATGTACTCAGACCTTTTCTTGATGATTTTGTTATTGTATATCTGGATGACATTCTTATATTTAGCAAAACATGGGAAGAACATTTAAAGCTTGTTAAGCAGACACTAGATGTCTTTAAAAGAGAAAAACATTATGTTAAACTCTCAAAATGTGAATTTGGCAAAACATCTTTGAATTATTTTGGACATATAGTAGGGGTGGTGAATTGAAGATAGATCCCTCTAAGGTGGCAGTCATTGTAAACTGGCCTAAACCCAAATCTGCTACAGAAGTTAGAAGTCTTAGGAGTAGCACAATATTGGTGAAAGTTCATTTCTAACTTTTCCTTAATTGCAACTCCCTTACATTCTTTAACAAGATTGAACATGGTGTTTTACTGGGGAGGCAAACAACACAAAGCCTTCAACACCTTGAAAGAAAAGATTAGTGCAACACCAGTACTAGCACTGCCCAATTTTTAAAGACCATTTGAGATCCAAATGGATGCCAGTGACTATGCCATGGGAGCAATGTTGATACAACACAATAAACCCATATCTTATCATTTTGAGACATTTAATTCTGCGGTAGTTAGCTATCCCACATATGATAAAGAATTGTATGCATTAGTTCAGAGTGTGAAAAAGTGGAAACATTACTTAATGGGCAAGGAGAAAGTTATACATACTGATCATCAACCACTCCAATATCTACACTCCAAAACTAAGCTGCAGCAATCAAAACACTATAGATGGATGGGTTTTCTACAATAGTTTCATTTAGTCATGAAATATAAAAAGGGCATACACAATAAAGTTGTAGATATGCTATCTAGACCAATTATAAATGCATCTACTATACTTAAGCATAATTCAGTATTGCATGAGAGCTACATTGAACAATATGCTCAAGATATAGATTTTAAAGATGTATATGCAACTTTAAGTGAAAGAAAATGAGTAGAAGAATTGGATTATCGCACTAAGGACCAACTGTTGTATCATTGTGGGAAGCTATGCAGTCCACAAACTAAAAGATTAAAGATAATTCGAGAAGCACACACTTCCCTAATATCAGGTCACTTTGCGGAAAGTAAAACTAGGTTTGTACACTCCACTACCAGTTCCTTCTCATCCTTGGGAAAGTGTTTCCATGGACTTTGTTGGAGGACTGCCTAAATCTAGGAAAGGTCATGACTATTTATATGTTGTTGTTGATAGGTTCAGAATGTGTATTTTGATACCTTGTAATAAAAAAATTAGAGTTGAACAAACTACAAAGTTGTTCTTTCAGCATGTATGGGTTCATTTTGAATTACCCACTTCCATTGTATCTAATCGAGACACCGAAATTTTTTGGAAGTTCTGGTCGAGTCTGTGGAAACTGATGGACACCAAACTGAAGAAAAGCACAACCTTTCATCCATAGGTAGATGGAAAAACATAAGTGGTCAACAGGACAATGATCTAGTTTCTTAGAGTTTATTGCAGCAACAATTCCAAACTTTGGGATGAGCATTTCTGTTATGTGCAGCATGCTTACAACCGAGAAAAACATTCTTCCACACAGAGATCTCCTTTTGAGACCTATTTTGGTTTCACACCAAGGTCTCCCTTGGATTTTTTCTTTGGTAAATACATAGCAGTTGATGAACACAGTGATGTGGACAAGGAAACCAAGTTCATTGAAAAAATCCAAGAGATTCACCAGGAAGTACAAGAATAGTTGGAAAAGAGCCAAGCCAAATACAATGCAAGTCATGCTAAAAATCAGATGGAGCATAGTTTCCAAGTTGGTGATCAAGTCTGGTTGTATATCAGCAAACACAAAATGCAAGGTGAAGGTAAAAAGCTAAAGGCAATAAGGTATGGACCTTTAATGATACTTGAGAAAATTGGTGAGAATGCTTTCCTACTTGATTTACAAGCTTACATGCACATCTACTCAGTCATTAATGCACACAACTTGAGATTACCTTCATTAATTGAAAATCCTGAATGGCAGAGTCAATTGCCTCCTATTGATGATTTGTTACCTGAATATCTCATTAAATTGCAGGAAGACACAGTTCTGGATAGGAAGGTGAGGACGATGCGCAGGGGAGATGTTGAGTACCTCAGGATTGGACTCAAGGGTTCAAAGCCAAGCAGTGCAAAACGAATAGAGATCGGACAAGTGAGATAGTTATACCCTCACTTAGTCGATGCTTGAAAACCAACTTTTGGTGGTCCAAAAGCTTTTTCAGTGGGAAGGTCATGATCTGAATTGGATCCTTAAAAATTATCTAATTTTTCATGACTATTTCAAATTATGTGAAGCTTCAAAATCTTATGAATATCGAGCTTATCAGAAATAACCTCTAAACAATGGCAATTTGTGGTCAACACGGAACAACGAGGACCCTCGGTCAAATCGCACAGACCGTTGGCCAATGGTGACCGTGCACGGGCACAAATTGACAAATTAGAGGTCAAATCCAAAAATAGAGGCAGTTTATAATACGTGATTAGCGCTAAATCACTAATCTTGTATCGCAGGGCATCCCCCTCAGTGAAGGAAATCCCCAAGTGCTTGGTCATGAGGAAAAGCATAAAACCGTACGGAAATCACTGATTCTGTCGGAAAGCGGGTCCCAGACTAAAACTGGCAGGATATCGGAAGGGCTTGAAGTGGTAAGTGGGTTCGACCGAGTCCCACCTGATACCATACACTAGGTGACATGCATCTAGCGGATGAGAGAGAAAACCACTCAGATCGCGTGAGTAAAGGTCACGCTACTTACTTGGCCGATATGGACGGAGACCGCATGATCTGGGGGCTCCAGATCAACGGTGAAGAAATGATCCAATGGATGACCAGATTCAACAAGGAAAAAGGCTAAGTCATATGAGATTTGAGGTCTAAAATGACTGCTGAGTTGGCAAAGGAATCAGTTTCATGGGCAATCTTGGAGTAATGGAAATAATGACTGTTCAAAGAGAACTGACACTCAGTTCATGAGGAAACAAGTGGCCACCTCTCTGTGAAGCGTTACACAGTGATGATGACGCAGAGCAGGGGAATTCAAGCAGACAGAGGCAGGAGATCTAGAGAGTTGAGAAGCGGAAATGATTAGTCAGGAAGCAGATTGGCTTTAAGCCACTAATAGACAAATATTAAAGGCAAGCAGAGAAAGAGAAGCAGAAATATGAGAAGCAAGAAAGAAGTGAATTGTAAAGAACAGAGAAGCCGAGCTAACCTGTAAAGCAAAGGCAACATCAATTAGGCAGAGACAGAGAGAGTCCGAGCATCTGTGAACTCCAGAGAAGGCTAGAGAGGTTCAAGCAACTCTTCTATGTATACCTGTCACGTATTGAGTACCAAATTGGAATGATACCACTGAGACCAGTTGAGGTCAAGATTCAGTAAGGCGAGTCTATGTACTCTAGAGACTTGGGGGATCCAAGTGTAATCCTACTGATCATCATCTGTTAAGTGAGACTCAAATTGAGCTCCTTATTGTAAAAACTCCGCTTTAAGACACAATAGAAAGGGCACCACTGAAGCCTGGACCAAGAGACGTAGCCCATGAGGATTGTGTGAACTCCTTATTAAATTTATTTTATTTTATGTGTTTTCTTACTATGTTCTCTTACCATTTCAATGTTTGTGTATTTCACAATCTTATCGATCCGTTGCATAAAATAGCATAGGCACACCCCAACACTTGAGTCTGTAATACCTTCATTCTTTCTCTGAGGTCATTTACAGGTGATTTAAGATCACCATTTAGGTGTATGGGGATTAAATAGGAACCATTGATTAGGTCAATGGTCATTCACATATTCAACCACATATGTTATCAAATTAGATGTGTCACATTCATTCTCTGGAAAAGGTTTTCAACATATATCTGGTCATTCACATCTTCAACCACATATGCTATCAAATTGGATGTGTCACATTCATTCTCTAGAAAAGGTTTTCAACATATATCTTCCAGACACATCTATAAAGAAGAGAATAATGTAGAAGAGCAGTATCCAATTATATACATTTTTAACTTCAATGCTTTGCATGGACATCGCTGAAATTCCCCCTCTGACAAGTCAAGTAATATTAATGGAACAGGGTATATTTTTCTTTGAATATCGAGCATGCGCTACTGAAATTACACTTTTGTACACTTACAGTGTATTTCATTGTATTAAATTGGATCAATATTGTGGAGCCCATGTGTAGGACCTTTCGTATATGGTATTTTTATCATATGATTGTGTTTTATTTATGCATTAGAAATACTCTTTCTCTTGATTTTCTTATGTATGAAAATTTGACTTATAGTTCCGCATTATTTCACTTTTTTATGATGTTTTAGCTTTCACTCTATATTGAACACATGAACAATTACTATATGCGATATCATTTTCTCAATTGTTTTGTATAACTATTTATCGAAAACAATTATCATTAAATGATTTTATTTCTTTTGGCAGTTGAATGATCTTTATTACTAATTTCTTTGAGACATATTTTTAGATCACATACCTTAGTTTATTATTGGGTATATTTATAGCCACATAATGTTAGATTAAGATATATGCATGTGTTTATTATTTAGATTACATTATACTTAGTTGAATCATTCCTAGTTACATCTTATATCACCCCAATAACATTATCAAATAAATCCTCTCTGGGAAACTGGTCCCATTATCCCCAGTCAGATGCACTATACGAAACGAAAAAGGAGTTGTTTTTAAGGTCTGGATTGGGTGGTTATCTCATTTTTCTGCTAGAAGGAGGGCCCGACTATGAATGACGAGAAAATATCAATCAGAAAGCCATTCTAAGATTAAAACTCCCTTGCCCTCACCTCTAAATTCTTAGTCACATTCCAAATAACCAAATCCTAAATGAGAAGTTGTGAAGAAATATTCAAAATCCACTAATGTTTCTCTAAGGAAATTAGATCAACCTTCTCCAGTAGAAACCCTCGAAGTTCAGACTTTAATTCACAAATTTCAAGGGATTTCTTTGTTGAAAGAAGAATATGAATTGTATCAAGCCTTTGTTTCTTCACATTTTTCAGTCCTTTCAAAGGTTAACATGGTCACATAGGGAAAATTTTGGAATCCCTCCATTTGATTTTCCTTTGCCTCATCCTCGAAGGAAAACTAAGAAATCACACTCTGAAACTCATAGTTAGATTATTTCATCATCACTAGAAACACCCTCATTCATTCCATCACCCTCATCTCAAACTCAATCATCTACCTCATCATCTCAAATCCTGATTTAGACAGGTACAGGAGCATAGGTCTCCTCTACCCAATCACCTTCAACCAATGGTACAACTTCTTCTACATAGATACCCATAATCGCTCAAACACCATGTAGAAATCTAGGAGTTGTTCAAATGGCAGCACCATTGCATCCATTACCTACTCATCCATTGAAATGGTTGCCAAAATTTAATCCTGATGATGGTCTTCCTGCCGAAGAACACATAAATAACTTCATGCTGTCCATAAATCTAAATTGAGTTGTAGAAGAAGACACAGTTGTATGATTATTCCCACATACTTTTCAAGGATCAACAGGATCCTGTTACTTTTCATTACCATCTGGTTCTATTGATAGTTGGAATGCATTTATGGAACAGTTCCTAACCAATTTTGGAGATGACCACTCAACAACTACTCTCCTTAACGATCTCTCCAACTTGAATGCAGAATCGAAAGAGCCTATTAAAGAATTCAATTCTTGATTTAACAAATTATTAAACAAAATTCCAACGGTGTCCAGGCCAAGAATTGAAGTTCAAAATGAATGGTGCATTTCTTCTCTTCCATCGAATGCAACTATTTTTGTAGACAGAGCTTCCAAACCAACTTTGGCAGAAAACATGAAAGAAGCCATAGCTGTGGAAAAAAACATTTTAGCTTTAGAAAAGAAGAATGCATTAGAAGAAATAAAATCCAAGAAGGTCACTTTCAAGGACGAATCTAAGAAGAAAGCACCTAAATATCCTTTCGATCTTGAAGGTCTGCAAAAAGTACTTAAAACTGTGTCCAAGTAAATGGTGACATTAAAAAGCAAGTAGCTCAGACTTCTTCTAGGAAATATTTTAGACCTTACAAAAGAAATTCCCCCTCTGATCCGAAACCTCGAAATATAATATCAAATGCTGAATCAAATATGGAGGAAGAAGAAGTATCAACAACTGAAGAATAAGTAGATGATGAAGAGACAGTTGAAGTACAAAGAATGTGGGATCTCATTCTTCCTCTATCAGATAATGAAAAATCAGAAGAAGCATTACCTGTCGCTATCAGAAGCAAGAGCACTGTTGATTTTTCACAAACAAATTAAAAATAGGAATCATCAACTCTTGCTCCCAAAGATAAAGCAATAGGTAGAAATATTCTCCCAAATCCACTCAAACTACTCCTCCTCGAGCTAAACCCTTACTAGTATCTAATGAAATGGATTACAACATCATCAAAGACATGAATAAGACTAGAGCTAACATCATGTTCCATGAGCTTATCAAGATGAAACATCAACACAAGCTATTGCTCAAATAATTAAAAACAATCCCCACTTCTCCTCATCTTGCCGCTGTAATTTCTCAGGTTTCACAAGAAATAGGTAGGCCTCCCTGTACTTCATCAGAAAAAATGAGTTCAACTAATGTTGCTTTAATAGGTGGTAGATCTAAATCCCATACACCTCCATTTATTTCGACATTTTAATTCTTCAATAAGAATTTGCACAATTGTTTACTAGAATCTGAGGCCTTATCCAACATTTTACCAAAAACTGTTTGTGCAAAATTCAATGTTGAACCATAGAAATTTGTTGCTCGCATTGTACAGTTAGATCGATCTCAAGTCGAAGTGATATGAGAAATCAATCAGGTTACCATTAGATTCTCATCAAACCCGAAATTATGTCATGTGATTGACATTCTTGTGGCCGATATCCTTGTATTCTACGGTTTGATCCCCAGTACAGATTGGTCTGAAAAGCTTCATGGTTATTTCTCATCAGACTGGTGCCATATGTGGCTTCCTTATAATGGTAAGCCGAATCAAATAAGGGTCAACTGTGAGAAACATCAAAATTATATTGTCATGGAACTGGAAGGAGAAAATAAGCCCATCACATATAGTATTAATATCATTGGAAATTATTCAGTCGAACCATTTTTAGGGAATTTTAATGCCCATAAATCACCTTTTTTGGAAAATTCTATTACATTAAAAATTGAAAATTATTCTCAAATAGATTCTTCTAAATGTATCAATTTTGTAGAAAAACTCGTAGTCAATTCTTTATTTTGAAAATTATTTTTTTATGGATCTAAATCAAATGATGGAGCTGGAGCGAGTTGCATATTGGTTAGCCCCGAAGGAGAAAAAACTATGTTAGCATGTAGACTTGAATTTGAATGCACAAATAATACTACCGAATATGAAGCATTAGTTCAAGGTTTGTATAAAGTCATTAGCCTTGATATTAAATACCTTCAAGTATTTGGAGATTCAAAAATTGTAATCAAACAGGTGAGGAATACTATTCACTGTCTTTCTAGACATTTGAAACATTATCAATCATTAGTCCATGACCTCAGCTCACATTTCATTACATTCAACATTTCCCCAATCCCAAGACATCAAAATACAAGTGCCAATCTTTTTGCTAATGTTACATCCAAGCTCATACCACCAAGAGATTATAGTCCTTATCGATTTTCTATAGAATTAATTTTCAGGCCTTCTATTCCCGATAACATCACCAATTGGTGAATCTCTAATAATGATCCAAATATCATAAGTTTTCTGACATCTGAAGGTTCTTATGTTGACCAAATAAAAGATGAAGACCAACATGATATCTAGCTTAAGCAAGAAACAAACGTAAGTCCCATACCTGAATTTGTGGTTAAGCTAGAAGATATGTATGATCTTAAGGAAAGATTCAAGAAACCTACTAAATCGAAGCTTCAAAGTTCAACTTTGAGGTTTGATCTAGTTAACCTTGGAACTGACCTTAAGCCTCAAAATATTAATCTAGGTATTGGTCTTACACCCGATGAGAGATTAGCCTTTATTCATTTATTGAAGAGATATGAAAATATTTTTTCTTGGAATTATGCAGATCTTAAGACATATGATACTTCCATCATTCAACATATCATTCCTATGATATCCAGTGGAAAAACTATACAACAGAAGTTGAGAAAGATTCACCCAAACTTAGAAAATCAAGTCAAGTCTGAACTGAATAAACTTCTCAAAGCCAAATTTTTTTTTTCCTGTCAAACATTGAAGGTGGGTTTCTAACCTAGTTCCAATCAGGAAAAATAATGGTGATATTCAAATTTGTATATACTTTCACAATCTCAACAAAGCTTATCAGAAGGACAACTTTCCATTGTCTCCTATGGAACATATATTGCAATCAGTTATGGGCTCAAAGTTAATGTCTTTTCTAGATCAGTTTTCAGGTTATAATCAAATTCTCATACATCCGAATGATTGACTAAAGACCACATTTAGAACTAAATGGGGAATATACGCTTATAAAAAGATTCCATTTGGATTAATCAATGGTAAGCACAACATTTTGGAGAGCCATGGATATAGCTTTCAAAGGTTTGGTGAATAAAATAGTGGTAATTTATTTAGATGACATAAATGTGTATTTAAGAAAACACACTAGTCATTTAAAGGACTTAAAATAAATCTTTTAACGTTGTCAGAGAAATGGAGTTTCCCTAAATCCAAAGAAATATTTATTTGCTTTAAGTGAAGGTAAACTTATTGTATTTATTGTATCTAAAGATGGCATCCACATAGATCTTGATAGGATAAGTGAAATTTCTAGAATCTCTTTGCCTCATAATAAAAAATCCATCCAATCTTTCCCAGGTTATATAAATTTTGTTAAAATATTTGTCCCTAACTTTTCACGTATTGTTTTACCACTCCAATCTATGATCAAGATTTTTTTTTTTAAATGTGGACATAATGAGCAAGAAGCTTTCAATCTTATCAAACAGGCGATTATAAATGCTCCCTCTTTAGCAACTCTGAATTTTTCTAATCATTATTTTTTATATACTTTTGCTTCCGAGACATCATATGCAACTATTTTGACATAGGTTAATGATGAGAAAGCTGAAGCACCAATTTATTTCTTTAGCTCCAATTTGCAGGGTGCTGAATTGAATTATTCAAATTTTGAAAAATAGGTCTTTGCTATTTTCAAATCAATAAAAAATTTCAGACCTTTCCTTCTTAAAACTCATACTAAATTAATAGTTTTATTCTCATCAGTGAGAAATTTACTATTGCAAAGAGAATTAGGTGAGAAAAGAGAAATTTGGGTAATAGCACTACAAAAGTATGAAATTGAGATTAGACCGGATAAAATTGTTAGAGGTCAATGTTTTTGGAAAATGTTAACTAGAGCATCCAACCTACCAGCACCAAAAGATTTAGGTGACGATATACAAATGTGTGAGGTAAGCCTCAACAATACTGAATCTAAATATGCCGATATGATCTTTTATTTGAAAAATCAATATGCACCTATGCAACTCAGTTACAAAAGAAAAATGGCTTTGAGATTAAAAGCTAAGCAATATGAAATCATCAATGATGTTTTTTTAGGAAAAATTATGATTTTGTTTTACTTAGCTACCTTGCAAAATTTGAGGCAGAAAAGGTTTTGCAAGAACTCCATCATGGACTATCTGCTAGACATTTTGTAGGAGACACAACAATGCATAAAGTCCTACATGCTGGCTATTATTGGGAAACCTTATTCATAGATGCACACAAATATGTAAGGAAGTGAAAAATTTGTCAAATCGTTGCTGAAAGACAAAGGAAACCTGCATTACCATTACAGCAAGTCAACATTGAACGACCATTTGAGAAATGGGGACTAGACATAATAGGTGAGATCGTTCCTCACTCTTCAAAGTAGCATAGATATATCCTTACAACAATCGATTACTTCACTAAGTGGATGGAAGAAATTCCACTGAAGGTAGGAAATTCTGAAAACATCATTAAATTTATTGATCAATTTATTATTACCAGATTTGTCGTACCAATTTCCCTCATGTTTGACAATGCATCTTATTTCATAGGAAATATTGTGACAGGATTTGCTCTTAAACAAGGTTTCAAACTTAAATATTATGCTAACTATTATCCTCAGGGAAATGGTTTAGCTGAATCTATGAATAAAAATCTCATAAGGATAATCAAACAAACTATTGATCAAATTCAATAAACCTGGCATAAATCTTTAGCATTTTCTCTATGGGCAGATTGAATAGCATAGAAGGCCTCAATAGGCACTTCTCCTTTTAATCTGGTCTATGGGAAAGAAGTTGTTCTTCCTACAAATGTAGCTATTCCATCTCTAGCCCTAGTTCAATTTATTGAATAAATTCCTTCCTCTTCTATGGAATTAAGGCAATCGAAAATCCTCAAACTCGAAGAAGAAAGAGATAAAGCCAAGATCATACATGCACATCATCAAAAGTTAGAGTAATCTTCATTTGATGCAAATTTTGTAAGTCCTAAATATTTTCAACTCAGAGACCTTGTATTGAAGTGGGATAAAGCACATGATAAAAAAGGTAAGAATACCAATTTCCAAAGAATGTGGCTTGGCCCATTTCAGATTGCGGAACAAATTGGTCCATCAACGTTTCTATTGCAAGATTTATCAAGCAAGAGAGATTCTCTGCCTGTGAATGGGCATACTTTGAAGAAATATTTTTCATAGAAGATAACCTCTTCTATCCCTTGTACACTATTTCCTTTACTTTTCCTAGGAAAATAAAAGTGAAATAGTATTTACTTTTGGTCTTTCAATAAAAAATATCTTTTATATTTTGATCTTTTTTCACTTGTATAGGTAGAGATTGTTAAAAATATAACTATGACATTTGAAAAATAAGCTAAGTTATGTTTTTTTGGAATTTCCTTGTTTTCCACCAAAATCATTTATCCTTTGTGAAACCTCAACTTTATAAAGAGACCTTTGATCTATTTTCAGTCAAGAAAAGTATCTCTAACAAAGCAAAGACTCTCTATAGATAAGAACCTTTAACTCTATAATTTTCATCCAGAAACTCTTAAGGAGTCAATGTTTCTCCCCATCTAGTAAACTTTTCTCTTTATAGAGTGTAATTCTAAAATATACTAAAAATTAAAGGATAAGAGGTCTCATTAAGAGTCGACTTACCATGTTCATAGAGGAATAATAAACTGACATTAGCAATAATGCATATCGAAATAGGGTAATGGCTTGAGATTATTTTTATCAAAATATAAGGTGTCTCATCATGAGCCAACTTGTTCAGTTGAATTACAACCAGTGAATGGCATTGTCACTTTTTGGCCACCAAACCAAGATAATGACCTTTAAGTAGAAAAAATCAAAATATTTAGAAGAGAAATAAATTGTATAAAAAAGAAAGAGAAGAGAATAAGTATATGAGTCTGAATTTAGCTCTAAAAATTGCACTTTTATCTGGATGGGATGTAGAACCATTGATGGTTAAAAGGTAACCATGTCGAGGCTATGCACGCCTGCTGGCAGCAGAGACTCTACCTGTGACAAATGAGTACATCTAAAAGCTAAACTACAAGAGCCCCCTGCTTTATCTTTAAACCAAGTAAAGACTGATATAGGCAAAGGAATTTTCATTTTGAAGCGGATATGAAATGGATGGTAATTAGGTGAGTTTTTTTTCTTATTCAGAGAAATGTTACTTAGCTTAAATTTCATGTAATTCCTATTTTCTGAACTATCTTTATTTTGGAATTTTTATAAGTTTTAAAAAATTATCAAAGATAAATGGTTCTTCCAGTGAATCGCCAATTGTTGTACTGTTCAACAACCCCCCATTTATTGATTTAATAGTTAATATTCTATTGATAAATGGGGACCCTTTATAAAAAATCCTCCAAAAAACTTAACACTTAAGTAGTTTCTTTTTCAATTCTTACGAATAAATTTCTAAATAATATAAGTTATGAATCCAAAACCCTCTATGACTGGCTATTCTTGCTTTATTGCGTATTGTTGGATCATGTGTGTCAAAGGTTAATTAACAAATAGGGATTTGTGAATTGCGATAAGAAGGGATCACCGTAATAAACTTATGGTATCATTAAAATTTCCATTTAAAACTAAGACTTGAAGTATTTCTTGTAGAATAAAGTGCATATCGTAATCGCATATCAGCGTTCACAAAAGACACAACTAACAAAATGTTTGGAATATGTGAATTGTGATATTGTGACATAACAAGCCAAAACTCATTGCATCGCGACCCTTACTCAAAGGCCAATCTTGTGAACTATGAAAACTTTGCAAAACACGATAGGAGCCAGACCCTATGGAAGTATATGATAAATGTTATAAACTTTGGTTAAGTTTGGCACATAGTAAAAGGTTAGTTTATGCAATAAATATTCATTCAAGCAAAATGCGCTTTAAATGATAAAACGTACGCCACTCACATTGCATCTTGCAAAATTACAAATAACTCCAAAATAACGCATAATGGAAAATGTGATATTGTAATAATCTTTATTTTAATCACATAGTTGGCATTTCGCACATTAAACTCACCACCTTAAATTTTTTTCCTTACAGGTTTGTGATGTGATGGCTTAAATGAATATTAAAGGCCATGATAAAATATCTTAGTGCATATTTAATGAGTTTTAATGGAATTTATTTATAAAATGACTTGACATGATTTGATATCTTTCATCTGCATTTTCGAATAAAATCTTGTTCCTTATCACCTTTCGTAGTTAATTGTATCATTGAATTTTCATTGTCATTTTTACTCTGTGTTTATCTGATAATCTCCATTTTATCCACTTCAAGAACCTCTGAAGAAAACAACATTTGAGAAGATGGCAAAGAAGGGAAAAGCTACTGCATATGAGAAATCATACATGATACCACTTTTCTCTGATACCACCTGCAACAAAGATGGAGGAACCACATCATGGGAAGCTATGTATAACCTACTGGAAGAAGAGACACCCAGGACATTGGAAATGAAGGCAAAAGCTTATATCGAAGAATCATCTAAGGCTTCCTACTTTGAGACTGCATGCTCATTTTTATACATAATAAAAGCAATACCTAAGATATTACCATACACAGATATGGTAAAATGAGTGATTGACGATGTAGATGTTTTAGACAAAATTTTTAGGAATTCAATACATGAGGTCATGGGGTATTTCACACTAGACAATCTGTGCCAGATGTACCATCTACAAGAGCCTCTAAATCTCTATTAGAAATATTTCCTTGAGCATTTCGCCAAAGAGAACGAGGACCCATTGGATGTTACATAGATGTGGAGGTTAGGCAAAGCCGAATTGAAACAAGAGAATTCTGGTATGTACTTGATTTCTTCCCTCTTTCCCCACATAATTTCGTAGCTACAATGATGTGTATATTATTTTGTAAAGTTGATAGAACCAAATTTTCTATAGAGTGGCTCCCATTAATTGATGCAGCAGTTAACACAACAATTATGAACTGGAGTCAGAGATTATCAGACAATTTACCCATAGCTATTAGGGAATATAGACAAAAGAGAAGTGTTTCCTCAAGAATTTTTCCTCCTATTTATATGAGCGCTTATGTTATGGATGTCATTTGTTTTTTTTATCAATTTCCAAAAATGGGCTAGAAGTGGATTGTACAAAACCCTCTCCCCATCCATCTATACCATACAATCTTGTGGGAATCCCAATTCAATCCCCATTTTTACAAAATATGCCAAGGTATTATGCTTCCTATTCATAAAGCCATTTTAGATAGAATTTCCCCTAGGTTTTTCGAAGAAGCCAAGATAGACATCTTTCCAGTCGCAAGATGGTTTGATGAAGAAACACCTTTCCACACAGCAGGGGAGGGTGGTTTAACCAAAGCCTTAAGGGAACAAAAGAGATCCATTTGGCTAGACATCCCATTACAATGTGGCACTTTCACACTACATGACTATGGGCAGGCAGTAAAAGAAGTAGAGATTATTATGTCTCTGAAATTGGCCACAGTTCTAGTGTGACAATATGACCCAAATCATGTTGCTAAAGAATTTACCACTATGGTTAAAGTCAAACATTTTACTCATGAAGAGGATGCCTTTGATGATCTCTTTCGAGGAGCCGAAACATTTGCATGGGTCATACATTTAGTTTCATTACAGTTAAGCCTAGATGATATTAATGATTTTCATGTATATAGGAATAAAATATTGTTAAAGGTCCCATTGGACCTATTACAAATTGAACCAATAAGATAACCAACTCCTAGCGTGCGGCTAGAGGGAAGTTCAAAGGAAACTTCTAATGAGGAAATGTAAGAGAAATAAACTCATGAGTCTGAACAGTCAGAATAACAATCTCAGAATGGAGAAGGAAATCCTAATAAAGATTTAGAGAAATATATAGGGGGAAATATTGAAGAAATGACCGAATAGGCCTTTGTCAAGAAACAGACCGAGGTCGGTTCCACTTCAGCTTAAGCAAGGAATATTCCAGTCGTTGACTTAGAAAGGGAAAGGGAGAAATTCAATAACAAGATCAAAACAGGTAAAAATCTTGAGGAAACATATGATTTTCAGACCCCCAAACAGACTCAGCACAAAGAAAATCCAAAGACAACAGAGCAAGGGGATACAAGCACTCAAGATATTAGGGTTATTCCTGCTTTTCCCACTTCCAAAATTATCTTGATAATTGAAGAGATGCCCCCATTAGATATATTCTATTGTCATACTCAAAAGGCTTTAGTCAAAAGAAAATAAAAGAAGAGGGAATTAGACACCACGGCTATTGCAACTCTAGAAAACGAATCCATGGATGTTGTGTGGAAAGAAACTCCTATTTACCTATCAAAAAATCTTACGAAGTTGCCACTGTTTGCGAGATATTATGCCACAACAACCATTGATAAACAAATGAAAGCCCAGTTACTGCTAAAAGAAAAGGAACAGAGGATTTTTCTTCTTAAACAACAATTAAAATAAGAGAAAACTAATCAGCAAGCAGAACAACAGGTAGCTCATCCTTAGATGGAATTCAAGCAAATGAACTTACAACACTAGGCCTTCTTATCAGAAAAGGACTCACAAATTCGTCCAATTCAAGCCATGGTGGATAGATTTAAAGATAACCCTCAAAATAATGAGTTCATGAAAAAAGTAATCAAACTAAATTCCCTATTAATACAACAAGAAGAAATGTTTTGTGAGAAAATCTCACAGATTAATCCTTAGTGTGAGACAAGTGATAAATTGACAAATGAAGTGATTTATATGAGATTTGATGTTGGCCTGTATGGGCCTGACCGAGGTTCAGAGGTGATTTAGCCAAGAAAATCTCGGTACTACTGGCCTTTTCGGCAATAGTTTGTGGAGCCAGACTGAGGTCACGCCCGAAGTAGTATGGCAGGGTGCTAGAACTAGGTTTCTGCACCCTGGGGATGTCTGATGAGCTTTTGGGGGTCCGCAGTTTGACCTTGCGCACACGTCGCTATGCGCACTTGTTATTCCTTCGCAACATGTGATGCTTCTTCCACGCAACCCTACTCGGGGGGCAACCCATATTATACCTAAGTTCCTTGCTATTTAATCTGTTACTACCCAATTACTTAACTTATTTTTGTAAGACTATTGATTATTACAACATATTCAGCAATCATATTAGTGTGCATGATAAATAAAATAGTATAAATGTAAAGAAGGCAATGCATGAGCAGATACACAGAAATAGGAATCAACTTATCTTTATTATTCTTCGATCAAGATTATAGACTCGACACCGCCCCGCGCACTTAGATGAGGGGTCCACGCACTCAGTTGCAGACTCTACTAAGCCTGTGTGCACTCAGTTGTAGACGCTACTAAGCCTTTACACAATCAGCTATAGAGACTCCTCCTACTACTACGACCCAACACACTTAGACTCTTACTCTATGTTATAACCATTGGTATTCATCTCTCCTATTCACTTCTTAGTTGCTCCTCTTAGAACTTAGAGCCTTGCTCTATTTATACAATCCCATGACATGACATTACATTGCCTTACAATACTTAGGGCAGACAACCCTATGACCTAACCTATACTTTGCGCTTCACACCCACAATTTGCAAAGTCTTACAATACCTTTGACGAAAACTTGGGCTTTGAGCTCCAAAACATGTTGTGGGGGGATTCCATGCCCAATAGGCCCCCAACATAATCATTGTGACTCGTCCCCAAGTCACGCAGTCGGAATGGAAATCTTGGCATGGAGTCCCTCCAACTGGTCGTGAACTATTTAGAGGTATGTAGTGCACTATTTTGCGGTTTGCTGGATCTGCTACATTCTTTCTTCGGAATCATCTGTGTTTGAAATGTTTCCTTACCTTAGTACCAGCATCTATTGTGTTTGTTTATAGTCCTGTGGCTTGGTCTAGATCCTCGGGGCATTAGGACTGTGCTTCGGTCGGTTAGTCAGATAGATGGCCCACCCATGTAGGGATTGAAGTAATTGTCATTTACTTTACCTGGGAAGGGTTGTCCATTGAGTTTAACTAGCTGGACTGCACCTCTGTCTGTGACCTCCTTAACCACGTATGGTCCCAGCTAGTGCATTCTGAATTTCCATGGAAATTTTTCAAACTTACTCTTGTACAACAACACTGAGTCTTTTACCTTGAAGGTGCGCGACTTGATATGGTGGTTGTGCTAGGCCTTTTCATGTTGCTTTTGTACCTGCTGATGAAATCCAGCTAGAAACCATTCTTCCTCAAGTTCTTCTAGCTGTGCGAGCCTTTCTTCCAGAGCTTCGCGGTCCATCATGCCTACGAGCGCTGCTATTAGTAGACTAGGTATGATGTATTCCATCGACATGACAACTTCCATGCCAGAGACTAACTGGAAAGGTGTCTGTCCCATCATTTTTTTGCATGTTGTCCTATATGCCCATAATACGAAAGGTATGCACAGGTCCTAGTCATTTCGCTGCGCGTTACATACTTTGGTCAGCGGATGGTATGGTGTACTTTTTTGATGATACACTTGGAACTCTTTTGTGAGGGCATTGATGGTTTCACTCAGGAAATGTGTTCCACGGTCACTCATTAAGATTTTCGGACAACCACATCATGTGTACGACGCATCAACATGTACATGAAATTCCACATCCCATTTTGGGAAGACCAGGATTGGAGAGGAGGCTAGTTTTCCCTTCAAGGCATCCAAACTCTTCATGAAATCATCATTCCAACAATGTGTAGCATCCTTTTTCAATAAATTTTCCATCAACACTGTTATTTGGGCATAACTTTTGATGAACTTCCTATAGTATCCAGTGTGCCCCAAAGTAGCGTGCAATTGTTTAACACTTCATGGTGCTTCCAAATTTAGAATCATGACAATCTTCGTAGGGTCCACCATCAGGCCTTGTTTGTAGACCACATGTCCCAGCAGGTTTCCAAAGGGAATGAGGAATGTGCACTTCTTAAGGTTTAGCACAATCTAGTGTCGGCAGTAATTATCCATCATCAAGCATAAGCTCACTACATGGTGCTTAACTAATCCAAAGATAGTACAATCATCTAGATAGACCTCCAAGAACTTATGGATGCATTCTTTAAACGCGACCACAATGATGCACGGAAATATAGCTAGCGCATTCTTAAGTCCAAACGACATAACTGTGTATTGAAAGCAACCCCATTCTATTCTGAAGTTCATTTTTCTCTTATCCTCCGGCGTGATCTTGATCTGATGGTACCCTGAGAACCCATCCATGAATGAGTATGCTTCTTGACCGCTAACATTTTCCAGTACTTCATCTATGAATGGTGTTGGGAATGGATCATGTACATAGGCGTCGTTCAGCTTCTTGAGGTCCACGAATATTCTTGTTTTTGCCTTCTGTTTTTTCTCCTCTACTACCATAGGACTCACCCAGTTGGATTCTTCTACTGGTTCAATAATTCCAGGTGTGAGCATCTTGTCTAATTCGTTGTGGACCTTCTCGTATACTTCAGACAGAAGTGGTAAGGTTGATGCTTAACTGGCATCACGTCAGGTTTCAGAGTGATCTTCATCATCCCTAAGTTGCCAATGATCCCTTTTAAGTCCGTAATTTTGTTTGGGATCAAGTCTTGGTATTCGCGGAGTAACTCAGCAACCTTACCCATTGTGGCACCACCCCAATAGTTCCCAAGCATTGCATACTTTGGCTCTAACTTCGTTCCAATGCTTACCTTCTTTATTTTTAGTGGTGCGGTGATGTCGGGATCTCAATTGATGGTCCTCAAACCTCGCTACAACCTTCCGTTTCAGGAATATTAATATTTTGTGGGTCCTCATCATCATCCTCAACATTTAAATTATAGCACTCTAGCACGATGCTTAACTGTGTCACCCATTCTGGCTGAAGTACTTCCATTGGCTCTTGTGGTATTTTGAAGATAGCAGCTTTTACTGCTTGTAGTGCATCGTCAACAGTATCCGACCAACGATCTTCAAACATGAAGGTTAACAAAAATCACTCAAGCAAGACATCCCATTCGCCCGTACCATGGTCAAGCTCCGTCTCAGTATACCAATTCATGGTTATGACATCCGGGGTATGGTATAATAAATGTACCCATTCAGGTTGTGGCTCTTCGCCGTAGACCTTGGTCCATTTCGCGAGGTGCGTGCATGGATCATCTTGTCTATTATATTTGTCTACTAGCCATATTTTTGGTTTCCCAAATTGTAGGCAGATCATTCTTTTGTGGCTGTACCAGTCCTCAAAACTTCCTTTATGCGTACCCCACCATCGTATGAGCGTTGCGTGCAGTGCCCATTTTAGAGCATCAAATCGTTGTTGTTATGGTACTGCGCTTTAAACTTTTCTCAGAAATTCATCCACCATTGTTAATCCATCATATGTTAGCAGCTCCCTTGAATCTATTGTCATGCAACGCAGTGATCTAATCATCATGTTGCAATTCAGCTTTGTTACTTCATGCAGTCGATTCTGCCATCGTTCTACTTCTTCGTCTGAATCTGAAGTGCAAGAGCTTTCGCGCTCCCACAAAATTATTCCATCTATAGGCGGATTCACCCAATCCTATTCTCATGCAGTTATCTTGTAAATACAATCGATATTGTCATCACTATCATCGTCACGCACTAGTTCGGTGCATCGTGCTCCTTCGGCTGGATCTAGTGGTACTATTGCGCGTAATGACTTTTTCTCAAAGATCATTTTGCACTTCTTTAGATTTATGACTCCATTCATATTGGTGGCCCAACCTATTCTTAGTAGTGTGGGATAGGGATTACTATCATCAAAAATTTGTATCACCTCAAAATCTGCTTGCATGCTCGCACCTTCAATGTCTACTGTTACCCCTTGCAATTTTTCCATGGGAAAAACCTCCTGTTGGTTCGCCATTCATAACTAGATAGGATACCACTGTAGCATGGGTCTACCCATGCATTCCAATGTTTGCTTTGGCAGTACGTTCGCATCTGATCTAAGATCTAGGATTACTTGATCCATTTCATACTCGCCGATTTGCACAATCAACCTCATTTCCCTTCCTATGCACAATGCATGCTTTTGAAGTTTCCAGACCACACGCGGTTCTCCTGACCTTAAGCACCTAGCGATAAGTTCCTGTAGTCCTTTGACTGCCTTGCTATCACACAACAGTTTCATGCATGTCCCTAGAAAGGTAGTGAGCATTGAAGGATCCATCCCTAGTTCTAGTTGACCCTTACTACCTGAAGTGGAGGCCTCCATGAAGCTCTTCTTAGCTTCCATGAATCTCTCCTTTGTGCATTCTACATCAAATTCAGGTTCCTTTGTAGGAGCCTTGCAAACCCATGTACTTTCTTGTAGCTTCTTCCCTTTATCATCACCCATGGTCATACTGCTCCTCAGCATCATGTTTACATTTGGCTCTTCTTTGCGCGGCTCAAACCTCATCATCTGCAAATTCTGAGTCGGAGGGGGCTAGAGTACCCCTTTTTCGAGCATCCTCGCTATCAGTGAAGGGAAATCCTCTGCCTTGTGATCAAACTAAGTACAGTACCAACATGATGTCCTTGTTGGGTTTGTACGATCATGGGCATAGTGCTCTGACCCTCTGCAATTGTAAAAAATTATTTATCTGTGACCCCTTCCTGGTCCCATTCTGCCTCGACCTCGACTGCACCTGTTATGAAACTAGCTCAAGAAAAGATAGAAAAGAAAGATCAACGCCTTAGAATTCAGCCTCTTCGAGGGGGCAACCTCCTTTACATTACATAAATGAACAATTCTTGGATGATACAAATGAAAATAGCTCCTTTTATATATAGGAGTCTAAGTGGTCCCAATACAATCAAAGCCTACATAACAATAATATTGTAGGGCACAACAGTAACAATAGTGGGCTTCTATGTGGCACAATAGTAACAATATGGGCACTACATGGGTACATCAATATAATAAGTGGGTTGTACTAATAACAATAAGGGGTTACACTAGTAGTATAGGGGCCTAACATGCCCCTCTCCTTCAAAAAGCGTTGTCCTCAACGCTTGAGTAGTTCTGGATATTTCTGCATAAAATTCTCATCCTCCCATGTGGAATCTTCAGCGGATAAGTTCTTCCACTTGATAAGGTACTCTGAAATTGATCGATTTCGTAGCTGTCGAGTTCTTGTTTCTATAACTGCTTCCGGTTCCAATATAATTTTTCCTTCCTCGTCAAGTTCTGGCAATATTGTTTGAACTGGGAGCTTGTCGCCTATAACCTTCTTTAAGCATGAAACATGGAAAACTGGGTGCAATCGAGAAGCTGCAGGAAGCTCCAATTTGTATGCCATAGTACCAATCTTTTGCAACACCTTGTACGGACCATAATACTTTGGTGATAATTTATTATCCTTCTTAGCTTGCTTGAGGGACATTTGCTTATATGGTTGTAGCCGTAGGAATACCCAATCACCTATATCAAAACTTCTTTCACTGCGATGTTGATCTGCCTGTTGTTTCATTCTATTCTGTGCCAACACAAGGTTATCCTTTAAGAGTTGGAGGACTTGTTGTTGATGTTCGATGTGATGTTCCACTGCCTGGACCTTAGAATTTTCTCTTAAATATGATGTGATGGATGGTGGTTGATACCCATAAAGTGCCATAAATGGGGTCATTTTTGTTGCTGTATGAAAGGAAGTGTTATACCACCATTCAGCCAGAGGCAACCATTTGACCCATTGTGTCTGTTTATCAGATACAAAGCAACGAAGATATCCTTCCAAACATTTGTTTACTATCTCAGTTTGCCCATCAGATTGAGGATGATAAGATGAGCTATGAGCTAACTGAGTACCAAGACGAGAAAATAATTCTGTCCAAAAATTTCCAGTGAAAATGGGATCTCTGTCACTTACAATAATCTTTGGGTTTCCATGTAGCTTTTGAATTGTTTCCATAAATGCAGTAGAAACTGTACTGGCTCTAAATGGATGTGATAATGCACAAAAGTGTGCATACTTGGTAAGTCTGTCAACTACCACCATGATGACACTCTTTCCCTCAGACTTGGGTAAACCTGTGATAAAATCCATTGATACCTCCTCCCAACGTTGGCTTGGAATGGATAAAGGTTGTAATAGACCTGGTGTCTTAATTGTTTCAACTTTATTTTGTTGGCAAACCAAACATTCTGCCACAAACTTTTGAATATCTGATTTAAGGCCATCCCAAAAAAATTCCTTCTTAACCCTGTGGTAAGTTTTTAAAAATCCTGAGTGCCCTCCTAAGGGAGAAGTGTGCAATTCCATAAGAATCTTTTGTTTTAGCTGGGAATTCTTACAGAGGTATAAGCGATCTTTGTACCATAACGAATCATTTTTCCAGCTAAATGTATCAGACGTACTGGAATCTTGTTGTAGCTTTCGAATAAGAGCCCACACTTCTTCGTCATTCTTCCATTCCTCCCTTGCTTCATTTATCCAATCTGGTTGGATGATAGAAATAGCGCACAACAATGCTTCCACATCCTCATCCTTTCTTGAGAGTGCATCTGCCACCACATTTTGCTTCCCTTTTTTGTAGATGATTTCAAAGTCATAACCCAACATCTTTGTGACCCACTTTTGTTGCTCTTCAGAGGATAATCTTTGTTCTAAAAAGTATTTAAGGCTATCATGATCCGTTTTTACCTTGAAGTGTCTCCCCATTAGGTAGGGTCGCCATTTCTTAAGTGCATGGAGTATTGCCAACATTTCCTTCTCATAAATAGCTTTTCTTAGAAACTTTCCCTTGATTGGACGACTTTCAAAAGCAATGGGTCTTTCATCTTGCATTAGAACAGCACCAATTCCATTTCCTGAAGCATCACATTCCACAATAAAGGTTTTTGTGAAGTCCGGTGTAGCTAAGACCGGTGCTTGGCACATTGCCTCTTTAAGATGTTCAAAGGCCTTTGTTGCTTCCGGAGTCCATGAAAATGCATCTTTCTTCAATAATGTCGTTAGAGGTGCTGCTATTCTCCCATAATTCTTAACAAACTTGCGATAATACCCTGTCAACCCAAGAAATCCGCGCAAATGCATTATGGATGTGGGGATTTTCCATTCCTTAATGGCTTTAATTTTGCTAGGGTCTACCTTAACTCCTTCATGAGATACAATATGACCCAAATATTCCACCTCTTGGACTCCAAAAGAACATTTGGATCTTTTGGCATATAATTGTTTCTCCTCTAATAGTTGTAGCACCCTGTCAACGTGTTCAACATGATCCTTCCAAGACTTGCTGTAGATAAGTATATCATCAAAAAATACTAACACAAATTTTCTAAGGAATGGTTTGAAAATTGAATTCATAAAACCTTGAAATGTTGAAGGTGCATTGGTAAGGCCAAAAGGCATGACCAAAAATTCATAATGACCCTCATGAGTTCTAAATGCCGTTTTCGGAATGTCTTCAATCTTCATTCTGATTTGATGATATCCTGAACGAAGATCCAACTTGGTGAAGTAAATTGATCCATGCAATTCATCCAGTAATTCATCAATGACAGGAATGGGGAATTTATCTTTAATAGTGAGCTTGTTGAGCTCCCTATAATCCGGACACATGCGCCATGATCCATCCTTCTTGTGCACCAATACTACTGGAGCAGAGAAAGAACTTTGACTTGGTTGAATTATACCAGCCTCTAGCATTTCTGCAACCATACGTTCAATTTCACTTTTTTGGACATAGGGATATCTGTACGGCCTGATGTTTGGAGGAACACTTCCTGGAATCAGATGAATAGCATGATCATGATCACGCATAGGTGGGAGACATTTGGGAGTCTCAAATACCTTGGAATGATTGTCCAGGACTTTTTGGAGATCTGGAGAAATAGATGATTCCAATGTGGAGACATCTAGCGAACATAATTGTGCAATTACACCTCTTTGCTCCTTTTTTAGAAGCTTTGTCATGCCATTAGAGCTGATTATCTTTCCTGGTTTCCCTACAATACCCCTTAATTCAAATTCCTTTCCTTCCACAGAAAATTTCATGAAAAGTTCTTGAAAATTAAAAGCTATTGTACCCAAGGATTGTAGCCATTGGACTCCTAGTACAACATCTGCACCTCCCATTGGAATGGAAAGCATTGGGCTAGTCAATACATATTCTCCCATGGATAGCTTGATATTATGGCACTTTCCAGAACAATTTATTGTTCCTCCATTTGCAATCATCACTTGACACTCTGGTGCTGGATATAGGAAGCAATTCAATTCTTTTGCTACCCTACAATGAATAAAATTGTGGGTGCTTCCTGAATCAATCAACACTATTACCTTTTTCTTCTTGATTTGTCCTTCTATCTTGATGGTTTGAGGAGTGGTAATTCCCGCCAATGCATTACAAGATATGGTCGGATTTATTTTTTCTTCATCTAGGCTTTGTTCCTGGAATATATCCTCTTCTTTAGACCTTTCTTGCTCCTTTTCTTCTTCCTCTTCACAATCTATGTAGAATAATTTCTTCTCAGCACACTTATGACCTTTTGTGTATTTGCTATCACAATTGTAACAAAGCCCTTTTGCTCTTTTTTCTTCCAATTGTTGTGGTGTCAACCTTGTAGGTTGTGGAAGACTATGGGCAACAACACTTCCGTCTTTATAGTTGTGAATGGTATGCTTCCTAGTTGCCATAATTTTGCTTTCCATTTTTCTTGCTAACCTGAATGCCTTCTCTAATGAATCAGGTTCCCAAAGGCGCACATCATGTTGGATATTATCCTTTAAAGACCCTATGAACACATCAATCCTATGCTCCTCTGGAATATCTTTTACCCTTATGTTCAATTTTTGGAACTCCTCAATGTGCTCCATTATTGAACCCTTTTGTTTGAGACTTATCAATTGGCTAAAAAAAGTGTTGCTTTTTGTATCCTCATAATGTGCTATCAATTCTTCCGTAAAAATTGCCCAAGTGATAAACTGTTTACGAGAACAAAGCCATTGATACCATACAAACTGATTTGGTTCCAAATATAAAGTTGCCATACGTACCTTTTGTGTGTTTTGCACATTATTGAGATCGAAGAATTGCTCCATCTGTAATATCCATGTGGCAGGATCCTTGCCATCAAACTTCCTCATATCAATTTTTGGAACATGGTGAGTCTTCAATCCAACATTAGAGTCTATGGAATCATGATTAACATTTCTTTTGTTCTCATCATGAGTTTCCTTTGGAACATGGTGAGTCTTCGATCCAACATTAGAGTCTTTGGAATCATGATTAACATTTCTTTCACCCTTAGTGACCATTTCTTGTAGCAACTTATTCATATTTATCTTCAATTCTTCCATCTTATCATCCATGCCATCAATTTTACCATCCATTCCATTCACCTTAGCTTCCATGCCATCCATCTTAGCTTCCATGCCCTTTATCTTAGCTTCCACGCCACTTATCTTAGCATCTGTTAGCTTTTGTGAGCGTGACATTTGTTGCACTTGTTCTTGTAATTTTGATATATCATGTAGCATTTCTTCCTCTTCTTCATGAGTCATGCTAGAGCTTTCAGGTTCCTTACTAGGTGTTTGCATTTTCTTTCCTCGGGGCATCAGTTACTGATAATAATGCTTTACTATGCCCTTTGAATTCCTTCAAACCAAGCTTATGCAAAAATTAAAAAAAAAAACTACACACCTTTTTTTTCTTTATAGAAGCCTGATATTGAATCTGATGTATCTCTGTAATTTCGAATCATCCAGTTCTGAAATTTTGACCTGTAGTAGCCTTCTATGTCCTCTTTCTAATGCCACTAGTCTGATCCAAATTGAATTCTCCAAGAAAGAGTTATGAACAATCTCCCGCAGTGACCTGATTATAGACTAGTTCAAAAGAGCGAACTTGTACGAAGTGCCACGTGTCACTGTTTCCACCTTTGACTCTAAAAAATATATAAAATAAAACTAAAGCCTGTCCTCTTTCTGTACCTTCTTACGAAATTTCAATCCGATACTCAGAAAGAACGTTATGACGATTTTCCCCAGGTCACCTGTTTAGAGTGTAATTCAGGAGTCTGCAAAAAGACCAACTTCCTCAGATCATATCTCCAAAAATATCACGCGAAAAGCTCTGAAATTCGGACCCAAGGTTCAGCACGATTTCTTCTCAAATGGGTTTTTTTTGTGACTTCTGAAACGTCACAGAAAAAAAGTTATAGCGAAAATGCCACGATGACCTGTTTGGAGCAGCGAAACCCTAGAATCCAAAGCTTTGATACCAAATGTTATGAAACTAGCTCAAGAAAAGATAGAAAAGAAAGATCAACGCCTTAGAATTCAGCCTCTTCGAGGGGGAAACCTCCTTTACATTACATAAATGAACAATTCTTGGATGATACAAATGAAAATAGCTCCTTTTATATATAGGAGTCTAAGTGGTCCCAATACAATCAAAGCCTACATAACAATAATATTGTAGGGCACAACAGTAACAATAGTGGGCTTCTATGTGGCACAATAGTAACAATATGGGCACTACATGGGTACATCAATATAATAAGTGGGTTGTACTAATAACAATAAGGGGTTACACTAGTAGTATAGGGGCCTAACAGCACCCCTGGAATCTAGCACATGCCATCCCTGTATTTGGGTCGAGGGCTTGCATTTTGGTCTGCACCCTATAGGTTGGAGTCTCATCCATAATTATTTCATAGCTTCGACAGGTGCGTTCATCATGGCCTATCGACCTGTAGAAATTACAAAACAATTGTTGGGACGTCTGCGTATACTTCTGCAATAGATTACAATTATTCGTAGTATGTTTTTCTCCTATCTAACAGATCGTGCACCATAATTCAGGTGCCACGCTCGGTCCTGCCTATGCCTCAGGTCTTAAGGGCACCGGCCCTCCTCCTACCAAGTAATTTGCAAGCACTAGACAATGGTCCTTGTCATGCCCTTAGACTTTGCGTTTTATGCATCATACCTCCTCATGCACCTCTGGTCGAGGTGTCCTGTCCTACTTCAAAATCTACATTTCCAAACACAAATTTTGTAGTTTCGGGTGGATTTATTGGACTCCCAACCCAGGGTCTTGTATAAGGGTCTCATGTAATCTCATTGCCATCTCCAAAGCTTCAGCCTGGGTGCAAAGCTTTTGTTGTGACAGTGCCATCCTTAAGTGTGGCGTAAGTGATGCTACAAACCATGTGCGGTGCTATCCATCTGTCAAAGTCATATTGGCTTCATGAATCATACTCTTCAGATTTTCATCCAGATGCCAAGGGGTCTCGCCTAGGAGCATCACGATCTCCTTAAACCCAATGATTAATTGTGTTTATGACTTTGGCTTGCTAAATTCCCTGTTCATCACAGCCTAGATTTCTACGATTCCTGCATTTGGATGGTCATTAGAATGCTTGATGTACCATGTTAACGCGTGATCCTACAATGCGCTTACCACCGTAGCCTTCCTAATAGTGTCATCCGCGATGCCTTTTGCTTCCGATACTACTCTTACCACTAACCAAAATTGGTCCTAAACTTCATTCCCCACTTCTCTGAATACCAATAGTTTGATCACACTCTCCATACTGAACTGTGGTGGTGGTGGAGGTGGGGTGGGTGGAGATGGAGGTGAGGAGGGTGAGATGGGTGGCTGTGTGGGTGGAGGTGGTAAACGCAGAATTCACTGCCTTATCAAACTGACTACACTTCTTAGAGAAAATTTCGTGAGCTCTTCCTCGCTTTTCCGCGATGGTAAAATTAAGGGACTGGTTTCTAATTCTTCATTACCTCTGCTTCTATAGATCTTCCCACTTTTCGTAGCTCCAAACATTAATTTATTCGCATAACCCACTTTTCACGCAATAGCATCTTAATCCAAGTGTTCAAAGATTTAATATACTTACCTCGTGGTCCCTTGAGGAAACGCCGCTCCGCCTCACTGTAGTTGACGGTCGTATCTACCGCGAACTCAGTGATAAATCCTCCTATAATTTGGTTGAGCAAATGGTCCACAACCTGCATGATCTTATCTCCTAACACTTTCAGTCTGCACACTAATTCCGGAGTCCACACAATTGGTTTGTCAAGTCTACACCTCCCTTGACTGTCTGCTAGCTTCGTGATCCACTCATACAACTCAGAAGGAAAGGACACAAAGAAAATTTTGTGGATTTTTGTATACAAGTAGCGCTCCAACCACTGTTCCTTAGATACTCGCAGATATCTCTTTTCCTGTGCTGTGAACTCACGAATCTTCTTGTCCAACCACCCTTCAATTTCCTTCTTTGTGGATTCCAGTGGCATGACATTAGACATCCCTTATGCAGATCCTAGTCTCGGCAATGGAACCATTTGTTGGATTTTATGGGCCTGACCCAGGTTTAGATGTGATTTAACCAAGCAAATCCTAGTACTACTGGCCCTTTCGGCAATAGTCTACAAAGCGCGGATTGAGGTCTCACCTGAAATAGTATGGGAGGGTGCTAGAACCAATTTTTCACACCCTGGAGATGTCTTATGAGCTTTTGGGGGTCTGCAGTTTGACCCTACATGCACGTCACTACGCACACTTGTTATTCCTTCGCAACCTGTGATGCTGCTTCCACGCAGCCCTACTCGGGGCACAACCCGTATTATACCCAAGTTCCTTACTATTTAATCTATTATTAACCGATTACTTAACTTATTTGTGTATGACTAGAGATTATTACAGCATATTCAGAAATCATATCAGTGCACACAATAAATAAAACAATATAAATGTAAAGAAGGCAGTGCACAAGCAGATACACAGAAATAGTAATCAACTTCTTTTGATTATTCTTTGATCAAGATTATAGACTCAACACCACCCGGCACACTCAGCTGCTGGGGTCTGCGTACTCAGCCGTAGAGCCTCTTCCTACTACTATGATCCAATACACTTAGACTCTTACTCTATGCTCGAACCATTTGTATTCATATCTCCTATTCGCTTCTTGGCTTCTCCTCTTACAACTTAGAGCCTCACTCTATTTATACAATCCCATGGTCTGTGGACCATGGGTAGGCCGACATGACATTACATTACGTTACAATACCTAGGGCGGGCAACCCTATACTTAACCTATACTTCACGTTCCGCGCCCGCAATTCGCGGAGTCTTACAATACCTTTGACCAAAACTTGGGCTTTGAGCCCCAAAACATGTTGTGGGGGAATTCCATCCCCAACATTTGAATATGAAGAAATCCATAAAAGTATTTATGAATTTATTACCTGGCAGGAGTCAGATGAGGGAATAAAGGCTGACCTACCAAAAATAGAAGAATCCCACAAAGTCATTTTATTTACATATTGGGATACACTATTAAAATAGGCAGAAAGGGAAAGAGTGACAACAACAGGTGCAACAAGCAGTATAATAGAAATCATTAATGAAAATGTCCACAATGCTAACCTTTTCAAAGAGTGTATACCAGGGACTCTCCCAAATATCAAGAAATAGGAACAATAGTGGACACAGACAGTGTAGACCAAGGAAGAATCAATCAAACAACTGACGAAACTAGATTAGGTGATATAGTAGCAATATCTAGTAAAACCACATATCCAGTGGATGAATCTATGGTGTTTAACTACCTCTGCACAAAATATGGTTCCATCTTTATCAGATCCCATATTTGCTGGACAGTTAAAATCCACAATTTTCCAGCCCCCTCAACTCAAATCAATGATCAACATTTGTAATCTCAAAGATCAAGTTAATCGACTAAGATATTTCAAGTTGAAAGAAGCTTGTCATTATTTTAATTCTATTTTTAGTTTTATTTTTTCTTACTCTGAGGAAGGTTGTTTGAAACCTCCTCAACTTTTTTTGTAATAATCTATTTTTGAGGCATGTATTTTAGTATCTAAACCCCTCTCATGCATTTTGAGAGGGGTCCATAATTTTATCAAAAACAATTTTCAAGACATTACACTTCTATATTTTTTGGAAGGTTTTGATGACATTATTGGAACAAGATCTATTTTTCTTTGAATATCGAGCATGCTCTACTGAAGTTACACTTCTGGCCTCTTAGAGTGTATTTGATTGGATGCAATTGGACCAATGTTGTTGAGCCCATGAGTAGGACCTTTCATATATGGTACTTTTATCGTATGATTGTGTTTTATTTATGGATTAGCAGTACTCTTTCTCTTGATTGTCTTATGTATGAGAATCTAAGTCATAGTTCTGCATTATTTCACTTTTGTATGATTTTTTCACTGTGATTTTGTATTGAATACATGAACAATTACTATATGTGATATAGTTATCTCAATTGTTTTTTCTAACTATTATCCAAAAAAATTATCATTAAATGATTTTATTTCTTTTGGTAGCTGAATGATATTTATTACCATTACTTTGAGACATCTTTGTAGATCGCATACCTTAATTTATTCCCAGGTATATTTATAGTCAGATAATGTTAGATTAAGATATATGCATGTGTTTATTATTTATATTAGATTATACTTATTTGAATCATTCCCTGTTACATCGTATATCACCCCAACAACATTATTAAATCAATCCTCTTTAGGAAATTGGTCCCATTATCCCCAGTCAGATCCACTATAGCAAATGGAAAAGGAGCTGCTTTTAAGGTCCAGGTCGGGTGTTTATACCCCATCTTGCTGCAACAAATTTTGAGGCTTCAACAGTTACCAACACGATCCATGAGCCTCAAAGAGAAGAACTCGCTCTAATGACTGCCTGATTTAACAATTCCTACACCTATTTCTTGATTTCCTTCATCTCAAGACGAATTCATCCTATACATGCCAACATTCGGTAAAGGATCATCCTATTGTAAATGGATCTCATGTTGGATTTTCCATTTAGAGGTAAATCCTCTTGGTTCCTGAAACAATCCATCATAATCAAAAATAATTTCAAATAATTCTTTCTTATGATCAAGATTACTACCTATGAAATTGTCATCCATCTTGGCCTCTTTCGCTCTCACTCTCATGAGCATGCACCCTTTGCTCAAATTAACCAATCATTTAATCTATCTTGCACTTACAAGCCTAGCATTAAATTTTGTATGTTGAGCTCTGACTATATACTCTACCCCATCCTTTGTGAGGTGGTATTTTTTTCATGCCAAAAGAAAACGACCTTTCTATCATATAGATATGGGCTTCCCAAGATGATTCAATAGATGTCCAAAGGAACTAAATCTAATTCTACCTCATCAACTAATTTAGAAGCAATAACAAATATGTACCTACAGTACTTGGTGACCAACAATTTGGATTTATTTCTTACCCAACCAAGACGGTATGGACTCAGGTGAGACATAGTTTCAAGGCCTAAATGTTTCACTAAGGACTCTGAGATTAAGTTTTCTTGGGAACCTAAATCAAACAGAGTTTACACCTTTGTATTTTTTATGACAACTCTAATGTGGAATAACTCAATTATTTTCCACTCATTACTTACAGGCTCATTCAAATAACTACTACTTGCAACTGAATCAGAATTATCAATAATAGAAAGAGAACCTCTTCCTCCCACTGTTGTGATCAATACCTCAGTGTCGGAATCTGATCCAAGGTCCTGTGTTGTTGCCACTATCTTCTGCTTCCCCTTTCCATCGAATCGCTTCGATCTCAAATCCCGATGCATCTTCCAACCGTGGTCCTCGTCATGGCCATATTTCTTGCAATGAGTGCAAGACGATGTTGCTCCATCCCCTTTCTTGGTTGCAACAGTCTTCTTATCCTTCCCTTTTCCTTTCTTCTATAATTTTCCTTGCTGAGGATTGAATGACATCTTCTTGAATTGATCATCTTTGTCATTCCTTCCCTGACTTTCAAGATGAATAGCCTTTACCTTGGCACATCAATTGTAGTAGGATCAAACAGTAATAGTGAGTGTATTATGTAGCTATGTACTGCACCAACATACTTAGTTACAGTGTCGGGCGAATCTAATGAGATGCCTACATTTAGTTCTTGCTTCTGAAATTATTCAGTGAATCTTTGTACATTCTAGCCCTTACCTATCCTTACATATTTCCATTCCATAAGTTCCTTTTGTTTATAACCCAAAGGGTAAAATTGGTCTTTCAATGCAGAAATAGAACTAGACCAAGAGGACATAAGGTTCACTGAATTTGTGCTGCCGTTCTGCAACTTTCTCTCCCACCAAATGAGAGAAGTATTTCTCATCCAAAGAGATGCTAACTGGACTTTCACCCATCTTCTTCAATCTACTGGATCCGGTAATAAACCTCTATCTGTTTTATCTGGTTATTATGTTTTTATGCACTACACTCTCCATTATACATGGGCAGGTCAAACTTTACATCTAACTTGAAGAACGGTTTCTTAGATGTCTTCTTGGAATTTCGATGCGAGTGACGAGAACCATTACTTGAAGAAGGAGAGGGAGGAGGCTCTTCTCCACCATCTTCATTATTTTCTTACCCATGGTCATCGGCATCTTTCTTCTCATGCCCAAGTGCCTTCCAATACTCTATGAGAAACTTGTCTACTTTCTCTGCCATATTGTAGAATACCTTGCAGAAATTATGTTCCTCTTTCCAATGAGCTTCTTCATTGGCCATGTTTCTTCTTCGTTGTGCATGTATTTCTTTAGGATTAAAGGACTTAAGCGTTCCTTCTCCTTTTCGTAGCTTGTTCTGGGTTAGCATAAAATCACACAATTCACATCTACAAATAACTGCTCTGATAGCAAACTTGATCCAAGATATTTTACTTACTTATGCATCAGAATTACATATAATAGAATTAATTAACCATGGAACTTAAAATCACGTAAAAAATGTGAAAATAAATAGAAGAACTCAAAAACTATGACATGATGATTTGATTATGGAGTTCATCCAATTTGGACTATGTCTTCGATTCTTGCTCAATAGTCGGGAGGCCTTCACTCGATTAGTGGCATAAAAGAGATAAAATTAGAAACAACAAGCAATTAAAACCCATATAGCTTCAAGTTGGAAAATGGGCAGAGAATGGAGAGCCCAACTTTAGAAAATAGATACTACCATTGAACTCCTGGAGAAAAATAGTACAACAACACCTATCTAAACTCCCAATTTGGATAATCATGCCTTCTACAACCTCTCGGAACCTCCCTACTGCCCAAGGCATGGTTTGACCTGCTTCCAGGGTCAGGGTCTGCTGTGTGTGTGTGCTTCTGAACTATCTATTGACTCCCCATGCCTTTTTCCAACACAACAGTCATATATATAAGCATGGTGGCATCCCTAAAAACCGAGGCAGATTTTACATAATAACCAAGTTTAGGAAGGTAGGATCGGCCCAAAAGGTTATATGGCAACAACCTTGTAACAATACTGAAATCTTGTTTAAACATAGTAAACCCATTAACCACGCTTAAGGCCCAGTGGCATGTATATCAATGCTTTTAACTATCAGATGGCAATCCAAAGCCAATACAACAGACACTTATGCGATATATGGACCCGCAAGCTTATAGAACATAATATATAATATATTGCGTCCAACTCCTCCTTGCAAATCACAATCAGTGTGTAACCCATCGACGTACCAACCCATCTTCAGCACTCTACGATATGGTAGACCCACTGAGATTTATAAACCACAACATATAACATATCAAGTCCAGATCCTCCATGCAAATCGCAATCAACATGGTGTGGGGTGTCACTCCATGCTACCACTCCCCTCCTGCAAACTGCGATTGTGATATATATTGCATCGCAACTAGACTTCGGCGAGTCCGATACGTATAGATGTTCCACCTTTGACCTTCAATATGTGATATCGCAATCACAACCGAGACCCTACTGGGGCCAATTCTTAAGTCACTTCTTCCTCTTTTGTCAATATGCGAAATGCGGGACCCAGTGCCAACCTACCACGTGGCGTTCCCTCATTCACTAAGACTTTTTCCATGTCATCTTCTCTTGCCACTTGGACAAGTCAAAATCAAACATTAACTTGCTCTAATTTCATCATCTGGACTTGGATTTGAGTGTCGTTAGGATGATGAGCACTTCGATCCGATGCTAACTTTATCCAAATTCTTCCACTTTGATTTTTGAGCCTTTTACCATGCCAGTGGTACTTTTATGAAGATCCACCTATATCAATCCTCCAGGATCCTCCTAGATCAACCAGTTAACTGAAGATGCACTCATAAATAACTCATGCATGTCAGTTCTAAGGAAGACCCTGTTAAGATTAGAGTTTAGGGATAGTGTACTATCAGCTGTATAATTTTCTAGTTGTACAAATCATGCGTGCAATCAGTTGAGGGCCTATGATTGATTACGTAGTTATGGAGAGAGAATTTCCGAATTAAATATGGGCTAATTCCCTCAAGAATTGTGTTAGGACTAGGGGTTTTGTAGTCAACAGATTTGGCTAAGTGTTGGATTGAGCTGGCTTTTGAAGTAGATAGATAGATTATATTGGTATAGGAATTGTTCAGGTTGAGCAAGCATTATATTTTCTTCTCATATCTTCTGGTCAATGCAATATAGATAGTCAAGGTTTCGAGCAGTTGCTTTCCCCAGAGAAATATTGTGTTATCTGCGATTGAAATTCTTCCTTTTCTACTTATTTTTTTCATCAATCAGTTTTAGTTCCGCTGAACAGTAGAGTAGATTCTTGATCCGGATTTTAAACAGGAACGCAACAAATTACAGAGATAACCATATACACAAAGATGCAGTGGAAATAATACTTCATTTCATTAATGGAAAATACTGAAATATGCTTACAACCAGAAATGGAAATAAACCAGCTAGGGCGATGGTAGCTTATCTCTGAGAAGAGATGTGATGGCTACATGCCTTTGAACTGTGTTAAAATGAGGCTCGAAGGCCTATTTATTGTTGAGAAACAAAAGAAAACCCCTAACATTCCAAAACCTAACCCTAGGAGATGAAACGCCAAACTGTGGGCCCCGTTTGGGGTAAATTGGTACATCAACTTCCCAGGGTCGTAACTTTGGCATATGATCTCCGTTGGACGCATACAATAGCTCGTTAGAAAGATCTATCCGAGCACTATCATTGTTGGAACGGGCAACATGGGTCCATCCCATGGACCCATGTTGCCCCCGGATTCCCCAAAAAACGTCGTTTAGGGCCTCAAAACGGCTCCGAAAGTTCAGGAACCGAAAAACTGCTAAAAATAGTAAGTTGTGCTACAATTAAGGAAACTGAAAATGCTGAGAAAGACAATGGTGGGGGTCCAGGTGGACTTGGCAGGTGGCCACCAATATCCACCTGGATCATTCCTCCCCCCTTAGGAAGCAATGGTCCCCATTGCGTTGAGCTCCTCCATGAGATGAGGAAACTTTTGCTGAACTTGTTCCCTGGTGAGCCACTTGCCCTGCTGAAGGAGTTGGCCTGCTTTGACAACTCGATACAGTTGGATATTCTATTGGCGAGTGTTCTTGATCTGTGTGTCCATGATCCGATCAGTTGCAGCTTGTTCCATGCAATCTGGATTATGTTCTGTGGGTTTGAGCTTTTCTGCAATGTCGGATGTGTCTAGCAATGGTGGAAAGTATGGCCGAAGGCGGTCCAAATTGAACACTGGGTGCAGGCCAAGGAATGGGGGAATGTTGAGCTCAAATGCATTGTCTCCCATAGCCTTAGTAATGGTGTAAGGACCATATCGGAGTGGTCTCAATTTCCGATAGGCTCCAGTAAGGCATTCCTTTTGCAAATGCAACCAGACTTTGTCGCCCACCTGAAACTTGTGTGGCACTCGATGTTGATCATGTCGCTGCTTGTACTTGGCATTTGATTTCTCAAGAATGTCATGGACCTGCTGGCGAATATGTTGGATGCGCTCAATGAAGCTGGTGGCCTTATCTGTTTCGGACTGGACATGAGATGAATTCATGTGAGTAGCTGCAAGTGGCATGGCCACATCAATGGGACATAGTGGCTGGAATCCCAAACCCACCTGAAAAGGGCTATGGCCAGTGGAGCTGTGAAGAGCTCGGTTGTAGCTGTGCTGAACATAGGGGAGGCTCTCGTCCCATGTGCGTGGATGATTTGAGTTATACATGCGCATAATGTGCACAATCATCCTATTGATAACCTCTGTCTGGCCATCAGTTTGAGGATGGAAGGCTGTGGACTTCGTGAGTTTGGTGTCCAGCATTGACTAGAGACTGGACCAAAATGTGCTGAGAAACCGATTGTCCCGATCTGAGATGATAGACTGTGGGATCCCAAAGTGCACCCACACTCGTTCAAAGAAGAGTTTAGCAGTGGCTTCTGCCGTGATATTCTTCTTGCAGGCCACCATAATGGCCATCTTCGAGAACCTGTCGACGACCACAAAAACACAGTCATTTCCATGCTTAGTGGAAGGAAGGCCTGACATGTAATCCACGGAGATGGATTCCCAAGGTCGAATAGGGGTAGGCAACGGGGTATAGAGGCCGTGCTTCTTAATGGTCGGTTTGGCAATGGCACAGGCAGTACATGATCGGATGTACTTCCCAACATCCTGTCGAAGATTCGGCCAATATAAATAATTTTGCAGTACTGCCACTGTTTTCTCGACCCCGAAATGCCCAACAGCCGATTGTAATGTGCTTCCCAAATCATCTTGGCACGCTCGCTTGAAGGAGCACAAAGGTGACCGAGGTGGCATAATAGGGCATCCTGGAGGTGAAAATCTGCAACATGCCGACCCTCCAAGAGTGTCTGGTATGTGTGGCCGAATTCTGGGTCGCTTTTGTAGAGAAGTGGCCAATCAGAAGTCTCGTGCCCACAAGAGTTGAGCACGGTGGTTAACGCCATGATCGGTGGTCTACTGAGGCAATCTGCAACATTATTGGTGTTGTCCTTCTTATACTTGATATTCAAGTGGAACTATTGCAGGTATGTAGACCACTTCTGATGGCGATCATTCTGCAATTTCCCTTGGGTCTGTATGAACTGCAGGGGTCGGTGGTCTGTGTGGATGACTGTTTCCTTCCCCAAAATGTAATGCTTCCATTGTCGGCAGGCCTGTACAATGGAATACATCTCTTTATCATAAGTGGGGTACTTCCGGACTGTGTCTGAAAGTGTTTCACTGTGATATGCCACTGGATGTCCATGTTGAGTAAGGACTGCCCCAATAGCATAGTCAGAGGCATCTGTCTCGACCTCAAATGGTTGTTGTAAATCTGGTAGCGCGAGCACTGGTGCCATGCAGAGGCGATCCTTCAACTCCACGAATGCCTTCTGTTGAGATTCAGACCAAAAGAATTTTGCTTTCGCCCCTCCCTTGGTGACTTGACTCAAGGGCCAAGAAATATGAGAAAACCCCAACACAAACCTGCGGTAGAAGTTGGCAAGACCTAGAAAGCTGCGAAGCTCTGTTAGAGTGGTTGGAGAGGGCCAATCCCAAATGACTTGGATCTTGGCTGGATCGACATGCACCCCCTGTTCATCAATGATGTATCCCAGATACTAAACCTGGGTCATGCCAAAAGTGCATTTCTCTAAATTGGCACATAGCTTGTGTTGCCGCAGTGTTTGGAGAACCTATCGGATGTGGTGGAGGTGCTCTTCCCAACTCTGGCTGAAGATCAGATTGTCATCCAAGTATACTACTACAAAGGAGTTGGTGAAAGGCCGCAAGATGTCATCCATTAGCCTCATAAAGGTTGCAGGAGCATTCGTCAATCCGAAAGGCATGACCAACCATTCGAAGAGGCCCTCCTTGGATTTGAAGGCAGTCTTCCACACATCAGAGGGTTCGATTAGTACCTGGTGATATCCTCACTTCAGATCAATCTTGCTGAAATATTTCACCCCCTTTAGTTGGTTTAGGAGGTCATCAATCCGCGGGATCGGGTACCTATCACGGACAGTGATCTTGTTCAGCGCCCGATAGTCAATACAGAGTCTCCACGTCCCATCCTTCTTCTGTACCAACACGATCGGGCTCCCACAAGGCGATGAACTCGGACGGATGTGACCTTTCTGCAGGAGCTCCTGAATCTGCCTCTTGATTTCATCGTTCTCCAGAACGGAGCGCCGATAAATTGGTCCATTGGGTAGTGGCGCACCTGGGGTCAGATCGATGGAGTGCTTGACTTGACAGTGCAGAGGAACCCCTGCCGGGGAGGTGAAGATGTCCTCGTACTCCTCCACAATCTTGTCCATTTGTAGTTGTCGTGCAGAGGGACCCCGTCTGGAGGCCGCGGCCACTGTCTTCTTTTTTCCTTGAGGGCGTTTCATCAGGAAAACAAATTTCCTGGTTTTGGAAATGATCTTACTGCATTGTTTTGCAGTAATCAAAGAGATGGCGGCAGGTGGTGCTACCTCTGGTATCCTGAACAACTTATTTCCCAATGTAATAATAACAGCACGGGGCCTTGATTCATACACAGCATGTCGCTTCCACAAGTATGGTTGTCCTAGTAATACATCACAAACTTCAAGGGGAGCAATGTCACACAATACCTCATCCGTGAAGGGATTGATGTTGTATGGAAGGCGACACTGCTGGCTCACGCGAAGATCTCGTCCTTGGTGAAGCCACCCAATGGTGTATGGTTGTGGATGTGCTGTGGTCGGTAAGCCCAACCGCTTCACGACCTCTGCCGAAATGAGGTTCTTTTTAATCCCACTATCAACAATGAACTGTATAGGGGAGCCCTTTACCCACATCTGGGAGTGGAAGAGACGCTCCTCCTCCTCTGGATCTTCGGGTTCATTTTTCTGGATCTTTGCGGTAGCGACAGTGGCACTGGGATCCGCATCAATGATCTGCTTCCCTTTTTCATACCCCTTATTGGGTTCTGACTCAGAGTCGGAACATGCATCTGATTCTGAAACCTTTAGCTCAGCCACCAGTGACTGCTTGGCCCGACACTCACTTGTGTTGTGAGTGGAGCTCTTATGGAACTCACACCATTTTCCAGTGTCCTTTCTTGGCTTCGCGGCGCTGTTCTTTGCTTGCAGCTTCGGTTGGTTGTCTTGGGCTATCCCGCCTTGGCTTTGTCCTTTGTTCTGTGGTTTAGGGGCACCTTTCCCCTGCTTTGGATTCGCAGATCCAAAGTCTCGCTTCTTTTGTTTAAGCTTTTGCTCGACCTTGACGGCATATCGGTATGTTGCGCCGAGCGAGGGGATGTTTAGGAATTGTATTTCTTCCTGGATGTACTTGTGCAGGCAGCCACGGTATTTGAGTATCAAATGTTGCTCTGAATCTTTGATACCCAACTTTGTGCGAAGGGTATGGAAAAGATTGGTGAACTCCGGCACGTCTTGGTCCCTTCCCTGCCGCAGCGTGGTCCACTTTATGTATTCAACCTCATAGCTTCCGACAGGGTAGTACTGCTCCTTGATGGCATCCCGGAAAGAATCCCAGGTGGGTGCGGCTGAAAATAGTGAGCTAGTACTTTCATCCTTCTGCTCGCAGTAGGTTTCCCACGAGTCCTTGACGTGGGGGGCTGCTTTGAGAAGAGCAAAAACAATCTTTCCCCGACTCGAAAATTCATGAATAGAAAAATAACCCTCTAGCAGATTTAACCATTTATCTACTGCATCTGCGTCTATCTGACCCTCGAATATGGGGATTTCAAAATTAACTTGTACCTTAAAGGGTGTGGCGTTTCCAGAGTAACTGCTGGAAGCCGATGCGTCGCTTCTGGGTAGCCGCTGAAGGATCTGGGCAAAGCTGTCCATCATCGCATTCCGTTGTCGCGCGAGGGCTTCTTCGACCAAGATTTTGATGGGATCTCCTGCCCCCTCATCTTTCTTCTCGTCCGCCATGGGAGGCCGTCGGGATTTGCGAGGCTGGTCTTGCAAAGGTTCAACCAGTTCAAGCCCTAACTCCTTATATCCCGACCTTGTTGGGGACATGCAAAGAAAAACAGAGAAAAAGCAGATCGCGCTGATACCACTGATCCGGATTTTAAACAGGAATGCAAAAAATTACAGAGATAACCATATACACAAAGATGCAGCGGAAATAATACTTCATTTCATTAATGGAAAATACTGAAATATGCTTACAACCAGAAATGGAAATAAACCAGCTAGGGCGATGGTAGCTTATCTCTGAGAATAGATGTGATGGCTACATGCCTTTGAACTGTGTTACAATGAGGCTCGAAGGCCTATTTATTGTTGAGAAACAATGGAAAACCCTTAACATTCCAAAACCTAACCCTAGGAGATGAAACGCCAAACTTTGGGCCCCGTTTGGGGTAAATTGGTACATCAACATCCCGGGGTCGTAACTTTGGCATATGATCTCCGTTTGATGCATACAATAGCTCGTTAGAAAGATCTATCCGAGCACTATCATTGTTCGAACGGGCAACATGGGTCCATTACATAGGGCCTCAAAACGGCTCCGGAAGTTTAGGACCCGAAAAACTGCTAAAAATAGTAAGTTGTGCTACAATTAAGGAAACTGAAAATGCTGAGAAAGACAATGGTGGGGGTCCAGGTGGACTTGGCAGGTGGCCACGAATATCCACCTGGATCAATTCTTGTCTTGTGCTTTAGAATATCAAATAATCTGTTGAATATATAGTAAAAATCTACATGGTATCCGAGTTGAAGGCAATATAGACGAGGAGAATTCGAGTTTGTTGTGTAGGTGAAATCGAATTTGCAGGTTCACACTTCAGAGTTAGAAATATTTCATTCTACGGTTTGAGACTTGAGTATGCCCTGGAGGAAATATCAAATTACATAGCTTGGAAGGACAAGACAGAGGCAGTTTTGGAAGACAATGGGCTCAAGGAATTCATAGATCATGGTATTCTAAAGCCCGCAACATCTGATGCTAAAGATCTAGATGAATGGAGAAATTGTGTGGCAAAAGTGATAAGGATTATCCTAGAGGGAGTTTGAGATCACATTATCTCGAATCTCCATGGTAAGGAAACTCCATTTGCAATGTGCAAGGCATTGACAAACCTGTTTCAAAAATAGAGGTGACCACAGGTAGTTGGCATTGAAGGGAAAAATTAGAAAGATCAATATGGAGAAGGGCGACTCAATTCCGAAGTACTTCACCATGTTCACTCAATTCTAGGATGAGCTTGGAAGTGTTGGGATTACTATTACTAAACATGATATGGTGAGCCTAGCACTTTTACGACTTCCCAGGAGATAGAATAGTTATTAGTACTCAGAAGATACCAGAGCGAGAGCGGTTATGGTCTGACTTGGTACAGGAAGAGATTTAGAAGAGCAACAAAGATAGATCCTCATGAAAGCATGATGATGAGGAGAATTGTGCCTCAACAGGTAAGGAAAATAAAGGGAAGGGGAGGTCATCCCATTCGAGATCAGATTCTCATTATGGTGGCAAGAAGGACATCTAGAAAGTCAAATTCTTTCACCGTCACAAGCTAGGAAAGTTTGCCACAAAGTGTCTACTTGAGAAGGATGGTAATAAGACCTATGGAGGAGCGTTAGGTGAATCTCTTTCTTCACAGTTCGAACTGGACTTTACCCTCATTTCTTGTATGTTGTCATTGATGATGGGTAGTGTGTGGTACCTGGACAATGGAGCTTCTTTCCACATGACTCGTAGCAAAGAACTCTCCAATAACTTGGAAGAGAAGGATCTCGAGATGCATATCGATATGGGTGATGATGGAAGGTATAGCACTACATAAATTAGTACAATTACCTTTGAGAGGGAGTCAGGTTCTCCCCTCACTTTGTGAGATGTTATCTATGTTCCTGGGTTGAAGAAGAACTTGGTATCTATTGCCATGTTGTAGGATAGAGGCTATGATGTGATATTTAGTAAGGGAAAGGAATTCCTTCACCACATAGCCACAAGAAGATGAAGAGGATAGGGGTTTGAGTGAAGAAACTCTACAATTTGGAGGTAGAAAATTGTGTTTCCTTGAGTACTAAAGAAAAGAAGGTGCAGAGCCGACACATTGGTGAGTTGTGGTATAGGAGATTCGCTAACTTTCACCATGGCGCTTTGAAGATCATGAAAAAAATTTCTACTGACCTTCCCAAGGGTACACTAAATCAAGTAGACACATGCAAAGGTTGTACATTGGGAAAGTATACCAAAGCTTCCTTTCGTGACAAAGAGAGTCAAGCACAAGTGATCCTCGATCAAGTTCACTCAGATCTGTGAGGACCGTTCTCAATATCATCCACAGCCAACCACAGGTATTATGTGATATTTGTTGATGATTTTTCTCATAAGTTTTTGATCTACTTCATGCAAAAGAAATATCATATTTTTGCTAAGTTTTGTGAATTTAAAGAACTTGTCGAGAAAGATATTGGTAGGAAAGTTGATGCTCTTAGGAGTGATAACGGTGGAGAGTTTGTGTCGAATGAGTCCAAAAAATTTTGTGCATCAGAAGGCATTAATGTTAGTTGATAGCACCTCATAACCCACATCAAAATGGGGTGGTTGAAAGGAAGAACATGAGTATTGTGGGAGTAGAATAGGTGATGTTACATGACCAAGGCCTACAATTACACTTGTGGAATGAAGCATGCAACACAACTCTTTATTTGAAAAAGAGAAGCCCTCATCGAATTCTCAGGATAACTACACTGGAAGAGAATTTTTCGGGGAAGAAACCAGGTGTAGCGCACTTCAAGATTTTTGGATTATCCATCTACTTCCATTTAACCAAATATGCAAAAAAGAAGCTTCAACTAACAACAAATTTGGTTATAATTGGGGGGTACAATGATACACTTCACAAATATCAGGTGTTCCTACCAACCAAGAGGATGATAGTGGTTCTCAAAGATGTAAAATTCGATGAATAGAAGGCCATGAGATGTTCCCTTGAGAGGGAGCTTCAGCTACATGCAGTTGATGAGATTTTAGCTCCAAAGGAGGAACCTTAGGATGATGTGGAGAAAACATATGCAGAGGAGCAGGGAGTGGAGAAACCCACTCCCACAAAGTCTTCCAGATATGGGAGAAAGCGCACCAGAGAGGCTAACAGGTTGTTGCATGATGCTAGAGAGAATGTGGTAGCACCCACATCTTAGCATTGGTAGAGGAAGTCGCCGAAGAGGTACAATGGCTACATGGCTCTGGTGAGATGATGTGTAGAGATTGAGCCATTATCTTTGGAGGAAGTAGAGTAGTAACTAGTTTGGGTTGATGTAATGGTTGAGGAGTATGAATCCATTGTCAGGAATAGTGTTTGGGATGTGTTCCAAAGATTGACAGACAAGTTAGTGGTTAGTTCAAGATGGCTTTACAAGGTAAAGAAAGCAACATATGGTAGTGTGGAGAAACACAAGGTGAGGTTTGTGGACAGAGGGTTTTCTCAAGTGTTGGAGATTTAGTACGATGAGAATTTTTCTCCTATATCAAGGTACTCATCAATCAGATCCATTCTAGCACTATCAGTGAATATGGGATGGAAGATACATTAGATGGATGTAAAGACAAAATTCCTCGACAACATGATTAAGGAATAGGTTTATATTGATCATCCTGAAGTATTTGAGACCTTCAACAAAGAGTCACATGTGTGTAGATTGAAGAGAACATTGTATGGACTGAAACAAGCACCCCGTGCTTGGTACACTGGGATTGATAGTTATTTCACCAGGTTGGGCTTCACCAAAAGTGAAGCAAATGCAAACCTTTACCATATTGTGGTTAAAGGTACATTTTTGATTATTTTTCTATATGTCAATGATTTGATTCTGACGGGTGATAATAAGCTCATAAAGTCTTGCAAAGAGGATCATGCAAGAGAGTTCAAAATGAAGGATTTGTGGCTCATGCACTACTTTCTGGGGATATAAGTATGGCAAGGAGATGAGGAACTATTTATCTCTCAGGAAAGTATGCCAACAATATACTCAAGAAGTTCCACATGGAGAGCAGTAAACCCATGGAGACTCCTCTAGCTAGTAACTGGAGGAAGGAGGATGCTAATTTCGTTGAAGTAGTGGAGGCTACTATTTATAAGTAGCTTGTGGGTTCACTCATGTATTTGGTGAACAAACAATCGAACATGTGTTATGCAGTTAACTAGCTTAATCAAGTAATGGTTAAGCTGACTTAGATGTATTGGAAGGAAGCTAAACATGTGTTGAGATACCTTAGAGGCAGTAATCGATATTGTCTTTGGTATAGACAGACAAACAGAGTGAAGCTTCAAGGTTTTACCAATGCAGATTGTATAGGGAGTCCATCCAACGGGAAGAGCACATCAGGTGGGATGCTCAGTATTGGGTTAGCAATTGTTTCTTCATACAGTAGGAAACAAAGATCAATGACACTCAGCTAAACAGAGGAAGAGTACATCATTGCTAGTCAAGTTTCTTTTGAGGTTATTTGGATGAGGAAGATTCTTGTTGGTTTCTTTGGTCAATAGATGGATCCATATGTGATTTAATGTGAAAATAAGAGTTCTATCAAACTCTCCGAGAATCCAGTTTTTCATGATCATTCCACGCATATTGATATTTGGTATCATCATCTCAAGATTGTGTGCAGAGGAGAATTATTTTGTTGGAGTACATTCCCACAAAGGAACAAGATGCAAATATTTTGAAAAACACTTTCTCAAGAAGCAAATTTGAGTTTCATAGAGGCAGGATCGAGGTAGTAGATACTCCCTTTATTGTTGAGAGGGAGTGTTAAAAATAGAAACAAGAAATCCTAATTTTATTTTTTACTTGAATTAAATTAGGAAATAAATCAAAATCATATTGTCATAGCAACTTGTAACATTTAAATAAGTTATTTTGACTCAGCTTGATAGGAAATCCGAGTTGGAAGTCTATCTAGATTCATGTATAGTGATCCCCAAATTTTAGCGTCCTATTGTGGCCAGAACCACCACGCTATCAACTCTTGTTGTTTTCAAAACTTGTTTCTATTGGAGATATAACATTGACTTAGCTCTCATTTGGCTTTTGAATAACTCGAATTGGACCAAAAACAAAGGATTTTTTGTTGTTCCCTCTAGGGAATAGCTATTTTTCCCTAAAGGGAACATCACCTTTTTGGAGTGTTTTTTGTTGTTCCCTCCAGGGAACAATTGATGTTCCCTCAAGGGAACAACACTTTTAGAGTTTGTTGTGGCCACAACCACCACCTTATAAAACCTGCTCTGGGGAAAAATTTGAATGGGTCCCTTGAGAAGTTTGACCTTTCGTATCTCCGAATGATAACCGTAGTTGTTAGATGGAATTATGTCCTCAAAGTTGAACAGTCCAATGGTTTATTAATTATAGTTGCAATCCATTTTTGATCATTAGTCCCCAAAAAATCATCGCGCCCTCTTGAGATTTAGAGCCGGAAGGACTCATATAACCCCTAGTTGTAGAGTCTATCTCTTTATGAAAGTTTTTATGAAGGTAAGGTTTGTTTTAGGAATTTCTGTCATATCTCTCATAATCATAGCTAACGCTGATCATTCATGTAGGCAAGGACAAAGAGAAGAAAAGCGAGGTCGGTGAGCTGATGCATAAGCATCATGAAGGGCTGCAACGAAAGATGCAAAGGGATCAGTAACGCTGCCTTTGAATGATCATCACAAGAACAACATGCTTAGTCCACTGATACCTCTACCAGCTAGATTTTCGTCGCAATGTGTCATGGCTTTAGGATAGAATGGGGTAGGATGCCTTGAAATTTTAGGAAGACAAGAAGTAGAACATATGTTAGTAAAAGTGTTCTTGCATTGCTTTGGGGACTCTAGATGACACCTTTGCACCACTGATGTCGATATTGCAAATAAATACTCCATAAGAAAGGGATATGGAACCACCATAGCGCATAATGGAGGCATGCTCTGTGTTAAGTGGAGGTACTCCTGACAGCACAAATCCATCAAGTTTTTGTTACCTCTAGATACACCTTAAATCATGCCATATGTTTGATGATGAGCGCAGTGTCTTCATTTTCCGTTAGGAAATAATAGGGAATAACATTCAGTCGATACAGGTGTGAAGAGATGGCTTGCAGTCATTCTTCTTTCCATCGGCATCCATTCATTTCCTCCAAGAAATAAAATGCTCCAGCAAATGTGGCCTCGACATGTCAGCGGCTTCATTGACCGTTCTATGTTTGTATATTTTAATCTGTATATTGAAAAGAATAGGAAGGGGGAACGTCAGGGGAGATGGAGGGTCAACTTTCCTGCGACATAAATATTACCTCTGGATATGGGTGAAGGACTTTCTTTCTGGCAGAAGAGGGGTCAATTTTATTATGCTAATAAAGAAGACTATTTTAGTCAAGAAGAAGCATTTTTTCAGATTCATTTTCCTTTTTCTTTTATGTTTGGAATCAGGGTGTTGTGACAGGCATGAGGATATATATGTTTTTTTGTGTGCAGAGTGATAATAGACAGCTTATGACTAGTCTTGGTTATTTGAATATAATTTTTTATCATGTTTAACTCATGAGCGGTCTCCGATTCGAAGATATATTAAAAATCACTTGCAAGTTTTATTTGTAGAAACAACAATGTGTATTCTTGTATGAATAATTGGATTGAAATTATTCTTAAATACAACCTTGTTCATGAGTGAACTCAGCAATTGATTCATTTGGACTTGGAATATATATATGATGTTTAATCTCTTTTATTATGTTCCTGCAAGATAGATTAGAATAGTTAGTACTAGCATGAGTAGGTAGAATCAATGTAGATAGGACTTGATACATATAGCTTAGCTATTTCTTTCGTTGATTTAATGTAATTCTTCCTCCGAGGAGCAATATTTCAACACCTATAACAGTTTATGGGATCCTTTGAAACCCATTGTAACTAGCCATTCCAAACAAAAGCAGATCTAACTGGGGTCTATGATTGGGTTGGTTCCCCTTTGCTAGCATATCGAAAATTTGCCATGTCAACAAATTTGGTGTTAGAAGGAGGGCCTAACCTTTGTTCATAGCTTTTCAGGTTTTCATCTATAAATGTGCATGGATTCAGAAAGATTAATGTATGGATCGTAAAGGTCGAAAAGATCCTTCCACCCATTTGGAAGAGCCTCGTTTTGAAGAAATAGATCTCACTCTAAGTCCCGTGTTTGGGTCACTGAAGGAAGAGAAACTGTTGGAGTATCCGGTCACTTAGGAACAACAAGTCTGAGTACTTGCTCATGCTTACGCTCGTTCCCTATCTTAGCTCCCCATATTTCATTCTTTACTATTGATAACTAAAATAAAGCCAAGAGTCTGTCCCATGAACGAAGAGACATCTGCTGCCCTTCTCTTGAAGATATTGTGCTAGAGTCCTTGCAAAGTATTGACACTCCTTGGAAAGAAATTCTTGAGTATCTCGTATCTAAAGGTAATTCCTAGATTGATTTGGGAAATCCTAACAAAGAACACCCATAGTAGACCCTCAACCAAAACTTCCCAGATCATACTATGGCTAACGTTCCTCCTCCAGGTGGGAATCAGCCTCCACCGCCTCCTCCACGTGGGAATTAATCCCCACCCCCTCCGGGAGGAATCCCTCCTTGGCTTGCACAGGATGTTGTAGCAGTACCTGGGTAGCAGCATGCCTTACCCAAGAACACAGAAAGAGTATTACCCAAATTTGTTCTTGAGCGGGGAGACACAGTTGATAACCATATTCACTCTTTCTTCCTAGCCATGGGCATGTTGGGGGTAGCCGATGAAGATGTGGTATGTTGCTTTTTCCCTTTTACTCTAATTTGTATGGCTTCCACATGGTGCTTTAGCTAGTGAATATGATCGATCACCTCATGGGGTGCCTTTCAACAGGCCTTCTTAGACAAGTTTAGCACTTACAAAACACATGTGGCCTTAGTTTTAGAACTATCTCGTTTAAAAATGGAAACCAAAGAAAAGGTCAAGGATTTTAACATCTGGTTCAATGCTTTGTTCAAAAAAATCTTGGCTAATTCCATACCTACTGATGAGGTGCTCATGGAATTCTACATCACTACTCTCCCTGTCCCTACCATGATGTGGGTCAAAAGGAGTAATGCACAAACCTTACAGGGTGCTATCGTAAGTAGTAAAAGTTGACAATGAAATGATTAGTCTCACACCATGTCATCATATGACTGAAGGAAAGAAAGCCACTAAGTCATCCAAGAAGAATAATAGGAGTGATAAAAAAGTGGCTGAGATCAAAGAAAAGGACACCACAAATGTGGAAGGTTTGCATCGGATCATTAAGAAATTGACGAACACCGTCATCGATATGGAAAGGAATTCTGGAGAGAGTACAGATGGGAATGGTGGAGATTATAACAACAAAATGTCCTTCAGACCTTTCTATCATAAGAAGATAGAAGGTGGTCATGGTCAAATTGCATTGCTTGCTTCACCCAATGAAGGAAATTTAAATATGGAAGAGTTGGCTCTTATTGGATCGCTTCTTACCAAAGAAAAACCTATAGTAGAGCTGGAGACGGAACAAGAAGATGAGGAAGAGTACCAAGTAGAAGAGCCCTTGGACAAGGCATCTCAAGTCAATGTACTGTGGGATTTCTATACAAAAGGGAACGATGATGACAAAGAAGATAGTACAACATAAATCCACACTAATGAAATCCACACACGAAGTAAAGGGCCACTTGCGGGAGTGATGAAGCATCTAGACTAGACAATCAAAGATGGTCACCCTTTGAAGGCATACATTCCCAAGTTTCCTATTGATAAGAATAAACCTAGTTGTGATTCCAAGAGCATTCCAGTTGTGAATTATCCAGCGAAAGATAATGCACCTCCAAATGCAACGAACGTGACTCAAAATGGTAAACTCCAACCTAAGAATGACAAAACTGGTATGTTTACTCTGCCCTACCCTATGTATAACATTGATTACAATATTGTAGATGATCTTAATAAATCTCAAGCTAATATCACGTACTTCGATTTGTTAAAGTTAACGCAGTAGAGAGATTTTATTTTGAAAGCTATGAATGAATGGAATTGAAAATCTCCCACCAATCCAAGTAGTCAAACCAAGAAGTTGGTGTCCAGACCTGTTAGAACCCCTAGTACAACCCAAACTCCATTAGCCATGGAAGCCACTTTGTGAAAATGAATCGAACGCCACAAGATGTCAGTGCAGCCATGATAGGAAGGAAATCAAAATCCATGACTCCACCTTTCCTTATCACATTTGAAATCTTCCACATGAATGTACACAATTGCCTGGTAGATTCCAGTGCCTCATCCATTGTTATGCCTTACGTTGTTGCTAAAATACTTCATGCAATGCCCGAGAAAACTGGAACTCGAATCATGCAACTGGGCAGAACGAATGTAAAAGTAATTTGAGAATTGAAATATGTGTTGATTCGGATGACTACCAAACCACAGTACACGCAATTCATTGACATAGTGGTAGTTGACATACCTGAGGCATATTGAATGCTTCTTAGTAGGGACTAGTCAGCAAATTTGAATGGATATTTCTCAACTAATTGGTCCCATCTCTTGTTGCCTCAGAAAGGAAAAGGTGATATGCTGAAAGTTGATTGAGAAAGATACATGAAGTATGTGGTGACATAACTAAATGACCCCAATGTACCTGTAATTTTTACCAACTCTATCCTTGGGAATTATAGTTTCAACATTTGTGCCATGGAAACCTATTTTGGAGAATTCGATGTAGAGACAGTTTAAGAAACTGCAACGAACACACAGTTGGAAGCTCTCCCCTGTTTTCCAACTGATGAACTATCCTGTATTATAGTAGATGATAGGACTAATTTCGTAGAAAGTAGTTCAATTGATGTAACATTAGATTCTATATTTTGGACACTCTACTTTAATGGCTTTAACTACATAGAGGGCGTAGGAGCTGGGAGCATTCTCGTTGACCCACAAGGGAACCAACATTTGATGGCCAGCCGATTGGAGTTTGTGTGCACCAACAACACTGTAGAGTATGAAGGCTTGCTACAAGGCCTAAAGAAAGCCATTGATATGAAGGTGAAAAATCTTAAAGTTTTTGGTGACTCACAGATAATTGTCAACAATGTAAGGAAAAGGATACATTGCAATTCGCCACACCTGGTAAGATACCAACATGAGGTATGGAGCTTAATTAACAGTTTTGATTCTTTTAATATCACATACATACCTCGAGGGAAAAACCAAGATGTCGATCTGATGGCTGGTATGGCTTCAAAACTTTTTCCTGACCTTAGATTAAACAAGAACAAATATTATGTTGAATTGATTCTCAGACCATCTGTACCTGATAACATCTAAAATTGGCAGGTATTCGAAGGTGACGAGAGAATCCTTGAGTTCCTGCATTGCGAGAAGACATTCAAAAATGCACTCATTGATGAAAAAGAGCATGACAGGCTTATGAATGAGAGTGAAGGTGAGGAAAAATATCAATCCAATATAATTCCCAAGTTAGTTGTCAATATGGAGAACTTTTATGACCTACATGATAAACTTAAAAAGCCGACTAACTGCAAAATGCATAGCTCATCCATGAAGTATGATTCCGTCTACCTTGGAACCGAAAAAGACCAAAAAAAATGTCAATTTGGGCTTAGGATGTTCCCCACAAGAAAAGGTTGCGTTTGTTAAGATGTTTAAAGAGTATAAGGACGTCTTTGCATGGACATATGGCAAATTAAAAGCCTTCGATACCGGCATCATGCAACATGTAATTCCTTTGGAAAAGGATGTTAAGTCCTACCAACAAAAGCTTCGTAAGATGCATCCAAGCTTGGAACTGTTGGTGAAGAAAGAATTAAACAAAATGCTAGATGCTAAAATCATTTTTCTCGTCAGGCACACCCGCTGGGTAGCCAATCTCGTGCCAGAAAGAAAAAAAAATGGAGACATCAAATTATGTATTGATTTCAGAAACCTGAATAGAGCATCGCAGAAGGATAACTATCCTGTCTTGTCTATGGAACACCTTCTTCAATGTGTTTCTGGGTCTGAAATGTTGTCCCTATTGGATGGGTTTTTGGGATATAATCAAGTGTTGGTGTCGAGTGGAGATCAACTTAAGACAACCTTCAACACTAAATGGGGCACCTACGCATATCGTAAAATGCCATTTCGACTTATTAATGCAGGCACCACATTTCAGAGAGCTATGGACATAGCTTTCCGAGGATTGATTAACAGATCAGCAGTGGTTTACATGGATGACATTACTGTGCATTCTTATCGTAAAAGGGATCATATTTATCACCTGAAACAGATTTTTGAAAGATTCCGAAGGTAGGGAATATCATTGAGTCCCAAGAAGAGTGTTTCCGCAGTTACAGAAGGTAAGCTACTGAGTCATATCCTCTCCAAGGAAGGAATTATTATCGATCCTGAAAGGATAGAGACCATCACGAGAATACAACCTCCTACAAATAAAAGGGCAATGTAATATTTTTTCGGGAAGATTAATTTTGTTAGGAAATTCGTTTCAGGCTTCGCGGAAATAGTGTGTCCCATTCAGCTAATGATGAAGAAAGACGCTGTGTATAGGTGGAGCGATGAAGCTAAGAGATTGTTTCATTGAGTTAAGGAGGCCATCGCAGAAGCTCCTACATTGGTTAGCCCCAATTTTGACAGGGAATTCCTCCTGTACACTTTCGCTTCTGATGTTTCATATGCCAAAATCCTCACCCAAAAAAATGATAACAACAACGAAGTCCCCATTTCGTATATGAGCTCTAATCTTCAAGGGGCAAAACTGAATTACCCTGACTTGGAGAAACAAGGTTTTGTGGTTTTTAAAGCCATGAAACATTTCCGCCATTATTTATTGAAGGCCAGGACCAAGGTAATCATTCCCCACCTTGCTGTAAGGACCCTCTTCATGCAGAGCGAGATGGGAGAATGGAGAGGGAACTAGATAACGGCTCTTCAGGAATACAACCTTGAGATTAAGCCAGAAAACATAGTTCAGGGGAAGGGGTTATGTAAGCTTGTAGCAGAAGCCTTGGTAGGTAAAGAAGGGACATCAGAGGAACCAAAAACTCAGTGCGCGTAAAATGCTCAAGTAGCATTCAAGGAAGAGCCCAGATGGGACAATGAAATGTTAATATATGAGTGTTATATATTGGAAGTCCCATTGGACTATAATTCATGGTATTATGACATACACTTTTATCTAACACGGGGGTCATGTCCTGAGAACATGGACGCATCACGAAGAAGAGCACTCAAATTAAAACCTAATTAGTATCACTTGGCCAATGACACATTATACAGGAAAATTATGATGGAGTTTGCCTGAGGTGTTTGGAAAAGGATGGCGCTGAACATGTCTTGAAAGAAATGCAAGACAACCTAGCAGGTGGTAATTATGGCAGAGAGACCTCTGCTCACAAAATATTAAGAGCTAGGTATTATTGGCCTACAGTGTTCAGAGGCTCGCATGCCTACGCTCGGAAGTGCAAGGTGTGTCAAACTGCTGCAAGGTGAGAAAGAAAGCCAGCCGTTCCAATGAGGCCCATTATGATTTATCACCCGTTCTAGAAATGGGGCCAAGATGTCATAGGTGAGATAACTCTGAAATCTTCACAGTAGCATAAGTATATACTCATGGAAACTGACTACCTCACCAGATTGACCAAAGCCATCCTGCTTCAGAAGGTTAACGAAAACGAGGTAATATCTTTTATTGAGAAATTTATTGTCAACACGTTTGGTATTCTTGATGCTCTCATATTTGATAATGCTTCTTACTCTTCATCACTAAAATTGACTGAATTCGCTATTGATAAATCAATTCATATTAAGTATGCAAAAAACTATTACCCCCAGGGAAATGGAGTTGTAGAGTCCTCAAATAAAAATCTCATCCGGATAATCTATAAATCTATTCCCGACAACCAGAGGAATTGGAACAACGCTCTAACAAACACCCTTTAGGCCAATAGAGTCACCCCAAAAGTAACATTAGGGAATTTCCCATACTTCTTCATCTATGGACAACAAGTGATTCTACCTCCCAATGTTACCCTTCCCTCGTTACAGCTCTCCCAAGCCTCAAGAGGGACCCCTTTAGCCTTACTTCAAAAAAGAATCAATTGACTGGTGAGGTTGGAGGAATTGAGAGGAAATGCTATAACTAAGTTCAAGAATCACCAAATGATTATGAAGAGATGGTTTGATTGCCATCAGGTGGGAAATAAAGATTATCAAGTTGGAAAGCTAGTCTTGGAATGGGACAAGTTGAGTGAGCCGAAGGGTAAGCATGCAAAATTCCAACATTTATGGCTGGGCCCATTCCAAGTTGAGGAAAAAATTGGTTAGGGGACTTACAGATTAAAAACTTTTCAGGGAGAAACCGAAAAACTCCCTATTAATGCCAACACCTTAAGAAATATTTCCAGTAACCACCACATGGTGGTTACCTCCTGAGTAGGTTAGGATTTATTTTATTCTGCTGTTAGCTTAGTTATGTTTTTCATTTTTTTCTCCTCTTTGTTTTTATGCGAAGTTTATCTTACTCTTGTTTTGAGCTTCAATACTTTTCAGTCAATTGACTTTAGTCTTTTAGTCTCATTTTCACCTTTGATAACTCTCTTCCGATTGCCCTCATTCGCTACCTTTAGCCTTTCACTTCCCTCATTAACCTGCTGGTGTGTCTGCAGATCGTAAATTCATTATTACCTTGCAAATCAAACGAACCTTCGATGAGCCTATGAGAACTAGAAAATTAGCAGTAAAATTTGAATTGAGGCCACATATCGACATCTATTGGGAACTAGGTAGGCTCTGTTGATAATCTGGATTCCTTAAGCATGTAGGGACATCTTTATAAAACGAAAAAACGTGTAAGCATGGTTGGACTGGCATGACAGAACGTTGCATTTAAAAAAAAAATCCCACCAAGACCTAGCCTATACTTGCCTAAATTTCCAATATCTGTCATCTACAAGTAAACCTCCTTTCATGGGCTAAGCTCATTGTTTTATAGCTTGTGGAAAATTTAATTGTGCTCTAGTCCTTGTTCCCGAAACTGGAAGGAATTATTTAAAAGAAAATGAAATGTTGAGTCCTTGTGCCAATCTAGAGGACAGGTTGTTTAGGAAGCTGGTTGGAGTAGGGACTGTTTGTTAGGTCCCTATAATACTAATGATTCCCCCACTAATATTGTTATTGTATCCATTATTAATATTGTTGTGCCCCTATTTTCCCCATATTGTTATTACTGTGCCCCATATAATCCTTCTATTGTTATTTTTGTGCCCTGATATTATTATTGTTAGGTCGGCTTGGTTATATTGTGACCCCTTAGACTCCTATATATAGAAAGGAGGTTTTTTCATTTGAATCACCAAAGAATTGTTTATTTATGTAATGTAAAGGAGGCGTCCCCCTAGAAGAGGCTGAATTCTAAGGCGTTGATCTATCTTTTCTATCTTTTTGTGAGCTAGTTTCATAATATTTGGTATCAGAGCTTTGGATTCTAGGGTTTCGCTGCTCCAAATAGGTCATCGTGCATTTTCGCTATAACTTGTTTTCTGTGATGTTTCAGAAGCTAAAAAAAACTTAGTTGAGATGAAATCAAACTAAACATCAAGTCCAAATTTTGGAGCTTTTCGCGCTATATTTGTGGATATATGATCTAAGGAAGCTAGTCTTTTTGTAGACTCCTGAATTACATTCCAAACAGGTGACATGGGGAAAATCGTCATAACTTTCTATCTATGCATTAGATTGAAATTTTGTAAGAAGGCAAAGAAAGAGGATGGATTGTAGTTTCTTGTATATATTTTTCATAGCCAAAGGTCAAAACAATGACACGTGGCACTTCATACAAGTTCACTTTTCTGGAAAGGTCTATAATCAGGTCATCTTGGGATATTGTACATAACTCTTCCTTGGAGAATCCAATTTGGATTAGACAGGTGGAATTGGAAAGAGGACGCAGAGCGCTACTATAGGTCACCATTTTAGAACTGGATGATCCGCAATTATAGAGATACATCAGATTCAATATCAAGCTCCTACAAAGTGAAAAAGGGTGTGTAGTTTTTTTTTAAATTTTTGCATAAGCTTGGTTTGAAAAATTAGTTTGAAGGAATTCAAAGAGCATAGTAAAGCATTATTATCAGTAATTGATGCCCTGAGGAAAGAAAATGCAAACACTTAGTAAGCAACCTAAAAGCTCTAGCATGACTCATGAAGAAGAGGAAGAAATGCAACATGATATATCAAAATTATGAGACCAAGTGCAACATGTGTCACTTGCACAAAAAGTAACAGAATATAAGATGGATGGTTTAAAGAAAGATGTAGAAGCTAATATGGATAGTTTAAAGAAAGGTGTAGAAGTTAAGATGGATTGTTTAAGGAAAGGTGTAGAATCTAAGATGGATGGCATGGAAGCTAAGATAAATGACATGGACGCTAAAATAGATGGCATGGATGATAAGATGGAAGAATTGAAGATAAATATGAATAAGTTGCTACAAGAAATGGTCACTAATGGTGAAACGGTAGTAAAGGAAACTCATGATGAAAACAAAAGAAATGTTAATAATGATTCCTATAGACTCTAATGTTGGATCAAAGACCCACCATATTCCAAAAATCGATATGAGGAAGTTTGATGGCAAGGATCCCGCAACATGGATATTACAGATTGAGCAATTTTTTGATCTCAATAATGTGCAAAACACACAAAAGGTACGTATTCCAACTTTATATTTGGAAAAAAATTAGTTTGTATGGTATCAATGGCTTTTCTCTCATAAACGAATTATCACTTGGGCAATTTTTATGGAAGAATTGACAGCACATTATGAGGATACAAAAAAAACACATTTTTTAGCCAATTGATAAGTCTCAAACAAAAGGGTTCAATAATGGAGCACATTGAGGAGTTCCAAAAATTCAACATAAGGGTAAAAAGTATTCCAGAGGAGCATAGGATTGATGTGTTCATAGGGACTTTAAAGGATAATATCCAACATGATGTTCGCCTTTGGGAACCTGATTCATTAAACAAGGCATTCAGGTTAGCAAGGAAAATGGAAATCAAAATTATGGCAACTAGGAAGCATACCACTCACAACTATAAAGATGGAAGTGTTGTTGACCCTAGCCTTCCACAACCTATAAGGTTTAAACCACAAAAATTCGAAGAAAAAAGACTAAAAGGGCTTTGTTATACTTGTGATAGTAAATACACTAAAGGTCATAAGTGTGCTGAGAAGAAATTATTCTACATAGATTGTGAAGAGTAAGAAGAGAAGGAGCAAGAAAGGTTAAAAGAAGAGGATATACTCTAGGAACAAAGCCTAGATAAAGAAGAAATGAATCTGACCATATGTTGTAATGCATTGGCTGGACTTACCACTCCTCAAGCCATCAAGATAGAAGGACAAATCAAGAAGAAAACGGTAATAATGTTGATTGATTCAGGAAGAATCCACAATTTTATTCATTGTAAGATAGCGAAAGAATTGAAGTACTTCCTATATCCAACACCAGAGTGTCAAGTGATGGTTGCAAATGGAGGAATGATAAATTTCTCTAGAAAGTGCCATAATATCAAGCTATCCATGGGAGAATATGTATTGAAAATCCCAATGCGTTCCATTCCAATGGGAGGTGCTGATGTTGTACTAGGAGTCCAATGGCTACAATTCTTGGGTACAATAGCTTTTAACTTTCAAGAATTTTTTATGAAATTTTATGCGGAAGGAAAGGAAGTTGAATTAAGGGGTATTGCAGGGAAACCGGGAAAGATAATAAGCTCCAAAGGTATGAAAAAGATTCTAAAAAAGGAACAATGAGGTGTAATTGCACAATTATGTTCCCTAGATGTTTCCACATCGAATTCATCTATTGCTCCAGATCTCCAAAAAGTCTTAGACAATCATTCGAAGGTATTTGAGACTCCCAAAGGTCTCCCGCCTATTCGTGATCATGATCATGCTATTAATTTTGTTCCAGGAAGTGTTCCCCCAAACATCAGGCTGTACAGATATCCCTATGCCCGAAAGAGTGAAATTGAATGTATGGTTGCAGAAATGCTTGAGGCTGGTATAATTGAAACTAGCCAAAGTTCTTTCTCCGATTCAGTAGTATTGGTGCACAAGAAGGATGGATCATGGTGCATGTGTCTGAATTATAGGGAGCTCAACAAGATCACTATTAAAGATAAGTTTCCCTTTCCTGTCATTGATGAATTATTGGATGAATTGCATGAATCAATTTACTTCACCAAGTTAGATCATTTTTCAGGATATCATCAAATCAGAATGAAGACGCAAGACATTCCGATAACAACATTTAGAACTCATGAGGGTCACTATGCATTTTTGGTCATGCCTTTTGGCCTTACCAATGCACCTTCTACATTTCAAGGTTTGATGAATTCCATTTTCAAACCCACCCTTAGAAAATTTTTCTTAGTACTTTTTGATGATATACTAATCTACAACAAGTCTTGGAAGGATCATGTTGAACACGTTGACAGGGTGCTACAACTATTGGAGGAGAAACAATTATATGCAAAAAGATCCAAATGTTTCTTTGGAGTACAAGAGGTGGAATATCTAGGTCATATTGTATCTCATGAAGGAGTTAAGGTAGACCCTAGCAAAATTAAAGCCATTAAGGAATGGGAAATCCCCACATCCATAAAGAATTTGTGAGGACTTCTTGGGTTGATAGGGTATTACCGCAAGTTTGTTAAGGATTATGGGAAAATAGCAACACCTCTAACAACATTGCAGAAGAAAGTTGCATTTTCATGGACTCCAGAAGTAACAAAGGCCTTCGAAGATCTTAAAGAGGTGATGTGCCAAGCATTGGTCTTAGCTACACCATACTTCACAAAAACCTTTATTGTGGAATGTGATGCTTCTGGAAATGGAATTGGTGCTGTTTTAGTGCAAGATGAAAGACCCATTGCTTTCAAAAGTCAACCAATCAAGGGAAAGTATTTACACAAAGCTATTTATGAGAAGGAAATGTTGGCAATACTACATGCACTTAAGAAATGGCAACCCTACCTAATGGGAAGACACTTCAAGGTAAAACCGGATCATGATAGCCTTAAATACTTTTTAGAAAAAATATTATCCTCTAAAGAACAACAAAAATGGGTCACAAAGATGTTGGGTTATGACTTTGACATCATATACAAGAAATGGAAGCAAAATGTTGTGGCAGATGCACTCTCAAGAAAGGATGAGGATGTCGAAGCATTGTTGTGTGCCATTTCTATTATCCAACTAGATTGGATAAACGAAGCAAGGGAGGAATGGAAGAATGATGAAGAAGTTTGGGAACTTATTCGAAAGTTACAACAATATTCCAGTACATCTGATACATTTAGCTGGAAAAATGATTCGTTATGTTACAAAGATCGCTTATACCTCTGTAAGAATTCCCAACTAAAACAAAAGATTCTTTTGGAATTGCACGCTTCACTCAGGATTTTTAAAAACTTACCACAGGGTTAAGAAGGAATTTTTTTGGGATGGCCTTGAATCAGATATTCAAAATTTTGTGGCAGAATGTTTGGTATGCCAACAAGATAAAGCTGAAACAATTAAGACACCAGGTCTATTACAACCTTTATCCATTCCAAGCCAATGTTGGGAGGAGGTTTCAATGGATTTTATCATAGGTTTACCCAAGTCTGAGGGAGAGAGTGTCATCATGGTGGTAGTTGATAGAATTACCAAGTATGCACACTTTTGTGCATTTTCACATCCATTTAAAGTAAGTACATTTTCTACGGCATTTATAGAAACAATTCAAAAGCTACATGGAAACACAAAAATTATTATAGGTGACAGAGATCCCATTTTTATAGGAAATTTTTGGAAAAAATTATTGTCTTGTCTTGGTACTCAGTTAGCTCATAGCTCATCTTATCATCCTCAATCCGATGGGAAAACAGAGATAGTAAACAAACGTTTGGAAGGATATCTTTGTTGCTTTGTATCTGATAAACGGACACAATGGGTCAAATTGTTGCCTTTGGCTCAATGGTGGTATAACACTTCCTTCCATACTGCAACAAGAATGACCCCATTTATGGCACTTTATGGATATCAACCAACATCCATCACATCATATTTAAGAGAAAAATATAAGGTTCAAGCAGTGGAACATCACATCGAACATCAACAACAAGTTCTCCAACTCTTAAAGGATAACCTTGTGTTGGCATAGAATATAATGAAACAACAGGCAGATCAACATCGCAGTGAAAGAAGTTTCGATGTAGGTGATTGGGTATTCCTACGGCTACAACCATATAAACAAATTTCCCTCAAGCAGGCTAAGAAGGATAACAAATTGTCACCAAAGTATTATGGTCCATACAAGGTGTTGCAAAAGATTGGTACTATGGCATACAAATTGGAGCTTCCTACAGCTTCTCGAGTGCACCTAGTTTTCCATGTTTCATGTTTAAAGAAGGTTATAGGTGACAAGGTCCCATTTCAAACAATATTTCCAGAACTTGACGAGGAAGGAAAAATTATATTGGAATCGGAAGCAGTCATAGAAACAAGAACTTGACAACTACGAAATCGATCCATTTTAGAGTATCTCATCAAGTGGAAGAACTTATCCGTTGAAGATTCCACATGGGAGGATGAGAATTTTATGCAGAAGCATCCAGAACTACTCAAGCATTGAGGAAAACACTTTTTTGAAGGAGAGGGGCATGTTAGGTCCCTATAATACTAGTGATGCCCCCATTAATATTGTAGTTGTATCCCTTATTAATATTGTTGTGCCCCTATTGTCCCCATATTGTTATTACTGTGCCCCATAGAATCCCTCTATTGTCATTTTTGTGCCCTTATATTATTATTGTTAGGTCGACTTGGTTATATTGTGACCCCTTAGACTCCTATATATAGAAAGGAGGTTTTTTCATTTGCATCATCCAAGAATTGTTCATTTATGTAATGTAAAGTAGGTTGCCCCCTCAAAGAGGCTGAATTATAAGGCGTTGATCTATCTTTTCTATCTTTTTGTTAGGTGGTTTCATAACACTGTTGCTGGACATAGAGTACCATTTGACACAACAAGCCCAACCTTGCTTAAGTGGTTTAAAAATATGGCATGATCCATGATTGCGCCCCATTCGATCATACGGAAGTATAGCACTAAAAATTCTTACATAAAGTGTGGATAAAAATATCTAAATATATTCGTCAAGCTTGACTCACGATAAAGTGCTGAGGTACACACCTAAATAGGTATTGACAAACTGGTGATGGCCCCTAAAGGATTTTGAAAGTAGAAAACAGGTAAAGGAGCGTCATTAAATCCCATAATATGACCATTGGAGAATGCTTATCAAAACCCTATCAGTAAGTAGAAGCTATTTGTCTTTATCTTGCCTAAAGTGATTAATGTTGAAGTGGAACCCATGCCTATCCATCTATACAGTTTTCATTTCGAGTTTATCTTAACACCTTGATGTTCTACGGATCAAAGTTTATTGGTAACAGAGATAACTGGTTCACCCAGTGGTTTGCTATTTTGTTGTGGCCACAACCACCACCCTATCAATTCTTGTTGTTTTCAAAACCTGTTTCTATTGGAGATATAACTATGAATTAGCTCTAATTTGGATTTTGAATCACTTGAATCAGACCAAAAACAAAGGAGTTTTTGTTGTTCCCTCCATGGAATAGTTGTTGTTCCCTAAAGGGAACATCACCTTTTTGGAGTGCTTTTTGTTGTTCCCTCTAGGTAACAGCTGTTATTCCCTCAAGGGAACAACACTTTTATAGTTTGTTGTGGCCACAACCACCACCCTATTAAAACCGACTCTAGGGGCAAATTTGAATGGGTCCCTTCAGAAGTTTGATCTTTCGTCTCTCCGAATGATAACCATAGTTGTCATATGGAATTATGTCCGCAAAGTTGAATGGTTCAATGGTTTATTCATTATGGTTGCAATCCATTTTTGATCATCAATCCCCAAAAAATCATCGCGCCCTCTTGAGATTTAGAGCTGGAAGGACTCATATAAACCCCAGTTAGAGAGTCTCTCTATATGAAAGTTTTTATGAAGGTAAGGTTTGTTTTAGGCGTTTCTATCATATCTCTCATAATCATAGCTAATGTTGATCGTTCATGTAGGCAAGGACCAAGAGGAGAAAAGTGAGGTCGGCAAGCTGATGCATAAGCATCATGAAGGGCTGCAACGAAAGATGAAAAGGGATCAGTAACGTAGCCTTTGAATGATAATCACAGGAACAACATGCCTAGTCCACATGATACCTTTAGCAGCTAGATTTTCATCACCATGTGTCATGGCTTTGGTATAGAATGGGATAGGATGCCCTGAAATTTTGAGAATACATGAAGTAGAATAGATTTTGGTGTAAGGGTTCTTGCATTGCTTTGGGGACTCTAGATGACACCTCTGCACCACCGATGTCAATATTGCAAAGAAATACTCCTTAAGAAAGGGAAATGGAACCACCACAGTGCATAATGGAGGCACGCTTTGTGTTAAGTGGAGGTACTCCTGACAGCACAGATCCATCAAGTTGTTGTTACCTCCAGATACACCTTAAATCATGCCATATGTTCGATGATGAGTGCAGTGTCTTCATTGGCCTCGACATGTTGGCAGTTTCATTGACCATTCTATGTTTGTATATTTTAATTTGTATATTGAAAAGAACAGAAAGGGGGAAAATGAAGGGAGACGGACGATCAACTTTCTTGCGGCATAAGTATTACATCTCGATATGGGTGAAGGAACGTTTTTGGCAGAAGAGGGGTTGATTTTATTATACTAATAAAGAAGATTGTTTCGGTCAATAAGAACCCTTTTTTTAGATTCATTTTCCTTTTTCTTTTATGTTTGGAATCAGGGTGTTGTGACTAGCATGAGGATATATATGTTTTGTTTTTGTGCACAGTGATAACAGATATCTTATGACTAGTCTTGGTTATTTGAATATAATTTTTTATCATCGTTAACTCATGAGAGGTCTCCGATTCAAAGCTATATTAAACATCAGTTGCAAGTTCTATTTGTAGAAACAGGAATGTGTATTCTTGTATGAATAATTAGATTACAATTAAGCTTAAATACAACCTTGTTCATCAGTGAACTCAATAACTAATTCATTTGGACTTGGAATCTATATATGATGTTTAAACTCTTTTATTATGTTCCTACAAGATAGATTAGAATAGTTAGGACTAGCATCAATAGGTAGAATCAGTATAGATAGGACTTGATACATATAGGTTAGTTGTTTCTTTCGTTGATTTAATGGAATACTTCCTCCAGTTAGCAATCTTTAAACACCTATAACAGTTTACAAGATCGTTTGAAACCCATTGGAACTAGCCATTCCAAATGAAAGCAAATCTAATCAGGGTCTGCGATCGGTTTGGTTCCCCTTTGCTGGCATAGCGAAAATTCATCGTGTCATCAGGGCCCAAGTTGAGTTCTTTTGAGTTGTAATTAATTAACACAGTCTAACTGAGGTATATTCAGTTAAACTAGTTTTAACTATTGGAGGAACTAGTAGGAGGTCTGGTAGTGAGGATGAGAATCAATGCAGCTTCACTGCTCCGCTTGTTAACTGAATATTCACTCATAAATAACTGGTGAATGTAAGTTATGAGGAAGAGCCAATTGATATTAGAGTTTATGGATAACGTAATATCAGTTGTATAATTTTCCGAGTTGTACATATGGTGCATGCAATTAGTTTAGGGACTATGATGGATTGCACAATTATGGAGAGAGAGTTTCCTAGCTAAATATGGAATAATTCCCACAAGAATTGGGCAAAGAAGTAGGGGCTTAGAAGACAACAAATTTGGCTAAGTGGTGGCTTGTGTTGGTTTGTGAAGAAGAGAGAGATATTGTACTTGTGCAAGAATTTTTTGCTTTGAAAAAGCATTGTATTTCTTCTTAGATCTTATCGTTAATGCAATATAGATAGTTGAGGTTTTGAGCAATTTCTTTCCCAAAGGAAATATTATGTTATGTGTGATTGAAATTCTTCCTTTTATGCTTACTGTTTTCTTCGATCAATTTTGTTTCCACTAAAGAGTAGAGTAGATTCTTGTCTTGTGTTTTATCATATCACATAATTTGTTGAATATACAGAAAAACTCTACACTTACCTTCATGAATCATTATAAATTTCTCCCATAATGCATGTTCGATGAATAGGGTGGATTAGTACATCAAAATTCTAAGATTATTACAGAGTATATCAATAATTGTTGATTCATGAAGATTCAGAGGCCATAACTTACGTTCCCAAAGTATAATTTGGGAAAATGAGAGCTTATTGAAATATATAAGTGTGATGAACAACTTGGATTGGTTACCAGGACTAAAAGTATACATATAATATTAGAGAGTCAAAAAAAATAGTCATGACTAGTTTTAGGCTTATTGCCATTCTTTTTGGAAATGATTTATGAAAAGGAAAATCTAGAATATGTGAAGAGGGGTTAACTTGGATGCTAATTCGAAATTTTCAAAATGGATCTTAATTCAATTAATTCAAATATGGAAAACCTAACCATGAAGTAGTTATAAATATGAGGAAAAGGATATAAAGGGAGAAAACTACATTCATTAAGAAGGTGGTTCTTTCTTTGAGTTTCTTTTCTGGATGCTTTTGTGAATCAGTCAGATCGATTTTCCCTCTCATATTTTCTTCTATATATTTTTTTTCCATTATATTTTCCATGTGTGCTTAAATACTAGGTCTGATTATTTCTTATCATCTCTTCTAAGCACTACATATTGTATTTTAAGTTTAAGGGAGCAATCTCCCTACTTGTAAAAGAGAATTCAATTTAATTATAGTATAATAATTTGTCATTTAGTAGGTTGTTTCATTTTTTAGAAAATGTTAAAGTTGTCACATTGGAATATGTTGTTTCCACTGCAACAACTCCTCCAAAATTACCAACCCTTCAAAATTTCAGAACCCTTATACCATTCTTGTTATTGTCACCTGTTCTCAGAGCCTATTCGGAAGCCTTGAAACCCCTTCATCTCGCAAACCTAAACCTTGAAAAGGTTTTAAAATATTGATTCTTAGTCTCATAAGCCAAAAATTGTGACCTTGTTACCTAAATAAAATTCATGTTCAATTTGGGTCGCCAAGTCGTAGTGAAAACTTGCAACATGTTACTTTATGCAACCTTTGTGACTAGGTGACCTCTCTAACTCGCGTATTCGCCAGGTCGCAAGGGAAAAATTTAGTATATCATGTGATCTATGAAACTTTGCAACCCATGCAACCCACCAAGTTGCTAGGTCGTAAGGTCGAAAAGGTCTAACTATAACGCAAATGCGGCCTAGTGACCCATGCGACTTAGCGACCCCCACATGGTTGCAAGGTCGTAAGGTCGCAAAGGAATCAGAGGCACATAATCGTGACCTCATGACCCATGATACTCAATGACACTTTGACATCACTAACTTGCAAGGTCACAAGGGTCGCAAATGCTTGAAACCAAGTAAGTGTGGCCCCTATGACCCCCACTCTTTTGATTGAAATTATAAATATCATCCTTGACCAATCATTTAAACAACTCGCTTTGGTTGCATGAAGAACGAGGAAGCTCAGTGACTGGACAAGGTGCATGCATTTTCCAGGTAGGTGACTCTTCCCCTTCCTAACAATCATTTCATTCTTCTATTTGTCTTCCTCTTCCGTCCTATCACTGCAAATTCCAAACCAAGAGGATTTTATCCATGTTTCGGGTGCATTTTAACCAGAAACCATTACCAAGTTATTTTTTGTTTTCATGAACCTCCTTAAGAATATTTTGTGTCCATCCTCATCACACATTAACCTGATTCCCCCTAAGGATCTCAAGTGTTATGATCCCTACCAAGGAGATGCTAAAGGAGTGGTGGAAAGACTCATCCAAGTTCAACGCTAGAACTGACTAGATATATAGGATGGATGGAATAAAGAAGGTTTATCAGCTGACTACCACCATAATGAATCGATTATATGGAAAAGCATATTGTGATGTGCTCCATGGGACATGGGTCCCCATCATGTATGTTGTCGCTACCTGGGGTTTAGTTTTCAACTAGGCCATCATCCTCATCTCAACCATGAGAACAAACATAATTGGAGCCCAGAATCCCAACCCAGACTGGGCATCATTGTTCTATATGGCCTCATATCTCTTAGATGCGGTCCGCATAAGGTGTCAGTTCGAAAACTAGAGCTAAAAATAGAACACTACCATTACAAGTTATTTTGGAACCTTGTTGTTATATAGGAAAAGCACCTCCTAATCAACTTAGAGGAAAAAGACATGATGACTGAAGGATTGACCAAGTTCACAGGTCCAGTTGTCAAGCTAATGATTTCTAGACACTATCAACCTGCTTTATAAAGCTTCTCAACAAGCTTAAGGGTGTGTTAGTGCCTAGGGTAACTCTACTTACTATCTTAGGAAGAATGTTAGTGAACCTACATCAAGTTCTATTGGTCAAAGGAGTGAATTGACTAAGAAAATATCCCTATATTTTCTCCTATGTCAGCTCATAAAAGCAAGGAAACATCAAAACTCAACCTGTTTGGGGGAATTACTAATTCCTAATGGAGTATGCAAACAGAAAAGAGCACTAAAGCATGAAACATCACTGTTTTTTCCTAATGGAACTCATGAAGGACTTGGCAACCCTAACCCTACATGCTATATTTGCAAGGCTTGGGCCATTGAGAAAGAGGTCAAAACATTTGAAAGGATTTCCTATTTGACTGTCAAGTAGAGTCTTAGACTAAGGCATCATAAGAGGTTAATAAGGGGGAGAGAGAGAGAGGATATGGAGGGGTAAGGGAAGGCTGATGCAATTGATGGTTGTAATCACTCTTTCTACATCAATATATAACTGCAGTTGTGTTATCCACTCCATGATGTTGGTAGTATGAACTTATTTATATGATGATCTAATATCTTCTAGCATGAGTGGCTTAGTTATATGAAACTAGATATCTTTTATATGTTCATGCATTTGTTTATCAAAGGTTTTATGCTATGATGTTATGCTTGTCTTTGCTATGTGCAGGTTTTGATCTGGAGCCATCTCAAGGGTATTTCGCCTAGCTGCATTGTGCTATCGAGTAACACCACACTAAGACTCGACATAATAATTCCTTCTCTCTTTGATACTCATTTATTAAAAATAGATATGCATGTATCTTTGTGACAACTACAACTAATATGACTGTCTTTGGAGGATCCCGGGAAGATCCTTGAGGGTTTTCTACATCACCAAACACCCGTGCATTAATCCTTATAGCAGAATTGGTGACTCCACTGGGGACTACACTTAGATCCCAGTTTTTCCCAAAAAATTCCTAGATCTCTCTTTCTTCTAGGCCTTCTTGTACTTCTTCATTCCCTTTCTAACCACTCAGGACCATACATCACCCTTCTTTCAGTGCTCAGCCCTAGATCTGATCCCCACATCCTATTTTTTTTAGTGTTTTCCCTCACTAATGCAGGTTACCAGTGAAAACATTGCTTTATAAAGCCCTGTGCCCTCAGAAACAGAGAATTATTGCTGAAACTAACTCTCTCTAGCCTCTACTATAGAGCATTAGTCAGCCATTTATTGATAAATAGCTTACCTTGTGAACTCATGGGTTGGGAAATCTGCTTACAAGCTGATAAGGGATCTGCAGCTACACTTGTTTGACTAATCTATGTCCTGAACAATTTTTTTTAAAACAAAATAGCTTTACTTCTTAGATTTTTGTTTTCATTAAAATAAAAAATACAATTTTTTTTACTGTTTTCTACTTAGCTGGTTGAGTTCTGCATTATTTGGTTTCAATAGTTGTTAGTGAGCATTGGAGTTCTATTGGTTATGCTAGTGTTGTACTAAATAGGATGCATGAAATGAATATTGATATATGAATGACTCTCCCTTTGTAGAAGCAACTTATTCATCAAAAGTGAAAATTTACAAGCATTGTCTTTGCATGATTTGAGTTAGAGTCCCACATAATTTCATACTTCAACACCCCTACCAGAGACTCTAACAAAGTAAATTTAGAATATACCTAATAAAATCAATCAACAAATCTTTTTAGAGTAAACGCACTTTAGTTTAGGCTAGGATCTTGGGATAGGCAGTGTGAGTTAACTACCCAAGATATAGACCGAAACTAGTGTCATTAAAAGAGAGAAATCCTTTTGCACTCATACTATCTAGGATCACTCCGTTAAAAGAAGAGAAAAATATGAGACAAAATCAAGCTATAAGTGAAGGTATCCTACCTTTGCTTACATCTCCTTTGGGTATTCTGTGTATCAAGGATCCCTTCGAGGATATCGGAGCTAAGTCGGGGACTCAGGTATTCTGCCCACATAGCATACTATCTGTGACTATGTCCCTCTCGGTAGTGTCTATGATTTGAGGTATCGTTAGTAGCCATATTGTTAGATACTAACACAAGGTGATTGGGGTGGACTGCCCTGGTACCTAACACAGACAGACCTACTCTATCTTCAGTTTTTGGGAGGGTGCTCGTCATCACAAGAGTACTTGGCCCCCTAATCTGAGGTTCAGGTGAAGCTCTAGAGTAACCATAACTATACATTTGGCTAGCTCTCTCTATTATTCATTGTGATACTGCATTTCATCTCCAGTGATCGATGCTTATCATACAGAGTCATTTCCCTCTGCTTGTTGACTGATTTACTTAGTGTATTTTTTATTTTTTAAGTGCTAGAGTGTTATCAATGATACTTTAATAAACATCACTGTAAAATTTACTGATAAAAATTATTGTCCACAGTGGCTACATCCGGCCCTCATCGTCAATCTAGACGGTTTTTAGGACTTCCCCCACTCACTATGGAGGATCCACTGAGCTCCAGTGAACTGGATTCCCTGTCTTCTAGAAATCAGTCTTTGTGATCTCACACAAAATCAATTTGGACATACCATGATTCAAGCTTACCAAAGGATTTCTTTACTAAAGGATTTCTTCCTCCATCAATCCTCCAATCACAAATCTGTTGGGCCCGCTCTTGGTTCTCATTGCATTTGTACCTCCTTTGTCCTTAGTTGGAACATTTCCACCCATCTCGTTGATGACTAATAGGTCGTGGGATTTTTTGGACACTTTTGGTCCCCCACCACTTCCCCAATGGCAAACCGCTATCCCATTTGTCCCAGGTTCAAAGCCTACAGTGACACCCTCCACGAGTGGAACCCAGTCCATTCTAGGTTCTGCCCCTTTTGTGTGAGCCTCGAGACCTTCGACAAGTACTACATATAGTTCTCCTTATAATGCTCAATATAACATAGTTAGGATGGGTCCCTGCAACCAACAATATGGTTGGAATCCATTGTATAGTTCTAACCCCCATATTCAAGTATCTAGGGGCACCACTCCCAATATGCAGATATCGACTGGGAGCATAAAAATTCCCCCTCCATTTTCAAGAATGCATGGTCAGTCACTAATTGACACGAACCCTCCTTATGTTATTCAAGGACCTATGGTTAGTTATGTGGTGAGAGGGAACCCTCAAGGAGGCCCCAATCAATCCATGTGGGCACCCTACTCACAACCTCAAATGAGTCAAGGGGGCACTACTTATCCAGGGGGCACTTCTATCCCCCAGCCTAACAATCCCTATGGAAACCCAAAATACAATACCATACCCCAAGGAACCTGCTATACCATGCAACCTGTGTATAATATTGGGAACAACATGATGGGAGGACCGCAAGAATCCTCAAGTCATATGTCATCAACTTGGTCTGATTCGGGGGCATAAAACACTTTGCCTTTCTTGGAAAGTCTTGATACTTGTACAAACTTACAAATGACCTGATCTATCATAACTTACTTTGGCCACCAATCCCACATAAAATACCGACAGACATCCCGAAGATCGAAGGGAAATAAGGGGAGGATCATGGTACAAACATCACCACCTATCATCTATGGTGTGTTTCTAACTCCATGGTGGATGATGGTATCTAGCTACATCTCTTTCCCTGTACCCTTACTGGCAATGCAGCCAAGTGGTACATTGAGTTACCACATGCATCAGTCAATACTTTTGGTGCTCTAGCGATGGAATTCTTAAAGAACTTCCAACTACCCATCCGCTATGAAACTGGGATGAAACTCCATGCTTCATTACGTCAGGATACCACCACCCACATCTTTGATCATATACATGAATGGAGACAAAGGAGGAGGTTAGTCAAAGCTCCCCTCCTAGACTATCTCTTAGTGGATTTGTTTTGCAAGTATCTACTCCCACAAATTGCTAAGGATGTCGCCTTAGGTGGTGCGGTCACAAAACACCAATCCATTCGTCGTGCCCAACACTTAGATCTAATATATTCGTAGTGTGGCACTCTATACAACGTAATTCCTAATGCCCCTGACAACTCCAATGCTCCTGCTCTTCAGCAACCCGAAGCACACACTGATGGGATTATCGGTGCAACCTCCGGGGCTACTGTAAAACAACTAGGTGGTCACATATTTGAGATTTCAGTTGACCCCTCTACCAAATCAACTGCTCTTCCTACAAACACGATAAAATCTATGCAGTCTACATAAAATTTTGGTGACAAGAACAAGAAGAATAAGAGAAAGACCACTCCTTCTAAAGAGCAGTCAACAAAGTAGGAAAACCCAAAGCAGAAGGCCATTGCACCCTCTGATGATGGAAAGGATAAACACGTTAGATTCCCTTGCAAAATTTGTGCCGAAGGCCACATGACCTATCGTTGTTTGTGTCTTTAGTAATGCACAAATTTCATTGCAAAAAAGGGCACTGACAGGACCCCTACTGTCCTAAATAATACTTTCTCCACTCAGTAGAAGCAACACCTTATTGCAAACCAACCCCAACCCTCAGAATGGGGAAATGGTGGTTCGCAACATCCTTCAACCGATGAAGGACCCTCTATCGCTTATGACTTTGAAATGGTAGATCTGCAAACCAGAGCCAAATCTTATGGAGCTCCTGTCACTCATGCAGAGGAACCCTCCTCAAGTCAAAACCCACCGCCACCTAACGATCTTCATATTGAAAGGCTGGTTGCTCACCTTGTGATTTCCCCCCCAAAAGGGGCACTTTGACACACAACACACAATACATCTGCATGTGCCACCAAAAACTAAAACATTGTAGAAGACTTGGCGCAAGCACCATTGGTGATGTTGGTGCTTGAAGTATTACAAACATGTCCAGCACAAAGGAAAGCTCTACTTTCAGCTATTGGTTGTATCAACCCTTAGGATTCCATGCTTGCAATTTTCGACATGGAAAAATGTAAACCTCCCCTTTCTCATGAGGTTGCATTTTACGTGCAAATTTTTTCGAAAGGTAAAGGAATGCATAGAAATGTCATTGATGAAGGTGCTTCTACCTGTGTAATGTCAGCTTCATGTTGGCTCGCTTTGGGTTCTCTAACCCTATCCACATTGTCAAATTCCCTTAAAGCTTTTGATAACCACACTTTCATCCCAAAATATTACCTAGTTGGCTACCCCATCACCTTGTATGGGAAAATGGTAACAGTGGACATCGAATTCATAGATAGAAAGCTCGACTTTAATCTCTTGTTGTGTCGCAGCTGGACTTATGCCATGACTACCATTGTGTCTACAGTATTTTGCATCATCCTATTTCCATTGGATGGAAAGGTAGTCATAGTGGACCAGATATCCTTTTGCACCCCTGATTATTCTTCATTACCAAGCGGCTTTGTACCCTTGGTGTGTGGTGTACCTCACTCTTATGTCAGTATCGGTACTATTCTACTAAAGGGCTCTTCGCTAATGGGTTGTTTCCCTCTTCTTCCGCCAACGGTTTCACAGATGGTCAATATGGTTTCATCCATTCCTCATCAACCGACTAATCCTTGGATCCTACTAGCCCCTTAAGACATTGACACCTATGGAGAACAAATGCCGCTGTCACCAACTGAATTGGCCTACCAGGCCATTCAATCTACATTTGAGTCTACCGTCTCTTTGGTCACCGCCAATGGTACCACTTCCCCTTCCATAACGACTGCTTCTTTCGATCCCCTTAATCAAGTCCTACCTACGAATGGAGCTATTGGAGAGATCATGAGTTTAGAAGAGCAACCTTGGGAGGACTCGCACCATCATGTTTCAATATTTGATTCGGACATGATGCCTCTTTAAATCTCGTCACCTGACACACCTGAAATCATTTCCTCACGATATACGACTATCCAAACTTTGGAATCAAAAGGAAACATAGGCAATATTTCAAAGACATTGCTCATTGATTTTTCTGTCATGACAGGCATCGTAGAGAAAATCCAGGTTGGAGCAGATTGCAATCTTGAGGAAATTTCAAGCTTCACCTACATTTTTAAGGAATTCCACGATGTATTTGCTTGGTCTTACGAGGAAATGGTCAGCATAGATCATTTTATTATTGAGCATGAGATCAAGATATATGACAATGTTAAACCTGTCCACCAAAGACTTCGAAAAGTCCACCCCCGCAAAACGGCAACCATCAAGACTGAGGTGGAAAAGTTGTTATGTGCTGGTTTCATCTATCCTATTCCCTTAACGGAATGTGTTTCCAATCTGGTTCCTATCGATAAGAAACAAGGAACCATCTGTGTATGTGTTGACTATCGAGACTTGAACACCGCGTGTCCAAAGGATAATTATCCGACACCATTCATCGACCAAATCATCGACAACTATGCTGGTTGTGAATCATTTTCATTCATGGATGGGTTCTCAGGTTACAACTAGATTGTTATAAAACCCAAAGACCAGCACAAAACCACCTTCGTTTGCCCGTGGGGAATATTTTCCTATCGAAAACTCCCATTCCGCTTAAAGAATGCTGGAGCACCATTTCAAAGGGCCATGGACTATGTATTTCACGATATCGGGCATATCGTTCAAGCTTACCCAGATGACCTTCCAGCCCATTACAAGCAATGAGCACAACACCTAGATCATTTAAGAGTTATCTTTCTTAGGTGTCGATTTTATAACATACATCTGAATCGACATAAATTCATCTTCTCTGTCGAGTCTAGACACTTACTTGGATCCCTTGTCTCCAAGTATGGGATTAGGGTTGATCCCGATAAGGTAAAGGAAAATAGTCAATTGCTCAATCCACAATCCATTCTGCAGCTCCAACGTTTGTAAGGGAAAGCAACTACTTACGTCGGTTCATCGTAAACTATGCTGAGTTGAGAAAAGGCTTTATGCGCATATTTAAAAAGGGAGTGCCATATCTATTGGATGATCAACCTCAACAATCATTTGATGCCTTGAAAAAGGTGCTTGTATCAGCTCCACTCCTTCGCGCTCCCAATTATGGGAGAAGATTTCTTCTATACCTGACAGCCTCACCATCCTCTGTAGGAATGGTCTTGGTTCAAACTCATGATTACCAGAGTGAACATGTGATATATTATCTGTCGAAAGGCCTGGGTGGGCCCGAACTCATATATTCACATGTGGAAAAGCTGTCCTTGGCAGTTGTCTTTACTGTCAACTACTTCTGACATTACATACTACTGCAACAAACTACTGTCATCACCTTGGAGAATCCCATGAGACACATTTTGTCTCGTCAAGTAATTGGAGGGAAATATTCAAAATGGATCATGATCCTCCAACAATTTGATTTGGTTTTCGCTGCTGCCAAGGAAAAAAATTCCTTAGTCTTCGCCAAACTTTTGTCGAATCTTCCCATTGTCGATCCTAACAATATAACCTTCTTCTGGATGTAGCTATCTATCTTATTGACACAACTGACCCTTGGTATGGTGACATTCTTGTCTACCTCCAAGCACAACATTTCCACCCTGCGTTATCATCAGGTGACCGTTGTCACATCTGCCACCAAGCGTGACACTATTTAGTTCTTAACGATACGTTATATCGCCATGGTTCAGATATAGTTCTTTGACATTGCCTCACACATGAAGAGGTTGAACACATTTTAAATGACTACCATGCTGGGGCATGTGGCAATCATCTTTCTAGCATATCTACTCCTTAGAAAATTTTTCACACAGGCTACTACTGGCCGACCTTGTTCAGGATTGTATCAAGGCTATCCGGCAATGCCATCCTTCTTAAGTGTTTACAAAGAAAATTCGCAGTTTTTTGACCATACTACACCCTGTTATCTTTGTCAGCCCCTTCGCTAAATGGGGGATAGACTTCGTAAATTGCAACCCCATTTTCTCTGTTGGACACAACTATATTATTGTAGTAGTGGACTATTTCACGAAATGGGCCGAAGCCCTTCCCACCTTCTAGGATGATGGAGAAATGGCGGCACTATTCCTATTTAATCAGGTCATTTGTCACTTCGGTGTTCCCCGCATAATCGTTACAGACCATGGGACTCATTTTTAGAATCACATGATGTCTGAATTAACATCGCTGCTAGGATTTTGCCAGAATCAATCATCCTCCTACTACCCCAAGCTAATGGTCAAGTAGAAGCCGTCAATGGCATCTTAAAAACCATGATCTGTAGGCTAGTAGGGAATCATAAAACCCATTGGAATTTAATGTTATATCATGCACTATGGGCATACCGAACTTCAGTTAAGACTACTATAGGCTTCACACCTTTTCAACTAGCTTATAGCCTGGAAGAAGTTTTACCAATTGACTGTCATATTCCTTCCTTACAAATTGCCATTGAACTCTTGCTCAACACTACTCCTGAAGAAGAGCACCTGCTATACCTAAAGCAACTGAATGAAACCCATCGAGATCCTGAATTGTCACTCGAAGCCCACAAGCGTTGGGTCAAATCCCAGTATGACAAAAAGGTCAAGCCTCATCCTTACCAAGAGGGAGATATTGTTTTACTCTATGGTCAAAAGCATGACCTCTTGGGGGCAGGAACACTTAAACTCTTATGGATTGGTCCATATGTCATCAAAAAATCCCTCTTAATAGGGGCATATGAACTTCAGGACTGGGAAGGAGTCTCACTCGCTGAGGCCTAAAATGGACTCTATCTAAAAAAATATTATGCCTAGTACTGCACTAGGCATGTGCTTTGTAATTTTATCTATTTATAAGTTTTTCTTCTTTTTTTGATGTGACTGGATTTTTTGGTATTTATTGAAGTATTACTGTCATACATCTTTCTCGTAATGTAGATGGCTTCATTGCCCTTAGCATATGTAGGATACCCAGATGGTTCCAGTCATTAGAGATGGCACATTGTATCAACTGCTTGGGCCATTTACACACCTGAATCGTAACTGTTGTGTTCTGGGGGAATCTTTCATGGTACTACCACCAACAATATTGCTCAGTACATGTCCGTAATTTCACTTCTCACTGAATCCTCATCAAGGGACATCTCTAATCTGGTAGTCAGGTTAGACTCTAAGCTTTTTGTTATGCAATTGAAAAATCAGTATCATATTCGTAATCCAACCTTGTTACATCATTATTTAAGGGTACGAATCTTGGAACATCAATTTGAAGTTATCACACATGAGCACATTCCCAGAGAATTTAATACAGTTGCTGATTCATTGGAAAAATATGTGTTAGATTAGCATATGTCTCATTCACTATAGATACATGTATGAAAGTAAATATTCACACAGTTAAAAATTTACAAAAATAGTTAAAAAAACATTTACATCATAAACACGAAAACATCTGTATATATATATATATATCGAATCCAGTATTTTACATCAAAATATTCCAAAACTTGGGTGTTTTAAGTACAAAATGGCTACTAAGCCTAGCTATAAACACCCGCTGGCTATGCCAAAGCACCTGCTAATAAAGCCTGCTCCTCATAGAATGATAACACTACTCTATCTCTCCTTCGAAGAGGAACCAGAAACCACTTAGCCACATCGACTGTGCATCACTGCATATGAGCGGGGATCTCCCTCATAGGAAGGGGGGCCACACCCATGGTCAAGCCCTCCAGGTTCCTCAGAACCTTGCAAATACTATCAACATCACCCCCCCCCCCCCCCCCCCCATTAGGTAGTAGGCCTCCCCACCTCACTTGGCAAGGTTTTCCTATAGGTTGTACCAGTGCCAAATCTGTGTCAAAAAAAAAACTTCATGTCAGTACTTGTTCACCCATAAAATCAACAAAAACACAACATAAATATTCAAAAGCTTAAAGATACTTTAAGTACTCTCAAAAATCATTCTTACCTTGAGGACCCCAGTTGGTCCCAAGAGGCAGCATCAAGTCAGGGTCACTGGTGAAGTCCATTCCCTCATAGGCATAGTCATCAATCATCACAATCTCACCACTAAGCCATTCAAATAAATCTTCCTCGAAAAAGTGTGGGATAGGTCCTCCTCCTATGTGAGGATCAAGTGATGCCCATCGCCTCTGTTTCAACTCCTTTTGATCAAAGGGACCTAAGTTCATCCTCTGGCACATAACAGGTACCCTCTCTAGTATGAATGAGACAATGAGGGTGCCATACCCAAAACACTATTGGGTCTGACTCTTGCATGAGGTCAATTATTCCTTCAACTGGTGAAGCACTGCTTCAAACTAGTTGAACATATGAGGTTGTACACAGTCAAATGCAGGCAATATTTTGACCTTTGTTGCAACGTGGGGACTCTTTGACCTCAGCAAATGCACAATCAACTATAAAATGGCCCTCATAGACCTCAACCTATTCCCCTCTATGGGGACTTTATTGCTGAAGAGTCCACTCTCAGGGATACAGTAAGCTTGAACTAGCTCTAGGGTGGATCGAGGATCATGCCTACCCCTATTCAGGTTTACTCATGCTCCTCTGCATGACAAACTAGTCAAAAAGTATATATCATCGTGATCATTGGCCAACTCATGATCTCCAATCCTGAACACCTACTCATGATCATCCCAATGCTAAATAATATAGCTCAATAGGTCCTCCTAACCTTTCATCAAATCCAACTTAGCATACTTCATCAACCCACAATGGCATAATGCAAGTATGCAAGCTGGATCATTTCGCAACAGTAATTCTTGTCGTCCATGGGCCCATTCTCTCCATAGACTAGTCATAATGACTCAAAACCTGCACAAATCAACCCAAGAATCAGTGCAAATGGGGCAAAAATGGATATTAAATCATTGCCTGGGGTTTTGGGCTACTCCCGCATTCACTAACTCCCCCCATAGTGAGATACAGGGAGGATTAATTCCCTCCAACAGGTCGTAAAGTGCGTTTAGTGCCCCCTACAGGCCTGTTAGGGGGTGTTAGGTGCATTTTAAGAACTAGGGCTCCCCAAATCTCCAAAACATCACCCCAAATGCTAGTAAGAAAGGTTGCATAATGCAATACTAAGGTTTTAGCTCCTACCTAGGACTGATGACACATTGAATGGTCACCCGGATCTCCCACAATCGTCCGTGAAAAATTTTCTCCTCTTTAGCATCAAAACACTCTCACAACTCTCAAATGATGCAAATGGTGAAAATGGAGGCTCAAGAAATCCCTTATAGTCACTTTGGAGACATGAATTATCTTAATTGAAGTCATTAAAGTAGAAGTAGTCCATTTCCAATGATAATTATCATGTGTCATGACCCTAGATTGAGAGAAATTGCTCATGTTTTGATGAAATATTTTTCAGGAATGAAAGACAGAAATGACCATGCACAATTCTCTATGCGTGCTTTCTTTTATTGGATGTTTTCCCACTCTAAAACTGAAAAATCCCTGAGTTTTTTATCATTGGGCTCATTAGACACATACGACAATATTCCGAGCAACTCTTTTTCACTCTTTTTCTAGTTCATTAAACTGTAAAAGATCGATTGAGCATTCTTTTTTGGGACTTTTTTCTCACTCATAAAGCTAAAAAAATGTCGAATTCCTTCTTCAAGCTTGTTAAAAACTTATGAAGAAGCTATGAGCATTGTTTTTAGGAAATTTTCTCACTCGTTAAATCGAAAAAACACCGCGTTTTTGTCATTGGGCTTGTTAAACATTTACGACGACGATATGAGCGCTTGGTTTTTTGGGACTATTTCTTGTTCTTAAATCCAAAAATCCATGATTTTTTCCTTCTTTGGGTTCGTTCAATATATGAAGAAGGAATTATTAGTTCTTTTACCTCTTTTCCCTCACTCACTAAACTGAAAAAGATACCCTGAGTTTTCTTCATTTGACTCATTAAAGTTTGATGAAGGTATTGAGTATATTGTCGCATGACATTAAAATTTCACGATAAAAATTGAGTTTAATCTATCTCGTCATACTCGTAAAAGAATGAGGCAAACATCTATTGAGCATAGTTTTCTCTTTATCCAGACTCAGTATATTAACTCACGGAAAAGGAATCGTTTCAGATATACTATTAAAATTTTGTCACACTGGGTTAAAAACTATGACAAAGGGACCACCCTGGAGTTGTTCTTTACGATATTTTCAGACTCTCTAAATATGAAAAGACCACCGAGTTATCTCATCTGGACTCATTAAATTACACAAATGAAGTATAGAGTCACTCTTTGTATGATCCTTTCCAAACTCTTAAAACATGGAAAGATCGACAAGTTTGCCTGTCTGGACTCATTAAACTAATCAGATAGGGCATAGAGTCACTCTTTTTACGATCCATTTCAGACTCTTAAAACATGAAAAGATCGAAGATTTTACCCATCTAGACTCACTAAACTAATCAGATGGGGAAATTGGATAATACAACTACGTTATTTTCTATATTTTGAAATAGTATTTTGGCAGCAGTCGCTCCCTTGAACATGGCACTCCCTCAGAAAAACCTTCCTTGTGACGGCCTCCCAATATGAATCTTACCATCGTATGAGTTTAGCCTATATATCCCAGTGATCTTTCATCTCTATATCCTAACACTCTTTAGTGCTCATCGGTCTAGTGCTGCATGGTTAAAACCATTGTCCTGCCTTCTATTGTTAAAGGGAAAACCTTTATCTTCTATTTCCTCCATCAATCCAACACGCATATCCTACCATCATGCCCTTTGTTGCTTTGACCCAATGCTTAAAAGACTCCTAAAAGGACAATCATTCTTGTCCCGTTTCGTGTCGACTAATGTAGGACACCTTATTGCCAACCTTTCGACAGGTCTCTTCCTATCGACTTCAACAATCTATCTAGGAAGAAGACACAAAAACACATCAGTGTGTTGGTACTTGTAGAAATCAATGGTAGGTAACCTTGTGTTTGATCAGGGGTTTTAATTATTGGCTCCTAGTTAGCCGATTCTAAAGTGTTCGATTACAAAAACATTTTTCGCACTCACTAGATTGTACTATGCATCTTGGCGACCATCACCATTATCAGTTTCCATCCTCCATCTATTAACGGTCTCCATTATTGACTGGTAATCAAATGATTTCATGTATGTTCAACATCAATGCATATATTCACATGTATCGATCTATGTTGTTTGATGAAGTGGAAATCAAGACCTTGGGTAGAGGCTTGCATCACTCAACCTTGTTTCCTCTCCCAAGTTGCGGTTATTGTTTTTTTTCGACAGCTCATCAGAATGATCCTATTATGTCATCGCTTCCACATGGTGCTTATCAATGGCCAACATCACCATATCTCTTTTATGAGAAAATCAGTCTGACATAGCTACTGAGCGTGGGAATTCCCGACTCAAGACATGATTTTAGTTGTTTTACATATATGTGTGTGTGTGTGTGTGTGTGTGTGTTGTATCAAGTTTCTCATACCACTTGAAGCTCTGATCCTCCCTCTCTTTCTTCCAAAGAAAAGGACAGTTAAATATAAAGTATTTCAGCAATCGTTACAGCCTCTGATCTCACACTTTAGGGGCATTTGTTATACAGGAAAATGAACTCCTCATCAACTCAGAGGACAAAGACATGATGACTGAAGGACTAACCAAGTTAACAGGCCCAATTGTCAAGATAATGTTGTCTAGATATTATCAACTTACTTTATAACTCTTCTCAGCAAACTTAAGGGTGTGTTAGTGCCTAGGATAACTCTACTTGCTACCTCAGGAACAATGTTAGTGAACCTACATCAAGTTATATGGGTTAAAGGAGTGAATTGACTGAGAAAATATCCCTATATTCTCTCTTGTGTTAGCTCATAAACGAAGGAAAACATCAGAACTCGACATGTTTGGGGGAATTACAAATTCCTAATGGAGTATGAAAATGGGAAAGAGCACTAAAGCATGAAACAACACTGCTTTTTCCTAATGGAAATCATGAAGGACTTCGCAACCCTAAGTGTACATGTTATATATGCAAGGCTTGGGCCATTGTGAAAGAGGTCGAAACATTTGAAAGGATTTCATATTTGACTGTCAAGTAGAGTCTTAGACTAAGGCATCAGAAGACGTTAAGAAGGGAGAGAGAGAGAGAAAGAGGAGCTGAAGGGTTAAGGGAAGGCTGATGCAGCTGATGGTTGTAATCACTCTTTTTACATCAATATAGAACTGCAGTTGTGTATTCCACTCCATGATTTTCGTAGTATAAACTTGTTTATATGCTTATCTAATATCTTCTAGCATGAGTGGCTTAGTTATATGCAACTAGATATCTTTTATATGTTCATGCATTTGTTTATTAATGTTTTATGTTGTGATATTATGCTTTTATTTGTTATGTGCAGGTTTTGATCTGGAGCCAGCTCAGGGGTCTTCCACCTAGCTGCATTGTGCTCTCCAGCAACACCACACTAAGACTCAAGGTAATAATTCCTTCTCACTTTGATATTCTTTTGTTAAACATAGATATGCATGTATCTTTGTGAAAGTTGCAGCTAATTTGACTGTCTACCAAGAATCCTTGGAAGATCCTTGAGAGTTTTCTACATCACCAAATACCCATGTATTAATCCCTATAGCACCTGTCTATAAGGGTATGCTTGATATTATCTCTAAGTCATTTATTTCCCCATTATATCAACTAGTTTTTAGGGAAGAACCATCTTGTATGTCAAAGAGAGCCATTGAAACCATCATCAAGGTGGCGCAGTGGTTCCCAATTTTGGAGGGGACATTTATTATAGTATTTGGATCCTACAACACCCCACATGCACTTCCCCTATTCGCAACATACATGGTGCTCCTGCAAGAAGTATCCTATCAAATGACACAGGGATTCTCGAAAACACTAAGCAATGGGAAGAAGAAACCATGGCATGCATTCCATATTTTTATCGAGGTCCACGTCGTGGAAAACTGCAAGGAAGTGGAGGCATAGGTCGAAGCATTAAATGGATGTCATTTCATGACCCTAAACCATCATAGATATGATCCCGATAAATTCTTAGAGACTCACTGCAAAAGATCTAATTTCAACTGGTCATACCCACATTCCAAACATGATCATGAAGAATGGATTAGAAATTGGTACAATGCCACAAGGGAGCCCATCCCCAATGAGCAGGAAGCAAAGGATGATGAACAACTTGAACACTCGCAGGAAAATGTGAGCATGTGGAAGAGGTCATTTATTCTGAAAAGGAAGAATGAGAAGCAGAAGACCACTGGAAAACTGAAGAAACAAAAGGAAAAAGAGGTAGAGGATTACCCAAGTGACCAAGAAGCAAAAGGGGATAACGAAACACTAAATCATAAGAATGTAGCTCTTGAAAGCAAAAATCAAGAGCTCAAGAGGAAAAGAGAGGAAGATCTCAAACAATCTCAAGATTTAGGTGGCCAGCACTCCAAAGAATAGCTTGAGAAAAGGAAGCGGCAAGAAGAGGAAGAAATAAAGAAGCAACTAGAAGAAAAGAAATCAAAATAACAAGAAGATCAAAGGGCCATGGAGGAAGAAGAGAGGAAAAAATGATAAAAATGACTAAAGGAACAAGAACTTAGGAGGAAGGCCAAGGAACTTAGGAGGAAGAAAGAGAAAGAAGAGCTGGAGAAGAAGCAGCTAGAGGAAGAGCATAGGAAGAAAGAAGAAGAGGAAAAGAGAAGAGAAGAGGAGGAAAGAAGAAAGAGAGAACAAGAGGAAGCTAGTAAGGAAACTCAATGAGACTCTGAGAAAGATGAGTTGTCTCTATTGGATGTTCTCATATCCACGCCCCTCATGGGAGGACATCTCCCTCTCAAAAAGCTGGTAATTCCCAAGGAAGAGGAAGAGGAAGTGTTGGATCTCACCAAACTCACTTTTGATCAGGTTAGCTTCAAGATCATGGAGGAAAGAAGAAAGTTTTATGCCAGAAACCCTACAAAACCCCTATTAGTGACTATAGAAAAATAAATTGATCCCAACACTACTGTTAACCCTGAGATGATCACCTCAACTGGGACTACATTTGTGACTGTGACTGAACACAACATTTCCACGATGAGTAAGAAAACAAAGAACTCTAGAGTAGTCTTTACACATCAAAGTATAAGGCCGCTAAAGCAGAAAAAGATAGAAAGAAGGCAGAAGAAGAAAATGTGGCCCTCCACTTGGTACACTCCATTACAAAGGAGATACAGGATGCAATCAAGGATGAGGTTGAAACTCTTAGTGAAGCCACTATGATGGTCTATGAAGAAATTTTGAAGCTACATCATAAGATAGCCCCAATATCAGCCATACAAACTAACACAAAGGAAAGGTTTGCTATGTTAAAGGAAGTCACCGCAACATTGGATAGAATCCATGAGTGGTCCACCAAGTATTGAGGTGCACTACCAGTAGTCCTGGAAAAGGACTAGATCACCACGTAAAATGCCAAAGTTCACCTTTACATCAAGATCCAATCAATAGAAAAAATAGCCAAAGATGTGCAAAAAGTGTTGGCTTCTTACAGGAACCTTTTCAATGGTTTGGAGTCAATGATTGAGAATCATGGGGCTCCATCTATCGAAGAAATCAGAGAGGTGAGGAAGAAGGAAGACATCTCACAGGAATTCCAGGCATTTGTTGACACATACATGCAAATTTCCCACTCAGAAAACCTACTAGATACAAAGGAAAATATCAAACGACATGTGGTCGAACTGGTGAGAATGTATACAGAGCTGATGACCATAGCCAATCAAGTGAATGCCAAAAGAATCACTCTCATCCTGGATACCATTTAATACTTGCATAGACATGATGAGGAACAATCATAGATAGCACTCATAACAACTGAGTACAATCTTTGGCAAACTTATCTAGTGGAGCAGCTCCACCTAGACATCCCAGAACCATCTATTGTCAAGTTGATAGGATAGAATTTGCTTATTTTGTGTGTTACACTAAAATTTTTCACCATGACTATTTGCAGTCAGTATGGCTCCATCAATAGTTATACTGTCCTCCTTGGCAAGTCTTATACCTCTGCTCCTCATGTCAAACTCCAAGTAAGAGAGAAAGTCTTTAAAAAATCAATATAACTCTGGTTACGCAGTTTCTCTTACCCTTACCTGCGTCTACGCACCTCAAGTACATAATACCTGCGTACTTGTATGCTTTGTATGTAAAGGGGTGGGTGCGTACTCCTGTAAAGGTCAAAAGTCGCAAGTTTTACTTCAAAAAAGTTACTTGTGGTCGATTCCAGAGCATTCTAGAAGATGGTTTGACGTGGATTGAGCGCCTCCAGATGGTTCATGCATCCCAATGAAAGAGGAACTTATCCCATGAAGAGGGGAGCTATCCCATTGAAAGAGGGGCTTATCCCATTGATGGTGGACCTGATTAACTTCCTCCAAAGCACTATAAATACAGGCATTGGGCCAGAGGGAGGGGAGGTTGAAAGCTGAACATTCCTAAGGGTAGATGCTGCTGAAATTAGGACTCCCTTTTAGAGCTTGAGAGGAGAGATTCCAATCCTTTCTTAGCTTCATTTGGAAGTGGGTGAGCTGATCAAAGTAAAGGAGAACTCTTGCTAGACCCTGGGAGGGACCTACACAACACCAAGGCACTGGTTGTAATGGTTTATTTCGTTTCCAGTTAATACAATTAAGTTCATTTTTCTCAACAAGTTGTTATATATAATTTGTTTCATAAACTCCTTGGTCTTTATGATGAATATGTTTTATTATATGAGTTATTCAGGTGCTATGTAATCGTTTGCTTGTTAGTGAATGCAGGCTTCAAGGAGAAGGAGCTCACCTGGATCGAAGAGGCTTGGCTGCTACAAACAAGCATTGGACTAGAGGTAAGCCTTAAACACCTGGTTGCTTTTATTTTAAATGCATATTTAGGGAAAGATAGTGCTTGATTGTTTTGTTTGTCACTAGAAAGCCTTAGCTTCTAGGGAGGTCGGTTTTGTCCGCAAAATTGACTTTTTCCGCATAACAAAATGGCGACTCCGCTGGGGAATCCATGGATTTGATTGATTTCTCTTATGATTGATACTTTGATTTGAGAAAATATGATTTCTTTCTAGTTTTTTACTGCGTGACTGTGAATTTGGGTGGAATAGCTTAGGGATAAGTTAGTTTTTTATTTTTCTTGATTTTGAGAAGCAGTACGCACCCTCTGCGTTAAGCACAGTGCGTAATTGTACGCACTTCTGCTTTGTACACAGAGCGTGGCCGCACCTGTGCAAACAGGTTGTCTGCGTACCCTGTCAAAAGTCTAGAAAATTTCAATTTTTTCCTTTTTACCTTTTAGATTTTGTTTATAGCTTGTTTTTGCTACCCAGATCCACTGGTTACCTGTCAGAATCTTTCATCTAAACTTATTTCATTAGCATCAAGGGTTTTAGTGAAGTTCATAGAAGTTCTAGCCCTAGGTTTGATTTTTACATTGGTCTTGTAGTGACTCTGGCTTTAGAAGTTCTAAAAACCTTGGATCTCCCTGGTCTTTTCAGTCTTCTTAGGAGTCGGACCTTTCGTAAAATCCACCTTTATGAGAAACCTACCATTGTGTTGTCTCCTTACGGAATTTCGAGAAGGCTTGTTTGTTAAGCTGTGAATTTCATTATTAAGAAAAAAAACAAGAACTTTTTGTTTTTTGTTTTTGACTAGTTCATGATTCTGCATGAATTAGTCCTTGGTTGAATTTTAACTGAGTAGAACATCCTGGAATTATATTTTGTAGGCTTTTACCTCATTAGATTTGATTTTAGGTAAATTTCTCCTAGATTTGCTTTTAGGTAAATTTCTCTTATATTTTGATAGATCTTAAAATTGATTTGATTTTCATAGATCTTAAGATTGATTTTTGTTAAGTAGTTTTACATGCTTTGTTAAAATAGGAAAAAATACAAAATCTCTTTTGAGGAAAGTTTGTTTTAGTAGCATTTGAAGTCTTTGAAAAGAGAAAGGAAGTTTTCATGAAATAATTAGTGGTCATGTGTTGTGTGCTTTGGAAAAGATAAAGAGATTGTTTCTTTGATTTTCATTGCGAAGAAAGTTGTCTTTATAAATTTTGCATTCTCCAACTCTCTTAGCTAGGGAATTCATTGAAAAGGAAAGATTGTTTTGTTTCATCCTAGGTGCATCTTTTTAGTGGATTTGAGTCGAGTCTACACACCATTAGTTTCATCTCCGCTACCTTTCTTCCTAAAGAAAAGCCATAAAAATTAACGCTTAAAGTAAAATTAACTTAGTAACTTTTTATTTACTAGGGCTCTGATACACCAACATAGATCAGGCTAGTGTCTTGGAGTAGGAGAGTAATTAACTCTCCAAGACAGTTAAACCAAACAAGTAGCTTATCTTGTGGTAGGATAAATCCAACTGTTACATTTATGGTCTGGGAAAGCTCCTCTTAAAGGAGAAGCACGAGATCATGTCCGAACCAGTGAGGGAATCAATCCTCCTTCATTGGGAACGATGCCAGATATGCACGTACTACAAACGGTAAACCTCGGATTAACCATTGTCGAGGAGCCTGGGGTCACTTGTCGATAAAACTTGGATTATTGTCAAGGAGCCGACAAGGGGATTGAGCTTGTTACTCTGCCCTTGCGTGCTATCAGATCGTAGAATGTTCCCCCAGGTATATTTGTTGCTGTTGGTGACCTTAGTGACTATTATCTTTAGGATTCTTACTAAGGTGACGGTGGAGGGAAGATCCCACTGTACCTGGAGCAGACGTCGGCTAGACTCACTTGGATTTTCTGGGGGGTTCACTTCACTCGAGACGGTTAAAGTGGAGGAACTTGGTCCAGTCTATTCATTAAGCAGGTTGTCGGGGTAACTGTTCCACCCGCCACTTCTGTACTGAATTCTGCAATGTTGGATTTCATCACCAACTAGTGTTTTCGGTCTGGAAGGTTACTGTTTGTGTGTGGTTTGACGCCCTAGATTCTTTAGGCGTGTGATTCGAATTTGTTTGGTTATTTAGAGACTTTAGGTAGTTTACTTTGAGATTTTACTTTGTTTGCGTGTGCAGTAGTTAAAAGTTTTTAGCTGTGGCTGAATTACCAAGACAGTCCCGTAGACTTCGGGGCCAGTCTCCTGAGGTTGTAACCGTGGCTGATTTGTTGAGGAAGTCTCGTAGACTTCGGGGCCAACCTCCTGAAGAAGTCCCGGGCCATTACGAAGGTTTGAAAGTCCTCGTAACTCCTAGTGGCAGTAAATTAGGGTCACCTGAAGAAGGAGAGTCTTCGTTGGTTGTTCATCCTGATTACCAAACTTTAGAAACAGGTTATAATCCTGAAGTTGTTTCGGTTTCCGAGCTTGCTGGTAGTTTTTCATCTACTAGTGATATAGGCGAAGAACCTGAGATATCTGAACCTGTTACTCCAACATCGGGGTTAGTCTCTCCAACTTCTAGTGCTCCTAATTCACCTAGGGTAGAAAGAGTCATCACCGAAAATCTTCCTTCTGGTTTGATAGCTATTGAAGAGCTTGCTCCGGAAGAAGAAATAGGCATTCCTATCCCTGAAAATCAACCTACTATTGATCTAAGGGATCGTGAATCCATTTTTTACAGTCCACCTAGAAGTACTACTTGGTATCTTTCTTTAACTAATTATTTGGACAACTCAGTGTCACGTTTTTCACCACCTCGTGTTTCTTATCCACCTAGGGGTATTTATACTCCCGTAAACATGTCAGGTCAGTCGTCCATGTTTACTCAATTGCCTGAATCTTTTTTGTACGGCGGTCCTTCTATTCCCGTTGGGTATCAGTCACTTGCTGGTACTTTTTCGGGAGCATCTCCTCAACCCATTGAACAAAGGGTATTCACTGGAAGCAATGGTGCAAAGCCGTTGAGTGTAGAAGACATCCTTATGATGTCAGGTTCTATTCCCGCTTCTCAACCTCAAGGTGGCCAGTTACCGCCTGGGGGGCAGCCTCAATTAACACCTGGGGGGCAACCTTAAGGTACACAATTTGCATCTGGGGGGCAACCTTAAGGTACACAATTTGCATCTAGGGGGCAACCTCAAGGACAGTACATGCCTACGGTACATTACATTCCTCAAGGTCAACCCTAGACTCAATATGTACCCCAAGGTCAACCCCAGTATCAATTTATACCTCAAGGTCAACCCCAGTATCAGTACATGCCTCAAGGGTATCTACCCCAAGGTCAGTACTCGAGTCAAGGTTTCCAACCACCCCAAGGTCAATCTTATGTTCAAGGTATGGGAAATGTACCTTTCAATTATCAATCCTACCCTCAACCCGGTTATGGATCTCAATATCCTCAACCTGTTATGGGTCAGTACCTCGGAATAAACATAGTGTGGGATCCATCGCAAGTTCAACAAGTGTTGCGGCCAAATGTACAATTGTCATCTCAAACTAGACAACTCTTAGTTTCTGGTTCACCCCAGCAACCAGTCCAGTCTAATATTCAAACTTCTGTACCTTCGGTAGTTTCTCAGTCTGGGCCTATTTCACCTCATACTCCATCTCAAACGACTACTGCAACTGCCGCAACATCTGTTCCATCTACTCCACTTACTTCTGGAGTATCGACAGCTTTGGTTTCTACTGTTCCAGTATCTACTCCTCAGACATATTTACCATCGTCTGGATCCACGATTCAAGCTATGGTTCAGATGCCTGTAGGACAACTTGGTTTAAGTATGGTTGTCACAAGTCAACCACAATTCACTTATCAATCGTACCACGGACAGTACCAATTCGGTCCTGCTGTCCAGCAGCCAATTTACGAGTATCAACCATATCCTGGGTACACTTATCAACAACCACAACAACCCCAGTATGGTCCAGTTAATCCTGGTTTTCCAGGAGGATACAATATCCCGAACGCGATTCCTATTCCTAGTTATCCTGGATATCCTCCTCCTAGGGCTGGTATAGTGACCCAGAGTTTTAGGGATCCTAATCGGCAGCTACCGTTTATCGCAACTTTGGATTTACCAGACTTGTTGCGCCTAACAAACGATCCAATAAATTATCTTCCGTTTTGGCCGCCAATGCCGAATAAGTTGCCCAGTGACATTCCCAAGTTCGAAGGTAAGTCTGGAGAGGACCCATCGAATCATGTGATGACTTACCACCTCTGGTGTGCCTCTAATTCCATCTCGGATGATTCGATCCACTTACGTCTTTTCCAGCGCACTCTCATTGGTCTTGCGGCCAAGTGGTACATTGAGTTACCACGGGCCTCTTTTTATAATTTTAGTCAGTTAGCTACCTCGTTTTTAACTCATTTTCAGTTGTCGGTCAGATATGATAATGGCACGGAGTTACCAACTTCATTAAAACAATCGACGTCCACTTATATTTCCGATCATATTCATGAATGGAGACGTCGAAGGCGGTTAGTGAAAGTTTTTATCCCGGACCAGATCTTAGCTGAATGGTTTGTTAAATCATTGTTACCGAAGATTATTGAAGACGTAGCTAAGGCCGGAGTAGTTACTGAGGAGCAAGTGATTGCTCAAGTGCAGTACCTTGACTTAGTTTATACTCAGTCAGGTACGTTACACGAAAAGATCCCAGATCTTCCAAAGTCAAATCAAATCGCTGCTGCTCCGTCAGGGTATCATGCTGCTGATGGCATGATTGGTACGGTGAACACTAAAAGCAAGAAGAAATCTTCAAAGAATTCTTCTCCTGTAATAACCTTACCAGACTCCCCGACAGGAGATTCTTCCGATGAACTCTCTGCCGACATTCACACTGTAGAGTCATCTACGGCTAAATCAAAATCCGGTGGGAAGAGGAAAGGGAAGAAGAAGAATAAAGCAGACAAAACTCCAAAGGAGAAAACTGAAAAGGCGGAATATAATGATGAAAGCGCAAGCCTCGTTATCCTTGTCTTATTTGTGAAGAAGAACACTTTACAAGAGACTGCCCTCATCGAGCAGAGGTTGCGAAAATCGTCAAAGGTTCCCAAATTCCTGGTGTCTTGAAGGATCCATTTCCAAAAGATAGCAAAATGATAGGTTCTTCCTCGAGTGCCACTGAAGAACCCATATTGATGATGTCCCATGTAAGGATTGCGACTCGATCACAAGATTATGGTAGTAAAAGTCCTGTTGATGGCAAAGAAGCAGAATCTTCACATTCTAATCCATCAACCTCAGCTCTCGGTTCCGATCCACTACAGATCGAGAAACCTAACCCAGACTTAGTAATCAAACCGCCCGCCAAGGGTGTACTTCGAAGGTCTGCTTTCAATCCACATGCAAGAGCGGCCCAGAATTACAACATTGTAGAGGACTTAGCTGTTTCACCCTTAGCAATGTCGGCTTTGGAAGTGCTGCAATCATGTCCAGCACAACGCAAATTACTCTTGTCGGCTGTAGGAGCTGTTGATGTTCAGGACCCAAACCTAATAATCTTTGATCTAGAAAATAGTACGCCACGTTTGCCTCATCAAATGGCTTTCCAGATCCTAGTGATAGTCAAAAACAGGCCTATTCATTCGACTGTAATTGATGAGGGAGCTTCAACATGTATTATGTTGATACAGTGTTGGAGATCACTTGGTTCTCCTTCACTAAATCAATCCCCGACAATTCTTAAGGCCTTTGATGGCCGTGGGTTTCATCCTTTTTGCATTTTATAGGATTTGCCTATAGGGGTTGAAGGAAAAACCGTTAGTCTAGATGTGGAGGTGGTTGATGCCCCTCTAGACTACAACCTTCTCTTGGGTCGAAGTTGGACTTACGCTATGACAGCGGTCGTTTCATCGGTCTTCCGATTAATAAAGTTCCCACATAATGGAAAGATCATAACAATAGACCAGCTAGCTTACTTTTCATCCGACCCAACCTCTTCAGAGAGTATTCAACATGTCGGTAAAACGACTATCCCATATAAGGATGTTGGTGTAGGATTAGTTAAAGATGTCGATTTACTGGGAACTTTTCCTTTTCCTCCGCTCAACGCATCATCTTCATTTGCAACCATTCATATGATTACCTCAGACACTATTTATTATGACGATCCTTGGATCATTCCTTCTGAATCTGAAATAGACTCATTTGGTAATTCTATCCCTTTGAGTCCATATGAAATTGCCTATGAAGCCGTCCAGTCTTTTACCGACCCGTTTTCAACCAAAATCGACCAAATGAATGTGGTCCGTGAGGAATCATTTTTCAGATCAACCTCGGAGTTAATAGCATTTCCCGAAGTTGTGTCATCTGATGAGCAACTTCGTGAAGTCCTGTGTATAGATGATTTACCATGGGAGGATCTCCATCATAGATCTTCGTTTTTACCCGAGGATGATCATTTTGGAAATGATTTCTCATCAATTTTTACAGTCGAATATGTCAAAGAAGCTCATCATCCCATGAGACATCCTGATTCAGAGCTGAATTTGGGAAATATCTCTCGAACTATTCCCATTGACATTTCGGTTAAGCCCGGAATTGTTGAGAATATTCATATAGGTGCCTCGTGTACAGATGACGAAATTAAGATATACAAGGCCCTATTTCAAGAATTCCGCGACGTGTTTGCCTGGTCCTATGAGGAAATGCCAGGAATTGATCCCGTGATTGTTGTTCATGAGATCAAGACTTACCCTGACGCTAAACCCGTCTGGCAACGTTTGCGTCAGATTCACCCACGAAAAGCTGTTGCAATTAAAGCAGAAGTTGAAAAGATGTTGAAAGCAAGTTTCATTTATCTGATCCCATTAACGGATTGGGTATCGAATATTGTTTCGGTTAACAGAAAACAAGGAACAATAAGAATATGTATCGATTATAGGGACATTAATCGAGCTTGTCCAGAGGACAACTACCGAACACCCTATATCAATCAAATCATTGATGATTGTGCCGACAGCGAAATATTTTCCTTTATGGGCGGTTTTTCCGGTTACAATCAAATCAATATTCTACCTGCCGATCAACCGAAAACGGCTTTCATTTGTCCATGGGGGACATTTTCTTATTGAAAATTGACTTTTGGGCTCAAGAATGCCGGAGCAACTTTTCAAAGGGAGATGTCTTATGCGTTTTATGACATCAAACACATTGTGCAACCATATCTCGATTATTTGCCTGCTCTGATCACCTTGTCCATTTACGAGCAATCTTCATGAGGTGTCGGCATTATCGTATTCGGTTGAACCCATACAAATGTGTCTTCTTTATAGAAGTGGGACGATTGCTAGGATTTGTAGTTTCGAAAGCCGGCATTCGCGTCGATCCCTCGAAGGTAGAAGCTATCATCAAATTGCCTCCTCCTTCGAGTCTTCGCCAACTCCAAAGTTTGCAGGGGAAAGCAAACTTTTTACGACGATTCATTCCTAACTACGCCGAGGTTACAAAGGGTTTTACATGGTTGTTGAAACAGAACGCTCAATTCTCTTGGGATGAGACAAATCAGAAATCTTTTGATGCACTCAAACATGCATTGACCCATGCACCGTTGTTGCATCCACCCAACTACAACCAAGATTACTTTTTGTACCTCGTCGCCTCCCGTTCCACCATTGGAATGGTCTTAGTTCAGGAAGATGAATTCGGAACAGAACATGTGATATATTACCTTAGTCGGACGTTAAATCCTACTGAGCTAAAATACTCACATGTGGAGAAATTGGCATTGGCAGTCGTTCAAGCTGTCCAACATTTTCGTCACTACATTTTACTCCGTAAAACAATAGTCATTTCAGATTGCAACCCTATGATCTATATTTTGACCAAACAATTGCTAGGGGCAAGTACTCTAAATGGATTGTTATCCTGCAGGAGTTCGACTTAGAGTTTGAGAAATCTATGTCTAAGAAATCTTTAGTCTTTGCAGAGTTAATGTGTGACTTCCCGCGTGCTGACACGGAAACTGTGGCAGAGGAGCCCATTGCGGACGAATCTTTGTTTCTAATTAGCACTTTAGATCCGTGGTATGGGGATATCATCATCTATCTCCAGACCCAATCCTTTCGGCCCGAAGCTTAAAAGTCGGAACGTCGGAAAATTTGATTCCAGTCCCAACAATACAACATTATTGGAGATACTCTTTATCGCCGTGGGGTGGACTCTATTTTTCGACGTTGCTTAACTCACGAAGAGGCTGAAAGGATTATAAATGACTGTCACTCTGGAGCGTGTAGCGGTCATATGTCTAGGTATGCCACAGCCCAAAAGATATTGCGCGTTGGCTACTTCTGGACATCCTTGTTCAAATATTGTATTACTGCGGTCCGAAAATGCCACAACTGTCAAGTGTTTGATCAAAATATGTGCGCTCCACCTACTCCTCTCCACCCTATAATTGTCGTTGGTCCTTTTGCCAAATGGGGTATTGATTTTATTACATGTAACTCTCACTCGGCCGGGGCATGCGTATATCATCCTTGCAGTACATTATTTTACTAAGTGGGCCGAGGCGATGCCTACATTCGAGGCAGACGGCAAGACAGCTGCAATTTTCGTATTCAATCATATAATTGCTAGGTTTGGTGTCCCACAAGCGATAATCACTGACCATGGGTGCCATTTTCGAAACGTTATGATGACAAAACTTACAGGCCAGCTTGGTTTGCGTCACGATAGTTCAACTCCTTATTATCAACAAGCAAATGGTCTGGTTGAGTCTATCAACAAGGTTTTAGTCATCATGATCTGACGAATCATTGGTATTCATCGGTCGAATTGGCACAGCATGTTATTTTCAGCGCGTTGGGCATACCGAACCTCAGTGAAAACATCAACAGGGTTCACTCCTTTCCAACTAGTTTATGGTTTGGAAGCTGTGCTACCCATTGAATGCGAAATCCCGTCACTGCAAATGGCCATCGAGTTACTTCCAACTACTTCTGAAGAGGAAAAGTGTTTATTATACTTAGCTCAATTAGATGAGACTCAACGTGACGCTGCATTGGCGATCGAGACTCACGCAAAACGTATGAAAGCTCTGTATGATCGAAATGTGACCCCTCGAAATTTTTCGGAAGGAGACCTAGTGTTATTATATGATCAAGCTAATGATAAATTAGGTGCTGGAAAATTCGTTCCTATGTGGCATGGGCCCTATATTGTCAAGCGAAAGCTAGCAAAAGGGGCCTATGAGCTGGTAGACTTTGACGGGGACTCTTTGGGTAAACCTAGAAATGGACTTTACCTAAAGAGGTATTATGCTTAAAAGAGTGGGTATGGAGATTTTTAGTTAGGTTAGTTTTTCTTTCTAGCTGGTGTGTTTGTTAGTTTAGACATTGTGCTTAGCTTAGAAAGTGTGTTTTTGTCGTTATTCTGGCTTATCTTGGTTTTACTCTTGATGATGCAGATGTCGATGCCTCTCCAAACATACATTGGTTTCGCTGATGGTGCTTGTCGTAGTACACGGAATATCTCTTCCGCAGCTTGGGTTATCTATTCGCCCTCTGATGAGTTAGTTTCTATGCATGGGGTGAGCCTCGGTCAAACAACAAAAAAACATTGCCGAATACAAGGCAGTGATTGAGTTATTGTCTGAATCTATTTCATTTGGGATTCGGATTTTGATAGTGAGGTTAGATTCTGAACTCGTTGTATTACAACTCAATGGAGTATATGCCATTAGAAATCCAGTGTTATTAACGTTATTTTTGAGAGTGCGTCTCTTGGAACGTGAGTTTGATTACATTGAATATCAACATATTCCAAGGTATTTAAATACATTAGCAGATGCAATTGCTTCTCGAATGTTAAATAGACATTTGCAATAATCATAGATGTAAATTTAAAACCATTCCATAACATGATTTACAAGATAAGCCGGTAATAATGATATATATAGATAGGAGTGTGTCAAAAAATACATCGTCTTCGATCATAGGTTGAAAAACACCTTATGATCGGCAAAAATGATAAATACAAAAAACCAAAATGTCACATGTGTCTACAAAACGACCATCCAATCACTGGTGATGATCTCTATATGACACCACTGCACGGGCTACCCTACACAAGAACCTCCTAAAAGGTCCTGGGACCCCGACTACATAGCGCTGAAGCCTGATAGGAATATCATCTATGGTAGTCTCCGGTATATCTGCTGTAAGATGCTCTAGGTCATGTTCCAACTCAGCTAAAGTCTCTGTGGCCTCGTCCTGTGGGGCCGGTGCCGCTGCAACTGGTAGTCTCCTCTCGAAAGGCCAGAGATTGGCTGGACGACGTGGGCCTACATCTGCATTTTGAAAATTATTACTATCAGTTTTGAGACGATATAAAAACAAACAAAAAAATAGATAGTTTAAAAACTTGTGGAAAATGAAGTTACCTGTATCATCCCATTGTTCTCCCGGTGGAAGAACCATGTCCGGATCTCCACGAAAATCAACTCCGGCATAAAGAAAATCCTGTATAGAAAAGACCTGGTCCTCTAACCAGTGAAAGTACTCCAGAGTAAATCAGACAACCTCCGTTCCCTCATCGGGATGACGGGCCATAACCGCAACCCATCCCATCAATTTGGGCTCTTGAGGAAGCCCAACACCAACAGTGAGTTGTTGTGGGATCAGCATCGGAACCCTCTCTAAGCCAAAACTCACAACTAAAGGCCCATAACCAAAAGTCTTCAGCTGTCCGTTTTTGGCTCTACTCAGTTGGCCTTTGATATTGGCCAACACAGCATCACACCAGTTGAAAATGGTACCTCGATAGCAATCAATAGCCATCCGCATCTGGGATCCATTGGCAATGTGTAAAGCGGCAGCCCCGCAAAGTCTGGTAACTGTAAAGGCAATCACCATAAGTTCAGGATGGGATATAGTTTTGATCTCTATCCCCTTCTCCTGAGTCTGAGTGTTACACCACTCTAGTCAGAGACTAGCGATGGACTGGCCACCCGGCCTAGTCCTGAACAGAGTCAAGTGTTCGCCTCTCTTGGGAAAACTAGTGAGAAAGTAGATATTTGCGGGCTCCATCTCGAGCTGGTGCCCTCCAATATAAAAACACTGGTCCTGAACGTTCCATCTTTCTACCAGCCACTCTAGAAATCTCACTTGGGCCCTCATGCCAGGTATGGCCCAGTATTTATAAAGGCCGCATGCCTTCAAAGCATCAATTGATGGTGATGATTAATGGCGGCCAAATCAACATCTTCGTGCTCTCTCTCATGCCAATCAAGCATGGTGAACAATCTACACACCAGAAAACATCCATTAGATTCCATGAAATCAAAAAATTTGGTCCAATTTGGAGAAATTGGGGTTTGAAAACTCGTTTTGCGGGGTACGCACCCCGTCTTTAGGAACAGAGCATGGGTACGCAGGTTCCCTTAAGGCAAGGTGCGTATGCCCGACATTTTCCCAACTGAGAAAATTTCGGGGTACGCGGGTCCCTAGTGTGGCACCTGCGTACCCCGAGAGGCGGTTCTTGAAACCCCAAAGCCTCCAAAAAATGAAATCTAGGGCCTAAAAGGGAATTCTAAATGGATGAAAATGAAGAGGAGGATGTTGTAGAATACCTGAAAGAGACGGCGTTCGATTTCGATGGTCGGATTCTCCGCAATGTCCACGGGAAGTTTCTTGACAAAAGCCCTTTTGCTCTCCTCAACAGTAAAATGGTAAAAATGAATTGGTAAAAGCCCTTTTTATAGGTTTTTTGGGTAAATAAATGGTAAATTTGTTTATTTTACACCATGAAAAGGTATTTTTCAAAGTATTTTTATCTATCTTGAACAGGTATGAGTAATGTGTTGGTTTTTGTGCAGGATAAAGGATTTTCAGGGAAAATTGTCATTTTTTACAAACAAAAATATCAGAGTCATCTTTAAGCCCTTTTCTGACTCCTAAAACATGAAAAGATTGCCGAGTGTTTCTTTTACACTCGTTAAAAGGGAATTAAAAGATGGTCCTCTTATAGCCCTTTTCTGACCGTAAAAACATGAAAAGATTCCCTGATTTTTGTCGTTTCAAATTCGATATTGGAAATAAAACGACGTGTCTTTCGTCGCTTTTTACTTTTCAGATCAAAGACACTAATCATGAAAGTACTCCTTGGTCGTAAAGATCAAGCGGTTCTCTCAAGTATTATTTTATACCTTTTCGGGCTTGGGAGACACAAATTTACGAAAAAGATCAACCCTGGAGTCTTCTTAAGTTTTTCAGACTCTCTAAAATTGAAAAATGCCGAGTTTCTCCTATACTAGACTCGTTAAAATTTCACAGTAAAGGACCTGTTCGATTACAAACACGAATGGACCACTCCTTCTTAGGGTTCGAATCTAAACTAAGTTGGACTCATCTGAAGGATGAGCTTATAATCAAGAAAATGTTATCCTCCTCAAGCTTGTAAAAGAATAAAGAGGTACTTGTCAGAAATGGTGGGGGAAAAGAGAGAAAAATGAGCCTATTTTTTATCCTTTGTCTCAGAGAAACCTTATCACCACTCTTGAACACGACACTTTTCATTCACCTTGGTTGGGAAATCCTTTGCCTAACAGTTGATCAAACCCCATTGAAAATCTTCAGTCGGTTTCTGGGTATTAACTTTGGGTCAATTATCACCAAGCCATATGTTGTGTCGTTATGTGTTCAAGAGGTCACTGCAAGTAAAACATTCATCTGCAAAGTACCTGTCGTCCATTTTGACCATCCCTGAGTCAGTCCTTACAGCTACATTTCTTCAACTTGATCTATGATTTCGTGTTGTGGGCTTGCCTATGACGGATCGCTTTCTATCGACATCAGCACATTATCTAGAAAGATGATCTAGAAATCGTCAGTACCTTGAAATCTGCATGCATCAATGGCAGGTTTCTCACCTTTGACGACAGTTTACATCATTGACTTTCGATCGAAGGATTCCGTGACATGTTCAACATCAACACATTCATTCACATCTCATGGATTGTATTGGGTACTTTGAGAACCATTGACATCACTGGTGGTCTCTCTCACACTTGTTAACAGTTAACATCATTGACTGGTAATCAAGTGGTTTCTACCATGTTCGACATCAACTCATTTATTCGCATAGATAGAATCTTACTATTTCGGGAAGTCGAAATGAAGACCCTGGATCTAGTTTCCACCATCCAGGCTGTTAGGAGTTTTGTATTCATTATATAGTAGACTAATTATAAACAGATGTCTTCGTCCATACTGTGTCTACATGAGTCTATGATTATGATGTACTGCGAAATCATTCCTATATCAGAGCAGTATTTAGTTTGTTAGTTAAAGTTTTTGATCTGAGTATGGGAATGCCTACCTCAGCGATGATATGATCTCATATATGTATTTTGTGTTGAATATTTTCAGGTTCCAACTGGGCTCTCCACAAGATAATCCTTGAAATGATAAAGTGCTTCACCCTTCCTAGATGATATAAAACCCTAATCTACTACAGGCTTCGCACTTTAGGGGGCAATCTGTTACACTAAAATTTGTCACCATGACTATTTGCAGTCAGTATGGCTCCATCAATAGTTATACTTTCCTCCTTGGCAAGTCTTATACCTCTGCTCCTCATGTCAAACTCCAAGAAAGAGAGAAAGTCTTTAAAAAATCAATATAACTCTGGTTACGCAGTTTCTCTTACCCTTACCTGCATGTACGCACCTCAAGTACATAATACCTGTGTACTTGTACGCTCTGTCTGTAAAGGGGTGGGTGCGTACTCCTGTAAAGGTCAAAAGGTGCAAGTTTTACTTCAAAAAACTTACTTGTGGTCGATTCTAGAGCATTCTAGAAGATGGTTTCACGTGGATTGAGCGCCTCCAGATGGTTCATGCATCCCAATGAAAGAGGAACTTATCCCATGAAGAGGGGAGCTATCCCATTGAAAGAGGGGCTTATTCCATTGATGGTGGACCTGATTAACTTCCTCCAAAGCACTATAAATACAGGCATTGGGCCAGAGGGAGGGGAGGTTGAAAGATGAACATTCCTAAGGGTAGATGCTGCTGAAATTAGGACTCCCTTTTAGAGCTTGAGAGGAGAGATTCCAATCCTTTCTTAGCTTCATTTGGAAGTGGGTGAGCTGATCAAAGTAAAGGAGAACTCCTGCTGGACCCTGGGAGGGACCTGCACAACACCAAGGCACTGGTTGTAATGGTTTCTTTTGTTTCCAAGTAATACAATTAAGTTCATTTTTCTCAACAAGTTGTTATATATAATTTGTTTCATAAACTCCTTGGTCTTTATGATGAATATGTTTTATTATATGAGTTATTCAGGTGCTATGTAATCGTTTGCTTGTTAGTGAATGCAGGCTTCAAGGAGAAGGAGCTCATCTGGATCGAAGAGGCTTGGCTGCTACAAACAAGCGTTGGACTAAAGGTAAGCCTTAAACACATGGTTGCTTTTATTTTAAATGCATATTTAGGGAAAGATAGTGCTTGATTGTTTTGTTTGTCACTAGAAAACCTTAGCTTCTAGGGAGGTCGGTTTTGTCCGCAAAATTGACTCTTTCCGCATGACATTGTGTAATTGATAAATTAGAATAGAATAGAATAGGAGTGATAAGGAATTCCAAAGGTCATGAGGTAGTTGAAAGGTTATGAGGAAGTCGAAGAGTGAAGGGTAGACCAAAGGTCACTCCCTTTTTGAAAAATGTAGCCTCATGGCATATTGTAAAGGGATTTTAGCTTGGGACTTATTTTAGGACATATTGTTTTGAGAAGAATTGTGATCTTCTAATAAATATGAGTAATATTTGTTTTCCACTATTGGATTAGATGAGTACTTTGTGTTGTGATACCATGGTTATTATTTTCTCAAGAGATCGAAGGTTCCTATGAGTTCTTTGATGCATAGTCTCTTCATGTGTATTCCTGTGCTATGAATCTTATTTTGCAACACATAGATGGTATATGATATGCTAACTCTTTTCTTCTATTGATAAATAGTTTCATTAATATTGGCATGATCTAATCATTGACTATGCATTTTCTTATGCTTATTGATGCTTAGCTACTACGAAATAGTTTATAGTTGTTGATAATACTCTTTATATAGGCATGATCTTATTTCAAAATTTTCTAACAATTAATTTATGTGAGATTCATGTTGTCAGGTTCTTATGCTACTATTTATGGTATTCATATTATGAACACTTGTTAATTATTTCCTTGTGTTTTTGAAGTCCATACATTCAACTGAGTCAATATCCCACCTCCGTCTAAAGTAAACTCAACCCACTTGTACCTTAGTGTGGCCTACATACCAGACGAGATCCCTAAATAAAACAGTGCAGAATGTAGATGGGATTCTACACTAGGGAGGTCCCCTTGTTGTTGGAGGAGAATTCCAGCCCGTTAATAGATTTGGCACTAGAAGGAGGGCCTGATAGCAGGTAATAATACACGCCCTCACATGGAAACTTCCCATCAAGCTAGTAATCAACCACATTCTTCTACCCTTGGAATGCCTTATCATCCCTCTTTTGGATGACCATTTCAGAAGCTCCACAATGGGGATTCCCAACCTCCTCCACTTGAAGATGCCCTGGGAGAAGAGGAAACTCCTCTCTTTGAAGTTACTTATGACTAGTTTAGGGCCTTTCACCCTATTAATCATCAGTTTTCCAGGGGTATGAAGTACATTCCCACTACCAGATCCCTACCAAACTTGTGCACGTCCAGGCCTCATCACACACGTTAAGGCATCCTGTTTAGTTATGTACCACATTTAATGAAGATGGTTTTGGATGATTATGCTGACATTGTTGTAAGGCTCTCAATCGAGGGTTTGGAAAATCATCTAGAATTTGAAATAGAAGGCCCTAGAAGCATGGTCACAAAGGGAAAAAATCAATCATGGTAGGAAGAAACACAAGGAAACAATCAATCGCCCCCAAAAGATACCCCTGTCAACAACCAAACTCTGAGAGGGAATGCTGAGGGACCCCTCGGATAGGGGAATGAATACAATATCATAGACCACATTAATTTTTACAAAAATGAGTGAATTTTTAGGTTCCTTAGGAACCTGGGAAATTTCAGAAATATGAGAAACCTGAGACTTAGGACACTTTAGAGTTCTCCAAGGTAATGGTAGACAACCTATCCACACCGGTCGGGGGTTAGGCACAAAAATTGATTCTAAGGGGAATGCCAATCACCCCCTTTTTCCTCTTTCATTGAGAGGCAATCAATGACAACCCTTAGCACGGATGGATTAATCCTCTTTGGGTATTTTTTGCCCCCTCCATTACATGCCTTGCCACCTTGAAAATAACCTCTCGAAGTTCGACCCTAAAAAGGGAATCTTTGTTGATGATCATATCAACAATTTTTACCTAGCATTACAAATGATGAGAATGCAACATGGCGATGTGACTTTCAATATCTTGCCTCACAGTTTCGAGAATAAAGTCATGACCTTGTATCACTCGCCACCCGTGGAATCCATTCGAACTTGGGAAGATTACAGAAGACATTCCTCGATAATTTTTCGAAAGACAAGACACCTTCCATGCTCCTGACTGAGATGAGCACATTGAAGTGTCATAAGAAGGAAAAGGTGAAGGATTTCAACCAACAATTCACCACCATCTTAAATAAATTTCCAATGGACATGGCTCTAGATGATTCTATTGTTTTCGACTATTACACTAGAGCCCTCAGACGACATATCATTGTGTTTGTCAAACATGAAGCTAAAGCCACCTTCGTGGAGAATTTCATGTCAAATCTTGAGGTAGATAAAGATATTCTATCCATATGTTCCCTTGAGCATGATTCTTGAGAGGAAACTAAGTTGTCGGGAAAAAAACTCAAGCCTCCACTAGTGAGTCTAACGACAAAGACAAGGATTCCTTTGATTTTGAGGGGTTTGATAATTCCTTGAAACAATTGATGATTGAGGTTATTGAGCTGAAATGAAAGAATAATGAGCCCTCCTTAGGGAGAAAATCAGCTAAATTTTTCTTTTGAAAGACCGGTAATCCACCCGCAAAGTCATGTCAATCTTTTAATACAACTTTCAATGTGGAAGAGCTAGGAAAAGATAACATTTTCACTTTCCACCAAGCCTCTCATTCCAAGAATACTTGATCATAATGGCTCAACAACATGACCACTGTGGTGACCCAACTCTTGGAGGATCAAGCCATAGAGGAAGGTGAGAAAGAGTTAAATGACCCAAAATAGGAATCAACCCCTCCCGATGAGGACGCTTCTTTTGTTGTTCTAACTTTCGAAGTCATCTCTAGGGGAGAGGTCTAATCCCTTCAAGAAGCTAATTCAACAAACCCTACTCCCACTAAACCTCCAAAGGCTTACAATCTCAGAAGCAAAGGTCTAGTATCAAACTCTACCCTGGAAGAAAAGAAAAGTGTTTTCTTCAGGAGAATCCTCCCCCTTAATAGCCCAAACAAACCATCCACCTCCTCTCCCAAAGTTTCATCTGGCCAAGGCCCAAATGATGCCTTAGTGAGTGGTAAAGGAAAGGCATCCACATCTGGAATCTCAACCAAAACCACTCCATCCCGGATGGTATCCCTAGAAGGCTCTGCACCCACAGATTTTGGATATAATATCATTGAAGGTATGGAGAAGACGCGACCCAACGTTTCACTCTACAAGCTTGCCAAGCTAGCTAGCCAACATGAGCTAATTTTCAAAACCTTCGCCACCTTATCACCAACCGGCAAGGATACCTATGCAGCCAAAGATAACTCTCCCAACTGATCTTGAGCCCTGATTGATCTTCAATCTATTGTTAATGTCACAGATGAAAATTATAGAGGCTCAACTCCATAATTCCTCTTAAGCTTCGAAGTCTTCATCTACAATGTGCATAATTTCCTTGTCGACTCCAATGCATCAACCAATGTCATGCCCTAGTCATTATTCAAAATATTAAACAGCCAACCTAAGAAGAGAAATACCAAGATCATTCAACTGGACAAATCTCAAGTGCCCACTATTTGAGAATTAAACAATGTGATGATTAGGTTGTCTTCTGACCCCAGGGTACATCATTGCTTCAACATCATTATGGTTGACATCTGGGAAGCATATGGGCTACTACTAAGCAGGGACTAGTCGAGTAAACTTCAGGGGTATTTCTCCATATACTTGTCCCACTTATGGCTTCCCTACAAAGGAAATAACTAAAGAATGAAGGTTAACAATGAACATTTCATGAAACATACATTCATGGACCTGTAAGGGTCCAATGAACCAATTACTTTTGCTCAGGATGAACTGAGAGTGTGCTTTCTAGAAGAAATGATGGGTTGCTACCAAGTGGAGCCATCACCCATCCTACCTGAAACCTAGCTAGAACTACCTTCCCACCACCCGACTGATGCACATGAAAATTTTACTTTAGAGGAAAATACTTCAGACACACACACGCTTAGCAATGAAATATGGACACTCTATTACTATGGGTTCAAGACTCATGACGGGGATGCAATAGGTTGCATTTTCGTGGACCCCAATAAAAGAAAAATTTTAATTTCTTGTAGGTTTGAATTCCAATGCACCAATAACACCGCAGAATATGAAGTGTTGATTCTTGGTCTCAAGAATGATATCAACCTAAAAGAATAATGTTTGAAGGTGATTGGTGACTCTGAAATGATTACGAGATAGCTACAAAACACAATTCATTTCCTGTCAACACACTTGAAGAATTATCAGCAAGAGTTATGGAATTTGATTGGTTGTTTTAAAGCATTCAATATTATCTATGTCCCTAGATTCAATAACGTTCTTGCTAATACTATGCCAAATGTTGCAGCTAGTTTTACACCTCTTATGGATGGTTTTTCAATTTAAATTTTTTATAAACCCATTGTCCCCAATAATGTAACTAACTTACACATTTTCAATGATGACCAACAGATATTGGATTTCATGGAAAATGTAGAGGTGCTTAAAGCCACGGAAATTGAGGAAGAGAAACATAAACGGTCTCCTCAATGAGAGGTAGAGGAACATAAGGGGAACCCCACACCTAAAGGAGTGGTCACACTAGAAAGGTTATTCGATCTGAAGAATCATTTCTGTGGAACACCAAACACCAAAACAAAAAGTACAATGATTTTGCATCAACAAATTAACCTCGGAAGTGAGGAAGACCCCAAATTCATCAACCTAGGTGTAAGGTACTCCCCTAAGGAAAGGAAGTCCCTCATCAACTTATTCAAGAAGTATCCTGACATTTTCACATTGAAATACAATCATTTAAAGACTTATGAAACCTAAATCACTCAACACGTTATTCCCATGAAATAAGGGGTCAAACCATTTCAGTAGAATTTGAGGAAGGTGCATCCCACATTGGAACCCCTCATCTAAAAGGAGCTTTAGAAGTTGCTAGATGCACGTATTATCTTTAAATTTAGGCATTCTACACAGGTTTCAAACCTTTCTCTAGCATGGAAAAATTCTAGTGAGATTTATTTGTGCATCAATTTCCATAATCTCAACCAGGCATTAGACAAATACAACTACCTAGTTCAATCCATGGAACAAATTCTCCAAATAATTTTTAGGTTAGAAACGTTTTCTCTACTCAACGACTTCTCTAGCTACAACCAGGTGCTAGTGGTCAGGTTAGACTGGCTAATGACAACTTTCAGGACGAAATGGGGGACACTCACATTCTGATGTATGCCTTTTGTGCTTATGAATGTTGGAGCAACATTTAGAAGAGTGATGGACATCACTTTTACAGAATTGATGGGTTAGAGCATGGTTGTGTATTTATATTATGTCATGGGGTTTTTGAAGAATAGATCTGACCACCTTCACGACCTCAAACAAACCTTTGAGCAGTGCCGAAAGTATGGGATTTCACTTAACCCCAAGAAGATCATATTCACGGTTTCAAAAGGTAATCTTCTTGGGCATATCATCACCACAGATGGAATCACCATTGACCCTAACTCCGTGAAAGCTGTAGCCCGAATTCATTTTCCTAGAAGAAAAAAAGGTATGCAATCTTTCCTTTGTAAAATCAATTTCCTTTGCAAGTTTATTTCAATTTTTCCTAGATTGTTAAGCCCTCATAGAAGACAATAAAGAAGAACCCAGTGTCTAAATGGAACCGAGAGTAAAATGAAGTTTTTGATAGTACCAAGTAGGCTATTGGTGAATATCCTTACCTCTATATCGTCGATTTTATCAAGTACTTCATCCTATACACTTTCACCTCATATTTTTCCTTAGCCACTGTTCTTATGCAGAAACATGGAAACAATGATGAGTGCCCCATATCCTTTATCATAACTAGGCTTCGAGGGACATAACTCAACTACCCTGACATAGATAAGCGAGTGTATTTAGTTTACAAAGCAGTGAAACATTTTAGGCCATACATTCTAAATAATCATGTCACAACATTTGTGCCTCACCCTACTGTCAGGTCACTTTTCATTCAGCAAGAGTTTGGTGAGAGAAGAGCCAACTAGATGACTTGCGCCCATAAATATGATTTGAAGTTCAAGACTGCGTACATGGTTAAAGGGTACGGACTATGAAAACTGACCACCGAAGCCATAGAACAACAAAAAAAAGAGTTAGAAGGCTGGGATCATGAGATCTAAATGTATTAGAATGAACTCTTCCAACACTCATGACCCCTCACCATGGTACTCTTATTTGAAGCAATACCTAGGGCAAGGGACTTTACCTCCTACCTTGTCCCTGAAATAGAAGAGGGAAGCAAGGCTCAAAACCACATCCTACCAAATGGTACACAATAATATGTTTCATAAACGCCACCAAGACGTGCTACTCAGGTGTTTGGAATATGAAGAAGCCCAATTGGTGTTGAATGAGTTACATGATGGACTGGCAGGGGTCTACTATGTTGGTGACACCACTGCCCATAATATCATGAGGGAATGATTCTACTTGCCCACACTTTTCGAAGATTCACATGCTTATGCTCGGAAATGCCCCATCCGTCAAAAGCACACAGGAAGAAAAACTCGATCAATTGCTTCCTTCTAGTCTATAGCAGTGGAAGGACATTTTCAACAATGGGGACTGAATGTTATTGGGGTTATCTTGCCAAACTCATTGAAGAAAAATAAGTATATACTCACCGCCACAAACAATTTCACTAAGTGGGACGAATCCATTCCATTATGGAAAATCAACAAGCAAGACGTAATATCTTTTGTTAGTCAATACATCATGGCCATGTTCAATGTTCTAGCCTCACTTTTATTTGATAACGTTGTATATTTCCCACCTTTAAAATCATATGATTTTTCTTTTGAAAACAACATTTTTTTAAAACATTTGGCTAACTACTACCCTAAGGGGAATGGCCTAGAAGAATCCACCAATAAGAACCTGATTTGCATCCTCAAGAAGACCTCGTTATCTAACCAGAGAATTGGATCAATGCCCTCTGCAATGCCTTATGGGCCGATCAGGTTACACCTAAACCATCTCTCAGAAATTCTCCCTATTTTTTGGTTTATGGGAAAGAAGCAATCTTACCACTAAACCTCTCCCTTCCCTCTCTTTAATTGTCACAAGAGTCACAAGGCTTCTCTTTTCCTACTGTTCAAAACCTCATCAACACCCTCCTTAAATCGGAAGAGGAGAGACAAAAGGCTAGAGAAAATTTTGTTGTTCACCAAAGCCGAATCAAAAAATGGTTTGACAATAAATACATAGGAACCAACGAATTCAATGTAGGTGACCTGGTTCTTAAATGTGACAAGGCTTATGGATCAGTCCTTTCCAAGTGAAGGAGAAAATTGGCCAGCACACCTATAAGTTTTAAACTATAGGAGGGAGGCTAGAATCCCTTCCTATCAATGGCCAGGATCTAAAGTTCTACTTCACCTAGCAACTCTTGTAGCTATGTACATGCCCTATACTACAATTTCCTTCTTATCCTTCCTTCCCATCAATTTTTTTTTACCTTCAACTTTTGTTTTAAAGTTTGTTTTACCTTCAATAAATCATATGGGATGTCACTCTATGTTTAGAGTAGCCCCTGCACTTTTGGATGAGATATGTTCTCTCAAGGTTTCCCTATTGCCTTAACCTTAAGTCTCGACCAAAATAGACTGTCGAAACATGTTGTAGTGGGAAACTTGATGTCATCTGTGGTTCCCTATCTTTCACCTGCTAGTCCTGACTACTGACCTGGTTGAAATTTTGGAACAAGTGTGCTTAACCATTGGTTTGAAAGTGGAGGCGAAGAAAAAATTTTGATCATACGTATTTTAGGAAAACAATAAAGTCTCTAAAAAATTGGAAACAACCTCTCTTGCAAGTCAAATAAGTCAGGATTCCTCGTCTGCCCAGGTTAACAACAAGCGTACGAATAAGTGTAAATACACATAGTTGAATAAGTGACGATGAGCAAAACAATTAAACTGATAAGGGGAAAAGGGATAAGAGAGTATTCCTAGATAGCGAGACAATGCAATAAGTATGTTGGGGTCTTGTCTAGGTACACTGGCAATAGAGCAAAGTTTGTGATTTCTTGGTAGTGACTCTGCTGGGTTACTATTCAGGTTCGCTAGCAGTAAAGCAACACTAGAGGTATGTAACCACTATACTGAAAATACTTAAGGCTGATATCATAATTCAACTCCTCCATGTAAAACCAGCAGACATGGTCTCATCTTGCATGTGTTTAAAGGCTGAGTGTTAGCAACTTGGGATAACTCATAAATATCAATGAAAAATTGTAAGCATCAACAAGATATGGAACCTAAGGGAAAAAAATCTTCGAGATATGCTTTACCCAAGACCATGGGAGACCAAAGATCCTGAATTTCTATTAGTGAATCACCAATTATTTTAGCTGCTAGAACAACCCCTCCAAAATTTCTGACCCTTCAAAATTTCGGGGCCCCTATACCATTCCTGTAGATGTCGCCTATTCTCAAAGCCTATTTGGAAGCCTTGGAACCCCTTCATCCTACAAACCTAACTCCTAAAAAGGTTTCAAAAGCCCGAGTCTTTTCCTCATAAGCCAAAAATTGCGACCTTTTGACCTAACTAAATTTATGTTCAATTCGAGTCGCCAAGTTGCAGTGAAAACTTGCAAGTTTTCCCCTTATGTGACCTTTGTGACTAGATGAACTCTCTAATTCATAAATTCGCAAGGTCACAAGGGATAAATTTAGTATATCGTGTGACCTATAAGACGTTTCGACCCACGCCACCCACCAATTCGCTAGGTCGAAAGGTTGCAAACGTCTCACACTCACACAATGCGACCTAGCAACCCCCACGAGGTCGCAAGGTAGAAAAGCCATTAGAGGAACATAATCATAACCTCATGACCCATGCAAATCAATGATCCCTTAGGGTCACTAAGTCACAAGGTAACAAGGGTCACAACTGCCTGAAGAAAAGCAAGTTTGACTCATGCAAACCCCACATGTGTGACAAAAATTATAAATATCGACCTTGATCAATCATTTGAACAATTCTCTTTGGTCGCATGAAGAATGGGGAACCTCAGTGACTGGATAAGGTACGCAAACCTACCAGGTAGGTGAATCTTCCCTTTCCCTTACAATCATTTCCTTATGCCATTTGTCTTCCTCTTTCGCCCTGTCCTTGCAAATTCCAAACCAAGGGGTTTTTATCCATAGTTTGGGCTCATTTTAACCAGAAACTCTTTCCAAGTTATTTTTTGTTTTAACGAGCCCTCTGGGTCATTATTTTTGGCCATCCTTGTCCCACATTAACCTTATTCCCCATGAGGACTAAGCAATCTGCTCCTGAGAAGCCCTGAGAACCCATCATAAGCCTCTTTCCACCTCTTAAAATCTCCCAAGGAAGCAAGTCACACGGCCGAAAATCGTGATAGGAAAATGAATGCGACCTCATGAACTTCACGAAATCACAACCTGTGTGATCCCATGATGTTTGCAACCCTAACAACCAAACTTCTACCCTAGCACATCACTAGGTCACATTACTCAACCACATGACCCACATGACCTCTTGATCCCTGCAACCTTGCGACCTGCCAAAAGGCCTTCTCCCGGGGTTTGAAAAATTATAGTTTGTACTTGTCACTAAGTTTTTATTTTCATGTCATCTCTCTCATCGTGGGACTGTTTATTTGATATGCCAAGTGACATTGATCTCAAGAGCATCTCGATCTCCTCCTTCAAAGATGGGATGGTACCCCCAATGATAAAATATTCCCACAGCTGCTCTGGAAGCAGCTCATAGGAAGCTCGCCAGGATGAAGCACCCCCCATCTATGGAGATACCTCTTGCAAATTCAACTAAAGCACCAAGTCCTCCTGGTATGACGTTTACGAATAGTTCTCCAAAAGGGACATCCCAGAGGACCAGGAGGACCTCCCTATGTATATAAATGTGAAGAGGTCGAAGCTTCATAAATTGGCATCAAATCGTCCAGTCTTCCCATGCACCCAGATAATTGATTAGATCATACGAAACCTAGACACAGACCAATGGGTGGTGAAGGATAAGATTGGTGCACCAATTGCAATTATCACCTCCATTGATATCACTACATATTATAGATTTCCTGAGAAGGAGGAGTCCTTCAACACTTAGTGGTTCTCTAGTTTTGTGATCCCTACGAAGGAGATTCTCAGGGAGTGGTGGCAAGACCCATCCAAGTTCTAAGTTAGAACTGAGTAGATATACAAGAAAAATGGACTAAAGAAGTTATATCAGTTTATTGGAATCATGATGAACCGATTGTATGGAAGAGAATATTGTGATGTGTTCGAGGGGACATGGATCCCCATCATTTACATTGTTGCTACCCAGGGTATAATTTTCAACTAGGTCAACATCCTCATCTTAGCCTTGAGGACAAGCATAATAACAACCAAGCATCCCAACCTAGACTAGCCATCAGATTTCTATATGGCCTCATATCTCTTGGGCGCGGTCTATGCAAGGTGTTAGTTCGACAACTGGAGCTATAATTGTAACACGTTGCAGAAAATCTAGTACACTACCATTACAAGATGTTTTGGAACCCCGACTATAATGATATGCTCGATGTTATCTCTAAGTCATTTATTTCCCCACCTCAAGTTCTTTTTAGGGTAGAACCACCTTGTATGTCAAAGAGAGCCATGGAAACCCTAGTCAAGGTGGCGCATTGGTTCCCAATTGATGAGGGGAAATTTATTAGAGTCTTCGACTGTTATAAGACCCCACACACACTTCCCCGATTTTCAATAGACAAGGTGCTCCTGCAGGAAGTATGCTATCAAATGAACTGGGGTTTCTCGAAAACACTGAGTAGGGGGAAGAAGAAACCATAGCCTTCATTCCCTCTTGTTATCACAGCCTACGTGGTGGAAAACTTCAAGGAAGTGGGGACAGAGAACAAAGAATTAAGCGATGTCATTTTTTGACCCTGAACCATAATACATATGATCCCGATAAAGTCATAGCAACTAATTGCAAAAGAGCCAATTTCAACTAGTCATACCCACATTCTAGGTAGGATCATGAAGATGGAATTAGAAACTTGTACAATGCCACTAGGGAGCTCAGCCCCGTCAAGAAGTAAGAAAAGGATGATGAGTAGCCTGAACACTCCCAGAAAAATGTGAGCCTATGCGAGAGGTCATCTACTATGAAAGGAAGTTCGAGAACTAGAAGGGCACTCAAAAACTCAAGAAACAAAAGGAGAAATATGTAGAGGATTCCCCAAGTGACCAGGAAGAAGGAGGTGATAATGAAACAATAGGGGAGAGTAATGCAACCCTAGTAAGTTAAAAGAAACAACTCAAGAGGAAAAGAGAGAATAGCTCAAACAGTCACAAGAATCAAGTGGCCAACACTCTTAAGACTAGCTTGAGAAAAGGAGGTTGCAAGAACAGGAAGAAATAAAGAAGAATATAGAAGAAAAGCATTCAAAAGAATAGGAAGATCAAAGGGCCAAGGATGAGGAAGAGAGGAAGAAATGAGAACAAGAACTAAAGGAACTAGAGGAGATACACAGGCATGTCAAGGAACTTAGAGGAAGCAAGAGGAAGAAGAGCATGAGAAGAAGTGGTTCGAGGAAGATCATAGGAAGAAAGAAGAAGAGGAGGAAAGAAGAAAGAGAGAAAAAGAAGAAGTCGGTAAGGAAACTAAACAAGACTCTGATCAAGTTGAGTTTCCTCCATTGGATGTTCCCTCATCCACTCCCCTCATGGGAGGACATCTCAGTCTCAAAGAGTTGGGAACTCTCGAAGAAGAGGAAGAGGAAGTGTCAGATCTCACCAAGCTCACTTTTGATCAGGTTAGCTTCAAGATAATGTAGGAAAGGAGAAACGGTTATGCCAGAAACCCTATAGAATCCCTGTCGATGACCAACGTGATTTTTTTTTCTTGACACTATAGTTAACCCTAAGATAATCACCTCCACCCGAATGACATTTGTGACCCGACTGATCGCAACATTGCTAGGATGAGTAAAAAAAACACTGAACTCTAGAACAGGCTTTACACATCAAAGCATAAGGCCGCTAAAGTAAAAGACTATAGAAAGAAGTTAGAATAAGAAAACGCAACCCTCTTCTTGGTACACTATAGTACAAAGGAGCTATAGGCTACAATCAAGAATGAGGTTGAAACTCTTAGTGAAGCCATGGTGATGGTCTCTGGAGAAATGTAGAAACTACATCATATGGTAGCCCCAATATTCACCATGCAAACTAACACAAAGGAAAGGTTTGGTATGCTAAAGGAACCTATTGTAGCATTCAAAAACATCAATGAGTGGTCCACCAATTATCATGGTACACCGACAATAGTCTCGAAAAAGGAGTGGATCACCATGAAAAATGCCAAATTACAGCTCCACATCAAGAGCTAATCAAGTGACAAACTAGCCAAATATGTGGACAAAGTATTGGCTTCTTATAGGCACCTTTTCAGTGGTTTTCAGTCAATGATAGAGAATCATGGGGTTCCATCTATCAGAGAAATCGAGTAGGTGAGGAAGAAGGAAGACATCTCACAGGAATTCTACATACATATAAGTTGTCCACTCAGGTAACCTACTGGTTACAAAGGAAAATATCACATGGTACATGGTGGAACTGATGATAATGTACACAAAGATGGTGACCTGAGCCATTCAAGTGAACACAAAAGAAGCACTCTCATCTTAGATGCAATCAAATACCTGCATAGATATGATGAGGAACAACTGTTAGAAAATTATATTTTACGTAGTAATGGAACACATAAAATATTGCAGAAATATAAACACATAATACGCATGAAACAAGAGAGACACAGATATACGTGGTTCACCAAGTTTGGTCTACGTCCACGGAGAAAGAGCCAGTCCTTCTTTTCTTAAATTATCTAGCAAATTGAAGAGATACAACCTATAGCAGATCCATTGTAACAGCCTCTTCGCTCTCAATCTCCTCTCTCTTCTTCACTTAGAATACAGATCTACATAGATGCAATACAATTCCCTCATATATAGTGAGAGGTTGCCCTCTAGGGCAAAAAACCCTACATTAAACATAACTTCTACCGTCAGATCATTCGCCTAATCAACAGCCCAGATTGACTAGAAATTACTAGACTTTTACAAGGCAATTTTACATCTATTTTTTAGCTTCGAGGGCACTACCCCCGAACCCTTGCCGAGGGACCACTGGCCCCTGGACCCCCTAACTGAGGGGGATTTATGCCCCTGGATCCCCGTGGGGGGGACAAGTCCTACCCACACCACCCCGCGGGGAGGGTTGTATAGTCTTCCTGGGGTATACATCTGGCTGAAACCTTTGAATACAGAAGATAATCAGGCTCCACACCCAAAAAAAACTGTAGATAACTCCCATAGTGGCTGAGTACAAGCTTTGGCACACTTATCTGGTGGAGAAAATCCACCTAGACATCCCGTAACCATCTATTGTCAAGTGGATAGGATAGGATTTTCTTATTTTTGTGTAATTGGAAAATTAGAATAGAATAGAATAGAACATTAATAGAATATGAAGACTTACAAGGAAGTCTAAAGGTGATCACGTAGTTGAAAGGTCTTGAGGAATTCCAAGAGTCAAGGGAAGACCAAAGGTCACTCTCATTTTTGTAAATAAACTCTCATGGCATATTGTAAAGGACTCTTAGCTTGGGACTTATTTTGGGACATATTATTTTGAGAGGATTTCTTCTCTTCTAATAAATACAAGTAATAGTTTCTTCCACTATTGGATTGGATGAATACTTTGTGTTTTGATACCATGGATATTATTTGCTCGATGGATCGAAGGTTCCTATGAGCTCTTTGATGCATAGTCTCCTCGTGTCTTCATGTGCTATGAATCTTGTTTTGCAACACATCGATGGTATATGATATGCTAACGTTGTGCTTGTATTAATGAAATGTTTCATTAATATTTGCATGATCTTATGGTTGACTATGCATTTTCTTACACTTATTGATGCTTAGCTACTGTGAACTACTTTATAATTTCTAAGCATATTCTTTATATCGGCATGCTCTTTTTTGAAGTTTTTATAACAATTACTTTATGTGAGGTTCATGTTCTCAAGTTCTAATTATGTTATTTATGGTATTCATATTATGAACATTCTTTAGTTATTTCCGTGTGTTTGTTGAAGTCCATACATTCAACTGATTCAGAATCCCACCTCCATCCAAAGAAAATTCAAACCACCTGTAGGGTCGTTGGTCCTACATATCAAATGAGGTCCCTAAAGCAAACAATGCAGAATCTAGTTGGGATTTTACACCAGGGAGATCCCCTTGCTATTGGTGAAGAATTCTAGCTCGTCAACAGAATATTATTGTTAATATTTCCAACAAAGAAATATTTAAGACTCCTATTGTAAGAATGGGTTTGTATGGTGACGTATCATTGGACTCTTATACAATTGAATCTTTACAAACTTGATTGGTCTTAACATATGTTTTCATTTAAATTTCTTGGAAGACCAATCCATATTTTTATTTCATCTTGCGAAGTTATTATTGATTATAGATTTATAATATATTAAAGTGGAATTAAAAACACTTGTTGGAGGTAGACCCCACTACATAAAAGTTTTGTATTTTCATATTCATTTTGACCATGATAAAATACTAAATATACTATAGGATAGATTCATTGGAATATTTTTTAGGGTTTTTTGTTGAGAACTTAACCATTTTATTATATTAAGATCACAATAAGAATCTTCCAATACCACCTCTTTAAAAATTAAGAGGGAATTTCATTGATTCCTTAAGGGGTTGACAGTTATCATTGACAAGAAAAGAGATCAACACCTATCAAGGTGTTTATATTAGTTCCCATGCACTTTTTCCTCATCAAGTTAGTCTTGCGTTGAGAAAATATATGAAAATTATCACACGAAAGTTCCTTTTCCAACTTTTTTAAATGTATGAATTTGCAAAAGATTATTGAATTGCATCATATGAATTATAGGATTATTTCCCTTCACGTGAAAATTGTTTAATACCAACAACCTAGATGTGCATTAACATTGCTTAGTTTATCTCTCTTACTCATATGTACTAATTCACACTTATTCTTATATCTATTCCATTTGACACGTGATTATTTATCATTACATCGTCCATTATATTATATAGCTTTATGATTATGTTATATCCATATATGCCACCACTAAGCCTAAAAAAGAATCTACTATATAGATATGCTATGAAATTACTTTTCCCTCCTTGATTCCTTATATTTTACTTGTACTAGAGGACAATAGTGCCCTATTCCACTAGCAAGGTGCAATAAATAATTGTTTGCAACACTTACAAGGACTGATGAGTCACATGTTACACTGCTTCCAACTTGTAACTACCTTGAGATCCTTTAGATTCATTTATTTTTTAGGATATTAGTTCTAGATGAGTTATGTATCTCACACTAAGAATTCTGGGACATGCAATACTCTTAGGTTTCCTGTGTTCTAAAGATATAGATCCATCCTTTAGCCTCATTCATTAATCTATTTAAGGAAGTTTCTTAATGATGAAGGTAGTAAGAATCATTTGGAAAATCAAGATACTAGATTGATTAGAGACTTTTTAGCCTTCATCTATCGAGCTTTTTATTCTTTTGTGAGGGCCAAGGGAGAGTTCGTGAAAGGATCTAGGAGAGTATTCCACCAAGACTTAAGATGAATTTACATATTTGTTGTAATTTTCTCTTCATATCAATAAATATATACATGATTCCCAACCCCATCATAAGTATTTAGCTTTACATGCAAACAATTGGTATATCTCATTTATCTTATGTAGATTAGGTTATATTTGATTACAATCAACATTTCAATTTGCTTGAAATTATTGAGGTTGATATATTTTTTCCCTTGGTTTCAAGAATTAAGTGTTAGTAACTAGAGCATTGGATATCTTTAGCAACATCAATTAAATCAGATGAGAAAAACCATAAGAAAAAAGGTATGTGTCATAGTCTCTCTTCTCATAGCATAATATTGGATTGGTTGCATTAGATATAGATGGATTTTTTGTAGCAGTTTATCGTATGGTCTATTTGAGATGAATGATAGATAAGAGAAAGTAATCAATTATATTTAGGATATATTTATTTCTCCTTTCTTTTATGAAAACAACCATCTTAATAAACTTATTTCGATCATAATAAAACTACTACCTATCACTTTTGTCACATTTTATCTTCATTTCGACCAATAAAATGATTAAAAAACTAATTTTATCATTTAATTTTAGTTCTTTATTTTTAAATAATTTTGTACAACGAAAAAAAGTGTTTTCTAGAATTCAGCAAAAATAATGGGTTCTAGTAATTTCTCCTTGGTCTAGAAATATGTAGATGATCTAGGTGAAAATAAAGTCATGGGTTTTGATGCCAAGTTTCTCATGATGGATCATGTTCTTTTGAATCAAAATAATTCCAGCTATAGGGTTCTAATAAACACCCTATCAAGACAACCACTCAACATGGAAACATTTATATTCAGGAAACAAATTGTTACAAATATCCACAATCGCAATTTGGGCACAATTTTTGACTGCTGTTGAGGTCAAATTCTATCTAGATGACTATTAAATCAAGAGAAAAATTCGCTAGCTGATGATTATCAACACTTTTGTTTTTTTTGTTTTTATTAAAATAACTTTAGAGGTGAAGGCATGAGACAAGTGTGAGATACTTCCATTTAGAGATGAAATTTTGATGACAATGCACTATACTTTCCTTGTTTTAATTAATGTATGTAGCATAGTCGAATTTCTAGAATAGATAGAGATTTTAGTTTGAAAGTTGAGGATTAGAGGACCCCCAATCTCTTGAAATATACACCATTTCATCCAAGCCCATATTATGGTTTTGTGTACCTCCCATTTACTGTTAAACAACACTTTCATTTCTTTTCAATTCCCTACTATATATGTGTACAAATTGCTTATTATTGATACACAACATGATTTTTCTTTGAATAATATATATTGTTTTGAAAACAAGTTTAACTTTTCTTCATTGAGTAAAATATTGAGGAGTCAATGGAGTATTTTTGCAAACCTTTAATCCATGTGAAGTAGGATAAAGAGACCACAGTGGGATTTTCTACAGGTAGGGACCCCTAATGTATGCTTGATCAACCAATTAGACTTGAATTAGTTGTGTTATTCAATTGATTTAGAATGGTTTTTCATTCAATCACATGTGACTAAAATTTCTTCTTTAGTCAACAATATACATAAGTGAAAACAACATTATTGTACGAGCCTCTCTCGAGGCATAAAATCCAAAAAACTAATTTTATGCCCATGTAAACTTGTATGCCCTATACCAAAGAAGATTAATTCCTTTTCTATTGAATTGATAAGCTATAATCTTCTATTTCTTTGGAATTTAGATTTTTCATTATTTCCAAGTGACTTAGTCAATATTGACATTTTCAGTTTATATTAGTTTAAATTTCATTTTCAAATTGCAGTTTTACCTAATTAATGATATCCATAACTTTGGATTTCATATAGAAATTCTTACGTAATTTAATTCTTTAACCTTGAATGATGTTAATGAAAACATAAGGCTAATTCTTGACATATGATTGTTTCCTTCTAAGTTTACGGAATCCTAGGTTGATAATATTTATCTCCTAATTTACTCAAATAAACTAGACCAACATTTTGGCATGAATGGTGAACAAGAATAATAAGAGTTATGTTGGCATTATGATTCTGGTTTGGCTCTCTGGTATAGGTGTTGTACTTGATGGCAACTAACTCAAGTGGCAAAACTCTATTTCAGGCTCTCAAAATGATGGAAAATAAGAGGTTCGTAGGTGCATTGTTCAAAAGGTGCAGACCTGCAGGTTCATCGTCCACGAGGTTCGGACATACCCGCAGGTTATCCGTTCATAAGGTGCGGCCCCCCAATTCACTCATTCCAATGCAGAGAAGCGTGCTCACGTAGGGTTTCTTATGTTTGGCTGTTGGTATTTAGCCCGTCATTCATGATCCTATGGTTTTGGCCTGTGGTTTAGGATCTAAATTATTTGAACTCCTGTTTGGATCCCTTGTATTGGTTTTCGATGGTTTTTCCCCATGGTTTAAATAAGGGCTTGCCTATAAAAAGGAAAAGAGATCACTTGGCTATACACTTGTGAAATTTGAATATCTTAAGATCTGAAATTTTGGGTGACTGGTTTTAAAAGCTAGATCTAAATCAAGGAGAAAATTTAAGGTGAATATATTGATAAGTTGTGATCTCTCGGGCACATGATCACATCTGTGGATCTGACGGACTGTGGCACATTGGAGGACTATTAACTTGGCCCTAATCAGAGGTTCGCAGGTGATCCAAGTCATGAGTGCGAGGGTACGCAGTGCGGGAGAAGGCACAGTGCGGGGGTACGCAGCGCAGCAGAAGGCACAGTGCGAGGTACACAGCGCAGGAGAAGGCACCGTGCAGAGGTTTGTAGGGAAAAAGAAGAATAAGTTGTGGAGGTACACTGTCAGGCGGGTAGTGCAGGTGTGGATCTAAGCAGAGGTAAGCAGGGCAGCAGAACGAGTGGTGCGGAGATATGCAGAGCAGTAGATCAACCAGGTACGGATCTGCGCAGTTTAGACATAGAAGAGTTGCGGGTATTCGCAAGCCACTATTGGTGAAGTTGCGGACCTATCTTGAAATGTTTGTTGGCTATCTTTCATCTGTTTCTGCAGAGTTCTGGGTTTAGATTTTTGGTATTTCTTTTCTGTTTACAACATTATGAGAAGTTGGGTGATTCATTGGTTGATTGTATAAGGAGATTGGGTGATTTGCATGTACTTGATGATTATTTGATCTTCTTGGATCCAATTTGAAAATTAATGAAACGTGGTCCTTAATGAAGTAAAAGATCAAAGGGGGTTGTAGCTCCCTTCCAGGAGAGATTGGAAAACGAGAGAGAGTTGTAGCTCTCTGTAGGTTGCAGCTTGCGTACTGGTAAAGGACTGCACCAGTACAAAATCCTTGTAAAAGAAGTTTCTAATTGAAAGAAGATAGAGACATATTGTAGCAGGTGGTTTTCACCCACATTGGGTTTCCACCTTATATCTGGTGTTCTTTGGTGTGCTTATCCACTTTTCTTGTTCTTATTCATTATTATACGGCACTGACATACAAATTAATGATCAATATTTGAAGAATAAATTAAAGTATAAATCTGGAAGGCATATTGAAAAGAGTTTGATAATACTAATTCACCCCCCCTCTCAGTATTATTTCCAACAATTGGTATCAAAGCCAAGTTCTTCAGAAGAAGCTTGATCGCTTGAAGAAAGATCTTTCATCATGAGAAACTATGAGAGGGAAGCATCAATCAGGCCACCGATTTTTGATGGGACAAACTTCATTTACTGGAAGGTAAGAGTTACTCCTATCTTCAATCTCTTGCTACAGAAGTCTGGGATATCATAGATACAGGGTATACTTTTCCATCAGCAACTCCTACAAATCCGGCTGAAAAGAAGAAATATGAAACAACTGCAAAGGCGGTCAATACTGTATTAGGATGCCTATCTCAATCAGAATTTGTCAAGGTAATGCAGTTTAAATCCGAAAAAGAGATATGGGACAAGATTGTTCTGAGCTATGAAGGAGATGATCAGGTAAAATGAGTGAAACTTCAAACCCTCAGGATTCAGTATGAAAGTCTCAGGATGTATAATGATGAAAGTGTGGCTAACTATTTTCTTCGCGTAGATGAGATTGTTAATTGTATGAAAATTTTGGGTGAACAAATAAAAGAGCCTGTTGTGGTTGAAAAAGTTCTAAGGTCTTTGTCCCCTAGGTTTGAATCTAAAATTTCTGCAATAGAAGAAAAAGAGAATCTACAAAGCCTTAAAATGTCACAGCTGCACAGAATTCTAACTTCTTATGAAATGAGGAAAGGAGGTCCATCAGACAGGAGAGATGATGCCTTCAAGGCTTTAGGCAAAGGAGAGTACTATGAGTCAGGACACATGTAAGAAGAAGAAGAAGAATCAAATTTTGTCAGAAATCTTCAACGGGGTATTGGTTATTTCCGAGGTAAGTTACCTTTCAAATGCTTTGCTTGTGGAAGAGTTGTTCACTATGCTACCAAATGTCCTCACAAGGATAAGATTGACAAAGGGAAGGAACCTGTTAGATGGAACAAGAAACAAAATGCAACTAAGAAAAGTTACTACACTCATGAAGACAGTGATGGCCTATCAAATAGTGACGAAGATGAATGAGGTAATGATTATAAACTTTTAATGGCATTTGAAGATGATGATTACATGGACGCTATAGATGTAGATGGTTTTTATGAAGAGATTTCTAGACTCAAAATATGTTTAGAAGAAAAAGATATGATCATTGATACTCTGCAATTCCAGCTTGATGAAAAAGAAAAATCTCTTGAGAAGTTAGAATGTGAAATTGTTGGCCTTAGAAAAGAAATTGAGAAAACAAAGGATCTTAATCTTAAATTTCTTAAAGGATCTGAAACTCTGGAGGAGATTATCAATGTACAACGTTCTCCACTAATCAAGACAGGTCTGGGTTATAATGGAGAAACATCTCAAGCATCCACCTCAAAGAGTTATCTTGATGCAGCAAGGAGGAATGAGCAAAATCCCAATGGAGATCATTAGGTAAGGCAGGGACGAATTACATCAAGAACAAACAAAGACAGGGGCAATCCATCTTAAGGGTGAACAAAAGCTACAACCAGCCACAGGTAAAAACTTCTCAATTTTCTTCAAGAATGGATAACAATAGAAATTACAATCATTTGGCTGGTAGATTTGATAATCGCAGAAGTTTCTTCAATGACCTATGTTTCTCTTGCCATAACTTTGGTCACAAAGTGGCTCAATGTGTTGCTTATAAGGCAATCATGACTAGAGAAGCTCAAAAACAAAGAAGTATGACAGGGATTACGAAAAGGACCTATAACAACTTTTCTGCCCTTGAAAATGAAATTGAATGTTCTATTTGTAATAACTTCGGTCATGAAGATTCTGAATGCAGGAGTAGGTTTGGACAGACAAAGGAACAAGCCTCAAGAACCAGAACATGGAGAATAAAGGAACCACAAACAGAAAGATGTGGGATAACATTTTATGCAGAAGGACAAGAAAATCTATGGTACATCGATAGTGAATGTTCGAAGCATATGATAGGTGATAAAGAAAAACTTGAATCATATACTGCTTTAGAAAAGGGAAATAAAGTTTCTTTTGGAAATGATACCCCTATAGCCATAAAAGGAAAAGGCACTGCTCAGTTGAAAGAAAAGGTCAAAGCTGGAAATGTTTTGTATGTTGATGGCTTGAAGCATAATCTACTAAGTGTCAGTCAGATGTGCGATCAAGGAACATAGGTAATATTTCGATCAAATGGATGTAGTGTTCGTGACCTTGATACAGGAAAAATAGTGATCAAAGGCAGAAGAACTCCAAATAATCTATACATATTTGAAGAAGGACAACAACAATGCTATTTGAGCAAAGATGATGAACATTGGTTATGGCACCGGAGGTTGGGGCATCTAAGCTTTTCACAAATAAGGAAAGCATGCAGATACCAGGCAGTTCGTGGTCTTCCAGATATCAAAATTCCAGACAATACCATATGCAAATCATGTCAGTTTGGTAAGCAAACAAGAACTAACTTCCCTGAGAAGGAAGGATCAGCCAGCAGGCCTCTTGAACTAGTCCATACAGATGTATGTGGTCCATTTAGGACAAGGTCACCTCGAGGAGAAGAATACTTTGTATTATTCATTAATGATTTCTCCAGAATGGTTTGGTTGGGACTTATGAAACACAAGGATGAAGCATTCGAAAAATTCAAATCTTTCACAGCCTTGGCTGAAAACAAATCAGATCACAAAATTAAGTGCCTCAGGTCCGACCGGGGTGGGGAGTTTACCTCAAATGAATTTTTCGATTTCTGTGAAGAACATGGAATAAGAAGGGAATTCTCTACAACTAGGACTCCTCAGCAAAATGGAGTGGTGGAAAGGATGAACAGAACGGTCCAAAAAATGGCTCGTGCTATGCTTGATGAGTCTGGGACTCCCGCAACCTTCTAGGGTGAAGCTACTTTTGTTGCGGTTGTTATTCTCAACAAAACAAATGTCCGAGTGAAAAGCACTCAAACTCCTCATGAGCTATGGTATGGTGAGACTCCTTCGGTAAAGCACTTCAAAATTTTTGGAAGAAAATGCTTTATTAAGAATAATGATGAACAGCTTGGCAAACTTGAACCTAGAGTAGATGAAGGCATTCTCCTTGGCTATTCTCCCCATAGCAAAGCATATAAGTGTTACAATAAAAGAATTGGAAGAATTTTTGACAGCATTGATGTAGTGGTTGATGAAAAAGGATACATTCCTAGGCAAGTGAATTATGAAAATATCGAAGAGGATGAAGACTACTCTCCAAATCAGATTAATGATGAAGAAGAACCTCAAGAGGCACCAGAGGAACATATAAGGATAGAAGAGAAGACTCCATCCAGCTACATTAAGAAGAATCATCCAGAATCTCAGATTTTGGGGCATAAAGAGGTAGGTGTACAAACAAGAAGAACAATTGCAGAAGCCTCAAGCTATTTGGCATTACTCTCCTCCACTGAACCACAAAATGTAAGAGATGCATGCAAAGATGAATGCTGGGTCAAGGCGATGGATGAAGAACTTGAGCAGATCGAAAAGAACAACACTTGGGAGTTGGTTCCTAGACCAAAAGATAAGAATGTCATAGGGACAAAATGGATCTTCAAAAATAAGTTGAATGAAAATGGGGAAGTAATTAGAAACAAGGCCAGACTTGTTTGTAAAGGGTATGCTCAACAAGAAGGAATAGACTTTGAAGAAACTTTTGCTCTCATTGCTAGACTTGAGGCCATCCAAATGTTCCTTGCTCTCTCAAGCTTTCAGAAGTTCAAAGTATTTCAAATGGACGTAAAATCAGCCTTTCTGAATGGAGACTTAGAAGAAGAAGTGTACATTGAGCAACCAGATGAGTTCATCCTTGGGAATGATCCAAATCTTGACTAAAAAAGTCTCTCTATGGTCTTAAATAGGCTCCAAGGGCTTCTTACTACCATTTGGACAAATATCTTCATCAACAAGGTTTTTCAAAGGGATCAGCAGATAGCAATCTTTATATAAAAATTGAAAATGACAAATTGCTAATACTTGTTGTGTATGTAGATGATATTATCTTTGGCAGCAATGAAGAAGCTACGAGTCAAAGCTTTACCTTGGTGATGCAGAAAGAATTCGAAATGTCTTTGCTTGGAGAACTGACATATTTTCTTGGATTGCAAATCCAACAAAATGAAGGCAGGATCTTTTTGTCTCAAACCAAGTATCTCAAGCAGATTTTCAAGAAATATGGAATGGAAGATGCAAAACCAGTATGTACCCCCATGGTCATAGGATGTAGCCTCAGTGCAAATAACGAATCAACAACAGTGCATCAACCAACCTACAGATCTATGATTGGAAGTCTACTTTATTTGATAGGTACCCGACCAGACATCATGCATGTAGTGGGAATAGTTGGAAGATTTCAGGCAAATCCAAAGGAAACTCATCTAAAGGAAGTGAAGAGAATTTTCAAGTACCTTCAAGGAACTCAAAAATATGGCTTATGGTATCCTAGAGATACAGATCTCACACTTCATGCTTATACAGATGCAGATTGGGCTGGAAGTGTGGATGACAGGAAGAGCACAAGTGGTAGTGCATTCTTTATGGGTTCCAGATTAGTATCTTGGTTTAGCAAGAAACAGAGTTCGATTGCTTTATCTACCGCTAAAGCAGAATATGTGGCTGCTACATCTTGTTGCACTCAACTCCTTTGGATGATGCAGACCTTGCAGGATTTTCATATCACTTGTACTCCACCTATCTTCATCTTATGTGATAATACAAGTGCAATCAACATTTCAAAGAACCTAGTCATGCATTCAAAGACCAAGCACATATCGATCAAGTATCACTTTCTCAGGGAACAAGTGCTTGAACAAAAGGTCAAGTTGGAGTATGTTCCTTCTAAGGAACAAGTTGCTGATATACTCACAAAACCATTGCCCAGAGAGACCTTTGAATACCTCAGGCAAAAGCTGGGGGTTGTTGATGCATCATCCTATTGTTGAATATCATCTGTTTCAGAGATTGTTGGTTGTACACAAGTTTCATATGGTATATGCGCGTACATTTGCTGGGTTACGGATTGGTCGAAGATCGAATGGCACAGGTTCAGGGGGAGCGTATATTCTTCTAATAATGTATTGTTGGCATTATGGTGGAAGATCTTGGAGGAAGTACAGAAGGAGAACATGGATGCTGATCAGAATATTGTTGCGATATGTCTCTATGTCTTTCACGGTCATGTATGGTGTATGGTGGATTATGGTTCTTCTTGAAGAAATTTTTCGTTTGCAGATCTGATCTTTAGTCAGGGGGAGCATGATCAACAAAGGAAAGGCCTAAGCATGTTCTTAGGGGGAGCATAACACTTTGCCCTTGATGTCAAAGGGGGAGAATGTCATTGAGGATCTTGAGGTTGCCATCAAGTCCAAAGGGGGAGATTGTTGGCATTATGATTCTAGTTTGGCTCTCTGGTATAGGTGTTGTACTTGATTGCAACTCACTCAAGTGGCGAAACCCTATTTCAGGCTCTCAAAATGATGGAAAATAAGAGGTTCGAAGGTGCATCATTCAAAAGGTGCGGACCTGCAGGTTCGCCGTCCAGGAGGTGTGGACATACCGTAGGTTATCCATTCATAAGGTGCGGCACCCCATTTCACTCATTCCAATGGAGAGAAGCGCGCTCACGTAGGGTTTCTTATGTTTGGCTCTTGGTATTTAGCTCGTCGTTCATGATCCTATGATTTTGGCCTGTGGTTTAGGATATAAATTATTTGAAGTCCTGTTTGGATCCCTTGTATTGGTTTTCGATGGTTTTTCCCCATGGTTTGGATAAGGGCTTGCCTATAAAAAGGAAAAGAGATCACTTGGCTATACACTTATGAAATTTGAATATCTTAAGATCTGTAATTTTGGGTGATTGGTTTTAAAATCTAGATCTAAATCAAGGAGAAAATTTAAGGCGAATCTATTGATAACTTGTGATCTCTCGGGCGCATGATTAGATCTGTCGATCTAACTGACTGTGGCACATTGGAGGACTGTTAATTTGGCCCTAATCAGAGGTTCGCAAGCGATCCACGGCGTGAGTGCAGGGGTACATAGCGCAGGAGAAGGCGCAGTGTGGGGGTACACAGCGCAACAGAAGGCACAATGCGAGGTACGTAGCACAGGAGAAGGCGCAGTGCGGAGGTTCGCAGGGAAAGAGAAGAACAAGTTGCGGAGGTACGCTGTTAGGCGGGCAGTGCAGGTGCGGATCTGAGTAGAGGTACGTAGGTCAGTAGAATGAGTGGTGCGGAGATACTAGAGCAGTAGACCGACCAGGTGCAGATCTACGCAGTTTAGAAACAGAAGAGCTACGGGTATTTGCAGACCACTATTGGTGAATTTGCAGACCTATCTTGAAACATTTGTTGGCTGTCTTCCATCTATTGCTGCAGAGTTCTGGTATTTATTTTCTGTTCACAACATTCTGAGAAGTTGGGTGATTCATTGGTTGATTGTATAAGGAGATTGGGTGATTTGCATGTACTTGATGATTATTTGATCTTCTTGGATCCAGTTTGAAAATTAATGAAATATGGTCCTTAAAAAAGTAAAAGAGTAAAGGGGGTTGTAGCTCCCTTCGAGGAGAGACTGGAGAATGAGAGAGAGTTGTAGCTCTCTGCAGGTTGCAACCTGCGTACTGGTAAAGGACTGCACCAGTACAAAATCCTTGTAAAAGAAGTTTCTAATTGAAAGAAGATAGAGACATATTGCAGCAGGTGGTTTTCACCCACATTGGGTTTCCACCTTATATCTGGTGTTCTTTGGTGTGCTTATCTATTTTTCTTGTTCTTGTTCATTATTATATGGCACTGACATACAAATTAATGATCAATATCTAAAGAATAAATTAAAGTATAAATCTGGAAGGCATATTGAAAAGAGTTTGATAATACTGATTCACCCCTCCCCGCTCATTATTATTTCCAACAAGTTATATCTATATCTAGATGTTATTTTTTTTTAAGTTTTTAATTCAATTTCCAACATTAACGTTTAGGACAAGGAGGAGTGAAAGTTGTAAGATGAGAGGGTAAGAACATGTGCATTCCCTTTAATGAATTTTCATAACCCTTTTCATGTTTATATGAATAGATTAGTTAAGATTAATTATAATAAATGTTGATTAATTAATGTTATGAAAATTGTTGGATTTGAAGAAAAAATATTCCCACTACTAATATAGCTTAAAGTACTCAAGAAGTGCAGGAAAAAATTACTATCATGGAAAATTAAGGAGAAATACAATTACAACCAATATCATCCATTCAAAAATCATCATTGGTTGTAGGAACATCAAGGGAAGGACAAGTTTAAACAAACTCATCTGTTGGAAATAATACTAAGAGGGGGGGTGAATCAGTATTATCAAATCAATTATTTTTCATTTCACAATCAGATTTGTATACTTTACTTCAGTTATGGGAAACTGCGTATATATTCTACTATGTCTAAAGCAACCAACATATATCAATAAACATATGATTCATTAAATGTTTATCTTTAATCATTGCATCAGAACTTCATTAGTCATAAGAATAGTAAACAGGTGTAGTAAAATAGAACAAATCATCACACACATGGACACAAGATATAAGGTGGAAACCCAATGTGGGTGAAAACCACCTACTGCAATTCATCTCTATCTTCTTTTAATAAGAAACTTCTTTTTACAATATTTATGTACTGGTGAAGTCTTATATCAATACGCAGGCTTCTACCTGTAGAAGGGTACAACCTTCTCTCGTTCTCTAGCTTCTCCTAGAAGGGAGTTACAACCCCCTTAGCTTTTGTACTAGTACATAGGTGCTGACCTACAGAAGGCTACAACCTTCTCTTTTCTTCCAGGGACCACGTTTCATAAATTTTCAGATTGGATCCATTAATAACAATAAGCAAACATCAAATACATCTACATCAACCAATCTCCTTTTCTTCAATCAAAATTGAATCAAAAAATTACTTCTCTGAATGCTGTAACCATAATACATTAACAATAACTAGAAACCAATCCTGAACCCAGAACACTGCAGCAATAAACAGAAGTAGCTAAAACATATTTCATGAGATGTACGTTACTTCAATATGTAGAACCTAGGTGCATACACTTCTGTATTAAGGCCAACCAGTGTATACACTGTTTTGAATTACTGAACTAGTGTGTATACGCGCCTCTACTGTGCCGAACCTGCATACAGATCTATAAAAGATAATTTACCCTTTCCACTTATTCAGACATCAGTTATACCTAGATTATCAAATTTGTAGATCAAGTCATGCGCCAGATATAACAGATCAAAATCACGTATACATATTACTATTCAAGCCTTAAGATCTTGATGCATCAATAGAAGTTATCCTTCTTCTAGTGCTCAGGATCCTCCTTGGTTCAGATCCAGCTATGCACCATAACCAAATTAACCATAGAGAATCAATGCCATGGACCCGATACCTGGGTTCAACACTTCGGATGAGATACCATGGTCCAAAACCATAGGTCCAAATACCAAGGACTAAATACCATGGACCAAAAAATGATTTTTCCCACATGTACATGCTTTTCCTTGCATGAAAGTGTGTGCATACATATATGCACCTTTTATCTGCGATCCTGCATGTATACGCGACTTGGTTAAGAGGAACCTACATATATCTCTTTTTCCTTCCTTTTGAGAGTCTGAACTATGATCTATCATTTGAGTGATTTGCCATCAAGGAGAACACTTGTGTCATAGCACCAAACCTGTGTCATAATGCCAACAATCTCCCCCATTGGACTTGATGGCAACCCCAAGTCACTCAAAGTCATTCTCCCCCTTTGTCATCAAGGGCAAAGGGTTATGCTCCCCCTAAGTACATGCTGAAATCTCTGCTCTGTTGTGTTGTCCATGCTCCCCCCTGACTATAGGCAAGTTCTGCAAGAAGATGTTATACAAGAAGAAACATGACTTTATACATAATAAATGACCTTCCTATAACCAAAGACGCATACATACATCCATCTCCCAACGAAGTGGGGATATACCAATATTGACTCATCCACCCAACCAAGTGGAGATACCCAAAATTTTACACATGATAAAACAAGAACATTACATCATCCATCTAAGGCATAGTGGGGAAACCAAGATAGGCTATTACATGACCTTCATAATAAAAGAAATACATGAGATAGAGACTAAATATCTAAGATAAAACTATGATAGTCATCAGCGACTAACATCAACAACATCTATCAATCATCATCAAGACCAACAACCATGATCTTCCTCTGCACCTGTTCCACCTAAACGAAAATGAACCAAATATCTTCTAAGATAATGCCAACAATGCATTATTAGAAGTATATGCTCCCCCTGAACCTGTGCCAGATGGTCTCTGTTAGACCCATAACAGACTCTTTTCATCCTGAATCTGGCTCCACTGTTTGTCCTCAAACCAACATATATGCGACTATATCCACAGAAATAGGTGTATGTATGTGAATACGCTTCATCAAACTCGTGTACAGCCACTGTTCTCTGAAATAGATAATTTCAACAGCAAGATGATGCATCAACTACTCCCAGCCTCTATCTGAGGTATTCAAATGTCTCCCTGGGCAATGGTTTGGTGAATATACCAACAACCTATTCCTTGGAGGGAACATACTCCAATTTGACTTTTTGTTCAAGCACTTGTTCCCTGAGAAAATGATATTTGATAGGTATGTGCTTGGTATTTAAATGCATGACTGGATTCTTTGAAATACAGATTGCACTTGTATTATCACAAAAAAAGGAGATAGGTGGAGTACAAGTGATTTGAATATCTTGCAATGTTTGCATCATCCAAAGGAGTCGTGTGCAGTAAGATGCAACAACCACATATTCTGCTTCAGCTGTAGATAATGCAATTGAGCTTTGTTTCTTGCTAAACCAAGATACTGATATGGAACCCATAAATAATGCACCACCACTAGTTCTTTTTTTGTCATCCACGCTTCCTACCCAATTTGCATCTGTATATGCATGAATTGTTAGATCTATATCTCTAGGATACCATAAGCCATAATTTTGCGTTCCTTGAAGATATTTAAAAATCCAGTTAACTGCCTAAAGGTGTGCTTCCTTTGGATTTGCCTGGAATCATCCAACTATTCCCACTGCATGCATGATGTCTGGCTGGGTACCTGTCAAATAGAGTAGACTACCAATCGTGGATCTATAGGTTTGTTGATGTACTGCTGTGTTGTGGTCACCAACAACCCCCCCTCTTTTCTTGATATTAGCAATAACGTCGAGCAAAGGGGGGACCCTGAACAAAAAATCCCAGAAAAATATTTTGTTAAATTTTTGTATTTTTCTCCCTAAGGCTTAAATCGCATCGCAAAGAAAGGCCGAAGCATTGCTCGAGCGCGAAAAGCAAGACTGCGAAGGAGCGATGCGAAGTTCATCGCGTCGCATACATCACACGCGCCCCTTTAAAAGAAGACCTTCGAGAAATGCCGATCGCCGATATGCGATATCGCAAATCGCAAGCATCGCGCTATACGGCATAACCATTAAACAAAATTTGCGATATCTGCGATTTGCGATCTGCTATGGCAGCGATTTGCGATCTACGATCTGAAAAGACTTATCACACGATAAACCCAGGATTAAGTGCGCGCCTTGAAGGAATTTAATGACCGCATGCTTGAGTATCTAGGAATGATTGCATTACATTTATCGAAGAGTCAAGTCATGATGAATGTCAGGGTTATGCATTCATTAGAGATTAATACTTTCACGTCAAATCTTTTCATTTCCCTTCTTCTTTGCGTAGACTGCAAGACACACAACTAATATAAGTTTATATGCAGGAGACATTTGAGGGAAAGAGGAAAGCGCCAATCAGATAGTAAAGAGAGAATGCCTCAGCAAACGGATGCCGCATGCAGCAGAACCGCAGATTCCAGACTATCAGCCAACCGGCACTGATGAAATTAGACTATCCAGGACTCAGAGTCAAAGGCGCACAAAAGAAGCGTGTTCACAAAAGATCTTGAAGCTCAGACTTGGTAAAGCAGAGAAAGAAGCGCATGAGAAGGAAGACGCTTCAGGAAATCCTGGAACAAAGAACAGAAAAAATTCTTAAAACAGGGGGATGTCCATACAGCACGACTCCTAACCCACTCAGTCATTTGCACGACCGGAAACCGAAAACAGCAACAGCAAAATTAGTTCGAGAAGAACCTGGGTTATGCTAAGTATACACGTGGCGAATACACCCAGCTAGAGAAAGGTTTTCGAAAATATCTTCTGGTCTGCCGGAAGGAAGTGCCAGCTCCTGTTATTTCCACTTTTATCTCCAGAGCGAAAGAAGAAAGTGGCCAGCCGACTCTTCCCAGGAAAACGTTGCACTGTTGACAGCACTAAAGAGAATATACAGAAACGGTCAGAAATTAGATTTAAAGTTTTAGAAATAAATTTGCTTTTAGTAAAGGGCGGTCATTTGAAGCCGATTCCCTAGATTCGTGTAATTAATATCAATTAGCTAGTAGTATTTAACCCTTCTCATGGCATTTGGAGAAGGGTCCGGAAATCTGTCAAAAAACTTATCCTCAGAACATGCACTTCTGCACCCTCAGAGGAGGTTTTTGATGAATAGATGGATCAAGATTTATTTATGTTTGCATTTTAATATCTGTTACTGATGTTGCACTTCTGTACTCTTAGCAGATGTTAGAACAAGTAGAAATAAATCATTATTACTTGAAGTTTATTGGTGAAGTTAGTCATAAATGGTACTTTTATCTCTTGACTAGATTCTGCTAGTATCCCTAAAGTGATATGTAGCTGAGTTCTTTATATGTTATTGTATGAATGTCTGCATTACCATTTGGCACTTCTGTACGGTGGGATCATTTAATCATGCTTAACATATAGAAGATTGATTATGCGATATGTTGTTCACAACTATTCTGCCTAACTATTTATGCAGAGTGGTTTATCTTTATCGGTTTATATTCTGATATCAGTTGAATGATCTTTATTACCAGCTGCTGTTAGAAATCTTTCTAGATCGCATAAACAAAAGAAAAACACCCCGGGTTAGCATAGATCAGATGTATTTCTCTTCATTAGATTACATTAGCATAGAGTTAGTTTGGCAGTTAGAATCGAGACTAGTTTAGAAAAACCTCTAGATTAATATCATCAGACTCTAAGCACACACACACACACCCATCACATTGGGAAACTGGTCCCATTACCCCCAGTCAGACCCGCTACTCCAAACGGGCAAGGAGCCGCCAACCAGGTTCCGGACCGGGTCGGTATCCCCCTTGTTGTTGACCCGACTTCGGGCCCCTCAACATTTCTGGCGCTAGAAGGAGGGCCTGAGCTATGAATGGCGCATAATTCAAAATTCAAATACCATTCTAAGAGAAAATCACCCTCACCAACTTCCCCGACTTCCCCGGTACGACTAAACTCGGAACTGGAAGTCGCTCGGACATCCACCGCTGCTATACATCTCGATACATCAGAACAACTTATTGTCGATCCCCCTGAAGTTCAAACCTTGATCCGTAAACTCCAGGGATTCTCTATTTTTAACCAGAAATCTGATAAATCTAAAGGCAGCTTGACTTCGCAATACAACCCTGCTCATCCCCTGACCCGATTGAAGAGTGAAAAGTTCGGCATTCAGCCAACTGAAATCCCTCTCCCCACTAGGAAAAGAGCAAGGAAAGCACTTCAAGAGTCTGACAGAGAGACTCTTTCATCCACCTCGTCCATTTCAACTCCCTCTCCACGAAGTCAACCACCCACATCTCCACCTCAAATCACTCATCCATCTTCCGCAACCCTTCCTCCACAATCGTCAAAGATCGTAACATCTCTATCTTCTCAACCTCAAAGATCATCTTCTGCACTTTTATTAACCAGTAACTCAGCGATGGCACAATCTCCATGGAACAACCCTGGGGCGGTTTTAATGCCTCCACCCCTGAGTCCAATACCTGCCCATCCTGAGAAGTGGTTACCAAAGTTCAATCCAGAAACTGGAATGCTAGCTGAAGAACATATCAATAATTTCATGCTTTCTGTTAATCTCAACGGGGTCACCAACGAAGATGCCGTGGTCCGACTCTTCCCCTATACGATGCAAGGGACAGCCGGGTCATGGTACTTTTCGCTACCCTCCGGATCTATCACCAGCTGGGATATTTTTCAAAATCAATTTCTCACCAAATTCGGCGATGATAGATCAACAGCGACACTGATCAACGATCTGTCCAATCTTAAAGCTGAGGCAGTAAGTAAGATGCGAATGGTACATCACGGCCTTACCTTCAAACTTGGCCATCTTCGTAGATATGGCAAGCAAGACAACCTTAGTCGAAAACTTGGCTGAGGCATTGGCAGTCGAAAGACGCGTAGTAGCCCTAGAAAAGAGATCTACAATCGAAGAGCGTAAATCTAAGAAAATCTCTTTCAAAGAAGAAACCAAGAAGAAGCAAACGAAGGATCCTTTCGACATGGAAGGATTACAAAAAGTCTTGAAAGCCATGTCTAATGAGATGATTGACATAAGAAAGCAAGTAGCAGAATCGTCCCCAAGAAAGCCTTTTAGGAATTTCAAAAGAAATCCCCCTATGGAGACGAAGCCACCCAACGTGGTCTCAAATGTGGAATCTGAAGAAGAAGAAGAAGAGAGCACCATCGAAACGCAGACCGACGACGAAGAAGTGGTGGAACTGCAAGGAATGTGGGATTTCATCCTCCCACAAGAGGAAGATCAAGAAGCACTTCCGGTTAGCACACGAAGCAGAAATCAACTTGATCCTCCCCAGACTACCCCAAAACAAAAGGGCGAAAGCCCTCCAGCGAAAGAAAAGGTCGCAACAAAGAAGACAACCCCTAAAGCGACCTCATTTAGTCCAGTCCAATCAGAGCAATCGCCTCCATCAAAGACACTAATAGTGTCAGATGAAATGGAGTATAACATCATCGACGACATGAAGAAGACTAGGGCTAATATCACCCTGTACGAGTTGAGCAAATTGAAACACCAACAGAAGATCATGATGAAAGAGTTACACGCCGTACCTACTACACCTCTACCTATAGCTATAGCTTCCCATAATATAGGAAGACCCCCAATCAACGCGATCAATAAAATCGATCCAAATGACATCGCTTTGATTGGAGGGAGGTCTAGATCTCACACTCCTCCTTTCCTCCTCACTTATGAGATCTTTAATAGAAACGTGCATAACTGCTTGGTTGATTCTGGTGCTTCAACCAATATTCTACCCAAGTCAATATGTGTCAAACTTAATGTTCAACCGCAAAAATCCGCAGTGCGCATAGTTCAACTTGATCGATCACAAGTCGAAGTGATAGGCGAACTTAATCAAGTGAACATAAGACTGTCGTCCAACCCCAAGGTATGCCAGGTCATCGATATTCTAGTTGCTGACATCCCTGAATTTTATGGTCTAATTCTTAGCAGGGATTGGTCCGAGAAGCTCCACGGATACTTTTCGACTGACTGGTCACACATGTGGTTACCCTTCAACGGGAAGCCAAATCAAATAAAGGTTGAACGAGAACTGCACCAAAAGTACATAGTGACGGATTTGGAGGGAGAGAACGAAGCCATAGCATACAACAGCAGCATCATAGGCAACTACTCGGTAGACTCTTTCCTTGGAAATTTCAATGCTCACATATCACCATATTTAGAAAATTCAGTCGTGTCCCAAGTAGAAAACTTTTCCCAGACTGATGATTCAAAATGTGTTAGTTTCTTAGATAACCCTGTAAATACTTCTTTATTTTGGAAATTATATTTTGATGGCTCTAAGTCCAATGAGGGAGTGGGAGCAGGATGTGTCTTGATTAGCCCGGATGGAAATAAGACCATGCTCACATGCAGGCTGGAGTTCGATTGCACGAACAACACAGCGGAATACGAAGCCTTGGTGCAAGGCCTATACAAAGCAATCAGCTGCAACGTCAAATATCTTCAAGTCTTTGGAGATTCCGAGATCGTCGTCAAACAGCTACGTAACACCATACACTGCCTGTCTAGTCATTTAAAGCACTATCAATCTTTAGTGCAAGATCTCACTGCGCATTTTACAGCATTCAATATTTCATCAATCCCAAGACTTCACAATGCAAGCGCAGACCTGCTAGCAAACGTAGCCTCCAGACTCATCCCCTCCGAAGACTTTAGTCCAGATAGGTTTTCCATAGAATTAATTTTTAAACCGTCTATCCCTGACAACATCACCAACTGGAGAGTATTCAACGACGACCCAGACATCGTAAGTTTCCTTACCTCTGAAGGATCCTACTCAAACCAGATAATCGACGAGGACTGTCATGACCACCAAATACAACAAAATGGCACTGATAATGCTATACCCAAATCAGTGGTCAAATTAGAAGATTTGTATGACTTAAAAAGTCGGTTCAAAAGGTCAGCTAACGCCAAACTTTACAGTTCAACTCTGAACTACGAATCAGTGAACTTAGGAACCGAAGAGAAACCCCAAAACGTCAATCTAGGCCAAGGCCTAGCTCCTGAAGAAAAGTCAGCATACATCCGTCTTCTATGACAGTACAAAAACGTCTTTGCCTGGAACTACGATGAGCTGAAAACTTATAACACTTCTATCATTCAGCACACTATCCCTATGATTGACAACGAGAAACCCGTCCAACAGAAGCTCAGGAAAATCCAACCCAACCTGGAAAATCAGATAAAAACTGAGCTGAATAAGTTGTTGAGAGCCAGAATAATTTTCCCGGTCAGACATTCCAAATGGGTATCCAATATGGTACCTGTTAGGAAGAAAAACGGAGATATTAGAATCTGCATCGACTTCCGGAATCTCAACAAAGCCTGTCAGAAAGACAATTTTCCCCTCCCACCTATGGAGCAAATATTACAGGTTGTAGCAGGCTCAGAATTGATGTCTTTCCTAGATGGATTTTCAGGATATAATCAAGTGCTGGTACACCCAGACGATCATCTAAAAACCACCTTCCGAACTAAATGGGGTACCTACGCGTATCGGAAGATGCCGTTCGGTCTGATCAACGCCGGCGCTACTTTTCAAAGAGCTATGGACATTGCATTCAAAGGGTTAGTCAATAAATCAGTAGTGATTTACCTGGATGATATAACTGTGTACTCCAAGAACCGAACTGACCATCTCAAAGATTTGAAGCAAATCTTTTAAAGATGTTTAAGGTATGGAATCTCGCTTAACCCGAAGAAATCTTTTTTCGCGTTGAGTGAAGGAAAATTGCTAGGGTTCATAGTGTCCAAATCGGGCATTCACATTGAACCTGACAGAATCAAAGAAATTTCCGAGATATCCATGCCCCATAACAAAAAGACCATGCAATCTTTCCTAGGACAGATCAATTTTGTGAAAAGATTTGTCCCAGATTTTTCACGTATTATTTCTCCTTTACAAAAAATGATAAAAAAGAATTCAAACTTTAAATGGGGTCTAGACGAGCACGAAGCGTTTAACTTAATCAAACAAGCCATCATCAACGCTCCATCCCTAGCAACCCCAAATTTTTCAGAACCATTCATCTTATACACGTTTGCCTCAGAAAATTCTTATGCTGCGATCTTGACCCAGGCAAACCAAGAAAAGGCAGAAGCCCCAATCGCATTCTTTAGCTCAAACTTACAAGGTGCTGAGCTGAAATATTCGGACGTAGAGAAACAGGTGTATGCCGTTTTCAAAGAGGTCAAATATTTCAGACCCTTCTTGCTAAAGGCCCATACCAAGGTCATAGTACCATTCCCAGCGGTAAGAAACCTCCTGATTCAGAAAGACGTGGGTGAAAAGAGAGCGAATTGGATCACCGCCTTGCAAGAATACGACCTGGAAATCAAGCCGGCACACATCGTAAGAGGCCAAGGCTTCTGCAAGATGTTAGCCGAAGCATCGCAAATCCCCGAAGAATCGCCTGAAGAGGTACACACGTATGAGGTAAGCCTAAACGACGCAGAATCATTTTATGCTGACATCATTTATTTCCTGAAAAACGGATATGCTCCATTTCACCTGGATCACATCAAAAAGAGAGCCCTAAGGTTGAAAGCTAAACAATATCAGCTCGTAGATGATGTCTTGTTTAAAAGAAACTATGATTCTGTGCTTCTTAGATGTCTTGAGAAAACTGAAGCCGAAAAGGTTTTGCAGGAACTCCACGATGGACCAGCAGGTGGACACTATGCTGGAGAAGCCACCGCACACAAAATCTTATGTGCAGGATACTACTGGCCCACGCTGTTCAAAGACTCGTACAATCACGTAAGAAAATACCAAGTCTGCCAAACGACTGCAGGGAAACAAAAGAAGTCATCCATGCCACTGCAGCCGGTTAACATCGAACAGTCGTTCAGCCAATGGGGCCTGGACATAATAGGTGAGATCGTTCCTCACTCCTCTAAACAGCATAGGTATATCCTCACTACAACTGACTATTTTACTAAATGGGTAGAGGCAGTTCCTCTCAAGACAGCTAATTCTGAAAACATTGTTGAATTCATAGATCAGTTTATCATTACTAGGTTTGGATTGCCAACGGCCTTAATATTTGATAACGCTTCATATTTTTTTGGAAATACCATGACTGAGTTCGCACTCAAAATAGGGTTCAAACTAAAGTATTCCGCCAACTACTACCCGCAAGGTAATGGGTTGGTTGAATCAACGAACAAGAACCTAATCAGGATCATCAAAAAGACAGTCGACCAAAACCAAAAGAATTGGCACAAAGCGCTGGTAAACGCCTTATGGGCAGACAGAATTACCAAGAAAGCCTCTATCGGGACTTCTCCCTTTAATTTGGTTTACGGGAGAGAAGCAGTTCTTCCTACTCACTTACTCATTCCCTCCTTGTCCTTAGTGCAATACATTGATGAAGTACCTACTTCTCCCTTACAACTAAGGCAAATGGAAATAATCAAGTTAGAAGAACGACGAGAGCAGGCCAAGAAAACCCATGCTCACCACCAAGCGCTGATAAAATCCTCTTTTGATTCGAACATAATGACCAGAAAAAACTTTCAGATGCGTGATTTAGTTTTGAAGTGGGATAAGGCTCACGAAGAAAAGGGAAAACATACGAAATTCCAGAAGCTATGGCTTGGTCCTTTTCAAATCGTAGAAGTCATAGGCCCATAGACTTTTGTGTTGCAGGACTTAACAGGCAGAAGAGATTCTCTTCCTGTAAATGGACAAATCCTCAAAATGTATTTTCCATAGAAGGTTATCCTTCTAATTTTTGTAGGATAATTTTAGTTTTATTTTTTATAAATAAGGTTGGTTGTGAGTGATCATAAATTGTATTTATGAAGTATATACCATTTCTCTATCAGATTTTGATTTCACTTGTATAAATAGTAAAAATTTTCGAAAAATCTGACTTTTATTATTGACAGATAGAGTTAACTTTAGCCTGAATATGATGTTAGTTTCAACTTCACAAAGAAATCTGGGATGAAAGTAACTTTTGGCAAAAAATTGTTTTATGCCAATGCAATGAAAAGTATCATCAATAGCAAAATAAGTATTCTCTGCAAAATTGCTGTTCTTAAACTCTATTATTGTCGTCCAGAGCTTTCTTAAGGAAAAACAATGACTTCCTCCCAGTGAAGGAAAATCGCAGCATCCAGAGAAACAATCCAAGAAAACACTATATCTCAAAGAATAAGAGGTCTCATCACAAGCCGGCTTATCATGATCACAGATATTATAACTTGCTGACTTTGCCACTACTGTCTATCAAAACAGGGCAACGACTCAAGATTGTTGCAATCAAAAGACAAGGGGTCTCATCGCGAGCCAGCTTGTTCAGCAAAAGTGTAAATCAAGTGAATGACTGTGTCATAATTTGGCCACCAAACCAAGACATTGTTCTTTAGAGAATATAAAAAATAAAATCAAAAAGGAAAGAAAAGTGTCAAAAGGATTTTTCTTTGGAATGTTGTAGATAACCTCAAGCAGGAAAAAGGATCATTGCTGGATAATATGGTAACCCTGTCGAGGCTATGGACACTTGCGGGCAGCAGAGGCTCTACCTACGACAAATGAGCATACTTTACAAAGCTAGTACGCAGAGAAGACCTTATTTTGTCTTTGAAAAGACTGAGTAATGTCTAGGTGTGAATACAAGAAATAACCCAGAGGAAGCAAACAATCGGAATGAAATAAAAAGTTGTGACGAAACATCATTGACAGGATAAGGGGTAATACTATATCCGTCCATAACAAAATTTAGACATAAGAAAATTTTTTCTGTTTTGGAAGTGAAAATGCAATAGAACAAGCAGAGATAACTGGTTCTTCACAATGAATCGCCATTGTTGTGGTCACCAGCAACCCCCCCTCTTTGCTTGATATTAGCAATAACGTCGAGCAAAGGGGGGACCCTGAACAAAAAATCCCAAAAAAATATTTTGTTAAATTTTTGTATTTTTCTCCCTAAGGCTTAAATCGCATCGCAAAGAAAGGCCGAAGCATTGCTCGAGCGCGAAAAGCAAGACTGCGAAGGAGCGATGTGAAGTTCATCGCGTCGCATACATCACACGCGCCCCTTTAAAAGAAGACCTTCGAGAAATGCCGATCGCCGATATGCGATATCGCAAATCGCAAGCATCGCGCTATACGGCATAACCATTAAACGAAATTTGCGATATCTGCGATCTGCGATCTGCGATGGCAGCGATTTGCGATCTGCGATCTGAAAAGACTTATCACACGATAAACCCAGGTTTAAGTGCACGCCTTGAAGGAATTTAATGACCGCATGCTTGAGTATCTAGGAATGATTGCATTACATTTATCGAAGAGTCAAGTCATGATGAATGTCAGGGTTATGCATTCATTAGAGATTAATACTTTCACGTCAAATCTTTTCATTTCCCTTCTTTTTTGCGTAGACTGCAAGACACGCAACTAATATAAGTTTATATGCAGGAAACATTTGAGGGAAAGAGGAAAGCGCCAATCAGATAGTAAAGAGAGAATGCCTCCGCAAATGGATGCCGCATGCAGCAGAACCACGGATTCCAGACTATCAGCCAACCGGCACTGATGAAATTAGACTATCCAGGACTCAGAGTCAAAGGCGCACAAAAGCAGCGTGTTCACAAAAGATCTTGAAGCTCAGACTTGGTAAAGCAGAGAAAGAAGCGCATGAGAAGGAAGACGCTTCAGGAAAACCTGGAACAAAGAATGGAAACAATTCTTAAAATAGGGGGATGTCCATACAGCACGATTCCTAACCCACTCAGTCATTCGCACGACCGGAAACCGAAAACAGCAACAGCAAAATTAGTTCGAGAAGAACCTGGGTTATGCTAAGTATACACGTGGCGAATACACCCAGCTAGAGAAAGGTTTTCGAAAATATCTTCTGGTCTGCCAGAAGGAAGTGCCAGCTCCTGTTATTTCCACTTTTATCTCCAGAGTGAAAGAAGAAAGCGGCCAGCTGACTCTTCCCAGGAAAACGTTGCACTGTTGACAGCACTAAAGAGAATATACAGAAACAGTCAGAAATTAGATTTAAAGTTTTAGAAATAAATTTTCTTTTAGTAAAGGGCGGTCATTTGAAGCCGATTCCCTAGATTCGTGTAATTAATATCAATTAGCTAGTAGTATTTAACCCTTCTCATGGCATTTGGAGAAGGGTCCAGAAATCTGTCAAAAAACTTATCCTCAGAACATGCACTTCTGCACCCTCAGAGGAGGTTTCTGATGAATAGATGGATCAAGATTTATTTATGTTTGCATTTTAATATCTGTTACTGATGTTGCACTTCTGTAATCTTAGCAGATGTTAGAACAAGTAGAAATAAATCATTATTACTTGAATTTTATTGGTGAATTTAGTCATAAATGGTACTTTTATCTCTTGACTAGATTTTGCTAGTATCCCTAAAGTGATATGTAGCTGAGTTCTTTATATGTTATTGTATGAATGTTTGCATTACCATTTGGCACTTCTGTACGGTGGGATCATTTAATCATGCTTAACATATAGAAGACTGATTATGCGATATGCCGTTCACAACTATTCTGCCTAACTTCTTATGCAGAGTGGTTTATCTTTATCGGTTTATATTCTGATATCAGTTGAATGATCTTTATTACCAGCTGCTGTTAGAAATCTTTCTAGATCGCATAAACAAAAGAAAAACACCCCGGGTTAGCATAGATCAGATGTATTTCTCTTCATTAGATTACATTAGCATAGAGTTAGTTTGGCAGTTAGAATCGAGACTAGTTTAGAAAAACCTCTAGATTAATATCATCAGACTCTATGCACACACACACACCCATCACATTGGGAAACTAGTCCCATTACCCCCAGTCGGACCGGCTACTCCAAACGGGCAAGGAGCCGCCAACCAAGTTCCGGACCGGGTGGGTATCCCCCTTGTTGTTGACCCGACTTCGGGCCCCTCAACATGCTGCTGATTCATCATTTGCACTGAGGCTGCATCCTGTTACCATAGGGGTACACACTAGTTTCGAATCCTCCATCAAATATTTCTTCAAGATCTGCTTGAGATACTTGGTTTGTGATAGAAAAATACCATCTTTGTTTTGTTGGACATGTAAACCAAGATAATATGTGAGCTCACCAAGTAAGGACATTTCAAATTCTTTCTGCATCACCAAAGAAACGTTTTGACTCATGGTTTCTTCAGTGCTACCAAAGATGATATCGTCAACATACACAACAAGTATTAGCAATTTATCATTATCAATTTTTATATATAGATTGCTATCTATTGATCCTTTTAAAAACCATGTTGATGGAGATATTTGTCCAACCGAAAATACCAAGCCCTTGGAGCCTGTTTAAGACCATAGAGAGCCTTTTTGAGTCTACATACAATTTTTAGATCATTCCAAAGGATGAATCCATTTGGTTGCTCAATGTACACTTCTTCTTCTAAGTATCCATTTAGAAAAGTAGATTTCACATCCATTTGATATACTTTGAACTCCTGAAAGCTAGAAAGAGCAAGGAACATTCTTGTGGCATCAAGTCTAGCAACTGGTGCAAAAGTTTCTTCAAAGTCTATACCTTCTTGTTGAGCATACCCTTTGCAAACAAGTTTGGCCTTGTTTCTAATAACATCTCCATTCTCATTCAACTTGTTTTTCAATATCCATTTTGTCCCTATGACATTCTTATCGTTTGGTCTAGGAACCAACTCCCAAGTGTTATTCTTTTCAATCTACTCAAGTTCTTCATTCATGGCCTTCACCCAGCACTCTTCTTCGCATGCTTCACTTACATTTCATGGTTTAGTGGAGGAGAGCAATGCTAGATAGCTTGAAGCTTCTGAAATAGTTCTTCTTGTTTGTACACCTGCCTCTTTCTGCCCCAAAATTTGAGTTTCTGGATGATTCTTTTGGACATACCTGGATGGAGTCTTTTCTTCTACCCTTATCTGTTCTTCTTGTGCCTCACAGGTTTCTTCTTCATCATTAGCCTGATTTGATGTTGAAGGATAGTCCTCATCATCTTCGAAATCTTCAGATTTTACCTACCTTGGATTGTTTCCTTCTTCATCAACCAATATATCAATACTTTCAACAATTTTTCCAAGTCTTTTATTGTAACACTTATATCCTTTGCTTTAGGGAGAGTAACCAAGGAGAATGCCTTCATCTGCTCTAGGTTCAAACTTGCGAAGGTTTTCATCAGTCCTTTTGATGTAACATTTGCTTCCGAAAATTTTGAATTATTTTACCATAGGAGTCTTACCATACCAAAGTTCATGAGGAGTTTGAGTGATGTTCACCCGGACGCTTGTCTTGTTCAGAATAGTAACGACAGAAAATGCAGCTTCACCCAAGAAGGTTGCAGGAGTTCCAGACTCATCAAACATAGCACGAGCCATTTGTTGAATTGTTCTATTCATCCTTTCTAATACTCCATTTTGTTTAGGAGTCCTTGCAGTAGAGAATTCCCTTCTTATTCCATGTTCTTCACAAAAATCGAAAAATTCATCCGAGGAAAATCCCCTCCTCGATCAGACCTGAGGCATTTGATTCTGCAATGTGATTCATTTTCAGCCAAGGCTTTGAATGCTTTTAACTTTTCAAAAGCTTCATCTTTATGCTTTAGGAGTCCTATCCAACACATCCTGGAAAAGTCATCAATGAACAATATGAAGTATTCTTCTTCTCGAGGTGACATTTTCCTGGATGGACCACATACATCAATATGGACAAGTTCAAGTGGCTTACTAGCCGATCCTTCCTTCTCAGGGAAATTAGTTCTGGTTTTCTTACCAAACTGACATGATTTGCATATTGTATTGTCTGGAATTCTGATGTCAGGGAGCTCATGAACCGCTTGATATTTGCATGCTTTCCTTATCTGAGAGAAGCTTAGATGCCCCAATCTTTTGTGCCATAGCCAGTGTTCATCATTCTTTCTTAGATAGCATTGTTGTCCTCCCTTGAGTATGTATAAATTATTTGGAGTTCTTATGACTTTGATCATTGTTCTCTTGTAACAAGCTCATGAACAATACATCCATTTGATCGAAATATTACCTCATTTCCTTGATCACACATTCGACTGACACTCAACAGATTATGCTTTAAGCCATCAACATACATAACATTTCCAGCTTTGACCTTTTCTTTCAAAAGAACAAAAACTTTACCTTTTATGAGTGCAGGGGTGTCATTTCCAAATGAGACCTTCCTTTCCTTTTCTAAAGCACTATATGATTGAAGTTTTTCTTTATCACCTGTCGTATGTTTCGAGCATCCACTGTCAATGTACCACTGATTTTCCTGTCCTTCCGCATATAAGGCTATACCACATATTTCTGGTTGTGGTTCTTTCCTTCTCCATGTTTTGGGACTCAATGAAGCTTGCTCCTTCTGAGTTGTTTGCCGAAACCTACTCCCACATTCAGAATCTTTATGACCGAAGTTGTTACAAATAGAACATTCTATTTTATTTTCAAGAGCAGAAACGTTATTGTAGGTTCTTTTCACGATTCCAGACACACTCCCTTGATTTCAAGCTTCTCTGGTCATATGATGGCCTTGTAGGCAACACATTGAGCTGCTTTGTGTCCAAAGTTATGACAAGAGAAACATTGGCCATTGAAGAAATTCCTTCGATTATCAAACCTATCATCTAGGTGATTGTAGTTTCCATAGACATTCATTCTTGAGGCAAATTGAGAATGATTTACCTGTGGTTGGTTGAAGCTTCTGTTCATCCTTGAAGTAGATTACCCCCGATTTACTTGGTGATCTATGTTCATCCTTGAAGTAGATTGACCCTGATTTACCTGGTGATCTTCTTTATGCCTTTGTTGTTGATTTTCAACCTGTTCAGTTCTCCTTGCTGCATCAAGATAACTTTTGGAGGTGTATGGATTCTGTGCTTGAGATGCTTCTTCAGAATATTCGAGACCTATCTTGATTAGAGGAGAACGCTACACTTTGATAATCTCATCTAAAGTTTCAGATCCTTTAGCAAATATAAGATTAAGAGCTTTTGTTTTCTTAATATCTTTTCTAAGTCCCACAATTTCACATTCTAAATTTTCATTATGTTTTTCCCTTTAAGCAATTTGGAATGTCAGAGTATTTATGATCATACTCTTTTCTTCTAAACAAATTTTAAGTTTAGAAATTTCTTCATAGAGATCATATTCCTCTATAGCATCCAAGAAATCATCATCTTCAAAAGCCATCAAAAGTCTATAATCATTACATTGCTCATCATCATCACTAATTGAAAATCCATCACTGTCTTCATGAGTATAATAGCTCTTCTTACTTACATTATGTTCTTTTTCCATCTAACTGGTTCCTTACCTTTGTCAAGCTTATCTTTATGAGGAGACTTGGCTGCATAGTGACCGACTCTTCCACAAGCAAAGCATTTGAAAGGTAGCTTACCTCTGAATCTTCCAGAACCCTGTTGAAGGTTCTTGACAAAGTTTGATTCTTCCTCTCCTTCTGACATATGTCCTGACTCATTATAATATCCTTTTCCTGAAGCTTTGAATGTGGGTTCTCTCCTGTCTGATGGTCGCCCTTTTCTCATTTTGAAAGCAGTTAGGATTTTGTGCAGCTGTGACATGGTAATGCTATGTAGATCCTACTTTTCTTCTATGGCAGAAACTTTTGATTCAAACTTAGAAGACAAAGATCTTAGCACCTTTTCAACCAAAGTAGCTTCTTTTATTTCTTCACCCAAGTTTTTCATACAATTAACAATCTCATCTATACGTAAGAAAAAATTAGCCACACTTTCATCATTGTGCATTTTGAGATTTTCATATTGAATTCTAAGAGTTTGTAGTTTTTCACGTTTTACCTGATCGTCTCCTTCATAGCTCAGAACGATCTTCTCCCATATTTCTTTTGCGGTTTTGAGCTGCATAACCTTGACGAATTCTGATTGAGATAAACTCCCTAATAGAGTATTGACAAACTTTGCATTTGTTTCATATTCCTTCTTACCAGCCGTATCTGTAGGAGTTGCTGATGGAAATGTGTATCCTGCTTCCATGATATCCCAAACTTCTGTACCAAGAGAATGAAGATAGGTTGTGATTCTTACCTTCCAATAGACGAAATTGCTCCCATCAAAGATTGGTGGCCTGATAGATGCCTCTTTTCATAGTTTCTCATGATGATAGATCTTCCTTCAAGCGATCAAGCTTCTTCTGAAGGACCTACTCTAATACCAATTGTTGGAAATAATACTGAGAGGGGGGATGAATTAGTATTATCAAATCAATTATTTTTCATTTCACAATTAGATTTGTATACGCTACTTCAATTATGGGAAACTTTGTATATATGCTACTGTGTCTAAAGCAACCAGCGTATATCAGTAAACTTATGATTCATTAAATGTTCATCTTTAATCAGTGCATCAAAACTTCATTAATCATAATAAGAGTAAACATGTGTAGTAAAATAGAAGATATCGTCACACACATGGACACAAGATATAACGTGGAGACCCAATGTGGGTGAAAACCACATGCTGCAATTCGTCTCTATCTTATTTTAATAAGAAACTTATTTTTACAATATTTATGTACTGGTGCAGTCTTACACCAATACACAGGCTTCTACCTACAAAAGGCTACAACCTTCTCTTTTCTTCCAGGGACCATGTTTCATAAATTTTCAGACTGGATCCATCAATAACAATAATCAAACATCAAATACTTCTGCATCAACCAATCTCCTTTGCTTCAATCAAAACTGAATCAAACAATTACTTCTCTAAATGTTGTAACCAAAATACATTAACAGTAACTAGAAACCAATCCTGAACCCAGAACACTACAACAATAAATAGAAGTAGCTAAAACATATTTCATGAGATGTATGCTACTTCAATGTGTAGAACTTGCGTGCATACGCTTCTGTATTGAGGCCAACTAACGTATACACTATTTTGACTTACTAAACCAGCGTGCATATGTGCCTCTGGTGTGTCGAACCTGCCTACGGATTTATAAAAGATAATTTACCATTTTCACTTATTCAAACATCAGTTATACCAAAATTATTAGATTTATAGATCAATTCATGAGCCAAATATAACAGATCAAAATCACATATATATATTATTATTCAAGCCTTAAGATCTTGACCCATCAATACAACTTATCCTTCTTCTAACGCTCAGGTTCCTCCTTGGCTCAGATCCAGCTATGCACCATAACCCAAATCTACATCTTGCTCTTCATAAGATATTCAATGGTTGAGTTAATGCCTTTGCCTAATGATCTCCTTCCCCTTTTATAGTCTTATGCCTTACTCAATACCATCATCCAAAACCATAGAGAATCAATACCATGGACCCAATATCTGGGTTCAACACTTTGGACGAGATACCATGGTCCAAAACCATACGTCCAAATACCAAGGACTAAATACCATGGACCAAAAAATAAGTTTTCCCACATGTACGCACTTTTCCTTGCATGATAGTGCGTGCATACATATACACGCCCTTTGATCTGCGATCCAACATGTATATGCAACTTGGTTAAGAGGAACCTACGTATATCTCTTTTTCCTTCCTTTTGAGAGCCTGAATTGTGATCTGTCATTTGAGTGAGTTACCAACAAGGACAACAATTATGTCATAGCGCCAAACCGGTGTCATAATGCCAACTTGATTAATTAATGTTATGAAAAATGTTGGAGTTGAAGAAAAAATGTTCCCACTACTAGTATAGCTTAAAGTACTCACGAAGTGCAGGAAAGAATTACTATCATGGAAAAATAAGGAGAAATACAATTACAACCAATATCATCCATTCAAAAATCATCATTGGTTGTAGGAACATCAAGGGAAATACAAGTTTAAAAAAACTCATCTAATGAGACATCAGAAGTAAACCATTGGGATTGAAACAAATAATTTTTGGTCCTTTTAGGAATTAGATATGGTAGAACTTGAGGAATAGGAAAATGACATGGATGTTAAAATTGTATAAGAAATAGAGAAAGTAGCATGAGAAATAACATAAGCAACATAAAGAGGAAGAGGAGAAAGATAAAGAAAATATAAGGTGAAACAAGATGAAGGAGGATATGTTGTTGAATTTGGAAGAATAATTGAAAGAGGAGAAGGATATGGAGCAAAAGAAACAAAGAGTGAATTCAAATTTAGAATTACAATCATAGATGTACCAATGCTCCTTATTACTGAGGAGAAAAGGAAAATATTCCTCCATTTGTACTTCTATATTTTTTATGTTATGTCAACTAAAGATCCTGATGCTTTCATATTTTGAGTTTTCCATTTTGTACCATACCTATGAATATACAAATATTGAAAAAAAAATCATTTGTTTCTAACTATTTTAAAATGATTTTCCTTAAAATGGTTTATGGGTTTTGGATAATGTGCGAAGAACACACTACTATGCATTGCAATGATATGATAATGTGTTTTATTAATAACTGTGAACCACATTACAGACCAAGAGACTCTAAGGATGCTATATTTAAGATTTACCAACAAGAAAATGGAAGTTTATAAGATTATTTGGAAGGATTTTCCTATTGTCTCCAAAACTCTAAACGTAATGTACTAAACCTATTTACCATTCACAATTTTTCTTAAAAGGATTTAAGGATGCATATATTGATCTAAATATTATAGGACTATGTGAAATATATTATTTACCTTATGATAAAATATGACGTTTATCCATAAGTATTCCCAAGGAAGAGAAAAATCTAGCAAAGACCAATAAGTTAGTTGTAGGAAGTGTTACTAGGGTAGAAATAAGGAATATATTAGAAATTTTTAAAACTAATCTCTTAAGTACACTTGGATCACAAATAGATACATTAAAATACAGGAAGAGAAGAGTGAACTATTTATTTGGCTCGGTTTGGGATGACCTAGGTTTAATCTATACTGCACACCAACCAAACCCTCAATCACTGGTCCTTTCGGGAACAAACTGCAAGAAGATTGCAATTTCACCCAAAGTGGCTATGGGAGGATGCAGAACTAGGTTTTTGCAACCTTGAAGGATTAGGAGATGTGGTATTATTATGTTATATTATTCTTATCATTTATAAATCACTTCGCTGCATTAGATTAATTAGTACTTAAGCATGACATATAAAACCATAAACCATCACTGTGTTGAAGTAAAATGCAACTGTAATAGTTTCTACTCTACAACAAAAAATAAGCGAATATTCACATCAAAATACAATTTTACTATGGTTCACCCTAGTGTAGGTCTATTTCCACAAAAATTGTGGCTTAATAAAATGAATATTTGAACAACAAACAATTATTGTCCTGTGCACTAAGTTGCAGGTTATCTGCACAGTCAGCCGCAACTCACGCCTCTATACACTTAGCTACAGAGCCTTACCTTCTCTACCAGATTATAGATGACAATAATTTACCCATAACACTGATTTGGATCGGTTGGTGATAATATTCTTATTATTTTAACCTATATATACTATTACATCAAAGAGTTACATCATCAAAATACCATGTTCCAAATACCATGGAGTCCGTAAAAAAAGAAACTATGACCCCAAAACCCATTGATCCTTTACAAAATCATGCACTTCTAAAAAAGGAGGGTCTTCGGCCCACCCCAAAGCCCTTACACTGTGTGGTATATTTAATTCCTCAAATTTCGCTTCATTTCTCTTCTACGCGGTCCACTTCATGCTCCATTGTGCAATTTGCCCCACAAAATGCGAGATCTTTACTAAAATCTAAGCAAGGTTGGGTTGTGCCCAAAAATCCCCCAACACTCACATGTAACTCGTCCTGAGCCACTCAGTCGATTTTCCTCTGATCTTCACTACAATGTTGTTGCAGGCATTGTTGAACTACTGCAGAATGTCTATGATATACTTCTGTTCGCTACTCACATCCTCCAGTAGTGCTTTTGCCATAGGTTTTGTGGCATTGTGCATCATTGTTTTCTAGACTCTCTATCGAAGCTCTTGAAGCTTCTCATCAACTTCTTAGGATATTTTGAGTTGCCATGGCTAGGTTCTCTTTGTTAGAATCTTCTCTTCCTTCCTCAACTCCTCTATCTTATTTGGAGGGAATTTCCCTCATTAATATTTGAGAATTTTTTTGAGATTGGTAAAGTCCTCACAGTTGTTTGAATCTTCTCCAACTACTACTGCTTCTGCTGAATATCCTCTTGTAGCTTCCACACATTTGGATCTTCCTACAATGAAATCCAAATGTTTAAGCTCTCGTCCAAAATATTCCCACAATTTTCCACTACTGCAAATATGTCAGCCATTGCAGCCTTCAGGTCACCCTCCCTCTTCTCTTGCACTTGTTGTGGTGTGGTTCATTGTGGCTTCATCTGTAGTTCACTGATCTTCATCTCAAATGAAAATTTCACTTCTATAATCTAATCCTTGTATCTTTTTACTGCAAGGATGAGATTATCGACCTTGACCTCCACTCGTTCCTCTTCTCAGAAATTAATGTCCAAAATCTTGCAGCATGCTACTTCGACCACATATTTCAACTTCTATTATTGATGTACTTTCTGATCCCTCTCTTGGATTGCATGTTTGATCTTCTACTGCAGCAAAGCTCGCGCCCTCTCTAACTAAATGTTTAAATGTAAAATGTGTTGTTTGCGCCACTTCAACTCATCTATGATCTTTAGATGCAGCTTGTGTAATCTCTAAATTTGTACTGTTGTGATGTTCATGCTCACATACCTCCACTCTTTGGCCTTCCGTTGTACCTTGGTGGAGTCAAACTACATTGCTCTGATAGGTATCGGTAATAGCTTTCTTGCAAGTGGAGGCTTTATTAGTCTTTCCTCTCCAAGATTTTCCTCTGCCTGTACTCGATTTTTGACATCTATAGCAATATATTCAGTTCTCCAATGAGATCCTTGACACCTATTAGAAGTGTGGCATGGCGATCTTCTAATTTATTCCATGATTCCATAGTTTCTTCTTGAATTATATGCTCAATCTGATCCAAGTCCCCATTAGTGAGGAACAATGGTTTTAGGTCCTTTGTCTTGTCTACCTTCTACTTCGTTTTGATTCTTGTGGTGGCTTCGACACCTACCTTCATCTTATCTGTGACATCTTTGTCTCTCTCTATCTTTTCAGACTCTTTTTTCTTCTCATCACCTTTAGGAGGATCCTGGAGGCCCTTTTCATATTGCTCATCTTCTTCTGATTCTTACTCATCATTATCCTTCCCACCAACTTCCCCGTGTTGCGTCATGTCCTCCTCTGTCGGACTATCCTCTTTTTGTGTCTCCAATGCAACCATCCACTCTACGGACCACTATTGTATATGTACTAGGAGATCATATTTTGTCACTAAATAAGTAAGGGGATGCCATTTATTACTTATGTCCCTAGGATATTGTATGTAAATTATGTAAAAGGCAGCCTTAAACTTTGTGACATTTCTATAATGCTTGTATAGGCTTGGTGAAAGGAGAGGGTGATGGGTCACCAACATGTGTAATTCCATATGCTATAATACAAAAAACATTATTTTATCCTGTGCTCACATTGGTTTAGTGGTATACCACAACAAGGCATATCGCGCAGCTTCCCAAACATTTGATGGTAGTGAAGGGAACTGCAAATCTTTCAGCTCTCTCTATGCAAGCATTGCAATTATAAAAATTAACCATGTGTAATGAAACATAGTACCTTTTTGCAAAGCCTAGTAGTAGTCATAAAAAATTCTTGGCAAAGATATGTGGCCCAATTGTACTGAAGCCCATTAGTGAATTGCACATCTAATGAAACTACCGGTGCATGGACTTCATTAGCCTAACACTTCCTCATGATTTTTCCAGCCAATATATGTGTTGTGAATAGAACTCCATGGTCATTGATCAAGTTGATATCATAACCTCAGTTCCCTTTTGTCAATCCAAACTTATTCTTCATGTTTTATGTGATGACTCTATCCTGATCTTTCCCAAAAAAATTCTCTGTGGGTTTATCCCTTGATAAGACAGTAATGTGATTCTCCATATTGGCATTTAGCCAATAGATATCCACTTCCCTATCCATAGGAATCCATTGTGCACCAGCATGAGTAGTCATCTCACACGGGTTGTGCTTCCTATACTTCTTTTGAATTGCGACACATTCAACACATTCATCAAGCCCCATTGCACCAATCTAGCCGCCCATTGTTGTGGTTCTAACCTTCTCACACCACTCTCACGGTAGTATACCTGTTTTGAGTATTTGTGTGGTGTGAACTGTAGATATTTATTTTTTCATTGAAATCATACTCCGTGAACTTTAGCTGCGGAATCTTCCCAAGGGTTTCTCTAGTAAATCACACTGAATCCGAAAATAAAGGTGTGAAGGTACCATACTTCGTGTCCTTTGACTCTTTCACTGGTTTTTCATCTAATTTTCTTGGTGGAATATATAGTGGGAGAGGTGATGGATATATTGCGACATCCATTTCCATTTGCACTCGCTCTGCTTCATCTTCACTATCTCTCACTTGTTTGGGTTCTTTCTGAGGCTCGATAGGTTTCTTATCATGTTTCTTCTCCATTCTCTTCTCTTTGGTCATTTTCTTTCATGGGGATTTCTATTGCATGCATATTGATGTTGTTGTGGGTGGTGATGTTGTTGCAGGCATATTAGATGATGTTTCTTCCATGATTCCGGATAAGCCCTTCTCTTTAAATATATGAATGAAATCCTCACGATTCATATGCTGCAAAAAATTTTGCAACTTCTTTGCAATAGCATTAATTGAACTCTCAAGATAGAAAAGTACCAAATCTCAGTGGGACACAAATTTTTATAGCAAATATGAGCTTCTAACCCCATCATTAGCTCATATTGTTTTTATTAATTTCATATCTATCAGTCAATATGTCCTCATAAATGCATCTCTCTATGTGTTTTAATGAAAACTTTCTTTTTTAACAATCATATTTTCTTGGCGAAATTCAACGCAGCCCATATTATAGAGAAAAACCCTTCTTATGTCGAGGTTCCTACGAGCTTTGACATAATCCAGACTGTAGTGAAGTAACTTCCTACGTCGAAGCTCTTTCTGCAGTGTAGTTTATAGTCTAGTGCCCACTTTCAACTACATGTGGCACTAAGCCTTTTCTTCTTTCTTCAGAGTGAAGATGTAGAGGCGGCGTTGTCCCTATACAACTTCAACTTGCTACCATTTTCTCTTCCTTGAACCAACTCTCCACTTAACTTTTCTAATTGAACCATGCCTCCATCAGTAATATGCTTGATAATGTATGGGCCCAACCAATTCATCTTGACTTTTCCTGAAAATTTAAAAACTGACTCTCACAAAGGATAACAAGGTCTCCTACCTAGAACTTCTTTTTCTTAATATGTCTATCATGCTAATCCTTTTCTCTTATTTTTTGTACCTGCTGATGGAATCCTTCTATAAACCTATCTTCCTCGAAAGAAAGAAAATGTGACATTATTTCCTCCATTATATCAGGGTCTGCCATACCTGTAAAAGTTGCAATCCTTTAAGGTAGGCACGATGTACTCCATGGGCAGCACAACGTCTTGCCCATAACCTGAACGGTGTCTGACCTATAAAATTTTTACATGTGGTCATATAAGCCCATAATATTGATAGAATTCTAAGGTCCCAGTCATAACTATTCATATTTCATACCTTCATAAGTGCATTCTCCAAAATCTTATTAAATGCTTCTACTATTCCATTCACCTGAGGATGATAAGGGTTACTCTTCTAATGATAAAATTGGAACTCCTTAGTCAATGCTTCAATAGTCTTATTTATGAAGTGTGAGCCTTTGTCACTCATCAAAATATTTGGACATCCAAATCTAGATAATATGTACTCAAAAATAAACTTCACAGTAGTCCTTGAACTATAGTCCCTTACTAGTTATGCTTCGACTCATCTTGTCAAGTAATCAGTCGCTATAATTATGTACCTTGGATGAGTCCTCTTTCTAGGTAGGTTGATGGTTTCGACAAAATAAATGGCCCACTTATCAAAGGCCTATAATGTAAGTTGTGGTCCCAATGGCATCTCATCTCTTCTGGAAGGCTTCCCTATTCTTTGACACACATCACATGCTTGACAGTACTCCTTCGCATATTTCTTTAGTGTAGGTGTTAGGTCCTTATAATAATAATGTATTACCTTATTATTATTTTCATTGTAGCCCCTTATTGTTATTTTTGTGCCCATGTTGTCCCTATAATGTTATTATTGTTCCCCATAGAAGCCCAGTATTGTTATTGTTGTGCCCTTACATTGTTATTGTTATGTTGGCTATCATTATATTGTGACCCCTTAGACTCCTATATATAGAAAGGAGGTATTTCCATTTGTATCATCCAAGAATTGCTCATTTTTGTAACTTAGAGGAGGTTTCCCCCCTCCAAGAGGCTGATTTTGAAGTAGTTGATCTATCTTTTCTTCTATTTTGTGAGTTGTTTGCATAACATTTGGTATCAAAGCTTTGGATTCTAGGGTTTCTCTAGTTCAAGTAGGTCATCCTGGAATTTTAGCTATAAAAACGTTTCTACAAAGTTTCAGAAGCTAAAATTAAAACTCATTTGAACCTAAATCTTGATGAAATTTGGATACGAATTTCATACCATGTATCGATATAGTTTCCGATATATGATTCAGGGAAGTTATGGTTTTTGCAAGCTCCTGAATTATATATTAAACAAGTGACCTGGGGAAAATCATCATCACCTTCACTTTGATTTTCAGATTGAAATGTTATCAAAAGGCATAGAGAGAAGATGGAATGTATTTTTTTTTCCAGGTCTGAAGGTCGCAACAGTGACACATGGAACTTCATACAAGTTCACTCTACTGAACCAGTCTATAATTGGGTCATCGTGTGATATTTGGAATAATTCTTTCTTGGAGAATACAATCTTGATCCGACTTGTGGGTTTCGAAATAGGACTCAAAGGGCTACCTCTGGACGAAATTTCAAACCTCATAGATGCGAAATTACATAGATATAATAGATTAAATATCGAGCTCCTACAAGGAGAAAAAGTGTGTGTAGTCTTTTTAAAATTTTGCATAAGTTTGGTTTGAAAAATTAGTTGAAGGAATTCAAAGGGCATAGTGAAGCATAATTATCATTAATTGATGCCCCGAAGAAAGAAAATGGAAACACCTAGTAAGAAATAAAAAATATCTAGCATGAATCATGAAGAAGAGGAATAAATGCAACATGATATATCAAAATTATGAGACCAAGTCCAACAAATTTCACTCTCACAAAATGTAACAGAAGCTAAGATGTATGGTTTAAAGAAAGGCATGGAAGCTAATATGAATGACGTGGAGGCTAAGATGAATGGCATGGAAGCTAATATCAATGGCATGGAAGCTAATATGGATGGTTTATAAGTAAACATGAAGATTTGAAGAAATACATGGAATGTTTGAAGGGAGGTTTGGAAAAATTGGTACAAGAAATGCTTCCTAATGGTGAACGGTAGTACAGGAAACTCATATTGAGAACAAAAGAAATGTTAGTCACGATTTCATAGATTCTAACATTGGATTGAAGACCCACCATGTTCCAAATATTGATATGAGGAAGTTTGATGGAAAGGATCCCGTAACGTGGATACTATAGATGGAGCAATATTTCCATCTCCATAACGTGCAAAATACAAAAAAGGTACACATTGCAACTTTGTATTTCGAACCTAATCAGTTTGTATGGTATCGATGGATTTTCTCTCATAAACAAATTGTAACTTGGGAAATTTCTACGAAAGAAATGATAGCACATTACAAGGATAGAAAAAGAAACATCTTTTTTAGCCAATCGATAAATCTCAAAAAAAGGGTCCAAGGGTGGAGCACATTAAGGACTTCCAAAAATTGAATATAAGTGTAAAATATATTCCATAGGAGCATAGTATTTATGTGTTCATATGGAAATTAAAGGATAGCATCCAACATGAGTTTCTCCTTTGGGAATTTGATTCATTATAGAAGCCATTCAGGTTGGCAAGAAAAATTGAAAGCAAAAGTATGGCCACAAGGAAGCCTAGCAATCGCAACTATAAAGATGGAATTGTTGTTGTGCCCAACCTTCCACAACCTACAAGGTTGAAACCACAAGAATTGGAACAAAAAGAGAAAAGTGGATTTGTTACCGATGTGAAATATAATACACTAAAGGTCATAAGTGTGCTGAGAAGAAATTATTTTACATAGGTTGTGAAGAGGAAGAAGAAAAGGAACAAAAAGCATCAAAAGAAGAGGATACACACCAGGAAAAAACACTAGATAAATAAGAAATGAACCTGACCATATCTTGTAATGCAATTGCTAGAATTACCACTCCTCAAACTATCAATATAGAAGGGCGTATTAAGGAGAAATAGGTAATAGTGTTGATGATTTGGGAAGTACCCATAATTTTATTCATTGTAAGATAGTGAAGGAATTGTATTGCTTCCTATATACAACACCGGAGTGTTAAGAGATGGTTTCCAATGGAGGAACCATAAATTTCTTTGGAAACTGCTATAATATCAAGCTATCCATGGGAGAATATGTGTTGAATAGACCAATTCTTTCCATTCCAATGGGTGGTGCTGACGTTGTACAAGGAGTCTAATGGCTACAATCTTTGGGTACAATAGCTGTTAAGTTTCAAGAAATGTTCTTGAATTTTTTTCAGAAGCAAAGGAAGTTGAATTAAGGAGTATCACAGGGAATATGAGAAAGATAATCATCTCTAATGGCATGAAAAAGCTTCTAATGAAAGAACAATGTGGCGTAATTGCATAGTTATGTTCACTAGATGTTCCCACATCAAAATCCTATATTTCTCCAAATATCCAAAAAGTGTTCGATAATAATTCTAGGGTATTTGGGACTCCCAAAGGCCTCCCACCTATTTGTGATCATCATCATGCTATTCATTTGATTCCAGGAAGTGTTCATCCAAACATCAGGCCTTAAAGTTATCCCTATGCCCAAAAGAGTGGAATTGAACGTATGGTTGCAAAAATGCTAGAGGCTGGTATAATTCAACCTAGTCAAAGTTCTTTCTCTGCTCCAGTAGTATTTTTGCACAAGAAGGATGGATCATGGCGCATGTGTCCAAATTATAGGGAGTTCAACAAGCTCACTATTAAAGATAAATTTCCCATTCTTGTCATTGATGAATTATTGGATGAATTACATGGAGCAATTTACTTCACCAAGTTGGACCTTCGTTCAGGATATCATCAAATCAAAATGAAGACTAAAGACATTCTGAAAACAAAATTTAGAACTCATGAGGGTCATTATAAATTTTTGGTCATGCCTTTTGGCCTTACCAATGCACCTTCTACATTTCAAGGTTTGATGAATTCCATTTTCAAACCCTTCCTTACGAAATTTGTGTTAGTATTTTTTGATGATATACTAATCTACAACAAGTCTTCGAAGTATCATGTTCAACATGTTGATAGAGTTCTCAAACTATTGGAGGAGAAACAATTATATTCAAAAACCTCCAAATGTTTCTTTGGAGTACAAGAGGTGGAAGGGTCATATTGTATCTCATGAAGGTGTTAATGTAGACCCTAACAAAATTCAAGCCATTAAGGAATGGAAAATCCCCACATCCATAAAGAATCTCCGAGGATTTATCGGGTTTACATGGTATTACCACAAGTTTGTTAATAATTATGGGATAATAGGAGCACCTCTAACAACATTAGTAAAGAAAGAAGCATTTTCTTAGACTCCAGAAGGAACTAAGTCCTTTGAACATCTTAAAGAGACAATGTGCCAAACACTAGCTTTAGATATGCCAAACTTCACAAAAACCTTTATTGTGTAATGTGATGCCTCGGGAAATGGAATTGGTGTTGTTTTAATGCAAGAATAAAAACCCATTGCTTTTGAATGTCGTCCAATCAAAGGAAAGTATTTACCCAAAGCTATTTATGAGAAGGAAATGTTGGCAATTCTACATGGACTTAAGAAATGGTGACCTTACCTAATGGGAAGACACTTCAAGGTAAAAATGGATCATGATAGTCTTAAATACTTTTTAGAACAAAGATTATATTCAGAAGAGGAACAAAAATGGGTCACAAAGATGCTGGGTTACGACTTTGAAATCATTTACAAAAAAGGGAAGAAAAATGTTGTTGCAGATTCACTCTCAAGAAAGGATGAGGATGTGGAAGCATTTCTTTGTGCCATTTCTATTATCCATCCAGATTGGATAAACGAAGCAAGGGATTAATGGAAGAATGATGAAGAATTGTGGGAACTCATTCAAAAGTTACAACAAGATCCTACTACATATGATACATTTAGCTGGAAAAATGACTCGTTATGGTACAAAGATCACTTACACCTCTATAAGAATTTCCAACTCAAACAAAAGATTCTTCTGGAATTGCACACCTATCCCTTAGGATGAATTTTAGGATTTTTAAAAACTTAACATAGGGTTAAGAAGGAATTTTTCTGGGATGGCCTTAAATCTGATATTCAAAATTTTGTGGAAGAATGTTTGGTTTTCCAACAAAATAAAGTTGAGACAATTAAGACCCCAGTTCTATTATGACCTTTATCCATTCCAACTCAATGTTGGGAAGAGGTTTCAATGGATTTTACCATAGGTTTACCCAAGTCTGAAGGAAAGAGTGTCATTGCGGTGGTAGTTGATATAATGACCAAGTATACACACATTTTTGCATTATCTCATCCATGTAAATCCAATACAATTTCTACTACATTTATGAAAACAATTCAAAAGCCACATGGAAACCCAAAGATCATTATAAGCGAATGAGATCCTATTTTCACTAGAAATTTTTGGACAAAATTATTTTCTTGTCTCGGTACTGAGTTAGCTCATAACACATCTTATCATACTCAATATGATGGGCAAACTGAGATAGTGAACAAATGTTTGGAAGGATATCTTTGTTGCTTTATATCTTATAAACAAAAACAATGGGTCAAATGGTTGCCTATGGCTGAATGGTGGTATAACACTTCCTTCCATACTGCAACAAAAATGACCCCATTTATGGCACTTTATGGATATCGTCCACTGTCCATCACATCATATTTAAGAGAAAATTCTAAGGTTTAAGCAGTGGAATATCACATTGAGCATCAAAAAAAGTTTCTCCAACTCTTAATGGATAAACTAACTTTGGCGTAGAATAGAATGAAACAATAGGAAAATCAGCATCGGAGTGAAATAAGTTTTTATGTAGGTGATTGGGTATTTCTACGACTACAATCATACAAACAAATTTCCCTCAAGAAAGCTAAGAAGGATAATAAATTATCACGAAAGTATTATGGTCCATACAAGGTGTTGCAAAAGATTGGTACTATGGCATACAAATTGGAACTTCCTGCATCTTCTCGAGTGAACCCAATTTTACATGTTTCATGCTTAGAGAGGGTTATAGGTGACAAGCTCTCAGTTAAAACAATATTGCCAAAACTTGAAAAGGAAGGAAAAATAATATTGGAACTTGAAGTAGCCACTGAAACAAGAACTTGACGACTATGAAATCGATAAATTTCAGAGTATCTCATAAGTGGAAGGACTTACCTATTGAAGATTCAACATGGGAGGACAAGAATTTTATACAGAAGCATCCATAACTACTCAAGCATTGAGGAAAATAGTTCTTTGAAGGAGAGGGGCATGCTAGGTTCCTATAATAGTAGTGTATTCCCTTATTATTATTGTCATTGTAGCCCCTTATTGTTATTTTTGTGCCCATGTTGTCCCCATACTGTTATTATTGTGCCCCATAGAAGCCCACAATTTTTATTGTTGTGCCATTATATTATTATTGCTATGTCGACTTTGATTATGTTGTGACTCCTTCGAATCCTATATATAGAAAGGAGGTCTTGTCATTTGTATCATCTAAGAATTACTCATTTATGTAATGTAAAGGAGGTTTCTCCCCTCAAAGAGGTTGAATTGGAAGTTGTTGATATATCTATTCTTCTATTTCGTGTGTTGGTTGCATAACAGTAGGCCACCAAAATCCTACCCTCAAAATACTTTGCGTAGTAGCTTTTCCTTCATAGTGTCCACCAGTTGTGCCCCCATGAGCCTCTACTAGAATAATCTATCTTTCATGTTCAGGAACATATCTGCACAACATCTCATCTGGTCTCATTTTTTATATCTATATTTCTATTAATGAAAAGTCAGCTGCCTAATTGTTTCTTTTGCTGCATAGTATACTCTGAAGGAGCCATTCATGTGGTCAAAAATTGAATGATACCTATGAAATGGTCATTCGCAACTCTGGTTGCAAATAACTACACATCGGGGAAATTATCCTCTATGCTAGTTGGTTCTTCCCCATTTTCTAGTATTGACAAATAATTAGGTCTTGCATTCAATCTCCTTCATTTAACAATCATATCAAACTCTTATTCCTGGAATAATAGTAACCATCTCCAAATCATTCCTCCCAAGACTGGTTTATTAACCAATTACTTCAATGCAGAATAATATGTAAAATTTTTAAAGTGTGACCCTAACAAATAGTGTCTAAACTTCTGCAAATCATATACCATGCCCAGTCCTTCCCTTTCTATAGTAGTGTAATTCGTTTCTTCTTTAGATAACTTTATACCTGCAAAATCTATAGGATGATCAATCCCTCCTGCACCAGGTTGTTCCAGTACTAGTACTAAAGCTATACAAGAGGCATCCACATGGACATGGAATTCCTTATTCCAATAAGGGAACATAAGTATAGGTGTAGCTACCATTTTTTCTTTCAATATTTTGAGGATCTTTTGACATTATTCTTTCCACTAAAAAGTTACATCCTTCTTTAACAACTTCTCTGAAAGTGTAGGGATATGAGCATACCCCTTTATGAACTTCCTATAATACTTAGTATGTCCCAATGTAGAGTGAAGCTGTCTTACTATCTTAGGTGGAGACAAGTTCACAATGATAGAAATATTAGTTGGGTCCACCATTAGTCCTTTCTTTTAGACAACATGTCCCAACAATACGTCGAAAGGTACACAAAATATGCACTTCTATAGGTTCAAAGAGATCTGATATTGTCTACATGTGTCGAGCATAAGTATTAAACTTCAGACATGTTTTCTCAACAATACAAATATTGTCAAATCATCAAAATATACCTCTAAAACCTTCCGGATGTATTCCTTAAAATCTTCAACCACAACACTATAAAATATAGCAAGGGAATTTTTTAATCCAAAAGGAATTATTGTGTATTCATATGAGCCCCATTCTATAGAAAATGTGGTCTTAGGTCGATCTTTAGGTACAATCCTAATCTAATGATATTCTGAGAATCCATCTATAATTGAGTAAGCTTCTTGACCTCCTACATTATCTAGCACTTCATCTATGAAAGGGGTAGGGAAGGGATCATGCAAAAATGCATCATTCAACTTTCTCAAATCAACACAGCTCCTAATTTCTCCTTGAGTCTTCTTCTCTTGCACCACCATAGGACTCACTCATTCTGACTCTTCTACAAGTTCAATAATTCCTTCTACTATCATCTTACCAAGATCTACCTTCAATTTCTCCTTATACTTTGGGTTCAACCTGTAAGGTATTTTCTTGACTCATAGATCTCCTATTATACCCTTCATCTATGAAAACTTGGTGGGAAATAGTTCTTAATAATCATGAAGTAACTATGCAACTTTACCAAATGTCTCTTCATCCCAGTAGTTTCGTATTGTTACAAACTTGGGTTCCTTCTATGATCCTATGTTCACCTTCTTCGTCTTCAGTGGCTTCGTTATGTCAGGTATTTCTAGCTCAGGTCCAATTATTCCATGGTATCCTTTTGAATTTGCTATGTCGATTTTGTGAGGATCCTCTTCTTCATATGCAGTAAGGTTATAACACTCCAATGTATTTTCTATTTGCACAGCCCAATTAGGTTGCTGCCATGCCAGTGGGGTTACATTCTCAAATATCCTCTTCTTCATTGTCTAAAGGGCCAAATATATGTATGGAAAATCATCCCCAAAGTTTAATTTTAATATGAATCCACCAACCCTGTCTTCCCCGTTCACCATACCATGTTGAAGCTCCATTTCTAGGTACCAGTTCTTAGGGATTGTCTCTATTGTATGAATGAATCCATGTACCCATTCTTGCTCTGGAATCTCATTCAGTTTTATAGTGCATAGTTAGATATACTTCATCAGATTAGTTTCACCATCATATTTTATCTCCATCTTTGTATCTATCTATCCAAACCTTATACCCATCAATCTTCGACATTCCTACCAACCTCTTGTATTCTTCTTCTGTGCATTCCACCATCTTGCAAGGGTAGCATTTAGGTATATATCCAAGGACGACAACCTTTGATTTTTTGGATCTTGTTCTTCATAATCATTGATTAAAGTATTTACATCACCTAAGAAATCATAACAACCTAGGTTACAAACCGCAGATATCATAGAACAAACTGATTTGGTATTTCTTACACAACGCCTTGTGAATACTTCATGTAACCTATTCTGCCAATTCTGCAACTCTTCCTTTGAGTTTGAGGTACAATAACTATCACACTCCCAACTCAACCTGCCTTCTATAGTAGGGTTAATAAAATATTTTTCCTTCACTGTCATTTGATAGATATTGTCTATGTTAGCTCAACAATATTCTTCTTTGACTAGTTCTGTATATCTTACTCCTTCTAATGGATGTTTGAAGGAAATAATATGAGAGTAATTGTTGCTGAACCATTTATTGGTGTTGTTTGGATTGACCCAGGTTCAATCTATACTGCACACCAAACAAACCCTCAATCACTGGCCCCTATTCTTATTTGAGCTCTTCCAACCTTTTCACAATGGAAAGCAATTACCGAATCCACAATGGCTTCGGCAACAACCTGCAAGAAGATCTTAGTATCACACGAAGTGACTATGGGAGGATGTAGAACTAGGTTTCTGTAGCCTTGAAGGATTATAAGATGTGGTATTATTATGTTATCTTATTATTTTCATTTATAAATCATTTCACTGAATTAGATTAATCAATTAAGCATGCCATATAAAACCATAAACCATGATTGTGATGAAATAAAATGCAACTGTATACTTTACAATAGATAATAAGCGAATATTCACATTAAAACACAAATTTACCATGGTTCACCCCAATTTAGGGCTATTTACATAGGAACTATTTCTTAATATAACGAATCTTTGAAGAACAAATAGTTCTTGGCATGTGCACTAAGCTGCAGGTTGTATTCACACTCAGCTGCAGAGCCTTGCTTTCTCTAGCAAATCACAGATCATAATAATTTACCCATAACACTGATATGGATCGATTGGTGATTCTCTTCTTCTAATTTTACCCTATATATACTATTGCATCGAAGGGTTACATCATCAAAATACCATGGTCCAAATGCCATGGAATCCCTAATACAAGCAACTATGACACCAAAACCCATTGGTCCTTTATAAAATTGTGCACTTATACAAAAAGGAGGGGCTTCGACCCACCCTGAAGACGTTACACCACATGGTTTATTTAATTCCTCAAATTTCACTCTATTGTGCAGTCCACTTTGTGCTCTATTCCATGTTGTTCACTTAGTGGGTCCTGACCCAGGTTCAGAGTTAGTTTTTCCAAACAAATCCCTACACTACTAGCCCTTTTGGCATCAATCCGCATAGCGTGGACTGAAGTCTCACTTGAAGCAGTATGGGGGATGCTGGAACCAAGTTTCTGCACCCAACGATTGGTGTAATGTCGTTTTATTCCCTAAACCGACCTTCGTGTAGGTCGATAAGCCCTTAGGGCTTATCGATATGACTACCCTTAATAAGCTCCTATACCTCTGTGAATGTTCATGACTCTCTTTTGCAGACCCTAAACAGGTGAATTAACCACTTACAGGCCTCTGTGATTACTCCTAATCCCGTGTTTTACCCAGATCGACCTAAGCATTGAGAGCTTTAACATGCAATAAGATATGATTTTCGTAAATGGTTAATATTAAGTGCATTCATATAACAACATCAATTATGTAAAGTCGCTCATCAATACAATATTATTTCATAACCCATCATTCATTACAACATAAAAGAGAATTCATTCATAATAGAAGTAAATGGACAAAACACAAGAATTTCTGCAATAATCTATTTATTAATACTTTAGTTCTACTTATAACCTCAAGACTTCCCTACGCACTAAGATGCAGGGGTCCGCGTACTCAACTGCAGACTCTACTCTAGGCATCTGCGCACAAAGCTATAGAGCCTCTCTTCTACTCTAAGAATTCCTCGCTCTTGTCTCTACTGACCCATTACATTCAACTTCATCATCCATATCTATCTTAGACTCTCTAAGATTCTCCTATTTATACAATCCCATGGTCCGCGGACCATGGGTGGATCTACAAAAGCTGACGCAACTTACATAAAAGAAGGGTAAAGCCCTTTATGACACTTTAGCTATCTACACACTGTGTGACCACAAATTGTGGAGAATTTACATTTTATACAACAAAACTTGGGATTTTGCCCCAAAATTGACCCTAGCGGACCCCATCCCAACATGCCCACAAAACTTGGGCTTTTGCCCCAAAATTTACCCTATGAGACCCCATCCCAATAGGCCCCCAACACAAAGATACTGACTCACCCTCAAGTCACTCTACTGGCGGGAAGATCTTACTGCGGAGACGTCCCAACTCTACTTGTTCCACCGCTACCTCAATCACACTTTGGGTGGTTTCCTGTTTGATCTACTCCATCAGCTGCTCTATTGTTGGTCCCGCACTGTCTACCTTGATTTTGTGCCACGTGTTGTAGGCTCGCCAACTTCTCCTAAATTTTGATGGAGATAATGTAGGCCTCATCCAGCCAAGAACCCAATCTGGCCTTGATGACTGCCTCTTTCCTCTAGGCTGCTTCCAACTGTTCAAGTAGTTGTTTCACCTCCTGTATCTTGTCCAATCGTTGTGCTATAGTGATGGTTCTGCTATCACTCTCGCTTCATCATACTACTATTGCAATTGATGGGCTTCTTTATTTAACCTCTGTAGGTTAGGATCTTCCTCCACGGATTGCTCGAAGAGTGCGGTGCAATCCACCACCATGACATCCACTGTTGCGATTCCATCCTTTACAGTGGCTTCATTTCATTCTCTGACCTCTAATGGAGTTTAAGGCTATGAATTCAACTCTAACACTCTGATTTTTAGATTCAGTTCAAACTAAACCTTGGCCACTTTTGTCTTGGTTTCACACATGCCTGCAACCAGCTTCCTGATCTTTGCCTCCAATGGTGCTTCCTCTAGGATATGTAGTTCTGGAATTGTTTTGGATGCCTCAGCCACCATGGCTGCAAGCTGGTCATTATGTTCCTGAACATCCTTCTGGGCCTCTGGCACTGCTGATTTCTCCATGAACATTTGTTCATTGTTGACTTTGTACTCGCTTATCAGGCTCAGTGTGCACTGCTCCCAGGCCTTAACCTATGCTATCACACCTACCTAGAGTGTGTGAAGAAACTCACTAGGGAGTGTGGCTAGGTTAAAGACAATATTCTTCAAATAGCTGACAATAGCCTTGCCAATGGCTGGTTCCACGGTCAAAGCTCCATCAGGGAGTGCTACTGCCTGGAGGTCCAACAATCGAACCATCTCTACGGCTTACATGGTTCTCATTGCCAAACTTGTTCATGCAGTGCTGCTCTTTCCTGCACCTCCCTGGATTCTAGTCATTTGGATCTGCAACTCGCACAAACTTGTTTGGATGGTGCTCAGTGCCTAGTTTTGTTGTTTCTCAAACTGCTGAAACGGTTTTGCGGTAGTATCCCACACCTTGTCTCCAATTTCATCTAGGTCATTGTCCGTCAAAGAAATTGGATCCAACGATAGCTTGGTGAATTTTTTCTTCTTCTGCGGTCCTTCATTTTCCTAATTCCTGTATTGCTTCACTCAGACGGGAGTGCTCTCTTGCTTTTCACCACTCTTTGTCCTCCATTTGGGGTGAACGCGACTTCTAACTTCTTTCGGAGCCCTCCTCTTCCTGATCTGCATGTTTCTTTGCGGCGTGCTCTGCTTCTACCTAGGCCTTCTGCTTGGCCTCTTTCTTGCACTTTTCAGCCAATTTCTGAACCTTCTATTTGGCCACGTCCTACTTCTGCCTCTCTGTAGACTTTCTAGTCCCTACAGTTAGGTCGAAAGGAGATGACACTATGTGGGCCAGTGCTTGATGAACTCTTCAATAGCATCATCAGTAGCAAGGTAGGGTAGGTCGAACTATTTCTTCTCTGGATCCTTCTGTGCCTAGATGTATACATGGTGAAAGTTAACTTTGAACTCCACATACACGGGAGTTGTTCAAACATAGTTGGTCGCAACCACAACTTTTGGTTGATGGCCATGTGAATACTTGCCTCCATCAGGACCCAAAATACTTTGCTCTTAGTGACCCGCATGGCATCTTTTGTGGCTCAGAGAGATGCAAATTTTGCGGCTTCCAGTAAATATTTCTCCACTAGAGGAAACTAGTTGTCCTCCCGCAAATCCCACGTGATGAGAATTATCGAGTGCAACAACCAAAAATAGTGGAACGTCTTACTCATCAGCACGACACTTTCTCATAACCTTGCCAACTAGAATATGTGTGGAAAACTTTACTGTTGTGTCAATAATGGAAGTAATCGAATACCCGTGTTGCTTCTTCACAAGTTTAAAATTTTCCTTCATCTTCTCAGCGAGGTCGTGCTCACTTTTCTTTCCACGAAACGCATTGGCCATATTTAACCCAAAGTGTGGCAATAGTGTAATATGATCAATCAGATTATCAGTGATGGGGATCAACACGTTCAACCACAAGCACCCTTCATGCACCAAGCGGAACAACTTCTTAATGACGATCAATCTTATATTTGAGTGATGGTAGTGGGGCACCCACAACATGTTCAACAACCCTGACTTGTTTACTCCGTGAATCCATTCCACAGGCTCCAACGCAGTGACACCAGATTCTTTCTTGGAGACCCTCTGCATGAAAGTGTCGGTAGCAAGGTGGGGGAACCACTCATGGTCCAGCAAATTCCAATCTTCAAGATTTAAGTGTGGGATCCATGCCAAGCATGGACCTTTGAAGGTGAATTTTTCTTGTAACAGGGGTGTATTGTGGAGGAACTATCCTGTATCTGGGTCCTTCGGTACCTTCACTTTGCCCTTGCATGCAGGGATATACTTCGGCAATCCAGATATAGGGTCCACCCCCTCAATTTCAATGTCTTCCATGCACCGCATCAATGTCGATGACTCACGCAGTGACACAAACTTCTTTTTTTTATCTTTCTTCAGCTTGGGAACCTCTCTCACCAGCGTAGGCTTCAGCCTACGCAACCTCAGAGCCGTAGACACTGCTGCTGGAACCTCCGCACTCACAACTTCTGCAACCACTCCCTCAGAAGTGAGATCTCCACTAGTACTCATGGCTTCCACGGGGCTTGGTCCTAGCATCTTTTCAAGGATGAATGTTTGATTTACCTATGATAACTTGGCAAATGTAGGGCTTGCGACTAAATCCTCCCAATACGAGCGATTGATAGGAAATCGAAAGAACAGTGAAAAATTCTAAAAACGGAAAGTGTTTTTTTGCTGGATGACCATGCGTACTTTATAGGAAAATTTGAATTCAAATTTGACCGTTCCCCCCAAAATCCATCCATAAATGCTAGGGTGGTGGTAGATTTCCAAATATTTCACCCTTAAATTCAGCCTTAAATGCCTTAAATGTCGGCCCCCGCTCCTCTTAACCATCTCCTGGCAGTCAAATCATGAATAGTGATGGTAACGGTCACTTTCTAGCTGTGTGGCGTGGTCTCCCCTTCCATAGCGCAGCTTCCTTCACGCTTCTTCTAGTGCTGTGACACCCTCCTATTTCACATGGACCCCTTGTCACGTAACTCTTTAAACTGGGCAGTGTAGCTTATAGTCTCGCGCCTCCTTGCAGCTACTTGGAGCGCTAGGACTGTGCTACCATGATGTAGTCATTGGGCCAGATCCCCGTGGTATGGCTTCAATCGTCTTCCATTTACCTTTCCCATAAATGGATCTCCATTCAATTTCACGAGCTGAACTACTCCACCATCGATCATCTCTTTGATGACGTATGGCCCCAGCCAATGCACCTTAAATTTTTTTGGAAACTCATCAAACTTGCTATCATACAATAAAACTAAATCATTTACCTTGAAGGTGTGCAGTTTGATGTGTTGATCACGCCATGCCTTTTCACATTCCTTGTAAACCTGCTGATGGAATCCAACCAAAAATCAATCTTCCTCGAGCTCTCCTAGCTGCGCAAGCCTTTCTTCTAAGGCTATGTGGTCCACCATTCCTGTAAAAGCTGCTATGCATAGAATAGGCACAATGTACTCCTTAGGAATCACAACCTCTATGCCATATACCATCCTAAAGCGTGTCTGACCAGTAAGCTTCTTATAAGTAGTTCTATAAGCCCATAATACTATTGGTATGTGCACATTCCAATCATTCCTCTACGCATTGCAAACCTTTGTTAGTGTACACTCCAATATTTTATTAAAAACCTCAATTATCCCATTGGCCTGAGGATGATATGGTGTACTCTTCTGATGATAAACTTGGAATTCTTTTGTCAACAGGTTGATCGTTTCCTTGAGGAAATGCATACCGCGATCACTCATGAAAATATTCGGACAACCAAACCTAGTGACCACATATTCAAATAAGAAATTCATTATTGTTTCCCTTATATAGTCCTTCATGGGTTGTGCCTACACCCATCGGGTAAAATACTTGGTCGCAGTAATGATATACCGCACACTTTTCTTCTTTCCTGGAGGCTAAATTGGTCCTACCAAATCAATTGCCCATTTCTCAAATGGCTACAATAATACCTACAGATTCAAAGGAATCTCATCCCTCTATGATGGCCTACTGGTTCTCTGACATGCATCGCATGCTCTACAATATGCTTTGGAATCTTTATGCAACATTGGCCACCACAACCTAGCATGTAAGATCTTCTACACTGTTGCTTTTCCTGCATAATGGCCTTCCGTATCCCCTCCATGAGCTTTAGCTAGGATATTGTTTTGTTCAAAACCAAGCACATAGCGTCACAATATCTCGTCTGACCCCATCTTATACAAGTGGCCTGTAATAACAAAAAATTATGTTGCACACACCACCAATTCCTTCTTCTGTTGACTAATGTATCCTTTTGGATCCATTCTCGTAGTCAAGAAGTGGATAATGTCTGCAAAAAGATTATCTTCTATGTGCACCACAAAGAGCTATGTGTCAGGCATCCCCTCCTCCAAATTGGTGGGCTCCTCCACTGTTTCAATGAGCGACAAATGGTGTGGCCCTACATTCAATCGTCTTGGCTTCACAATTGCCTCAAAATCATACTCCTGAAACAATAGTAACCATCTGCATATTTTCCCACACAACACTGGCTTGTTAACTAGGTAATTTAATGCAGAATGGTTTGTATACATTTTAAAGTGTCATGGCAGGTAATGTTTGAACTTCTAGGGCACGTACACCATCGCCTACCCTTCGTGCTCTGTCATCGAATAATTCTTTTTAGCCTTAGACAACTTCTTGCTTGCAAAGGCTATAGGGTGATCCAATTCCCCTTCTCCGACATGTGTCAGCACTACTCCCAACACAATACATGACACATCCACATGCACATGAAATTCCTTCTTCCAATCTGGGAAGACTAGGATCGGTGCCGTGACCATTTTCTCCTTCAATACATCCAGACTCTGCTAACATTCTTCATCCCAACAGAATGTAGCATCCTTGATTAATAGCTTTTGCATCGGTGCGGTAATCTGGGCATAACTCTTGATGAACTTTCGATAGTATCCAGTATGACCCAGTGTTGTGTGCAGTTGTTTAACACTTCTTGGCACCTCCAAATTAATTATAACCATGACCTTAGTAGGGTCCACCATTAATCCTTGTCTACATATCACATGACCCAACAAGATTCCGAAAGGGACACAAAATAAGAATTTCTTCAAGTTTAGCGTGATCTGATACCTTCAGCATGTATCCAACATCAAGCGCAAACTAGCTACATGGCACTTTACTAGTCCAAACATTGTCCAATCATCAAAATATACCTCCAAAAATTTGTGAATGAACTCTTTGAACACCATGATGACTACACATGAGAAGATCATTGGTGCATTTTTAAGCCCAAAAGGAATTACCGTATACTGAAAGCATCCCCACTCAGTCGCGAAGGTCATCTTACTCCTATATTCTTGTGTGATTTTTATCTGATGGTATCTAGAGAACCCATCAGCGAACAAATATGCTTCGTTCCTGCCAACATTATCCAATACTTCATCTGTGAACAGAGTTGGAAAAGGATCATGAACACATGCATCATTGAGCTTTCTAAGATCTACACAAATCTTGATTTCATCCACTTTCTTCTTTTCCTAAACAACCATTGGACTCACCGAATCAAATTCCTCAACTAGTTCAATAATACCTACTACAAGAATCTTGTCCAATTCTAGACTGTTGAAAGTTGGCAACAAGAAATGCTAAAATAGCACTGCTAAAAATAGCAGTTTGGGTACCAGTGTTGGATTGAGCAATAGGGAATGAAAAATGGAAGTGCTAAAAATAGAATTCTATTTTTAGCAGTTCAGGATGGATTCCTATTTTAGTCAGTCCCTAGACTAAAAATAAGAAGTAAAATTCGACTTTGAACTTAACATTTGTTTGAAAATAAATTAATTAAATCTCCATGAGTTAATTAGTTGCGAAAAATAAAACATGAAGTCTATGTGAGGACATGAAATAGTTTATCTATTAATTGAGGAATTTATCCATCAGTTAAAGAGATAAGGATGAGTTCTAATTTTAGTATTAATTAATTGGCCCAGTTAACTAAGTCAAGTCCAGTTATAATTGATTTAAATAGTTTGTTTAAATTAATGTGAGTTAAGTTAGTTAATGCATGCTTACATATAACTGTTGCACTTCAGATAATTGAAGATTCTCTCATGAATAACTTATGCATGTCAATTCAAACAGAGACCGAGTTGAGATCAAAGAAGGGATAGTGTACTATCATTTGGATGAATTTTTTCCTATAAAGGAAGCTGGTCCACGGAGAAGGATTTATCTCCTTCAGTACTACGTAGTTCGATCAGAGGTTAGTGAGTGTGTGAAGAGGCCAATTCACACAAGTGGTTGCACTGGACCTGAATCAAAATTGTGCAAATAAATTGGAGGCTTCGAGGGTAGACTAGAGGTTAGAGAGAGGCCTTTGATTGTTTATGAGTAGCAGATGTATTGCAGAGAGAGCACGATAGCTTTTGAGTTAATTCTTGTTGTAATACTGGCTATATTTCCACTTGTATGATAATACAGAGTTGGGGTTTTAGGCTGAGGCTTTCCCTGGGTTATATATTCTGTGTTATGTGTGATTGATTGCTTCTTATCAGTTATATGTGTTCTTTTGATGTTGCTCATGTTCGATTAAGCTTCCGCTAATTTGGTTGTAGAAGTAGATCAAGTATTTTGCTTTAGTCTATTGCATTATCAGGTGATCTGCAGGTGGGAATTTCTACGTAGACGAACCTTTTCCTTGTATTTGGGATTAAGACGATATGGCCTTTGCTTAATAGGCTTCACATTGATTTTAAAGTTATTTTCATCGCTCCCAATTTTCCGATGATGCCTTTCAAATTCGAAAATTTCGTGGGAAATAAATCCTAATATTTTCGAAGCAACTCAGTGACCTTGTCCATTATAGCATTATCCTAGTAGTCCCCTATCTTTGCAAACTTTGGTTCAGCCTCTATGCCAATGTTTACCTGTCTAGTTTTCAGTGGTGTGGTAATATCTGGATTCGCTATCTGCGGCCCCTCAACCTCGCGGTAGCCTTCTGCCTTTGGGATGTTAATTTTCCTTAGATCCTCCTCTCCTTCTTCAACAGTCACATTATCGCACTCCAATGCATGGTGCAGCTGGGTGCTCCAATATAGTTGAATCAAGTCCAAAGGATCCTATGGTATTCTAAAGATCACTACCTTGGCCTCCTGCAATGCCTCGTTAATACATTTGAACCCATATTCAAAGTTGAATGTCATCAAGAATCTTTGTCTCAAATAGTCCCATTCTTTAGTGCCATGGCAGAGCTTTGTTTCCAAGTACCAATTCATTTGTATTACATCAAAAGTGTGATAGAAAAAATGTACCCACTCATGTTGCAGCTCCGTCCCATAAACGTCAGTCCATTTTGCTAAATGATCACGCGGATCATTCCTTCCATCTTATTTCTCTGTTAGCCAAACTTTTGGGTGACCAAACTTCAACCTCATCATTCTTTTGTATTCACGCCATCCATCAAAATTGTCTTTGTGCATACCCCACCATCTTGCGGGTGTAATGCGCAGTGCCAAATCCAAGGTTTGGAAGTGATGCTTCTCTGGTACATCCCTTTCAAGTGCATCCAAAAATTTACCTACATTACTTAGACCATCATAATAAGGAAAACTCCTTACCTTCGATGATAAAAAGCGCAATGATTTAGTCATCATGTTACAACGCAACGTAGAGACTTCATGCAACCTATTCTACCAGTTCTCCAACCCTTCATCTGAGTCTGATGTACAAGAACTTTTGTGGTCCCATGTAATGCGCCCATCAGTTGTCAGATTAACCCAATCTTGATCTCACACTACTATTTTATAGATATGATCCAGATCATCGTTGCTTTCCTCATAATATCAAACCGGTTTAGTATAGTGCATTCCTTCTATAGGGTCCAAAGGTACTACTATGCGGAGCGATTTCCTCTCAAATGACATTATCCGCCTCTTCAGATTGATTACCCCATTCATGTCGATAGCCCAATCAATTCCTAGGAGCATGGGGTAAGGATTGTTGTCATAAACAATTTCTATTACCTCAAAATCGGCCAATGCACTTGTGCCTTCAATATCTATTGTCACTCACTACAATATTCCCATGGGGATAATCTTCTGTTGATTTTCCATCCTCAATTGAATCAAAGACCACTACAGCATAGGTCTCCCCATTCTCTCCCATGTCTGTTTAGGCAAAACATTCACATCCAACCCAAGATCTAAAATAAATTGGTCCATTTCATATTCTTCTATTTGCACAGTGAGCCTCATCTCATGCCTAGTTCTTGCCTTATGCTTACCAATTTTTCTGACTATGCGAGGTCCTTCAAGAACATTTTTTTTACCAACACATTTATTTATTAGCTCATGTAATCCTTTCACGACCTTCCTATCATGTAACAACTTCATACAGGTCTCCAAGAAGGTAGTAAGCATGGATGGGTTCATTTCTTCAGATAGCTTATCCTGAATTCCTAAGGTAGAGGCCTCAGCAAAGTTTTTCTTCTCTTCCATGAAATTTTTTTCGTGTGTTGCAAATCAAATCCAACCTCTTTTTCTAGAGCCTTGTGGACCCATTCAACTTCCTTAGGTTATTTTCCTTTATACTCGCCAGTCGTCATTCCACTTCGCAGCACGATATTCACATTAGGATCTTCTTCGTGGGGTTCTGCCCTCATCATCTGTAGGTTATGGGTTGGTTGCTCAGGCTACACCCTCTTCTCCTGCATCTTAACTATTAATACAGGGTATTCTTCTATCACATGATCAAACTGAGTACAGTATCAGCACAATAGGCATGCTGGGCTTGTACAATCCCATGAGTAGTGTCCTAACACTCCACAATTGTAACAAATGACTTGTCCTGACCTCTACCAGGTCGTCTTGCTCCTCGACCTCTTCTGTGCCCCTAATATCCTCTGTGCGCTCCCCTAGTGCCTTGATCTAGAGGCAGTGTCTTTGTATACATTCGATACGTGGGTATTATTTCCATCATCAACTCATAGCTATGGCAATTACGCTCATCGTGACCCACTGATTTACAGACGTTGCATAAGAGTTGTTGCACTGTCTGCACAAATTTCTGCAGTAAGTGACAATTTTCCATCACATGCTTTCCATCTACCTGACAGATAACAAACCATAGCATGCGCCTTGTACTTGGCCCTATTTAAGCTTTCGACCTTAGAGGCAGTGGCGCTCCTCCTACAACATAATTCGCAAAGACAGGGCAATGATCTTTATCATGCCCTCGACTTTTACACTTCAGGCACCAAAGTTCTTTACGCACCTCTGGCGAAGCCACTCTATCCTTATTCAGGCTTTGAAACTCTAGGCAAAGATTATGCAACTCCACGTGAATCTATTGAACTCCCAAAGTAGCATCTTTAATTTTTCTCTCATGTAATATCATCGCAATTTCCAGGGCTTCCGCCTGGGTCCCAATATTTTGCTTCGATAAGGCAACCCTTAGGTGAGGCAAGAGTGAGGCTACAAACCATTCATGGTGCTGCCCATTGGTGAGATTCATGTTAGCCTCACGGATCTGGAACTTCAATCTCTGATCCAGCTCCTAGGGTGTTTCGCCAGGCCTCATCATGATTTACTTGAATCCAACAACTAATTTCAATTCAGATTTGGGCTTATTGAATTCATTATTCACCGCAGTTTGAGTGTCTGCCATGATGCCATCGGGTTATCAGTGTAGTACTTAATGTAACATGTTAGCGTGACATCCTGCACAATATTAACCAACTGCACTTTCTTCATATGATCATCTATAATATTTTGGGTTGTCCACATGGCCTTCACAATGAACCAAAACTAGTCTAGGTCCTCATTTCCCAAGCTATTGAAAATGGGCAACTTCATCATATTCGACATATTGAACGGTGGCGATGTGGGCGAAGGAGTATGATGTGGAGGTGAAGATGGAGGTGGTTTGGGCTAATGGGGTATTCACAAGAACCCTTGCCTTATTAACTAGACAACGCTCTGTGGTGAAGCCTGTGTTGATCATTCATCAACACTTAGAGGAGGCTCAATCAGTGGGCTATATTTAGGACCTATTCTCCCTCTATCCTTAAATATATTTCCACTTCACGTAGCTCCAAACATTAAGGTAATGGCATAAACAGTTTTTCACAGAAGAGCACCTTAATCCAAGTATTCAAATATCTTAAATACTTACCTCGCAGTCCCTTGAAAAAGTGTCGTTCTACTTCATTGTAGCTGACCGAGGTATTACCCGTGAATTCTATCATAAATCCTCCTATGATGCAATCAAGCTAGTGATCAACAACATGCATGATCTTATCTTTAGAGGCTTCCAATCTCCGCACTAGCTCCATGGTCCACACTATTGGGCCGTCAAGCCTCCACCTTCCCTGGTCGTCTGACAATTTAGCGATCCACTCATATAGCTCGATCGGGAAGGACCAGAAGAAAATTTCATGTATCTCTGTGTATAGATACTTGTCCAAACACTATTCTTTTGTCAGGGGTGGATTTATGTTTTCTTGCACCGTGAATTAATGGATCTTTATGTTCAACCACTCATTAATTTCTTTCTTTTTTGGATTACAGTGATGCGACATCACACATCTCTTTATGCAGATCCCAGTCTCGAAAACTGAACCATTTCTTGGATAATGGGTCCTGACCCAGGTTCAAAGTTAGTTTTTCCAAACAAATCCATACACTACTGGCCCTTTTGGCATCAATCCACAGAGCACAGACTAAAGTCTCACCCAAAGCAGTATGGGGGGATGATGGAACCAAGTTTCTTCACCCAGAGATTAGTGTAATGTCATTTTATGCCCTAAGCCTACATTTGTGTAGATCGATAAGTCCTTAGGGCTTATCGATATGACTACCCTTACTCAGCTTCTATCCATCCACGAATGTTCACAACTGGATTTTGTGGACCCTAAATAGGTGAATCAACCACTCACACACCTTTATAATTTCTCCTAATCCTGTGTTTTACCCAGATTGGCCTAAGCGTTAAGAGCTTTAACATGCAATAAGATATGTTTCGTGTAAACAATTAATATTAAGTGCCTTTATATAACAATATCAATTATGTAAAGTCTCACATCAATGCAATATTATTTCATAACCCATCATTCATTACAACACAAAAGCAAATTCATTCATAACAGAAGTAAATGGACAAAACATAGGAATTTTTGGAATAATCTCTTTATTAATATTTCAGTTCTACTTACAGACTCAAGACTTCCCTGCACACTCAGCTGGAGGGGTCTATGCACTTAGATGCGTACTCTACTCTAGGCCTCTATGTACACAGCTACAGAGCCTCTTTTCTACTCTAAGACTTCTTCGCTCTTTTCTCTACTGATCCATTACGTTCATCTTCATCATCCATATGTTTCTTAGACTCTCTAAGATTCTCCTATTTATACAATCGCATGGTCCACGGATCATGGGTGGATCTACAAAATCTGACACAACTTACATAAAAGAAGGGTAAAACCCTTTATAAAACTTTATCTATCTACGTGCTCTGCAACCAAAACTTGTAGAGACTTTACATTTTATACAACAAAACTTAGGCTTTTTGCCCCAAAGCTTGGGCTTTTGGGCCAAAATTGACCCTAGGGGTCCCCATCCCAACAGGCCCACAAAACTTGGCCTTTTGCCCCAAAAAATGGGCTTTGGGGCCAAAATTGACGCTAGGGGTCCCCATCCCAACAGGCCCACAAAACTTGGTTTTTTTGCCCCAAAACATGGGGTTTTGCCTCAAAATTGACCCTAGGGGATTCCATCCCAACAAATGCTTGACTACGTGTTTTGCCCCACAAAATGTGGAATCTTTTTGAAAATCTAGGCCATGTTCGGCGACACCCAATATATTTTCTATATTTTGTCATAAGTGTAAAATGAAGCATGCACGAAGAGAATGCACATTAGATAGTATTCAATTTTGTTGAATTTCTTTAGAAAGGCATGCAAATAAAAACTATCTAGTGTTATCGGGCTTGAAAGTATTGTGCAAAGGAAATTTTGAATCAGTAGAGAGAACCTTGGAAACCAATAGTAACAGGCATGTTTCACGACTCTGATAAAACATTTGATCAATATTATAATTCAAATCCTATAAAAATAACTTGGAATGCTCCTACTCCTTTGTAGGAATGGCCTCCTCATCAGGTTTAAAACTAACACTCTAGCCAAGGTTGGAAATGGCATACTTGTGAAAATTTGTCTCCCTAGAGTCATTAGCAACACTATCAACCATCATACCCTCAATAGTCATATAAACAACATTTTTTTCCTTTTCATCCATATAAACAATAATATCAACAAGCATTATTTGTACAATATCCTTAGACAACGAAACAATCATATCCTATACTTCCTCCACAATAGAAAATTGAACCTCAAGAGTTACAATTTCCATCTAACCAACCACCAACAAGACTTACGTAGCTACTAGTCTAAAAAATTAAAATAGAAATAATAAAATAAAAATATCTATATATACGATACAAAATAAGAAACAATTTTTTACATATTCAATAACTTTTTTTCAATATATCCACTTAATTAAACAAAGTCTTTTGGTAGAAATCACATGAGAGAATATTTTGGCCTACACGTTTCGAACCAACAATTGTGGTTCATCATCAGGACTAGCTGAAGAGGCATACCATGGCAAAGGATTAAATAGAGAGCAACGTAGAGATAAAATTTCATGTAATGACTATATTTTGAACATTATAGCCATGCTCTGCCTCTTCATCTAGTCCTGATGATGAACCACACTTGTTGGTTTGAAACGCATCGGCCAAAAAAATCTCTCATGTGATTTCTACCGGAAGACTTTGTTTAATTAATACAGAAATATCCACTTAATGTTATTGAAATAAATTTAAAAGTAATCTCTATAATTATAGAACAAAAGTACTAAATAGAGGCAATTCCTAATCAATTTTCCACAATAGATTCACAGAAAATCACCGAAACTCAATAGGACAAATCACTAGGAACCAAATCACCTCCTTATCCAAAGAGGTTGAGTTTGGGAAATACACTAACTTTCCTTGAGTATGATTTCTTAAATGAATTGAAAAATATTTTTGTTAAATTCATTTATTGCAAGCAATCAAGTATGTACTAATATATACAAAATAATAAGGGAATATTCTTAAAGAAATTGGTAGAAGAAGAAATGATCCGCTTACCATTCATGTTATTGGAAACTTAGCTAGCTTAATGTCAACTAGAATCGCAACTAAAAAATATGTTGATCCAGATATACGAAAAGTAGCAATCATTATCAACAATATTTTAATTCCAAATACTCTAATTGACTTAGGAGCATCTATTAATGTAATGGAAATGGAAACAATGAAATATTAGAATTCTTGTAATATTTGGGAAATGCCTACAACAGTAGAATCAATAGATGTGTCAAGAGTGAAACCAAAAGTTTAAATTTAAGACAATACTTTCTCCTTGGATTGATGGGAATATCTAGTAGATTTCTTAATTCCTCAACCTAAATGCAATCTAGGTGGACATCCCTCAATTCATGGAAGACCATAGTTGGCTATAAATAATTCATTTATTAGTTTTAGATTAGGAAGTATGGTTATTTCAAAAGGTAGTGAAAAGAAGAAAAAAAACTACAATGTATCCCCTACTAAATCCTTAAGTGAATTGGAGAAAATGTCCTGGCTTGAAGAAATAGATCAAGAAGAAGAAATTTAGATAATTTTCTCTATTACTCACGCTATTAATTTTAGAGGAGAAACAAATGAAAATTCACTTAATCAATTCATTCCAAGTCTAAATATTGTAGGACAACTCAATATATTACTAAAAATCCTCTTTTAGAACAATTTTTTAGGAAAGTTGCAGAATGATTTTTTTACAATCTTTATTTCAAACTACTTTTTATCTAAATTCCATGATAAATTATCGTAGTAAAGTGATTGAAATTAATCTATGGAAATATTTGAATATAAAATATGTTCAAGAATCATCTCAAGAAGATTAATTAATTTAATTTTTATCGAAATATTGTAAAGAATTCACCTATGATTACACAAACATGCAAGGTATCCATTTTTGATACATGCATGCATCACATATGTGTGTGTGCATGTGTGACATACCTATAACAAAACAACAATGAAGAATGAACCCAACGTTAAAAGATATTGTAAAAGAACTCCAAAAATTGTTAAAATTATAATAAATTGGTCTCTCTTTTGGTTGAAGGTTGAAATCTTAAAAAAAATGGCAAACAATAAATGTACATTGATTATAAAGAATTAAGGAAAAAAAACTTAAAAGACAAATTTTCTTTATCATTTATTAGCTAAACCCTAGTTACATTAGCTACAAATAAATATTTCTCTTTCCAAGATGGACTTAGCGGCTATAATCATATTAAGGTAGTTGAAGAAGACCAAGATAAAACAATTTTTAATGTCCTTTGGGGACATACGATTACAAAGTATTAACCTATTCCCTATGTAATGCACGAACGACATTTCAAATGAAAGTCTTAGCTATATTCTCTAATATTAAATATATGAATGTGTAGGAGTTTAAAGGATGGTTTTTGAGTGTATTTTGAAGAAGCTTTCATTAACTTGGGAAATGTTTTAATAAGTTGTACAAAAACAAATTTATAACACTTGACAATGAAAAATGCTATATGTTGCTAATGGAAGGGGTTATACCGGGGAATCATGTATCATTTTCCTTGATAAAAATGGATCCATGAAAATTCAAATCATTTGTAAAGCGCTAGTACCATCAACTAAGGGAGATGTGAGAATTTTCTTAGGATATAAGCTATTATGTCAATTTATAGAGAAATTAGTAAATTAGCTCTGCAATTTTTTATGGTAATTTCCAAAGATGTAAAGTTTTATTAGGATGTTAATTGTCAAAATGTCTTTGAAAGAGTTAAAGAAAAGCTTTCTACAACACCAGTACTAAGTGGGCTTAATTGGTCTTTTCCATTGCATATCTCTACAAATACATTTGATAAAATAGTAGGATTATTATTAAGTAAGAAAGAGAATATTCAAGACTATGATATTTATCTCTAGTAAAATTTTAGCTCCTACAGAGCTGAATTATATGAATACTAAAAACATTTGTTGGCATTTATTCGTGCCATTAATAAATTTTAATATTATATCACTGACTACAATGTCTTTTTCTTTACATACCATTCTTCCATTAGAAATTTGATAAGTAAACATAATACTAATGGTAGAATAATAAGATAATTATTATTGCTGTAATAATTCAATACTACTACCATATATTGAACTCAAAGGGAAAATCAAGTGGCAGAATTTCGTTCATGCCTTAGATGAACATTTATTTTCTATATTCATTAAAACTCAATGGCTTTTTGATGAACCAAATAATTTAACTTCAGAAAAATTACCACCACATTTTATAACAATGGAAAAGAAAATGACCATTGAAGAAAGCGTTAAATATTCATAGACTAAGGAGATATCTACACAAGGCTAGATCTTATAATTAGAATATTTTATAATAGATGACATTTTATATTTTTTAAAATAGTTTCATGAAGAATATTTGTGTAGGATCTTCGAAAATACGATAAATATATTTAAGATACTTGATCGTTATATCATTAAAAAAATATTTTTAATGATTCGAAGAAATATGTAAGAAGTAGAAATAGTTTTCCAGGGATGGGCTAACCAATTTCTCCTAATGAAATTTCTCTACATCCTTGTGATGAGCCTTTTGATAAATGGGCTTTATAGTTCATAGGCCTTGTTGATCCTCCTTCAATATGGAAAAGGTGCATATTAGTGTATACTGAATATATCAATAAATCGTTAGAAGAAAAGAATTAGCATGAGAAATAAAAAAAAAAAAATAGTTAATTTCTTAGTTAAATATATTTTTGTAAGATTTGGGGTTATGGGGAAAATTGTTATTGATGAGGGAGCATAATTTACTTCTATATTTTTGTAACAAATAGTATAAAACTATAAAATAAAGAAAAATAAATATCATCCTTATCATCCATAGCCAAAAATTCATGTGGAGTTAACCAACAAAACATTGGAGACAATTATAACCAAAACAATTTTGTTAGATTTCCTTAGAAATTAATAACTGATTCAGATTTTTCTAAGAGTAAAATCATAAACAAAAAACAATTGTTCTGTAAACTTAAATTTCAAATACACTTATTTTTCTAACATAGCATGTGCAATGGAAATAAATTAGAAGCTGAACACGTTCAATTCATAGAATGCAATATATACTTAGGAAACACCAACTTTGGTGAAAACCTACAAGTTTGTGTATTTCCTATTAGATCAATAAATTATAAAATTCATATATTTATATAGGAAGTGAATGATCACTTTTAATATGAAACTCCATTGAATAATTGATCTCAAGAAAAAGCAAGACAACCACTGTGCACTCCTATTAATCTAGAGATGCACATATCTTCTCTTCTATACACATATGCACATTTTACGGACATGAAAGTTGACCTTCCCTTGCACATTGTAACTCCCTATATGGTCGTGCTAGTTCCAATATAGGTTGATGGTATTCAACCCCTTCCTTCCTGCGTCTTGATCATTGATCTACTTGTTTGCTGCTGGAAACCCTAACATCTTTTCTTGAGCCAGTCACACACTCTTTGTTTTCTTTGAACTATCCAATTACTAGATATATCTCATCTTATAATTTTTACCTAAGCCCCTCCTTCACTCTCAGTGGCTAAGATTAGATCTTGATGAAGGGATAATATTAAAATAATAAGTTAACTTAGGATTTTTAGAAAATTGCTAAGTTTAACAATAGGAAGTAGTTAAATAAATTAATATTTTTCCATGTGGTTGTGTTGTGAGTCCTTCTACTAACCTAAACACTTGGGAAAGAATAACCCATACTACTCTACCCCAATCAACACTCCCTCTTAGAGAGGAATTCATTTGCACTATGCCCAACTTCTATATGAGGTAAAACGTATGCTCCTTAGCAAAGCATAAGTCAAAATGTTTATTGTCTTCTCCCTTGCTAGTACGTACAAGAGGATAACTATGAATTTACTAACCATATGCATGATGTAATGATGTTTGATGTCGATGTGATTAGAGAAATCATGAAACATTGGATTCACAAAGAGCTTGATACAACTTAGATTAACACTGTGGATGATAATATGCTCAACCCTTTTTCAAACAAGCTCATGAGAAGCTTCCTCAACCAAATAATTTCATACGCTACAACCTATAAGCCATGTACTCATACTTAGATGAGATCAATTCAATTGATATGTACTTTCAACAAAAATAAGGAACATTTGTTCATCTAACACTGAATGTTCATCCTGATGTGTTCTTCCTGTCTGTGGATCTCCCTACCCAATATGCATCAATGAAGACCTCAAGCCTCACCCCATCAACTATTATATACCACAATCCATACTTTATTTTCCCACTAAGAGACAACAATACATGCATGGGTAATTTTCCTCATAACCCATTACATGCTTGGAAAATTGTTCATGCACCTCCTGCATCAACTACACTTCCCATCTCACTCTTCTTCTCCATTTGCTAGGAGTCACTTCCTAAGTGGACTCTATTCTCTCCTCCAATTGGATCTCCCCCTCATCTTCATATTATTTTACTTTCCCATCAACATGTACAACTATAGTTTGAGGTGATGGTTGAGCCTCTTGCCTTGGATCCTATTGTTCCTCCTCCTGCACCGTGGTTAGCTCATTTTCCAAGGACCTTTTGCAAGGCCCTTTCCTACTCAAAATTCACATCTATCCTAATGATTTCCTTTTCTAATTATAGTATATACATTGTATGATTTGGATGTCCCATTGTAGCCCATGAAGATTCCCTTATTTATTGTGGTCTCCAACTTCTTCCTTTTTGTTGTTGGGAAAAGTATCTATTCAGAACGCCCCTATCCCACTCTAAGGTGTGACAGTGCCTTAGCAACAAACAAGGAAAACTACTTTCGTATTCTTCTTTATGAAATGTAAATCAAGAGGAAGGATAAACTAACTTGTGTCTTGCGCTAGTTTGTTGATCCAATCGCTCTCCTCTTCGACAGCTTCCAGCTACCTGCTCCCTTACTGGCCCAGCTTCACCAAGTTCCTGCAAGATCACAGAAGAGAGAAACTACACAAAGACATAGATTTACATTCATAAATAGCTTAGGATCTGATTTAAGCTAAACATGCAAATATAACAAAACATCACTCATACACAAGCATGTAGGAGAAACTCAAATAGTTTTATTGATAAAATAAGAAGATCCTGGAGGAGATACAACCAAGTGAGTCCCGATCTAGCATCTACCTCCCAGCAAAGGAATCCCTTCCTCACCTCCAACAAAGCATAAATCACCCAATGCACTAATCTCAATCTCAAAACCAACAGCAATTCTCTGCAAAGTACAAAATTCCAGCCTTTGGATCTCTGGGATGAGGGATCCATATATAGATGTAAGCAGAGAGGATGAGTCAGCTTATGTTTCGACTTGTGGCTTCTCTCTATCAGTTCTTGCTTCCACTTGGAGACTGAGAGCCTCTTACTCATCACTGGTCGAATTCAGTGAGTCAAGTGTCATTGGAAAAGATTTCGGAAGCTTCCATTGTCTCTCCACCTCGTTGAATGACTCTGCCACTAGTCATTTCCCGCTCAACACACCTGGGTAGTGCATTCAAGTGCATTGCAACACACCTAGCCAGTGTATTTGGGTTCTTTGCAACACAGCCAACTAATGGAGCATCTGAATTGATCCTGATTTGACTAGTTCTGAGTAGTTTTTGGTGGAGAACTTCTAGGAGAAGCTGTCATTGGTTGACCTTGTTCCTCTAGGGGTAGGAACAACACTTTTAGGGACTTTGGATCCCTTGGATTATGGACATTTCATGCTTAGAGCTGTAAGGCACAAAAATGTATATAACAGTTGCCCCCTAAAGTATGAGGCCGTTTATCGGGTGAAATGCTTTATTAGGAGGATCCGAAGTTCTTTCAATGCTGGGAGGAGACCTGTAATAAGATACAATACAATACATTATTTTCATACTGTTTTTCATGATCTAGCTGAGGCGGGCATTCCCATGCTCAACTTTATAAATTCATTTTTATGTACACAGGACAGACAATCGTCTGATGGTAGACTGATGATTTTGATGAAGTCATCATCCTTTTGGTAGGATGATCATCTGTATTGCAATGCTGTACATGTTAATATCTTTATCTTTCCTGAATATATATCGCGGCCCGGATGGATGAAACTAGATCCATGGTCTTCAATCTCGTCCGATCTTCACTCGAAGTACAAGTTGATCCATGTGAGAAATGTTTTGAAGTCGAACATGGAAAGACATCGCTTGATTACTAGTCAATGATGTAAACTGTTAACAAGCGCGAGAGGAATCACCGACAAGGATGATGACCCTTAAGGTACTGCAGTACAATTCACGTGGTGTGAATAGAGGACTTGGCGTCGAACACCACGCAAAATCATTCGGTCGAAGGTCATTGATGTATACCTGTCGCCGGAAGTGAGAAACTTGCCATTGAGGCATGCAAGCTTCAAAGTACTGAATGGGGTGTCCCTAGATCAACTTCTTGGATAATGAGCTGATGTCGACAAGAAGCGATCCGTCAAAGGAGGGCCTTGATGAATCCCACATCAATGACACGGAACAGAGCAAATGATTTTGATGGAGGTGAAAACAATCTGATGATATATGGTTCAGGGTGGCAGTCATGAAAGAATGAAGTATAATGTATGGTAGTGGATGGGACACGAGTGACTTCTCTGGATGACTTCTCTTGAACATGTTGGCGACACTTATATGATGGATTGGTAGCATTTACCCCAAATGTGGATGGTATGGCGAGACCATGGTGATGTGACCGGTGAATGAAACAACCCAACCCGACTCAGGCACAGAGTGGAAGTGTCATGTTCAAGAGCGACTTGCTACCAATAAAGGTTCTTTGAGTTTTTCCCAATTTTTCCCTAGTCATTTCTGACCAGTACCTCTTTATTTTTGTCAAGCTTGAGGAGGATAACATATGCTTGTTCTATAATTTGCCCTTCGGGCAAACCCATCGCTATGTTTTAACGAGCCTAGCGATAGTGAAACTCGTTCTCGTCTAAAGACAAGTTTGTCGCTATTAATCTTTTTAACGAGTCTAACGACAAAGATAACTCTGTCCTTTTCATTTTTAGAGAGTCTGAAAAGGTACGTAAAGTTAACTCTGAAATTCCTTTTTCGTCATCTAATCCCTTAAGTCCGAAAAAATATAAAATAATACAGAAGGGATGAATTTTTGATAGTTTTAATGAGCCGAACAAAACAAGCGCTCGATCTTTTTGTGCAATAATCCCTCAGGTCCAAAAAGATTAAAATCTAGAGGAGGGATAGCACTTTCGGTCGCTTTAACGAGCTGGAAGGCCAAAACTCGGCAATCTTTTCATATTTTACGAGTCAGATGAAAAGAGCTTAAAGAAGACTCGTCTTTTGAGGAACGAGTGATAAAATGGGTAGCAGCTGATTCCAGGTAAGGGTTGGAATTTTCAAAGCACGGCAGTGTCACAAGGATGGCTAGTGAAATCACTCTTCGCAACGGTTCCTAAAAATGGGTAAACAATCAAATGGAGGTGAATGATCGGCCAATGGAAAAGTGGAGGTGATGGTGCAAACACGACCAAGGCTTTAATGGCTGAAATCTTCATTCACGGTGGTTATTTACCGGAGGATAGTTCATTTTTTAACGAGCTTAAACACGGATTGAAACACTTGCTCGGTCTTATGTTTATTTTTTAACGAGCATGAACTATGTGCTAAAACTGCTCGATAATCTAGTCATATGATAAGAATGTCTCATATAAGATGCCATTTTTTATGGAGCTTGCGCCTTACAAAGCTCTGCCCCACATCCTTTCGTTATGCAAGTTCAGAAACGACTAATCCTACGAATTTAAAGGGTTAGCCTACAGGTTTAAAGGGAGGACCTAAAAATTTAAAAAATAAATAGCCGCCCCTTGCTTGCACTCCAAAAGGTTTGCATGCCCCCAGGTATAAAATACGATTTCAAGGTTACCCCTCAATTTGCAAACAAAACATTTGTTCTATCAGGAAAGGCCTACCTCTTTCAGGTTACCAAAGATTGTCTCATTCGCGTTACAAATGAAACACTACCTCGGCGATGTCTACGGAGATAGACAAAGGTGAGTGACAACGAGCGCCAAACGCATAACTTTGACAAGAGAATCTTATTCTCGAATAACCCCTATCTCAATCACGGATGGGGTACAGACTAGTCATATTCTCCCGCGGAAACCTACCCTATACCCGAAATTTTCCTACCGAAGCAGACCAGGACGCATGCCCCCTGGGTTCCAGTCATATCCCTCTGAATTACTCGCGCTCATCGGGAGGACGGACCGTGGGTTGAGACATTTCTTGCATGAAGAGACCATTTAGAGATGGTATGTGACTATTTGCGATGCGTGATCCGGGAAATGAAAGCTGGTCCACGAGCTTGGCCACTCTTCCTTCGTGCGGAAAACACATTACTCTAAAGAGTGAGGAGACGATGGCTCCCATGCAATAAATATAGTCTCGTCCAAGGAGTAGGTTATAATCCAAGGGTCCTTGAACGACCATCATGTTCATTTGAACGGTCTTCCCTTTCAATGTTATGGGCACATTGGGGAGGATCCCTAAAGGTCGACTGGTTCCTTTATCAAAGCCTGTTATATTTCTCATCTCAGGCAAAAGCGATGGCGAACCAAGCGCTTTCCAAGCAGTAGAGGAAAGGATACTCACAGAAGCCCCCTCATCTATGATGGTACCAGCCATGACCATTCTATATATTTGGAACATAATTCTGAATGGTATGCTTGCTGGTAAACGGGGTCTGCCTAGTTGATTCCAGTCGAAGGAGACAACTAGGTTGCTTGGAGGTGGGACCGAGTAGACGGCCGGGTACGGCTCTGACGAACTTCCTTCCTGCGATAAAGGAATGGGTAGGTTGCCCCTGTGTTCGTCGGAGTCTGTGTTGATGAAGAGAATTTGGACGGTGTCATCCTTGTTCTCTTCAATGACTGTGTCATTCGAAGATAAAACTTCTGAAGGCAAGACCGGGTCAACTGCCACCTCGACCTTTTGACTTTCGTCGGGTATGGATTCAGCTGGTTCATCTTCAATGACCGGCGCTTCAGCTGACCATTTGAGCGGGCTAGCTGGATTCTCAACTAACGAAGGACTTGGCAAGAGTTTTTTATATCCAGGAGGAAGTCGTAACGGTGAAACCGGACGATCATCCAAAACTCTTTTAGCTTCGTCTAAGAAGGGACAACGATGGATGGCGTGATCGCCTTCGCACAGTTTACACGGAGATCTAGCTCTCCCTTTTTGTCCTGGGACTTCACTTTCGCTAGTTGACGGTGTGCTTTCAACATGGCTATCAGAGGTTGACGACACCGAATTGTGCAAACGGGGAGACCAGTCCCTTAGTATGAGAGGGATGCAAGGACAATCTCTGTGAAAGTGGTCTCCCTTGCAAATGACACATGGCGATTTAGGCCTGGTCAGTGCAGTGTGTGGATTTTCGTTAGACGACACTCGTTTGCCCCCATTCGCTTTTGGCTCCTTCTTCTTCTTCTCTTTCTTCTTCTTTTCCTTCTTCTCCTTAGGAACTTGACTTTTGGCTTTGCCAGCCCCATCAAGCGAAGAGGAAGGAGGAGAGGAAGAATTAGAGGAAGTAGAAGGTTGGTGGGTAACTCTGGACTGGTCTAACTGTTGATTCGATTGTTCAGGAATAGTGGTGTTCTGAACGACATTGGTTGAGAAGAGCCAGACTGGCAAGCCAATTGTCAGTCCTGGAAGCGACAATGTGGCCATATGGGGTGCACCAACATCTCCCCAAGAGGAGAAGGGACTAGGATTTCCACCAAGGGGAATTCCTTGGTTGGTAGACTCCATTTTCTGAACCTAAGATCAACGTAGGAAAAGGGTATGAATATTCCGTTTAAAATAAATTTTACGACGATTTGACACAACTTGTTTTTTCAATTTCAAAGAGTCGAGAAAAAAAAAACGATGACTCTAGTCTCCTTCGATTTTTAATGAGCCTGAAGTGACAAGTGCTCAGATGGACCTTTTCCGTTAAGGAGTCTGAAAAGGAATGAAAGGGACTGCTCTGGAGATCTAGGTAGAGGGTGTGCCAAACCAATCACAAAACTGCAGAATACATTTTACGGTATGGCAGTCAATCTTCCTGAATGCTGTGTTCGATGCATTGCGATCAGTAGGGCGGCCGACACGGATTCCTATGGATAAAAGGTTTTAAGCCTATAGGGGTCTCCCAATATATACTCGACGGTACGTGGGAGCACAATCCGTACTGGCACTTATCATCTCACAGTGGAGGAATCACCCAACCATCAGTGAGGACAACAGTTACCAGGCTTTACGACGCCGGAACACGTCTCTAGCCTAGACCTCTATGTTGTGGGTTAAGTTCCAAAGCGTTGTTAGATTCATTCAATTTATTTTAAGTTGATCTTTCTTAGAAGTTTTCCTTTTGGATCACCACGAGATGTAGATGTAATTCCTAAATGCAATCTAAAGATGATAAGCAAGCATTTATCTCTTTTCAACAATGAAAATCCTAGCTACAAGGAGAAAAGAAAGACACAATCTTTTCTCAAAGAGCAAAGAGCACACTGTAAATGCACTTTTCCTAAATCAAACCATACAAACTATCAATATGCAAATGCACAAATGCATGTATTTGTTTTCACTTTCTTAATATTGATGCCTAAAAAGAAAGTTGATGTACAAATTTGAATTTTCTTTCAAGTGAAAAACACAAACAAGCTTCTTTTCGAAATCAAAAAGGTAGAGAAGATTACGACACTTTATGATTTTGAAGTAAACACTCGTTTCGACACTAGAAAGAGACAAATTCAAACCAAAGCAAAAGTAAAAAGTATAATCAACTGTCAACAACAAAGAAACTTTCTCCTAAGATCAAAATCGACACTTACGACAGATCTAAATCTAAGGACGACAGTATGACTATTTTACTTTTCAATGGAAAACTGTAAATGATGTAACAAATACACAAAGAACACCTACAGTCTTTTTGTACAAAGGAGGCGGAATTAAGGCAAAGAAAAGGGGTTTTCAGACAGGTACCCACACTGATAACAGGCTGCAAAAAGCAGATATAAACTGAACAAAATGAAGCAAAGAACCTCAGCTGCACAGGGCAAGGGCTGATCAGCGCACCTGTTGCACAGAGAAACTGAATTGCAGCACAGGTAGCCCTCTCGGGACCTGCGTTGAAATGCAGAACCTCTTCACAGAGCTTGTGCTAGGGCAGAAACGAGACTTCTATCCGGGTTCTGGGTCACGGTTTGCAGTTTAATCTATGGATTTTGGTCGAGTAAAAGCAATCAGTAAGGTACAATTAGAGGGATGATTTAAAGGAGGACTAAGAGCTATCACAAAGGGCAATTAGAGAATTTGTGGATCAGTTGTTCAAATCATAAACAAATCCAGTGAGTGGATTGAAGTAGCAGCTACTTTGCATTTGATAATGGCAAATGCAGTTCGATTGCTACTTCTGTGTTTATGAAGCAAACAACAAAAGAAACACAAACAAACTAACTAGACACGATCCCCAGTGGAGTCGCCATTTTGTTGTTGGGAAAAGTATCTATTCAGAATGCCCCTATCCCACTCTAAGGTGTGACAGTGCCTTAGCAACAAACAAGGAAAACTACTTTCGTATTCTTCTTTATGAAATGTAAATGAAGAGGAAGGATAAACTAACCTGTGTCTTGCACTAGTTTGTTGATCCAATCGCTCTCCTCTTTGACAGCTTCCAGCTACCAGTTCCCTTACTGGCCCAGCTTCACCAAGTTCCTGCAACATCACAGAAGAGAGAAACTACACAAAGACATAGATTTACATTCATAAATAGCTTAGGATCAGATTTAAGCTAAACATGCAAATATAACAAAACATCACTCATACACAAGCATGTAGGAGAAACTCAAATAGTTTTATTGATAAAATAAGAAGATCCATGAGGAGATACAACCAAGTGAGTCCCGATCCAGCATCTACCTCCCAGCAAAGGAATCCCTTCCTCACCTCCAACAAAGCATAAATCACCCAATGCACTAATCTCAATCTCAAAACCAACAGCAATTCTCTGCAAAGTACAAAATTCCAGCCTTTGGATCTCTGGGATGAGGGATCCATATATAGATGTAAGCAGAGAGGATGAGTCAGCTTATGTTTTGACTTGTGGCTTCTCTCTGTCAGTTCTTGCTTCCACTTGGAGACTGAGAGCCTCTTACTCATCACTGGTCGAATTCAGTGAGGCAAGTGTCATTGGAGAAGATTCTTGAAGCTTCCATTGTCTCTCCACCTCGTTGAATGACTCTGCCACTTGTCATTTCCCGCTCAACGCACCTGGTTAGTGCATTCAAGTGCATTGCAATGCACCTAGCCAGTGTATTTGGGTGCTTTGCAACGCAGCCAGCTACTGGAGCATCTGAATTGATCCTGATTTGACTAGTTCTGAGTAGTTTTTGGTGGAGAAAGTCTAGGAGAAGCTGTCATTGGTTGAACTTGTTCCTCTAGGGGTAGGAACAACACTTTTAGGGACTTTGGATCCCTTGGATTATGGACATTTCATGCTTAGAGCTGTAAGGCACAAAAATGTCTATAACACTTTTCACATTTATTACACGACAATACACTAGGCTACCAAATGTCTAGAAATGTGATACATCCAATTTCATTATAGTAAAAGCCTCCTCTAGTGTAACTTTCCCAAACACTCTGTTTGGGCTCTAGTTATACAAGAAAATTACTATACTGCTTGACTTCTCCAAAACAAACTTGGGTATCCCATGGTCATGAAATGTGTGTTTGGATGCTTGAAATATGGCCCTTTCCTTGCACTCTACCATACTATTTTGTTGAGGATTGTATGGTGTTTTCAACTCCCTCTTGATGCCCCCCTTGGAGCAAAACTCCTTAAATGGATATGAGGTGCACTCCTCACCATTATCAGACCTTAATAACTTGGTTTTCCTACATGTCTAGTTCTCAACCATGGTCTTGTACTCCAAAAAATTTGAGAATAATTTGTCCTTAATTTTCATGAAATTTATCGAGGTATTTCTTGAATGATCATCAATGAAGGTGATAGCATACTTGTACCCACTAAGGGATAATGTAGAGAAAGGACCACACACATATGAATGAACAAGTTGCATGACACCATTGGCCCTATTATCTCTACTAGGAAAAGAGGTTTTGGCATACTTGCCAAATGTTGAGTCGTTGCAAACCTCATACTGATCCACGCTGCATTGTGGCATCCTTGTCTCTATCTCATAGATCAAATCGAGTGAACCATGGTGTATATTCCCCATGCACCTATGACACAACTCACCGAGCTCTCTTCTTGAGTTGTATCTCCCTCAACTCGTTAATGTTGTAGCTACTTTAAACTATAATATTTATAGATTATTATCATTAACCCCAACTTTCTTATCCACCTTGGATTTTGAGGGTTTTATAAGAACCCTACCTTGTATAAAGGGCACCTTGTATCCCTCATCCTTTAATGTTGAACTTGAAACTAATTTCTTCTTCAGCCCAGGTATAAAATGAACATCTCTAATACATAAAGGGTTTCTAGACTCCCTATAAAATTGAATTGTACCAATACCATTTACCCGTACTTCCCATCATTTCCTATCTCAATAAAGAACTACATGTCCTTTTTTGATAGATTTCTGAAATGATTTTTGTTTCTCATCATATGACATGATGCACTTTTATTTACATATCATAAAATGTAACCACTGAGCTTGCCCCGAAAGTGATGAGTGAAAACTCCTCTTTGAAATAAGAAGAGAACTCATCTATCTCTGTAGAGGCTGCTACTTCGTCCTTCTCAAACCATTTCTTCTTGTTAGGGAATCTAGTAGCATAATGCACAAATTAGTGGCATGAAAAGCATTTGATCTTGCTAAGATCATTTTTCTTCTTCTCTACCTTCGATCTCAGCTCTCTACAACTACTGTCCTTTTTTTTGTAGAGTTTCCCCCCTTTGCTAGTTAGGGGAATATTTTCTTCATCTTCTTTTTTCTTAACATGAGACCCAAATTGAGCTTTTTTGTGGATCTCTTCTTGGAAGAATCACCCATAATCTCTCCCAATCTGGATGCTTTTCTCTAACACAAATTCCATCCTTGAAGGCTTACCATGATTTGGTGAAACCCAAAAAGGAAAAATTCAACATACCTCTATATGGACCTATCTTGCCCACACCAACCAAGGTAAACTTGGTGTGGTAAGACACCATAGAACCAGACATGGACAATTTTGATAGCCCTCAATTTATACTTCAACATGGATTTCATAGCCTTGTTAGAACTGTAATAGAGGCTAATTATGGAATTCCACATAAATTTGGTTGTCTTCTTCCCAATCAAGTGAGAAATAATGTGGTATTTGAGTCCCTCCAAGATGATTCTTCTTGCATTGGAATACTTCTTATTATGTTGAGCCAACTGTTGAGGGCTAGTGGGTGCAACTATGAAATTAAAAACAAAATACCACTCTCCTTTGTGCTTCAGCACCACTTCTATTCTCTCACACCATTAGTAGAAGTTAGATGCACCTATCCTTAAATCTGAGACCCTAATACACCATACTATTGATTCACATTGCCTAGAAACCATAAAAACAAAATTGACATGATCAAATCACTCCCTTTGAATCAAAAATATTATTGTTGAAGATACAAAAGTATGTTTTTTCTTCAATCAGAGGCTTGGCTCTGATGCCATCTTCGATTTCCTCAAAACCTAGTAACTGATTTTCCATTTTCCAATTGTAAAACTAGAAACAAAAACGACAGTTACTTTGAAAAAATATATTACAAATACACTCAATTCTCTAACTTATCATACACAATGGAAATAAATTAAAATACAAATACATTCAACATATAGAACACAAGATATACCCAAGATACCCTAACTATGAGGAAAACTTGCAAACTGTGTCTACTTTCTATTAGCTTAGGAAATGATAACCTTTAGAGATTTATATAGCAAGGGAATACTTCCCTTCTAATGTAAACTCCACTCAATGATGGATATGAACCAAAATAAATAAAACCTTTGCACAATCCTTCTAATCTAGGGCTACATAGATCTATTTTTCTTCACAAACATGCACATCATATGGTCATGCAAGTTAAACTTCCATTGCTCACTATAACTCCCTATACAACGACAACAGTTTTGAGTTAGGTTGAGGCTAATTGACCCATCCCTTCCTACATATTAATCATTGATCTACTTTCTTACTGTTCAAAAAACTAACTTCTTTTACTGAGCCAATCAGGCACCCTTTGAGCTAGACACTTATTCAATCTATCTCCTCTTATATTTTTTCCCTATGCCTCTCCTTATCTTTAATTGGATGAGATCATATCTTAGTGAAGGGTTGATAAAAAATCATAGGTTAACTTAGGAGTTTTAGAAATTTCCTAACTCTATCTTTAATAAATATTTAAATAACTTAATATTATGTTAAGTGGTTGTTTTGTGGGTCCCTCTCCTAGGTTGAAAACTTATGCAAGAAAAATTCTTACCTCTCTAATCCAATCAAAAAATTCCACTCCGTTAGAAGGATTGGTCAAAAAGTCATTTAAAAACTTTATGGGATTATAGAACAACTTGGAAAAGTACTATTGCTTTTACCCGTTATTATCAAGTATATGGTAAGTAAGTCATGCTTCCTATTCATTTTTAAGTTCAAAATTTTAGGGAAGTAATTGAAATAGGATTGGAACAAGGAGATCCACAAAAGAAAAGAATTGCGAAATTCAATGAATTATAAGAAATAAGAGAAGAAGATATAAAAAAAATGATTTAATCCAAAAACAAAGGAAAAAATGGCATGATAAGTTTATAAAGTAAAATTGTTTTTAATTTGTTGGTTGGGGCTTACTCTTTAACACTAAGTTGAAGGATCCCAAGGGTAGGTTCCTCACTCACTGTATTGATCCTTGTGAGGTGAAATTAGCCTTCAACAATGGTTTCATGGAGATAATGTTAGTCAATGGAGGAATATTTTATTTTATTGTCAATGGAATATATTGGAACTCTACAACAAACCTATCAATTAAGATTTTATTTCCTAATGTTTGATCATGTCATGATGTAATTTGTGGATAAAGGTAATGATCCTCCTACCCGTCTTCCATCCTGAATTTATTTTTCAAGAAAAACATAAAAATAAAATAAAAAAAGAACGAAAAAATTATAAGAAAAGGAAAGAAAAAATAATAAAAAGTTTAGTTGTGAAAATCCAAGTTCCTAGCACAATATAAACATGAATTTCCATTAAAACTAAGAAATTAGTTAACAAAAACTCTCAATGATAGACTTATGAAGTGATTATTCTTTTGTTCAAGTTTGTCAATGGTTTCTAAGAGGATACGATTGTTTATAAAGAGGATACTTACAAAGTTAAACATGTCTTATTTTTCATTTTTTAAAAATCTCAAAGACTATTATAGATATATATATATATATATATTTTCACAAAGAGTTATATTATTAATTAAAAAGGAAATACACTATTTTTAATACTTTAGGAAACACATTTTTTATACAAATTAGAAATTAAAGGAAATTTATGAGATCATTCATTCCTACAAAATACAAGATCAATTAAAGAATTGTGATCAACACCATTTCAAGGAATAAGAAGATCATATGCATACTTAAACAACAAAGCACGAATATTATCATTTTAAAATTGAAGGAAATAAGGCTCATAATAAATAAACAACATTATTTATATGGTACAAAAGTATGGAAAGTTATTTTCAATGTTTCAAATTTTATTTAAAATTCAAAATTAGAATGAATGCTAATACCTTTTTCATCTCCATATGCCCTAGAATTTTTAATTTTTGGTGGTTATCATTAACCCAAAAAATCAGGTTTGGTTTAAACCTTCAATGAAACATATATTCAATTCCATTTTTTTACAATACGCTTATCTTCTTATCTTTTCAATAAACAGGTCTTATCAATAATATTTTCTATTCATCATTATCCATAACCACTCTACTTTCTCATCATCACAACATACCCTTATGCTGATGATGGACCATAGTAGAGGGTTCGAAACGTTGTCTCCAAGAAATTATTCGATGTGATCTCTCCGAAAAAATATCTTCTAAACCTTATGGATCACAGAAGTCTAAACTCAGAAATACCCTTTGTAATTAATTACATGTCTAATTAATACTCTTAACATAGAAAAATAACTTCTCTATGTTTCATGATATATTTTGTCAAATGTAAACTATATTTTCAAGCATAGAAACTTATGTTTCAACCATAATTTTCTACCCTTGTGTTTTGAATTGTGTTCCTAGTCACTATGCATTACACATACTTATAGATTGCAACAAGATATATTTAAGACTTTCCCTAAAATTGAAAACATAAGTTATCAAAATGCATGGAAGGAACTACATGTAGAAGGAATTAGGTTGTGTGGAAAGATATTGAGATTAGCACATGTAGGTGTCCATTAAGAATTTCCAAGAAAAGATGTTTCAATTTCAAAATATGTTAAAAAATATAGTGTTCAATCGTTATGTGAAATTATTTTGAATCCATATGAGTTTCTATGCTAATATGAGTTACAATTGAAACATTTTTACTAGTATATTAGTGTAGATTTGTAAATCTACAAAAAATTCAGGGCAACTTTAGGGTTTTCTCTCTTTTTCTCTATAGTTTTAAAAGATAGTGGACCGACTCTTCAAAAGTCATAACTTTACATAGCGTTCATACAAAGTTCAAAAATGGTAGTAAGGATTGAGCCTTCTAAGTCCGAAACAACAAAATTACATTTATAATGCTTGGATATTCTTCAAGATGAATGATGGCTATGGTTCTCTACCAATTTCCATGGATATAACATATAAATGATAAGGGATTTTATCCATACATTGATGGAGAGAGTGTAGTTATGGGTAACATAACCATACATATGCTTTCTTATACACTTTCATGTTTCACAGAATTAAGTCAAAATGGCTGATGTCCCTTTTAATTACCTCCTAATTACTTAGTAGATATTTAGGAAGCTATACATTTAATTGTTAATCTTGTTTGTATGGAACTTGTGAACTATCGTGCATTGTATATGTTAATAAAACCTTTTAAGCTCCAATGGGACTGTAGTACTACTTAAATAAGACATAGTTGGATGTTAGTGTCCTTGGGCAAGTCCAAACCACATTCTGTAGGAACTGAAAGGCTCAAACTTGCAATATTTGAAAGGTCCACTATTGGATGAATTTAAAAAACACACTTCACCCTTTTAGGAATTGAAATATGACACTTCAAATTTTCAAGAATTGAAACACTAACTACAACACTCTTGCAAGAAGGTAAGTCACACTTTACTAGAAACTAAACTCATATACAATAAAATAAAGAACTTTGTTGGAAATTAAACACATAGGTAGGAAAGAAAATCACTCTTCTAGAAAATAAACACACATATAGGAATGTAAATCACTCTACTAGAAAATAAACACATAGGTAGGAAAGAAAATAAGTGACTTAATCAAGCTGCTTTATCATTCCTAAACTTTGTAATTAAAATTCTAGTAAAATTCATACAATATTGTAATACTGGTAACTATGATAGAATATATTTCGTTAAAGAGGTTGAATCAAGAGTATAGAAAATAGGATGAATATTTGGTTGAATTTTTCAATGCACACAACATTAAAAGATAGACTAAATAACTTAATAAGTTGAAAAACTTAATAAGTTGCAGTGGTACTACTGATTAAAAAAGCAGGGTACATTCTTAATGGTTTTCAACAAAGAGATTAATTAGAAAATAAAGTAAATTCTATTACATTATAGAAAAGCTATCAATTAGAGGAAAGAGTAAGAAATGAGATTAACTAACTCGAATTGAATTTATAAACTATCTTGGCTAAAATATAGGAAATACCTAACTGATGACGTGGGCCTACCTCTTTAGTTGAGACAATGATTAAACTTGCAACACTTATATTATTAACACATCGCATGCACAAGAAATGAAATAGTTACAAACAATATTTATAATTAACAATAATAAGAATTACAATGTTCTTTTCATCATTTACACCCTCTCCCCATACTGCTATCTTATTTCAGGTAGAGTAGGGTATTTATGAAATGTTTTAATATCTCATTTTCAACGTAAAATCAAGGGATATCCATGAGAATCTTTGATTGTGAGGTTGTTCTCTTTCACTACAACAACATAACAAAAAGATGGGAAACTTGGATGGCTAGTAACTCACTCAACCACCATGATGAGAAGGAGGTTGGGTAAAATATTGTGTAGTCAAGGACTCTACATTGGATGAACAACTCCTCTTTCGCATGTCCTCTATTGGGTAACAAAATGGTTAACCCATCCATTGGGAAACTATTAGTCACAATTGTACACCTGGTAATTGACTACACTTATGTTGGTATAGCTATCCATAGGTTTGTGGTACATAAGAATTTACAATGGTTTCTTCTACTATTGGTGTTTTGAGGTGTTACAACATTGGCACTCAATTGTGTTATAGGATCACTATTGCAATGTCTTGCAGTGCTGGTGATCGGCTATGTTGTAGCATTGATACTCCATGTGTTGCAACATCAGTACTTTTGGACATGTTGCAACATTGGTGGGTTGTTGCAGTAGAAAAAAGGGTGTTGTTGTGATGCAAACTTAAACAAAAATGTATAAAATTAGAGATATAATCATAAATACAAAGATGTCATAGAAATAACACTTCATTTCATCAATATAAAATACTGAAATATGCTTACAAATAGAATGGAAATTAAACTAGCTCAGGTGATTGTAGCTTATCTCTAAGAATAGATGTGGTGGATGCACGTCTCTAAAATATACTAAAATGAGGATCAAGGGCCTCTTTATTATTAAATAACAAGTAAAAACCATAAAAATGAAAATCCTAATCCCAGGAGATGGAATGCCAAGATTTTGTGGGTCCTGTTGGGGATATTTGGGTAGCCAACTTCCCAGGGTTGTAACTTGGTCATATTATCTATGTTTTCTGTGTACGATAACTTGTTGAAGATCTCTCGAACTACTATAGGATTTGCGATAGGCCCTTGTTGTGGAACTCAAAAAAACATCATTTAGGGGGTAAAAAATGCTCTGGAAGTTCAGTACCCAAAAAATTGCTAAAAATAGAAAATGTTGCAACAAACAACAAAACATATGAAAATGATTAGAGGTCTAGGTGGAATAAGTGGGTGGCCACAAATATCCACCTAAACCATTCCTCCCTCTTAAGGAAGCAATGGTCTCCATTGCGAGGAAAGCCTCCATGAGGTGAGGAAATTTCTGTTGAACCTCGTCCCTGGTGAACCAGTTGCCTTGGTGAAGGAGTTGGCCTACTTTGACAACTCGATATAGATATATCCTTTATTGGTGAGTGTTATTGATATTTGTTTCCATGATACAATCAGTTATGGCTTGCTCCATGTAGTCTAGGTTTAGCTTTGTTTGTGTGAGTGGTTTTGCAGTGTTGGATGTGTCCAACAATGTTGGAAGGTATGGTCTTACGAAGTCTACATTGAACATTAGATGTAGGCTAATGAAAGGTGGAATGATGACCTCCAAGGAATTTTCCCCTATATCCTTGGTGATGGTTTATGGCCCATATCAGAGTGGGTGAATCTTGAAATGGGGTATAGCAAGGCGATCCTTCTGGAAATGTAGCCAAACTTTGTCGCTAACCTAGAACTTTTGTAGCACATGATGATGATCATGGCATTCCTTGTACTCAGCACTGGATGTCCAATATATCATAGACCTGTTGGCGAATGTGTTGAATCTTCTCAATGAAGTTGTTAGCCCTATCGTCTTCAGCTTGGACATGATCTGAATCTGGCTAAGTGGTTGCAAATGGCATGGTCAGTTCAATGGGATATAATGGCTGAAATTCCAAACCTAGTTGAAAGGGTTTGTGGCCTATTTAGCTATGGAGAGCTTTGTTGCAGTTGTGTTGGACATAGGGGAGGATTAGTCCCATGTGAGTGGATGCTTCGAGTTTTACATGTGCAGAATGTGTATGATTATCTTCTCGACCACCTTTTCTTGGCCATGAGTTTGGGTGTGGAAAGTCATGGACTTAGTAATTTTGGTATCCAACATCGACCAGAGACTTGACCAAAAAGAACTTAGGAATTTGTTGTCCTGATCTAAGACAATGGACTGTGGGATCCCAAAGTGTACCCACATTTTCTCAAATAAGATCTTAGCAGTGGCCTCTGCTGTGCTACTCTTGTTGCAGGCTGCCAAAATGGCCATCTTAGAGAATCTGTTGATGACCATGAAAGCATAGTCATTGTCATAATTAGTACAAGGAAGGATCGACATGTAATCCATGGAGATGGATTCCCAAGGTTGACTAGGGGCAGGAAAAAGAGTATATAGGCCTTTCTTCTTGATGGTTTTTTTGGAAATGGCACATGTAGTGCATAATCGAATGTACTTCCCAACAACCTAATGAAGGTTTGGCCAATAAAAATACTTCTACAATACTGCGCCTTTTTTCTCTACTCCAAAATGTCCAACGACTTGATTGTAGTGCGCTTATGAAATCATATTAGCACGCTCACTTATAGGAACACAAATGTGTCCCAGGTGGCATAAAAATTAATCTTGGAGGTGAAAATTTGTAACTTTATTACCATCCAGGAGTGTCTGGTATGTGCTACTAAATTGTGGGTCTCCCTTATAAAGATGCAGCCTCCCTGAAGTCTTGTTCCCATAATATTTGGGTAGAGTCATCTGCGCAATGATTAGTGGTCAGTTGAGGCATTCTACAACATTATTGGTGTTTCCCTTCTTGTACTTAGTGTTTATATGGAACTATTGTAGTATGTGGACCATTTCTCATGGTGATCACTCTTCAACTTCCCTTGTGTCTGTATCAACTGCAAGGGTTGGTGGTCTGTGTGGATGATCGTTTCCTTCCCCAGAATGTATTGCTTCCATTGATGGGACGCCATCACATTGGAATACATTTCTTTGTCATAGGTGGGATACTTTCGAACTGGATGCCCCTGCCGATTAAGAACTACACCAATAGCATAGACAAATGCATATGTCTCAATTGCAAATGGTTGTTGCAGATCTAGTAATGTGAGAACTTGTGCAGTGTAGAAATAATGATTTAACTCAGTGATGAGCACCGAATTGGGTAACTTATTGGGCTCATTTTGCCTAATTTTCCTTGTTCAATCCTCCATTTTTCATATATTATGCATGTTTTTCTAGTACGTTTATGTTATTTGAACAAATAAGGGTGGTCACTCTACCAAGGAGGCTAATACATGGTCATTTCAGGTTTTTTGGACAAATTTTGGAGAAAAACTAAACAATTATGGCCCAGGTGACAGCCAAGCTTGAGGTGAGGATTTGTAGGGAGCTTGTCTGTGGCATTAAATGGCCCTTCCTTGAAATCTCCACCCTCAACTCCGAGCTCAACAGGCCACCAAAATGAGTTCTAAAGGCAGCCAAGCAGCTTTGGGAAGAGTGACTGTTTACTAGTAGTTGGAACAGCTGAGTCCCTTGAATCTAAGAGGGCTACTAGCCCCCTCGTATTGTATAAATAAGAAGGCCTCAGCCTTCGTAGTTTACTTTTGGAACTGTTGGTATTTGCACTATAGTGCTGTCCTTTTTTCAGCTTGTTTTTCCTTAGCTACTGTTGTACAACTTTCTTGTGATGATTACTTTTTAGTAATGAGAAGCAGCTTTACTTGGAATCAGATCTGAGTTCTTTATAGGAGCCTACAGCTCTTGGGGTTGGTCCCAACCCGAGTGCTAAGGCATCCTTTATGTATTGTTATTTGTTCTTTGTGCATTTGCAAAATCATTTCTGTTAAGTATATTACATCTTGTTGATTAACTAGGTCACTATTAATGGTTAGAAAGATTTTTGATGGTCAAATTTCGTTGATATGTTGTTACAAGGAAAAGCTTCAAAAAAGGGCCATCAAACATCTCTAGTTTCACCTCTCCGTTAGTGGGATCAGGATCTAGGATCAGGGTGACCTTGCTACCCACAAAAACATTGATTTTGCTTTGCCATGCAATCACTAGTGTTTGATTTTCATTTGTAGAGGTTGGTTACAAGTTTAGAATTTTGCTTGCTTAGTTGCATGAGTTAGTATACACGGTTTCATTGCAGTTCAAACTTCTGTTCATTATTTTTACTGACAGCTAGATCAGATTAGGTCAACGTAAGTAGGTTTTTGATTTTACAAGTCTTCATCGGTTCAGTTGGAAAAATGACTTGTAGAGCACCTGCACCACTTCTACACCTGCCCGTACTCCATAAAACCCATCTACTCCATCCCTCAGCTCAGCTTCTAGCCTTACATTTGCCATTTGCTCACATAACCCTAGTTTTTGTGCATCCTTGCTTCAGTCCTCCTTGAACAAATCTAGCCATCTACATCTGTCCTCAACTCCATCCACCAAGTCCTAGAAAACCTCCAACCCTTATCCTACCTCCATACCCACTCCTTCATATTTCTCCATCCATCCATCCTCCAAAATCCCATTTCTGAACATCCTGTAGAAAAATTCCAGACATCCTGTAGAAAATCAGAGACATCCTGTAGAACCCCTACAGACTTCCTGTAGAAGCTCACGAATGAGGTTTCTTGATAGCCAAACTCTATGAAAATCTCTGTAAGGGTGTTAGGGACCCCTTAGGCCCTCTTGGAACCTTCCCGACCTCATCCAAGAATTTCCTCTTGCCAATCCACCTATGCACAGTAAAAACAGTCAAATTGCATGCATGATAATTCTGGAAACTTATTCAAAAATAAAAAAAGATTTTTTTTTCAGATGTTACTGTAGAAGTAGCTTAGATACATGTATTTACCTTCTTAGAATTCAATGGCATCTCTTGCAGTAGCTTGCATCCTATTTCTTGCATCGGTAGGGATAGCTGGTAAAATTAGGGTTTGCTAGGGTTACGTTTCCTTTCAGCTTTCCAGTTTCTTTCTGCAAGTAGATCAGCCTTCTTTGAGTTAGCTTTCATCCATCAGTTAAAAGGATTCTTCTCAAAGCTCATAGAAGTTGGCTTAAGCCCCTAACGGACTTGTGCCAGCTGACCAAGTGACAGCCGCGGCAAGAGCTAGTACTTGTGCATACAACACCGTCGCTTCCAAGTTTGTTACAAACTACCGGGTTGATAAAAGTAAAGAAGGGAGTCCTAGGAGTTGCAACATTATCGCTGCAATACTAGTGCTCACCACTCAGAAAACACATTTTGTTGGGTTTCAGACCAAAAGAAATAATTCTTTCTCGTTGCCCTTGTTGACTTTACTTAAAGGGCAAGTGATATTATATAACCCCAACACAAACCTGTTGTAGAATTTGGCAAGACCCAAAAAGTTGTGAAGCCCTATTATATTGGTTGGGTTGGGGAATCCTGAATGACTTGTATCTTGGTTTAGTCCCCCTACACACCCTGCTCATCAATGATGTAACCCAAATACTGAACCTGGGTCATGCCAAAAGTGAATTTCTCCAAATTTTCACACACTTATGTTATTGTAGGGTTTGGAGGACTCATCGAATTTGGTGGAGGAACTCTTCCCAGATTCGGATGAAGATCAAGGTATCATCTAAATACACCAACACAAATGCATTGGTGAAGGGTCGCAAGAGTTTTTCCATCAACCCGTTGAAGGTTCTGGGGGAATTCATATACCAAAAATGCATGACCGACCATTCAAAAAGGTCCCCCTTGGATTTGTAGGCAGCTTTCCACACATAAGAGGGGTTGATAGGCACCTGGTGATAATCAAACTTCAAATAAATCTTGCTGAAATATTTTCCCCCATTGGGCTGGTCCAGCAAGTCATGAATCCATGGGATTGGTAACCTATTCCATAAAGTGATCTCGTTCAACACCCGATAGTTAATACAGAGTCTTTAGGTCCAATCCTTCTTTTATACAAATATAATCGGCTCGCACAATGTGATGAGCTTGGTGTGATGTGCCCTTTCTACAACAAATCTTGAATATGCCTTTGTACCTGATCGATCTCTAGAATAGAGCATTGATAGATGGTTCCATTAGGTAGGAGTGTGCCGAGAGTCAGATCAATAGATTGCTTGACTTGACAGTACAAAGGCACCCCTGTAGGTGAGGAGAAAATATCCCTATCCTCCTCCACAACCTTGTCCATTTGCTACTCCTGTGTGGAGGAGCCCTGTCTAGAAGTCATGGCCACAATCTTCTTCTAGTTCTCAGGGTGAATTATAAGGAAACTAAATTTCCTGGTATGTGAAATGATCTTACTACATTACTTTGCAGTGATCAAAGAGATGGCAGTAGGAGAGGCTACCTCTGGTATCCTATACACCTTGTCACCCAAAGTAATAATCAGAGAGTGAGGTCTAGACTCATATACAACATGTCACGTCTACAAGTATGCTTGTCCCAGTAATACATCACATACTTCAAGAGGGTAAATATCACATAATACCTCATCCGTGAAGGGCTTGATGATGTACTAAAGGACTCCCTACTAGCTAACGTAGATATCTCGTCCTTGGTGAAACCACCTGATGGTGTATGATTGTGGATGTGATATAGTTAGTAGGACCAGCTGCTTCATGGCATCTGCTAAAATGAGGTTCTTTTGGCTCTCATTGTCAAAAATGAACTATAGAAGAGAACCCTTCTCCCGCATATGTGAGTGGAAGAGACTTTGCCCCTCCCCTGGACCTTCAGGCTCACTCTTATAGATATTGGTGGTGTCCATGGAAGCACTAGGTTCCACATCAATGATTTGCTTCCCTTTCTCATTCCCCTTACCTAGTTTTGACTCATAGTTGGAACATGCGTCTCATTCAGAAGCCTTCAGTTCGGCCACCAATGATTGCTTGGTTCGACACTCAGTCGTGTTGTGAGTGGAGCTCTTATGGAACTCACACCATTTCCCTGTGTCATTATTTGGCTTTGTGGTGGTGTTATTTTCTTGCAGCTTCAGCAGGTTGCCTTGGGTCTCCCCTTCTTGGTATTACGCTTTGCTCTGCACTTTGGTGCTGCCTTTTCCTTGGTTTGGATTCAGAAATCAAAAGTCCCACTTATTCTGTTTAAACTTCTACTCTATCTTGATAGTGTATCAGTATGCTATACCAAGCGAGGAGATGTCCAGGAACTCCATCTCATCATGGACGTATCTATGTAGGAAGCCACGGTACTTGAGTACCAAATGTCACTCAGAATCCTTGATACCAAACTTCATGCGAAGAGTATGAAAAAAATTGGTAAACTTCAGCATGTATTAGTCTCTTCCCTGCCGCAACATGGTCCACTTTATGTCTTTATCCTCATAGCTCTAGATAGGGTAGTACTACTCCTTGATGGCATCGCTAAATTAATTCCAAGTAGGCGTGACTAAAAATAGTGAGGTGTACATTTTTCCTTCCTCTCACAGTAGGTTTCCCACAAGTCCTTGACATGGGGGACAACTTTGAGAAGTGAAAAAATATTCTTTTCCTAGTTGGAAAAATCATGAACAAAAAACACCCTTCTAGAAATTTTAGCCATCTATCTATGACGTCCGCATATATCTGACCTTCAAATATGGGGATGACAAAGTTTACTTGTACCTTAAAGGGTGTGGCGCTTCTAGAGTAGCTCTTGGAAGAAGATGCATCACCTTTGGGTGGTCACTTAAGGATCTAGGGAAAGTTGTTCATCATCACATTCCACTATCACTCAAGGGCTTCTTGGAGCAATATTTTGAAAGGATATCCTTCCCCATCATTGTTCTTCTCTTCTACCATGGGATGTCATTGGGATTTATGAGGTTGGTCTTGCAAAGGTACTAGTTCTAGCACCAACTCCTTATATCTCGACCTCGTTGGGGACATGCAAAGAAAAACAGAGAAAGAGAAGACCGCTCTAATACAACTGATATGAAATGAAATAGGAATAAAAAAATATATAGATATAACCATACATACAGAGATTTAGCATAAATAACACTTCATTTCATTAATATCAAATAATGAAATATGCTTACAAACATAATGGAAATAAAACTAGTTAAGGTGATGGTAGCTTATCTCTAAGAAGAGATGTGGTGGCTACATGCCTCTAAACTATGTTACAATGAGTCTCAAGGGTCTATTTATTATTGAAAAATAATGGAAAATCTTAAACAATTAAAACCCTAACCCTAGGAGATGGAACGCCAAGCGTTTGTGGCCCTTGTTGGGGTTAGTTGGACAACCAACTTCTGTGCGTCGTAACCTAGTCATGTTATCTCTGTTTGACACATATGATACCTTGTTTGAAATATCTCCTTGAGTACTATATGATTTGTAGCAACCCCCTACCTATGGTCATGGGCATACTGTGGACCTCAAAAAAATTAGGTTTAGGGGGTCATAACTGCTCCAAAATTTTAGGACCCAAAAAGCTACTAAAAATAGTAAATGTTGCAATAAAGAAGGAAAATGATAAAAGAGATTGGTGGTGTAGGTGGAATAGGTGGGTGGCCACCAATATCCACTTGGAACATTCCTCCCTTCTTAGGAAGATATGGTCCCCATTTCATGTAGAGCCTCCTTGAGGTGAGGAAATTTATGTTGAACCTGGTCCTGGTGAACCACTTACCCTGGTGAAGGAGTTGGCCTGCTTTGACAACTCGATATAGCTAGATCCTCTGTTGGCAAGTATTCTTCATTTGTGCTTCCATGATCTAATTAGTTGTGGCCTGTTTCATGTATTATGGGTTTAGCTCTATCAATGTGAGTTGTTTTGTAATGTTGGATGTGTCCAGCAATGGTGAAAATGGTCATAAGCGATCTGCATTGAACACTATGTGCAGGCCAAGGAATGGTGGAATGTTGAGTTCGAAGGAATTGTCTCCTCTATCCTTGGTGATGGTGTATGGCCCATATTGGAGTGGGAAAAGCTTATGGTGGGGTCGAGTGAGCCTCTCCTTCTACAAATGTAGCTAAATTTTTTTTCCCATCTTGAACTTGTGCGGCACCCGATGTTGATCATGGTGTTGCTTGTACTTAGAATTGGCTCTATCAAATATATCATGGACTTGATGGAGGATGTGTTGAATCTGATCAATGATGTTGTTAGCCTTGTCAACTATAGATTGGACGTGAGCCGAATAATCCTAAGTAGCTACAAATGGTATGGGCACATCAATGAGACATAATGCCTGAAATCCTGGCCCTACCGAAAAGAGACTATGGTCTATCGAGCTATGGAGAGCTCTATTGTGGTTGTGCTAGAGATAGGGGAGGCTTTCATCCCATGTGTGTAGATTCCTCAAGTTATACATGTGATGAATTTGTATGATATTCTTGTTGATGGCATATGTTTGGCCATCCGTTTGGAACTGGAAAGTTGTGAACTTAGTAAGTTTGGTATCCATCATCAACCAGATACTTGATTGAAATTCACTTAGGAATTTGTTGTCTTGATCTAAGACAATGGACTTTGGGATTCGAAAGCGTACCCACACGCACTCAAAGAAGAGGTTAGCAATGGCCTCTAATGTGATACTCTCATTGTAGGCCACTATAATGGCCATCTTAGAGAATATGTTGACGACCACGAAAACAGAGTTATTGCCATGCTTAGTAGAAGGAAGGTCTGACATGTAATCTGTGGAGATGGATTCCCAAGGTGGATGAGGAGCAGAAAGAGGAGTGTATAGGCCATGCTTATTGATGGTTGGTTTTCGAAATGGTGTAGGCAGTGCAGTATCAAATGTACCTCACAACATCTTGAGGAAATTTTGGCCAATAAAAATATTTTGTAGTATTGCCACTGTTTTTTGTACTCCAAAATGTCCTTCGACCCGACTATAGTGCACTTCCCAAATTGTAACACCCCGTACCAGGTCTACCCAAAGTAACCATGCCATCTGGGATAAACATGAGGAGAGATGTTACTATGATCAAATTTGATCTCCTATGTCATGTTAAGCAAGTGGAATCGAAGGAACATCACATACAGTCATCCAATATCATCAAAAGAACCATTAAGAGACAAGGCAGCCACTTAGATGGCCTGTCCCTGGGTCCCACTACTATTCTGTAGCTCTTATTCCATAGTCGCTCTCATGCTATGGGAAAGGGAGTGACCAAAAAATAAAAACCGCTCTCATAGGCATCCCTGCCAGTGATTGTGGACCAAAATTGCTAGTTTTCTACCAGTGACCTCGAGATTTAAGGCAATCTTCTAGCCTAGAATCTTGACCTCTACCCAGAACTTGTTGTAACTTCCAGAATTCATTAAATACATGATAATAATGATGATCAATGAAAATCACGCTCAGGACTGGGCCTAAGCATTCCCAACTGGGATTGAATTCTGTCAAACACTTGTCATCAATGCAACCTACTGGTATAGAATACAAGATAGATCATAAACAACTGAAACAACTTATGAAACATAACCAGAAGGATCACCTCGTTCTCAATTGAACTACTACATCATTAATTAGATATTTCATTCATCAATTTAACAGTTACAATTAAATATATGAAATAACCATAACATAAACCAGTCATTCAACAATGCTTATAACTAGAAAAAAACCATAAAAATATGAGAGATATGGCAGAATTAAATCCACATATAAATTAGTGAAAAAGTAAGAGAACTTAGCGTATATTAATCATAGGAAAATCCGACCAGGTTTGGGACTTCCACGTACCACCTAACCATAGACATGGTTGAACCAAATCTCTCTTTTATCCAGTCACCCCCATGCCATATTCCAAGCAATAATGTGGGATCTCATAGAACAACCAAGGGAATCCAAAGGTTAAGCCACCTCTACCCTCATCAAACCATGATCACATAGAAACCAGTGCTTCGATCAAAACTAAACAGAACTTGGAATGCCATCCAGAATCCATCACTATCATTGAGGAATTTTTCATCTCCTTGTCTCTTAGGTTTTACCGCAAGCCAAACCTAGACCACTAGGCGCTAAACCGAGACTTCTCCCTCAGGATTTACCGTGTATCCTGCCAAAACTAGTCAAGGAATTCCTAGGCCTTTGGGAATGATCCTTGGTACCACCTCCGCCTCGAATTCCAAAATCCATTTGGTAAACCAAAGCTCAAAAACTAAGATAAACATTCCAACACACCATGGCATCCAGAAAAAGGCTAGGCTAGGCTGAAATCCACTATCATAACTTGGAAAAATTGGGCCACTAACATCAAGAGAACCATACACCAACATGCAAAGCCATGCATGTCCAAACCAGCTAGCAAATCACTCACACAAATAATTACCTAAATTATTCTTGTTGAAGTTTCTTGATTCATGCTTGCCTTTCCTTGATCCTTGCTTGCTTTTCCTTTCCTTTCCTTCCCTTCCCTTTCCTTTGCTCCAAACTAGAGTGCTCCAAGAAAACTCTAAGTTACGAAGAGTGAGAGTGAGTGAGAGAGAGAGAGAGAGAGAGAGAGAGAAGAAGAATTTTAAACCTCCAAAATATAAACTGACAAAAGGTTGAAGTGAAAAAATCCATGAACTGATCCTCAAAAGCCTTTTTATGAATGAGACCTCTATTTTCTTCATTTTCCATTATTTTCCTTCCATTTCCTCCTCACATGCAACCTTTGACCTTAATTTTCTCCTAATTTCATTTATTTTCATAAATAAATGTGCCAAAAATTCCTTTTTTCCTTTCAATGCCTTTACCTTATCCTTTTCCATTTTTCCTTAGCCAAAACACACATCCAGTGATGCCCACTAGGACATCTTTTCCCAAAATTCAACTTGGAATAAGTGTCCCTTAACCGTGGTCTTATTTTTCCTTTATTAACTTTTATTACGTGAACTTCTCACCAAGGTTGTTACAGAACCTTCCCCCTTGGGGAACACCAACCTCGGTGTTAAATCCCACCAAGGCCTCAACAGAACCTTTGAAAAGAAAACAGACTGCCTATGGAGCTTTATAACTTATCTCGTTGTAGTATTTATAGTGAAGGACCTGATAAAAAGTAAAACATCATGACAACATGAAAATACATTAACCATACCACTTATTGGAGCTTTATAACTTAGCTCTTGGAGGTATTTACATCCATATACATATACATATACAAATATCAAAACATTAGAAAAACATATTCCAACATAAACCAACATCATACCAAAACTATTTTTCCTCAGCCGATAAGAAATGAAGGATATAAGGCCTACATCTGGTCCGCCATCTCTGATGCAGCTTCTTCAGGCCCAAAATGCTTCCACTACACTTTAACATGCTCTATGGCTCTGTTCCTGAGCATGAGATGCTTCCACTACAATATGAATTATGGAACTAATGCGACATCTGGAAGCATCAGGAAGCAATATTGCGTGGGTCATGGATCACTAGATTGATCGCACCATTGGAGGTTTTGTGGCTGAGTTCGTGATCGATAGAAATATTAGCTATAGCAAAGTGGAACATAGGATCTTTAACAGACCGCGAGGTAAGTATTTGAAATCATTAAAGACTTGGATTAAAATGTTGTTATGTGAAAAGATGGTTATGAAGTTACCTTGATATTTGGGGCTACACAAAGTGGGAGATTCTTTAGAAAAATCGAAGGATCGAACTCATAGTACAGTCCACTCATTGAACCCCCTTCAAGTGATGACGAAGGGACAGTGTTGCCGACACCGCAAAGTGTATTTTAGTTAATTAATTGGGGTAACCTGAGGATACCTCATCCATCCACTCCACCTCCCAACCCACCTCCACCTCATATTCCTATATCTTCACCTCGACCTCCACATCACTTCCACCATTCAACATGTCGAACGGGATGAAGATGCCGGTTTGTAAAGGGGTGGGGAGTGAAGATCCCAAACAGTTTTTGTTTGTTGCAAGAGCTATCTTGACGACACAACAAATTATGGATGATAACATCAAGAAAGTGCAATTGTTCACAGCCTTACAATATTGAGCATTAACATGGTACATCAAGTACAACACTGACAACCCCACCACAACGTTGGAAGAGACACAAGGAGCTTTGAACAAGGAATTTAGAAAGCATAAATCATAGTCGCAATCGATGACTGAGTTTAAATAAATTCGACAAAAGATAGATGAGACACATCTGGATTTAGATCAAAGGTTGAAATTCTTGATCAATCAAGCCAATATGATGATTACAAATTCCCAGCATCGCAACTCCTATATAGCATCGCTCTTCCCGCACCTAAGAGTGTTGTTGTCACAACAAAATATAACAACGCAAGTATAAGCCTTAGACATTATGATGAGGCTGGACACTTTTCCCATACAGGATACAAACCTTGGAGTGCAACAGATTCACTCAAACATGGAAAGCATGCACTTGGGGTTGCAGACCCTGAAGAAAGGAAAGGAAGAACAACCAGAGTTGTGTGCTGAAGTCTGGTGCTTAAAATGCAAGAACCATGGGCACGATAAGGACCATTGCCCAATTTATAACAAATATTGTATTGGGGGAGGGCTTGTTCCCTTGAAACCAGAGAATAACGTTAGGACGAGCATGGGAGTTGTGCCATTGTGTGCTATCTGCCAGGTTACAGGACAGTATGTGACTGATAATTTCCATTTACTATAGAAGTTTGTATAGACCCATCAGTGGTTGTTTTGCAATTTATGTAAATCAGTAGGTCATGATGAATGCCATTGTAGGAGTTATGAGCTAGCGATGGATAGAACCCCTACATACTGAATGCAAGAAGAAACTAGGCCTCAAGATCAAGGCAGAGGAGAAACACACGAAGGATTCCAAGGCCGAGCACGAGGAAGAGGGAGCGGAGCTATTTGAGCACATGGGTAGATAATTTTCTATAATTGTGGTGAAGGACACTTCGTGCGAGATTGCACAAAACCCACGGATCCATCATGTTAGTATTGCAGACACTTTGACCATGTGATAGAGGAATGTTTGATCCTTATGGAAAATATGCAAGAAAGAAGATGCAGCCCCAGTAGCCTACGTAGAACATCCAAATTATGAGGGTGGAGCGCCATGAAGAATATCAAAGGACAAATATAGTAACAAGAAGTGGCATGGCCACTAGTGCAGATAAGGGCAAGCAGCTTGAGGCTGATGGGTGGCTGCGCAAGTTTTCTAAGAGGGAAGTAGACTTTGACCTAAATCGTGCTAAAGAGACCTTGATGGAAGAAAAGAAGAACTTCATTGAGGCCTCCACCCCAGGAAGCCAGAAGAAAATGTCAGAAATTAATACAACAAAAGAGGTAGATCCTTTAGTATTAACTACATTCCTGAAGACTTGTCTGAAGTTACTATGCGATAAGAAAGCAGTAAAAGGGCTTCAAAATTTAATTGACAAGTGCACAAATAAAGAAAACACCCTTGATGAATAATGCACCGTGAGAAAAATTGGTAAGCATAAGAAGGGAACGGGGTGTGAGATGAGGCTGACCATGCAAATAAGAGAATACGAAATGGACCAGGTAATCTTGGATCTAGGATCTAATGAAAATTTCCTATCTAAGTAGGCGTGGGAAAGGAATGGGAGACCTACATTGCAGTGGTATCCTATTCAGTTGTGCATGGTAAATCAACAGAAGATTATACTGATGGGGTGCTTATATGGTGCAATAGTAGAAATTGAGGGCATGGGCACGCTGGATGACTTTGAGGTCATTGAAATAGTGGATGAAAATAACCCATACCCATGCTACTAGGAATTAACTGGGCTTTTGATATGGATGCATTCATCAAATTGAAGAAGCAGAAGTTGATGTTTAAAAGGAAGTCACTCAGGGTTGTAGTCCCACTAGACCCTACTAAAGGAGCGCGTTATACTAAACTTGTTCGCGACTTTGTGGAAGAAGATGATGACATGGACCAGGTATACAACATCATAGAGTGAAATGAATATTGGGTCAATCGTATGGCTGATGGATGAATTGCGTGGGACAGGGATAGCTCCTGCACCACAGACTTAGATGAAGAGCTTGAACACTGGCATAATTAGTTTCATGAAGTATCTACACTTCGTTGCAATATGATGACCAAATCACTATGGTGCATCTCAAATGAGGTAAGGAACCTTTCACATTATGATGATTTTACTGATGTGGATCTTTTCTTAGATTAATTTGAAAGGGAAGTACTAGAATAACATCATTTATAAGAGAAGGAGAGCTTCGCTGGATGGAAGGAATACAAAAGAATGATGAGATTAAGATTTGGGTATGCTAATACCTAGATGACAAAAAAGTACAGTGGGAAGGATGATCCATGCGATCATTTGACACGATGGACTAAGGCTTGGGTAACAAAACCAAGACAAAAATGGGTGCACATTTTCTGTCATACCTTGGACACAATGCCAATGAACTGGTATTTGGAAACAGAGTTTCACCATGGGATAGTTGAATACGATATCTTAAGAGAGAATTTCTTCTTGAATTTCATCTTTGAGGATGGGTTTGAATGAATTGATGAAGCGCTCCAGGATATAAAAGCAGTTATATTCAGAATGCCTAAAAAACTGGTAGAATGGGCTAAGCCAGATTGGAGTATACAGTTGTGCCATGTGCTAGAATGTTACAATGTGACTGCTGAAGAGGAAGAAGAAGACCCACGGAATATTAACATTCCAAAGATGGAGGGATAGTGCAAAGTCGAAGGAATGGAAACCGAGAACCTGAATATATCAGAACCTTTGAGAACTAGACAAGTAAATATTGGATCTGAAGCAAAGCCTAAGTTCGCGAATATAGAATACTATTGGGACAAAGATATAGTTGATAAGGTGGCCAAACTATTGTGTGAATACTAGGATCTATTCCAAACAAATTTTTCATATTTGAAGGGGATCGTAGGAGATTCAGGTATTATGAATATTGCATTGAAACCGGATGCAGAGCCCATTAAGCAGAGACCTTATCGTCTAAATCCAAAGTATAAAGAAATGGTGTGATAAGAGATTGATAAGATGTTGGATGTTGGTATTATTGAACCAGTGGAATAATTTGATTGGGTAAGACCAACAGTTGTCCAAGAGAAGAAACAGAAAGACGAAATTAGGATATGCGTAGATCTAAGAAAGTTGAATGATGCATGCGTGTGTGATGAGTTTCCAACACCATTTATAGATGAAGTATTAGAGAATGTTGGTGGATAGGAGGATTATTCATTTACTGATGGGTTCTTAGGATACCATCAAATAAATATCGCGTTGGAAGATCGAAGCAATACAACCTTCATGATGGAGTGGGGTTACTTTCAGTATATAGTAATGCCATTTGGATTGAAGAATGCACCTGTAATCTTCTCTCGGGTTGTCATCGTGGCATTCAAAGAATTTATTCATAAATTTTTGGAGGTTTATTTTGATGATTGGAGAGTGTTTGGTTTGGTAAATTCCATGTTGCAATTCTACGCCTTATGCTGGATACATGTCAAAGGTATCAAATTTTGCTGAATTTGAAGAAGTGCATACTCTGTGTGCCCTTGGAATTTTTCTCGGTCATATAGTATGTAAGCAGGAATTGATGGTGGACAGTGTGAAGATCAATGTGATTGTGAATTTGGAATTTCTTAGGAACGTAAAATAGTTGTGCACAACCTTGGGGCACACTAGGCATTATTGAAAGTTTATCAAGGAATATGCTCAGATAATCGCACCGATGTAAAAATTATTGAAGAAAGATGCGATGTTTTATTGGGATGAAGAATGTCAGTGTAGTCTAGATGTGCTAAAAGAAAAGATGTTGACTGCGTCCATTTTGGTGTTTCCAGACTGGAAGAAAGAATTCCATGTACATGTCAATGCCTCTTGCATTGCGTTATGTGCGATATTAACACAGGAAGGAGAGGGATAAATCGATCATCCGATAGCCTTCGTGAGAAAAAATTTATCGAAGGCTGAGAAGAATTATTCCACTATAGAGTGTGAAGGGTTTGTGATGGTAAATGTTCTACAAAAGTTTTGGCACTCTTTGTTGGGCGCACACTTTAAAATGTATACAAATTACTCCACACTGAATTACCTAGTGAATAAGCCTATGTTGGGTGCAGGGGGGAATCTGATGATGGTTACTGTTGTTTCAAGAATATGACTTTGAAGTGATTGTGAAGCCTGGAAGGGTGAATGCAAGACCCAACCACCTGTCAAGCATTGAAATGGGCGAAGAAACAAATAGTTTGGAGGAAGGACTGTTGGATGTGCATCTCTTTGCAGTTTGCATCATGGATGACCATTTTGCTAATATCATTTAGTTTTTAACCACGGGTATATCTCCAAAAGGATATTCCACTCAATAGAAGAAGGAATTAGTATTATGCTCTGCATATTTTTCAGTGATTTCAGGTCACTTGTATAAGATGGGAATAGATGAAATACTCTAAAGCTATTTTCCAGAATTTGAACACGCTTTTATCCTTGTTGAAGCACATAGAGGAGTAGCAGGAGGAAATTACACAGGAAAAATGACTGCGCAAAAGATTTTGCGCGTTGGGTTATGGTGACCAGAATTATACAAGATTCTAAAGCATGCGATGCTTGCCAAAGGACATGAAATCCTTCGCGAAGAGATGAATTTCCTTTAAATCCTCAGGTTTCATTGTAGGTATTTGATAAATGGGCCATTGATTTCATAGGTACCATACAACCACCAGGAAATAAGACAGGCGCATGATATATTATTACAACAAAAAAGTATTTCATAGGTCCCATACAACCACCAGGAAATAAGACAGGCGCATGATACCAATATAAAATGGACTCATGGTAAAAGAAAACTTGACAAGTTTTTTATTCACCTCAACTCTATCTCCCCAGATATAAATTTTACTATGGAGCTAGAAGAAAAGATGAGCATCCCTTTTTTAGACGTTCTCATTATTAGGAAGGAGGATGGCTCTTTGGGGCATAAGGTTTTCAGGAAGTCAACCCACAGAGAAAGCTACCTCCACGCAGATTCACACCATCATCCAGCCCAGAAGTTTGGTGTCCTAAACACTCTTGCCATCAGAGCCTTTAGAATTTCTGACTCTGAGCATTTGGATGAAGAAAATAAGCATTTAGTTTCAGCTTTTAAATCTATAGGCTACAAATAAAAATAAATTAAAATAGCTATAGAAAGAGCTTAAAGAAAGATGTTATCTCATAAACCGAAGGCTCAAGACCAACCTCAGGGTGGAAGGGTTTCTCTACCTTATATTCAAGGAGTGACAGACAAGATTGCGAAAATCCTTAGAAAGAAAAATATAATCACTCAATTCTCAGCCCCTGGAACTATTAGGCAATCTATGAGGTCTGTCAAAGATAATATTAATAAGCATCAGCTGAAGGGAGTCTATAAAATATATTGTTCATGTGGAAAAAGTTACATTGGGGAAACAGGTAGATCCCTGTAGACAAGACTCAAGGAACATGGAGCTGGCATCAGGAATGAAAGATCTCGAACTTCAGCCCTTGCAAAACATTCCTAAAAAACCAAGCACCAGGTCTGGTTGGAAAACGCTTCAATTATCGCGCGGGAAGAAAAACATCACAAGCGAAAGATCAGAGAAGCTCTTGAGATTATCAAACATCCACATAATCTCAACAGGTACAATGGTATTGAGATTAACAGAAGCTGGCTCCCCTTAATCAGAGGAATTAAGATCCCCAATACTGCTCAGGTATAGTGCTCAGTAAGTTGATATCTTCCTCTCCTATTCTAGCATTTAGTAGTTATTAGTCTTGCTTTCATCATTGCTCTCCATAATATTTTTTCAACAATAAAAATTAAATGAAATAAAATAAAATTTCAATTCTATTAAGTATGAATTATAACATTTACAATAATAATGATAATATTAACTATTAATATTATCATTAATTATTATTATGAAATGTTATTATGTATTATTTATTAAGGCCTATGAATAATTCTAATAATTAATTAATCTATTAATAAAATTCATAAAAATTAATTATTTAGTAATAATTATTAGGATTTGAAATATCAACATTAAATATTAATTAGTTATTAATGATTATTATTTACTTTAACTCACTACATTAACATTATTATTATTATTAATCATAATATTATTAATTATAATATTATTTTTAATATTAATATATTTTAGTATTTAATATTTAATATTATTAATATTATTATTAATCATAATATTATTAATTATAATATTATTATTAATATTTAATATTTAATACTTAATATTTAATATCTAATATTAATTTAAATATACATTTTATATATTCACATACTAATATATATTAATACAAATAATTAAAAATGAAAATAAATATTTAATATAATAATTTTGATAATAACTATTTCTTTTATTTTATGAATTGTTAGTATTATTAATTATTATTTTAATAATAATAATAATAATAATAATAATAATAAATTAAAAATTAAAAATTAAACATTCAATAATAAATATTGATGTTAAAGATTAAATAATCAAAGTATTTATTCATTTTTACATTAATAATTGTATTAAATAATAGTTATTAAAAATTATTTATTATGATTAAAATAAATGAAAAGATTAAAACAGCCGACATCCTCTTAAATCTTCTCTCCTCAAAACTATTTAAACCCTAATTCAATCTCTTCTTCTATCTTCATTCATGAAGTCCTGATGATGGATCCCTGTTGGGATTTAAAACGTTGACGGAAAATGGTTTTTACTGTGGGTTCTCCGGTTACTAAGTTAGAAGATATAAACCACAGAAGTCTTAAATCCATGAACAAAGTATTTAACCAGATGGGTGGAAGTGCATCTAGTGAAGGATTATATAGTTGCCACCATTGTGAAGCTTTTTCTTGAATATGTATTAACATAGTTTAGATGCCCTAGGTTGTTGATGAGTGATAGGGGTAAACATTTCTTAAATGAAACAATTAGCGCGATGCTCGAATAATGTGAGGTATATCACCAAAAGAGCACGCCATATCACCCACAAGTGAATGGAATGGTGGAAGCATTTAACATAATATTGGAGAACACGTTGACAAAGGTCTGCAATGTGCAAAGGAATGATTGGGATATGTGTGTACCCGTAGTTCTATGGGCACATAGGACGACCTGCAAGAAGTTGACATGCCAAACACTGTTTCCGTTGGTCTATGAGATTGAAACAGTGATGCCTATGGAGTATATTGTGCCAAGTCTACGTATTGCAGCTTTGATAGAGATGTTGGATTGCAAGACCTTAGGGGAATGACTCACACAGATGATGGAGTTGGAAGAGGACCGTTTTCTTACACGATTTCACTAGAAAGTACAAAAGGAACGCGAGAAAGAATGGAATCATAGGCATATTAAGCTTCGAAGTTTCAAGGTGGATGACTTAGTACTGCTATATTACAGCAAGTTCACAAAATTTGCAGGGAAATTTCAAATGCACTAGTTGGGGCCATATGTTGTTATGGAGATCACAAATGGTGGTGTAGTTCATCTCGTGAAGATGAATGGGGAGACGTTCCCTAGGAAAGTGAATGGAAGTAAGTTGAAGCTATATACGAGAGATCCTACCCCTGCAAAATGACTACATGGTAGTGGTGAGTGCCAGTATTGCAGCAAGAATGTTGCAGCTCCTGGGCTGCCAACTTTACTTTTATCAACTCGGTAGTTTGTAACAAACTTGGAAGCGTCGGTGCTATATGGAAAAGTACTAGTTCTCACTGCAGGTTGTCACTTGGTCAGCCGATGCGAGATCACTAGGAGCTCAAGCCAACTTTTATAGATTTTAGCAGAAGTTTTATGTGTGATGAAATAAAAGAAATATTACTCTATAGAAGCTATTCTAATTGCAGAAGGGAAAAAGACTAGAATGTAAAGCAAGACCTAGTAAACCCTAATTAACAAGCTAATTCTACTTTTGCCAGAGACATTATGAAAACCATGAAAGAAATGCCATTACCCACTCAAGAAAGCAAACAACATCTAACCATGCTATTTCTAGAAGTAGATAAGAAAAAAAACATATTTTTGGATTCTTATGTGCTTTTATGTGAATTTGGCATGCATCTAATTTATTGTGTGTGAGTGTGGAAGCAAACAAGTGGTGTTAAAGGGAAATTTTGGAGCTTGGGAGGGTGTAGGATGGTGTGGATGGGTTCTAGGAGGTCTTAGGTGGCCTTCTAGAGGATTTTCCCACACTCGGCGTTCAAAGGAAAGCCTACAGGAAAACCTGCAAGAGGACACACGAAAACTACAAGAGGAAAACAGGGAAACTACAGGAGGCCTACAGGAGGAGGCCGATAGCAATTTCCGCTATTTTGAGTGTGTGAGAGTGGGTGGAAAAGGTAGATGAAGGCTGTAATGAGGTCTCAAGGCACCTAAGGTCTACCATGAGTCATCAAGAGAGAGAAATATGATTGGGTTTTCTCAAGCTGAGAGGAAGAAGTTCTATGAAAAATGCAGGAAACTAGGGAAGAATTGAGGTGAGGCTTGGGAGACCTGTAGCGCATGGATTAGATGGAGGGTGTTATTTTTGGTGAGATGGCCTACTGTTGGAAGAGATCTGCTGCACAAAAATTGACAGTCAACCAAGAAAATCAAGCAACCAATGAAATAAGTGCATTTAGGAAAAAAGGAGTTTTGTATTAAAATGGTCTAAACTATGATCTATGAAAGGAAATGCTGAGAAATGTTGTAGGAAAGGAAAGCATGAAATAGGACTATCGTAAATAAGGAAGTGAACATGATGAAGGAGATCTAAAGGAAAGAAAAACTGGACTGTTAACCTACTAAAGAGATGCAAACACTAGAAGTCCTAAGAAGGAGGAAAATTTGTGTTTTTGGGGCAGCAAGAGGGTCTTTTCCTCAGATCATGATCTCAGAGGGAGGAAGAGAGGCCAAGGCATTGTTGCTAGCCTTTTGAATCCTTTCTGATGACTGCTTAACATGCTACAAAAAGAACAAATGGAAGTTGTTAGCCTCCTATTGCAATAGGTTTCATATTTCATGATTGACTGTTTTACATGCCAAATATGTCATCTTGTCAAGCTGCAAGGTTCCATATTTCCAAGAAGTTCCATTTTGAAGAATTATACCATTTTTTAAGATTTTTACAGATAAGGGAAAGCCAAACAGCTTAATCTTGGCTTCCCTAGGTTTAAATTGTTTGTTTTAGAAGATAGAGAATGAATATTTGTCCAAACAACTTAAGCTTGGCAGATCAGTAGCTAGGTAGAGAAATGAAGGAGCCCAACTGCTTAATTTGGGCCCTTGGAAGAGATAAGGGTTGATTTTAGATAGGAGGGCAGTCAAAAGAAAAGAGGATAATTAGGGTCTGCAATTCTAAGTGCACCCATTCAAAAGGAAGAAAAAATGTTAGGTAACTAGGCTGGGTAAGTAGTTTTGTGGTTGCAGAATCAAGATATGTGATCCATTTCATGTTTTTTCAAGTGTTATATCTATTCAAATCACAATTATGAGGCAGTTTTTCATTTGGAGGAGCTCAAACGAGGCATGTCTAACTCCCCCTTCTTCTTATTCCCCAAATCATTCACTAATTTCCCCTATAAGATGTTAAGATCTGATTAATATCTTTAAGAATCATCATATTCCATAACATTTGCCTAAGTAAAGATCTGCTTTGCTTAGGAGTACTCTTATTTACTCTATTATAAGTCATTTTTCCCTTTTTAAGTGGCCTAAGATCTCTGAACTTAGCTCTTTCTTGTCATTTTCATATTAACTTCTAAAACATTATTATGTAAATCCCTATTTATTTCCCCTTCCCCTTACTAAGCACTAAATAGCTCCCCTATGCACATATTCCCATCCACTGGCATTATAGCCCTATAACATCAGTTTGGGGAAATGTTGAGTCCATTTGGGGCTTAGCATTAGCCTTTACACGTCCTAACCCGGAGTTAATTTAACCTTTGGTTAAATTAATAACCATACCCCTCCCTCTCTCACACATAAACCTTATAGCAGTATCCCCCGCGCATACATTTTATTTGGGATTAATTTGACATTCAGTTAAATTAATAACCATCGGCGCCCACATAAAACCCATATAACCCAGAAACCCAAAATTTTGACCGCCCCCCCCGCCACATAAATAAATGATAAAATATTCAATGAGCCCCGCACACAAAACCTGCCGTCAGCTCCGCACTCCGTCAGCCCTCTAATCAGCCCTCCCAGATCCAACAGCCCTCGGCGATTTCAGAGCTGCCCCGTCACTCGACAGCTAGCGTCCGATAGCATGATGGTTTTGCCATCGTACAGAAGGATGCATGTCTGCTCTTGATTGCATCGGAGCTCCTCTGACAATTACCGCTCTCGTACAGAAGGCGGTCCGATGAAAACACAAACCACCTTCTGTCTCTCTACCCTTGACATCAGCGCCACATCACCTCTACATCAACCCCCCACTGCTACGTGTCACTGCCACCGCATTTGCCTCCTTTTCCTGTGCCACGTCACCCTGCCATACCGGGACCCACCACTGACGTCATGCTGACGTCTTCACCGAAAAAGGCGCGAAGGGCGTAAATCGCAGCAAAGGATGCCTGGAATGAAAAACTGATGCAGTTTTTGATGCGCGATTAGCGCTAGATGCCTGGAATAAAAAACTGAGGTAGTTTTTGATGCGCGATTAGCGCTTAGCGCTAATCGCACATCAAGGAAAATGGCTCAAAATGGAGAGCCTCCTATTTTCTTGGCTACCAGCAGGCCCGAAAATTCGCAATTTGACAGGATTTCTTCATATATGTTCATATTCAATCGGCCAGCGCCAATAGCATTCTAGAGTCCACGAAAAGCATTTGCAGCAGCTATTTTTGCCTTGAAAGGGCAGAAAAAGGGCGATTTGACAGTTTCAAGCACATCAAGGGAGAGAAAGTTGCCCGATTCAACTGTAAAAGACTATCATAGGAAAGATAAAGCCCAGATTAAATTAAAGAGTATCAGTGAGGCGACAAAGAGTATCAAATCGGCAATATCAAAGCAGGTGAACATTGAAGGCCCCCAAGCAAAGTCAAAGAAAGCGGTGAAGCCATTTAAGGCTCTCAGAGCACAGTTAATGCATGTCAAAGCCACTCAAGAGCAGGGGATCAAAGCCCAAAGAACAGTTATGGCTGAACAAACAGCACAGAGCCATAAGGACACCATATTAACTCATTTTGATGCAGCTGCCTCCAGCGCAGCTCAAATAAATATCTTCTTGCATTAATTTTAGGACAAGATTAGGTTAAAAAACTCATTTCCCTCACACCTATTTAAGGTCTGCTGTAATAGATATTTTTGGATATTTTCTGTATATAAACCACCCTAATTCATTGTTTAAAGGGTTGGTTGGTTGATAATCCTCATTCTGGACTTGTGCTATATTTTTTGAGAAGCTCTGTAATCAAAGACTGTTGGAATGCTTTGGATGAAGAACTGATTGTTGTGTTATTTAATGGACAAAGAGTGACTATGGAATTCATGTGCTACTACATGGCTCAATAAGTGTTTTCTTACCTCTGTTTACAATTTATATATGTTTACTTCACCTAAGTTACCATCTAAATAGCAAGAAAAAAGAATAGCTTAGGTTTTGCTTGACTGCACCCTACACTCAATTCTTGTTATTTCTATATGTTTTCTTCAGAAATGGTTATGAATATGCATACTTAAATGATCATGTTTACCCTGTTTCTTTCACATATGACTATTATTTAGGAATTCTTGACTGCTCCTAGAAAAACTTTCATCCACCTTCCCTCTCTGTTAGCTGATGAAAGATTCTTAGTTGCCTTTCATCTCTGACCTTCATCCCATCTTTATTCCAGCCTGATATTGTTCTATGTGTAACTATCCTGCTCCGTATTCCTTTTGTGACCAAGAAAATGAAACAGCAAGCCCTAATCCATGACTCCATGCCCAATGGTTTGAACTTCTCACACTATGCATCCCAACTCTACTTGAAAACATCATCCTTCCCACCAAAATCAAAACAAAACCCATGTACACCATAACTAGCCTAAAATCAACTCAAAATAATGTTAAATATTAAAGAGAGAGCCCTCTCTGACTGCAGTTAGGCTAGGACCTACAGCCCAAATATTGGTTTGTGGTTACCTCGGCCATATCCCTTAAGGAGCCAAGGGACAACCTGAGTGATAAGAGAAGCAAACTACTAAATCATCAAAAGCAACCTATTCTTAACCATAAAAGAAATACATCTAATAGAAAATTAATCTACAAACTGAAGTAAAGCATAAAAATACAAGGAAAGAGAAGCTTGGCTGCTTGGATTGGCACCTAACCCAAGAGCTTAAGCCCTCTGAGGTAACTTAGTGCTAGCTCAAAAAGGATTCCATCTTCATTATCAAAACAATGTCAAGATTACATTAAACTATCACAAGATAATAAGCTCGAAATTTGAGCAGAGTTTACATAAGCAAAAGTATGACCCTAGTGAGGCCCTAGGCCTCTCTACTTATACATCTGAATCTACCAACAACTTCCTTAAAGTCAAGGAGGCTTGACTTCCAAAACTCGAGATAACTATCCGTCATCGTCCACTTGCTCGGCTGCCTTCTAGTGCATGATTCAACTACTTGTACTTCAAGATGAATGAAGGGGAATTCGATGTGAGGAGTAATAAATGAGGGGAATTCCATCCTATAAGTCCTCTCCTCTATCTACTTTGAGTTATTGCTACAATTTTGAAATTAACTCCTTGAATTTGACCTCGAAATCCATCAATAATCAGCATTAAATACATGTTAGACCACATGGCATCATAACTAAATCAACTCACTCTATAAGCATAAATATAATCAGAAAATCATATAATAAGCTAAGAAAATGGTTTATTTGACTAGGTTAGGAGGAAAAATGAGCCCATATAATTACCCATTTACGAGGCTCATCATCACCCCCTACTGAAGGTGTTGCTCATCCTCTGAGCAACCTAGTCAAGCTCTTCATATTTTATGGACCTGGTGGCCTCCGTAGCATTCCAGGCTTCTAATGTTGTCTACTCATGTTCCCCACAAAATCTTGTTGTTCTATCTATGTCCTTCCAGTGCTCCTCCTCTTCTTCTTCTATTCTGCCTTCCAGCATCCCTAATAGGAGTGGAGGACTCAATTTGAGGCCAATCCAGTTTACCTTTAGCCTTTGCACTGAGCGCTTGTACATTGGCACTCTTTTCAATGCGTCCTTCAGCATCATTGGGGAATGGTATTCCCTGATCTGAAAACTCTGAGGTAAGGTGTTCCATCCCCTCATGCATGCATGCACACAGTCATCCCCAAGTAGCCTTTGCATATCTTCAAAGTGTGCAATGCCTTTTGCCTAATTGGACAGATATCTAGTGGAAATCTGAGGATCATTGGCAAGCAGGTTGTGTTTGCTGATGAGTGCCATAGGATCTGATGGCTCAGCTCTTATCATTAATGGTTCATTCTGCTCTTTTATCATCAATATTTTTATTTCTGCTGCCCTTAATTCTTCATGGTTCATCCACAAGGCCATGGCCATTATTTCAGATCCACTAGCTTGGCATTGGGGTCCCACACATTTATTTATATGAGGGCCATATTGTGTAGGTAGAACTCTGCCATGTTTGCTTTATTCTCTGAGGTGCTTTTGTCACACAGGTCCATGAACTGCTTGTAATCTTGGAAATGCATTATGTCTCTTTGTGCCAAAGTATTTATTTGGAATTGAAGCCACTGGTCCTTCAGATAGAGGCCATAATATTTGGCTAGTTCTGCATTGTAATGCTTCCATGGACAAGATGGCCATATATGCCAGCTGAGTCTCTTTCTCTTGTAGCTTCCTCCTTAGTAATTCATTTCAGTTTTAAGGTGGCTTCTTGTGATGGCTTCTCTATCTCTGAGAGCATGCAACTCTCTACCCATTTCCCTGAGTTTTTTTTTCCATATGGCCAACATCCTCAACTTCTTTGGATTTGGCTATCTGCATCCACCTACGTGCTCTCATTCTTTCTTTCTCAAATTTGAAAAATAGTGGAATTGAAAATTTATGTGGTATTATCCTGCCTCCCTTAGTTAGATTGTAATAGGAGGCAAGAATAGCATGGGGGTCAGGTTCTTGTAGCTCTTGTACTTCCTCCTTCACCTGTGGTTTTCCTTCTATCTTTTCCTCAAGCTTTTGGGTCTCCTATATTTGGGACAATGTCTCATGTAGGACTGTTTCAGCCTCCTATAGGTCTGGTTTTGGGTCCTATAACACTACCTTCCCTTCTATGTAGAAGATCTTGGAGTCCCTCTTTCATATGTTATAGGTCTCTTGGAAGGAGATTCCTTCACCTTGGCAGATGGTGAATCTTTAATGGTAATGAGAACTTTTCAAGAGGGCTGAGGTTTGCCTATTTTAATTCATGTGATCTTCCTTGCCCTAAAATACATGGAGGTCTGTCTTTTCCTCTCCTGCTTTGGGTTGACTGGTGTATTGAGGGAATTGATGGTAGCTGCTGCCTCTCCTTCCAAAGTCTTAGGGGACCTTTCTCCTTGCTCTGCCTTCTTTGCCTCTTTTTCCTCTTCTTCTATCTCTTTCTCTGTCTCCTCAACTTTTTCCTCCTCTGTTTCTTTTCCTTCCTCCTTCCTTTCTTACTCTGCCATGTCACCACTGGCTTCATCTTCTACTCCTTGATGTTCTTCCTCCTCACTTCGAGTAGGACTGACATCATAGGTTAATGCTTTTATGTCATTCTCCGCTGTCATATTTTGGAAATCCTCCCATGCTATAGGGAGTGTAAAGATATGGAGGGCTTCCTCTACTAGGATTTTGATTAAGCCATGGTGTGCTAGCTGCCCTGAATTTCCTTCTTGTACCTTAGTGCTGGAGTCAATGAGGGACTGAAGGAGAAAGTAAGGCATACTGAGATTTTGAGGTGCTAGAGTATCCATGCCATACCTCAAGTCATGGAGGATTTTGAAGTGGTATCCATAAACAATGCTATGCCTCCCCTCACAGGAAATGTATTTGACGATTTGGTAGCTAACCTCATCCTATGGATATGGTATACCAACCCTTATAATTCCATTCTTATCTTCGACAGGGGTTTTATTATTTTGGAAAAATTTCTTCTTGGCAGCCTGCCCAATTGGTTTCTCATCTTTACTCCAAAGTAGCCCAAGAGGAAGGGTAGTGACCCTACTGATGAATTCAGGGTTTATTTCCATGGCGAGGCATCTAATGGTTACAATAGCATGGGTTGTTGTGTGAGGGACCAAAGAGAGAGAAAATTCTTGGGCAATCTCCTCATCAAACCCTCGGAATTTCTCAAAGAAATTCATCTAGTTTGCCCTTATGAATATGTCCACTACTTGAGGATGTGCATGGAGCCTAGTGGAGTTAGTGGGCTCCTTTCTCATAAACACTCCTGTCATGTTGCCTATACTTTTTTAATAAAAAACCAAATATGGAGGTGGAGACAAAGAGTTTTGAGAAAAATAAAAACAGGGGAGACTGTGTTTTCTTTTAAATAAACAAAAAAAAATTATGTATTTTCTGCCCTCCTAAAGACTTACTTCATCCTCAAATTAAGACCACTTCTTTCATATATTGATATTCAAAAGGGGGAATGCATGATCTCTACCTCTCCAGACTGAAATTTGTGCTAAAAATCGGGTTTTCTCCCTTCAAAATGACTCACTCCCCCTCCTGAAGAAGCCCGATGTCCCTCCTGTAGATTTCTTGTAGATGTCCCTCCTTTGAGGGCACAAGAAGACTGTTGTGGCTTATTTACGAGCAGAGAATGAAGAAAAGATGGTGAGAATGCGCGGGGAGGAGTGCTCATTACCCTTTATGGATATTTTCAGTTATGAGTGTTGAGCTGGCAAGGTGTACGTTGGCCATATTCGGACCGTTGGTCCCCACCTACTTGGTAATCATGGCCCCTCCTCGTAATCATCCCTAATTATTGCATCGGAGTTGACACTTCCTCCCGCTACCTATCCTTGGCATCTTGTATTTGAGTTGACTGTGCGCATGTGTGGGTGACATCTCGGATGAGTGGAGTCAACTAAATGAAGGTAGCCAAGTTAATTGGCCACCTTTCCCTCATTCAATCTCAACCATCTGGTTGCCTTCATATGATCTCTAATTACACAAATGCAAATAGAGGAGTGACTTAGTTACTTACCTGTGATCCAAGTGTATTTTCTGTGAGGTGTTGTGGCTTTCTCTGTTGCATGCCTTCATTTCCCTTTATGCATGATGTCCTGCTTGTTGATGTGTGGTTGTGTGCTTATGTAGTTTCTTCTCTTGTTGGAGCTGAGCTACATGTACCTTTTCAAACTTCATGTGTGCACTCCCTTGCTATTGGTGCTAGACTTCTATGGGATCAACTGCTACAGGATCTCCTGTAACTGTTTCTCCCCTTGAAACTTCGGCTTTCTCCTGTGGTTGGAGCTTGAGAATGATGCCAAAGCTGTAGATAAAGATAGAGGGATAGTAGGTAGGCTTCAGGTGAAGTTGAGGGTGCATTTTCCTTTTTTCTTTTTCCTTTTTGTTATTTTTCAATACTGAAAAAACTATTTTTTTGTGTTTTTCTTGGACAGGAAAAAAAAGATGGCAAGGAGGCTTGAAGATGGTAAGAGGGATGATAAGTTCCTCATTAATCTCTACTGGTCCCTCAAACTTCCTTCTGTAGACACTTTTGGCTCTTTGTAATTCCTACAGGAGCCTCCTGTAGAAAACATAGTTTTGGAAGGAAAAGGTGTAGTGGGGTGAAAGAGATGCCAAAAATGATGGAGGAAGGTGTGGAGAATTTGAGATGGATTTTGGTATGAATGTTAGGGTTCCCTTGGCACCTTCTTCTGCTCCCTGTAGTCCTCTTGCAAACCTGCAATGTAATAAAAATTCATTTTTTCTCTTTTTTTTTTTTGTTGAAAACTACTAGAGCACCGCAGAGAGGTTTTCACCCTAATTGCCTACACTGGGCGCCTCCAAGGGAGGTTTTCACCTAGGCATCTTAATCTTTTTTCTCCCCTTTTTTTTGACGTCACTAGGCCGCCTCAGATGAGGTTTTCAACCCAATGATGGGACTCAATCGCCTCATGGAGGTTTTCACTTCAGTCCTTATTTTTTATTTTTCCTCAGTGAGTGGGTGAAGTGGAGGCTAAGACATGCTCCACTACCATCACTGTTTTATTCAAATCTTCAATAAACGCTCGCTTGGAGAGGGGCTTCTTGTATACTTTCAATCGATGTCCATTGAAAAGCATGGGGATGGCTTCATCATCATTGGTTTTGATCAGAACTGAACCATTGTCATTGCATTTCTCCATAGTGTATGGTCCCAGCCATCTTGTCCTCATCTTGCCTTTGAAATCTTGTATCTTGAATCATAAAGTAGTGCCCAATCTCCCTCTTGGAATTGCTTTTCCTTGATATTTTTGTCATGCCATATCTTTCTCTGAAGTTGAACTATCTTTGTATGGAGAAGGGCATGCAATTTGTACTCATCCAATCCATTGAGATGAATTAATCTTTCCTTCTGTGCATGGCTAAGGTCTAGATCCAGCTGAGCTACCATCCTTAGGGTATTGAATTCAAACTCTATTAACAACAAAGCCTTATTACCATAGACTAGTTCATAGGGTGTGAACCCTATGGTGGTCTTCCATGTTGTATTGTAGGCCCAAGTGGCCTCAACTAATTTGTCTGCCCAACCTTTTCTGTTGCTACTCACTACCTTGGTTAGGATCCCTTCCAATGCTCTGTTAGTGACCTCCACTTGCCCATTGGCTTGTGGATGGTAAGTGGTGGAAGTCTTGTGCCTGATCTTATGATGTGTGAGCAGTTATTCAATTACGCTGGAAGTGAACTGACTACCTTGGTCTGTGACCAACTCTCTCGGATACCTGAATTTGTAGAATATGTTTTCTCTCAAAAACTTAGCTAATTTTTCTTCTGTCGCTGCTTTGATTGCTTTTGTCTTTGCCCACTTTGTCAGGTGGTTGGTGCACATAATGATGTATTCCTTCTACTTTTGATGGTGGTTGATAGGCCCACAAATTCCATGCGCCACTTCTCAAATGGCTCGAATGTCACTTGAGGTTGCATGGGAATTTGATCCTTTGGAGTAGGTTTCCCCATCGTCTGACCCTGATCACTGGCTCGTATATCTCCTCACATCCTGATGAAGAGTGGGCCAGTAGTAGCCTGCTTGCAATATCTTGAAGGCGGTTCTTTTTTCTGCAAAATGACCTCCAAAAGGCCTGTCATGACAGATCAAGAGGATGTCGAAGACTTCCTCCTCCCTGACACACCTTCCCAAGATCTGATCTTGGCCAAGTTTGAAGAGATTGCCTCCAATCCAGGTGAAAGGGGCAGTTTTCCTTACTATCTTGCTTTTCTCTTTTGAGGACAGGTGTCGTGGGAACTGTGTTGAAACCAAGTAGTTTACTATATCAGCAAACCATGGAGAGGGTATTGATATAGAAAATAAATGTTCATCTCACATTTGGTCCTCCACCATTCCTTCTTCACATGCAAGAAAATTTACTGGAGACAAAAGTTAGCAATGACATTCCATTTACCAGGCTGATCAATAATGGTCAAATCAAACTACTGCAGTAAAAGCAACCATCTGATAATGGAAGCATTTACATCTGGTTTGTTCATTAAATATCTAATTGCAGCATGATTAGTATGCACAAAATTTTGATAGCCTGTGATATAATGTTTGAATTTGTTTAAGGAATGCACGACAGCTAGGAGTTCCTTCTCTGTCACTGTATAGTTTAACTCTTCCTTTGAAACGTTTTTGCTTATAAAGTATATGGCATAAGGTAACTTTTCATCAATTTGTCCTAAGGTTGCTCCTATTGCTTTGTTCGAGGCATCTGTGTGAAATGTGAATGGGTAGGGTCCAGTTTGGGCCTCTGAGATTTGGGGTAGTCACTAGCTTGCTCTTCAAGGTATCTAGGGCTTCTTGACAGTTTTCCGACCATATGAACTCAACATCTTTGCCTAATATGCCAAACAAAGGAGAGGCTACCTTGCCAAAGCCTTTAATGAATCTCCTGTAATATCCATCTAAGCTTAGGAAACTTCTGACATCTCTCACGTTTTGAGGAGGTGGGACCCTTTGGATGATGGCAATTTTGTTCGGGTCCACCTACTGTCCTTGTTGAGATATTTCATGACCTAGCATGGTCCCTTCAATCGTCAAGAATTCACATTTTTCTATACTGATGGATAGGTTCATCCCAATACACTTATCCAAACCTTTTCCTAGGTTAGATAAAGCTTCCTGAATGTCAAAGTGATAAGGATTAAAATCATCCATGTATATTGCTACTGCATCATGAAGTAGTTCAAAAAATATACTCAATACCGCTCTTTGGAAAGTGGCTTGAGCATTGAACAAACCAAAAGGAAGGACCCGGTATGCAAAGGTAGCCCAAGGACAAGTGAAAGTCGTCTTATCTTGGTCTTCTGGGCTGATTTGAATTTGATTGTACCCACTAAACCCATCTAGGAAGGAGAAAAACTTTTTCCCTACCAGACCGTCTAACACTTAATCTATAAAAGGTAAAGGAAAGTGGTCCCTTTTAGTGGCCTTGTTCAATTCCCGATAGTCGACACAGATTCTCCACTTACCATTTTTCTTTGGCACTAGCACCAAAGGAGAGACCCGTTCACTATTACAAATGGGATTGATGAATCCTACATCAAGCAATTTCTGCAGTTCTTCCTTAACAATATCTTTAAGTGCTGGGTTCATCCTCCCTTAACACTGCCTGACTGGTTTACGATATGCATTGATTTATATATGATGAGTACGTATTGAAGGGTGCACTCCCTTCATCTTCGTATAACTCTAGGTGAAGGCATCTAGATGTTTTCTTAGTAGGCTACATAGCTCTTTCTCCTAGGAAGTAGATATGGATGGATTGATTTTCAATGTTCTTTCTGGGCTGAACTCTATATTTTTGACATAGACAGAAGTAGGGTCGGCCACATAGAGATTAGTTGAGGGGTTGTTTTGGGGTTCTCTCACTATGTCTTCTAATGGTGATACATTGGGGGGTGGATTCTAAATCAAATTTTCAATCACATCATCTTCATCCTGCAGTTTTCCCCCCATGGCGAGCTCTAATGCACAAAGCGGTGCAGAATAAACTTCATCCTCATCCTCCTCCTCCAACCAAAGAGGTAGATCATGTTCTAGCAGGGGTTGGGTTGGAGGATATAGGGTTAACTGCTTGGACATGTGCCCATTCCTTATGGTCATGTTCCCAGCTTGGCAGCTGATGTAGGCATCAACTGTAGCTAACCAGGGTCTTCCCGGGATGATAAGATACCTAGTGAGCTTTTCCTTTGGCTAGAGAAATAATAAATCAATAGTGTACTCCCAAGAATCAATGGAGACCATCACATCTTCCACAATCCCCTCAGGGGTCATGGTGGAGCGGTCTGCTAGTTGGAGCACTGTCGTCGTCTTCCTCAAGGAGCCCTCGAGTTTAAGTTTGAGCATTGTGTCCTTTGTCATCACATTAATGGAAGCTCCCAAATCAATCAAGGTATATGGGACCATTGTGCCATTGATGTGGACATCAACTACTGGGCTTCCAGGGTCCAGATATTTTGGACAGATTATCTACCCCAACATCAGGTCAGATAGTTGTCCTATGAAATTAATGGTTGGGGCATCTCTCTTGTGCCTTCCTGGATGCCCAACGCACTTATCTTTGAACAAAATGTTGTAGATAGGCAGATCTTTTATGGCTTCGAGAAGTGGTATCTTCACACATAAATGTTTCAATTCTCCCAGGAGTTTAGTCTCTTCTGGCATAGGCTGGATTGTCATGGATAATCTCTCAGGAAAGGGTGGATTTGCTTTATGTTCACTTTTCTCTTTATCTTCCTCAACCTCCCTGGGTGGAGCTTGGCTATCTAGGAGAACTTTCTTAGATCGCAAGTTTATTTCTTGAATCTCCACAGCATAAGTTAGGCATGATGGTTCCCAACTATACACTTGCTGAGCTTGTTTTTGGTTTGGGTTTAGATTTGGCTAGGTAGGCATGTAAGGCTGCCTTGGTGGAGTAGAAGGTAATGGTTGTGGTAGGGTAGGTGGTGGAGGCAAAAGAGCAAGAAGAGAGTTGTATTGGGGCCTCCAACCCTGATGAGGTGCATTCCACTGAGGTTGCAACTGAGCATAGGATTGAAATGAATGGATGGTTGGTTGGGCATTATATTGAGATGTGAAGGACCAAGGAGGAAGCATGGACTAGGAAGGATGAGCAAGAGGGCCCCAAGAAGGTATGGAGGTGACTTGGTTGGGGTTGTAGTATGCTTGAGATGTCCCTTGCATCCCTTGCTAATATGGTCTAGGTACATGCGGCCTCCTTTGGTTTATGTAATAGATCTATTCAGTGACTCCTTCAGTCCTTTGGTATATGGCTTTAAGTCCGGGCATGGAAGGGAACTTTTCTGTAGAATGATTTTCTTTGTAAAATGAACAAACCTCTATAGAGTTCAATGGGCATTCATTCCTAGGATGCCTCCTAATGAATCTAGGGTAAAAACTGGCCAAAGACCTCTCTGCTTCCTCTTCTTTTCTTTTGATATGTAAGGTATCCATTTGCATGGCAAGAGTTTACAGCATCTCACTCTTGAAGTCTTCCAACATGCTTCCAATTTCACCTTTAATGGATGAGTTGGAAGAAGAGGTACTGGCTATGGGTTAACTCCCCCTACCTTTATTTTTGGCTACTCTATAATGGTAAACAGTCTTTATGTCCTCATAGGATAGTTGGTAGATGACTCCCCCGCCCAATAGATGGGGGGTGTTTAAAAGGTCTTCCCAGATTCCCCTGAGCATGACCAACTTCAGAGAATCAAGGTCAAGTGCACACCCAACCCTTTTTTAATTGAGTTGGAACCTCTCTTCGTAGTCTTCCAGGGACTCATCACTTCCCATGGTCATACAGAAGATTTATTGTTTAGTACCTTTTGTCCTACAATAGTCTCGATACTTTTTGTTAAAGGCCTACTGCATCTGAGCCCAAGTTGTGATGCTATTGCCAGGTAATCCCATGAACCAGTGCAGCGTTGCATCCTTGAGAGTAGAAGGGAATAGTTTCAACTTTTCCTCGTCTTATGCATAGTCATAAGTTTGGAAAATGAGAAAAAACTCGAAATAGAAGGTGTCAGGATCTTTTGTAGTCAAACCATGGAATTGAGGTAGGGCTGAAGGAATTATATTCCTTATTTTGGTGTCACACTGGTCTCCCGAATGGGAAAGGTACCCTCTATTCTCTCTCCATTCCCCCTAGTATTTCTGTTTTCGGCCATTGACTCCAGAGGAATGTTTTCTTATTCTTCTCCCCCTATAGGTTCTTCAAATATTATTGGTTGTTCACCTAAGGGTTCTTCTTGATCGCAACCACCGAAGAAGAGAGAAGGTTGGCTGTGTGAAGAAGTGTGGGTGTTGGGAAAAAAGTTTCCTGAGTTATCTCTATTCCTACGAGGCATGAAAGGAAATCTTTTTGGTTGTTTTTTTTTCTTTTTCCCCACATTGACAGTACCTGCAAAAACTGAAATTAATTGAACAAAACAAATTGCATATGGCTGAATTGAACTTGCTGAATGGAAATTTGCGGAATTGAAAAGGAAACCAAGGAAATGAAGAACTGAAAGAGAGGAGATGACTAGTGTTACAGGGAAAAGTGTCTATGCAGAACTGCTAATCCCACTAAGGCTGGTAGCTACCTTAGAAACAAACAAAGTAAAACTACTTTCGTTTTCTTTTATGAAAGATAGATGAGAGAAGAATAAAGGAGACCAACCTCTGCCTTGCGCTTGGTTCCTTTCTCGATTCCCCTCTCTCCTGATAGTCCTTTGCTACTTGCTTTGTTGTATACCCAGCTTCACAAAGTACCTGTAGAATCAAAGCAGCATAACGCCATACGAGAACATGGATCTATTATCATAAACAATCTAGGATCAGATGTAAATTGACCATACAAATGCATAAAACATAAATCACGCAAGAGTATGGAGGAAAACTTGAATAGCTTTATTGATAATCAAGAAAGAGCCAAGAGAGTTACAACCAATCGTTCTGACCCAACATAATCCTCTCAGCAAGTGAGCCCTTCTTCACCTCATGAAAAGCTTAGATCACCCAACACTATGATGTTGCCTCAAGAAACCAATAGCAATTCCTTACAAGATGCAAAATTCCAGCCTCTGGATCTCTAGGATGAGGGATCCATATATAGATGTCTGCAAGGGAGGTGAGTCATCTTTTGAGATTTGATTAGTGTCTTCCCTCTGATAGTTCTTGCTTCCGCTTCGAGATTTATGATCTCTTACTCATCCCTGGTCGAATTCAGAGAGGCAAGTGTCACAAGAGAAGTTTCTAGAAGATTCCATGCTTCTCCACCTCGCGGATTGACACTGCCATTTGTCCCTTCTCGCCCATTGCACCCCATAGAAGGGCTTTTTGAAATGCAACGCACCTACTGTGTATTTAGGTGAGATGCAACACAATTTTCCTATAGAGCAGGTGAAATGGTCCAATTTTGGCCAGTTCTGAGCAGTTTTTCATGGAGAACTTATGGTGGAAGCTGTAATCAGTTGACCTTGTTCTTTTAGGGGTTGGAACAACACTTTTAGGGACTTAGGAGCCCTTAGATTATGGACATTTATGCTTGGGGTTGCAGTGCCCAAAAATGTCTATAACGGTTGCCCCCTAAAGCATGAGGTCGTTAATCTTTTTTGATGTCAGGTGAAATGCTTTATCATGAGGATCCAAAGTTCTTTCAAGATGGAAGGAGACCTGTAATAAGATACAATACAATACATTATCTTCATAATATTTTCATGATCTAGCTGAGGTGGGTATCCCCATGCTCAGCTTTATAAATTCATTTTCATGTACATAGGACAGACAATCGTCTGAGTGTAGACTGATGATTCTGGTAGAGCCATCATCCCTTAGATTGGATGATTATCTGTGCAACAATGATGTACATTTGATGTCTTTATTTTCCTAAATATATATCGCAGCTCAGATGGATGAAACTAGATCCGGAGTCTTCAATCTCGTTCGATCTTCACTCAAAGTACAAGTCGGTCCATGTGAGAGATGTTCTGGAGTCGAACATGGAAAGACATCGCCTGATTAGCAGCCAATGATGTAAGTTGTTAACAGGCGCGAGAGGAATCACCGATAATGATAATGATCCTCAAGGTACTACAGTACAATTCACGTGGTATGAATAAGGGACTTGGCATCAAACACCATGCAAAATCTTTCGGTCGAAGGCCATTGATGTAAACTTGTCGCCGGAAGTGAGAAACTTGCCATTGAGGCATGCAAGCTTCAAAGTACTAAAATGGGTGTTCCTAGATCAACTTCTTGGATAATGAGCTGATGTCGAAAAGAAGTGATCTATCATAGGAGGGCCTTAATGAATCCCACATCAATGACACAGAATGGAGCAAATGATTTTAATGGAGGTGAAAACGATCTGGTGATATAAGGTTCAGGGTGACGGTCATGGAAGAATGGAGCGTAAATGTATTGCAGCGGGTGAGACACAGGTGAATTCTCTGAGTGACTTCTCTTGAACATATTGGAGACACTGACATGATGGATTGGTAGCATTAAACCCAAATGTGGATGGTGTGATGTGACCATGGTGATGTGAATGGTGAATGAAACAACCCAAACCGACTTGGATGCAGAGTGAAAGTGTCATGTTCAAGAGCGACTTGCTACCAACAAAGTTTCTTCAAGTTTTCTTCCCAATTTTTCCCCAGTTATTGCTGACTAGTACCTCTTTATTTTTTTCAAGCTTGAGGAGGATAACATATGCTTGTTCTATAATTTTCCCTTCGAGCAAACCCATCGCTATTTTTTAACGAGCCTAGAGATAGTGAAACTCGTTCTTGTCTATTGTGGACAAGTTTGTCACTATTAGGTTTTAACGAGTTTAACGACAAAGATAACTAGGTCCTTTTCAATTTTAGATAGTCTGAGAAGGGACGTAAAGGAAACTCCAAAAATCCTTTTTCTTCATCTAATCCCTTAGGTCCGAAAAAGAATAAAACAATACAGAAGGGATGAATTTTCGGTACTTTTAACGAGCCGAACAAAACAAGCGCTCGATCTTTTTGTGTAATAATCCCTCAGGTCCAAAAATATTAAAATCTAAAGGAGGGATAGCACTTCTGGTCACTTTAACGAGCTGGAGAGGCCAATGGCTCGGAAATATTTTCATATTTTATGAGTCAACTGAAAAGATCTTAAAGGAGACTCGTTTTTTGAGGAACGAGTGATAAATTCGGGTAGCAGCTGATTCCAGGTAAGGATTGGAATTTCCCAATCATGATAGTGTTACAAGGATGGCTAATAGAATCACTCTTCGCAATTGTTCCTCAAAAGGGGTAAATAATCAAGTGGAGGTGAATGATCGGCCAATACAAAGTGGAGGTGATAATGAGAACATGACTAAGGCTTCAAAGGCTGAAGTACTACATTCACGATGGTTATTTACAGGAGATTGGTTCATTTTTTAATGAGATTAAACGTTGGGGGAAACATTTGCTCATTGCTTATGTTTATTTTTTAACGAGCATGAAGTCCACGTTAAACTGCTCGATTAATCCAGTCGTATAATAAGAATGTCTCATATATAAAAACGACATTATTTCAAAGCTTTTCCCCACATCCTTTCTTTATGCAAGTTAGGAAATGACCAATCCTACGAGTTTAAAGGATTAGAAGACCTACAAATTTAAAAAAATAAATGGTCGCTCTTTGCTTGCATGCCAAAAGTTTCGCATGCCCCCAGGTATAAAGACATAGAGTTTCAAGGTTACCCTGCAATTTCATAGACAAAACATTTGTTTTGCCAAAAAGGCCTACCTCTTTCAGGTTACCAAAGATTGCTCTATTTTTACCACAAACAAAACACTTGTTCGATGATGTCTACTGAAATAGACAAAGGTGATTGGCGCAGATGCCTCCACTCACATAACTTTGATGAGGGAATGTTGTTCCAGTCCAACCCCCTTTTCCAATTTCGGATGGAGTGTTAGACTAGTCATATATCTCTCGCGGAAACCTACCCTATACCTGGAGTTTTCTTGTCGAAGCAGACCAGGGTGCATGCCCCCTGGGTTTTAGTCATCTCCCCTGAATTACTCGCGCTCATCAGGTGGGCGGACTGGGGATTGATGAGACATTCCTTGCGTGAAAATACCATTCAAGGATGGTATATGACTATTTTCTATGCGTGAACCGGGGAATGAAAGCTGGTCTACGATCTTGACCACTCTTCCTTCATGCGGAAAACACATTAATCTAAAGAGTGATGAGACAATGGCTCCCATGCAGTAAATATAGTCTCACCAATGAGTATATTATAATCCAGGGGTCCTTGGACTACCATTACGTTCATGTGAACAATTTTCCCTCTCAATGTTATGGGCACATTGGGAAGGATCCCTAACGGTTGACTGGTTCCTTTGTCAAAACCTGTTAGATTTCTCATCTCAGGAAAAAGCGATGGCAAACCAAGCAATTTCCAAGCAGTCGAGGAAAGGATACTCACAGAAGCCCCTTCATCTATGATGGTACCGGCCATAACCATTCTGTATATTTGAGCAATGATTTGGAATGGTATAATAGCTGGTAAACGGGGTCTGCCTAGTAGATTCCAGTCAAAGGAAACAACTAGGTTGCTTGGAGGTGGGACCGAATAGACGATCAGGTATGACTCTGACGAACTTCCTTCCTTCGGTAAAGGAATGGGTAAATTTCGCCCATGTTCATCGGAGTCTGTGCTTACGAAAAGAATTTGGACAGTGTCATCCTTGTTCTCTTCGGTGACTGTATCATCTGAAGATGGAACCTCTGAAGGCAAGACCGGGTCAACTGCCGCCTCGACCTTTTGACTTTCGTCTGGTATGGATTCAGATGGTTTTTCTTCAGTGATAGATACTTCGGCTGACCACCTGGGCGTGTCAGCCAGATTTCAACTAGTGACGGACTTGGCAAGAGTTTCTTATATCCAAGAGGAAGTCGTAACGGTGAAACCGGATGATCATCCAAAACTCTTTTAGCCTCGTCTAAGAAGGGACAACAGTGTACGGCGTGATCGCCTTCACACAGTTTACAAGGAAATTTTCTTTTTCCTTTTTGTCCAGGGGCTTCACTTTCACTAGTCGACGGTGTATTTTCAACATGATCATCAGAGCTTGACGACACTGAGTTGTGCAAATGAGGAGACCAGTCCCTTAAGATCCGAGGGATGCAAGGAAAATCTCTATGAAAGTGGTCTCCCTTGCAAATGACACATGGTGATTTAGGCCTGGTCGGTGCAGTTTGTGGATTTTCGATAGACGACACTTGGTTACCCCTTTTCGCCTTTGGCTCCTTCTTCTTCTTCTCTTTCTTCTTCTTTTCCTTCTTCTTCTGAGGTACTTGATTTTTGGCTTTACCAGCCCCATCAAGCGAAGAGGAAGGAGGAGTGGAAGAATTGGACGAATTAGAGGGTAGGAGGGTAACTCTAGAATTGTCTAGTTTTTTACTCGATTGTTGAGGAATCGTGGTGTTCTGAATGACGGAGGTTGAGAAAAGCCATACGGGCAAACCGATTGTCAATCCTGGAAGCGACAATGTGGCCATACGAGGTGCACCAACATCTCCCCAAGAGGAGAAGGGACTAGGATTTCCTCCAAGGGGAACTCCTTCATTGGTGGACTCCATTTTCCTCAACCTAAGACCAACGTAGGAAAGGTGATGATTATTCCGTTTAAAATAAATTTTAGACGCTTTGACACAACTTGTTTTTTCAATTTTAAAGAGTCGAGAAAAAACAAAAGATGACTCTAGTCGCCTTCGATTTTTAATGAGCCTGAAGTGATAAGTGCTTAGATGGACCTTTTCCGTTAAGGACTCTGAAAAGGAACAAAAGGGACTACTCTCGAAATCTAGGCAGAGGGATTACCAAAACAATCACAAAACTGCAGAATACTTTTTACGGTATGGCAGTCAATATTCCCAAATGCTATGTTCAGTGCATTGCGATCGATAGGGCGGCAGACACCGCTTCCTATGGATAAAGGATTAAGCCTATTGTGGTCTCCCAAAATATACTCGACGGCACGTGGGAGCACAAGTCCGTACTGGCACTTATCGTCTCAAAGTGGAGGAATCACCCAACCAACAGGGGAAACAACAGTTACCAGGCTTTGTGACGCTGGAATACGTCTCTAGCCTAGACTTCTAGATGTTGTGCGTTAGGTTCCAAAGCATTGTTAGATTCATTAAATTTATCTTATAGCTGATCTTGCTTAAGAAATTTTCCTTTCAGGTTCGCCGCGTGATGTAGATGTACAATTCCTAAAATGAAATCTAAGATAATAAACAGTCATTTTATCTTCTTTGTGCAATGAAAATCTTAGATACTAAGGAAAGAGAGACAATATTCTTTAAGCAAAGAGCATAGAGCACACATTATATGCATTGTCCTACATCAAACCAATCAAATAGTCTAAATGCAAATGCACATGCATGTATTTTTTTTCAGCCTTCTTAATATGTGAATGATAAAAAGAAAGCTAATGCGCAAATCTGAATTATTTTTCAAAGCGACAATTACTAACAAGTTTCTTTTCAAAATCAAAGTGAAGACAATGACAACACTTTGCGATCTGGAAATGAAAACCTGCTTTTGACACTATAAAAACTACTAATTCAGATCAAATACAATAGTAACAGGGTAATCCACTATCAAGAACAATCAGATTCTCTCCTATGACTGAAAACGACACTTGCGACACTTTCAAATCAAGAAACGACAGTACAATTACGTTACTTCTTTGTAAAGGAGAACTGAAAATGACTCAAAAAATACATAAAAACATTTACAGTTCTTTGCACAATGGAGGAGGAATAATAGCAAGGAAAGAGGTTTCAAACAGAGGTTTACTGACTACAGGCAACAAAACTCTTCAATAGATCTGAAAAGAGTGAACACAGAAACCAAAATTTAGGAACAATGCCTAGTCTGATCAGTGCACCTGTAACACAATGAAACTAAAATGCAACGCACCTACTACACTCAGGAAGTGCACTGAATTTGAGATTCACAGAACAGACAGTGCGTTGGACCAGGGACGAGACTTTGATTGGGTTTCGAGTCACTGTTTGTAGTTCAGTTCAGGGATTTTGGCCGAGCAAGTGGTAATCAGTAAATCAAACACAAGGGTAGATCTAAGGAGGTTACTAGAGCCACCACGAGGGCAATTAGAAATCTTGTAAATCAATTGTTTAATTCATAAACAAAACTTGGAGATTCACTGAACCAACGTTAATCTACTTTGTATTTGCATAGCAAATGCAGTTCGAAGGCTAGCTGGCTGGACCTCAGGCTCCGTCTGTAAGTTTATAAAGTAAACAAATGTAGATAAACAATCAATCTATTGTCTCCCCAGTGGAGTCGCCATTTTGTTACAGGGAAAAGTGTCTATGCAGAACTGCTAATCCCACTAAGGTTGGTAGCTACCTTAGAAACAAACAAACTAAAACTACTTTCATTTTCCTTTATGAAAGATAGATGAGAGAAGAATAAAGGAGACCAACCTCTGCCTTGTGCTTGGTTCCTTGCTCGATTCCTCTCTCTTCTGATAGTCCTTTGCTACTTTCTTTCTTGTATACCCAGCTTCACATAGTACGTGTAGAATCAAAGCAGCATAACACTATACAAGAACATGGATCTATTATCATAAAAAATCTAGGATCAGATGTAAATTGACCATACAAATGCATAAAACATAAATCACGCAAGAGTATGGAGGAAAACTTGAATAGATTTATTAGTAATCAGGAAAGAGCCAAGAGAGTTACAACCAATCGTTCTAACCCAGCATCATCCTCTTAGCAAGTGAGCCCTTCTTCACCTCATGAAAAGCTTAGATCACCCAACACTATGATCTTGCCTCAAGAAACCAACAACAATTCCTTACAAGATGCAAAATTCCAGCCTCTGGATGTCTGGGATGAGGGATCCATATATAGATGTCTGCAAGGGAGGTGAGTCAGCTTTTGAGATTTGATTAGTGTCTTCCCTCTGATAGTTCTTTCTTCCACTTGGAGATTGATGATCTCTTACTCATCCCTGGTCGAATTCAGAGAGGCAAGTGTCACAGGAGAAGTTTCTGGAAGATTCCATGCTTCTCCACCTCGGGGATTGACACTGCCATTTTTCCCTTCTCACCCATTGCACCCCATAGAAGGGCTTTTTGAAATGAAACGCACCTACTGTGTGTATTTAGGTGAAATGCAACGCACTTTGCCTATGGAGCAGGTGAAATGGTCCAGTTTTGACTAGTTCTGAGCAATTTTTCATGGAGAAATTCTGGGAGAAGCTATAATTAGTTGACCTTGTCCTTTTAGGGTTTGGAACAACACTTTTAGGGACTTAGGAGCCCTTAGATTATGGACATTTATGCTTGGGGTTGCAGTGCCCAAAAATGTCTATAACAACTAGTCTACTTTTGTTGAAATGAAATTTGCAGAACTGAAAAGGAAAGCAAGGAAATGCAGAACTTGAAAGGAAAGAAATGACTAGTCTGCTTTGCTGAAATAAACTACTAGCAGAATGTTGCAATAGGAAATAGAAGAAAGCAGTAATCACAGAATACTTTGACACTTCCCTAGCAATGGTGCCAAAAAGTGGTGAGTGCTAGTATTGCAGCAAGAAGGCTGCAACTCTTGGGCTACCAACTTTACTTTTATCAACCCGGTAGTTTGTAACAAACTTGAAAGTGTCGGTTTTGTACGCATAAGTACTAGTTCTCACTGTAGCTTGCCACTTGGTCAGCCGGCGCGAGATAACTAGGAGCTCAAACCAACTTCTATATATTTTAGAAGAAGCTTTATGTGTGATCAAAGAACAGAAAGATTACTCTACAGAAGCTATTCTAATTGCAGAAAGGAAAAAGATAGAATGTAAAGCAAGACCTAGTAAACCCTAATTAACAAGCTAAATCTACTTTTGCCAGAGACACTATGAAAACCATGAAAGAAATACCATTACCTACTCAAGAAAGTAAAAAACATCTAAACATGCTATTTCTAGTAGTACATAAGAAATAAACATATTTTTGTATTCTTATGTGTTTTTATGTGAATTTGACATGCATCTAATTTATTGTGTGTGAGTGTGGCAGCAAACAAGTGGTGTTAAAGGGAAGTTTTGGAGCTTGGGTGGATGAATGATGGTGTGGATGGGTTCTAGGAGGTCTTAGGTGGTATTGTAGAGGCTTTTTCCACACTCAGACTTCAAAAGAAAGCCTATAGGAAAAACTACAAGAGGACACAGGGAAACTACAGGAGGAAAACAGGGAAACTACAGGAGGCCTATAAGAGGAGGCTGAGAGCAATTTCCGCTATTTTGAGGGTGTGAGAGTGGGTGGAAAATGTGGATGAAGGTTGGAATGAGGTATTAGGGCACCTATGGTCTACCATGAGTCACCAGGAGAGAGAAAGATGTTTGGGTTTGCTCAAGGAGAGAGGAAGAATTTCTATGAAAAATGTAGGAAACTAGGGCAGAATTGAGGTGAGGATTGGGAGACCTGTAGGGCATGGATCAGATGGAGGGTGTGATTTTTGGTGAGCTAGCGTACTTCTGGAAGAGATCTGCTACACAAAAACTGATAGTAAACCAAGAAAAGCAAGCGACCAATGGGATGAGTGCGTTTAGGAAAAACAGAGTTTTGCATTAAAATGGTCTAAACTATGATTTATTGAAGGAAATGCTGAGAAATGTTGTAGGAAAGGAAAGCATGAAAGAGGACTATTGTAAATCAAGAAGTGAACATGATGAAGGAGATCTAAAGCAAAGCAAACCTGGACTGTCAACCTACTAAAGAGTTGCAAACACTAGAAGTCCTATGAAGGAGGAAAATCTGTGTTTTTGGGGCAGTAAGAGTGTCTACGCCTCATATCATGGTCCCAGAGGGAGGAAGAGAGGCCAAGGCACTATTGCTAGCCTTTTGAATCTTTTTTTATCACTGCTTAAATTTCTACAAAAAGCACAAATGGAACAAAACTACTAAATTATCAAAAGCAACTTATTCTTAACCATAAGAGAAATACATCTAACTACAAATTAATCTACAAACTAAAGTAAATCATATAAATAAAAGTAAAGAGAAGCTTGGCTACTTGGATTATGCGCTAAGCCAAGAGCTTCAGCCTCTGAGGTAACTCAGTGCTAGCTCAAAAAGGATTCCATCTTCATTATCAAAACAATAGCAAGATTACATGAAACTGTCACAAGATAATAAGCTCAAAATTTGAGCAGAATTTACATAAGCAAAAAATTCAACCCTAGTAAGGTGCTAGGCCACTCTACTTATACATATAAAGCTACCAATAACTTCCTTAAAATTAGGGAGGCTTGGCTTCCAAAACTCGAGATAACTATCAGTCATTCTCCACTTGCTCGGTTGCCTTCTAGTGCATCATTGCCTATACTCTGAGCGGAATGAAGGGAAATTAAATGTGAGGAGTAATAAATGAGGGCGATTCCCTCCTATAAGTCCTATCGTATGTCTAATTTGAGTTATTGTTGTAGTTTAGTCATTAACTCCTTGAATTTGACATCGAAATCCATCAATAAGCTGCATTATATACATGTTAGACCACATGGCATCATAACTAACTCAACTCACTGTATAAGCATAAATATAATCAGAAAATCATACAATATGCTAAGATAATGGTTGATTTTACTAGGTTAGGAGGTAAAACGAGCCCATATAATTACCCATTTATGAGTCTCATCATCACCCCCTATTGAAGGTGTTTCTCATCCTCTGAGAAACCTAGTCAAGCTCTTCATCTTTTATGGCCCTAGTGGCCTCCCTAGCATTCCAGAATTCTGATGTGGTCTACTCATGTTCCCCATAAAATCTTGTTGTTTTGTCCATGTCCTTCCACTAATCCTCTTCTTCTTCTCCTCTACCTTCCAGCATGCCTAATAGGAGTGGAGGACTTAGTTTGAGGCCAATCTAGTTGACCTTCAACCTTTGCATGGAGCGCTTGTACATTGGCACTCTTTTTAATGCCTCCTTCAGCCTCATTAGGGAATGGTATTCCATGATCTGCAAACTGTGATGTATTGTGTTCCATATCCTCATGCATGCATGCATGCACACAGTCATCCCCAAGTAGCCTTTGCATATCTTCAAAGTGTGCAATGGCTTGTGCCTGATTGACTAGATATTTAGGGGCAATATGAGGGTCATTGGCAAGCACGTTCTGTTTTCTGATGAGTGCCATAGGATTTGATGGATCAAATCTTATCATTAATCGTTCATTCTACTCTTTTATCATCAATATTTTTATTTTTGCTGCCCTTAGTTCTTCATGGTTCATCCATGAGGCCATGGCCATTAATTGCAGATCCCCTAGCTTGGCATTGGGGTCCCACACATTCATGTCTACAAGGGCCATATTGTGTAGGTAGAACTCTACCATCCTTGCTTTCTCCTCTAAGGTGCTTTAGTCTCATAGGTCAATGAACTGCCTATAGTATTGGAAAGGCAATGCGCCTCTTTGTGCGAAAGTCTTTATTTGGGATTGAAGCCATTGGTCCTTCAGATAGAGGCCATAAGATTTGGCTGGTGTTCTACATTGTAATGATTCCATGGAAAAGCTGGCCATATATGCCAGCTGAGTCTCTTTCTCTTGCAGTTTCCTCCTTAGTAATTCATTTTTAGTTTCAAGTTGGCTTCTTGTGATGGCTTCTCTATCTCTGAGAGCACTCAACTCTCTGCCCATTTCCCTAAGTTTGTTTTCCATATGGCCAACATACTCAACTCATTTGGATTTGGCTATCTGCATCCACCTATGTGCTCTCACTCTTTCTTTCTCCAGTTCGAAAAATAGTGGAATTGCAAATTTCTGTGCGATTATCCTGCCTCCCTCAAGTAGATTGTAATAGGAGGCAAGACTAGGCTGGGGGTCAGGTTCTTGTAGCCCTTCTACTTCCTCCTTCGCCTATGGTTGTCCTTCTAACTTTTCCTCAAGCTTTTGGGTCTCCTGTAGTTGGGACAGTGTCTCCTGTAGGACTGTTTCAGCCTCCTGTAGGTCTGGTTTTGGGTCTTGTAACTCTGCCTTTCCCTTCCATGTAGAAGATCTTGGAGTCCCTCTTTCATATGTTATAGGTGTCTTGGAAGGAGATTCTTTCACCTTAGAAGATGGTGAATCTTCAATGGTAATGGAAACTTTCGAAGAGAGGTAAGGTTTTCCTATATTAATACTTGTGCTCTTCCTTGCCTTAAAACACATGGAGGTCTGTCTTTTCCTCTTCTACTTTGGCTTGACTGGTGTACTGAAGGCAATGATGGTAGATGCTACCTCTCTTTTCAAAGTCTTAGGGGTCTCATCTCCTTGTTTTGCCTTCTCTACCTCTTTTCCTCTTCTTCTATCTCTTTTTTTGTCTCTTCAACTTTTTCCTCCTCTGTTTCCTTTCCTTCCTCCTTCATTTCGTACTTTGCCATGTCACCACTGGCTTCATCTGCTCCTCCTTACTATTCTTCCTCCTCATTGCCAGTAGGACTGACATCATAGGTTAATGCTTTTATGTCATCCTCCACTGTCATATTTCATAAAACCTCCCATGCTATAGGGAGTGTAAAGATATGGAGGTATTCCTCTACTAGGATTTTGATTAAGCCATCGTGAGCCAACTACCCTGAATTTCCCACTTTTACCTTAGTGCTGGAGTCAATGAGGGACTGAAGGAGAAAGTAAGGGATACTGAGATTTTGATGTGCTAGAGTATCCATGCCATACCTCAAGTCATGGAGGATTCTAAAGTGGTATCCATAAACAATGATGTGCCTCCCCTCACAAGAAATGTATTAGATGATTTGGTAGCTAACCTCATTCCAGGGATATGGTATACTAGCCCTTCTAATTCCATTATTATCTTCAATAGGGGTTTCATTATTTTGGAAAGATTTCTTCTTGGCAGTCTGGCCAATTGGTTTCTCATCTTTTCTCCAAGGTAGCCCAAGGGGAAGGGTAGTGACCCTAATGATGAATTCAAGGGTTATTTCCATGGAGAGGCCTCTAATGGTTATAGTATCATGGGTTCTCGTGTGAGGGACCAGAGATAGAGAAAATTCTTGGGCAATCTCCTCATCAAACCCTCGGAATTTATTAAAGAAATTCATCCAATTTTCCCTTGTGAATATGTCCACTACTTGAGGATGTGCATGGATCCTAGTGGAGTTAGTGGGCTCCTTTCTCATAAATCCTCCTGTCATGCTACCTATACCTTTTTAATAAAAACCCAAATATGGAGGTGGAGACAAAGAGTTTTTAGAGAAATAAAAATAGAGGAGACTGTGTTTTTTTTAAATAAACATAATTTTTTTATTTATTTTTTGCCCTCCTAAAGAATTATTTCATCCTCAAATTAAGACCACTTCTTTCATATATTAATATTCAACAGGGGGCGTACATGAACTCTACCTCTCCAGACTGAAATTCGTGCTAAAAATTGGTCTTTCTCCCTTAAAAATGACTCACTGCCCCTCGTGTAGAACCCGTTGTCCCTCCTGTAGATTTCCTATAGGTGCTCCTATAGAGAATGCCGAGAGTAATAATATGGAGGAAATCGATGGAAGATGGTGGTTACAAAGCTGTGAGGGCACAAGAAGACTGTTGTGGCTGAGTTATAAGGAGAGAATGAAGAAAATATGGTGTGAATGCGCGGGGAGTAGTGCTCATTACCCTTTATGGACATTTTCGGTTATGAGTGCTAAGCTGGCAAGGTGTACATTGGCCATATTCAAACCGTTGGTCCCCACCTGCTTGGTCATCATGGCCCCTCCTCATAATCATCCCTCATTATTGCATTGGAGTTCACACTTCCTCCCACTACCTGTCCTTGGCATCTTGTGTTTGATTTGACTGTGCGCACGTGTGGGTGACATCTCGGATGAGTGGAGTCAACTAAATGAAGGTAGCCAAGTTAACTATCCACCTTTCCCTCGTTCAATATCAACCATCTCATTGCCTTCTTATGATCTCTAATTACACAAATGAAAATAGAGAAGTGACTTAGTTACTTACCTGTGTTCCAAGTGTATTTACTGTGAGGTGTGGTGGCTTGCTTTGTTACATGCCTTCATTTCCCTTTATGCATGATGTGTTGCTTGCTGATATGTGGTTATGTGCTTGTGGAGGTTCTTCTCTTATTGGGGCTGAGCTGCATGTGGCTTTTCAACCTTCATGTGTGCACTTTCTTGTTGTTGGTGCTAGACTTCTATGGGATCAGCTGCTACAGGAATTCCTATAGGAGCTCCTGTAGCTGCTTCTCCCCTTGAAACCTCAGCTTTCTCTTGTGGCTGGAGCTCGAGAATGATAGATGGAGAGATAGTAGGTAGGCTTCGGGTGAAGTTGAGGGTGCCTTTTCCTTTATTTTTTTTCTCTTCTTTTTTTTCAAAATTGGAAAACTATTTTTTTTGTGTTTTTCTTGGATAGGAAAAAAATGATGCTTAGGGTGTGATGCAGGCTTGGAAATGATGGCAAGGAGGCTTGAAGGTGGTAAGAGGGATGACAAGCTCCTCATGAAGCTCTCCTGGTCCCTCAAACTGTCTTTTGTAGACACTTTTGGCTCTCTGTAATTCCTACAGGAGCCTCCTGTAGAAAACACAAAGCCTCCTATAGAAAACAAAGTTTTGGAAGAAAAAGGTGTAGTGGGGTGATAGAGATGCCAAAAATGATGGAGGAAGGTGTGGAGAAGTTGAGATGGGTGCTGGTATGAATTTCAGGGTTCCCTTGGCACCTTCTTCATCTCCCTGTAGTCCTCCTGCAAACCTGCAATATAATTAAAATTCATTTTTTTCTCTTTTTTATTTTTTTGAAAACAACTAGGGTGCCTTAGAGAGGTTCTCACACTAATTGCCTGCCTTGGGCGCCTCCAAGGGAGGTTTTCACCCAGGTATCTTAGTATTTTTCCTACCTATTTCTTTTGACATCATTGGGCCGCCTCAGACGAGGTTTTCAACCAAATGATGGGACTCAAGCACCTCATGGAGGTTTTCACTTGAGTCCTTATTTTTTATTTTTTCTTTTTATTTTTCTTCAGTGAGTGGGTGAAGTGGAGGCTAAGACATGCTCCACTACCATCATTGTTTTATTCAAATATTCAATAAACTCTCGCTTGGAGGGGTTTCCTGTAGACTTTAAACCGATGTCCATTGACAAGCATGGGAATGGCTTTATCATCAATGGTTTTGATCAGAATTGGACCATTGTCATTGCATTTCTCCACAGTGTAGGGTCCCAACCATCTTGTCCTCAGCTTGCCCTTGAAATCTTTGTATCTTGAATCATAGTGTAGTGCCCAATCTCCCTCTTGGAATTTCTTTTCCTTGATATTTTTGTCATGCCATATATTTCTCTGAAGCTGAACTACCTCTGTATGGAGAAGGGCCTACAATCTGTACTCATCCAATCCATTAAGTTGAAGTAATCTTTCCTTTTGTGCATGGCTAAGGTCCAGGTCCAACTAAGCTGCCATCCTTCGGGTATTGAATTCAAACTCTATTGACAACAAATCCTTCTTCCCATAGACCAGTTCATATGGTGTGAACCCTAAGGTGGTCTTCCATGTTTTATTGTAGGCCCAAGTGGTCTCAACTAATCTATCTAGCCAACCTTTTCTACTGCTGCTCACTACCTTAGTTAGGATCCCTTCCAATGCTTTGTTAGTGACCTCCACTTGCCCATTGGCTTGTGGATGGTAAGGGGTGGAAGTCCTGTACCTGATCTTATGATGCTTGATAAGTTCTTTAATCGGGCTGGAAGTGAACTGACTGCCTTGGTCTGTGACCAACTCTCTTGGATACCCGAATTTGTTAGAATATGTTTTCTTTCAAATGGCTCAAAGGTCACTTGAGGTTGCATGGACATTTCATCCTTTGGAGTGGGTTTCTGTTGAAATTTGGTACCAGAGGACAGGTGGTTCCCTTAGGCTTTGATCTTTGGCCTAGGGAAAAGTGTCCAAAAGAATTTAATTTTTCTCCTAAAGTGACTTTATAATTTTATAAAGTTAAATCTAATTTAAAAGTGACTTTAAGTGATAAAGTTACTAAGTCTAATTTTAAAGTAAATGAAAAATCAGAAAGGAAGAGTGACTTTGGAAATAAATGACTAAGTGGGTCTTTATTAAAGTGGGCTGAATTAAAAAATAGAAAGTGAGATTTAAATGAGCATTTAATCTCAACCATTGATCTAAATCTATTTCAGCCATTAGATTTAGAGATCACCCAAAAGTCACTTGGATCACCCAAAATTCACTTGGAGTTATATTAAAGGAGAAAAAGGAGGAAAAGGTCATTCATTCTTTCATGAGCAGATTGGGAGAAGGAGAGCAAGAGAGCAAGAGAGATTTCTAAGCAGGGAGGAGAAGAAGACAGTAGCTTGGCACACATTCTAAGGCAGCAGTTGAGCAGATTTGTACAGCTGATTTAGCACATAGTGAAAGGCAGATTTTTGCACAAAAATCGAGGAGCAGTTTGCTGATTTTTCCGCACACAAAACGGAGGTCGTACAACATTTATTGCTGTCCTGTTTGCTGTAATTTCCAGTTTGCTGTGAGACACCGGAAAGGAGGTAAGTTGTAAATTTGCTTGCTGATTTTTTGCTGAATAATTCTCACTGTAAAAAGGCAATTTTCAGAAATAAAGAAGAGCTCTCAAACTGGTTTTCCCTAAGAGTTGTAGGGGGTTTTCCCAGGGTCAAGTTGACCAAAAATATCAGTGTTTTAATGTGTTTTAATGGCTGTTTTTGATTGCTGATTTTTAATTCTACAATTTCCAGCATTCTGAAAAATTTCCAGAATTTGTGTTTTCAGCAATATTTATTTTTTTTCAGTCTGTTAAATGTATGGTTATGGGAATGGGCATTTAACTACATGGGAGAAATAAGGAGAAACTGAAAACCGGGGTGGGAAAACAGAAATTTCTACATGGTATCAGAGCTTGAGTGCTGAAGGGCAGTTTGGGAGAGCAAAAGGAAAAATTACAGTTGCTGATTTTTCACTCAGAAAATTCCAGCAAGCTGATTTTTTGATAAACAGCAGTTTTATCTTTACTACAGCAGTGCTATTTTTCAGTTTTAGGATAGTAGGATGTCATTGGGATTGAGGGTGGAGGATAGGTTGGATGGGCATATAAATTACAGCGTTTGGAAGGAGAGAATGCAGAGTATCTTTCAGGAGGCAGAAGTCTGGGATATCATGGTGCATACCGCACAGAACCCTGTTGTTGTGCCCACTGATGTTACTCAGTTGGCTGAGTATAAAAAGAAGAACAATAAGGGTAAGAGGCTGATTCTAGACGGAATCAAAGACCATTGCATTCCTCATGTGAGAGGAAAGAGCAATGCCCATGAGATGTGGACAGCATTGTCCAATCTCTACCAGAGTACCAATGAGAACCGAAAGATGGTCCTGAAGGAGAAGCTGAAGAACATTAAGATGGGGAATGATAGTGCAGCTGGATATCTCACAAAGATTACCAATGTGAGAGATGAGTTGACAGCGATTGGAGAGGCCATTCCATCCACTGAGTTGGTGCGTATTGCAGTGAATGGCCTCCCCCGTTCATAGTTGAACTTTGCTGATGGGGTTTGTGCACGTGAGACCCTTCCCACATGGGAGAGGTTTTGGGATGATTGTATTCAGACAGAGATCAGGAAAGGACAGCTTGGGGCAGCCAAGCCAGTTGAGCAGGATGAGGACGTAGCACTGGTGGCAGGAGGCAAGAAAGGCAAAGGGAAGACGCATGCTTCCACAAGCAGTGGTGGGGGCAAAGGCAAAGGTAAAGGTAAACAGGGAAACACACATAAGGACTATTCCAAGGTGAAGTGTTGGAATTGCCAAAAGATGGGACACTATGTAGTTGTGTGTCCGGAGAAGAAGAAGAAGAAGGGGAAGAACCAGGACATGGCAGCTTCAACAGAGATTGAGGACTTTGCTGGTCGTTTTGACTGAGAGTTTGCGTTCACTACGTGTGAGTCCTCTAGTGCAGGATCACCTGCCACACAGGTTCAGAGGGAGCATGCTTTTCCCTCGATTAGCGGAGCATCTTCAGGTATCTGGTATGTGGACAGTGGGGCTTCATGTCACATGACAGGAGTCCGTGAGTACTTCTCAGAGCTTTCAGAGACTGGCACTGATATTGAGGTAGTACTTGGTGATGACAGAGTTGTTAGAGCAGTCGGGGTGGGGACAGTGACATTTCAGAGGGAGTCCAAACCTCCCTTGAAGGTGTCAGAGGTTCTTTATGTGCCAGGGATGAGGAAGAACCTCATATCCGTCTCAGCTTTGGAGGATAGAGGATATGACGTACTGTTCAGGGGAGGACAGGTGTTGATGTATCCCAGGGACACTCCAGCTGATTCAGCTAGAGTGATAGGTGTACGCCATGCAAAGGTGTACAAGTTTGCATTCCAGCCCCTTTTGGCATTGAGCAGTAGTACCGATAGCAGAGCTAGCAGTTCTGAGCTGTGTGAGATTTGGCACCGCAGGATGGGACATATGTATCATGGAGCCTTGAGGACATTGCGGGATATCACTACAGGTGTGCCAGATTTCAGTACTGATCACTTTGATACTTGCAGAGGTTGTGCGATGGGCAAATTTGCCAAATCCCCTTTTCCCAGTAGTGACAGCAGAGCGACGGGGATACTTGATTTGATTCATTCCGATGTCAGCGGTCGGATGTCTCATGTTTCCTTGAGTGGATATGAGTACTATGTTTTATTCATTGATGATCACTCCAGGAGGACCTGGATTTATTTTTTGAAGACCAAGAGTGAGGTCTTCAAGCGGTTTCAGGAGTTTAGAGCTCTTGTGGAGACTCAGACAGGTCGAAAGATCAAGTCCTTGAGGTCGGACAATGGAGGAGAGTACACCCTTGGAGAGTTTGTTGACTATTGTGCGGAGGTAGGCATTAGGAGGGAGTTCACTGTTCCTTACAACCCCCAGCAGAACGGGGTTGCAGAGAGGAAGAACAGATCCATCATAGGGGCTGCCAAAGCCATGTTACATGATCAGGGGTTGCCATTGTTCTTGTGGGCAGAGGCCTGCAACACAGCTGTTTACTTGCAGAATAGGAGTCTGCATCGTGCCTTGGGGCACATGACTCCAGAGGAGGCTTTCTCTGGGAAGAAGCCTGATCTTCGTCATCTTCATATCTTTGGATGCATTGCATACTCCTATATACCCAAGGAGAAGAGGACCAAACTAGAGCCCACCGCAGAGAAGGGTATCCTTGTGGGCTACAGTGAGACCTCAAAGGCCTTTCGGATTTACATCCCTGCACAAAGGAGAGTTGTTGTCAGACGGGATGTGAAGTTTGAGGAGGACAGGGCCTTTAGGAGGTCACGGGAGTTAGAGTATCTGGATCAGCCAGACCCTCAACAGCAGTTGAGTCAGTCACAGGGATCCAGTGGGCAGGGATCAGAAGGATCAGGAGGTACATCTATGAGGATGTCAGGTCCGTCAGTGAGCAGTGGCTCATCGAGCCAGAGGGGTGGTGCTCTGAGCAGCATGCAGAGCAGTTCACTAGGGAGTCCACTGATGGACAATTCACACGGTACCTCAGCTTCTACAGGTTCAGGTGCAGGCAGGAGGATAACAGACAAACATTCAGGAGTTCAGGCTACTGATGATGATGATGAGGAGGAGTTTCATTCTCCGGTGGGAGAAGTGCGCTCAGGGAAGAGGAAGCCCAAGTGGCTTCAGGACACCTTGAGAGATGCCACATCTGTTGCTGAGCCGAAGAGGCCGGTCAGAGAGAGTAGACCACCTGAGAGGTTTTGTAGTTATATGGCGATGGTTACTAGCATCGTTGACTCTGAGCCTTCTAGCTATGAGGAGGCAGCTAGCCAGCAGGTCTGGAGAGAGGCCATGCAGGAGGAGTATTCTTCTATCATGAAGAATGATGTTTGGGAGGTGGTGCCGAGGCCTGAGGGAAAATTCATGGTTACTTCCAGATGGCTTTACAAGGTAAAGCATGCTGCAGATGGCAGCATTGAGAAATTCAAAGCGAGGTTTGTGGATAGAGGGTTCTCCCAGGTAGAGGGAGTTGATTATGAGGAGACCTTCGCTCCCGTGGCTCGATATACTTCGATCCACTCCATTATATCGATAGCAGCAGAGATGGGTTGGAAGATCCACCAGATGGATGTGAAGACCACATTTTTCAAAGGCTTCATACAGGAGGAGGTGTACATTGAGCAGCCATAGGGCTTTGAGGTGCATGGGAAGGAGTCCCATGTGTGCAGATTGAAGAAGGCCCTTTATGGCCTGAAGCAAGCTCCCAGAGCTTGGTACTCCAGGATAGATGCATACTTGCAGGGGATGGGTTTCACAAAGAGTGAGGCAGATCCGAACCTTTACTTTATTGTGATTGGTGAGGAGCCTCTCATTCTGGTGTTGTATGTGGATGACTTGATCATTACAGGTGCAGAGAGACTCATAGAGCACTGCAAGAGAGATCTTGCAGCGGAGTTTGAGATGAAGGACATCGGCCTGATGCATTACTTTTTGGGTTTGGAGGTGTGGCAGGAGGAGGGGCATTTCTTCCTGGGGCAGGGGAAGTATATTGTGGACATCCTTAGCAGATTCCACATGGAGGATTGTAGACCCATGTCGACACCAATGATCACCAACTGGAAGAAGCTTCATGCTTCGGATTCCGAGTTGGTGGATCCCACTTTGTACAGGCAGCTGATTGGTTCCTTGATGTATTTGGTCAACACTAGACCAGATATATGTTTTGCAGTCAACACGATGAGTCAGTTTATGTGTGAGCCTAGGAAGGTTCACTGGGTGGCTGCAAAACACATTTTGCGGTACTTGCAGGGGACAGTGGATTATGGTCTGGACTACAGGCAGGGAGATGGAGTGAGATTGGCAGGGTACACTGATTCTGATTGGGCAGGTTGTGCTTCTGATAGGAAGAGCACTTCAGGGTGTTGTTTTGGGTTGGGTTCAGCAGTAGTGTCATGGTTCAGCCGGAAGCAGCAGTCAGTAGCACTGAGTTCAGCGGAAGCAGAGTATATGTCAGCCAGTCTAGCTAGTTGTGAGGCTATCTGGCTTCGCAAGATGTTGTTTGGCTTATTTGGTCAGTCGTTGAGACCTTCAGTGATTTACTGTGATAATCAGAGTTGCATTAAACTCACGGAGAATCCAGTATTTCATTACAGGACAAAGCATATCGGGATCAGATATCATTTCATCAGAGACTATGTTCAGAAGGGAGTTGTGAAGCTTGAATATATTTCCGCTGATGAGCAGGTTGCAGATATCCTTACCAAAGCCTTACCACGGGGCAAGCATGTCTACTTCAGAGACAAGATGGGTGTGGTGAGGAACACCTTCCTCGGTAAGAGGGAGTGTTGAAATTTGGTACCAGAGGACAGGTGGTTCCCTTAGGCTTTGATCTTTGGCCTAGGGAAAAGTGTCCAAAAGAATTTAATTTTTCTCCTAAAGTGACTTTATAATTTTATAAAGTTAAATCTAATTTAAAAGTGACTTTAAGTGATAAAGTTACTAAGTCTAATTTTGAAGTAAATGAAAAATTAGAAAGGAAAAGTAACTTTGAAAATAAATGACTAAGTGGGTCTTTATTAAAGTGGGGTGAATTAAAAACTAGAAAGTGAGATTTAAATGAGCATTTAATCTCAACCATTGATCTAAATCTATTTCAGCCATTGGATTTAGAGATCACCCAAAAGTCACTTGGATCACCCAAAATTCACTTGGAGTTATATTAAAGGAGGAAAAGGTCATTCATTCTTTCATGAGCAGATTGGGAGAAGGAGAACAAGAGAGCAAGAGAGATTTCTGAGCAGGGAGGAGAAGGAGGCAGCAGCTTGGCACACATTCCAAGGCAGCAGTTGAGCAGATTTGTACAGCTGATTCAGCACATAGTGAAAGGCAGATTTTTGCACAAAAATCGAGGAGCAGTTTGCTGATTTTTCTGCACACAAAACGGAGGCCGTACAACATTTATTGCTCTCCTGTTTGCTGTAATTTCCAGATTGCTGTGAGGCACGGGAAAGGAGATAAGTTGTAAGTTTGCTTGCTGATTTTTTGCTGAATAATTCTCACTGTAAAATGGCAATTTTCAGAAATAAAGAAGAGCTCTCAAACTGGTTTTCCCCAAGAGTTGTAGGGGGTTTTTCCAAGGTCAAGTTGACCAAAAATATCAGTGTTTTAATGGCTGTTTTTGATTGCTGATTTTTAATTCTGCAATTTCCAGCATTCTGAAAAATTTCCAGAATTTTTGTTTTCAGCAATATTTATTTTTTTTCAGTCTGTTAAATGTATGGTTATGGGAATGGGAATTTAACTACATGGGAGAAATAAGGAGAAACTGAAAACCGGGGTGGGAAAACAGAAATTTTTACAGTTTCCCCATCCTCTAACACCGATCACACTGGCTCGTATATCTCCTCATATCCTGATGAAGAGTGGGCCAATAGTGGCCTGCTTGCAATATCTTGAAGGCAGTTCTTTTTTCTACAAAATGACTTCCACAAGGCCCATCATGACAGGTCAGGAGGATGTCAAATACTTCCTCCTCCTTGACACACCTTCTCAAGATCTGATCCGGGCCAAGTTTGAAGAGATTGCCTCCCATCCAAGTGAAAGGGGTGCTTTTCCTTACTATCTTGCTTTTCTCTTTTGAGGACAGGTATGGTGGGAACTGTGCTGAAACTAAGTAGTTTGCTATGTCAGCAAACCATGGAGAATGTACTGATATAGAAAACAAATGTTCATCTGGAATTTGGTCATCCACCATTCCTTCTTCACCTGCAGGCAAATTTACTCAAGACAAAAAGTCAACAACAACATTCTCTTTACCAAGCTTATCAATAATGGTCAAATCAAACTGCTGCAGTAAAAGAAACCATCTAATAATGCGAGCATTTACATCTATTTTTTTCATTAAATATCTAATTGAAACATGATCAGTGTGCACAAAGGTTTGATAGGCTGTGATATAACATCTGAATTTGTTTAAGGAATGCACGACAGCTAGGAGTTCCTTCTCGGTCACTGTATAGTTTAACTCTGCCTTTGATAAGCTTTTGCTTATAAAGTATATGGCATAAAGTAAATTTTCTTCAATTTGTCCTATGGCTACTCATATTGCTTTATTCGAGGCATCTATGGGAATGTAAAAATGGTAGAGCCCAGTTTTGGCCTCTGAGAATTGGGGTAGTCACTAGCTTTCTCTTCAAGGTATCTAAGGCTTCTTGGCAGTTTTCCAACCATATGAACTCAACATCTTTGCCTAAGAGGCCAAAAATAGGAGAGGCTATCTTGCTAAAGTCTTTAATGAATCTCCTATAATATCTAGCTAAGCCTAGGAAACTTCTGACATCTCTCACCTTTTAAGGAGGTGGGACCCTTTGGATGATGGCAATTTTGTTGGGGTCCACCTGCAGTCCCTGGTGAGATATTGCATGACCTAGCTAGTCCCTTCTATCATCAAGAATTCACATTTTTCTAGTCTGAGGGACAGGTTCATCTCAATACACTTATCTAGAACTTTCCCTAGGTTATATAAAGCTTCCTAAAAGTCAGAGCCATAAGGAGTAAAATCATCCATGTATATTTCTACTGCATCATGAACCAATTCAGAAAATATACTCAATACCACTCTTTGGAAAGTGGCTGGAACGTTGAAAAAACCAAAAGGAATGACCTGATATGCAAAGGTACCCTAAGGACAAGTGAAATTGGTCTTATCTTGGTCTTCAGGGCTGATTTGAATCTAATTGTACCCGCTAAACCCATCTAGGAAGGAGAGAAACGTTTTCCTTGCCAGACCATCTAACACTTGATCTATGAAAGGTAAAGGAAAGTGGTCCTTTTTAGTGGCTTTGTTCAATTCCCGATAGTCGACATAGATTCTCCACTTACCATTTTTCTTTGGCACTAGCACCAAAGGAGAGACCCATTCACTATCAGAAATGGGATAGATGAATCTTGCATCAAGCATTTTCTATAGTTCTTCCTTAAAAATATCTTTAAGTGTTGGGTTCATCCTCCCTTGAAGCTACCTGAGTAATTTGAAATCTTCCTTGATGTATATATGATTAGTACATACTAAAGGGTGCACTCCCTTCATCTCGTTATAACTCCAGGCGAAGGCATCTAGATGTTTTCATAGTAGTCTGTATAGCTCCTTCTCGTGGGAAGTAGATAGGGATGGATTGATTTTCAATGTTCTTTCTGAGCTGAAATCTATATTTTTGACACAGAGAGAAGTAGGTTCGACCACACAGAGATCCGTTGAGGGGTTTTTTTTTGTTTCTCTCACTGTGTCTTCTAATGGTGATACACTAGGGGGTGGATTTTGAATCAAATTTTCAATCACATCATCCTCATCTTGCAGTTTCCCCCCCATGGCGAGCTCTAATGCACAAAGAGGTACAGAATAAACTCCATCCTCATCCTCCTCCTCCAACCAGAGATGCAGATCATGTTCTAGCAAGGGTTGGGTAGGAGGATATAGGGTTAACTGCTTGGACATGTGTGCATTCTTTATGGTCATGTTCCCAGCTCGGCAGCTGCTGTAGGCATTAACTGTAGCCAACCAGGGTCTTCCCAAGATGAGAGGATACCTATTGAGCTTTACCTTTGGCTGGAGAACTAAGAAATCAACAGTGTACTCACAAGAATCAATGGACACCATCACATCTTCCACCATCCCCTCAGGGGTCACGGTGGAGCGGTCTGCTAGCTACAGCACTGTCGTGGTCTTCCTCAAGGGACCCTGGAGGATAAGTTTGAGCCTTGTGTCCTTTGTCATCACATTAATGGTAGCTCCCAAATCAATCAAGGTATGTGGGCCCATTGTGCTATTGATGTGGACATAAACTATTGGGCTTCCAGGATCTAGATATTTTGGACAGATTATCTACCCCAACATCAGGTTGGACAGTTGTCCTATGACATTAATGGTTGGGGCATCTCTCTTGTGCCTTCCTAGATGCTAAAAGCACTTCTCTTTGATCAACCTATTGTAGATAGGCACTTTTTTTATGGCTTGTAGAAGTGGTATCGTCACACATAAATGTTTCAATTCTCCCAGGAGTTCAGTCTCTTCTGGGGTAGGTTGGATTGTCATGGATAGTCTCTCAGGAAAGGGTGGAATTGCTTTAGGTTCTCTTTCCTCTTTATCTTCCTCAAACTCCCTAGGTGGAGGTTGGCTATCTGGGAGAACTTTCCCAGATCGCAAGTTTATTTCTTGAATCTCCATAGCATAAGTTGGGCATGATGGCTCCCCACTATACACTTGTTGAGCATGTCTATTGTTCGGGTTTGGATTTAGTTAGGTAGGCATTCGGGGTTGCCTTGGTGGAGCACAATGTAACGGTTGTGGTTGGGTAGGTGGTGGAGGTATAAGAGTAAGAAGAGAGTTGTATTGGGGCCTCCAACCCTGATGAGGTGCATTCCACTAAGGTTGCAGCTAAGGATAGAATTGAAATGAATGGGTGGCTATTTGGGCATGATAAATATATGTGAAGGACCAAGGAGGAGGCATGGACTAGGAAGGATGAGCAGGGGGGCCCCAATAATGTATGTAGGTGACTTGGTTGGGGTTGTAGTATGCTTGAGATATACCTTGCATTCCCTGCTAATATGGTCTAGGTCCATGTGGCCTCCCTCGGTTTATGTAATAGATCAGTTCAGTGACTCCGTCGACCCCTTGGTATATGGCTGTAAGTCTGAGAAAGGAAGGGAACTTGTCTGTAGAATGATTTTCTTCACAAACTAAACAAACCTCTATACATTTCAATGTGCATTCATTCCTAGGATGCCTCCTAGTGCATCTAGGGAAAAAAATGGCCAATTCCCTCTCTGCTTCCTCTTGTTTCCTTTTGATATGTAAGGTATCCATGTGCATGGAAATAGTTTACAACATCTCACTCTTGGAGTCTTCTAGCATGTTTCCAATTTCAACTTTAATGGATGAATTGGAAGAAGAGGTACTGGCTATGGGTTGACTCCCGCTACCTTTCTTTCTAGCTTCTCTATAATGGTTTCTAAAAATAGTCTTTATGTCCTCATAGGATAGTTGGTAGACGTCTCCCCCACACGGTAGATAGAGGGTGTCTAAGAGGTCTTCCTGGATTCCCCTGTGTAGGACCAACTTCATACACTCAGGGTCAAGTATACACCCGACCCTTTTGTAATTGAGCTAGAACCTCTCTTCGTATTCTTCTAGGGACTCATCACTTCCCATAGTCATTCAGAATATTTCTTCTTTAGTATCTTTTGTCTTACAATAGTCTCGATACTTGTTGTTAAAGGCCTATTGCATATGAGCCCAAGTTGTGATGCTATTGCAAGGAAATCCCATGAACCAGAACAATGCTACATCCTTGAGAGTAGAAGGGAACAGTTTCAAATTTTGCTCGTCTTCTGCATAGTCATAAGTTTGACAGATGACAACAAACTCAAACAAGAAGGTGTTAGGATCTTCTGTAGTCAGACCATGGAAATGAGGTAGGGCTGAAGGACTTATATTCTTAATTTTGGTGTCCCCACTGGTCTGTCGAATGGGAGAGGTACCCTCTATTCTCTCTCCATTCCCCCTGGTATTTATGTTTTTGACCATTGGCTTCAGTGGAATGTTTTCTTCTTCTTCTTTCCCTATAGGTTCTTCAAATATGTCTGGCTGTTCACGTAAGGGTTCTTCTTGATCACAACCATTGAAGAAGAGAGAAGGTTGGTTGTGTGAAGTAGTGGTGGTGTTGGGAAAAAACTTTCCTAAGTTATCTCTATTCTTATGAGGCATGAAAGGAAATATTTTTGGTTGGCTTTTGTTTCTTTTCCCCCACACTAATAGTACCTGTAGAAACTGAAATTGATTGAACAAAACAAATTGAAACTAGTTGAATTGAACTTGCTGAATGGAAACTTGCGGAATTGAAAAGGAAAGCAAGGAAATGCAAAGCTCAAAGAGAGGAGATGACTAGTCTACTTTTGCTGAAATGAAATTTGCAGAATTGAAAAATGAAAGCAACGAAATGTAGAACCTTAAAGGAAAGAAATGACTAATCTACTTTTGCCGAAATAGACTATTAGCAAAATTTTGTAATAGGAAATAGAATAAAGCAATAATCACAGAATACTCTGATGCTTCCCTAGCAACGATGCCAAAAAGTGGTGAGCGCCAGTATTGCAGCAAAAATGCTGCAACTCTTTGGCTACCAACTTTATTTTTATCAACCCAGTAGTTCGTAAAAAATTTGGAAGCGTCGGTGTTATATGCACAAGTACTAGTTCTCGCTGCAGGTTGTCACTTGGTCAGTCGGCGCGAGATTATTAGGAGCTCAAGACAACTTCTATAGATTTTAGAAGAAGCTTTATGTGTGATGAAAGAAAAGAAAGATTACTCTACAAAAGTTATTCTAATCGCAGAAAGGAAAAAGACTAGAATGTAAGGCAAGACCTAGTAAACCCTAATTAACAAGCTAATTCTACTTTTTCCAAAGACATTATGAAAGCCATGAAAGAAATGCCATTACCTACTCAAGAAACTAAACAAAATATAACCATTCTATTCCTGGAAGTAGATAAGAAAAAAATATATATTTTTGGATTCTTATGTGTTTTTATGTGAATTTGACAAGCATCTAATTTATTATGTGTGAGTGTGTAGCAAACAAGTGGCATTAAAGGGCGGTTTTGGAGCTTGGGAGGTTGTAGGATGGTGTGGATGGGTTCTAGGAGGTCTTAGGTGGCCTTCTAGAGGCTTTTCCCACACTCGGTCTTCAAAAGAAAGCCTACAATTGGGCATAGCATTTATGTAAAGAGTTCCTCGCGAATTGTCGTGAAGCACAAGAGGACAACAAGGCATTTCATTATGCCTGGCTCTTGTTGCTCATTTTACTAGTAGCATGGTGCTTGCCATAGGATATTCAGATTCCTTCATAGGAAGATGATTTACCAGAGGCAGCAAAGTTCGCTTTGTTGTGGGGAACAAAGGATCCAGAGAGGATCAAGGAATTTTTTGGTGTCAGTATTTGCATCCTGCGATCAGTGATCAAAAATTCTCTTTCCATATCATTTTAACGGTCTGATTCAGAAATTTTTTGTCATTCCACTAGGTCATGCAAAAAATTAGTCACTGATGGTATTCCTAGTCCAAAAACATCACTCTTCCCTAAACGTGATTACTTGTTGGCATAGTTTCACATCTTGTTGACTGTACATCATCCATAAAGTTATTTTTATCATGCCATTTGTATCAGTCATCAGGTCATTATGTCATCTTGAAATTCAGTCCTTCAAGGTCTCTTTGGGTCTTTAGGGTTTTTCAAGGTTTCATTAGGTCATTAGGGTTGCCAAGTTTCCATTCCATTGCGTAAGACTAGCAAGTAAAGGATGATCAAATAACATCCCTTCACCTTGTGAAGATGATTTGTAAAGAGAAATGATTATTTCATTATGTAATTTTATGTCTTTAAAATGTAATAATTTCACCATCCGAAGCTGTTAACTCAGTGTTCCAAAGATGCCATACCATCAAAATATCAATTTTTAGAAGGAAATAGTCAAGTGAAAGGGTAAAGTTTCAAAGGGTTAAGTGCATGTCAAAGGGAGTTGTTTTTTCCCAACAGTGTCCAAATCATCATTTTCCACAAGCACTAAACCCTAATTTCCTCACCCATTGAGCTAATCAGAGACATCTGAGTATATGAGGCATAAGGGAGGTCATTTCAGTGAGTATGAGGCCATTCCAACTCATACGCATCATGTCTCCATCATTTTTCAATGTCATTCCAAGGGACAAATAATTTGCCACACATAGGGCCAGTTTTTCTTCAAACTACCTATTGTACCAAACAAGGAAGAATTTTGAAAAAGTGAGAGATTTTTTTGTCCATAATAGGCCAAGGAAGAAAAACCTCCTTCACACTTTACACAGGTGTCATTTTTTTAGAGAAATGTCAAAAATACAGTTGCTACAAGAGAGTTGCAGCACTTCTACAACGACCTTGGGAAAATCAAGTTTTCTCCTAGCTGGAGGGACGAATGACTTGCTTGATGAGTCAAATGATAACTAGACATAGAGGCATTTTCAATGAGCTATCATGAGCTCAATTTGGAGTTGAGAAAGAGCTTAAAAAGATTACTGAAATAGCACTCTGCATTTTGGTAGCCTCATTTTGCACATTTTGACCAGTCTTGGGAGATTGAACTTTTGACAGGGAAAATGAGCTCCAAATTGAAACATTCAAGATTTTCTGGAAATTATACTCAAAAATATTTCCAATGAGCTATCCCACGCTTGATTTTGACATCAGGAAGGTAGCCAAAAGTTGGATTGAAGTGGTACTGTGTGTTGAGAGGTGACGCTATGTGTTTGTGGTTGGTGCTGCGTGTTGAGAATAAAGACCAGAAAGGCCTCAAAAATTATAAAAAAATTCAAAATTTCCCTTCCTTACCTTCATACAAGTAATTTTTCCCCCATACTACATTGTTGGTTTACATTTCAACTTTTAAACATCATTCCCCAAGGCAAGTGTGAAACCCTAAAATTCTCCCTTGGTTATGCCTAAACCCTAAACCCCAATTATCCCTCCTATCACCTATCATTAAAACTCTAAACTCTTTCCCTATTACATTCCATAATATCCACAACCCTTTATCCCTATTCCCAAATATCAATATCTCAAACAAGGCAAGCCCTCCCTCTCATTTTTATGGTTCCTACTCCCTCATTCATTTTCTAGCCCATAAGGTCATCTCCCATCCCCTCACTCCTAAATCACTCTCACTCATTCCCTTCATACAACGTTAAGCCTTGAAAACATGGACAAAGAGGATTGCGACTATGAGGAGGAGAAAAACACGGACAGTGACACCTTAGCAGATAGACCTAGGCATCAGAGAAAACCAAATAAGCGAGGCAGACATATCAGAGGGGCACAAGGAGATTGTTTTCCGTTGATAGGTAACTGTTTGCTCCATAGGATGTGGAAGGGGCTTTGCCTTCTTCATCAACACAACAGGTACAGGTGCAGCAACTACAAAAATGGAAAGAAAAGATGCTGGATGAAAGTTTTGTTGATGCAAAGGAAGAGAGATATTTTTATTTGATAGAGCATGATGAGCCAAAGCAATGTTATACTCATCATGGTGTGGAAATAATTGACTTAGAGGCTCAGGATGAAGAAACAATAAAGGACATAATCATACAGGAAAAGGAGGCTCAAGTCCAAGCTTTGATGGACAATTTGGAGAGGACCAAGTATGTCATCACATATTTGGAACAAGAGAACAAGCAGTTGAGTGACAAACAAGTCCTCATGGAGCTGGAACTTCTCAAGGTAAAACGACAAAGTGACAAAGAGACACAGGTCACTTTGACTCCTATTGAGAAGGAAATTGAAGATGATAGAGAGACTTGGCTTGAGAGACTCAATTTTCACCTTGAGAAGCTATTGCAAAAGGCCAATGGAGACAATCAGATGATCAGGCACATGGCCTACCATTACAAGACCCGAAACAAAATTTGCAACATGAGGGTCAAAAAGATGAAAGTTTGACTAAGGCGGGCTCTAAAAGACAAAAAGGAGGAGGACAGGCTTATGTCGTTTGCTAAAGCTTTCTTGGCTTATCAATATGGTTGATGATATTGCTACGCACCAATTTTGGTCAGGTTTGGAGGATATTTTGTTTTGTGCAAATTTTCGAAATTGCACACACAGAAAATCTGGCTCAGCGTTGCGATTTTCCTATGGGCATCCAATGGACAAATGGTTTTCATTTTTGGATCTAAAGCGATGAGCACATGCACCCTATGGATTTTCTAAGTTTTTGGGGCATAAATGGTACACCAAAAGGGCAAAAAACACCCTAAAAATGACATTTCTGCAACTTTTTGGACACACAGAAGCAGTCTTGGGAGAATCAACCTTTGAGGCATCAAATTAGCTTCAAATGAAGTAGTTCTAAGTTTTTTGGAAATTATACTTGAATACCTTTCAAAGGAGCTATCATGAGCTCAATTTGGATATTGGGAAGGCCTCCAAAAGGGACTTGAAAGTGGCGCTGCACATTGGGCCAGTGGCGGTGTGTGTAGGGAAGATTTTGGACATGATGGCTATTTTTCCATTTTTTGACTGTGTTCAAGGATTTTCTCTCATGGAGGATGTTTTACCATTGTAAATGATAACTTTTCATGTAAATATGATGGATAGCTAGTAGTAGAGGGTAGATTCATTGCATTCAAAGTCAATTTTAACTCAAATGAATCAATTTTTCACTTTTAGAGGCAAGTTGTTAAGATGCCTATATTCCTGTTTCTTGTCCAGTGTTGGTTAGATTAGCTCCTCATCTTGGGCATTTTACCCCTGAGGATGGGATGAGGTTGAAACAAAGCCTATATCTTCTTCATCTTCCTCATTGTAAAGGGTTGGACTCAGTTGGATGATTAGGCCTTGATTGTACATCATTTTGCAGCAGTTTAGTAGGACATTAATAAGAATTGAAGTTATTTTTATGGGACCCATGTGGTATGGAGTTTTAGTACAATTTCTTCTTTTGTTATCATATGGTAATGTGTTTTTTATACTTCGTTAATCATTTCATTGCTTCTAAGTGAATGCTTTCAAGTTGATAGGCAAAATTCATTACATCAATTCTCTGCTTTGGGAGAACATTCACCATTTCATGTTTTCTGTAGTCTAGGAAGGATCCATGGTTTTCACATGCTCTTCCTAGCTTCTCACCAATATTAAACATATCACCCCATCAAGCCTTAGAATGCTAAAACTTATGCCTACCTTTCCCCATTGAACACCCTACAATTTTGACCTAATTCCCTACCTAAACTGTCCAGCTCCTCCTGATCTAGCAAAACTCCTTCAAAATTCAATCAAATTTTCATGCTACTATACCTAGCCTAATATCTTTTTCCTGATCCAGTCATATTGGTTGAGATCCTTATGGAGAGAGCCTCTCCCGGCCTAGTAGGGCTAGCTACTTAGCTAAGCGTGGCTTGTGGTTACCTGGCATTGCCTTCTTTTAGCCTGAGGTTCAATCCAGGTGAGAACATAGTGGCGACCATACTGGGGACACGAGAAAAAAAATTTGTATTCCCTGGGAAAGATCATCAAAGTCCAAATTCAAATGTTGATGGTGAATAGTGGTCAAATGCATGCAAAGGCTGAAATCATTCACCTGGTGACTCTAGTGTCCAGAAATCCTAAGGTTTAGAATTTTTATGGCAACTCCACTCTTCAAGGCCCAGTAGCCTGAATAATTTCTTGGTGAATTCATTGTTATCAAAATGGATCCGCTTGCTTGAAGGTATGCTCCTATGAGCCGAGATCACATTCTAGGTTTCCAAAATAAAATTCCTAAGGTAGATTGGCAAAGGAATTTGCCTATGTTTAAGGATGATGATAGGAAGGATGCTACTTTACATATTGTTAGATTTCACATGCATACTCGCAAGTTGAAGGTTGATTTTCCTGAAGACTGCTTGATGAAGATATTCATGGCCACTCTGGAAGGTGAAGCCCGATCTTGGTATGAAAGTTTTTCGCCTGCTTGTATTTACTGTTTAAAATATTTTCATACCATGTTCTTTGAAAGGTATAAAGAATCTTGCCCATCCTTAATATTAGTTCAGAACAGTTGTAAACATGTTTATAGTTTTATTGAAAATCTTGAGAAATTTTATGAAGATGATGACTTCATGGACGATGAGATCATGGAAACCCTGTATGAAAATCCATTTCAATAGCATAAAGAGAGCATAGAGGATCCTTATGAAAATGCTCAGGAAAATTTGCAGCAAGTTCAAGATCTTAGTAAAATTGAAAATAATGGAGGACAAGGTCTTATTTCGGATCTGCTCATAGCAGAAGATAGTTTGAAGGGAAATCAAGTTTCAATTTCAGATTGTGATAAAGTCAAGTTGGCTATTTCAGATCTAGATTCATATTGTAATGATGAAGAGTACCTTGTTTTGAATCCCATGAAGGAGAGCTCTGTTGTTGAGATCATCTAGAATGAAGAAGACAAAGTTATTAACCCAAGTGTTCTCATTTCATTAGAACAAATAATTCACAAGGAGGTAATCCAGTCCTTTTATAAAAAACAAGATGAGATCTTTGTTCAAGTAAGTGAAAAATCTTATTTCAATAAGTCAATGGTAAATAGTAGAAGTGTTAGTTTTGAGTTTCAAGAACAATCTGAAGTTTTCCCTCGTATGACTGATGAGTGCAATAAGGAACATGACAATATGGTTTCCATGTCATACGAAGATGATAACCAATGTATTCAAATTTCAGAAGACCATGGAATTGAGGACTATCATTCAGATTTTACTTCTCATATTACATGTGTTGAATTGTTATTTCAAGAAGACAAATAGTGTTTTAGCAAAAGAAAACAAAATATATTATCTCCTCTGCCTAAAGATGAGATAGATTAACTCATAAAAGGTCATGTTATTGCCCAAGCTAATGCAAGTCTGTAGTGTTCACATAGTTAAGAAGGTGTTAGTGAAGCTTCTTCCACTTTTGAAAATGAGGGCAGTCTTGAAATTAGATTTATAGATCAATGAACATATATTGCTTTCTTTCATGAAGATGATAGGGCTGTCATGTTTGATAATCTTGAAGAATGTTTTTTGTTTAAGAATGACTTAGACTATGAAATTGAGGAGTATGAGCCTGAGAGAGATAGTATGCTAGAAATCGAGTCAAAATTTCTCATTCTCAAGGAATTTATAGCCAAAACTCATATAGAAGAAGCTTATAACTCTCTATGCCTTCCTATCAATCAGCAACCAACTGTTCTTTCAGATCAGATGAAGGGAGTACTTCTATTTTTGCTGTTGGATCTCAAGACAAGCTAGTGCTTCAAGATTTTCAAGATCCCTTCGACATTCTTTTGCAAGCATTAGAGAAGATAAATGGTGCCTGGTTTGTTAGCACAAGCCTTGGTTTCAGTGGTTATTGTGAGTTTCCTACATGTACATCGTTCTAGCTGCTTGAGGGAAATGAGAGCAAAATTTCAGTGAGTACACATCTGTTGGATTGGTTACATTGGAAGGTTCACTTCAAATGATTGTACATACTTCATGAGTAGGCAGGTGTTTGTCATCAATATTTGAAGCCCTCAAATATCAATGGTCTGCTACCAAATAATAAGTTTTTTAAGTACTTGTTTCATCTAATTCTTGAGTTATTATTTTTTTTCAGTCAAGTTTAGAGCCAATTTTGAGTTAGTCTTCAGTGTGTATTGAGTCATTTTTCTTATTTTAGTCTTTTTGCTTTCACTGTATTACCGAATGGATGAGGCACTTGGTCTATGGTGTTATTGACACCTCCACGGAGCTGCCATCCTCAATAAGGCCAATGTTAGTGTCAGTATTTGCATCTTGCCATCAGTGATAAAAAATACTCTTTTCATATCATTTTGACTTTTAAGAGTTCGATTCAATTTTTTTTTATCATTCCACTAGGTCATGGGAAAATTAGTCACTCATGGTAGGCATAGTCCAAAAACATCACTCTTCCCTAATTGTGATTACTTGCTGGCATAGTTTCACATCTTGTTGATTGTACATCATCCATAAAGTTATTTTTATCGTGCCACTTGTATCATTCATCAGGTCATTATGTCATCTTTAAATTCAGTTTTGCAAGGTCTCATTAGGTCTTTAGAGTTTTTCAAGGCTTCATTAGGTCATTAGGGTTGCCAAGCGTACATTCCATTGCATAAAACCAACAAGTAAAGGGTGATCAAATAACATCCCTTTACCATGTGAAGATGATTTGTAAAGAGAAATGCTTATTTCATTACGTAATTTTATGTCTTTCAAATGTAATATTTTCACCATCCCAAGTTGTTAACTCAGTGTTCCAAAGATTCCAGACCATCAAAAGATCAATTTTTCAAAGGAAATAGTCAAGTGAAAGGGTAAAGTTTCAAACGGTTAAGTGCATGGCAAAGGGAGTTGTTTTTTCCCGAGGGTGTCCAAATCATCATTTTCCACAAGCACTAATCCCTAATTTCCTCACCCATTGAACTAGGGTTGGCTATGGAATCAGATACATCTGAGTATATGAGGCATAAGGGAGGTCATTTTAGCAAGTATGAGGCCATTCCAACTCATACACATCATGACTCCATCATTTTTCAATAATTCATTTCAAGGGACAAAATTTACCACACATAGGGCCAGTTTTTCTTGAAACTTTGTTTTAGACCAAACAGGGAAGAATTTGGAAAACGTGAGAGAGGTTTTTGTCCACAATAGGCCAAGAAGCAAAACCTCCTTCAATTTTTAGATAGGTGCCATGGTTTTAGAGAAACGTCAAAACTACAGTTGCTACGAGAGAGTTGCTGCACTTCTGTAGTGACCTTAGGAAAATCAAGCTTTCTCATAGCTAGAGGGACCAAATGACTTGCTTGATGAGTCAAGTGATAACTAGACATAGAGATCTTTTCAATGAGCTATCATGAGCTCAATTTGAAGTTGAGGAAGAGCTTAAAGGGTTGACTGAAACAACACTCTACATTTTGGAAGCCTCATTCTGCACATTTTGACCAGTCTTGGGAGATTGAGCTTTTGACAAGGAAAACGAGCTCCAAATTGAAAAGTTCAAGATATTCTGGAAAGGAGATTCAACAAAATTTCCAAAAAGCTATCCAACACTGAATTTGGACATCAATAAGGAAGTCAAAAGTTTCATTGAAGTGGCACTGCACATTTAGGAAGTGGCATTGCATGTTGAGAGGTGGCACTGCGCGTCTGTGGTTGGCGCTGCGTGTTGAGCAGAAAGACCAGAAACGCCTCAAAACTTCAAAAAAACTTCAAAATTTCCCTCTCTTACCTTCATACAAGTAATTTGTCCCTGATGCTACATTTTTGGTTTACATTTTAAACTTTTAAACGTCATTCCCCATGGCAACTGTGAAACCCTAAAAGTCTCCCTTGGTTATGCCTAAACCCTAAACCCAAATTATCCCTCCTATCACCTATCACTAAAACTCTAAACTCCTTCCCTATTACATTCGATAATATCCACATCCCTTTATCCCTCTTCCCAAACAGAAATATCTCAAACAAACCAAGCCCTCCCTCTCATTTTTATGGTTCCTACTCCCTCGTTCATTTTCTAGCCCATAAGGTCATCTCCCATCCCCTCACTCCTAAATCACTCTCACTCATTCCCTTAATAAAACATCAAGCCTTGAAAACATGTACAAAGAGTACCGAGACTATGAGGAGGAGGAAAATACAGGCAGTGACACCTCAGCAGATAGACCTAGGCATCAGAGAAAACTAGATAAGTGAGGCAGGCATATCAGAGGGGAACAAGGAGATTATTTGCAGCTAATAGGTAAGTGTTTGCTCCACAGTCTGTGGAAGGGGCTTTGCGTGATTCATCAACACAACAGGTACAGGTGCAACAACTACACAAAGGGAAAGAAAAGATGCCAGATGAAATTTTTGATGAGGAGGAGGAAGGGAGAGATTTTCATTTGACAGAGCATGATGAGCTAGAGCAGTGTTATACTCATCATGGAATGGAAATAATTGACTTAGAGGCTCAGGAGGAAGAAAACAATAAAGAACATCATCATACAAGAAAAGGAGGCTCAAGTCCAAGATTTTATGGACAATTTGGAGAGGGCCAAGTATGTCATCACATATTTGGAACAAGATAACAAGCAGTCGAGTGATAAATGAGTCCTCATAGAGTTGGAACTACTCAAGGTAAAATGATAAAGTGACAAAGAGACATAGGTCACTTTGACTCCTATTGAGAAGGAAATTGAAGATGATAGAGAGACTTGGCTTGAGATACTCAATTTTCACCTTAAGAAGCTATTCCAGAAGGCCAATAGAGACAATCAGATGATCAGCACATGGCCTACCATTACAGGACTCGAAACAAAATTTGCAACATGAGGGTCAAAGAGATGAAAGTTAGGCTAAGGCAAGCTCTGAAAGGAAAAAATGAGGAGGATAGGCTTAGGTTTCTTGCTGAAGTTTCCTTGGCTCATCAAGATGCTTGATGATGGTGCTTCTCACCAATTTTGGTCAGGTTTTGAGGAGATTTTATTTTTTTCAAATTTTGGAAATTGCACACACAAAAACTCTTACTCAACGCGCAGCGTCACCGGCACTGTGCTTTTCCTAGGGGCACCCAATGGAAAAATTGCTTACATTTTTGGATTCAAGCTTATGAGTACATTCACCTTGTGGATTTGCTAGGTTTTTGGGGCAGAACTAATCCAAGAAATGGTCAAAAAACACTCTAAAAATGACCTTTCTACCACTTTTTGGACACATAGAATCAGTATTGGGAGAATCAACTTTTGAAAGGTGTTTTGGAAATTAGACTTGAAGACGTTTCCAATGAGCTATCATGAGCTCAATTTTGATGTTGGGAAGGCCTCCAAAAGGGACTTGAAAGTGGCGCTGCGCATTGGGCCAGTGGCGCTGCGCGTAGGGAAGATTTTGGACAGGATGGCTATTTTTCCATTTTTTGACTGTGTTCAAGGATTTTCTCTCATGGAGGATGTTTTACCATTGTAAATGATGACTTTTCATGTAAATATGATGGATAGCTAGTAGTAGATGGTATATTCATTACATTAAAAGTCAATTTGAGCTCAAATGAATCAGTTTTTCACTTTTAGAGGCAAGTTGTTAAGATGCCTATATTCCTGTTTATTGTTCAGTGTTGGTTAGATTAGCTCCTCATCTTAGGGATTCGACCCCTAAGGATGGGAGATGGTTGAAACAAAGCCTATATCTTCTTCTTCTTCCTCGTTGTAAAGGGTTGGACTCAGTTGGATGATTAGGCCTTGATTGTACATCATTTTGTAGTAGTTTAGCAGGAGATTAATAAGAATTGCAGCTATTTTTATGGGATCCATGTGGTATGGAGTTTTAGTATACTTTGTTCTTTTATGATTATATGTTAATGTGTTTTGTATAATTCGTTAATCATTTCATTGCTACTGAGTGAATGCTTTCATGTTGATAAGAAGAATTCATTACATCAGTGCTCTACTTTGGGAAAACATTCACCATTTCATGTTTTCTGCAGTTTAGGAAGAATCCATAGTTTTCACACGCTCTTCTAAGCTTCTTACCAATCTTAAAAATCTCACCCCATTAAGCCCTAGAGTGCTAAACTTTATGCCTACCTTGCCCCATTGAACACCCTGCAATTTTGACCTAATTCCGTAGACCTAAACTGTCCAGCTCCTCCTGTTCCACCAAAAATCCTTCAAAATCAAATAAAATTTTTGTGCTACTATACCTAGCCTAATATATTTTTTTGTATCCAGTCGTCTTGGTTGAGATCCTTACGGTGGAAGCCCTCTCCCGGCCTAGTAGGGCTAGCTACTTGGCTAAGTGTGGTTTGTGGTTACCCTGGCATTGCCTTCTTTTAGCCTGAGGTTCAATCTAGGTGATAACATAGTGGCAACCATTTTTGGGACATGAGCGAAAGGCTTCGTATTCCCTGGGAAAGATCATCAATGTTTAGATCTGATTGCTGATGGTGAACAATGGTCAAATGCATGCGAAGGCTGAAATCATTCACCTGGCACCTCCAGTGTCGAAAAATCCCAAGGTTTAGAATTTTTATTGGAAACTCCACTCTTCAAGACCCAGTAGCCTGAAGAATTTCTTGGTGAATTTATTTTTATAAAAATGGATCTGCTTGCTCAAAGGTATGCTCCCATGTGCTGAGATCACATTCCAGGTTTCCAAAATAAAATTCCTAAGGTATATTGGCAAAGGAATTTGCGTATGTTTAAATATGATGATAGGAATGATGCTGCTTTACATATGGTTAGATTTCACATGCATACTCGCAAGTTGATGGTTGATTTTCATGAAGACTGCTTGATGATGACATTCATGGCCACTCTGGAAGGTGAAGCCCGATCTTGGTATGAAATTTTTCCACCTGCTTGTATTTACTGCTTAAAGGATTTTCATACCATGTTCTTTGAAAGGTATAAAGAATCTTGTCTATCCTAAATATTACTTCAGAACTGTTGTAAACATGTTTATAGTTTTATTCAAAATATTGAGAAAGTTTATGAAGATGATGACTTCATGGATGATAAGATCATGGAAGCCATGTATGAAAATCCATTTCAGCAACATAAAGAGAGCTTAGAGGATTCTTATTAAAATGCTCAGGAAAATTTGCAGTAGGTTCAAGATATTAGTACAATTGAAAATGATGGAGGACAAGGTCTTATTTCGGATCTACTCATAGCAGAAGATAGTATGCAGGGAAATCAAGTTTCAATTTCAGATTGTGATAAAGTCAAGTTGGCTATTTCAGATCTAGATTTAGATCGTGATGATGAAGAGTACCTTGTTCTAAATCCCATGAAGGAGAGCTCTATTGTTGAGATCATATGGAACGAAGAAGGAAAAGTTATTGACCCAAGTGTTCTCATTTCATTAGAAAAAAGCCTTCAGTAGGAGGTAATCCAATCCTTTTATAAAAAAACAAGAAGAGATATTTGTTCAAGTAAGTGAAAAATATTATTTCGATAACTGAGTGGTATACGATAGAAGTGTTAGTTTTGATTTTCAAGAACTATCTGAAGTCTTCCCTCATATGACTGATGAGTACGAAAAGAAACATGACAATCTAGTTGCCATGTCATATGAAGATGATCAACAATGTACCCAAATTTAAAAATATCATGGAATTGAGGACTGTCATTCAGATTTTTCTTCTCATATTTCATGTTTTGAATTGTTATTTCAAGAAGACAATTATTGTTTTAGAAAAAGAAAAAAAAGGTACTATCTCCTCTGTCTGAAGATGAGATAGATCAACTCCTGAAAGGTCATGTTACAGCCCAAGCTAATGCAAGTTTGAAGTGTTCACATAGTCAAGAAGGTGTTAGGGAAGCTTCTTCCACTTTTGAAAACGAGGACAGTGTTCAAAGTAGATTTATAGATCAGTGAAGAGATATTGTTTTCTTTCATGAAGATGATAAGGCTACCATGTTTGATAATCTTGAAGAATGTTTTTTGTTTAAGAATGACTTAGACTATGAAATTCAGGAGTATGAGCCTGAGAAAGACAATATGCCAGAAATTGAGTGAGAATTTCTCATGCTCGAGAAATTTATAGACAACACTTAGATAGCATAAGCTTATACTTCTCTATGCCTTCCCATGAATTAGAAACCAATTGTTCTTTCAGATCAGAATGAAGGGAGTACTTGTATTTTTGTTGTTGGATCTCAAGACAAGCTAGTGCTTCAAGATTTTCGAGATCCCTTTGACATTCTTTTGCAATCATTAGAGAAGATGAGTGTTGCCTGGTTCATTAGCACAGGAGTTGGTTTCAGTGGTTTTTGTGAGTTGCCTACTTGTACATCGTTCTACATGCTTGAGGAAAGTGAGAGCATAATTTCAGTGAGTAGCCATTTGCTAGATTGGTTACATTGGAAATTTCACTTCACATGATTGTACATACTTCTTAAGTAGATGGGTGGTTGTCATCAATATTTGAAGCCCTCAAATCTCAATTTTCTGCTGCCAAATAATAAGTGTTGTAAGAACCTTTTTCAACTAAGTAAGTCTTGAGTTTTTTTTCAGTCAAGTTTAGAGTCAGTTGTGAGTCAGTCTCTAGTTTGTATTGAGTCAATTTTCTTAGTTTAGTCTTTTTGTTTTGACCGTATTGCCCAATGGATGACGCACTTGGTCTACAGTGTTCTTGACACCTCCAAGGAGCCTCCATCCCCAATAAGGCCGATGTTATTGTCATTATTTGTATCCTGCCATCAGTGATCAAAAATCCTCTTTACATATCATTTTAATGGTCCGATTCAGATTTTTTTTATCATTTCACTACGTCATGCAAAAAATTAGTCATTGATGGTATTCCCAGTCCAAAAACATCACTATTCCCTAAATTTGATTACTTGCTGGCATAGTTTCAGATATTTTTTACTGTACATCATCCATAAAGTTATTTTTATCATGCCATTTGTATTAGTCATCAGGTCATTATGCCATCTTGAAATTTAGCCCTTCAAGGTCTCATTAGCTCTTTAGGGTTTTTCAAGGATTCATTAGGTCATTAGGGTTGCCAGGGTTCCATTCCATTGCATAAGACCAAGAAGTAAAGGGTGATCAAATAACATCCCTTCACCATCTGAAAATGATTTGTAAAGAGAAATGCTTATTTCATTATGTAATTTTATGTCATTCAAATGTAATAATTTCACCATCCCAAGCTGTTAACTCAATCTTCTCAAGATTCCAGACCATCAAAAGATCAATTTTTCAAAGGAAATAGTCAAGTGAAAGGGTAAAGTTTCAAAGGGTTAAGTGCATGCCAAAGGGAGTTGTTTTTTCCCAAGGGTGTCCACTCATCATTTTCCACAAGAAGTAAACCCTAATTCCTCACCTATTGAGCTAGGGTTGGCTATGGAATCAGAGACATCTAAGCATACGAGGCATAAGGGAGTCATTTCAGTGAGTATGTGGCCATTCCAACTCATACACATCATTTCTCCATCATTTTTCAATAAGTCATTCCAAGGGGCAAATCATTTGCCACACATAGGGTCGATTTTTCTTCAAACTATGTTTTAGACCAAACAAGGAAGAATTTGAAAAATGTGAGAGAGGTTTTTGTCCACAATAGGCCAAGGAAGCAAAACCTCCTTCAATTTTTACATAGGTGTCATCATTTTATAGAAATGTCAAAACTATAGTTGCTACAAGAGAGTTGCTGCACTTCTATAGTGACCTTAGGAAAATCAAGCTTTCTCGTAGCTAGAGGGACCAAATGACTTGCTTGATGAGTCAAATTTGTAATAGACATACAAAGATTTTCAATGAATTATCATGAGCTCAATTTGAAGTTGAGGAAGACCTTAAAGAGTTGACTGAAACAACACTCTGCATTTTGGTAGCCTCGTTCTGCACATTTTGACCATACTGGGGACACGAGCAAAAGGTTTCGTATTCCCTAGGAAAGATCATCAATGTTCAGATCTGATTTCTAATAGTGAACAGTGGTCAAATGCATGCGAAGGCTGAAATTCTTCACCTGGTGACTCTAGTGTCCATAAATCCCAAGGTTTAGAATTTTTATGGAAACCTCACTCTTCAAGGCCCAGTAGCCCGAATAATTTCTTGGTGAATTCATTGTTATCAAAATGGATCCAATTTCTCGAAGGTATGCTCCTATGGGCCGAGATCACATTCTAGGTTTCCAAAATAAAACTCCTAAGGTAGATTGGCAAAGGAATTTGCCTATGTTTAAAGATGACGATAGGAAGGATGCTGCCTTACATATTGTTAGATTTCACATGCATCCTCGCAAGTTTAAGGTTGATTTTCCTGAAGAGTGCTTGATGAAGATATTCATGGCCACTCTGGAAGGTGAAACCCAATCTTGGTATGAAATTTTTTCGCCTCTTTGTATTTACTGTTTAAAAGATTTTCATACCATGTTCTTCAAAAGGTATAAAGATTTTTGTCCATCCTTAATATTAGTTCAGAACTGTTGTAAACATGTTTATAGTTTTATTGAAAATCTTAAGAAAGTTTATGAAGATGATGACTTCATGGACGATGAGATCATGGAAACTCTATATGAAAATCCATTTCAACAGCATAAAGAGAGCTTAGAGGATACTTATGAAAATTCTCAGGAAAATTTGCAGCAAGTTCAAGATCTTAGTACAATTGAAAATGAGGGAGGACAAGGTCTTATTTCAGATCTGTTCATAGCATAAGACAATATGAAGGGAAATCAAGTTTCAATTTCAGATTGTGATAAAGTCAAGTTGGCTATTTCAGATCTAGATTTAGATCGTGATGATAAAGAGTACCTTGTTTTGATTCCCATGAAGGAGAGCTCTATTGTTGAGATCATCTGGAATGAAGAAGACAAAGTTATTGAACCAAGTGTTCTCATTTCATTAGAACAAATCCTTCACGAGGAGGTAATCTAGTCCTTTTATAAAAACAAGATGAGATCCTTGTTCAAGTAAGTGAAAAATCTTATTTCAATAAGTCAATGGTAAATAATAGAAGTGTTAGTTTTGAGTTTCAAGAACAATCTGAAGCTTTCCCTCGTATGACTAATGAGTGTGATAAGGAACATGACAATCTCGTTGCCATGTCATATGAAGATGATCAACAATGTATTCAAATTTTAGAAGACCATGGAATTGAGGACTATCATTCAGATTTTTCTTCTCATATTTCATGTTTTGAATTTTTATTTCAAGAAGACAATTAGTGTTTTAGCAAAAGAAAACAAAATGTACTATCTCCTCTGTCTAAAGATGAGATAGATCAACTCCTAAAAGATCATGTTACATCCCAAGCTAATGCAAGTCTACAATGTTCACATAGTCAAGAAGGTGTTAGTGAAGCTTCTTCCACTTTTGAAAATGAGGACAGTCTTGAAATTAGATTTAAAGATCAGCGAACATATATTGTTTTCTTTCATGAAGATGATAGGGCTGTCATGTTTGATAATCTTGAAGAATGTTTTTTATTTAAGAATGACTTAGACTATGAAATTGAGGAGTATGAGTGTGAGAGAGATAGTATGCTAGAAATCAAGTCAAAATTTCTCATGCTCGAGGAATTTATAGCCAAAACTCAGATAACAGAAGCTTATACTTCTCTATGCCTTCCTATCATTCAGCGACCAACTGTTCTTTGAGATCAGAATGAAGGGAGTACTTGTATTTTTTCTGCTAGATCTCAAGACAAGATGGTGCTTCAAGATTTTCAAGATCCCTTTGACATTCTTTTGCAAGAATTACAGAAGATGAATGGTGCCTGGTTCGTTAGCACAAGCCTTGGTTTTAGTTTTTATTGTGAGTTGCCTACATGTACATCGTTCTAGCTACTTGAGGAAAATGAGAGCAGAATTTCAGTGGGTAGCCATCTGTTGGATTGGTTACATTGGAAAGTTCACTTCACATGATTGTACATACCTCTTGAGTAGGCAGGTGTTTGTCATTAGTATTTGAAGCCCTCAAATATCAATTGTCTGTTACCAAATAATAAGTTTTTTAAGTACTTGTTTCAACTAAGTAAGTCTTGAGTTACTTTTTTTAGTCAAGTTTAGAGCCAATTGTGAGTCAGTCTTTTTCTTATTTTACTCTTTTTGTTTTCACTGTATTACCCAATGGATGAGGCACTTGGTCTATGGTGTTCTTGACACCTCCAAGGAGCTGCCATCCTCAATAAGGCCAATGTTAGTGTCAGTATTTGCATCTTGCCATCAGTGATAAAAAAACCTCTTTTCATATCATTTTAAGGGTCTGATTCAGAATTTTTTTATCATTCCACTAGGTCATGCAAAAAACTAGTCACTGACGGTAGGCATAGTCCAAAAACATCACTCTTCCCTAAATTTGATTACTTGCTAGCATAGTTTCACATCTTGTTGATTGTACATCATCCATGAAGTTATTTTTATCGTGCGACTTGTATCAATCATCAGGTCATTATGTTATCTTGAAATTCAGTTCTGCAAGGTCTCATTAGGTCTTTAGGGGTTTTCAAGGTTTCATTAGGTCATTAGGGTTGCCAAGCTTACATTCCATTGCACAAAACCAGCAAGTAAAGGGTGATCAAATAGCATCCCTTCACCATGTGAAGATGATTTGTGAAGAGAAATGCTTATTTCATTATGTAATTTTATGTCTTTCAAATGTAATAGTTTCACCATCCCAAGCTGTTAACTCACTGTTCCAAAGATTCCAGACCATTGAAAGATCAATTTTTCAAAGGAAATAGTCAAGTGAAAGGGTAAAGTTTCAAAGGGTTAAGTGCATGGCAAAGGGAGTTGTTTTTTCTCGAAGGTGTCGAAATCATCATTTTGCACAAGCACTAATCCCTAATTTCCTCACCGTTTGAACTAGGGTTGGCTATGGAATCAGAGACATCTCAGTATATGAGGCATAAGGGAGGTCATTTCAGCAGATATGAGGCCATTCCAACTCATACACATCATGTATCCATCATTTTTCAATAAGTCATTCCGAGGGACAAAATTCGCGACACATAGGGCCGATTTTTCTTCAAACTATGTTTTAGACCAAACAGGGAAGAATTTGGAAAACGTGAGAGAGGTTTTTGTCCACAATAGGTCAAGGAAGAAAAACCTCCTTCAGTTTTTACATAGATGTCATGGTTTTAGAGAAATTTCAAAACGACAGGTGCTACAAGAGGGTTGCTGCACTTCTATAGAGACCTTGGGAAAATCAAGCTTTCTCATAGCTAGAGGGACCAAATGACTTGCTTGATGAGTCAAATAATAACTAGACATAGAGAGATTTTCAATGATCTATAATGAGCTCAATTTGAAGTTGAGGAAGACCTTAAAGAGTGTTGGAAATAATACTGAGAGGGGGGGGGGGTGAATCAATATTATCACATTAATAAAACTTTTTCATTTCCATAATCAGATTCATATATGCTACTTCCACAACTTCTTATGATTAAGTTAATTGATCTTCAATGAGTGCATTAGAACATTATCAACCATATTATCAGATAACAGATGCAGTAATAGAGAATAGATCATCACACATAAGGCACACACATGAACACCATGATATAAGGTGGAAACCCAATGCGGGAGAAAAACTACCTGCTGCAAGTCATCTCAATCTTCTTCTTAATAAGAAAATCCTTTTACAATATTTGTACTGGTGAAGTCTTATACCAGTACGGGAGCTACAACCCCCTTTGCTCTTGTAATAGCCGATCCATTTACTAGTACACAGGCTGCTACCTGCTACAATGCTCCAAAGGTCTCCCTTAGCTTTTGTACTAGCTTAGATACTAGTACATAGGCGCTGGCCTACAATCTTCTCTCCTCCAGGTACCACGTTTCATCAATTTTCAGACTGGATACACTGAAGCACAACACATAATCTGAAACGCCACTTTTCATCCAATTTTGATACTGGACCCAACATAATCAAACAACCTTCTGAATCACCCAATCACCAGATCCATACATATACAATGATATTATGCGAGTTATCAACCAGATCTAGTACATAAAGATAAGTCATTAATCATGTTGTTATCTAAACTCAATACCAGTAACGAAACATCAGTTATGCACCCAAAACCCTGCAGAATAGTCAAAGGCAGTTAAAACAAATTTTAAGTAGGGATCGCAACTTCACTGGTATAGATCTGCGGATATCTGTACTACCTCCGCACCTGCGCCTTCTGTGGCGCCGCGACCACCGCACTTGCGCCTTCTGTGGTACCTCCGCACTGCACTTTCTGTGGCGCCTCTGTGGCGTCTCCGCACTGCGCCTTCTGTGGCGCCTCCGCACTGCGCCTTTTGTGGCGCCTCCGCACTGCGCCTTCTGTGGCACCTCCACACTGCGCCTTCTGTGGCGCCTCTGTGGCGTCTCCGCACTGTGCCTTCTGTGGCGCCTCTGCACTACGCCTTCTGTGGCGCCTCCGCACTACGCCTTCTGTGGCGCCTCCGCACTGCGCCTTCTGTGGCGCCTCCACACTGCGCCTTTTGTGGCACCTCCGCACTGCGCCTTCTGTGGCGCCTCTGTGGTGTCTCCGCACTGCGCCTTCTGTGGTGCCTCTGCACTGCGCCTTCTGTGGCGCCTCCGCACTGCGCCTTCTGTGGCGCCTCCGCACTGCGCCTTCTGTGGCGCCTCCGCACTGCGCCTTCTGTGGCGCCTCTGTGGCGTCTCCGCACTGCGTCTTCTGTGGCGCCTCCCCACTACGCCTTCTGTGGCGCCTCCGCACTGCGCCTTCTGTGGCGCCTCCGCACTGCGCCTTCTGTGGCGCCTCTGTGGCGTCTCCGCACTACGCCTTCTGTGGCGCCTCGGCACTGCGCCTTCTATGGTGCCTCCGCACTGCGCCTTCTATGGCGCCTCTGTGGCATCTCCGCACTGCGCCTTCTGTGGCGCCTCCGCACTGCGCCTTCTATGGCGCCTGCGCACTGTGCCTTCTGTGGCGCCTCTGTGGCGTCTCCGCACTGCGCCTTCTGTGGCGCCTCCGCACTGCACCTTCTATGGCGCCTCCGCACTTCCACAGCTGCAGCGCTCGAGAGATCACCCTTCACAGATTCGCTTTCAACTTCACTTTCATAGATCAAACTTTCAAAACAATAACCCAATATTTCAGATCTTAAGATATTCAATTGCAAGGATGAATTAGCCAAGTGATCTCCTTTGCTTTATATAGGCAAGCTTCTTCCTAAAATCATGGATCAATACCATAGATAACCAATACAAGGGGCCCAAAAACATGGGGCTCAATAATACCAAGGACTAACCACCATGGACCAAAGCTAAGTTCTCCAACATATACGCGCTTTTCCTCATATGTTCAAATACCAAGGACTAACTACCATGGACCAAAGGTAAGTTCTCCAACATATAAGCTCTTTTCCTTGCATGAAAGTGCGTGAACTTTTTCTCTACATGAAATAAACTTTTCTCTGCATAAGAGTGCTTGAATTTTCTCTACATGAAATAAACTTTTCTCTGCATAAAAGTGCGTGAACTTTTCTCTGCATAAAAGTGCGTGAACGTTTCTCTGCATATAAGTGCGTGAACTTTTCTCTACACTATAATTTATTATCTGAGATGAGTGGGTTGCCATCAAGTACAACATATGTATCATAATGCCAACAATCTCCCCCTTTGGACTTGATGGCAACAACAACCAATCACTCTCCCACTTTGACATCAAGGGCAAAGGGTTATGCTCCCCCTAAGAACATGCTCCCCCTGACTATAAACCAGATCTGCAAAGAAGAACCATAATCCATGACCATGAAAGAGATAGATTGCAGCAATAATCAGACCAACATCCAAGATCTCCTTCTGTACGTCCTCCATAATGCCAAAAATGCATTATAAGCTCCCCCTGAGTACCTGTTGAAATCTCTGAATGAGCTCCCCCTTTGTATATGTCATGGTGCACCAATCTGATCATGCTCTTTCTGAGAAAAAACTGAAATGTCTGCTCTGCTATATAGTGCTGTTCATGCTCAGGCTCCCCCTGACTGTAAGAAAGGTCTGCAAAAGGATGTTCTACATCACAAATGACCTTCCTAAAAGATTCAATACATACATCCATCACCAAACCAAGTGGGGATATATCAGAAAAATGAAAACCAAATACATTACATCTTCATCCCAGGCATAGTGGGGAAACCAACATAGGTCGTTACATGACCTGAAGAGATGACACTATTACATCATGAGTCTTGATATGACATCACCTAAATAAGATGAACATCAGCAACAACACTGTATGATCTGCTCCATAGTATCTGTCAACAGCAACTAGACCAGCAACTTGTATTAGTGCATGAATCATCAAGGTATGTCCGCATCAACAGAATTTCACATTCTATGTGAGAAACATCATAGCCATCCAGATCTACATGAATCAAGTATCATCAATTGGGAATATCTGCATTAATCAACATATGTATGAAACAATCCTATCATCATATAGATAAGAGCTCATTATCATCACGTCTCCAACAATGCAACTTTGAATAATCATCCCTGTATCCAGCCAACAATCCTCATCCATTTGTGCCAAGAATGAAAGGAATCATAACTGTAATATATGATCTTTATGCATATGACGACAACAGCATATGAGTGACTCAACATCAAGAAGATGTGAATTCAAGCTAAGTGCTTCCCATGCAAGCATCATTAGAGAATCAACCATAAATCTGATCCAAGAACCATGTGAACAACTCATAACCATAGCAAGATGAATCATTTATCCATATAAGTATCATCACCAAGGACTATTAACCATAATGCCAATAATGCATTAAGTCCATATGCTCCCTCTAAACCTGTGCCATCTGTCTGATCATGCATATCAATAAGAAGTATCAAGACATCATCAATATCAAGTTAGAACCAAAACACTTCTAACCATCATATCCACACATCATTATTATTAACTAGAGCAAAATTGATCCTTCTCTTGAATCTGTCCCTACTGCCTTTCTTCAAACAATCATATACGCGACTATGAAGTAACTAACTCCCGTATATATGCAACTTTCCTTTATGGAGTTTGCATATGAGATTCAGGACACTGAAGTTTTGTACTTTCAGCTCCCTCTGATTCTGGTATGTCTGTACGTTGTGCAGTGCCGCCTTTTTCTGACTGTACTTCCTTTTTCCTCCATATCTTCAAGCGTGATGATGACATTTTCTCCTTTTGATATGGTGCCCACACTTTGTTCCTGCATTCCTTAGCTATATTTCCAAGCTTGTTACATGCATAACATCTTACATGTTTCATATTCCTCCTGTAACAATCAGCAGCTTTGTGACCAAACATATTGCAAGCAAAGCAATATCCATAAAAGTACCTTGAATGTGATGATCTTTCTGCATAATGGTCTTGAACCCTTCTTCTTCTACATCTAGCTGCAACATGTCCAAGATTATGACATACATAACATTCAACATTATTCATAGGAGGAGTAATGGATTTTCTTTGAGGAATCTCTTTTCTTGGTTGATGATGAGATTGATCTTTCATTTCTTCGTTGATCACTTTAGATTTCTCTTTAGAGTTCCTTGCCTCACCTTGTGAACTAGATTCACCTTCAACAGATTCATGGAAACCAAGACCAGTCTTTATAGCAGGAGACCTTTGACTACTAAGAATATCATCCAAGACTTTAGAACTATCTTGAAATCGTAAAAGCTTATCCTTTTCTTCTAGTTTACCTTTCAAGATATTTACCTCAACCTGAAGCTGTTCTTCCTTTTCAAGAGATTGCTTTTTCAAATCTTATTCAACTTTCCTTCGTTCTTCCATTTGTTCCCTTAGTTTGAGAATATCCTTTTCTTGTTCTTCATTCAGATCCTGCTGCATTTGACGAACTCGGAAGGCACATTCTAGTTGAGATTTTAAGCTGGTGACTTCGTTTTCTTGTTTTGCAATAACTTGGAGTAGATCTGTATTCTGCTTCTTTGATTCTTCAAGATCTCCTTTTAGTGAGAGGATTGTAGCTTCAATATTTTCATAGTAGCTGGATCTATCTTTGAGTTTCTTGATGGTTGTTCTTCTTTACTTGACTTCTTTTCTTAATGATGTCACTTCATGCTGCAATTTTTGACATTGGTCTTCCTTGTCCTTCAGTAGCTTTCTTACCTTGTTTCCTTCTTCTATTTGGGCCTTTAGTTTGGTAGCTTCTTCTTTGAAATCACATTCCCTTTTGTTCAATAGATCTTGTTGATCTCTAATTTTGTCTGTCAGTCTTTTAAATTCTGCCTCTATTTGATATCTTTCTTGTTCACCCATAAGAGCAAATTCAGTAGTTTCGCTATCACTTTCATCTCTTCCAAAAGGAAAGATAGCTGGAACATCAGAGGATAATATATTCATACCTGATAATGATTCTGAATCTGATTCTGAATTTGAAGAGCTTCTTATACCTAATCCCCAATCGATTCTCCCACTGTCATAGTTCTTCTGAGATGACTTCTTTTTCTTAGGTGCTTTCTTCTTAAGCTTCTTTCCCATTGTTCCACAGATCTCCTTCAAGCGATCAAGCTTCTATCAAAGGACCTGCTCTGATACCAATTGTTGGAAATAATACTGAGGGGGGGGGGGTGAATCAGTATTATCACATTAATAAAACTTTTTCATTTCCATAATCAGATTCATATATGCTACTTCCACAACTTCTTATGATTAAGTTAATTGATCTTCAATGAGTGCATTAGAACATTATCAACCATATTATCAGATAACAGATGCAGTAATAGAGAATAGATCATCACACATAAGGCACACACGTGAACACCATGATATAAGGTGGAAACCCAATGCGGGAGAAAAACCACTTGCTGCAAGTCATCTCAATCTTCTTCTTAATAAGAAAATCCTTTTACAATATTTGTACTGGTGTAGTCTTATACCGGTACGAGAGCTACAACCCCCTTTGCTCTTGTACTAGCCGATCCAATTACTAGTACACAGGCTGCTACCTGCTACAATGCTCCAAAGATCTCCCTTAGCTTTTGTACTAGCTTAGATACTAGTACATAGGCGCTGGCCTACAATCTTCTCTCCTCCAGGTACCACGTTTCATCAATTTTCAGACTGGATACACTGAAGCACAACACATAATCTGAAAGGCCACTTTTCATCCAATTTTCATACTGGACCCAACATAATCAAACAACCTTCTGAATCACCCAATCACCAGATCCATACAAATACAATTATATTATGAGAGTTATCAACCAGATCTAGTACATAAAGATAAGTCATTAATCATGTTGTTATTTGAACTCAAAACCAGTAACGAAACATCAGTTATGCACCCAAAACCCTGCAGAATAGTCAAAGGCAGTTAAAACAAATTTTAAGCAGGGATCGCAACCTCACTGGTATAGATCTGCGGATATCTGTACTACCTTCGCACCTATGCCTTTTGTGGCGCCGCGACCACCGCACCTGCGCCTTCTGTGGCGCCTCCGCACTGCGCCTTCTGTGGCGCCTCTGTGGCGTCTCCGCACTGCGCCTTCTGTGGCGCCTCCGCACTGCACCTTCTGTGGCGCCTCTGCACTGCGCCTTCTGTGGCACCTCCGCACTGCGCCTTCTGTGGCGCCTCTGTGGCATCTCCGCACTGCGCCTTCTGTGGCGCCTCTGCACTACGCCTTCTATGGCGCCTCCGCACTGCGCCTTCTGTGGCGCCTCTGTGGCGTCTCCGCACTGCGCCTTCTGTGGCACCTCCGCACTGCGCCTTCTGTGGCGTCTCCGCACTGCGCCTTCTATGGCACCTCTGCACTGCGCCTTCTGTGGCGCGTCTGCACTGCGCCTCTGTGGCGTCTCCGCACTGCGCCTTCTGTGGCGCCTCCGCACTGCGCCTTCTATGCCGCCTCCACACTGCGCCTTCTGTGGCGCCTCCGCATTGCGCCTTCTATGGCGCCTTCGCACTGCGCCTTCTGTGGCGCCTCTGTGGCGCCTCCGCACTGCGCCTTCTATGGCGCCTCCGCACTGTGCCTTCTGTGGCGCGTCTGCACTTCCACAGCTACAGTTCTCGAGAGATCACCCTTCACAGATTCGCTTTCAACTTCACTTTCATAGATCAAACTTTCAAAACAATAACCCAATATTTCAGATCTTAAGATATTCAATTGCAAGGATGAATTAGCCAAGTGATCTCCTTTGCTTTATATAGGCAAGCTTCTTCCTAAAATCATGGATCAATACCATAGATAACCAATACAAGGGGCCCAAAAACATGGGGCTCAATAATACCAAGGACTAACCACCATTGACCAAAGGTAAGTTCTCCAACATATACGTGCTTTTCCTCATAGGTTCAAATACCAAGGACTAACTACCATGGACCAAAGGTAAGTTCTCCAACATATACGTGCTTTTCCTTGCATGAAAGTGCGTGAACTTTTTCTCTACATGAAATAAACTTTTCTCTGCATAAAAGTGCGTGAACTTTTCTCTACATGAAATAAACTTTTCTCTGCATAAAAGTGCGTGAACTTTTCTCTACATGAAATAAACTTTTCTCTGCATATAAGTGCGTGAACTTTTCTCTACACTATAATTTATTATCTGAGATGAGTGGGTAGCCATCAAGTACAAAATATGTATCATAATGCCAACAAAGATTTGACTAAAACAACACTCTGCATTTTGGTAGCCTCATTCTGCACATTTTGACCAGTCTTGGGAGATTGAGCATTTGACAGGGAAAATGAGCTCAAAATTGAAAAATTCAAGATGTTCTGGAAAGGAGACTCAACAATATTTCCAACAAACTATCCAATACTCAATTTGGACATCAGGAAGGCAGTCAAAATTTGCATTGAAGTGGCACTGCAGTTTAGGAAGTGGCATTGCGTGTTGAGAGGTGGCACTACGCATTTGTGGTTGGCGCTGTGTTTTGAGCAGAAAGACCAGAAAGGCCTCAAAACATCAAAAAAACTTCAAAATTTCCCTCTCTTACCTTCGTACAAGTAATTTGTCCCCCATAATAAGTTGTTGGTTTACATTTCAAACTTTTAAACATCATTCCCCATGGCAAGTGTGAAACCCTAAAATTATCCCTTGGTTATACCTAAAACCTAAACCCCAATTATCCCTCTATCACCTATCACTAAAACTCTAAACCCCTTCCCTATTACATTCAATAGTATCCACATCCATTTATCCCTCTTCCCAAACAGCAATATCTCAAACAAACCAAGCCCTCCTTCTCATTTTTATGGTTCCTACTCCGTCATTCATTTTCTAGCCTTGCAAACATGGACAAACAGGACTGAGACTATGAGGAGGAGGAAAATACAGGCAGTGACACCTTAGCAGATAGACCTAGGCATCATAGAAAACCACATAAGCGAGGCAGACATATCAGAGGGGCACAAGGAGATTGTTTGCAGCTGATAGGTAAGTGTTTGCTCCACAGGATGTGGAAGGAGCTTTGCCTTCTTCATCAACAAAGTAGGTATAGGTGTAGACACTACACAAAGGGAAAGAAAAGATGCCAGATGGAATTTTTGATGAGGACAAGGAAGAGAGATATTTTCATTTGACAGAGCATGATGAGCTAGAGCACTATTATACTCATCATGGCATGTAAATAATTGACTTAGAGGCTCAGGAGGAAGAAACAATAAAGGACATCATCATACAAGAATAGGAGGCTCAAGTCCAAGCTTTGATGGACAATTTGGAGAGGGCCAAGTACGTCATCACATATTTGGAACAAGATAACAAGCAGTTGAGTGACAAACAAGTCCTCATGGAGCTGGAACTGCTCAAGGTAAAACGAAAAAGCGACAATGAGACACAGGTCACTTTGACTCCTATTGAGAAGGAAATTGAAGATGATAGAGAAAGTTGGCTTGAGAGACTCAATTTCCACCTTAAGAAGCTGTTGCAGAAGGCCAATAGAGACCATCAGATGATCAACACATGGCCTACCATTACAGTTCTCGAAACAAAATTTGCAACATGAGGGTCAAAAAGATAAAAGTTAGGCTAAGGCAGGCTTTAAAAGGAAAAAAGGAGGAGGATAGGCTTAGGTTGCTTGCTGAAGCTTCCTTGGCTCAACAAGGTGCTTGATGATGGTGCTGCTCACCAATTTTGGTCAGGTTTTGAGGAGATTTTGTTTTTTTCAAATTTTGGAAATTGCACACACAAAAACTCTGGCTCAACGCATAGTGCCACCGGCACTGTGCTTTTCCTAGGGGAACCCAATGGAAAAATGGTTTATATTTTTTGATTTAGGGTGATGAGTACGTTCACCTTATGGATTTGCTAGGATTTTGGGCCAGAACTGGTCTAAGAAATGGTCAAAAAACACTCTAGAAATGACCTTTCTGCCACATTTTGGACACATAGAAGCAGTATTGGGAAAATCAACTTTTGAAATGTGTTTTGGAAAGTAGACTTGAATACCTTTCCGGTGAGCTATCATGAGCTCAATTTGGATGCTGGGAAGGACTCCAAAAGGGATCTGAAAGTGGCACTACGCGTTGGGCCAGTGGCTGTGCGCATAGGGCAAATTTTGCACAAGATGGATATTTTTCCATTTTTTGACTGTGTCTAAGGATTTTCTCTAATGGAGCATGTCTTACCGTTGTAAATGATGACTTGTCATGTAAATATGATGGATAACTAGTAGTAGATGGTAGATTCATTACATTAAAAGTCAATTTGAGCTCAAATGAATCAGTTTTTCACTTTTAGAGGCAAGTTGTTAAGATGTGTATATTCTTGTTTCTTGTTCAGTGTTGGTTAGATTAGCTCTTCATCTTAGGGATTCAACCCTTGAGGATGGGAGGAGGTTGAAACAAAGCCTATATCTTCTTCTTCTTTCTCATTGTAAAGGGTTGGACTCAGTTGGATGATCAGACCTTGATTGTACGTCATTTTGTAGCAGTTTAGGAGGAGATTAATAAGAATTGCAGCTATTTTTATGGGATCCATGTGGTATGGAGTTTTGGTATAGTTTTTTCTTTTATGATCATATATTAATATGTTTTGTATACTTCCTTAATCATTTCATTGCTTCTCAGTGAATGCTTTCAAGTTGATAGGAAGAATTCATTACATCATTGCTCTACTTTGGGAAAACATTCACCATTTCATGTTTTCTACAGTTTAGGAAGGATCCATGGTTTTCACATGCTCTTCTTAGCTTGTCACCATTCATAAAAATCTCACCCCATTAAGCCCTATAGTGCTAAACTTTATGCCTACCTTGCCCCATTGAACACCCTGCAATTTTCTCCTAATTCCCTAAACCTAAACTGTCTAGCTCCTCCTATTCCACTGAGATCCTTACGGTGAGAGCACTCTCGCGGCCTAGTAGGGATAGCTACTTGGCTAAGTGTGGTTTGTGGTTACCCTGACATTGCCCTCTTTCAGCTTGAGGTTCAATCTAGGTGATAAAATAGTGGCAACCATATTGGGGACATGAGCGAAAGGTTTCATATGCCCTGGGAAAGATCATCAAATTTCAGATCTAATTACTGATGGTGAATAGTTGTCAGATCCATGCGAAGGCTGAAATCATTCACCTGGCGACTCCAGTGTCGAAAAATCCCAAGGTTTAGAATTTTTATGGCAACTCTACTCTTCAAGACCCAGTACCTTGAAGAATTTCTTGGTGAATTCATTGTTATCAAAATGGATCCGCTTGCTCGAAGGTATGCTCCCATGAGCCGAGATCACATTCCAGGTTTCCCAAACAAAATTCCTAAGGTATATTGGCAAAGGAATTTGCCTATGTTTAAATATGATGATATGAATGATGTTGCTTTACATATGGTTATATTTCACATGGATACTCACAAGTTGAAGGTTGATTTTCGTGAAGACTACTTGATGATGACATTCATGGCCACTTTGGAAGGTGAAACCTAATCTCGGTATGAAAGTTTGCCACCTGCTTGTATTTAAGTCTTAAAGGATTTTCATACCATGTTCTTTGAAAGGTATAAAGAATCTTTTCCATCCTTAATATTACTTTAGAACTGTTGTAAACATGTTTATAATTTTATTGAAGATTTTTAGAAATTTTATGAAGATGATGACTTCATGGACAATGAGATCATGGAAGCCCTGTATGAAAATCCATTTCAGTAGCATAAAGAGAGCTTAGAGGATACTTATTAAAATGCTCAGGAAAATTTGTAGCAGGTTCAAGATCTTAGTACAAGTGAAAATGATGGAGGACAAGGTCTCACTTCGGATCTACTCATAGCAGAAGACAGTATGCAGGGATGTCAAGTTTCAATTCTAGATTGTGAAAAAGTCAAGTTGGCTATTTCAGATCTAGATTTAGATCATGATGATGAAGAGTACCTTGTTCTAAATGCCATGAAGGAGAGCTCTATTGTTGAGATCATCTGGAATGAAGAAGGAAAAGTTATTGACCCAAGTGTTCTCATTTCATTAGAAAAAAGCCTTCACAAAGAGGTAATCCAATCCTTTTATAAAAAACAAGATGAGATCTTTGTTCAAGTAAGTCAAAAATCTTCTTTCGATAACTGAGTGGTAAATGATAGAAGTGTTAGTTTTGATTTTCAAGAACAATCTGAAGTTTTACCTTGTATGACTGATGAGTACGATAAGAAACATGAAAATCTAGTTGCCATGTCATATGAAGATGATCAACAATGTATTCAAATTTCAGAAGACCGTGGAATTAAGGACTGTCATTTAGATTTTTCTTCTCATATTTCATGTTTTGAATTGTTAGTTCAAGAATACAATTATTATTTTAGCAAAAGAAAGAAATGGGTACTATCTCCTCTATCTGAAGATGAGATAGATCAACTCCTGAAAGGTCATGTTACAACCCAAGCAAATGCAAGTCTGTAGTGTTCACATAGTCAAGAAGGTGTTAGTGAAGCTTCTTCCACTTTTGAAAATGAGGAGAGTCTTCAAAGTAGATTTATAGATCAGTGAACAAATATTGTTCTCTTTCATGAAGATGATAGGGCTGTTGTGTTTGGTAATCTTGAAGAATTTTTTCTGTTTAAGAATGACTTAGACTATGAAATTGAGGAGTATGAGCCTGAGAGAGAAAATATGCCAGTAATTGAGTCGGAATTTCTCATACTCGAGGAATTTACAACCAACACTTAGATAGCATAACCTTATACTTCTCTATGCCTTCCTATCAATTATCAACCAACTGTTCTTTCAGATCAGAATGAAGGGAGTACTGATATTTTTGTTGCTGGATCTCAAGACAATTTAGTGCTTCAAGATTTTCGAGATCCCTTCGGCATTCTTTGGCAAGCATTAGAGAAGATGAATGTTGCCTGGTTCGTTAGCACAGGCCTTGGTTTCAGTGGTTTTTGTGAGTTGCCTACTTGTACATAGTTCTACCTGCTTGAGGAAAATGAGAGCAAAATTTCAGTGAGTAGCCATCTGCTAGATTGGTTACATTGGAAATTTCACTTCACATGACTGTACATAATTCTTCATTAGATAGGTGGTTGTCATGAGTATTTGAAGCCCTCAAATCTCGATTGTCTGCTGCCAAATAATAAGTGTTGTAAGAACTTGCTTCAACTAAGTAAGTCTTGAGTTATTTTTTTCAGTCAAGTTTAGAGTCAGTTGTGAGTCAGTCTCCGGTTTGTATTGAGTCAGTTTTCCTATTTTAGTCTTTTTGTTTTGACCATATTGCCCAATGGAAGAGGCACTTGGCCTACGGTGTTCTTGACACCTCCAAGGAGCTGCCATCCTCAATAATGCCAATGTTATTTTTAGCATTTGCATCCTGCCATCAATGATTAAAAATCCTCTTTACATATCATTTTAAGGGTCCGATTCAGAATTTTTTTATCGTTTCACTAAGTCATGCAAAAAATTAGTCATTGATGGTAGTCCTAGTCCAAAAACTTCACTCTTCCCTAAATGTGATTACTTGCTAGAATAGTTTCATATCTCTTTGATTGTACATCATCCATAAAGTTATTTTTATCATGCCATTTGTATCAGTCATTAGGTCATTATTCCATCTTGAAATTTAGTCCTTCAAGGTCTCATTAGCTCTTTAGCATTTTTCGAGGGTTCATTAAGTCATTGGGGTTGCCAAGGTTCCATTCCATTGCATAAGACCAACAAGTAAAGGGTGACCAAATAACATCCCCTCGCCATCTGAAGATGATTTGTAAAGAGAAATTCTTATTTCATTTTTATGTCTTTCAAATGTAATAATTTCACCATCCCAAGCTATTAACTCAGTCTTCTCAAGATGCCAGACCATCAAAAGATCAAATTTTCAAAGGAAATAGTCAAGTGAAAGGGTAAAGTTTCAAAGGGTTAAGTGCATGCCAAAGGCAGTTGTTTTTTCCCAAGGGTGTCCAAATCATCATTTTCCAGAAGCACTAAACCCTAATTCCTCACCTATTGAGCTAGGGTTGGCTATGGAATCAGAGACATCTGAGTATATGAGGCATAAGGGAGTCATTTCAGCGAGTATGAGGCCAGTCCAACTCATACACATCATGTCTCCATCATTTCTCAATATGCCATTCCAAGGGACAAATCATTTGCCACACATGGGGTCGATTTGTCTTCAAACTATGTTTTAGACCAAATAGGGAAGAATTTGGAAAAAGTGGGAGAGGGTTTTGTCCACAAAAGGCCAAGGAATAGAAACCTCCTTCACTTCTCCAAGAGAGTTGCTGCACTTCTACAGTGACCTTAGGAAAATCAATATTCCTCCCAGCTAGAGGAACCAAATGACTTGCGTGATGAGTGAAATGATAGCTAGACATGGAGATATTTTCAATGAGCTATCATGAGATAAATTTGGAGTTAAGGAAAACATTCAAACGTTGAATGAAACAACACTCTGCATTTTGGTAGCCTCATTCTGAACATTTTGACCAGTCTTGGGAGATTGAGCTTTTGATAGAGAAAATGAGCTCTAAATTGAAATATTTAAGATGTTCTAGAAAGTAGACTCAACAAGATTTCCAACGAGCTATCCCGCACTCAATTTGGACATTGGGAAGGTAGTCAAAAGGTGGATTGAAGTGGTGTTGCGCATTCAGGAATTGGCATTGTGCGTTGATAGGTGGCACTACATGTATGTGGTTAGCTCTGTGCGTTGAGCAGAAAGACCAGAAAGGCCTCAAAACATCAAAAAAACTTCAAAATTTCCCTCTCTTACCTTTATACAAGTAAGTTGTCCCCCATACTACATATTTCATTTACATTTAAAACTTTTAAACATCATTCCCCATGGAAAGTGTGAAACCCTAAAATTCTCCCTTGGTTATGCCTAAACCGAAAACCCCAATTATCCCTCCTATCACCTATCACTAAAACTCTAAACTCTTTCCATATTACATTGCATAATATCAACATCCTTTATCCCTCTTCCCAAACAACAATATCTCAAACGAACAAAGCCCTCCATCTCATTTTTATGGTTCCTACTCCCTCATTCATTTTCTAGCCCATAAGGTCATCTCCCATCCCCTCACTCCTAAATCACTCTCACTCATTCCCTTCATACAACATCAAGCCTTGCAAATACAGACAAAGAGGACTGAGACTATGAGCAGGAGGAAAACATAGTCAGTGACAACTCAACAAATAGACCTAGGCATCAGAGAAAAGCACATAAGGGAGGCAGACATATCAGAGGGGCACAAGGAGATTGTTTGCAGCTAATAGGTAAGTGTTTGCTCCACAGGATGTGGAAGGAGCTTTTCCTTCTTCATCAACACAGCAGGTACAGGCGCAACAGTTTCACAGAGGGAAAGAAAATATCTCAGATGAAAATTTTGATTATGAGGAGGAAGAGAGAGATTTTGATTTGACAGAGCATGATGAGCCAGAGCAGCATTATACTCATCATGGCGTGGAAATAATTGACTTAGAGGTTCAGGATGAAGAAATAATAAAGGACATCATCACACACGAAAAGGAGGCTCAAGTCTAATATTTAATGGATAATTTGGAGAGGGCCAAGTATGTCATCACATATTTGAAACAATAGAACAAGTAGTTGAGTGACAAACAATTTCTCATGGAGCTAGAACTGCTCAAGGTAAAACGACAAAGTGACAAAGAGACACAGGTCACTTTGACTCCTATTGAGGAAGAAATTGAAGATGATAGAGAAAAATGGCTAGAGAGAGTCAATTTTCACCTTAAGAAGCTATTGGAGAAGGCCAATAGAGATAGTCAAATGATCAAGCACATGGCCTATCATTACATGACCCGAAACAAAATTTGCAACATGAGGATCAAAAAGATGAAAGTTGGGCTAAGGCGGGCTCTAAAAGGAAAAAGGGAGGAGGATAGGCTTAGGTTGCTTGCTGAAGATTCCTTGGCCGATCAATATGCTTGATGATGGTGCTGCTCACCAATTTTTGTTAGGTTTTGAGGAGATTTGTATTTTGCAAATTTTGGAAGTTGCACACACAAAAAATCTGGCTCAACGAGCAACGCCACCGGCGCTGCGCTTTTCCTAGGAGCACCCAATGGACAAATGGTTTGCATTTTTGTATTCAAAGCAGTGCGTACATGCACCCTATGGATTTTCTAAGTTTTTGGGGCAGATATCCTCCACCAAAAGGTCAAAAAACACCCTAAAAATGACCTTTCTGCCACTTTTTGGATACACAAAAGTAGTCTTGGGAGAATCAACTTTTTAGGGGTCAAATTAGCATAAAATGACGAAATGCTAGGTGTTTTGGAAAGTATACTTGAATACCTTTCCAATGAGACATCATGAGCTCCATTTGGATGCTAGGAAGGCATCCAAAAGGGACCTAAAAGTGGTGCTACGTGTTGGGACAGTGGCACTGCGCGTAGGGCAGATTTTGCACATGATGGCTATTTTTCCATTTTTTGACTATGTTCAAGGATTTTATTTCATGGAGGATGTTTTACCATTGTAAGTGATAACTTGGCATGTAAATATGATGGATGAATAGTAGTAGAGGGTAGATTCATTGCATTAAAAGTCAATTTGAGCTCAAATGAATCAGTTTTTCACTTTTAGAGGCAAGTTGTTAAGATGCCCATATTCCTGTTTCTTGTTCAGTGTTGGTTAGATTAGCTCCTCATCTTATGGATTCGACTCCTGAGGATGGAAGGAGGTTGAAACAAAGCCTATATCCTCATCTTCTTTCTCATTGTAAAGGTTTGTACTCAGATAGATGCTCAGACCTTGATTATACATCATTTTGTAGCAGTTTTGTAGGAGATTAATATGAATTGCAGCTATTTTATGGGATCCACGTGGTATGCATTTTTAGTACAATTTAATATTTTGTGATCATATTTTAATGTGTTTTGTATACTTTCTTAATCATTTCATTGCTTCTGAGTGAATTTTTCATGTTGATAGGCAGAATTCATTACATCAGTGCTCTGCCTTGGGAAACCATTTACCATTTCATGTTTTCTGCAATCTAGGAAGGATTAATGGTGTTCACATGCACTTCTTAGTTTCTCACTAGTCTAAAACATCTCACCCATCAAGCCCTAGAGTGCTAAAACCTCATTCCTACCTTGCCCCATTAAACACCTTGCAATTTTGACCTAATTCCCTAGACCTAAATTGTCCAGCTCCTCCTGATCCAAAAAAAAGCCTTCAAAATCCAATCAAATTTTTGTGCTACTATACCTAGCCTAATATATTTTTCTTGATCCAGTCATCTTGGTTGAGATCCTTACAAAGAGAGACCTCTCCTTGCCTAGTAGGGCTAGCTACTTGGCTAAGCTTGGTTTATGGTTACCCTGGCATTGCCTTATTTCAGCCTGAGGTTCAATCCAAGTGATAATAGAATCTAAGATTTTATGGATAGTGGTTTAAATTGACCTCCGAACAGTATTGAATCAATGGACAATGTTGTATCCAACCTTTTTCGAGTAGTTGAGGGCCTTCGCAGAGTTTAAAGCTGATTTCCATAATGTCTCGATCAAGGTGAGGTAGGACCCTAAGTATATATGGCACAAGTTACCATACTTAGTTTCAGAAACATATGTGCAAGAAATTATGGGAAGTTGGCCAATAGAGTGGCAAGAACCCATAGATGTTGGTCCAAGTACCAGTCAGGGTGGAGAAATATCTAGTATGAAACGACAACTGTATAAAAATGAAAAGAAGCAGCACAAGAAATGACGTGAGCATTGGCCAAGCAAAGAAAGAAAGAAGCTGCTGCTAAGGAAACTATTAAAGAATATTGCATTGCAAGAGAGCGTGCTGAGACGAAGCACAATGACATAGATGAAGTCGAAGCATCAACCTCCCAGCATGTTAAGGAGCAAGAATTGTCTGCGTAGGCTGGAGACAGATGAGAGGAGCAGAGCAATCCCTTCACATTGAGGAAGCGCAGTAAGGAGACAATTTTTGGGCCAATGAAGAAGTACAAATCAGATAAACAAGCATGCATTGACCCAATGATCCTCATAGAAGGGGATCTCAACAAAATTTCGGACAAAGTCAGAGACACCATAACAGAGTTATGGTAGTGTTGTGGCCACAACTACCACCCTATCAAAACCTGCATTGGCATCAATTTTGAATGGGTCCCCTGAAGTTGATCTTCCACCTCTCTGAATGATCTATTTTATTCCAAATAACTTAACTCATTGCCAAGCCAAATCTCCAATTCCTAATGGTTAATCCCACCCCTCTTTAAACATCTGCCGCATGATCCATTTATAATCCTTTCTAGTCCTTCACTCATATCCTCCGTCGGCACCTTTTCAACCCTCAAAAACCTTCCATCGCACCTTCATCTCCATTAACTCTTTATAATAGAAATACTCAAAAATATGCATAAATCACCCCTTTTTTGGCCCATTGAAACTAACATTATGCATTTCTCTCTTCTGGACTCGATGACATTATCAACCCAAATACATATATTTCATGTCTGGAACCATATCACACACTGCTATCGGTAGGTCCGGGATTATATATATAGCGTGCCACACTTCCGGACCCGATGGATTTATTAAACACAATAGATACATTATCGGGTCCAGAAGCCCCATCGCATATCGCAATCGGCAAGGTTCGGGGCCTATATATAAGGCACATTGTTATATCCTAGACTCGCCGATGATTATAGAGTCTGGCATATCATATTTCAAGTCTGGCCTAACGGCTGGATGTCGGCTTTCTTGTATATTCTTGTGTTTTTCAGAAAAACATTGAAGTCGGGGTTTTTCAAGATTATTAACCGCGATATATATATTATCGGGTTCAGAAGCCCCACTCGAATTTTGAAATGGGGGGAACCCAAGAGCTTCATGTAAGGTGCGCTGTGATATTTCGGACCCGCTGATAATTATCGATTCGGATGCATAAATTTTGAAGTCCCGCAGTATGGCCCGGCCGCAGGTTTTCCCATGTATTCCTTGTTATTTTTGTTAAAACGCTCTGGACTCGATTTTCAAATGAAAGTGTATATTGAAGACTTGTTGATGATTATAGGCTAAGGTACATAAATTTGAAGTACAACTATATGACACGGTTGCAGGTTTTCATGTATATTACTGTGTATTCGGTAAAACGTTGTGGTTGCGATTTTTAATGTAAAAAGCCATATGGCGGACCCAATATGATATAGGTTCTCATTTATAATGTTTCAAGTCCGTCTGTACAACCCAGCTAGGGGGTTTTCTATGTTTTCCTATGTTAATCCCCTCCACTGTTGATCTAGCATTCATGGATCCAACGGTCCACCCAGATTTCGGGTGAACGAATTGCTCGAGGAATACCCACCTGAAAAGCGGTATCCTCTTTCCTCCTAGTCGCTACGTGTCTCTTGTAGAATGGAATTGGGGTCCTTCCTCACAATACTGGTTACCACTCAGACCCTTTCCAAAATACCATCCGGTACAGTGTAATGCTATGATTTTCAGTGTAAATTGGATTTTCGCTCGCGGGACTTAATCGATGCATAAATTTAAAATCAAGGGCCAATTCTTTCACATTTGATGTAATAAACGTTCAATGAAGGTAATAATTATGTTTTAAAGCATTTATGTCGTATTTTCATAAGAATTATTGGTGTCTATTATCTCTGCAGGAAAGGAGTAAAGGATGCATAAGCAGATCCAGAGAACTCATATATGCGGATGTGTTTTGTTGAAAGAGCTAGCCTTTAGCATTCTCAGTTGGTTTCTAGGGGTTTCCTATGTATTCCTAAAGTGAAACTTCCCCAAATCTCATCATGAATAGATGACACACACTCATCCTCTTCTAATCAACACCTATTAATTTCCCCAGGAAATGAAGTGCTTCAGTGACAGGAAACGTCTTATACGTGTCAGCGGTGACACTGATGGCTCTACCTCTATGTATTATGATCGGTATATTGAAAAGAACAGGGGAAGAAAAAAGGTGATGGGGCCTGAGGCATAAATATTACCTCTAGAGAAGAGAGAGGGGATTTTTGGTTGGAAGAAACAACTTTGCTTTATTATGAATAAAGGAGACAGTTTGGTTCAATGACAAGCCTTTTGTTTTAGTTTTAAGATCCTTTGCTTTTATGTCCTTTGAGACAGGGTTTTGTTGCTGGCATAAATACAATTTTTTTTTTTTTTTGATATTGATAACAATACAACTTATAATTAGCCTTGGTTGTTTGAATGTAATTCTTCATCATAGTTAATTCATAAGCAGTCCCTGATCTGAAACTATGTTAGACATCAATTGCAAACTTCACTTCTATAGAAGGGAATGTGTATTCCTGTATGAATGATTGGATTGTAATTAAGAATCGATGCAACCTCTCTCTTATGTGAAACAATAACTGATTCATTTAGACTGGGAATTCATATATGATGTTTAACCTCTCTTTTGTCATGATCCTGCAGGATAGATTAGGATAGTTAGGACATAGACTAAAGTAGTTAGAAGAAGTATAGATAGGATTCAATACATAGAGGTTAGCTATTTTATTTTGTTGATATAATTGAAGTCTTCTTCCTAGAAGAAATCTTGAACGCATTTAATATTTTACGGGGTCCCGTAAAACTCGTTGGAGCTAGCCATTCCAAACGAAAGCAGGCCTAATTGGGGTCTATGATCAGGTTAGCTCCCCTTGTTGGTATAGTAGAAATTCGCCATGTCAAAAAATTGGTGCTAGAAGGAGGGCATGAACCACCGTCCATAATGTTTTATGATTTCATCTATAAATGTCATGCATGGACTCGAAACGATTAATGCATGGATCGTCAAGGTCGAAAAGACCCTTCCTCTCATTCAGAAAAGCCTCATTCCAAAGAAGAGACACTATGGGAGTATCCTGTCACTTAGAAACAACCAGTCAGAATAATTACTCAAGCTTATGCTCGTTCCCTCTCTCAGCTCCCCATATTTCACTCTTTACCTCCGGTAACTGAAAGAAAGCCAAGGATCTGTTCCATAAATGAAGAGACATTTGCAACCTCGTCTCTTATAGATATAGTGCTTGAATCCTTACAAGGTATTGACAACCCCTGGGACGAAATTCCTGAAGATCAACTCTCTTAAGGTAATCACTAGCCCAATTTGGGAAGTCTTAATAAAGAAAGCCTTGAAGAAACCTTTCTCTCATTCGGAAAAGCCTCATTTCGAAGAAGAGACACTGTGGGAGTATCCTATCACTCAGGAACAACGAGTCATAATACTTACTCGAGCTTACGCTCGTTCCCTCTCTTAGATCCCCATCTTTCAACTCCCCATTTGCAGCCCCATCTCTTGAAGATATAGTGCTTGAATCCTTGCAAAGTACTGACACCCCCTAGGATGAAATTCCTAAAGATCCACTCTCTAAAGGTAATCACTGGCCCGATTTGGGAAGTCTTAATAAATAAATCCTTGAAGAAACCTTCAACAAGAACATCCCTATCCGCGATATGGCTAATATTCCTCAACCCGGTGGGAACCAACTCCCACCTCCTCCAGGAGCACTTCCTCCCTGGTTCGCTTAGAATTTCGTAGCAGTACCTGGGCAACATCATCCCTTACCGAAGAATGCAGAAAGAGTACTGCCTAAATTTGACCCTGAGTGGGGAGACACCATTGAAAACCATATTCACTCTTTCTTCCTGGCCATGTGCATGTTGCGGGTAGCCAATGAAGATATAGTATGCCACTTATTCCCTTTTACCTTGATTTGTGCAGCTTCCACATGGTACTTTAGCTTGAGAACTAAATCAATCACCTCATGGGCTACCTTTCAACAGACCTCTTTAGACAAGTATGGCGATCTCAAAACCCCTGCAGCCTTAGTTTTAGAACTATCCCGTTTGAAAATGGAAACCAGAGAAAAGGTTAAGGATTTTAACATCCAGTTCAACACCTTGTTCAATAGAATCCTGGCCACCGCCAGACCTACTGAGGAGGTTCTCATGGAATTACACATCACTGCTCTCCATGTCCCTACTGCGATGTGGGTGAAAAGGAGTAATGCATAAACCTTACAAGGTGTTATTCATGAAGCAGTAAAAGTCGAGAATGAAATGCTCGGTCTCACAGCATGCCACCATACAACCAGAGAAACAAAAGCCTCTCAAGCATCCAAGAAGAATAATGGGAGTGATAACAAAGGGGCTAAAACCAAATAAAAGGATAGCACAAATGTAGAAGGTCTGCATTGAATCATTAAGAAGTTGACAAATACAGTCATCGATATGAAAAGGGATTCTAGAGAGAGTACAAGTGGGAGTGTAGGAGAGTATAATAATAGAAAGCATTTCAAACCTTTCTATCATAAGAAGATAGAAGGTGGTCATGGTCCACTTGCACTACCTACTCCACCCAATGAAGGGAATTTAAGTACAGAAGAGCAAGCTCTTATCGGATCGCTTCTTAACCAAGAAGAACCTATAATGGAGATAGAGCCAGAATAAGAAGATGAGGAAGAATACCAAGTAGAGGAGCCCTTGGAAGAAGAATCTCAAATCAACGTACTGTGGGATTTCTATACAAACGAGAATTATGATGACCAAGGAGATAGTATGACAAAGATCCACACTAATGAAATCCACACACAAAGCAAGGGGCCACTTGCAGGTGTGATGAAGCCTGTAGATTAGACCAAGAAATATGTCTACCCTGTGAAGGCACCCACTCCCAAAGTCCCTGTTGATAAGAGTAGACCTAGTCGTCAGTCCAAGAATACACCAATTGCAAACCATCCAGAGAAAGAAAATGCATCTCCCACTGCAACGAAGGCAACTAAAAATGGTAAACTCCCACCTAAGAATGGAAAAATCAGTATGGTTACTCTTTATAACATTGATTAAAATATTGTTGATGATCTTAAGAAATCTAAAAATCACATACTTTGATTTGATGAAATTAACGCAGCAAAGAGATTTTTTCTTGAAAGCTATGAATGAGCGGAACTGCAAAACTCCCACCATCCCGAGCATCCAAATCCAGAAGTGAGTCTCCAGAGCTATTAGTACTCCCAGCTCAGCCCAAAAACCAATAGCCATGGAAGCCACCCTATCAAAAATGAATCAAAAACCCCAATATGTCAGTGTAGCCATGATAGGAAGGAAATCAAAATCCATGACTCCCCCTTTCCTTATCACATTTGAAATCTTCAACATGAATATACACAATTTCTTGGTAGACTCAGCTGCCTCCACTGTGATGCCTTATGCTGTTGCTAAAAGACTTCATGCGATACCTAAGAAAACTGGAACTCAAATCATGCAATTAGACAGGACAAATGTGAAAGTAATTGGGGAATTGAAAGATGTATTGGTTCGGATGACTGCTAAACCACAATACACACAAGTCATTGATATATTTGTAGTCAATTTAAGTGAGGCTTATGGAATGCTTCTTAGTAGGGATTGGTCAGCAAAACTAAATGGATATTTCTCAACTGATCGGTCCCATATCTTGCTGCCTTAGAAGGGGAAGGGTGATATGCTAAGAGTTGATCGAGAAAGATACATGAAGTATGTAGTAACGGAGCTAAACGATCCCAACGAACCTGTAATGTTTACCAACTCTATCCTTGGGAATTATAGTTTCATTGTTTGTGCCACAGAAACCTATTTTGGAGAATTCCATGCAGAAAAAACTGAAGAAACTACAATAAACACATAGTTGGAAGCTATCCCATGTAATCCAATTGATGAACCACCTTGTAATATAGTAGATAATAGAAATATTTTCGTAGGAAGAAATTCAATTGATGTAACACCAGACTCTATATTTTGGACATTCTATTTTGATGACTCTAACTGCCTTGAAGGTGCAGCTACTAGGAGCATTCTCGTTGATGCACAAGGGAACCAACATCTCATGGCTAGCCATTTGGAGTTCACGTGCACCAACAACATGGCAGAGTATGAAGGCTTGTTGCAGGGCCTGAAGAAAGCCATTGATATTAAAGTGAAAAATCTTAAAGTTTTTGGTGACTCACAGATAATCGTGGATCAGGTAAGGAAGAGGATACACTGCAATTCACCGCACCTGTTAAGATACGAGCATGAGGTATGGGGCTTAATTGACAATTTTGATTCTTTTAATATCACATACATACCTCGAGGGAAAAACCAAGATGCCGATTTTATGGCTAGTATGGCTGCTAAACTTTTGCCTGATTTTAGATTGAAAAAGAATAAATGTTATGTTGAATTGATTTTCAGGCAATCCATGCATGATAACATCTGAAACTAGCAGGTGTTTGAAGATGACAAGCAAATCCTTGAGTTCTTTCACTACGAGAAGACATTCAAGAATGCAGTCATTGATGAAAAAGAGCACGACAAGCTTATGAATGAGAGGGAATATGAGGAAAAGGATCAATCCAATATGATTCCAAAGTCAATTGTCAAGATGGAGCACTTGTATGACCTGCATAGTAAATTCAAGAAGCCAACTAATTGAAAAACGCATAGCTCATCCATGAAGTACAAATCGGTCAACCTTGGGACCAAAAAAGACCCAAAAACTATTAATTTGGGCTTGGGGTGCTCTCCACAAGAAAAGGCTGCATTTTTCAAGCTATTCAAAGAATACAAGGACGTCTTTGCATGGACATATGGAGACCTAAAAACCTTTGATACCAACATTATGCAGCATGTAATTCCTTTAGAAAAGGAGGCTAAGCCCTACCAATAAAAACTTCTCAAGATGCATCTAAGCTTAGAACTGTTGGTGAAGAAAGAATTGAACAAAATGTTAGATGCTAAAATGTTGTAGCTCTGATACCAAATTATTATAGATCTGATCCAAAAATATATGAGAAATGAAAATAACCCAAGAAATAACAAGATAGAAATAGATAGAAATGCTTCTTTATTATCAAAACCCTTAAGGTAGGGCAACACCATAAATTCACTCCTTAAGGAAGGAGAACACTCCACAAGCCATATGCTTGTTCATACAAGAATACTTCTCTTCATCTTCCTATGGAGTCTCTAGCCTCTATATAGGCCTCATACATACAGTACCATGGGTCATTACCATGGTTCCCTCATACCATCAACTAATACCATGGGCCCATTACATTATTATTAACTACTTGTGGTCCCTTACATGACATGGGTTAACCACCTTATTTATTACTATGGCCCATCCCATTATTACATTATTAAATTGGGTACCTCCCTTGGTACCCCATATTATCCCCCCTAGGTATATAACATTCCACCCACCTAAGCATGTTTCGTCCCCGAAACATGGGAAGAACACAAATAATAAGATCTACTCAAAAGAGTAGTCCACTGATACCATGCACGTGAATCTAGCCATCCAAGAGAAAGGTGAACCCTTGATCTCGCTGGTGCCTCGCTCGCTTGAGATGGAAGTTGACCGTGGCAGCTCTTCTGTGTGTAGTAGGTGGATCGTCACTCCTCACTATCCGTCATACGGGGGTTGTTGTCCTTGTGGCTAATTGGTTGCCATCTTGTTGGTTGTTGTCTGGTGGGTTGATGTGGGTGATGATATGTTGAAGTTTTAACCCACGATGGCTTTTGCTTGACTTCACCCTGTTGTGGTGCCTGTTGTGGTGTCTTCTTTTTCAATATGACTTCAACCACTGAGCCCTCCTCTGATGTATCATCACCTGTAACCTTTTCTTCTGCAGCCTCTGTTTGTGTTTGAGTGTCGATCATCAAAGGCTCATCATCTGATATGTCAGTCCCTTGAACATCTACTGCTTTAGCCTCCATGTGCTCTACCTGTTTATGGATGGAAATATCCTGTAATGTAATTTTCTTCTTTTTATACCATAGCTTCAGGAATTTCTTCTGCACATTAATATTGATAGTACCCACGGATTCCATCCAAGGATATCCCAAAACAACATCGATATTATCCATCTCTGAAGAATAAAGATCACCATGAAACACATACTTATCCATAGAAAGCTTCAAATCCTTATAGATTTGAACATCCTTATCATCATCCTGTGTATGTGCAATTTGTTTTGTTGGGACTTGCAATTTTTTTGCCAAATTGACATTTATGAGATTTTGCTTGCAACTTGGATTTATAGACACAATGATTTTCTCCTTCTGAATCAATCCATGAACTTGCAATAAGAAATCATCAATAGAAAATAACCCCTTACGTGTCTCATTCTCCTTTTTTCTAGCCCGAGACCATTTGTCCAGAAAGACTTTTTCATATTCTGCATCTGAAAGTTTGGTCATCTGCTGGTGGTCAAGTGATAACCACCAATTTTTAGCCTCCAATATTGGAAGCCTAACATGGGAAAGATAACTACATATTATTGGAAGCCTCCAATATTTCCCATGTGAGGACTTGTATCTTTGTATAAATTCTTCAATAGTAGGACCATCATCTGTTCCTGTAAAATATAGAACCTTGCTAGAAGCCATGAAGAGGGTTTTGAAAAAACTTGGCGAAAATTTGAAATGGCCACAAATCCGTCAATATTGCTCAGAATCTCTATTATAACCTATTTTTGGAAATGGAACAATCATTCTGCATCTGCCCATGTGATAGAAATTTTGATCCAGGCACTAGAATTCCAGATCTGCGCTGCAACTTTCCCGCCGTCACCCAAAATTTCTGAAAAAAGAGCTGATTTTAAATCAGCGATATCTTCCTCATCCGGACTCCGATTCGCCTGATTTTTTTTTTGAAATCAGGTGTTTTGTCACAAGGATTCCAGATCTACAGTTAGATCTTACAAATCTGACACCAGGACGTCCAGATCTGCGCCGCAAATTCACCGGCCCTAAAAATTCTCTGCAACCCCACTGATTTTTAGATCAGCGATATCTCCTTCATCCGGACTCCGATTCAACCGATTTTTTTTTTGAAATCAGCTATTTTTTCACAAGGAATACAGATCTGCAATTAGATTCTGCAGATATTTCACCAAAATGTACAGATCTGATCTGCCAATTCGCCACCCGAGAAACCCTACAAAAATGAAATAAAAATTCTCCACGATTTGCCCAAGAAAGAGCTCTGATACCACTTGTTGTAGATCTAACCCAAGAATATTATAGATCAGATACAAAAATACAAGATAATGCAAATAAACCCAAAGATAATATGAAATGATTCTTTATTGATATCAAACCCTTAAGGTAGGGCAGCACCATACATTCACTCCTTAAGGAAGGAGAACACTCCACAAGCCATATGCTTGTTCATACAAGAATACGTCTCTTCATCTTCCTATGGAGTCTCTAGCCTCTATATAGGCCTCATACATACAATACCATGGGTCATTATCATGGTTCCCTCATACCATCAACTAATACCATGGGCCCATTACATTATTATTAACTACTTGTGATCCCTTACATGACATGGGTTAACCACCTTATTTATTACTATGGCCCATCCCATTATTACATTATTAACTTGGGTACCTCCCTTGGTACCCCATATTATCCCCCCTAGGTATATAACATAAAATCATTTTCCTTGTCAGACACACCCATTCGGTAGCCAATCTTGTGCTAGTAAGAAGGAAAAATGGAGATATCAGGCTATGTATCGATTTCAGAAACCTAACACAAAGCATCACAAAAGGATAACTATCCTGTCCCCTCTATGGAACACATCCTTGAGTGTGTTTCTGGGTCTAAAATGTTATCCCTATTAGATGGGTTTTAAGGATATAATCAAGTGTTCATATCTAGTGGGGATCAACTGAAGACAACCTTCAACACTAAATGGGGCACCTACGCATATCGTAAAATGCCTTTTGGACTTATTAGTGTGGGCACCACATTCCAGAGAGGTATGGACATAACTTTCCGAGGGTTGATTAGCAGATCACTAGTGGTTTACATGGATGACATCACTATGTATTCATATCATAGGAGGGATCATATCTGTCACCTGAGACGGATTCTTGAAAAATGTTGAAGATATGCAATATAATTGAATCCCAAGAAGGGCATCTTCGCAGTCATAGAAGGGAAACTACTGGGTAATATCCTCTCTAAAGAAGGGATTGTTATTGAGCTTGAGAGAATAGAAACCATCATGAGAATACAACCCCCTGCAAATGAAAGGGCCATGCAATCTTTCTTCAGGAAGATCAATTTCGTTAGAAAATTTGTCTTAGGTTTCATGCAAATAGTGCACCACATGCAGCTAGTGATGAAGAAAGACGTTGTGTATAAGTGGAGCGATGAAGCTAAGAAATCGTTTCAGCGAATCAAGGAAGCCATCACAAAATCTCCTGCATTGGTCAGCCCCAATTTCAGCAAAGAATTCTTCTTGTACACTTTTGCTTCTGATCTTTCATATGTCGCAATTCTCACTCAAAAAATGATGATGGCAATGAAGTCCCTATTTCTTATATGAGTTCTAATCTCCAAGGAGTAGAAATGAACTACCCAGATGTGGAGAAACAAGGCTTTGTGGTATTTAAGGCCATAAAACATTTCCACCCATATTTATTGAAGGCAAGGACTAATGTAATCATTCCTCATCCTGCTGTGAGAGCCCTCTTCATGTAGAAATAAATGGGTGAACAGAGAGGGAATTGGATCACCGCACTTGAAGAATTCAAACTCGAGATTAAGCCAACAAAGATAGTCCAAGGGCAAGGGTTGTGCAGGATAGTAGCAGATGCCTTGGTGGATAGAGAAGGGGCATGGATTAATGAAGCAGGGAGGAGACCCTATGGATTAATGAAGCGCTGATATCTGAATGCGAAGTGTCAGAAGCCGTTTTGGATCCTGAGTCATGGTATTACAACATACGCTTCTATCTCACACAGGGATCATGTCTTGAACACATGGATGCATCACAGAGGAGAGCACTCAGATTGAAATCTAATTAGTATCACTTGGCCAATGACACATTATACAAAAAAAATTATGATGGAATCTGGCTGAGATGTTTGGAAAGGGATGATGCCAACCATGTATTGAATGAAATGCATGATGGACTAGCAGATGGTCACTACGGTGGAGATACCACTGCTCACAAAATATTAAGAACTGTATATTATTGGCCCACAGTGTTCAGAGACTCGCATGCCTATGCTTGCAAATGCAAAGTGTGTCAAACCATCGTAGGACGAGAAAGAAAGCCAGTTGTTCCCCTCAGGCCTGTTATGATTTATCGACTGTTCCAACAATGGGGCCTAGATGTCATAGGCGAGATCACTCTAAACTCTTCACAGCAGCATAAGTATATACTGATAGTGATTGACTACTTCACTAGATGGATTGAAGCCATCCTTCTTTGGAAGGTGAACGAAAATGAGGTAATATCATTTATTGAGAAATTCATTATCAATGGGTATGGTATCCTTGACACTCTCATATTTGATAATGCTTCTTACTTTTCATCACTAAAATTTATTGAATTTGCTATTGATAAATCAATTCATATAAGGTATGCCTCAATCTATTACCCCCAGGGAAATGGAGCTGCAGAGTCCTCAAATAACAACCTCATATGCATATTATGTAAATCTATCACTGACAACTAGAGGAACTAGCACAATGCTCTGACTAATGCCCTTTGGGCTAATAGGGTCACCCCTAAAGTGGCCTTAGGAAACTCCCCATACCTCCTTGTCTATGGACAGGAAGCCAACTTACCTCCAAACATTACCCTTCCCTCTTTATAGCTCTCCTAAGCCTCAAGAGGAACCCCTTTAGCCTTACCTCAAGAGAGGATCAACCAACTGGTGACGTTGGACGAATTGTGAGATAAAGCCAGAAATAAATTCAGAAATCACCAAATGATTGTGAAGAGGTGGTTTGATTACCATCTGGTAGGAGATAAAGATTACCAAATAGGAGCACTAGTCCTGAAATGGGACAAGTTAAATGAGCCAAAAGGTAAACACACGAAATTCCAACACTTGTGGCTCGGACCATTCCAATTTGTGGAAAAAATTGGTCAACGAACTTACAGGTTGAAAACTTTACAGGGAGAAATTGAAAAACTCCATGTTAATGGCGAACATCTAAAGAGATACTTCCAGTAGCCACCACATGGTTTTTACCTCCTAAATAGGTTATACTTCATTTTATTTTTGCTATTAGTTTAGTTACATTTCTATTTTCTTTTCTTGTTTTTTGCAAATTTTACTTTCCTTCTGTTTTGAATTGCAGTCCTTTTCAGCCAACTGATTACGGTCCTCTAGCCTCATTTTTACCTTTCAAATTTTCCCTCATTCACCACCTTTAGCCTTTCCCATCCTCATTAACCTGATGATGATTCTGTTGTTCCTAAATCCGTCATTACCTTGCAAATCAAACAAATTTTCAATCAGCCCTTGAGAACTTGAAAATCAACTATGGAATTCAAACCAACCCACTCATTAGCATCTGTTGAGAACTGGGGAAGATCTGTTGATAACTTGGATATGTGGAGCATGTAGGGGCATCTTTATAAAACAAAAAATGTGTAACTACATCTGGACTGGCATGGAGAGACGTTGCATTTTGAATAAATCCCACTCAAAGCTAGCCCATACTTGCCTGTAAGGTTTGAAGTCATTCTCCATTGGTCCCATCCACCACACTAAATTGTCCAATACTTGTTATGTACAACTAAATCCCCTTTCATGGGCTAAACTGACTCTCATATACCATGTTTCAAATCCAATTGTGGTTTGGTCCTTGTGCCTGAAACTGGAAGGACGTATTTAAAAGAAAATGAAATGTCAAGTCCTTGTGCCAATCTAGGAGGACAGGTCGTTTGGGAAGCCGGTTAGAGTAAGGACTATTGCCAAGCTCAGAGTACCAGTTGACATAGAAAGCCCAACCTTGATTAAGCAGTTTAAAAATATGACATGATCCATGACTGTGCCCCATTCAATCAATGAAAATATAACACTGAAATTCTCATATAAAGTGTAGATAAACATATCTACATCAATTTTGATGAGCAATAAAGAGCTGAGGTACACACCTAAACAGGTATTGATAGATCAGTGATGGCCCCGAAAGGATTTTTGAAAGTAGGAAACAGGTAAAGGAAGGTCAATAAATTCCATAAAATCACCATTGGAGAATGCCTATCAAAACCCTATCAGTAAGTAGAATCTATTTGTCTTTATCCCACCTAAAGAAATTAATGTTGAAGTGGAACCCATGCATGCTCATTTGTATAGTTTGCATTTCAAGTTTATCTTAACACCCTGATGTTTTATTGATCTAAGGCTTATTTGGAAACAGAGATAACTAGTTCTCCCAACGGTTTGCCATTTGTTGTGGCCACAACTACTACCCTATCAAAACCTGTCTTGGTAGCAATTTTGAATGGGTCCCCTAAAGTTGATCTTCCACCTCTCTAAATGATCTGTTTTATTCTAGAGACCTTAACTTGTTGATGAGCTAAATTTCTAATTCCTAATGGTTAATCCCCCCTATTTAAACATTTTCCGCATGATCCATTTATAATCCTTTCTAGTTCTTCACTCATATCCTCCATCGACACCTTTTCAACCCTCAAAAACCTTCCATCACACCTTCATCTCCATTATAACTATTTATAATATAAATAGTCAAAAATGTGCATAAATCACGCCTTTTCTGGCCTATCGCAATTAACATTGTGCATTCCTCTCTTCCGAACCCGACGACATTATCAACCCAAATACATATATTTTAGGTCGGTAACCATATCACACATCACTATTAGCGGGTCCGGGCTTATATATATAGCGTGCCACTCTTCCGAACTCGATGGCCTTACTAACCGCAATATATACATTATCGGGTCTGGAAGCCCCATCGCATATCACAATCGGCTGGGTCTGGGGCCTATATATAAGGCACATCGTTATACCCCACACCTGCCAATGATTATAGAGTTTGGCATATAATGTTTCAAGTCCGGCCTAAAGACCAGACGTGGGTTTTCCTGTATATTCTTGTGTTTTTTGGAAAAGCATTGAAGTCAAGGTTTTTCAAAGGGAAGGCATACATTACCGATGGGCCAAAATTATTAACCGCGATATCTATATATATCTATATATATATATATATATATATATATATATATATATATATATTATCGAGTCTGGAATCCCCAGTCGCATATCGCAATCGGCAGAACCTAAGAGCTTCATATAAGGTGTGCTCTGATATTCGGGACCCGCCGATAATTATCAATTTGGATGCATACATTTTGAAGTCCAGCTATACGGCCCAGTCACAGTTTTTCCCATGTTTTTCCCGACGATGATTATAGGCTCTGGTACATAAATTTTGAAGTCCTCTTGTATGCCATGGCTACGGGTTTTCACGTATATTCTTGTGTATTCGGTAAAACGCTGTGGTTGTGATTTTTAATGTAAAAACCCATATGGAGGACCTGGTATGATATAGGTTCCCATATATAATGTTTCAAGTCTGCCTATATGGCCCGACCAAGGGGTTTTCTATGTTTTCCTGTGTTAAGCCCCTCCACCATTGATCTACCCTTCATGGATCCAATAGTCCACGCGGATTTCGAGTGAACGAGTTGCTCAAGGAATACCTACCCGAAAACCAATACCGGTTACCACTCAGACCCTTTCCAAAATACCATCTGGTCTAGTGAAATGCAATGATTTTCACTGTAAATTTGGATTTTCGCTCACGAGACTTAATGGATGCATAAATTTAAAATCAGGGGCTGATTCTTTCACATTTGATGTAATAAACGTTCAGTGAAGGTAAGACTTACATTTTTTAAAGCATTTCTGTCTTATTTTCATAAGCAATATTGGTGTCTATTATCTCTACAGGCAAGGAGTAAAGGATGATTAAGCGGATCTAGAGAACTCATATATGTGGATGTGTTCTATTGAAAGAGATGGCCTTTGGCATTCTCAGTCGATTTCCAGGTGTTGCCTGTGTATTCCGAAAGAAAAACTGCCCCAGATCTCATCATGAAGAGATGACACACAATCATCCTCCTCTAATGAAGACCTATTCATTTCCAAGGAAATGAAGCACTCCAGTGATAGGAAATGCCTTCCAGCCGTGACACTGATGGCTCTACCTCTGTGTATTCTGATCGCTATATTGAAAAGAACAGGGGAAGACGAAAGTCATGGGGCCTGAGGCATAAATATTACCTCCAAGTAGGAGAGAGGGAATTTTTGGTTGGAAGAAACAACTTTGATTTATTATGAATAAAGGAGACTATTTGGTTCAATGAGGAGCCTTTTGTTTTAGTTTTAAGATCATTTTCTTTTATGTGTTTTGAGACAGGGTTTTGTTGCTGGCACAAATACAAATGTGTTTTGTTTTTGTGCATATTGATAACGATACAACTTAGAATTAGCCTTGGCTTTTTGAATTAATTCTTCGTCATAGTTAATTCATAAGTAGTCCCTGATTTGAAACTATGTTAGACATAAGTTGCAAACTTCACTTCTATAAAAGGGAATGTGTATTCATGTATGAATGATTGGATTGTAATTAAGAATCGATGAAACCTTGTTTTATGTGAAACAATAATTGATTCATTTAGACTGGGAATTAATATATGATGTTTAACCTCTCCTTTGTCATGCTCCTACAGGATAGCTTAGGATAGTTAGGACATAGACAAGAGTAGTTAGAAGAAGTATAGACAATATTCAATACATAGAGGTTAGCTGTTTTATTTTGTTGATTTAATTGAAGTCTTCTTCCTAAAAGCAATCTTGAATGCATTTAACAGTTTACGAGGTTCCTTAAAACCCATTGGAACTAGCCATTCCAAATGAAAGCAGGCCTAATTTGGGTCCGTGATTGGGTTAGTTCCCCTTGTTGGTATGGTGAAAACTCACGATGTCAACAGGTAGCAATTTGAAAACTAATACATGGAGATGCTAGGGAGTGTTTAAAAGGATCTACACGAGCTATGAATCCAAACACGTAGGCTTCAAGTGAGCGTAGGGAAAGTGACTGGGGTATAATAAATCCTTGCACAAGGGAGAAAGAAATCATTGGAGGTAGAAAGGACTCTCAACCTCAAAGTCATCTCCTTACCAGAAGGATCAGTCTGCACAAAAACAGATGAATATTGCACTCCCCTGAGCACAATCAAAGACATAGGGCTGAACTTAGTCACATGCCACTTTGGACTCTCTATGCACTGCATCAAGGGGTCTCGGACGAGCTTTGAATCAGAGAGAAGCATGCACTTGCAGTAATCAATGAGGTTAAGGTAAATAACGAACATATATTCATTGAGAGTGCTAAGGTTCTGAAAGAAAAGAAAGAGATGGAAGCATGAAGTATGAGCCTGGAAGAAGAAATTACACAGGTGTGTAATTTTGTCCGATAATTACATATTCCAGAAGATGCTGCAACTACAAGGAAGGTTAGAAAATTGGCCTCTACAGTTTGTGAATCAAAAGAAGAATGTTGGGCGTGGGATCCCCCCAAGGAAAATTTTGGGGCTTAAAGCCCAAGTTTTCACTAAGTCCATTGTAAAGACTTCCCGATTTGTGGGCTTGGAGTGCGAAGTTGTAATAGAGTCACAGGGTTGTCTGCCCTTACTTTTGTAAATATATTTTCGGTTTGAGAGATCTACCGATGGTCCACAGACCAGGTGATTCTATAAATAGAGCGAGGCTCCAAGTGTAAAGAGACATATGGAAAAGGATGGAAGGAAATCAATCCATGAAGCATTGAGTCAAAGTGTAGAGTTATGTCTTTGGGTCGTAGAGTAGGAGAAGGCTCTGCAGCTGAGTGCACAGAGGCCTAGTCATCCGCAGCTGAGTGCGCGGACCCCTGCAGCTGAGTGCGCAGACCCAAGTTGAGTCTGTAACCATTGGAAGAATTAGTAAAGAGAAGTTTTACCATATTTCTGTGTATCTTTTCCTGTTTTATGCATTGAAGTATATTGGGTATGAATTGCGAGTTTACTATTTATTTACCGCGTGAACTTATATATATGTGTTGAGTAAGTGAATATAATATAAGGTATCTGTTTATGCAAATATAACTAACTGTTATAAGAAGATAAGTAAGATCCATAGTGTGGCTTGGGGAAATAGTGTAGATCCCTGCTCTAGCAGTGTAAAAGCCCCACAACCCCTAGTTTTGGGTTGCACAAAGGCGAATATAATTGGGCACGAAGGCCCTGCAAGTCAGGGAAGTTGAAGTAACTTGCACGAATGTATTCACCGTTGGACTAAATCAACCCCTTAGACATCTCAAGGTTCAGGAAATCTGGTTCCACCATCACCCCACACTGTTTCGGGTGAGACCTTAGTCCATGCTCCATGGACTGTTGCTGAAAGGGCGAGTAGTATAGGGATTTGTTTGCCTAATTAACTTTGAACCTGGGTTAGGCCCCAACAAGCCAAAAAATGGTTCCATTTCCGAGATCGAAATCTACATAAATATGTCTGATGTCATATCATTGGAATCCAACTAAGAAAGAAATTGAAGGTTAGTTGGACAGGAGAATTCATGAGTTCACGACACAGGAGAGTAGGAATCCACGACTATCAAAAGAAGAGTGGTTAGACTACTATCTATACATAGAGATCCACCAAATTTTCTTCGCATATTTCCCTACTGAGTTGTACGAGTGGATCACAAAGTTAGCAGATAGCCAAGGAAGGTGCAAGCTTGACAGTCGTATTATGTGGACCCCAAAGTTGGTGCGCAGATTGGAAGCATCGAAGGATAAGATCACACGCGATGTTGATCACTTGCTCGATCAAATTATAGGAGGATTCATTACTGAGTTTGAGGTAGATACTTGAGTCAGCTATAGCGAGGCAGAGCGACACTTCCTCAAGGGATCGCGAGGTAAGTACATTAAGTCTCTAAACACTTGGATTAAAATGCTACTGTGTGAAAAGAGGATTATGTGAATACATTGATGTTTAGGGCTACGCGAAGTGGGAGAATTTACAGAAAGGTAGTATAGAACTAGAAACTAGCCCATTGATTTCACCTCTGCGAGGGAACGAGGAAGAGCTTGCAAAGGTCTCACCAAGAAGTGCAATCAATTTGATAGGGCAAAGGATTCCGTGCATACCACCTCCACCCACACCACCACTAGCTTCATCGCCATCACCCCCATCTTCACCCATACCACCAATACAAGTCAATATGGAAAGCGTAATAATGTTTCTGGTGTTTAAGGGAGTAGGAAAGGAAGATCCTGAGTAGTTTTGGCTTGTGATAAAAGTTGTATGGGAAGCGTAGGGAGTTATAGATGACAATATAAGGAAAGTGACGTTGGTCAGTGCTCTGCAGGATCACGTGTTGACCTGGTATATTAAGCATTCTAATGACAATCTGAATGCAGGGATCGCAGTTATCCAAATTACGTTGAACAGAGAATTTAGCAGGCTAATGTCAGAGGCACAGTCGATCATTGGGTTCAAGGAGATCACAATGGTACCAGGCGAGACCCCCTAGGAATTAGATTAGAGACTGAAGTGAAAAATTCACGAACCTAATAAGACCTTGATCGATGGGCAGCACCGTGAATGGTTTGTAGCATCGCTAATGCCACATTTAAGGAATGCATTGTCATAAGAAAGGTTAATGACTCAGGCAGAGGACTTGGAGATCACGATGAGGCTGCATGAGACCCTGATGCAAGGTACTAACCTAGGAGTTTAACAGATCCATGCGCAGTTGAAAAACTTGTACCTTGAGATGCAGAGTCTGAAACAGAACAGGACAGCTCGCTCGAAAGTGCGCAAAGAGGTATGGTGTGTTAAATGTAAGGGTCGGGTCATGATAAGGACCACTACCCAGTGTTCATGAATTACCTCGTGGGAGGAGGACCATGTCGTTAAGACCAAAGGCCCAAGCAAGACCTAGTGTGGAACCTGCATTGTGGTGTGAAATTTGTCAAATAGGAGGAAAGCATGCTATGGACAGCTGCCATTTGTTGCAGAAGTACACACAGAATTTGCAACAGTTGTTCTGTAATTTATGTAGATCAGTGGGAGATGATGAGCGCACTTGTAGAAGCTATGAGATGATTATGGATAGGACTCCCACCTATAGATTTCAAGCCGAAACACGACCCCTTGACCAAAATGCAGGAGTGGCGCAAACCGGATTTCAGGGGCGCACACGAGGCCGAGGTGGAGGAGGACCTAGAAGAGGTTGCAGACACCTGATATGTTACAATTTCAGGGGGTCAGGACATTATTCTCATGATTTTACAAATCCAACGCTTCCATCATGTCTGGATTTTACCTTGTTTGATCATAAGACGAAGGATTGTCCCACATTGATAACGAGGCTGCACAACAAGGGAGCACTCCAATGTCCCTCGACTCAAAGTCTGCAAATGATGAGGTCTGAGCCACACAAGGAATACCATAACGTGAACATTGTGATCCAAAATGGAATTACGATAGGGGATGATAAAGGCAAGCAGCCTAAAGATAGTACTTGGTTTCGCAAGGCTCCGACGAAAGAACTAGAGATTTATTTGGAGCCTGCTAAGGAAACCTTCATGGAAGAAAGGAAGAGCTTTGATGATGCCTCCACTTCAGGAAGAAAAGACAGACCGGAGCCAAAAATGGACCTATAAATGCTCACAAGATTCCTAGAAACATGCACGAAGCTACTGCGTGATAGCAAGGCTGTAAAGGGATTACAGGAGCTCATAAATAGATGTGCTGGGACTGCGCCAAGAGAACTCCATGTAGTCTGAAAGATTGGAAAGCATGCGATGAGGACGGGAAGAGTAATGAGATTGACCGCGTAGATTGGAGAATATGAGATGGACCAAGTGATTTTGGATTTAGGATCGGACGCGAACGTTCTGTCGAAGCAGACATGGGAGTGCATGGGAAGGCCTACGCTACAATGGTCTCCTATCCAGCTGTGAATGGTGAACTAGAAAAATATCATAGCTATGGGGAAATTGTAGGGAATCACCGTGGATATTGAAGGGGCAAGCACACTAGTAGACTTTGAAGTAATAGAGATTATTGATGATAGCAATCCCTACCCTGTGCTATTAGGAATATATTGGGCAACTGACATGAATGGGGTGATAAATATAAAGAAGCGCAAGATGATTTTTGAGAAAAAGTCTCTACGTGTAGTCGTACCTTTGGACCCTGCAAAAGGATCACGTTACATGAAGCCAGTGCGTGACTATGAAAGCGATGACGACTTAGACTGCATCTACAAGATAACTGCATGAGAGAAAGACTAGGTAAATCCCACCATGGATGGACGAATCTCATGGGAGAGCGAAAGCTCCTATACGTCGGATTTGGATGAAGAGATAAAGCAATGGTAGAACTGGTTACACGAGGTAACCACACTGAATTGCAACATTATGACAAGATCACTACCCTGTGTATCAATGGAAGTAAGGAATTTTCCTACTTATGATGGGTTAAGTGAGGTAGATGCCTTCCTAAACAGATTTAAGAGGTGTTAGAATATCAATGTTTCGAGGCTTTAAAATTGGTACTACGCGCTATGCCTGCAAGGTGGTGGGGTACGCACCAAGGAAGCTTTCACGATTGGTGCAAATGCAGGAGAATGATGGGCATGCATTTTTTGAAGCCCCAGATGTGACTAGTAGATAAGAATGATGGATGGGATGATCCGTGCATGCATCTGTCCAGGTGGGTACAGGCATATGGTAAACAACCTGTGCAGATGCACATGGACTTTGCATTCGGCAACATGGGCAATAAGCAGGTGGTGGTAAGGTAATTTCACAAATGATACCTCCAGTTGGGATGAAGAAGTGTGGAAAGAACAAATGTTCAGAAGGCTACCCACGCAGAAGCCTTTAACGAATTGTACGAAGCACTGAATAGAGTATGTAATGCGTAGCAGAGTGATTGGGACCTATGCATACCAGCAGTTTTATAGGCTTATAGGGCAATGTGCAAGAAAATTACAGGGTAGACGGCTCCTACATTGGCCTATGGAGCAAACAATGTGGTTCCAATAGAGCACAATATGCCTAGTCCGTGCATAGCAGCGTCGATAGATATGGCGGTTCATGGAGCCTTGGGAGAAGGGATCACACAACTGACCGAAGCAGAACACTTGGGACTTGAGGAAGAAATCTGACATGGTGATCTTAGTCTCCAAGAACTCATGAAAGAAAGGGTTAGATTAAGGGAGAAAAGTGCTCTGATAGAAGCGGAAGTCAAGAAGCTTGACGAAAAAATAAAGAAGGATTTTCTTGATAAGAAAACTGGGGCGATAAAAAAGGGTGCACACGATTACGTTGACAAATTTGGGGATTATCGCTGAGATTTGATTAGTTTTATGCCTTGGATTGAACCGTATATTACTAGAATTATCACCCATGGTGGTGCGATGCAGAGGGTAAAGTGCGCGACACGGAAAATAAAAATAAAAGGCGGATTTTCTTTAGGAAAAGTGATGGATGACCGGTTGGAACCCTATACAAGTGGCACAACCACCTGAGTAGCCGTGGGAAGTATAGTCTTAGCACTCTCGGTAGTTGAAAGGAGGCGCAGGACTATAAACTACTCTACTCGAGAACTGCATGATGTTAAGGGTGCGCAGAAGCAAAGTGTCACAAGGTTTGCGACTACGCAAGGGGGGCTGCGCTGCTACGCGAGTTGGATGGAAAGTGACCATTATAGTCACTATTCATGATGTGATGCTTGCCTTGAGACCAAATGGAGAGGGTGGCAAGCATTTAAGATGAGATTTATGGGAAAGATTTGGAAAAATCTACTGCCAAGGTGTTGGGTTGTGTTATATTCTTTCCACGACTAGCTGACATAGTTAACCAGGGGTTTAGAAGGAGGGAAGAGCCCCTGCTTCGTTGCACCAATTGCATAGCCAGGGGGATAACACGTGGATTGTGTGGTGTAGGTAACCCCACTCTATGGGGTCCGGGGCAGCGCCCCAGAAAATTTTGTTTCTGGACCCTATATTAGGTTGGGCGAACCTACCTATGGTTTTGTGCATGATTTTTTCACACATGATTTTGGATGCGATGGTTTTCGGTCCATGGTTTTGGACGCGATGGTTTTCGGTCCATGGTATTGGATGCTTTGACATGTATAAATATGCATTGTAACATTGAAAGGAACATAATAAAAAATCAAGCTAGTAGTCCTAGTTTTGGGATCCAGGGGTAAATCTCTATGTATATGTGTTTTATGTGTTATACTCTTGCATTGTTTATTTTTTGTGTTTTAGAATTTGTATGCAGGTAATTTCTGTATGGGGTTAAAGCCTATACAAGGGAGCATTAATGGAACGGATTTGGGGGGAACAGTCAAATTCAAATTCAAAAGGTGCTATAAAATACAAAGGGTTGCCCAACAAAAAACAATTGGTAATTTACAAATTGAGCTATCATGTGCCTTGAGTATTTTGAAGCGAGACCTGTTTGTCCTCTATAGAGCGTTGGTTGAGACTCTGATTAAATGGTTGAGATATTTCTAGACGAACAAGATGGCAGCATCTGAAGAAGCCAAGGAAATCAAAAAGATGGCCGTCAAAGAAGCCACGCAAGACATGCCCATAGAATATGCCCTTGATAGCATTAGGACTGTTGCGGAAATCCCTAAATCACCATGCACACTGAGACCCAAGAAAGACAAACAACTAATGATTCTAGTGGTGTCCCCCCGAAACCTGTTGCAAACCAGATTAACAATGGAGGAAAAAGGGAAAGCGGTTAACCTAGAAACCGATGAGGAGGAAGAAGACCTGGAGGATATCATAATTGAAGAGGATGAGGACGAGGGCATGGAGGAAGAAACCTAGTGTGTAGTCCTTCTAACTAAGCTGCCTGAGTATGTCCCTCCACGGAAGGGGAAGGTGAAAGTGCCCAAGGACCTTGATGAGAGCAAGAGCTCTTTGCAGATTCCGCTCCTCTCGGATGATATCATCTATGAAGGAACGCACCTAGGAAGGGCGTCGAGCTTAAAATTCGAAGACTGGGATCTCACTGACCACAAGTAATTCCCTCACCTGGCGACTGCACACCTCATGAAGCCAAAGAAACACAACGCTGCGGGAGATATAGGGTTGGAGCCACACAAGTGGTTACACAGAGTCAAAAGGCCAGGGTTGTTGAGCCTACTTTGGGTGCCACATTACCGTTGTGCCCCAGTGACTATCTTCATCATCAGGTAGCTACTATGCCCGGTGCATGGTGGGTTTTTGTGGTTGGAGGAGCCCATCCCCATCATGGACCACCTAATCCATCTAGTTACCCAACTCCTGTGCAAAGGTGAAGACCCCGTAGACATTTCAAAGGGGAAGAGCAGTGATTTGGCCATTGCGGAGGCCATGAGAAAGAAATACAAGCTGGATAAGAAAAAGAGGGTCTATGTGATCTCCAGTATCAAAAACAAAGAAATCAAAGTGGTGACTCAGATACTGGTGGGTAAGGTCATACGAAAGTGTCGCGCGGACGAGGTGTCCACACTGGTGATGACACTTGCTGAATAGTGCACAGAAGGGGTCCATTTTAACTGCTCCAAATTCTTGTGTAAGGAGTTCCTGGATAATTGTCGTGAGGCACAGGAACAAGGAAAAACATTCCACTATACATGGCTTCTGGTGTCCATAGTATTGGTGGCTGGGGAATTACCAGAGGACAACCAATTCCCCACAATTACAAGGGATCTCTCGAAGGCCATGAAGTACGCTTTGTTTTGGGCCACTAAGGACACAAACCAGATCTGTGACAGTAAAATATTATTGGCGTTCATGGAGATGAACATTAGAATGGGGATTAACCACAAACCGTGGTTATCACACACTATCTACACTAGCCTGCAAAATTTTGCAGAGTTTAAAGCGAACTTTCATCACATCTACCTCAGTGTGTGCAAGGACCTTGCAAAGAAGTTGAACAAACTGCCTTACATAGCTACAGATTATGTGATCTTCGACGTAGTTGAGACGTGGCCACCAGAGTGGCGCACCCCGGACATCTCTACGCTGGAAAAGTCTGCTACATAGAAAAAGGAGGAGGCAAGACTACACATGGTGCAGTTGGCAAAAAAGAGAAGGAAAGAAGAAGCAGTAGCAAAGGCACAGAGGGTGCACGATGCTGCGCAGATAGCAGCACAATAGAAAAAGGCTACAACAACAACACAAAAGGTTGCAGAGAGGGAGCGTGAGGGCCAGAAGTTGCCTTCGCCTTAGCAGGAGCAAGAGATGGAAACAGAGGTAGAGGAGGGCAATGCAGACTCCCAAGCAGCGTCAACATAGTTGAAGCGCTAGCATCCGGGTGAGCGGATGGGGCTGCACAAGAAGGTAAAAGTGTCTAACCTATCAGTTGACCTGATCACGCTTACTGAGGAGGATCTACGTGATATAGAAGAGATGGTGTGTGGTGTCATCAAAGAGGCCCTCCAGAACAATGCTTAGGAGAATTAGGTTATGTTGGGGGCCCTCAGAGCACAGATTCAGGAGATACAGGTCTGTGATCATTAGGCTGGTCCCCTCTCGTCCAGCCTCGGAGTAGGAACAGTCGCAACTGAGGAAATGTTGCATGCTCATACAACTAACATAATAGTGCTTCCAGAAGGGGCACTAGTTACAGTAAATGAGGCCAACTGGCCTACGCTTAGTACATTGAAGGGGATAGGGATCAATATGGTTGCACTCCCTTGGGAGATGCTCTATTTTCTACAAGTTGGGATTACTACGGAACTACGGGGTAGGGAGAGTCGCGCACTATAGGTGTTGAGTGAAAAAAAGATCAAAATGGAGCAGTTATGCTTGCAGTGCGACAAGGTCATGTCTCAGAATAGGCATATGGTACAGGTAATTGAAGAAGCCTACCAGATGGTCCCTAAGCTGGTCATCCCAAAAAAAGCACCAACAGAGGCACACATTGACAGATTAGAAGCAAGGGCGTGTGAGGCTCGAGAAGAAATGGCTACGGTTCAAGTGGAGTTGAAGCTTTAGACCACATAGCTGTGGTTAAAGGCATAGCCTTCAACTCCCTCTAGAGGTAAGGTAAAAATGCGTCAATGCCATTACATCAGGGCTGGAGGAGATCAACAGTGCAGTAAGGGATTGCACCAGAATGTTGGAAGAATCATTTGAGGACCTCACAAATCTACAAGAGGACCCGAACATACAACTCTTAGAAATAGAGGTGCATGAGCTACAACAGCAGTACATCAACATCAAATGGACTGCACAGACGGTGGCCCTCACTTAGAGGCTCGCATAAATGTAACATGCCAAAGTGCTTAAAGAGAAAGTAGACGCAGCGCGACACAAAGAAGTAGTTTTGAAGAAGCGTGTTCAACTTTGGATTGATGAGGCCTTCGTAATCACAACAACAATTGAAGGAAAGCTCGCGCAGATGCAGGGGACACAGGAACATATACATGGAAGTAGCTCTAACACCGCGGTCTTGGAACAATGCATACAAGAGATATAGTAGGTAGCCGCTCAGTGTGCTGTTGACCTTGTAGCAGTCCAAGTAGTGGTGGGTGGTCTTGACATGAACATCTACGCACCAACAGAGTGACTCGAAGGTGAGTCACAATGTTTGTCTAGGGGGCCTCTTGGGTGTGGGATCCCCACAAGGCAAGTTTTGGGGCTTAAAGCCCAATTTTTTACTAAGTCCATTGTAAAGACTCCACGATTTGTGGGTGCGGAGTGCGAAGTTGTAATAGAGTCATAAGGTTGTCCACCCTTACTTTTGTAAATGTAGTGTCAGTTTTGGAGATCTACCCATGGTCTGTGGACCATGGGATTGTATAAATAGAGCGAGGCATTCAGTGTAAAGAGACAAATGGAAAAGGATGGAAGGAAATGAATCCATGAAGCATTGAGTCGAAGTGTAGAGTTGTGTCTTTAGGTTGTAGAGTAGGAGAAGGCTCTGTAGCTAAGTGCGCAGAGGCCTAGTAGTCCGCAGTTGAGTGCACAGACCCCTGGAGTTGACTGCATAGGGAAGGTTGAGTCTGTAACCATTGGAAGCATTAATAAAGAGAAGTTTTACCATATTTATGTGTATCTTTTATTGTTTTATGCATTGAAGTATATTGGGTATGAATAGCAAGTTTACTATTTATTTATGGCACGAACTTATATAAATGTGTTGAGTAGGTGAATATAATATAAGGTATTTGTTTATGTGACAATAACTAACTATTATAAGAAGATAAGTAAGATCCATGGTGTGACTTGGGGAAATAGGGCAGATCGCTGCTCCAATACCATGAAAGGCCACAACCCCTGGTTAGGGCTGCATGAAGGAAAATATAACAGGGTGTAAAGGCCCGACAGGTCAAGGAAGTGCTCAAAGTAACCTACACGAAGGTATTCACCCTTGGACTAAATAAACCCCTCGTACATCTCAAGGGTGTGGAAACCTGGTTCCAGCATCCCCCCATACTACTTCGGGTGAGACCCCAGTCTACACTCTGTAGACTGTTGCTGAAAGGGGTAATAGTATAGGGATTTGTTTGGCTAATTAACTCTGAACCTGGGTTAGGCCCCAACAAGCCAACAAAGAAATAGGTAGAGTCACATTTTACATCCAAGTGAATATATTAGAATTACACCTGAAGCTAACAGACTACTACACCAGAGGTAAGGGAGCAACACAATTTAGCCATTAAGGAGCATATGAATACTTTGGAAATTGCAGTTAAAGGATGTGATTTTATTTTTAACTAGGGCATTAAATTATGGGACACTTTGCAAGAGGACCCAAACCTACAGGATCCAAACCTACAGAGGTTGAGTACAAAAATGAGGGAGACCCAACAAGAATATGATGACATCAAAGAGACTGTGCGCACATTGGCACCAATCCAGCACTTCGGGCACCTACCGGAAGGGAAGCTAATACAGGTGCAAGTACATGAATTGCAGCAAAAATAATCTGTGTTAAAGGATTTTCTTTGGCCTTGGATAGAAGAGGTTAGCCATATTTCTCAGGCTATTGAGGAGAAATTGAAAGCTCTACAATAGACTCATAGGACCATGCAGATTATGGTAGAGGGACCAACTATAGAAAGGATGGTTGAAGAGGTGAAGACGGTTATAGTACAAAGTACCAAAGGGCTGAATGAATTGAAGCAGTAGTTCAATGAGCTTTGCCACAAAGTCGACAAGCCAGCTGAGTGACTCGAGGGCGAGTCACCATATTTGTGGTGGGGGCCTATTGGGATAGGGTCCCTAGGGTCAATGTTGGGTTAGTTTAATCAGTTTTTGAGTAGAATTTTATAAAGAATGTAAATTCTTTGCAAAATGTGGAAACGAAGCGTGCAATTAAGTACGAGTCAGAATTGGATTTAACCCCTTATATGGGTAAGTTATAAGTTAGTTTTGAGACTCACCCATAGGCCACGAGCCATGGTATTGTAATAGAAGGGATATAAATAGTTGAGTTATAGCGAGTATAGAGACATAAGTTTTTGGTGAATAACAAGTTTAAGGGAAACTACTAAGGAAAGAAATCTTTGTTTCTTGTACTTCGGTGAAATGAGAAGGCTCCTGTAGCTGAGTGCACGGAGACCTTGGTAAGTCCACAGTTGAGTGCTCGGGCCACTGCAGCTGGGTGCGCAGGGTGGAAGAGTCTGTAAGTTGAATGTTGGATCTAATAAATACTGATTTTGGACCAAATATAATGTGTTTTTTCCTTGTTCTTATTTCTGTTCAAGTTTATGCATTTTCGCTAAATGATCTATTTTCTATGAAATAAAGTGTAATTTTTGCATGAATATGCTAAATCTTAATATTCATGCCTGGAGAATGTAATTAACTATTTTCGCGAAGATATTGAAGTAGATCTGTTATGGTAACTATTCAGACAGGTAGGTTTGCGTGAAGGCAGATCTAGATTCATTATTTACTATGCGAAAGTTGTGAGTCTACTTCTTTTAGGTCTGAAAAGTATGATTGTAGACCTTCGTGAAGGTCTAAGAGACATTTCATAGAGTTGTAGTAGTGGACCATAGGAAGATACATATCTACGCGAAGGAAGATCTGAGCTACACATGCTTCAGAATACATATCACATGATATCTGGATGCAGAAACCTAGTTCTAACATTCCCCAATACTACTTTGGGTCAGACTGTAGCCTGCGCCATGTAGGTTGTTATCGGAAGGGCCAGAAGTTAGGGTTTTGTTGGTTGGCATGAATAACTATAAAACTGGGTCAGGCCCCCTTAAGCCAATACTCATCCCATTTCCTTTGCTAGTGTGTCACATACATCCTCAACCTGCCATCCAATATCCTGTTGACCCTCTTTGTCTGTCCATCCATCTGCGGATGATAATTTTGCTGAAGGCCAACTCTATACCCAAGATTGCAAATAACTCTTTCCAAAATGTAGAAGTGAAATTTGCATCCCTATCTAACATAATCTTCTTTGAAACACCATGTAGTCTCACTATCTCTATGATGAATACCCATGCTACCTCACTGGCTGAATCTGTAATCTTCATTGTGATGAAGTGAGTTACCTTCCTCAACTTGTTAACCACAACCATAATAGAATCACGATGCTTCGTTGTCCTCGGAATACCTGTAATGAAATCCATGGAAATGACCCCTGATTTCCATTCCGAAATCTCTATAGGATATAGTAGACCACCTCGATGCTTGCATTCCACCTTTACCTACTAACAGTATAAACATCTAGCCATGAACTCTGACACTTCCTTCGTTAGATTAGGCCAATAGTAAAACTTCTTCACCACTGTGAATGTCTTATCATATCTTGGATGACCAGAATACGGTTTCACATGAAACTACCTCAATATAAGCTTCTTGAGTTCACTACAATTCGACACATAGATGTTTGCTCGAAACCTCAACAAGCCATCTACCATGAGATAATAGTTTGCATCTTGATCAGCTATACCTGTACCTGCACCTAAACTTGTACCTGTTCTTGTACTCTATTGTAACCAGTGCATGATCTCCATGTATTTGTGATCCTGTTGTCCTGCCTACAAGATCCTACCCTATAACTCTGTCCCATAGGATGTTATAGCTACTATATGATTTACATGTACCTTCTTGCTATGAGAAACTACAACCCAATTCTGCTTTCCTTTGATGTATCTATTCTCAAAGTCAAACTCACTAAGGGTAGCCAACCATATATCTTGCTTGGCATTTAGATTCGGTTGGTCAAACAAATACCTCAACCCATTGTGATTGCTCATCAATGTAAACCTCATACCCAGAAGATAACGTATCGAAATATTCAATGAATGTATAATCACTGCGAGCCAAAGATCATGCGTTGAATATTTCTACTCATCCTCATTCAATTTCTATGATTGATAGCACACTACATGTCCTTCTTGCATGAGAACTCCACCAAGTCCCCTCTTGCAAGCCTTTGTACAAACTACAAACTCCTTTTTTGGATCCACAATCTTTAGCACTGGTGCATGTGTCAACAACTGCTTAAGCTTCTCAAAACTATATTCACATTCTATCATCCATTCAAAACTTTTACCTTTCCACTGCAATGATGTGATATGATGTCCAATCCATGAGAAGTCCCTGATGAACCTTCTATAGTAACCTGCCAATCCCATGAATGATCTCACCTCGTCTAAATCCTTAGGAGCTACCCATTCCTTGATGGCCCTTATCCTTTATGGATCTACTGCTATGCCTTCCTTGGAGACAACATGTCCCAAGTAGTGTACCTCATTCTAAAAGAAGTTGCACTTTCTAAGCTTAGCATACAATTGATTCTCTCTTAGCAATCTCAATAGTGTTGCTAAATGTTTGACATGTTCTTCCTCATTCTTAGAATATACTAGTATGTCATCAATGAATACAATAACAAAATCATCTAGATAAGTACACAACACACTATTCATCAGACACATAAATGTAGTGGGGTCATTAGTCAAACTGGATGGAACAACAACAATCTCATAATGCCCATACTTGGTCCTAAATTCATTATTGAAGATATCCTCTTCCTTTATGCATACCTCATGGTATCCCGTTCTCAAGTCGATCTTAGAGAACATTGTTGCTCCGTTTAGCTGATCAAACAAATCATCAATCCCCAACAATGGGTACCTATTCTTAATCGTTACCTTATTCAGCTACCTGTAGTTAATGAAAAATATAAGAGTACCATCTTTCTTCTTCACAACCAACATTGGTGCACCCCAAGGTGACACACTGGGTTTGATGTAAGCTTTGTCCAACATTTCCTTTAGCTACAACTTCAACTCTACCAACTCAGGTGTGTTCATCCAGTAAGGTGCTTTCGATGTTGGAGCTTCCCCTAGCACTAAATCAATAGAAATGTCTACCACCTTGCAAGATGGTAACTCTATAGTGTCCTCTGGAAGTACATCCTAAAACTGATGCAAACCAGGGAACCTGCTCAAAGCATCGGCATCCTCAACCTCCTTACCCTTGTCACTAGATATGTGTACTGCAAACATCACACAACATTTTCTACAACTACGCTTAGCCTGGATAGCGGTAATGATCCTCACTGATGTAGGATTCTTCTTTCCCTGTAAGGTCGTCTTTTCTCCACTATCATCCATAGAATCAATGGCCTTGTCAAAGAAATTCTCTTTGGTTCTATGAATCTATAACCAATCCATACCTAAAATTATACTATACGATCCCAATGGAAATACATTCAAATATGCTGTTGTAGTCATACCATTTAACTCAAATGCACAAGATCTTACCCAATGGTGAACTCACTTCTTTGTACCTGTAGCCAATTGTACCAACCAAGATTCGACATGCACTTATTTTATCAAACCACACTTATCCACAAGTTCATGATTAATATAACTATAGTGAGATCCAAGATCAATCAAAATAGAAACAACTTGATCTCAAAGCTTACTTTCCATCTCAATGATCAATGCCTAATGATCCACCTGCATGTTGTCCACAACTGCATAAATCCGTGGAATGCTATGACCAACATCACCAACTATAGGTGGCTCTTGAGCACTGTAGATATGGGGTCTACCACTGCTCTGATATTGCAGAAAATCCCTCTTATGATGATCCTTACCACATATCCAACACTGCAATGGTTCCCTACCACTGCCTCTAACTTACTACTCTCCATGTCCCTTCTTAGGTGTATTGAATCTCTTGTAAGGAACTGCATTATCTTTCTCACCTCCATCCTGAGGTCTTCCTCTCTTTGGTTTCAATTTCCCTTTAGCTTCTTTATTTCTATTCAAGTCATTTTTTGGCTCAACTTTGCGATTTGACTACTCATAAAAAAGATTCAACTTTTGGATGGAATCCTCCAACAATCTAGGCTTGTCAAACTCAATCCAGTCTCTATACACAACTGGAAATCCACTGATGTATCTATGAAGCTTAGCCTTCTCCTCTCTGAGGTGAAGCACATATCTCATCAACTCCAAAAATCTGCTAGTATACTCCTCATTTGTCATAGAACCCACTCGCAACTCATAAAACGCCTTAGCTCTGTCATCATAGTACCTCTCATATAAGTACTTCTTCTTGAAGAGACTTTCAAATCCATGCTAAGTCAACTCATCCTCATGTATGTCCTTGACATTCTTCACTTCTTCCCACCAAATATCCGCTTTACCTTTGAGACTGAAAAGGGATATCCTTGCTTTCATGTTTTCTAAGTAATCATGCAATTTAAAGAATTTACTCATGCCAAGTAACCAAGACTCTACATATTGTGATTTATTCATCTCTCCATCAAATGTAGGTGGCTTTGCCTTCTTGAACTCATCAGAAAAATATCCCTTATCATTCCTCTTGTACGGATGATAATGATGATGACCATGATGTTTATCAGAACCAGAACTAGAGTAATACCTGTGTCTATCATCCCTCCTATCCAAAGTGTCCAACATCCTGCCATCTCTAATAGTGTTAGATCTATCTAACTTATGTCTACTATGAGACCTGCTACCATATGCCCCATTATTTATGTCCTCATGTCCATGGCTCATCTGAAGAGGTCCCTGTGGCTGCAAATCTAACAAACTCTAAACTAATATCACATTCACCTCTGCTTGTTTCTCTTGTTCCTTCATGATTTTGTCATTGTCTTTTTTGCAACTCATTTCTTCCTTCAGGCTTCTCAATGTGTCTTCCAAGTAAGAAGAGCACCCCACATCACGCTTCCCATATGATTCATTGGGATATTCTATGTAGTCTACCACCTTTCTAACCATCTAATCTCTTTCGTACAAGGCATATTATGTCAGCTAAACCAAATCACCATAAATCAATGTACCTTATCATAAGTTGCAGAGGATGCCTTGTCTACAAGATCATCAAATCAGCATGATTCATGTACAACATCACCATAATAACATATAGACATATATCAATAAGTGCATCAACACATTACCATCATACTAACTAGGGTCTAGTCATCAATGCAAGGCAATATCAATAATTCATGCTATGACCTCATGCATGACAACAACCATTACTCCAGTAAACACATTGTGTCATGCAACTATCCACCTGCATAAGTAATTCCTAATAAACTACACATATGCATAAATGCATGTAGTCAAGCATAAACGATCAATTCTTGTAATCAACCTACAAGACTAATACATGTAATCAAGTAACCAAGAATGCAAACCAATGTACAAGGATGTAATCAAGCTCCATATAATTATATAACCAATCATATACTCATGATGATGCATTCCATAAAATTTACATCAAGTTCCTCATGATAACCTTACTGCTACCATGATCAATATGATGTAGTGCAACAAACACATGGAATGCAAGTGTAAGAGCCACACACGCAACTGACATGCATTCATAACCAACACATTCACCCATATCTGTAGCACTAGATATGACACAAAGAGAGAAAAACCATGGTCTAATACAAGTTTGTGGTATCAGATATGACCCAAAGAGAGTGCAACCTGTTCTGATACAAATCTGTAATACCCCCTCCCATGTCTACCTAAAGTAACCATGCTAACACAGATAAACATGAGAAGAGATGCTACTATGACCAGATTCGATGTCCTATGCCACCTTAAGGAAGTGGAATCGATGGAACATCACATACAATCATCCACCATAATCAACATAACCCTCAAGAGACAAGTCAACCACTCAAACAACATGTCCCTGGGTCCCATTGCTATTCTGTAGCCCTTAAGCCATAGTCGCTCTCATGCTATGGGAATATGGAGCGACTAGAAACCAAAATTCTCTCTCATAGGCCTTCCTGCCAACGACTGTGGACAAAAATTGTTAGTTCTATGTCAGCGACCGTAGGATTTAAGCCACTTTTCTAGCCGAGAATCCTTGCCTCTACCTAGAACTTGTTGTAACTTCCATAATTCATTAAAAACATGATAAAAATGTTGATAATCAAAATCAAATTCAGGAATATGCCTAAGAATCCCCATCTGTGACTAACTTTTGGTAAAATACTTGGCATCAATGCAACCTACATGCATACGATACAACGTAGGGTATAAATGAATGAAAAAACTTATGAAACATAACCAAGAGGATCACCTCCTTCTCCATTGAACTACTACATCATCAATTAGGTCTTGCATCCATTCATTTAACAGTTACAAGTAAATATATGAAATTACCATGACATAAACCAGTCATTCAATAGTGCTTGTAGCCAACATAAAACCATATAAATATCAGAGATATGATAGCCATTAAGTCCACGTATAAATCAGTGAAAAAGTAAGAGACCTTAGATTTTATTAATCATAAGAAAATCTGGCCATGTTTGAGACTTTCACATACCACCTGACCATAGACATGGCTAAAAAAAATATCTCTTTCAGCCAGTCAACCTCGTGCCATATTCCAATCATGAATGTGGGATCTCATAGAGAAACCAATGCAAGAATAACCAAGGGAATCCAAAGGTTAAACCACCTCCACCCTCATCAAACCATGATCATATCAAAATCAGTGCTCCGATCAAAACCAAACAGAACTTGTAATTCCATCCATAATTGCCATCACTATCTTTGAGGAATTTTCCATCTCCTAGACCCTAAACTAGGACTGCTACCTTAGGCTTTACCGTGTATCCCAAAAAAACTAGTCAAGGGATTCCTAGGCCTTTGGTAACAAACCTTGAGACCACTTCTGCCCCAGATTTTGAAACCCATCGAGAAAACCAAAGCTCAAAAACTAAAATATACATCCCAACATACCATGGGATCTATAAAAACACTAGGTTAGGTTGAAATCCACTGTCATAACCCAACAAAGCCATGCCATCGATAGCAAGAGAACCATACATAAACATGAAAAGCCATGCATGTCTAAACCAGCTAGGAAATCACACATGGAAAGGGTTACCTACAAGCATTCCTTTTGAAGTTGCTTGAGTCATGCTTCCCTTTCCTTGATCCTTGCTTGTGTTTCCTTTCCTTTCCTTTCTTTCCCTTTCTGCTTCTCCAAACTAGAGTGCTCTAAGAAAACTCTAAGTGACCAAGAGTGAGAGAGAGAGAGAGAGAGAGAGAGAGAGAGAGAGAGAGAGAGAGAGAGAGAAGATGTGAGAGCTCCAAAACTCAAATTGACCAAAGCCATGAACTAATCCTCAAAAGCCCTTTTATGAATGAGGCTTTTATTTTCTTCATTTTCCATTGTTTTCCTTCGATTTCCTCCTCACATGCAACTTGTGACCTTTCACCTTCCGTTTCTCCTAATTCCTTTCTTTTCATAGATAAATGTGCCAAAAATTCCTTTTTTCCTTTTAATATCTTTTCCTTAGACTTTTCCAATTTTCCTTAGCCAAAACACACATCCAGTGATGACCACTATGATATCTTTTCCCAAAATTCATCTTGGAATAAGTGTCCTTTAAACATGGTCTTATTTTTCCTTTATTAACTTTTATTACATGAGCTTTTCACCAGGTTTGTTACACAAATCATCTTAGCATGCTCACTTGCAGGAACACAGATGTGTCTCGGGTGGCATAATAGTGCATCTTGGAGGGGAAATTTTAGAACTTTCTTACCTTACAGAAGTGTATGGTATGCGTTGTTGAATTCTAGATTGCTCTGATAAAGATGCAGCCACCCCGAAGTCTTGTGCCCACAGGAGTTGGGAACAGTGATTAGCGCCATGACTGGTGGTCAATTGAGGCATTCTCCAACATTATTAGTGTTTTCCTTCTTCTACTTAATGTTTAGATGGAACCGTGACAATTATGTGGATCATTTTTCATGGAAAACATTATGCAACTTCCCTTGTGTCTATATGAACTGCAATGTTTGGTGGTCTATTGATGACTGTTTCATTACACAAAATCTATTTCTTCCATTGACGAAAGGCCTGCACAATGGAATACATTTCTTTGTCATAGGTGGGATACTTTCAGACTATGCTTGAAAGTGTCTCACTGTGGTAAGCTATTGGATACCCTTGCTAAGTAAGAACTACACCAATAGCATAGTCGGAGGCATTTGTCTTAATCTCAAATGGTTACTACACGTTTGGTAATGTGATCACTGGTGTACAGCAGAGTCGATGCTTCAACTCGGGAATTCCTTTTGTTGGGTTTAAGAATAAAATAACTTTTCTTTCACACTGCCCTTCATGACTTGACTTAAAGGCCAATTTTATGAGAGAATCACAACATAAACCTATGGTAGAAATGAGTAAGATCAAAAAAAGTTGCAGAGCTCTATTAGAGTGGTTGGAGCTGGACAATCCCAAATGAATTGTATCTTGGTTGGGTCCACATGCACACCTTGCTCATCAATGATGTACCCCAAATACTGAATCTGGGTCATGCCAAAAGTTAATTTCTCCAAATTGGCAAAAAGACTATGTTGTCAGAGGGTTTGGAGGACCTCCCAAATGTGGTGGAAGTGATCTTCCCAACTTTGGCTGAATATCAAGATGTCATCTAAATATACCACCACGAATGCATTGGTGAAGGGTTGCAAGATGTTTTCCATCAACCTTATGAATTTTTTGTGGGAATTCATCAACATGAAAGGCATCACCAACCATTCCAAATGACCCTACTTGGATTTGAAGGTATCCTTCCACACATCGAAGGGTTTGATAGGCACCTGGTGATAACAAGACTTTAAATAAATCTTGTTGAAATGTTTGGCCTACTTGAGTTGGTATAGCAGGTCATAAAACCATGGGATTGGGTACCTATTATATACAGTGAGCTTGTATAGTTCCCGATATTCAATACAGAGTCTCAAGGTCCCATCCTTCTTCTGTATCTATACAATCTGGCTCCCATAGGGTGAGGAGCTTGGCCCGATGTTCTCTTTCTACAACAACTCATGAATCTGCCTCTTGATCTCATCGTTCTCCAAAACAGAGTGTCGATAGATTGGTTCATTGGGTAGTGGCATGCCCAAGGTCGGATCGATGGAGTGTTTGACCCGACAGTGCAGAGGCACCCTCGTAGGTGAGGAGAAAATGTCCCTGTACTCCTCCATGACCTTGTCCATCTGTTGATGCTATGCAAAGAAGCTCTGCCTGGAAGTTGTGGCCACAATATTATTCTTTCCTTAAGAGTGAATCATAAGTAAAATAAATTTACTGGTATGTGCAATGATGTTATTGCATTATTTTTCAGTCATTAAAGATATTGTGGTAGGCGGAGCTACCTCTGGTATCATGTACAATTCATTTCCTAAAGTAATAATCACAAAGTGAGGTCTATAATAATAAACAAAATGTCACTTTCACAAGTATAGTTGTCCTAATAATACATCACGGACTTCAAGAGGGGTGACCTCACATACTACCACATCTGTGTTGGCTACCTGGGGCCTGACCCAGGTTTAGAAGTGATTTAGGCAACAATCTCCCGGTACTACTGGCCCTTTTTACAACAATCCATGGGGTGCGGACTGTGTTCTCACCCGAAGTAGTATGGGAGGGTGCTAGAACCAAGTTTCCACACCCTAGGGATGTCTTGATGAAGGTTCTAGAGGTTCGCGGTCTGATCTTGTGCACTTGCACTGCTCCACACAGTAGCTTGTGTGCACCTCTATAAGGGGCGTGAATACAGTACTATCCTAATCTCGATCCTTGTTGTGCTATTATATTAGTTGTTCGAATTAGTTTGTGCAGGCCCAATATTCTTATTACTTATTCAACTTTCAAGTAAGTGCACATAATCAAAACCAATATAAATGCATAAAGATAAACACAACCATAGATGCACAATATTTTGAATCAAACTTATCTTTATTAATAATCATTTTCAAGTTCAGTTCGATTACAGACCCGACTCCACCCTGTGCACTCAGCTGCAGGGGTCCACGCACTCAACTGCAGACTCTACTAGGCCTCTGTGGACTCAGCTGCAGAGCCTCTTCCTACTACTACGCCCCAATACACTTCCAATCCACTTCCATCCTCTAACCATGCCTTCGCAGCTATCTATTACTGCCTGCTCCCAAAAAATATCTTTACACTTAGAGCCTCACTCTATTTATACAATCCCATGGTCCACGGACCATGGGTAGGCTGACACAACTTTACATTATTTTACAATTCTTGGGGCGAACAAACCTATGACTCACTTTCGTGCTCTGTGTCTGTACTTCGTAGATTCTTTACATTACATTGACCAAAACTTGAGATTTTAAGCTCCAAAAATATGTTGTGGGGATCCCATGCCCAAAAATCCATGAAGGGCTTGATTATGTAGGGAAGGTGACACTCCTAGTAGACATGGATATATCTTCCTTGGTGAAGCCACCTGATGGTGTACAATTGTGGATGTGTTGTACTTGGTAAGACCATCTGCTTCACGACCTCTACTGAAACGAGGTTCTTTTGGATCCCACTATTGAAAATGAACTGTAGTAGAGAACTGTTCACCCACATCTATGAGTGGAAGAGGTGTTCACCTTCCTTTGGATCTTCAGGTTCATTCTTCTATATATTTGTGGTGGCCATGGTGGCACTGGGCTCCACATCAATGATCTACTTTCCTTTTTCATTTCCCTTGTTGGGCTCTGACTCAAAGTCAGAACATGTGTCTAATTTGTACGGCTTTAGGTCAGCCACCAATGAATACTTGGCCTAACACTCGGTCATTTTGTGAGTGGAGCTCTTATGGAGCTCACACCATTTTTTCGTGTATTTCTTTGGCTGCATGGTGTTTTTCTTTGCTTGCAGTTTCAGCGAGTTGTCCTGAGTGACATATTTAACCATTCTAGTAGATTTAACAATTTATGTATGACATTCACATCTATCTGACCTTCAAATATGGGGATGTCAAAGTTTACTTGTACATTAAAGGGTGTGTCACTTCCAAAGTAGCTGTTGGAAGAAGATGTGTCGCCTTTGGGTAGTCATTGAAGGACCTAGGCAGAGTTTTCCATCATTGCGATCCTCTGTCACTCAAGGGCTTCTTCAAGAAATGTTTTGAAAGGATTTGATGCACCGCCATTTGTCTTCTCCTCTGCCACGCGAGGCTGGAGGGATTTGTGTGGTTGGTCTTGCAAAGGTTCAACAGGTTCCTTCCATAGCTCCTTATATCCCAACCTTGTTGGGGACATGGAAATAAAAACAGAGAAAGAGAAGAGTGCTCTAATATCACTGATTTGAACTTAAATACGAACAAAAAAAAAATTTACCTAAAACATAGATGCAGCAGAAATAACACTTCATTTCTTTAATATCAAATATTTAAATATGCTTACAAACAGAATGGAAATAAAACTAGCTCAGGTGATGGTAGCTTACCTTTGAGAAGAGATGTGGTAGCTACATTCCTCTGAAGTATGTTACAATGAGGCTCAAGGGCCTATTCATTATTAAACAATAAGGGAAAACCCTAAACAACCAAAACTCTAACCCCAAGAGATCCCAAGAGATGGAACACATAGAGTTTGTGGGCATTGATGGGGTTGGTTGGGCATCCAACTTCTCGGGATCGTAGCTTGGTCATATTATCTTTGTTTGGTGCATACGATACCTTGTTTCAAATATCTTTTTGAGTACTAAAATATTTTCCTTAGTCCCCTTCCTAAGGATATGGGCCTACTCCAGATCTCAAAAAATTGTTGTTAAGAGGTTCATAGCACATTCAGAAGTTCAAGACCCGAAAAACTGCTAAAAATAGTAAATTCTGCAATAAACAAGGAAACAAATGAAACCGAATGGAGGTCTAGGCTAAATATGTGGATGGCAACTGATATCCACCTTGATCGTTCTACCCTCCTTAGGAAGAAATGGTCACCATTGTGTGCAAAGCCTCCAAGAGGTGAGGAAATTTATGTTGAAGTTGATCCATCGTGAACCACTTTCCCTGGTGAAGGAGTTGGCCTTATTTGAAAACTCAATATAAATGGATCTTGTGTTGGTGAGTGTTCTTGATCCGTGTTTCCATGATATGATCAGTTGTGGCCAGTTCCATGCAGTCTGGGTTTAGGTCTGTCGGTGTGAGTTGTTCTGCAATGTTGGACGTGTCCAACAATGGTGGAAAATATGGTTGCAGGAGGTCTACATTAAATACTCGGTGCAGGGCAAGGAAAGGTGTAATACAGAGCTCAATGGAATTGTCCCCTAGAACTTGGTGATGATGTATGGCCGATATCAAAGTGACAGAAACTTGTGGTGGGGTCCAGAGAGGTTCTCCTTCTACAAATGTAGCAAAAAAATTTCACCCACCTAGAACATTTGTGGCACCCGATGTTGATCATGGAAATACTTGTAGTGAGTATTGGATCTTTCCAATATATCATGGACCTACTAGCAGATGTGTTGAATCCACTCAATGAAGTTGTTAGCCCTCTTAGCTTCGAACTAGATGTGAGCCAAACTACCCGAGTGGCTGCAAATGGTATGGCCACATCAATGGGAAATAATGGTTGAAATCCCAACCCTACCTGAAAGGAGTTGTGGCCTATTGAGCTATGGAGATCTCTATTGTAGTTGTGCTAAACATAGGGGAGGATTTCAACTCATGTTTGTGGATGATTCAAGTTGTACATGCGCAAAATGTGTACATTCATCCTATTGAATACCTGTGTTTCGCCACCCCGAAGTCTCATTCCCATAGGAGTTAAGAAAAGTCATCAACTCCATGATTGGTGGTCGGTTGAGGCAGTATGCAACATTATTGGTGTTTCCCTTCTTGTACTTAATGTTTAGATAGAATTGTTGCAGGTATGTTGACCATTTCTGATGGCGTTTGTTCTGCAACTTCACTTGTGTTTATATTAACTGCAAGGGTCGATGGTCTATGAGGATGATCATTTCCTTCCCTAGAATGTAATGATTCCATTGATGGCAAGCTTGCACAATGGAATATATTTCTTTGTCATAGGTGGGATACTTTTGCACTGTGCTTGAAAGTGTCTCATTGTGGCAAGCCACTACATTCCCTTGCTGAGTAAGAACTACACCAATAGCATAGTCAGAAGCATATATGTCAATCTCAAATGGTTGCTGCAGGTTTGGTAATGTGAGCAATGATGCAGACAAGAGTCGATAATTCAACTCAGAAAACTCCTTCTATTGGGTTTCAGATGAAAATAATTTTTCTTTTGTGACACCCTTGGTGACTTGAAATAAAGGCCAAGTGATAGAAGAGAACCCCAACACGAACATGTAGTAGAAAATGGCAAGACCCAAAAAGTTGTGGAGCTTTGTAAGAGTAGTTGGGGTTGGCCAATCCCAAATGTCTTGTATCTTGGTTTGGGTCCACATGCACACCTTGCTCATCAATGATGTGCCCCAAAAACTGAACCTGGGTCACGCTAAAGGTACATTTCTCAAAATTGGAACAAAAGTTGTGTTGTCGTAGTATTTGGAGGTTCTCTTCCCAACTTTAGCTAAAGATCAAGATTTCATCTAAACTCACAACCATGAGTGCATAGGTGAAGGGTCACAATATGTCATCCATCAACCTCATGAAGGTTGTGGGGGCATTCGTCAACCCGAAAGGCATGACCAACCATTCAAAAATGCCCTCCTTTGATTTGAAGGTAGTCTTCCACACATCAGAGGGTTCGATAGGCACTTGGTGATAATCGAACTTCAAATCAGTCTTACCAAAATATTTGGCCCCCTTGAGCTAGTCCAGCAAGTCATCAGTCTATGGGAATAGGTACCTATTCTATACAGTGATCTTGTTCAGCACTCAATAGTCAATACAAAGTATCAAGGTGCCATCCTTCTTCTGTACTAATACAACCGGGCTCCCATAGGGTGAGGAACTTGGCCTGATGTGCCCTTACTGCAACAACTCCTAAATATGCCTCTTGATCTTATCGTTCTCCAGAATAGAGCGTTGATAGATCAGTCCATTTCTTAGCAGCATGTTGTTGTGTGCTAAAAGGTGTCTTTTAAAACTCCTAATTGCCTCACATTAATTATCAACCTGGGTAAGTATTTTTATTCCAAGAGTGTACACAATATGTGCAAGCTATTATCCAGAGAGTAATGTTTTAAACTAAGCTATGAAATTCAATACAAGAGTAAGTGAATGCAATCATAAATCTCAAGCTTGTAAATCTAAAGGAAATAACTCATCTAAACAATACAACAATTCAATATCAATCAACCAAATTCAAATGAAAATCAACTGAGAGCACCGTAGTATTAAATGATCCCTTTCAGTTGTATTTAAACTATTGGGTAAAAGGAAAGAATTTAATAAATCACGCTCTATTCTGCGATTAACCAAAAATGATTCTTTAATTGATAACTAATTGAATCCATGACATGAATTAAATTAAACCAACTATGACTGTGCATTAATGAAATAAATACCAGAAATTCGATTCAATGAAAATACATCAACTGAAAAGCTATAAAGTAGAATAACTTGTAGGAAACGAAAAATACATAAAATAGGGAACTTTAGCAAGTTCCACCAGAGACCGGGCCCTACCCACCAGCGAACACTTCTTAATGATTTCAGACTCATATACAACATGTTTCTTACAAAAGTATGGTTTTCCTAATAATGCATCACATACCTCAAGAGGGGAAACATGTCACAATACCTAGTCTGTGAAGGGCTTGATGTTGTAGGGAAGGCGACACTTCTGGCTGACACAGATATCTCGTCCTTGGTGAAGCCACCCAATTATGTACGGTTGTATATGTGTTGTAGTCAATAGGCCCAAACGCTTCATGATCTATATTAAAATGAGGTTCATTTGGCTCCTGTTTTCGACAATGAACTGTAGCGAAGAACCCTTCACCCACATCTATGAGTCAAAGAGGCATTCCCCATCCTCTGTATATTCAAGCTCATTCGTATGGATCTTGGTGGTGGCCATGATGGCACTGGGCTCTACATTAATGATATGCTTCCCTTTATCATTCCGCTTTTCAGGTTGTAACTCAGAGTCAGAATATGCATCTGATCTGAAATCATTCAGCTCAACCACTAGTGACTACATGGTAGAACACTCACTCGTGTTGTGAGTGGAGCTCTTATGGAACTCACACCAATTTCCTATGTCCTTCTTTGTCTTTGTGGTGATGTTCTTTGCTTGCAGCTTTGGCAGGTTTTCTTGGGATGCCTCGCCTTCACTTTGTACTTTTCTTTATGGTTTTAGGGTGCATTTCCCTTGATTCATATTTTCAGATCCAAAGTCTTGCTTCTTCTACTTAAACTTCTTCTCAATCATGACAACGTATCGATACAACATGTCGAGCGAGGAGATTTCGAAGAAGCCCTTATCATCCTGGATGTACCTATGTAAGTATTCGTTGTACATGAGGACTAAATTTCCCTCATAATCCTTGATACCCAACTTCATGCGAAGGGTATGAAAAACATTGGTAAACTCTGACATGTCTTGGTCCCTTCCCTGCCGTAGCGTGGTCCACTTTATGTAATTATCCCCATATCTCCCAATAGGGTACTACTTCTCCTTGATGGCCTCCCGTAATGAATTCCAAGTTGGTGTGGGTGAAAATAGTGTGGGTGTATCTTCATCATTCTTGTCATAGAAGTTTCCCACTAGTCCTTGGCATGGGGGGTGGCTTTGAGAAGTGCAAAAGTAATATTTTCCTGGCTGAAAAAATCATGAATAAAAAAATACCCTTCTAGCAGATTTAACCATTTATCTATGGCATTCACATTTATCTAACCTTCTAATATCGGCATGTCAAATTTTACTTGTACCTTAAAGGTTGTGGCACTTTGAGAGTAGTTGTTGTAAGAAGATGTGTTAGCCTTGGGTAGCCGTTGAAGGATCTGGGCAAAGTTATTGATCATTGTGTTTCTCTGTCACTCGAGGGCTTTTTCGAGAAATATTTTGAAAGTATCTCCTACCCCCTCATATTTCTTATAGTTTTCCATGGGAGATTGTCCGGATTTGTGAGGTTGGTCTTAAAAAGGTTCGACTAGTTTGAGCCCTAACTACTTATATCCTGTCCTCGTTGGGGACATGCAAAGAAAAACAGAGAAAGTATAGCCTGCTCTAATACCATTGATCCAAAATTAAACAGGAATGCAAAAAAATATATATATAAACATAAATATAGATATGAAACAAAAATAACAATTCATTTCATTAATATCAACTACTCAAATATGCTTACAAACATAATGGAAATAAAACTAGCTCGAGCAATGGTAGCTTATCTCTAAGAAGAGATGTGGCAGCTACTTTCCTCTCAACTACGTTATAATGAAGCTGAAGGGCCTATTTATTATTTAAAAATAGGGGAAGACCTTAAACATCCAAAACCCTAACCCCAATAGATGGAACACCAAGAGTATGTGGGACCCATTGGGGTTAGGTAGGAAGCCAACTTCTCGGGCTCATAACTTGGTCATATTATGTCCATTTGGCACATAGAATACCTTTTCTGAAAGATGTCACTATATAATTTGTAGTAGGGCCCCTCCCCATGCTGACGGGCTTGTTGTGAACCTTATAAAATCCCGTTTAGGGGGTCAAAACAGCTTTGCATGTTCAGGACTTGAAAAACTGCTAAAAAAAGTAAATGGTACAATAAACAAGGAAACAGATGAAACCAATTGGAGGTATAGGTGGGATAGGTGGGTGGAAACCAATATATACCTAGATAATTTTATCCTCCTTAAGAAGTAATGTTCCCCATTCTATGTAGAGTGTCCATGAGGTGAGGAAATTTATGTTCAACCAAGTCCCTTGTGAACCACTTTCCCTGGTGAAGGAGTTGGCCTTCTTTAACAAATCGATATAGCTTGATCATCTATTGTAGAGTGTTCTTTATCCTTGTTTCCATGATCTGATGATTTGTGTCCTATTCCATGCATTTTGGGTTGAGATCTGTTGGTGTGAGTTGTTTTGCAATGTCATATGTGTCCAGCAATGGTGGAAAGTATGGTTGCAGGCGGTCTACATTGAACACTACGTACAGATCAAGGAAAGGTGGAATGTTGAGATCGAAGGAATTGTCCCCTACAACCTTGGTGACTGTGTACGATTGATATCGGAGCAGATGAAGCTTACAGTGGGGTCTAGCGAGGCACTTCTTCTGCAAATGTAGCCAAGCTTTGTTGCCCACTTCAAACTTATATGACACCCAATGCTAATCATGGTGCTGCTTCTACTTAGCATTGGCTCTGTCCAATATATCATGGACCTATTAGTAGGTGTTTTGAATCCACTTAATGAAGTTGTTAGCCCTATCGACTTCGGATTCGACGTGAGCAAAATATTCTTAAGTAGCTGCAAATGGTATGGACACATCAATGGGACATAATGGTTGAAATCCATGCCCTGCCTAAAATGGGTTGTGTCCTATCAAGATATAGAGAGATATGTTCTAGATATACTGGAAAGAGGGGAGGATTTCATCCAATGTTCATTTTTTCTTTGAGTTTTACATGTGCAAAATGTGTACAATCATCCTATTGATGACCTCTTTCTAGACATTAGTTTAGGGGTGGAAAATTGTGGATTTGGTAAGTTTGGCATCCAGCATCGACGAGAGACTTGACCAAAATTCACTTAGAAATCTACTATCCTAATCTAAGACAATGGATTGTGGGATCCCAAACTGTACCCACACTTGCTTAAAGAAGAGCTTAGTAGGATCCTCCATTGTAATACTCTTCTTACAAGACGCCATAATGGCCATCTTAGAGAATCTGTCAATGACCATGAAAATGTAGTCATTGTCTTGCTTAGTATAAGGAAGGCCTGACACGTAATCCATGGAGATGGATTCCCAAGGTCAACCAAGAGTGGGCAGAGGAGTATACATGCCTTGCTTCATGATGGTTTCTTTGGAAATGGCACAGGCAGTGCAGGATCAAATGTACTTTTCAACATCCTGACAAAGGTTCAGCTAATAAAAATATTTTTTCACTATTACCACTATTTTTTGTACTCCAAAATGTCTAGTGACCAGATTATAGTGGGCTTCCCAAATAAGATATGCATGCTCGCTTGTAGGAACACATATGTGTCCCAGGTTTCATAATGGTGCATCCTGGAGGTGAAGATTTGGAGCTTGTTTACCTTCTAGGACTTTTTGGTGTGTGCTTCCAGATCGCTCTTATAAATATGCATCCATCCCAAAGTCTCGTGTCCATAAGAGTTGAGCACACTCATCAAGACCATGAATAGTGGACGACTGAGGCAGTATGCAACATTATTAGTACTACCCTTCTTGTAATTAATGTTCAAATGGAACTATTGCAGGTATGTGGACCATTTTTTATGGCAATCTTTGTGGACGATAACTTTTAATTTTCAAGTACTTTTCTTGAATTTGTTTTGGAAGGAAAGGAAGCTAAATCAAGGGGTATCATAGGGAAAACAAGAAAGATAGTCAACTCTAATGGCATCATAAATATTATGAAGAAAGCGCAATGGGGAATAATTTCACAATTATTCCCACTAGAGGTTCAAACATCAAAATCATCTATTTATCGAGATCTCCAAAAAGCCTTGGATAATCATTCCAAGGTATTTGAGACTCCCAAATACCTCCCACATATTTGTGATCATGATCATGCTATACATTTGATTCCAGGAAGTGTCGCCTTACAGATATCCCTACGCCCAAAAGAGTGAAATTGAACATGTGGTTGCAAAAATGCTAGAGTTCAGTATACTTCAACCTAGCCAAAGTTCTTTCTTTACCCTAGTAGTATTGGTGCAAAAGAACGATGGATCATGGCATATGTGTCTAGATTATAGGGAACTCAAAAATCTTACTATTAAAGATAATTTTCCCATTCTTGTAATTGATGAATTGTTGGATGAATTACATGGATCAATTTACTTCACCAAGTTGGATCTTTGTTTAGAATATATTTAAATTATTATGGAGATTGAAGACATTCCTAAAACAAAATTCAAAACTCATGAGGGTCATTATGAATTTTTGGTCATGCCTTTTGGCCTTACTAATGCACCTTCCACATTACAAGGTTTGATGAGTTCCATTTCCAAACCATTCCTTACAAAAATGTTGTTAGTATTTTTTGATGAATGTGTAAACTACAAGAAGTTTTGGAAGGATCATGTTCAACATGTTGATAGGGTGCTCAAACTATTGGAGAAGAAGCAATTATATGCAAAAAACTCAAAATGTTTCTTAGGAGTACAAGAGCTGGAATACTTGGATCATATTTTATCTCATGAGGGTGTTAAGGTAGACACTAACAAAATTAAATGCATTAAGGAATGGAAGATCCCCACAACCATAAAGAATGTTCAAGGATATCTCAGGTTGATAGGGTATTATCAAAAGTAAATTAAGAATTATGGGAGAATAATAGCACATCTAACAACATTACTGAAGAAAGATGTATTTTCTTGGACTCCAGAAGAAACTAAGGCCTTTGAACATCTTAAAGCGGCAATGTGCCAAGCACTGGTCCTAGCTACACCAGAATCCGCAAAAACCTTTATTGTGGAATGTGATTCCTTAGGAAATGGAATTCATGTTGTTTTAATGCAGGAAGGAAGACACATCTCTTTTGAAAGTCGTCCAATCAAAGGAAAGTATTTACACAAACTTATTTATGAGAAGGAAATGTTGGAATTAATACTACATGCACTAAAGCAATGACAACCTTACCTAATGGGAAGACACTTCAAGGTAAAAATAGATCATGATAGTCTTAAATACTTTTTGGAACAAATATTATCTTCAGAAGAGAAACAAAAATGGGTCGCAAAGATGTTGGATTATGACTTTGAAATCATCTACAAAAAAATGAAGCAAATGTTATTGTTGATGCAATCTCAAGAAAGGATGAGGATGTGGAAGAATTGATTTTTGCCATTTAGAGTATCCAACATGATTGGAAAATCAAAGCAAGGGATGAATGGAAGAATGATGAAGAGTTGTGGACACTCATTCAAAAATTGTACCAATATCCCAGTACATATGATACATTTAGCTGGAAAAATTATTCATTATGGTATAAATGTGGCTTATATATTTATAAGAATTCTGAACTCAAACAAAATATTCTTTTGGAATTTCACAACTCCCCTTAGGAGGGCACTCATGATTTTTAAAAACTTACCATATAGTCAAGATGGTATTTTTTTGGGATGAACTTAAATATGATATTCATAAGATTTTTTGCATAATTTTTTATTTTCCAACAAAATAAAGTTGAGATAATTAAGACCCTGATTTTTTTACAACCTTTAGCCATTTCAAGTCAACATTGGAAGGAGGTCTCAATCGATTTTATCACAGGCTTACCCAAGTCTGAAGGAAAGAGTGTCATCATGTTGGTAGTTGATAGACTTACCAAGTATGCACACTTCTATGCATTATCTCATCCTTTTAAAGACAATACAGTTGCTACTGCATTTATAGAAATAATTCAAAAGCTATTGGAAACCCAAAGATTATTTTCAAGTGACAGATATCCCATTTTCACTGGAAATTTTTGGACGGAATTATTTTATGTTCTTTGTACTCAATTAGCTCATAGATCATCTTATCATCCTTAACCTGATGAGAAAACTAAGATAGTGAACAAATGTTTGGAAGGATATCTTTGTTTCTTTGTATATAATAAACAAACACAATGGGTCAAGTGGTTACCTCTAGCTCAATGATGGTATAACACTTCCTTCCATATGGCAACAAAAATGACCCCATTTATGGAACTTTATGGATATTATCCACCATCCATCAAATCATATTTAAGAGAAAACACTAAGGCTTTAGTAGTGGAAGATCACATCGAGCATCATCAACAAGTTCTCCAACTCCTAAAGGATAACCTCACTTTGACACAAAATCAATTCAAACAACAAGAAGATCAACATCGCAGTGAAATCATTTTTTATGTAGGAAACTAGGTATTTTTGTGGCTACATCCATACAAACAAATGTCACTCAAGAAAGCTAAGAAGGATAATAAATTATCACCCAAGTACTATGGTCCTTGAAAGGTGTTGAAAAATATTGGTACTATGGCATACATCTTAGAGTTTCCTTGGACAATGCAAACCATTCTTCCCGTAACTTTTTTCGTTTATTGCTTATGGTTATGCCAAAAAGTAACATGGGATTGTCCTTACTTATTTTATTGCATAGTTAGCCCATTTAAGCCTCTCAACCATCCCATGGCTAATATATTTAAAATCACCAACTCATCAAGCGATCTTCCTCCACAAGCAATGGAATCTACCCCTTTATATCATACAATATGTTATAATTATTTAATATGAGGGAAAATTTAGTGAATGGCTATCATAAACCCATCCCCCTTGGGGGAACACCATCCTCAGTGTTTAATATCCATATGCAAATAACACATGCTTTAAAACTAAGCACAAATAATATGGAGGTTTATACACACAACTTTGTATAACATTTACAATGTATTTTCCCATACTTAGCTGCTTACCCAACAACTCAATGGATCTAAAATCTATTAAGTCAACCATTTCTTTGTGGATATTTTGTAGTCTTCTTGGTTCATTTTACTATGCACTTCAATCTCTTCAACTTATTATTGTTCCCCTTTGTAGTCAACTTCCTGAACTTACAGTGCAATTTCCTACATCAAAACTTACAATCTCCCATGAGATTCATTGTAGAGGGAACTGCAATGAAATCAAAATGTACCCTCATGACTACAAGAGAATCCCTTGAAATATGACTTATAAATGTGGTCATTCATTCTCTTGCAAGAATGAGTCTTGATAATGACCTGTTAATCACAATGAAATTTCATACAATTATTTAATTTTCTTCCCATTTCTATAGATGATGTCAAAGTCATAACCCAACCTATTTGTAACCCATTTTTTCTGTTCTTCTAAAGACAATATTTGTTCTAAAAAGTATTTAAGACTATCATGATCCATTTTCACCTTGAAATTTCTTCCCTGTGGGTAAGGTTGCCGTTTCTTAAGTGCATGTAGTATTGCCAACATTTCCTTCTCATAAATAGCTTTCTTGAGATGTAGCCATAAAAATACCCAATCACCTACATCAAAACATTTTTCACTGCGATGTTGATCTACCTGTTCTTTCATTTGATTATGCACCAAAGTGGCATTATCCTTTAAAAGTTGGAGAACTTGTTGTTGATTCTTGATGTGATCTTTCATTGCTTGAACCTTTTTCTTCTTGGTATGTCCTTCTATCTTGAGAGTTTGAGGAGTGTTAATTTCTTCCAATGCTTTACAAGATAGAGTTGGATTCATTTCTTGATCCTCGATGTGATCTTTCACTTCTTGAACATTTTTCTTCTTGGTATGTCCTTCTATCTTGAGAGTTTGAGGAGTGGTAATTCTTGCCAATGCTTTACAAGATATGGTCTGATTCATTTCTTCTTTCTTTGGGGTGGGGTCCTAGTGTATATCTTCTTCTTTTCACCTTTCTTGCTCCTTTTCTTCTTTCTCTTCACAATCTATGTAGAATAATTTCTTCTCAGCACACTTATGACCTTTAGTGCATTTTCTATCACAATTGTAACAAAGCGCTTTTTCTCTTTTTTCTTCCAATTGTTGTGGTGTAAACCTTGTAGGTTGTGGAAGGCTAGGAGAAAAAACACTTCCGTCTTTATAGTTGTGAGGGGTATGCTTCCTGGTTTCCATAATTTTGCTTTCCACTATGTCACAAATCCCTTTTACTCTTTCCAATTGTTGTGGTGTTGCTCTAAAGAAGGTGTTGCTCTTTGTATCCTCATAATGTGCTATCATTTCCTCCGTGAAAATTGACCACGTAATAAGTTGTTTACGAGAACAAAGCCCTTCATATCATAAAAATTGATCTGGTTCTAAATATGAAGATGCAATACATACCTTTTTTAACAGTGGTACACCATGTAGATCAAAATATTGCTCCATCTGAGGTATCCAATTTACCGGATCCTTGCCATCAAACTTCCTCATCTTGCTTTTTCTTGATTTTAGGAGCTAGATCTTGAAACGACTGTAACTCTATACTTTCGCATCTTTAAGTTCTGAAATTGTGACCTATAGTAGCCCTCTGTGTCCTCTTTCCAATGACACCAGTCCTATCCATGTTGGATTCTCCAAGAAAGAGTTATGCACAATCTCCCAAGATGACCTAATTATATACCTTTCCAGAAGAGCGAACTTGTATGAAGTGCCACGTGTCACTGTTTCGACCTTTAGCACTGAAAAATATATACAAGAAACTACAGGCCATTCTCTTTCTGTGCCTTCTTAGAAAATTTCAATTTAATGCTAAGAGAGAAAGTTATGAAGATTTTCCCCAGGTCACCTGTTTGGAATGTAATTCAGGAGTCTGCAAAAAGATCAACTTCCTCAGATCATATCTATGCAAATATAGTGAAAAAATATCTGAAATTCGGACCCAAGATTCAGCGCGATCTTTTATCAAATGGGTTTTTTGTATAGCTTCTGAAATGTCACAGAACAAATGTTATAGTGAAAATTCCACGATGACCTGTTTGGAGTAGCGAAACCCTAGAATCCAAAGCTCTGATACCAAATGTTATGAAACCATATTAAGAAAAGATAGAAAAGATAGATCAACGCCTTAGAATTCAGCCTCTTCGAGGGAGCAACCTCCTTTACATTACACAAATTAACAATTCTTGGATGATACAAATAACAAGACCTCCTTTCTATATATAGGAGTCTAAGGGGTCACAATATAATCAGAGCCGAAATAACAATAATAATGTAAGGGCGCAATAATAATAATAGTGGGCTTCTATGGGGCACAATAATAACAATATGGGGACTACATGGGAAAACAATATAATAAGGGGGTTGTACTAATAACAATAAGGGGTTACACTAATAGTATAGGGACCTAACATTATGTTCCAAAGCTTACCGAACCTGGGAAAGGACTTGTTTAATTCCCTTATTGTTGGCTTGGGACTCCGAGGTTTTCAATTTTCTCGACTGCTTGTTTTTCGAGTTGTCCAGGCCCTGTTCTATTTCCATTGTCGCTCGAGTTGGGGTTGCAACTCGAGATGTAGCCTCCATGTCCTGATTAGATTGATCTACTAAGATAGAAAAATGGTTTCCTACTGTGCTAGGCAAGGGCACTTGATTTCTGCTCGAGGGGCTGTTGGGGTCTACTTGTGATGGTCCAACCACTTGACTGGGAGTTTTGTGTGAATTATTTGTTGTGATTGACGATGAGGAATATTTTCTTGCTTGAGGACGTCATCGCTGAACTTCCTTGAAGCCATCTGAGGGGGTAGCTGCTACTAGAGTCGAGGCTTAGTGCGAGAAATCTAGGAATAAGTGTCTATATTCATAGAAAAGTGTACACCTAAATGAGACATTCTCATAGTCAAATGATTGGGAACACAACTCATCTTGGTATCATATTTCCACAGATGCGGGATGTTGAAAAGAGTAAAAAGAAATGATAAAAATAGAATCCAGAAATTCCAGTTTAATTTCTCCTTGAATTAAACAGAGAATTAAAATTTAATTTTGTTCTGATATTAACTTGTAATAGGTAACTAGAGTGTGTTGACTTATTTAACCTAAGAATTTTGAGTTGGAAGTATTTTTGAAGTCATGCATATGTTCTCCCTATATGACAAGGGTCTAGGATGTGTTAAGTATGAGTTGCAATTAGATAACTCAATTCATTGAGTTAAGTCAAGTTAAATTAGTTCCAAACTGTTTGAGGAACTAATAGTGATTTAACAGTCAATTGGTGCACTAATACATTAACTAGCGCTACTCCATTTAACTGAATATTCCTTCATCAGAAACTCATACATGTCGATTCTAAGAAAGACCCAGTTGATACTGTAGTGCATAGACAATGTACTATTTGTTGTAGAATTTTTTGAGTTGTACAGATAGTACATGCAATCAAGAACTGATCCTTGAAGGGATTGCACTGGCTTCCCTTTAACATGGGCTAATTAGCCATAGTAATTATGCAAGGAAATAGGGACTTGGAGAGCAGGAGAATTGGCTACGTCTTGGCCAAGAGTTTTCTTGTGACTTGGAGATTGATTTTACTAAGTGCTGGAATTTTTCTTGAGAGAACAAGCATTTTATTATCATCTTCGATTTCTGATTAATGAAATACATATAGTGGGGTTTTGAGCTGTGTCTTTCCCCAAATATTTATTGTGTTATGTGTCATTGATTTGTCTTCCTCTTGTTATTATTTTTTTCATCGATCTATTGAATTTCACTAGTTGATAGTAGAAGTAGATTCTTGTCCCGTGCTTTATTAAATTGCATGAGCTTGTGAATATACAAGAAAATTCTACATGGTATCAAAGCTAGAATTGTAGAAATTTTCTCCATGGTATGGGAGGCAGATTTTTTTGGGCCACAAGTTTGCAGAGAAGATCTGAAAAATTTTGTATAAATTCTTCAAAAACAAATAGCAGATCTGGATTCCTTGTGAAAATTTTCCCAAATTAAAAAAAAAAAATGATTGAATCAATGTTTCGATGTGGGAGATATCATTGACTTAAAATCTATTTTTTTCAAGAAAATTTCATGATAACGGGACAAATAAAACAAATTGGTTTGTTAGCCAAGAACCTGTATGGACTTGAGGTACAATATGCATGAAAAGCCTTGAGGAGTAAGGAAAAGGTTAGAGACTTGGTGTTTGAGAAGGAAAGTAAATTACCTCTCAACATGCAACCCTTGAAGAAGCAATCTCAGAAGCAGCTTCAGGAAGTTGTTGAGAAGCCACAACTAGAGAAGATGAGAGGAGACCGAGTGGATGAATCCACTCATGTAGAGACATCTAGTAGGGGGAAGTTTTGAGCCAAAAGGGGCAGAAGGATCACATGCAGCCATACCTCTAGGTGTGAGGTGGGGTGATGTAAAGTGATAATCCCAAGTGGGATGAAATTAGGGAGGATCCATGAGATTTTTTAACTCATGGATCATACCTTGCTATGGGATCCCAAAGTACATAGTAGTAGGATGAATCAGTGGGATTGATGTAGTTAGAAATCCGAGTGACAAAGGCTAGAGTAGTCAGATACTGAAGAAGCGCAGAGAAGGTTTGACAATAGTGCGCAAAGGTAGAGTCAACAGAAGCACAAAGTTTATAGTCAATAGAGGCAATAGAAGTCGGAGACTTTGATGACAGAGGCATCATTCTGATTCAGGTTGGATGTTTTTTTTGTTTCTGGAGTTGCTAGAGCAACAACATTAGAGAGAAGTGTTGCATTCTAAACATTCCAAAGGTTCAGGATCAAGATCAAGTTGAATTCCTCTCTTGTTGAGAGGGAGTGTTGAAAATAACAAAAAGAAATGATAAAAATAGAATCCAGAAATTCCAGTTTAATGTTTCCTTGAATTAAACTAAGAACTAATAACAATTTTTATTCTCATAGAAAATTGTAATATTTAACTAGAGTAAGTTGACTTAGTTAACTTAATAATTTCAAGTTTGATGTCTTTCTGAAGTCATGTATATGTTCTCTCCATATTATAGGGGTACACAGTGAGTTAAGTATGAGTTGTAATTAGTTAACTCAGATTACTGAGTTAAGTCTAGTTAAATTAGTTCCAAACTATTTGAGGAACTAATAGTGAGTTAACAGTTAGTTGCTGCACTAATGCATTAACTAGTGCTACTCCATTTAACTGAAGATTCCCTCATCAGAAACTCATGCATATCAATTTTGAGAAAGACCTAGTTGAGACTAGAGTGCAGGGATAGTGTACTATTTGTTGTAGAATGTTCTGAGTTTTACGAATAGTGCGTGCAATTAGGATCTGGTCCTTCAAGGGATTGTGTAGTTTTGGATGTACTCGTTTCCCTTTAATATGGGCTAATCAGCCATAATAATTACGCAAGGAACTAGGGACACGGAGAGTAGGACAATTGGCTAAGTCTTGGTGAATAGTTTGCTTGTGAGTTAGAGATTGATTTTATTGAGTGTTGGTATTATTCTTGAGATAACAAGCATTGTATTATCATCTTGGATTTCTTATTAATGAAATACAGATAGCGGGGTTTTAAGTTGTGGCTTTCCCTGGATATTTACTTTGTTATGCGCTATTGATTTGTCTTCCTCTTTCTATTATTGTTTTCATCAATCTATTGGCTTCTTCTGGTTGATTGTAGAAGTACATTCTTATCCTGTACTTTAGTAAATTGTATGAGCTTCTGAATCTAGAGGAACGTTATGCACGGGAGAGGTTGGGAAATGTTCATATACACAAAAATCCGAGCATACGAGGAAAATATTCTATGTAGTGTGATCTCAGAGACTTGGATGAAGTATCCTATAGAATTTCCAATTAATTCCAGGACATCGAGCTCCCAAAATTCCTCTGGAAGAGAATACAATTGAACCCATATAAGAGCAACTAAGAATTGTTCCTTCTCCGGGTTATAACAAGGTTCCCAGTGTCTCATGAAAATACCCACATTATTCATCAAATAAGGTCCATTGTCCATGATTCACTTCCTATCTTCCAGATATTGAAAGATGACTGTGAAGAAACCTTTTGCACGTAGCTAGAGTTAAAACAGGGATTTTTGTTTCCATTTAAGCTGGATCCATCACAGAATATCAGCTTCTCTGTGCCAAATACACATGAATACACATATGATTGCATAATCCTGCATGAACTGGTGGGATTGTTCCATACGACTACTGGGTATCACCACATTTGGGTTCTTGGTTGCCTTTGGTAAGCAACGACCTCTCATACGCAATTTCGCCTGGGCACCTAGGGCCGACTATTTTGGATGTTTTCAATTTTGCTAGCCAGATTTGAACGCAAGGGCAACATAGGGGTGTGATGCACCGGTGAGAACATATTTGAATGAGGGGGAAGATCCCCCTCCTCCAGGAGGCCCCATCGTGAGCCTTCTCAGACTGACAGTGATGTTAGGGTGCAGTGGCGTCTTCGGAGCGTGTAGAGAAGGTAGACGACACAGGGATTAAGATAATGCCATTTGTAAATTTTGACAAGCCAATATAGAATGAAATTTCAAATAGAACCAAAAATATCTGAAAAAACATAGAATTAGGAAAAAAAATATATCCAAAATTTGTGTAAATGAATTTGAGTGTTAAATTTCTATGAAACAATACTATGGGTTGTTATGTAAATTAACCAAGATAAAAGGAGCTATCAAAAACACTGTGAAAATAGTGTATCTATTTTTTACTCAATATTCAACACTGACAAAAAGAAAAACATTTATAATGATGTTAAATGAAGACACAATGAGATAAATGAGAAAACCATGCTAGAAACATTGTTTAGAAACAAAATGAAAACTAATGGAAAGTGATGAAAATACTTAAAAATGAATTTAAATCATGGTTTTATGTAAAACAACCAATTTATGATTGTTATGATAGAGGGACAATATTTGAAATATAATTTTATCTTTAAATTCGTTATAGTCTTAGTAAAATGTATCCTTCAATACTTTAAATTTCATGATATGTCATGTGTTGAATCTATCATTCAACATGATAAAACTACTAAGTTTCAATGATTGATTTGATTTGTTAAAAAATTACCTAAAGTAATGGTATTCCATTTTTGATATTGTTTGGGAAACAAGTATATACAATATTATGTACAATGTATGAGTTTGTGGCATTAGCAACCCATTGCGCTGATACTTTGAAAGTAATGTTTTAGATACATGTGGGGCTAAAATGATTTTATAGATATAGAGGAGTTCAATATAGAGACAAAAGAAAAGGTTGTGGTTTTTGATGATGTAATCAGTTCACGTCCTATGGGAATCAACAAGAAAGTGCATGAGTAAGTTACTAATAAATACCTGATAATTTATTGAATATTATACAAGTTAAATGAATGCTTATGCTTAGTTGCATATCGCAAATGCTCACGAACTACAATGTTGAAAATAGATAGTTTAACTTTTATTAGATATGGAGAAAATCAAAAAACTTATATTAGATATGGAGAAAATTATCTATGAGGAAGAGAAAAACACAAATCAAACTATTTTTGTATATGTATAATGTTTTTGTATACATGAATATTAATATGTTCCATGGACAATGTTAATGATTCAAATTGGAAAATTATATTGTTTGTCATCCATATTGATGCTTTTAGAGTGGAAAAGGTAGAGGAATCAACTCGCAATACCATTTTTACTGGTGTGACCAAATTTGGAAAATTAGGGTCTGAAACCTTCCAGGAGAATTTTTGAGGCATCAAATAATGGTTTTTTGGGGTAAAATTCCACTTTAGCGCAGCATATTTTCTTCCTATTCAATATATGGATACATTTCCAATGGAACATGAATCACCTCAATCAAATTCCATATGAAAAAGTCATGCCGCTTGGAAGCTGACCTTCCTTTATTGTCTACAATAATTTGAGAGGATTCCATGTGATCCCCCATTACTCATGGAAAACGGGGCTAGCCATGTGATAATAACGAATAAGACTCAAGAATAGCCCATAGTGCAACTCTAGTTAAGAGATGAAGGAGTCAAATCTAACCAATTAGTAGGCTATCGAGTTATGTTATAGTTGGGCCACTATGAGAAAAATAGGTTCCAAATGTTTTTGAGTGCATATTGTTCCATAGATGTGTAGAGTTAGCCAATACGAATAGGGAGGGAGCACAAAGAGAGGATGTATGCATTGTAGTATACCACGAGCCATGTGCCTTACTTCTTTATAGTTGCATCCATTTGCTATTTAGGGAAAGAGAGTAGAGGAACCTTACCTTCCAGTTGAGTTTTCCCTAAAAAGGTTTTCGGAGGATATATATTGTGTCAATTATGGTTTGTGAGCTTTTAATTTGATGCTATATATTTTTTGAACAACTATGATTATCATGGATACACAATAAAAAATAATTTATAGATCTAGAAATATAAAGAGAAATAAACTCGCATAGTGCAAATTTCAATTTTCTAATTATAATTCTATGAGATAAGTTGTGACAAGCTATCTAGTGCAATATCCATGGTAGTGATAGATCATATTAGTATTATAGTAGGTGTACTTGGGTATAGGTTAGCGAATTGCAAGGGATCTAGATTGACTGATCGAAAAGTAAAAAAACCTCAGCCATGGCCAATGAATATGTGAATAACCCTCCTGATCCTGTAGATGAGAGTTTTTTGTGACTTGAAATGCAAGTTGAATATATAATTCATAACATGAATCTCCTCATGGTGGCCCTGACCAATAAGCTTAGGCTATTCAAAGAATATGGGGTTTCTAACCTAGAGGTCTGATTTGAGGGAAAATCAAGAGATCGATAAGAAACAAAGAAGGAGTTGAAGAAATAACTTGAAAAAGATCATCCTAGTTTGGGTGTCATGAACCATTCACAACCCTTTTTGAAAATGGAAGTGAGGATTGATATCAAGACATATCAATGTGAGATTATGCTCTGAAGTTAAACCATTGGTTGCAACAATTAAAGGTTTATTTCAATCTTCATCATATAGAATAAGAAAACAATATTTCAGTTACTTGGTGGGAAAGAAACATGGATACTTTAAGGTTGGAGGGATATCCTCCAATGACTAAGTGGGATGACTTTAAAACCCTTGTAAAATAAAAAATTCAACCTATTATATATGCAGGGGATAGGTGGATCTAGTGGCACGACTTTAGGAAGAAGCACAAACAATGTGACAACCCAAACCTTAATTTCCTCATGAAATACAATGTAAATATTTTTACAAAATATATTAAAAATGTGTGGAGTTAAAGGGACACATATACCAAAGCTAAGGAGGTTTCTTTCTTGGGATACATAAGGTTTCTTATGCAAGAAATATGAACTATTTTTGGTAGCCATTAAGGTTCGTTGGTGTGTTTGTTTAATGAAATTATTATCTTAAATTAATCACACTAAAAGAGAAGGATGAGGACCATGTTATCTTGGAAAACATTACAAGGAAGCAAGGATAGTAAGGTAAATCTCTCGATCGAAGAGGAAAAATAAGGGGGTTCGACCTCAATCAGGACATTTGATTGAGTTAGCCACAAAGCAAGGGGGATTTGATATTCATTCATAAATAGAAAAACATAGAAGAGGAGGAAAAAAAAGCATTTTTGCAGAAGATAAGAGAAGACAATGATATCAGTTTGGTTGGAAAGATTGGCATGAATAAGGTATCTCCTTGGTGAGGAACAATGGCCTCTAGATTCCTTGTATAGCTAGAGGGTGGCAATGGGCTTTCTCTGGATTCTCATGATGGCTAAGGTGGAGGGTTTTTACTTGAATTCCTATAGGGAGGACCTATAATGCATTTCTTGTTGTTTGATTCTACAGGGGGTTATGGATTCATCAAAGCGGGTTGAACCAATGTCTTTTGCTTGAAGGATGGAGATTTGCTTGTCTAGATTCCTTTAACATTCTTGGGTAGAGGCATCTAGAGTCTAGATTCCATGTGTGTGGTTAGGTAAAGAAGAAGCCTCTAGATTCACTGTGTATTTTAATTGGCTGCCATTAAGTAGTTGGAGGGTGGAGGAAGCTGGCCTTTGGATTCCCTCTGCATTTTTTAAATACTATGTGGTTGGTGAGTCAAGGAAGGAGGTCCTGCAGATTCCATGGTTCAACTAGAAATTGGCATTTTCATCCCTTATGCAAATCCCCTCTATCTCTAGAACCTGGCTCAGGGGTGAGAGTTGCAAGTGATCTTAGATGTAGTTGTCTATGGTTGGGTGGAGAGTCCTTGTCTCAGACTTAGTTTCCCTCAATATTTTCAAGATAAGTACTCTTGTGTTTCTTAAATGTAATGAACATATGTTTCATTTCTGGATTGAATTGGTGCATATAAATCTAATAAATATATGTTTTCATTTCTGGATTGAAATAATGCATATAAATGTAATGGACATATATTGTGTTCCTATTATTCACATGAATAGTTAATATACTGCACAATTTTAAGGGAAATAAATTTGTCTATAAGAGCTTGATCCCAATCATAACAATAAATAGCACATGAACTCTTTTCATTCCATGTATAACGATTACATTGGAGACAACTTCTTGTGATAGGGTCTTTGCGTATATGCTAGATATAAGCCTATGTTACAACTTATGGGGTAATGTGTTTCTGTAATGTATGGTATCCTCTTGCAACTATAATAACCTTTGACTTTACATCAGGGGCTTCTTCTGCCTTACGTTTTTAGCAACATGCATTCCCACCCTGGTGGCATGGTGCTAAACCTTCGCATGTTGGATACCATCATTTGTTCCATACCCTGGTGGTGAAATGGTGTGGAAGATTCTTTCTTGAATGGCTACTGATAGCCATGGTGTTCCAGGGATCAATACCTCCTTCAGAGGCGTAAAACTCTGGATGCTTCTTAGGGCCAAATCTCTTGGAGGTCTTCAACAAGTGCCACAATTTTTTCGGTCAAAGCATTGAAGGCCTTAAGGTGCACTTTACCGTGTGAATCTTTGAGAAGTATTGATATCCTCATATCTTCCTTGACATATTACGAATCCCATGGATTTAGGAAGTTCAAGCCTAACATAAGCTTAGGAGGGATAACACTAGTGGGAGTGTTGGGTCCCTATAATACTAGTGATTACCCCATTACTATTGTAGTTATACCCCCTATTTATATTGTTGTGCCCCTATTACCCCCATATTGTTATTTCTGTGCCCCATAGAATCCCTCTATTGTTATTTTTGTGGCTTTATATTATTATTGTTAGGTCGGCTGGATTATATTGTGACTCCTTAGACTCCTATATATAGAAAGGAGGTTTTGTCATTTGTATCATCCAAGAATTGTTCATTTATGTAATGTAAAGGAGGTTGCCCCCTCGAAGAGGCTGAATTCTAAGGCGTGGATTTATCTTTTCTATCTTTTCTTGAGCTGGTTTCATAACATTTGGTATCAAAGCTTTGGATTCTAGGGTTTCGCTGCTCCAAACAGGTCATTGTGGCATTTTCGCTATAACGTTTTTTCTGTGACGTTTCAGAAGTCGCAAAAAAAACCCATTTGAGAAGAATTGGCGCTGAACCTTGGGTCCAAATTTCAGAGCTTTTCGCGCGATATTTTCGGAGATATGATCTGAGGAAGTTGGCCTTTTTGTAGACTCCTGAATTACATTCAAAACAGATTCAAAGGTTGAAACAGTGACTCGTGGCACGTCGTACAAGTTCGCTCTACTGAACCAGTCTAAAAGCAAGTCACTGTGGGAGATTTCACATAAATCTTCCTTGGAGAATCCAATTTGGCTCAGACTTGTGGCATTGGAAAGAGGACGCAGAAGGCTACTGCAGGTAGCAATTTCAGAATTGGATGATCTGAAATTACAGAGATACATCAGATTCAATATCAGGCTTCTATAAAGTGAAAAAAGGTGTGTAGTTTTTTTTTTTAATTTTTGTGTAAGCTTGGTTTAACGGAATTCAAAGGGCATAGTAAAACATTATTATCAGTAACTGATGCCCCGAGGAAAGAAAATGCAAACACCTAGTAAGGAACCTGAAAGCTCTAGCATGACTCATGAAGAAGAGGAAGAAATGCTACATGATATATCAAAATTACAAGAACAAGTGCAACAAATGTCACGCTCACAAAAGCTAACAGAAGCTAAGATAAGTGGCGTGGAATCTAAGGTAAATGGCGTGGAATCTAAGATAAATGGCATGGAAGCTAAGATGGATGGCATGGAAGCTAAGGTGAATGGCATGGACGCTAAAATTGATGGCATGGATGATAAGATGGATGAATTGAAGAAGTTGCTACAAGAAAGGGTCACTAATGGTGAAAAGGTTGTAAAGGAAACTCATGATGAGAATAAAAGAAATGTTAATCATGATTCCATAGACTCTAATGTTGGATCGAAGACGCACCATGTTCCAAAAATCGATATGAGGAAGTTTGATGGCAAGGATCCCGCCACATGGATATTACAGATGGAGCAATTCTTCGATCTCAATAATGTGCAAAACACACAAAAGGTACGTATGGCAACTTTATATTTGGAACCAAATCAGTTTGTATGGTATCAATGGCTTTGTTCTCGTAAACAATTTATCACTTGGGCAATTTTTACGAAAGAATTGATAGCACATTATGAGGATACAAAAAGCAACACTTTTTTTAGCCAATTGATAAGTCTCAAACAAAAGGGTTCAATAATGGAGCACATTGAGGAGTTCCAAAAATTGAACATAAGGGTAAAAGATATTCCAGAGGAGCATAGGATTGATGTGTTCATAGGGTCTTTAAAGGATAATATCCAACATGATGTGCGCCTTTGGGAACCTGATTCATTAGAGAAGGCATTCAGGTTAGCAAGAAAAATGGAAAGCAAAATTATGGCAACTAGGAAGCATACCGTTCACAACTATAAAGACGGAAGTGTTGTTGCCCATAGTCTTCCACAACCTACAAGGTTGACACCACAACAATTGGAAGAAAAAAGAGCAAAAGGGCTTTGTTACAATTGTGATAGCAAATACACGAAAGGTCATAGGTGTGCTGAGAAGAATTTATTCTACATAGATTGTGAATAGGAAGAAGAAAAGGAGCAAGAAAGGTCAAAAGAAGATATATTCCAGGAACAAAGCCTAGATGAAGAACAAATAAATCCGACCATATCTTGTAATGCATTGGCGGGAATTACCACTCCTCAAACCATCAAGATAGAAGGACAAATCAAGAAGAAAAAGGTAATAGTGTTGATTGATTCAGGAAGCACCCACAATTTTATTCATTGTAGGGTAGCAAAAGAATTGAATTGCTTCCTATATCCAGCACCAGAGTGTCAAGTGATGATTGCAAATGGAGGAACAATAAATTGTTCTGGAAAGTGCCATAATATCAAGCTATCCATGGGAGAATATGTATTGACTAGCCCAATGCTTTCCATTCCAATGGGAGGTGCTGATGTTGTACTAGGAGTCCAATGGCTACAATCCTTGGGTACAATAGCTTTTAATTTTCAAGAACTTTTCATGAAATTTTCTATGGAAGGAAAGGAAGTTGAATTAAGGGGTATTGCAGGGAAACCAGGAAAGATAATCAGCTCTAATGGCATGACAAAGCTTCTAAAAAAGGAGCAAAGAGGTGTAATTGCACAATTATGTTCGCTAGATGTTTCCACATTGGAATCATCTATTTCTCCAGATCTCCAAAAAGTCTTGGACAATCATTCCAAGGTATTTGAGACTCCCAAAGGTCTCCCACCTATGCGTGATCATGATCATGCTATTCATCTGATTCCAGGAAGTGTTCCTCCAAACATCAGGCCGTACAGATATCCATATGTCCAAAAAAGTGAAATTGAACGTATGGTTGCAGAAATGCTAGAGGCTGGTATAATTCAACCGAGTCAAAGTTCTTTCTCAGCTCCAGTAGTATTGGTGCACAAGAAGGATGGATCATGGCGCATGTGTCCAGATTATAGGGAGCTCAACAAGCTCACTATTAAAGATAAGTTCCCCATTCCTGTTATTGATGAATTACTGGATGAATTGCATGGATCAATTTACTTCACCAAGTTGGATCTTCGTTCAGGATATCATCAAATTAGAATGAAGATTGAAGACATTCTGAAAACAGCATTTAGAACTCATGAGGGTCATTATGAATTTTTGGTCATGCCTTTTGGCCTTACCAATGCACCTTCAACATTTCAAGGTTTGATGAATTCAATTTTCAAACCATTCCTTAGAAAATTTGTGTTAGTATTTTTTGATGATATACTAATCTACAGCAAGTCTTGGAAGGATCATGTTGAACATGTTGACAGGGTGTTACAACTATTGGAGGAGAAACAATTATATGCAAAAAGATCCAAATGTTTCTTTGGAGTCCAGGAGGTGGAATATTTGGGTCATATTGTATCTCATGAAGGAGTTAAGGTAGACCCTAGCAAAATTAAAGCCATTAAGGAATGGAAAATCCCCACATCCATAAAGCATCTGCGAGGATTTCTTGGGTTGACAGGGTATTATCGCAAGTTTGTTAAGAATTATGGGAGAATAGCAGCACCTCTAACAACATTATTGAAGAAAGATTCATTTTCATGGACTTCGGAAGCAACAAAGGCCTTTGAACATCTTAAAGAGGCAATGTGCCAAGCACCGGTCTTAGCTACGCCGGACTTCACAAAAACCTTTATTGTGGAATGTGATGCTTCAGGAAATGGAATTGGTGCCGTTCTAATGCAAGATGAAAGACCCATTGCTTTTGAAAGTCGTCCAATCAAGGGAAAGTTTTTAAACAAAGCTATTTATGAGAAGGAAATGTTGGCAATACTCCATGCACTTAAGAAATGGCGACCCTACCTAATGGGAAGACACTTCAAGGTAAAAACGGATCATGATAGCCTTAAATACTTTTTAGAACAAAGATTATCCTCTGAAGAGCAACAAAAGTGGGTCACAAAGATGTTGGGTTATGACTTTGAAATCATCTACAAAAAAGGGAAGCAAAATGTGGTGGCAGATGCACTCTCAAGAAAGGATGAGGATGTGGAAGCATTGTTGTGTGCCATTTCTATTATCCAACCAGATTGGATAAACGAAGCAAGGGAGGAATGGAAGAACGACGAAGAAGTGTGGGCACTTATTCAAAAGCTACAACAAGATTCCAGTACTTCTGATACATTTAGCTGGAAAAATGATTCGTTATGGTACAAAGATCGCTTATACCTCTGTAAGAATTCCCAGCTAAAACAAAAGATTCTTATGGAATTGCACACTTCTCCCTTAAGAGGGCACTCAGGATTTTTAAAAACTTACCACAGGGTTAAGAAGGAATTTTTTTGGGATGGCCTTAAATCAGATATTCAAAAGTTTGTGGCAGAATGTTTGGTTTGCCAGCAAAATAAAGTTGAAACAATTAAGACACTAGGTCTATTACAACCTTTATCCATTCCAAGCCAACGTTGGGAGGAGGTTTCAATGGATTTTATCACAGGTTTACCCAAGTCTGAGGGAAAGAGTGTCATCATGGTGGTAGTTGACAGACTTACCAAGTATGCACACTTTTGTGCATTATCACATCCATTTAAAGCCAGTACAGTTTCTACTGCATTTATGGAAACAGTTCAAAAGCTACATGGAAACCCAAAGATTATTGTAAGTGACAGAGATCCCATTTTCGCTGGAAATTTGTGGACAGAATTATTTTCTTGTCTTGGTACTCAGTTAGCTCATAGCTCATCTTATCATCCTCAATCTGATGGGCAAACTGAGATAGTAAACAAATGTTTGGAAGGATATCTTCGTTGCTTTGTATCTGATAAACAGACACAATGGGTCAAATGGTTGCCTCTAGCTGAATGGTGGTATAACACTTCCTTCCATACAGCAACAAAAATGACCCCATTTATGGCACTTTATGGGTATCAACCACCATCCATCACATCATATTTAAGAGAAAATTCTAAGGTTCAGGCAGTGGAACATCACATCGAACATCAACAACAAGTCCTTCAACTCTTAAAGGATAACCTCGTGTTGGCACAAAATAGAATGAAACAACAGGCAGATCAACATCACAGTGAAAGAAGTTTTCATGTAGGTGATTGGGTATTCCTACGGCTACAACCATATAAGCAAATGTCTCTAAAGTAAGCTAAGAAGGATAATAAATTATCACCAAAGTATTATGGTCCGTACAAGGTGTTGGAAAAGATTGGTACTATGGCATACAAATTGGAGCTTCCTGCAGCTTCTCGATTGCACCCAGTTTTCCATGTTTCATGTTTAAAGAAGGTTATAGGTGACAAGCTCCCAATTCAAACAATATTTCCAGAACTTGACGAGGAAGGAAAAATTATATTGGAACCGGAAGCAATCACAGAAACAAGAACTCGACAGCTACGAAATCGATCAATTTCAGAGTATCTTATCAAGTGGAAGAACTTATCCGCTGAAGATTCCACATGGGAGGATGAGAATTTTATGCAGAAGTATCCAGAACTGCTCAAGCATTGAGGACAACACTTTTTTGAAGGAGAGGGGCATGCTGGGTCCCTATAATACTAGTGATTACCCCATTACTATTGTAGTTATACCCCCTATTTATATTGTTGTGCCTCTATTACCCCCATATTGTTATTTCTGTGCCCCATAGAATCCCTCTATTGTTATTTTTGTGGCTTTATATTATTATTGTTAGGTCGGCTGGATTATATTGTGACTCCTTAGACTCCTATATATAGAAAGGAGGTTTTGTCATTTGTATCATCCAAGAATTGTTCATTTATGTAATGTAAAGGAGGTTGCCCCCTCGAAGAGGTTGAATTCTAAGGCGTGGATTTATCTTTTCTATCTTTTCTTGAGCTGGTTTCATAACAGGGAGCTTAGTAAGCCATAACATCCATGGTGAAGTGATGGTATATATCCAGAAAGTTGTAGAACCTCTGCAACCAAACCATAAATGAATCCATGCTTAAATGGAAAAGTTCTACATAGAGCTACATTGTGTTGAAGTTGGGTGGGGATTCAACTTATAGTTTAATTAGATAAACTTATGTGATTGGTCTAATGGAAGACCTATCCATGGAATCTTTAGATTGGATGCCCATATTTTTGCAATCGTTATTGGGTGCAGGAAGTGTGACATGGCTTGGAGGCTACATCCGAGGAGTTTTTTTTTCATCACAAAAGAATTAAAGGGATCATTGGGAACTGGACCAGCTAAAACCATATCTTGGAGGCAGAGAGCCTTATTATTGGTCAGAGTGGGGCCCACCTTACAACTCAAATCACTATACTCTTCCCAGAAGTGGATTTGAAATGTAATAGGGAAATATCAGGATGATTTCACATGGGATGACCTAGAATTGTTACAATGTGGACCAATTAGAAGCAGGAGTTGTGCGGAGGTGCGGCCCAATGATCCACATAAACTCAGGGGTTCTACCGTGGAAGCCCAAAATTTTCATGTTATGGGAGCATCAAGGTGTTGAAATCAGGATGACATGTCCCGAAGGTCCCACCCCAGAGACACAAAGGGGAACATGTGTGGGAAGCATTGTGAAAATATGCCAAGGTGAGTTGGAGGAGGATGATGTGGTGTTGTAACCTTATGGAACAACTAGAAGCAAGGGTGGGTGAAGGTAAATCACACCAACTAAAGTGTCCTAGAGATCCCATCAAGGATGCATGGCGAGGAGCAGTTGAGAAACAGTAGGGATAATGAGACTGGAGAGACGTGGAAATGATCCATTGTAACAACCCCGAAATTAAAACATGCAACTAGTTAGATTAATCATACGGTTTATAATCAACACATAATTTATCAACTATTTAACATCGAATTTCATAAATATGAGCAGAGAAAACTTACCTGTGGCGATGATATTCCTTCCTTGTGATTTCAGAGTTGAACGCTATTTGAATCTATTTGAATCTTGCTAATAGCACAAAGTTTTGGGGACGAGTCTCCACCTGACCGTAGGCTCAAGTGCACAAGATCTTGCTACAACTCGCCACCCCCGAGCCCTAAATCAACGTACTACTGCCAAGGAATCCTTTTTCTCACCACACTTTTCTCCTAATAGAATGGATAATGGAATGATGGAATGATCTCTTATCTTCCTCACCATCTATTAAATAGAGCAAACATTGGAAGGGAAACCGCATGCACACGCTCCATGTGTCAACATGCAACTTTTATTTCTTTATTTTAGGTTTAACTTAATTTAGCAATTCTCTTAATATAATTTTTTCTTATTTTATTAATTTTTACTTTTTGATAACTTTACTTATTTTTTACTATATTTATAGTTCTCTTAATTTAACTTTTTCTTATTTTATTTTACTTTTTGTTGACTTTACTTATTTTTACTATTTTTAGAGTTTATTTTTATTTATATTTATTTAGAACTCTGCTATTGTTATTTATTATTTTATTTATTTATTATTATTATATTTTCTTAATTATTTATTATTTACTATTATTATCTTTTCTTCATTGTTTATCATTTATTTTCTTATATTTTAATATTATATTGTATTATTTCTTATTTCTTATTTTTATTATTATTAGGGGACATTACATACTCCCCCTCTTTAAAGAACTTCATCCTGAAGTTAAATTGAATCATTTAATATTTTATTTATTTGAACTAGTATAACTAGCAGGCATTGAAAGTTTTCACAATACCTGGGAAATCTCAAGGAATCTCTGTCATTTTCCCACTTTCGGAACCAGGCATAAGCCTCCCTGGTCTGTATCCTAGTCCAAGGCTGGCCCTAAGGCTCGAGCCTAACTCAGATCTCATCTGCCCCAAGGCAAGCATCCGGTATGGTATTCAATGACTCTAGGCATCTTGCAAGGTTGGCCCACTCCCTCCACAACTACTAAAGCGCACAACCCCAGGCATCAAATTCCTTACACCTCCACTATAATTCGGCATCCCAATCCAATAATAGGCACCTAGTCTAGAACATCAGGTACTTGGCCTCCTCAAGACGGTCCCATAGCCCTTCAAGAGCTATCCATCAAGAGCTATACAAGACAAAGGAACCACTGGCACATGTAGTGTTGATTGAGTATATCCCCAGCCCATATGGTGTTACATATTCTCCCTCGCAAGTATGGGCTCCCACAAGATTATCAAATAATCCGGCCCTCTTGGCCCATTTGTGGAGTTCCTGTAAGTCACCACATCTCAACATGCAACCACTGCATTAGTTATAATCATAATATCATGGAAAATAATCTACGTGCCAACTCTTGCACGTCATCCTGATAAGATACCATCATTGTTAATCACCACATTTTGAATAGTAGAGAACTTCATGCTCATGCATGTCATAAAATTTGCATGCAATTACCACATGCTTCACATCATAAAATACCCTCATAAGTTATAACGTCAAGATATTAGCATCAAAGATATATCATGACATCAATATAACCTCATATCATAACATCATAATCCTTGTGCCACATTATGCATATAATATCTATCATGAGCATATAACATGATTATCATAACAAAATAAATAAATAAGAACTATATGTGCCTCATTGCCACATACCATGATATCATGGAACATCATCACAACATCATACTTTGATATTTCCATGTTGACATAAACAAATAACTAAAACCATAACATTATACCTAGTACCACAAAGTATCAATAAAATTTAAGTAATTAGACACGATTCAGATGTTTAGAAAAACTTTATTAAAAAAATATTCCCTTACGTCATCCTATTTTTTTTTGGCAAAATCATCATTATAATTCATTCATTTCCCTTGATTTTGCTTAAATCTTTGTGCCAAATCTTAACAAAAGTTTAAAATCCATACTTTGCTTGACTACTATTATTGTCATGTTTTCATCAAGGTACCAATTACTTTTCAATAATCATTTCTTGTTCTTTCTATTAGGAAATTAACTATTTACCTAGGGGGTATAGTCATCATTGTTAAATTTCAAGGGGTGACAGCCTGAGAGCAATGTTAACCAATTAAACTTTTAATACGCCCAAATGACTATGAGAATTCAATTGCATATATTTGCAATTATACAAATTGCATCTATATCCTTATATAAATGATACTCCCAACCATAAATGAAATCCAAAATCACACAAATCTACACCCTTGCAAGGTCAAACTCTTACATTAATTCTATTAAAATATAAAATGTTAGTAACTAAGATACAACATAGGGACATGATCACATTATTGCTACCAACCCTTAAATATCTAAAGGGAGCATGATCGAAATAATCAAGAAATTATATTTTAGATGGCTTATTGTGGATGAGCATCATGAGATAGCTTGGTACCTTTATAATAAATTGATGAAATCAAGTCATAATTGACACAACATCAAAAACTCACATAATTTAATAAGAGATACCATATTAACAGTTATTCTAAAACTAATGCCAACAAGGTCAAGATAATTCCCCCTATGTCAAATGTAACTTTCATCTATTAGTATCCACCACCTTAACAACTATATCAAAAGAAAATCAACAATAAATAAAATTGACATCCTAAATTAATAGACAAGTATATATTAGGTAACCAATCAATAATCAAGAAAGTTAAACGGTGTTAATGCCTCAAAATGTTTTAAAAATAATTGCAATTGCAACAATCTATTTCTATATAATTTGTTTAATATATTTTTCCACAAAGTAAATAAAATACTCTTGTTTTTTCTTTAATATATATTCAAAATTAAATTCTCTCAATATTTAAAATATTGTTACTAATTATATTCAAAATGTCACTCAAATTATTATCAACTATGAAATTTATAAAATTCATAGATTCGCAATTTTAAATATAATTTGTCAACTATACTTATATTTTAAACACATATTAAATATATCAAAACACTTCTTTTGTATACAAATTTATGATAACAATTAATAATATCTACATACATACAATTTTATATCATGTAATATATAATTTATTTATTTTTTTTACTAACATTTTATTAGAATTCACATTACTTTACATAACGATTAATTATTATTACCACATATTTCACAATCAATCAATTTATTATATAATTTTCTACTAAATACAATAGATTTATTTTACTTCTTAAAAAGCCACTCCACTGTCACAAAATGCCGTTTATCTCTTACTGCTACTCAATTCGAATTATTGCGGCTTTATTTTAAGTAAATTACATGTGTTGAATTTGAATTAGTCAACACATGTGGAAGCCTATCAGATATGTTAAGTGGGTGGGTCTGTGTGTTTCCGTGTACATGGATTTTAAAATGGGAAGCTTTACTCCTGACATTTATTAATTAGCTAACAGCTATATTGATTAATAGTTAAATTTGACAGAAAAAGGGTTAGTTCTGTTTTGACTATTTTATATGCATAGTTAGATCTGATTCTTCAACTTGTCTTGACGATGACCACACTGATTGGTTCAAAACACGTCGACATATTATGTGATTTACACAAAAAAGATCTCTCATAAACTTGATATAGATCACAAAAACTAAACTTGATATAGATCACAAAAACCTCACTTCAACTAACAAATATGAAATTATTTAATAATAAAATAATCATCACGATATACCTGACCCTACGTTCAATCCAACTTAATAAAAATAAAAATCAATAAAATTAACGAGAAATTATAATTATAATTATAAAAAAATTTCATTGCCATTCCTCAAAAATAACATCGGTACATTTATTAATATTAATGAACTTGGATGCCTTCCATTAAATTGCTTAAACTTAAACTAAGACAGAAGCATTAAAATATATACGGTTACCTTAAAATTACATGATTGATCTGTTTTTTAATGAAGGTATTGATTCTGTCTGCACTCATCTCGGTACATGTGATTTTTTTTATTTTTTTTATAAAAATAAGTTGACGACCTAAAATTATTATATAAAAATCGTATGCTTTAATTAACAAACAAAATGGAAGTATGAACCCTGAAATTATTATTACATATGACAATGATAACCGACATTTATGGCTGCTTTGATTTTTAACAAACAAAATGGATTTTATATATATATATATATTTCAAATCAATTGATAAGTCGTTTTTAAATTTTTTAATTTAAATGGGTTAATGGCAGAATTTTAATTTTTTAATTTTTTAATTTAAATGGGTTAATGGCAGAATTTTAATATTGTAGGTTTTCTTTTAATGCGATAAACTAGAAAATTAAAGAAATTGTAAAAATTAAATATTATTTAATTTTGTTAGTTTTTGGTAAAATTTCATGGAAATAAAACAACGCATTTAATAACTAAAATATTTAGAATATGCATGTATCCACTTAACATGAATGTAACAAAAGGTGAATAAAGTTTGTTTTTAATAGAACTATTTTTAAAAATATATAATAGCATATTCAAAGTTAGGCATGCATACAATTACATGCAAATAAGAAGTGTTCAAAGTTTATAATAGTATATTCAAGATTACGCATGTTATCATTACCTGCGAACAAAAAGTGATTAAGGTTTATATTTAATGATTTAAATAAAGAAAGTTTATCTACTATATTCAAAGTAATGATATTTATTTATTAATTTATATATAATAATTATTATAAAAAATAGAATTGGTATTTATCTCTCAAGTATATATTGATTAAATTTTTCTTTGTTATTGCAATCAAATTTGTTGATGAATTTAATTAAGTATTTTTCTCAAACTTTTATCTAGAGATCACACAGTCGAAACCCACTCTCATATCTTATGTAACACCCTCGAAATTAAAACATGAAACTACTTAGATTAATAATGCGGTTTATAATCAACACGTAATTGATCAACTATTTAACATTGAATTTCAGAATTATGAGCAGAGACCTATGGTGATGATATTCTTTCCTTGTGATTTCGGAGTTGAACGCTATTTGAATCTTGCTACAACAATAAGTTTAGGGGACGACTCTCCACCCAACCGTAGGCTCAATTGCACAAAATCTTGCTACAACTCACCACCCCCGAGCCCTAAATCAATGTACTACTACCAGGGAATCCTTTGTCTCACCACACTTTTCTCCCAATAGAATGGATGATGGAATGATGGAATGATCTCTCATTTTCCTCACCATCTATTAAATAGAGCAAACATTGGAAGGGGAACTGCATGCACACACTCCATGTGTCAACATGCTACTTTTATTTCTTTATTTTAAGTTTAATGTAATTTAGTAATTCTCTTAATATAATTCTTTCTTATTTTATTCCTTTTTAATTTTTGATAACTTTACTTATTTTTTACTATATTTATAGTTCTCTTAATTTAACTTTTTTATTTATTATATTTTACTTTTTGTTAACTTTACTTATTTTTACTATTTTTACAGTTTATTTTTATTTATATGTATTTAGAACTCTGATATTGTTGTTTATTATTTTATTTATTTATTAGTATTATATTTTCTTAATTATTTATTATTTATTTACTATTATTATCTTTTCTTTATTGTTTATAATTTATTTTCTTATATTTTAATATTATATTGTATTATTTCTTATTTCTTATTTTTATTATTATTAGGGGACATTACAGCCATGGTTGAATATGAACCAGAATAGCATGCCAATAACATGAGGTAACGTGTAATGTTGGACCCCACCCCATATGTGCAAGAGGAGTGCACAATGAGAGTGTTGGAGTGTGGAATCAGGATGACATGTCCCAAAGGTTCGATCTTGAAGGAGTAAAATGAGATCATGTGATGGGTGTGTCGGGATGACAGGGACTGGGACAACATGGACGACTCGATGAAGTGTGGTTCCTAGGTGGCGGATGGGTCCAAGATTGAAGTCATGCACACGTAAGGAAACTTGTTGTGATTTCACTCAAAATTGGAATCTGCTTCTGAGGGGTTCCCTTGGTGGGTTTGGATATAGGTTTGACCCTATCGGAATGATTGTGGGCCATTGAGCTGACTATCGATTATTTTCCCCATTCCATCCATTCTGATGGATCACCCCTTCTTCATTACCTTGTTGGAGTCACGTGCTATGGCTCCAATATTTGAAAGTGTGTAGCTTATCCTAGAACCTACACATGTTTTATGTGACAATGGCGGGGACCACTAGATAAGTTGGCATGGAGAATTATTATTGTCTTCAGGGCGTAGCGGTGGGATCCATTGCATATGGGCGTAAAAATTTATAATAGGCCAATGTAATATCTATATATGTGTGTGTGTCAGTGTGTGTGGTAGGGCCAATAAAAAATTAATTAAATGAAGCTGCTAAGCTCACATCCTTGTGCTTAGGTGAAAATGGAGTAGCCACAAAATTTAATTAACTAAATTTAAATTCTCAACGGGAAGGATGAATTTAAGAGAAAATTTGTTTCTATCCCATTATTCTAATAGATGACAAGAGGAATTGGATTAGAAGTGACAACCCATCCCATTGGGGTACGTGAAGTGGTGTTTATTACATATTGAGTGTACAAGAATACACCACAAAATTCAGAAATGTGGTCATAATTTTGGGTATTTCCCTAAAGAACCAAGATGTACTCATTAAGTATCTAGGGGATCTACATAAACATATAAGGAAGAAAGTGATGTTGTAGAAATTTTGAATAATAGGACACATATTCACATAAATTATCCTGATTATACACTTATAAGCGGAACATGCATAATACATAACCTCCTCTACGTTGATCATCAATTTAGAGAAGCAGAAACATTCACAGGTGTACATAGAAGCATCAATCACACATATCAACACAGTATTTTCCCGGGGAAAGCATCTCGCTAAAAACCCCAACTATCGGTATATTATAGTGATTGAATCATGTAACAATACATAGTACAATACTCCTCACAAGTACTCAGTACTATCTCCACATGCTACACACAATACAGCTCAGATCTGATCTCCAAATCTCCCCCGCTGCTTGCCTGCCTCCACAGCTCAATACCTGCTCAAGAATGAATGAGAATGGTTTACCAAACTCGTATTTAACCTCCAAAGAATCACTCACACTGGGAAAGACATGAGGAGAGGCTATAATACTTGGTATTGGCCAATTCATTGGCATAATCAATCCCTTTGATTGTGCAAATCATCATGCACAACTATAGTCACAACTAATAGCAATATGATCCTCTAACACCTGTCCCTCCTAAACTGACCATGCACTGACATGCAACTAAGTTAACTGATGTATTCTATAGTTGCATTATGAGTTAATAATTAGTTTAACAACTCATCATTAGTCTATTTGCAGTTAGGCTAACTACTACTAGTTTAACCAAGTCAAACTGAACACAACTCCATCAACTCTACAATCAACTCCACCAAACTCAACTGATTGAGTTCTAACTGAAGTCATGCATGCAACAACTCAACTGACCCACAAAGAAAGCGTACTTCCTTTTGACAGCTGCATGTGCCACATCTGTAGCTCAAACTGAAGTGCTCCAAGGGAACAAGATCAAGTTTATAGTCCAAATATTATTATGAGACAATAATATTTTACTTTTATATTTTTGACAGCCAGTCTAAAAATAGACTTTGATCACTCCTACTGTGATCACTCCTACTATGATCACTCCTGCTGTGGTCACTCCTGTTGGGATCCAAAAATAGAACTTGCGCCATAATTTGTCTGCGGGCCCACTTAGTGAAGGCGACTCCTTTCCACTAAGCTCCATCATCTTATTGCATTCTCAACAAGCATTTCTTATTGCGCACTTTTTAGCACTCCCTCTCAATAAGAAAGGCTTCCTCTCAAACCTGATCCTGTAACTCTGGAATGTTCTGCATGCAACACATCTGCTTGCTGCACTTTGCTCCAACAACACTTGGAATAAAAACACTCTCAACTGACCACTCTGTTGGGCTAGGAACATACTCTGATGCTGAAGCTCTACCTGCTGTTGACAAGTGCTCTCTCTCTGACATCTGCGATACTACAACATCTCCATGCATCTCACACCATTGCACACCTCTCTGTGCCACCTAGCACTATGCAAAACACTTGTGCCTCTCGCATTGCTGCAGCCTGCATGCTATGCGCTGTCCTGGGATTCCCTGCACTGTCGCTCTCTCTGCCGCTCCATCCGCATCTGTCTCTACCCAATCAGTCAGTTCCTGCTACTCCACATCGGGTCTCCCGTAGCGAGGTCTCATCCAAGAGGTTAGGTACCTCAAGGATCGTACCCCTCCTCCTTAGGACGATCAATCCACATCACCCCACCTCCTACCTAGAGGTATGGCTGCATGTGATCCCTCAGCCCACCTGGCTTGAAGTTTCCCCCTACTGGACGTCTCTGCATGAGAAGATGTCTCTACTCGATCTCCTCTCAGCTTCCCTTGTTGTGGCTGCTCCACAACCTCCTGAAGCTGTTGCACCAATCGTGGCTCCTTCACAATCATCTGAGACTTCTTCTGGCTCTGCATGTTGAAAGGTAACATACCTTCCCTCTCAACCACCAAGTCTCCATCAATTGCCTCACTGCTCAAGGCTTTGCATGCATCTTGAACCTCAAGAGCATACATGTTCTTGACCCGTGAACCAATCTACTTCACCTATCTAGTGATGATGTGTCTAAGGAAAAACTTTCCCTTATTGAAGACTACATCATAGCCTCTGTCTTCCAGCATCGCGATCGACACCAAGTTTCTCCACAGTCCTGGTACATACTTGACATCGGTTAAGGTAATGCGAGCTCCATGCTCCCTCTGAGAAATAACCGTGCCTACACCTGAGACACTATACTTCTCATCATTACCCATCGCTATGTGTATCTGGAGATCTTTCTCCTCCAAAGTACTGAACAAACTTTTGTCACCGGTCATGTGGAAAGAAGCTCCACTGTCAAGAAACCAACCACTTCCCACCATGGATGAAACCATGCATGCGAAGAGTGTGAAGTCCAACTCAAACTGTGAAGCAAGTGAGGCTGCCTCACCTTTAGATCCTTCCCCGGATCCCTTCTTGGACTTATTCTTTGGGAAATTAGTAGCATAATGGCCCAACTCATGACAACGAAAGTATCTCACCTTCGACTTGTCAACCTTCTTCCCATCATTGGAAGAACTGGATTCAGAAAGAGAAACCTTCCCCTTCCCCTTCTTCGCCTTACTCGCTAAGGCACAGTTCTCCTCATCATGCATAGATGAAGAACTGTCTTTGGTGCGCCGTCTAATCTCCTCTTGCACACGATCCGACCAAAGTCTCTCCCATCCTGGAAATTTCTCCCTTCCATTCACTGAGTCCTGGTAGCTATGCCAACTCTTAGGACGGTCAAGGAGTGCTAGACTCACCATCCCCATCCAACAGTAACCCCCACACTTCCCAGCTCATCCCGGCATTGGGTGAACTTCGTGAGGTACTGGGGCATACTGTCTACATTCTCACACTTAATGTTTCTGAGTTTTATCTCTTGCTTTGGAATTAAATTCGAATTCCACCAGCTCAAAAACTCAACCACTTCCGATCTAGAATTCGTGAGAACAAAGTATTTCTTGTACAAAGATTGACTGTCTGGGCATTCACCGGATATCTCACCTTCCAAAAGAAGGATGAATTCAGAGGCTACCTGGCCCAATTACAGACTCTGCCTGAAGAAATAAAATGTAAACACTCTCTGAATAATAGATCCGATGATCAATCCTTTCTTGATTTCCTGTAAAAATCTCTTCTCCAAATCAAGCAGCTCCAATACCATGTAGAAATTTTGAATAATATGACACATATTCACAGAGATTATCCTGATTAATCACTTATAAGAGGAACATGCATAATACACAACCTCCTCTACGTTTATCATCAATTTACAGAAGCAGAAACATTCACAGGCGTACATAGAAGCATCAATCACACATATCAACACAGTATTTTCCCGGGGAAATAATCTCACTAAAAACCCCAACTATCTGTATATTATAGTGATTGAATCATGTAAAAATACATAGTACAATACTCCTCACAAGTACTCAGTACTATCTCCACATGCTACACACAATACAGCTCAGATCTGATCTCCAAATCTCCCCCGCTGCTTGCCTGCCTCCACAACTCAATACCTGCTCAAGAATGAATGGGAATGGTTTACCAAACTCGTATTTAACCTCCAAAGAATCACTCACACTGGGAAAGACGTGAGAAGAGGCTATAATACTTGGTATTGGCCAATTCATTGGCATACTCAATCCCTTTGATTGTGAAAATCATCATGCACAACTATAGTCACAACTGATAGCAATCTGATCCTCTAACACCTGTCCCTCCTGAACTAAACATGCACTGACATGCAACTGAGTTAACTGATGTATTCTATAGTTGCATTATGAGTTAATAATTAGTTTAAAAACTCATCATTAGTCTATTTGCAGTTAGGCTACTTACAACTAGTTTAACCAAGTCAAACTGAACATAACTCCATCAACTCTACAATCAACTTCACGAAACTCAACTGATTGAGTTCTAACTGAAGTCATGCATGCAATAATTCAACTGACCCACAAAGAAAGCGTAATTCCTTCAGAAAGCTACATGTACCACATCTGTAGCTCAAACTGAAGTGCTCCAAGAGAATACGATAAAGTTTATAGTCCAAATATTATTATGAGACAATAATATTTGACTTTTCTATTTTTGACAGCCAGTCTAAAAATAGACTTTGATCACTCCTGCTATGATCACTCCTGCTGTGGTCACTCCTGCTGTGATCATCCCTGCTGTGGTCAATCCTACTGTGATCATCCCTGCTAGGATCCAAAAATAGAACTTGCGCCATAATTTGCCTGCGGGCCCACTTAGTGAAGGCGACTCCTTTCCACTAAGCTCCATCATCTTGTTGCATTCTCAACAAGCATTTCTTTTTGCACACTTTTCAGCATAAGCCTCCTAAATCGGTGGAAGAGGCTTGTGTATAGGCACAATACTTAGAGGAGATAGGCATAAATAAAGGAAAATCAAGTGTATTGAAGTGGAAGGAGGACTTGGATGCTTCTAAGGAGGGGATGAATATATGGAAACGAGGAAAAGATAAAAATATAGCAACCACGACACACTAGTGCAAATATCCCAACAACCACTATGACATTGACGATTATAAAAAGAAGTGTTGGAACTTACATTCAAATCTCAACCCAAAGAACAAAAAGAAAGATAATAAGGAGAAGATTCTCATGGCCGATAATTTGAGCAACTAGGTGGAAATAAACTTGGATGTGGATGAGAAGACCATATCAAATTCAGTGCAAAAGGAGGTGAATCTAAGTATCCTTCAGAAATAGGAAGAGAATGAAAATACAAGGATCTTCGATATAAAGCCATAGGTCAAAAAGAGGAAGATTGATGCTTTATTTGATTCAGGGTTGCAGAAGAATATCATTGTAGAAGGGTTGGTCCAAAAAGTGGGAATGGAAGTTTATAGTCATCCAAGTCCATATCCATTGGGCTAGGTAATTAGAGATGCAAAAAATAAAGATAACCAAAGAATGAAAAATTTGCTTGTCTTTTAGTGCTAATTTTATTGATGAAGTGGAACTATATGTAGTTCCCTGTGATGCATGTGGATTTGTTTTTGGAAGTCACTACATTCACGTACAGGATATAATATTCAATAGAGATCCAACCAATATTACCTCATAAAATATGGAAAAATTTTCACCATTAATGCACACAAAGGAAAGTAAAATAAATTGTTGGCAAGTTCTATCCAAGCTAAGAAATTGATTGGTTCTAACAAGAAGTATGTTTTACTAACTTTAAGTGAAAATTAGTTTGTAGAAGAGTCAATAAGAGTAAATACATCCCTATAGTGGTGTACTAAGAAACAAATCCAATTAGAATAGTTTCTATAGGCATACAAGGATTTTTCTATGAGCCTAAAGAACTACCACCCAAGAGGCAAGTGGAGCACAATATCCCATACTCAGTTGCTTACCCAACAAATAAATGGATATAAAATATAACAAGTCAATCATCTCTTGGTGGCTTTTTTGCAGTATTCTTAGTTATTTTTATTGTACACTCTGATATCTTCAATTTGTTATTGTTCCCATTTTCAGTTAGCTTCTGTCACCCCTAACTGGCATTCCAATGTTTTGCATCACAACTTACAATTTCTCATGAGATTCATTGTACACTGAACTACAATGAAATAAAAATGTACCCTCATGAGCAAAAGAGAATCCATTGCAATATGAATTAGAAACATGGTCAATCATTCCTTCACAAGAATGAGCCCTCAAAACAACGTTTCATACAATTATTTATACTTTGGAATGTTCATGGATAAAACACATATCTGCATATCTCAATGAGGTCAACATCGAGAGAGCCTCCCTTACACCATTATCATGGTTGCTCTATCACTATCTATTTATCATTTTCTTTGTTCCTGTCTTTAATTTGCCCTTTATTCATACACTTGGATTCATTCGGATCTTTTTTCCTCATTGGATTCCACTCAGGCCTTCCCCAAACCTTGATTATCTTGCATTCACACACAATGAAATTTCCAAGACCTAACACATAGAAGGAAGAAAGAAATGAAGATGAAACATTCATACCCATTCATAACAATGATACAAAACATAGACAGTGTAGCATGGCCATCCACACGTCAACAATAAGTAAATAGTAGACCCAATATGAGCCTAAGTCAATAGGAAAAAAGAATAAATCAAGATTTGAAATCTATCTGGAAACATCAAATGCATAAAAACATTCAACTGTTACAATGGTTGAATCCCCATGAGTTCTAGCATTTCTTAACGTTTCATTAGTAAGGCTAAACTAGAGCCCTCTCCGTGACTTCATTCAATCTCTTTAATACAACCAACCACAAAAATTTAATTCAAATTCTGGACAAATTATTTACAATTTAATTACACTCCTTCAAATGGAAATGAGATGATTATTCTGCCACATCTAAGCAACCCTATTGCTAGTTGAGGTCGAGTGACTATCTTGCCTCTCTTCCAAAACTATGTAGGTTCTAGGAAAATTTAGAGCCACATCTCGAATTGTCTCGATTACCTGAATGTGGTACAGTCTTCAGGGATCATTCGTTCTTTGTGGGAGGTCCTTTCTTGGGTGATCCTCCCTGCGAGTCTAGTTCTCTTCTATAAATTTTTTCCTCTTGTCCTATAGCCTTACCAAGTCGATCTTTGTTAGTATCATGGAGCCTTTTCTAATTTTCATCTCTATTGGTGGTGAAACCTCTTGCCTTCTCCCCCGACTGTTTCCCCATATTTTCGTGCTTTATTCCATTAGGTTCAAAGTTTCCCCTTGCCTTCAAATTAGACTTGACCTCTTGCTTGTGCCTAGACTACTCATAACAATGTAACAATTTCTTAAGTGCATCTTCGAGAGCTCACAGATCGTTCAATTAATTTTAGTATTTAAATGTTGGTGGAAGCTGACTAATGTATTGTTGAATCTTTGCATTCTCATCTTTGAGGTAGGGCACATATCTTAGCAACTCCAAAAAAAATTTGGTGTATTCCTCATCTGACATCTGTCCCATTCTAAGATCATAAAATTCCTTATACTTGTTGTTAAAATTCCTCCCTGATAGGTATTTATCCTTGAAGTATACATCAAATTCACTTCAAGAAAACTCTGATTATTTGATGGCTTTTACGCTTTTAAGATTTTCCAACCAAATATCAACCTTTCCCTTTAGTTGAAAGTAATTAACTTGGCTTTCATGTTCTATGAGTAGTCATGGATTCTGAAAGAACTTTTTCATTCCTAGTATCTAGGCTTCTACATCCTTTTATTTCTTCATCTCACAATCAAATATGGGAGGCTTGGAATTATCAAACTCCTCTCGTACATATTCTCTTTCGCTTTCTTTCCCATCATAATTATGATTATAGTGATGTCTTCTATAAGAAGCACCAAAGTGTTTTCCATGAGTGTTGGTCCTCCTTGTTATAGACATTTTTGTGCCTTACAGCATGGAGCATGAAATGTCAATAATCTGAGGGATCCAAAGTCCCTAAACATGTTGTTCCTACCCCTAGAGGAACAAGGTCAGCAAACCACAGCACTTCAGATCAGTTCTCCACTGAAAAACACTCAAAAACAGGTCAATTTTGGATCAAAGCAGCTGCTCCACTAAGCATCTGCGCTGAATGTCAAAAGCTCTATGGTGTACCTGCGCTGCATAGCAAGTGCAACAAAGGCTACCTACGCTGGGCGTACTTTGACATGTGGAGGAATCTTTTCTCAATGTGCCAGTGCCCAGGAAGCTTCCAAAATGACACTTGGATCAGAAGATTCGCCTAATGATGAGTAAAGAGGTTCTAAAACTCCAAGTGGAAGGTAGAAACTCCGAGTGGACTCAAGGACTGAAGAACAACTGGAGTTGAAGAGGATAACAAGTCACACATCAAGCTGGCTTATCTTCACTCCAAAACTCTATATAAGGATCTCATCCCATGGGATCTAGGCCGGAATTTTGTGCAAAGAATTGCTGTTGGTTTACAGTTGTGAGTATTGGGTGATTGCTTGAGGGAGGTGAAGAGGAGATTTCTTTCCGTCGGGAAGGTGATGCTGGATTGGACCTCTCACGGTTGTATCACCGCCTGAACCTTACTTCCTTATATTAATAAAGCATTTGAGGTTCTTCTATTCGCATGTGTTTCAATGGTGTATTGTCTTACTTGCGTATTTGATTTATGCTAATCCTTGAATCAATTATGAATGCATGCTTCTTGTAGTTTCCTTTTCTTGTCTTGTTCGCAGGATCTCGTGTAGCTGGGCCCGTGAGAAGACTTGGAGCTGGGAGCGAGCGGCAAATAGAGGAGATTGGATCGACCATTTGCGCAAGACATCGGTAAGTGGATCTCTTCCTTTCATCTCTTGCATTTCATAAAGAAGTAACTTTAGATAGCTTTGCTTCAGCTGTTGCTAAGGAACTATCACCCTTAGAGTGGGATAGGGTCATTCCGTGTTGGATACTTTTCCCCACAACAGACTGGCGACTCCGCTGGGGAACGTGTCTTGTTGGTAGCTTGTGTTTCTTGCTATTCATTTCCTAAACAAAGGGAGTACCGAATCGAACTGCATTCGAATCCTTCGAAGGCAAAGTAGAGGGCAGCTACTCTAGCTCAGTTCTGGGCGTGTTTATGATTTGAAGAGCTGATCCACAAGGACTCTTATTAGCTCTTTGTGATAGTGTTCATCTTCCTTTAATCATCCTCTAGTGTATACCTGGTTGATAGCTTCTGATTTGGCCTAAAACAGTCGATTTTTGAGCAATCTGTGACCCGGAACCAAAGAGAGACGAGAGTTTTCTCTTCAGTGCAGCTGCAGTGAAGGCTACCTGCGCTGCAACGCAGGTCCCGAAGGGGCTACCTGCGCTGAATTTCAAACTGACAGTGTCTTACCTGCGTTGAACCAGTTTTGCATTGTGCAACTGGGGTTCCCTGCCTTCTGTTGCCCAGTTTTCAGTATTGTTTTTGCAGCCTGTTGTCAACCTGTATACCCATCTGAAACTATCTTTCTTTGCCATCATTCCGCCTCAGTTGTGTGAAGAAACCGTGATTTTTCTTATTGTATTTCTTATTTTCATTCACAGTTTCCCGTAGCGAAAGCGAACTAGTCTTGTTGTGGCCTCTTGGATCTAGACCTGTGATAAAGTGTCGTTGTGATTCTAAGAGCTAGTTTTTGTTGTTCATAGCTGCTTGAGAATTTGCTTTCGTTATATGGTTTGGATTTCAGTATTTCTTGTGTTGAAACGAGTGAATCTTAAGGTGTTCTTTTGATTATTGGACAAAAGCTTGTTTTCTTTCGCTTGAAATTGAATTCGAAATCATACAACAGCTTTCTTTTTGTAATACATCAACATTAAGGAAGAAGAAAATAAATACTTGCATTGTGCATGTGCATTTTGACAGTTTGCATGTCGATTTAGGAAAAGTGCATCAGTGTGTGCTCTATGATCTGTTTGAAAAGATGATGTCTTTCTTTTCCCTCAGTAGTTAAGATTTTCATAAGTTGAAAGAATTGAAAAAGCTTGCTTATCATTCTTAGACTGCATTTAGGAATTGTATCATACATCACGTGGTGATCCATAAAGGCAAACTGCTAACCAAGATCAACATAAAACGAACTGAATTTACATAACAACGCTTTGAAACATAACGAAACACAGTAGAGGTCTAGGTAGAGACGTGTTCCCGCGTCGTTAAACATAGTGACTGTCGATCTCTACGAAGGTGGGTGATTCCTCCTGAGGGACGATAGCACTAAACGGACTTGTGCTCCCGCGTACCGTCGCGTATATTGGGAGACCCCTATAGGAACAAAGCCTTTATCCATAGGAAGCCGTGTCGGCCGCCCTACTGATCGCGATGCAGTGAACACAGCATTCACGAAGATCGACCACTCGTACCGTAAAACGTATTCTGTGGTTTCGCGAAAGGTTTGGCACACCCTCTGCCTAGAACTCTAGAGTAGTTTCTTTTGGCCTTTTTCAAACTCTATAACTGAAAAAGTCCATCCGAGCATTTGTCACTTCGGGCTCGTTAATACATCGAAGGAGACTAGAGTCATCTTTAGCTTTTTCTCGACTCTTAAAAATTGAAAAAGCAAGTTGTGTCTAAAGCGTCGTCATATAAAATTCATTCTAAACGGAACATAATCACCTCCTATTCCTGCGTTGATCTTCGAAGTTAGTCTTTTGGCATCATAAGTTCTTGTAGAATCGCTAAGAAATCTTTCGGATAGACTAGATATGTCTGAACAACCGTCGACATCTAGGACTGTGTCGTCCGACACAGCAACAGCAGAGCCTCCTGCTGCTACTCCAACGATGTTCGCTAGTATACCATCTGTCCCGGCAAATTGTCAACAACAAGCCGGAGTCCCATCAGGGACGACAATATGGTTAGTTCCTATTTCTTCATCTGGATTATCATCTGGTACTTCTTATGTTGAAACTCAACAAATTGATCCAATGTGTCTTCAAAGGCCAATTTACCCTTTAAGTACTGGATTTCCACCATGTGGAGGGCAATATGCTCTTTCATTGTTCCCTCCTAGAGAACAACCATATGAGAGTTTACAACAAGGATCAGGTCAAACTGGAATTACATCCAGCGGTTGGGTACCAATACTGCCTCAACGATCAGGAGTTGCATATTCAATGCAACCAGTACACCCTGTGTCGAATATTCCCACCACACCTGCTATGGCAAATGCGTCGCAAGTACAAGCGCTACCTGTTGTAATACAACAACCTCTTGTCTCAGCGGCTCAATCACAATCTCAGGGTAGTGCCTCCTTATCTCGAGCGACTCAGGCTCAAACAAGTACTGTGACTCCTCATCTTGGTCAATCATCCAGTATTGGTCAACAGCAAATGGTCCAACAACCAGAGCTGGTTCAATCTCAACAACCGCCATTCCAGCAATGATATCAAGGACCTGAGCAACAAGTATTTGTAAGTAATGGGCAACCATGCTATAATGGTTATGCCCATCAACTTTGTCAAAGTTGTCAGCATTATGTTGGTCTGCAAAGACCCATTGCTCAAGCGATACCATCTTATCCTGGATATGCTTCGCCTAACCTGAACCAACAGTTGCCCTTTGTAGCAACTCTAGAATTACCATATCTAAACCGGCTGACGAATGATCCAATTGCTTATGCCCCTTGGTGGCCAGCAATTCCGCATAAACTTCCATCGGACATTCCTAAATTCAATGGAAATCCAAGTGAAGACCCGTTGAATCACGTCATGACTTTTCATCTGTGGTGTTCATCGAACACTCTAAACGATGATTCGATAAGACTTCGCCTCTTCCAGAGGACATTGACAGGTCCAGCGGCTAAATGGTACATTGAATTGCCAAGAGCCTCTTTCGACAATTTCAGCTCCTTAGCCACGACTTTCTTAACCCATTTTCAATTACCGATAAGGTATGAAACGGGAACAGAACTCCTTACCAACTTCAAACAGACAACGGCCACTCACATATCTGATCATATACATGAGTGGCGACGTCGTCGTAGGATGGTGAAAACTTACGTTCCTGGTCAGCTGTTAGCTGAATGGTTTATAAAGTCGTTACTTCCGGCTATAACGGAAGATGTGGCCAAGGGAGGAGTCGTAACAGAGGAGCAAGTCATTGCTCGTGCTCAATACTTAGACTTAGTATATACTCAGTCGGGCACGCTCTACAACAAAATACCTGACGCCCCTAGACCTGAATTTTCAATTCCTCCCCCTCCTAAATCGAATACTAACTCTCACGCCAGTAATGGCGTGACTGGCAAACGCAAAATCTCTAGTCAAAATGCAAATGAGGAACTTCTTGCCTCAGAAGTAAATGCCATGTCGACCGACAAGAGCAAACAACTGAAGCAACCAGGGGGCAAGAAGAAAAAGAAAAGGAAAGGGAAACCCCCGACAGGGTGTCATATATGCGATGAGGATCATTGGATGAAAGATTGTCCACATATAGCTGAAGTTAAGAAACTCTTCAAGAGTTCAAAAACCCCAGCAGTATTGACTGATCCATTTCCTAATCCAAGACAAAACCTGGTTTCTAATCAAAATTCTTCCCGATCCCAAGTGCTTATGTTGTCTACCTCAAAGCAGCAAAATAATGCTTTGACAAGGAATAAAGATCACAGGAATCCAAAGCAGTTGAACAACAAGGCGAATAAACAACCTAGTAGTTCAACAACAACTTTGACCAAAGTCGTGCCACCCATCATTCCTGAACCAATGATGAAGTCGCAAAAGGGAGTAGTACACAAATCGACATTTAATCCTCGTGCAAAAATAGCACAGAATTATAATATAGTAGAGGACCTGGCCCAATCGCCGTCCGCTATGTCGACACTTGAGGTACCGCAAAATTGCCCCTCCCAAGAGAAAGCTTTACTATCAGCGATAAGTGGGATTGGCCCAATGGATTCCAATCTTGTGGCCTTTGATCATAAAGGATATGACCCTCAGTTACCAGCTCAACTAGCTTTCCTTATTCAAGTGAAAGCCCTCAACAAAACTGTTCATTGAACAATTATTGATGAGGGGGCATCTACATGTCTTATGTCGATGAGTTGCTGGAAAAATTTAGGCTCACCACCCTTGTCAAAATCGTCAACGACATTAAAAGCATTTGATGGACGATCATACACTCCATACGGGATTTTAAGTAACTTGCAAGTTGAACTGGGGGGCAAAACAGTAGAAGTTGATGTGGAAGTAATCGACGGAAACCTCGATTACAACATCCTACTGGGAAGGCCTTGGATATATGCCATGGCTGCAGTTGTGTCGACCTACTTCAGGAAGATTGCATTTCCCTTTCAAGGAGGAATTACAGTCATCGACCAACAAACTTTCTTGCCCGACAGTTCACAAGTTACGGGAGGCACTCCAATGATCCATGGACACAATCATTCGCTTCAAAATATTGGAGTAGGTCTCCTAAAAGACCCTGCCTTAATGGGTACTTTTGCCCTACCGCCTCCAAGTAATCTGGCGGAAGTGGCCACAGTGGAAACCTACAATATGAAATCTTCTATATCTAATGGTTTCGGAAGATTCCTAAAAATTTTGTCAGCATGGATCATCGCCCTAATGGAAATACTATAAATACAGTGGGCCCCGAGGACGGTTCTTATCTCGTGTCAACCTCGTTAAAAAATGAAACAAGGAGTCATGAGGATAGTTCTTTTACTATGTCAACCTCATTAAAAAATGAAACAAATCCCCTTTTCAAAATTCAAAGGTAAACCTTCATTCCAACCACCAAGTTGAATGCAATGAAGCTTGAGGGGCACCCTCCTTTGACATGCGTTATTATGATGCTGGGGGCATGCAAAAGAACGAGCAGTTTTGGCAAAGTTCATGCTCTTTAAAAAATAAAAAATAAAAAAAAAAAATAAACGCAAAACCGAGCAGTTTTAACGCGGAATTCATGCTCGTTAAAAAATAAACATAAGCATGTGAGAAAGTTTCCTCCAGAGTTCAAGCTCATCCAGAAAAAATGAACCGGTAAATAACCATTTGAGACCGTAAATTCATCAGCCATAAAAAGCCTTGGTCGTGTTTGCACCGTCACCTCCACTTTTCATTTGGCCGATCATTCACATCCACTTGATTGTTTACCTATTTTGAGGAACAGCTGCGAAGAGTGATTTCACCTAGCCATCCTTGTGACACTGCCGTGATTGGAAAATTCCAACCTGTACCTGGAATCTGCTGCTATCCATGTTTATCACTCGTTCCTCAAAATACGAGTCTTCTTTGAGCTCTTTTCACTGACTCGTAAAAAATGAAAAGTTTGCCGAGTTTTGGCCTTCCAGCTCGTTAAAAGGACCGGAAGAGCTATCCCTCCTCTAAATTTTAATCTTTTTGGACCTGAGGGATTATTGCACAAAAAGATCGAGCGCTTGTCTAGTTCGGCTCGATAAAGCTATCGAACATTCATCCCTTCTGTATTGTTTTATACTTTTTCGGACTTAAGGGATTAGATGACGAAAAAGGACCCCTGGAGTCCACTTTATGTACCCTTTGCAGACTCTCTAAAGATGAAAAGGACCGAGTTGTCTGTGTCGCTGGGCTCGTTAAAAATATTAGATAGCGACAAACTTGTCTTTAGACGAGAACGAGTTTCCCTATCGTTAAGCTCGTTAAAACATAGCGATGGGCTTGCCCGAAGGGCAGGTTATAGAACAAGCATATGTTATCCTCCTCAAGCTTGACAAAAATAAAGAGGTACTGGTCAGAAATGACTGGGGAAAAATTGGGAAGAACCTCAAAGCTTAATGGTAGCAAGTCGCTCTTGAACATGACACTTTTTCCTCCGTAAATATCGGGTTGGGTTATTATCATTCACCGGTCCCTTCACCATGGTCTCGCCATACCATCCATACATGGGGTAATGCTACCGATCCATCACATCAGTGTCGTTATATGTTCAAGAGATGTCATTCAGAAAGTGTCAACCGGGTCCCATCCACTACCATACATCATCTTTCGTCCTTCCATGACCGCCACCCTGAATCATATTTCACAGATCGTTTTCACCATCATCACTAGCTCCGTTCCGTGTCACTGATGTGGGATTCATTAAGGCCCTCCTTTGACGGATCACTTCTTGTCGACATCAGCTCACTATCCAAGAAGTTGATCTAGGAACACCCCCTCAGTACTTTGAAGCTTGCATGCCTCAATGGCAATTTTCTCACTTCCGGCGATAGGTATACATTAATGACCTTCGACCGGGAGACTTTGCGTGTTGTTCGACGTCAGATCCTATATTCACGCCACGTGAATTGTGCTGCAGTACCTTGAGGGTCATCATCATTATCGGTGATTCCTCTCGCGCTTGTTAACAGTTTACATTATTGACTGGTAATCAAGCGATGTCTTTCCATGTTCGACTTCAAGAAATTCTCACATGGATCGACTTGTACTAGAGTGAAGATCGGACAAGTTTGAAGACCCCGGATCTAGTTTCATCCATCCGGGCTGCGATATATATTCAGGAGATAAAAACATAGACATGTGCAGCAGATGATCATCCTACTAAAAGGATGATAATTAAAAGCAGAGAATTATCAGTCTATTATTAGACGATCGTCTGTTTATGTACAGCAAATGTATTTATAAAGCTGAGCATGGGAAATGCCCGCATCAGCTAGATCATGAAAAGAAAGTATGAAAAGATAATGTATTGTATTGTATTTTGTTACAGGTCACCTCCCGACGATTGAATGAACTTCGGATCCTCCTAATAAAGCATTTCACCCGATAAACGAACTCATACTTTAGGGGGCAACTGTTATAGACATTTTTGTGCCTTACAGCATGGAGCATGAAATGTCAATAATCTGAGGGATCCAAAGTCCCTAAACATGTTGTTCCTACCCCTAGAGGAACAAGGCCAGCAAACCACAGCACTTCAGATCAGTTCTCCACTGAAAAACACTCAAAAACAGGTCAATTTTGGATCAAAGCAGCTGCTCCACTAAGCATCTGCGCTGAATGTCAAAAGCTCTATGGTGTACCTGCGCTGCATAGCAAGTGCAACAAAGGCTACCTGCGCTGGGCGCACTTTGACATGTGGAGGAATCTTTTCTCAATGTGCCAGTGCCCAGGAAGCTTCCAAAATGACACTTGGATCAGAAGATTCGCCTAATGATGAGTAAAGAGGTTCTAAAACTCCAAGTGGAAGGTAGAAACTCCGAGTGGACTCAAGGACTGAAGAACAACTGGAGTTGAAGAGGATAACAAGTCACACATCAAGCTGGCTTATCTTCACTCCAAAACTCTATATAAGGATCTCATCCCATGGGATCTAGGCCAGAATTTTGTGCAAAGAATTGTTGTTGGTTTACAGTTGTGAGTATTGGGTGATTGCTTGAGGGAGGTGAAGAGGAGATTTCTTTCCATCGGGAAGGTGATGCTGGATTGGACCTCTCACGGTTGTATCACCGCCTGAACCTTACTTCCTTATATTAATAAAGCATTTGAGGTTCTTCTATTCGCATGTGTTTCAATGGTGTATTGTCTTACTTGCGTATTTGATTTATGCTAATCCTTGAATCAATTATGAATGCATGCTTCTTGTAGTTTCCTTTTCTTGTCTTGTTCGCAGGATCTCGTGTAGCTGGGCCCGTGAGAAGACTTGGAGCTGGGAGCGAGCGGCAAATAGAGGAGATTGGATCGACCATTTGCGCAAGACATCGGTAAGTGGATCTCTTCCTTTCATCTCTTGCATGTCATAAATAAGTAACTTTAGATAGCTTTGCTTCAGCTATTGCTAAGGAACTATCACCCTTAGAGTGGGATAGGGTCATTCCGTGTTGGATACTTTTCCCCACAACACTCCTCTCCAGGGCATTGAAAAATATAACTAAGTTTGGTCTTCATAATGACATGTGGAAATATGATTGTATGTAATTGATGAAAAGAAGAAAAATAAATTTATTTTTAATGATTGTCTCACAGGTTTCATGAGAAAGGAATTTTATTTTGAGTGATGGCTCCCATTGTGAGCCTTTAGGATTTTTCATCTAGTCATACAAGTCAATTTGAGTCCATGTCATGTATGAAGGACCCTTCTTGGGCATATTAGATTTGCATATGAGTCAATGAAAATTTCAAGTAGCCCTCCATGACCAAGCACACACATTAACGTCAAGTTAGCTTCAAAGTGGAATTAATTATCTCCTCCAATACACATGTCATCTCACCCTCTTCAAGTTGGCCTATTTTGACAGGGAAACAACTATAAATAGGGTTCCTCGACATCACTTCTGAGATAGATCTTCGGTGAAGGAGAAGTTGGAAATAGGAAGTGTGAGGAAGAAGTTTCATGACCAACAAAGAGTAGGAAAGCAAAGGTGAAGTCTATGGTATTATTTTTGGTCTGTTTTAGGATAATCCACTTCACACATGTGGGGAAAGGTGTTGTACACTCGAGAAGAAGCTAAGGTGCAAATGTGATAATTGAAGGTCAAATTTAGGAGAAAATTGAGGTGAAACACAAGGCGAGTTTCCAAAGAGGAATCCTCCACCTCACACGAAGGAAGTCAAGGTAGAAAGTATGGTTATCTACACTTGCTAGGGCATCTTATTTAGGGTGGAGAACTTGAAGGCCTGGAGCAGAGGAAAGGAAGCTAAGATCTGAAAGGAAGTCAAAGTAGGAGGAAGGAGAAGGTAGTTGACTATCATTTAATCAAGAGGGAAAGATAAGAAGTTGGTTGTCTTGGTATTGGAGAGGTAAAATAGGTCAAGGCTTTTGGTCTTGGTATTCATCAATTGGAATCTCTATAAGAAGAAGATTTTTTTTTCAGGTTTTCCTCTTAAAGAGTGAGTTTTTTCCCTGGCTGATAAATTATATTATGTGTCTCTTGTGTATTTATGGTTTATGCATTGGTAGTTGTTTTATGAATAAGAACACTAATAACCTATGTAAAAGAACATACTAATCTAAAGAAGTAAAAATAACTCACAACCAGTTAATAATGAAAGAGAAATCACTTAATCTCTAGGCCCTAGTCTTCTCAACATTGTATCAGAGATAAGGTGACTAAGTCAAGGAATGGGATATTATTAAGGGATACTCAAGGATCAAATCTCAAGGAAGTCATCAAACCGAAGATCATCTTTAAGTCAAAAGAAGCATGATATCCCTAGATCAAAGAAGTCTACAGAGAAGTAGCAATATAATCATCAAGAGGAAGAAGGCCAAAACCATACATTGACTCAAGTTAAAGTGTTTTGAAGGATAAACATCCAAAGGAAGCTATATCAAAGTGCGGTGTCATCTCACTCTATTAGGCCCCGATACTACTAGTGTAACCCCTTATTGTTATTAGTACAACCCACCTATTATACTGATGTACCCATGTAGTGCCCATATTGTTACTATTGTGCCCCATAGAAGCCCACTATTGTTATTATTGTGCCCTTACATTATTATTGTTATGTCGACTCTGATTATGTTATGACCCCTTAGGCTCCTATATATAGAAAGGAGGTCTTTTCATTTGTATCATCCAAGAATTGTTCATTTATGTAATGTAAAGGAGGTTTCCCCCTCGAAGAGGCTAAATTCTAAGGCGTTGATCTATCTTTTCTATCTTTTCTTGAGCTGGTTTCATAACATTTGGTATCAGAGCTTTGGATTCTAGGGTTTCGCTGCTCCAAACAGGTCATCATGGAATTTTCACTATAAAATTTTTTCTGCGACGTTTCAGAAGTTGCAAAAAAAACCCATTTGGGAAGAAATCGCACTGAACCTCGCGTCCAAATTTCAGAGATTTTCACGCTATATTTACGGATATATGATCTGAGGAAGTTGGTCTTTTTGTAGACTCCTGAATTACATTCCAAATAGGTGACCTGGGGAAAATCGTCATAACTTTCTATCTGGGGATCGGATTGAAATTTCGTAAGAGGTACAGAAAGGGGATGGAATGCAGTTTCTTGTATGCATTTTTCGGATCCAAAGGTCGAAACAGTGAATCGTGGCACGTTGTACAAGTTCGCACTACTGAACTAGTCTATAATTAAGTCACTGTGGGAGATTTCACATAACGCTTCCTTGGAGAATCCAATTTGGGTCAGACTGGTGGCATTGGAAACAGGACACAGAGGGATACTGCAGATCGCAATTTCAGAACTTAAAGATCCGAAAGTACAGAGTTACCGTCGTTTCAAGATTGAGCTCCTAAAATCAAGAAAAAGCAAGATGAGGAAGTTTGATGGCAAGGATTCGGTAAATTGGATACTTAAGATGGAGCAATATTTTGATCTACATGGTGTACCATTGTTACAAAAGGTATGTATTTCATCTTCATATCTAGAACTGGATCATTTTTTATGGTATGAAGGGCTTTGTTCTCGTAAACAACTTGTTACATGGTCAATTTTCATGGAGGAAATGATAGCACATTATGAGGATACAAAGAGAAACACCTTCTCTAGAGCAACACCACAACAATTGGAAATAGTAAAAGGGATTTGTGACATAGTGGAAATCAAAATTATGGAAACTAGGAGGCATACCCCTCACAAATATAAATATGAAAGTGTTGTTTCTCCTAGCCTTCCACAACCTACAAGGGTTACACCACAACAATTGGAAGAAAAAAAAGAAAAAGGGCTTTGTTACAATTGTGATAGCAAATGCACTAAAGGTCATAAGTGTGATGAGAAGAAATTATTTTAGATAGAATATGAAGAGGAGGAAGAAAAGGATCAAGAAACATCAAAAGAAGAAGATATACGCCAGGACCCCACCCCAGAGAAAGAAGAAATGAATCAGACCATATCTTGTAAAGCATTGGCAAGAATTACCACTCCTCAAACTCTCAAGATAAAAGGACATATCAAGAAGAAAAAGGTGCAAGAAGTGAAAGATCAAATCAAGAAAGAAGAAATGAATCCAACCATATCTTGTAATTCATTGGTCGCAATTACCACTCCTCAAACTATCAAGATAGAAGGGCATATCAAGAAGAAAAATGTTCAAGAAGTGAAAGATCACATCAAGCATCAAGAAATGAATCTGACCATATCTTGTAAAGGATTGGAAGAAATTGCCACTCCTCAAACTCTAGAGATAAAAGGACATATCAAGAAGAAAAAGGTTCAAGTAGTGAAAGATCACATCGAGCATCAACAACAAGTTCTCCAACTTTTAAAGGATAACGCGACTTCGGTGCAAAATGAAACGAAACAACTGGTAGATCAACATCATAGTGAAAAATGTTTTGATGTAGGTGATTGGGTATTTTTACTGCTAGATCTCAAGCAAGCTATTTATGAGAAGGAAATGTTGGCAATACTACATGCACTTAAAAAATGGTGACCTTACTGAATGGGAAGACTCTTCAAGTATGATGATGTGGAAGCATTGTTTTGTGCTATTTCTATTATCCAACCAGATTGGATAAACGAAGCAAGGGATGAATGGAAGAAGGAAGAAGAAGTATGGCCACTTATTCAAAAGTTTCAAAAGATCCCAATTCAAACAATATTGCCAGAAGTTGAAGAGGAAGGGAAAATCATATTGGAACTTGGAGCCGTCACAAAAACAAGAACCCGACAGCTACAAAATCGATCAATTTCAGAGTATCTCATCAAGTGGAAGAATTTACCCGCTGAAGATTCCACATGGGAGGACAATAATTTTATACAGAAGCATCAAGAACTACTCAAGCGTTGAGGACAACGCTTTTTGAAGGAGAGGGGCATGTTAGGCCCCGATACTACTAGTGTAACCTCTTATTGTTATTAGTACAACCCACTTATTATATTGATGTACCCATTTAGTGCCCATATTTTTACTATTGTGCCCCATAGCAGCCCACTATTGTTATTATTGTGCCCTTACATTATTATTGTTATGTCGGCTCTGATTATGTTATGACCCCTTAGACTCCTATATATAGAAAGGAGGTCTTTTCATTTGTATCATCCAAGAATTGTTCATTTATGTAATGTAAAGGAGGTTTCCCCCTCGAGGAGGTTGAATTCTAAGGCGTTGATCTATCTTTTCTATCTTTTCTTGAGCTGGTTTCATAACACACTCTCTATGGGATCAAGGATCATTCTTGAAGAAAACTACCTTCATCAAGGAGAAACTTTCTATCCTTTATATCATCATCAACATCAAGGAAGAAATAAGAAGAAGGAGCATCCTATAAAGTAAGTATATTTATTTCCACATCTGAATCTATCAAAATGTACCTTTTCAAGGAAAGATACAAATTGGTTGGGGCTTCAAACTATATTACATGGAAGAAAAGTACAAATCTAATCTCATTGAAAATGAGGTTATGGAACATGTCAAAGGTTCGATCACTAAACCAAGAAAGGAAAATGCTCAATCTATTACCAAGTTTATGAAAGGGGAAGTTAGGGCTCAAAATATTCTCATATAATCCATCAAGGATCCCCTCATCCCATATGTATCTAAACTTGAAACTTCAAAATAAATCCTTGAAAAATAGGTAGAGTTGTATTCGATAATCACTGCTGGAGAAGTCATCTTATTAAGGAAAGAAATATACAATATGAATTTGTCAGGGGAAGCTTGAATAGCCTCATACTTTATGAGGATATCTATGATCTGGGATCAACTACAAGATCTAGGACAATTCATGTCTGATAGGGAAATGACTACAGTTGTATTAAATGCACCAGTGGAGGAGTGGGTTAACTTTAATTTAAGTATTTATGGGAATAAATAAGCTACTCCATTCCAAGTTCTATGGTCACTACTCAAAATTGAATAATAAAGACTAAATGCCAAATCTAATGTGGGAGAGGGTGAGAAAAATTAAGCTTATTCCACAATGACAAAAAGAAAGAGACAATTTGGAAAGTTTGGTCCTCAAAAAAGATAAGAAGAACATGGCTAAAATACAATGCTATGGGTGTCAATAATATGGGAACTATAAGAGATATTTTCTTAAACTCGAGGAAGACAATAACAAAAGAGGAAGAGAAGAAGCCCACATAACCAAGGAAGTGGAGGAAGTTGAAAAGAAGAAATGCAAGAAGGTGGGAGTAATAGATCTCCAGTATTGAGATAGTCTTGCTCACATAAGTTATTTTCAAGTTCCTAATTCTTCTAAGATATCACTATCATGATTCACTAAGTAAATAATGTGTTGCATCAAGGCATCATAGAAGCATTGAAAGCAAGAGCTTGGGACATCATCATAGAGAAAGATGAAAGACGGTTACAATCTATAGAAGTCGAGGATATGGCTCTTGGGAATCTCATTGAAAACACAAGTGGAAATTTCATCTAGTACAAGGTTTATCATATATCAGTCAAATGGAAACATCCACTGATGGGGATACTTTAGATCCTCAAGATTCTCTGATGGAATGTTCATTGAAAGGTTCACCGATCAAGAGGGGAATCAAGCATTTCATCAATAATTCCAAACTTTTGAAATTCATTGGATGATGGTATGATGACATAAACATGAAGAAATTTAAGGGATTGAAGCTCTTTCAATCAAGGAAAATGTTGCAAGAAGTCAAGATGACCCAAGAAAAAAATGAGGTATGTGTGCTTACTTTTGATAACGTGGAAGTTATGTCATATGGTTGTAGATATCATTCTCTATCCTAAGATAATGATCAATATAAAGGATCTCCTAACTCAAATGGATGTAGGAATGCATGTGTCACACATTCGCTATATGACATCAACGTAATATGTCCTCATATGAAGTATGACGTGGTTGACTACAGTTGAGGAACTCTGATTGGAAGCTCCTCGAAGTGAAATGTGTGAAGAAAGGAAGGAAGATATCATGGAATATGCAATAATGGTAAAGAAAATCAACATCCGATAAACCAAAAATATTTGACTAGGATATCTCCATGGAATATATGAAGACTTTGATGGAGTCTGAAAACAAAAGAGACCCTTGAAAATATATATCTTTGTTAGATGTGTCAATACGTATGTAGGATGATGATGCACACTAGAAGATTTCATGATGAAAGACCATCACAAAGGTAATCTTGATTTTAATGTTCATTCCTTTATTTTTTTAACAATATTTGGATGGGTTTATGTTGGGTTGCCAAGGGAAGATCTATGGAGGTCTTCCACCATTGATGAACATGTAGTAGGAGGAAAGATCCTTAAGTAAACATGGCTGGAAGAAAGAAACATGGAAAGAAGGAAGACCAAATATGGACTAATGGATCACTTTTGGATGATGACATGGCTGAGTCATGGATGAAAGTGATGGATGGTTGGTGCCCTTGTAGAAGTCTCAAACATGAAGACTGTTAGATAACAAAAAGAAGTTCATGACATCGTGAAGATGAGTTATTCATGAAGTTAGTTGTCCCATCATCTCCACCTGAGGACCTATTGTCGGTCCCTGATTAAGAGGGAGCATGGAAAAAAATTTCTTACTTGGAAGAAAATTGGAAATTCCTAAGCTAGGAGGGATTTTAGGTACATTCCTTCCATAGGAATAAGTACATTCCGTAATTGGAATAGATACATCCTCACTAATTAAGAGGGAGAGATAGACACATCATTCTTGTCTTCACTTGGGAAGACAAAATGGAGGATTGGGTAAGCATATGACATCTAATTCTCTTTGAGGATGTGTTATGGAATCCATGACAAGAGTAGTCATAGAGGACCGATATTATTTTAGGACTGGAAATCCATGATAAGAATAGTCCTAGTGGAACACACCCCGAGAACCCGCGCGGGGTATGTTTCTAGAGAGACAATGATGAGGGTGTCTATACATCATTGGTCTCACCAACATGTTGCTCATATCTCGTGGAGAGATAGAGCTTTTAGTCGAGGCCTTGCTATGTGATAATGTTGGTTGATATGATGCTAAACAGATGGGTTACCAATCCAACTCTTCTTATGGGAAATTCTTCAAATTGAGAATGACCAAGTACCATTATGAATACATCCATAGTTAAGAGGGAGCATTGAAAAATGTAACTAGGTTCGTTATTCATAATGACATGTGGAGATATGATTTTATGTAATCGATGAAAAGAAGAGAAGCAAAATTATTATTAATGCTTGTCTCATTGGTTTCATGAGCAAGGAATTTTATTTTTAGTGATGGCTCCCATTGTGAGCCTTTAGGATTTGTCATCTAGTCATACAAGGAAATTTGATTTTGTCATGTATAAGCAACCCTTCTTGGGCATATTATATTTGTATATGAGTTAATGAAAATGTCAAGTAGCCCTCTAAGACAAATCACAAGCATTAACCTCAAGTTATCTTCAAAGTGGAATTAATTATCTCCTCCAATAGAAATGTTGGCTTATTCTCTCCAACTTAGCTTATTTTGATAGGGAAACAACTAGAAATAGGGCTTCTCAGCATCACTTATGAGACACAATTTCAGTGAAGGAACAATCTGCAATAGGAAGTGTGAGGAAGAAGTCTCCTAACCAGCAAAGAGTAGGAAAGAAAAGGTGAATTTGTGGTATTATTTTTGGGTGTGTTTTACGATACTCCTCTTTACATGTGTGAGGAAAAGGTGATGTACACTGTAGAAGAAGCCAAGGCGCTACTGTGATACTTGATGGTCAGATATTGGCTAAATTTGAGGTACAACACAAGCCGAGTTCCCAAAGAATAATCCTCCACCTCAAGCAAAGGAAATAAGGGTAGAAAGGATGCTCATCTACACGTACTAAGGTATCTTATTTAGGGCTGAAAATTTGTTGGCTTGAAGCAGAGGAAAGGAAGCCGAGTTCTAAAAGGAAGTCGAAGTACAAGGAAGGAGCAGGAAGTTGACTATTGTTGACCCAAGATGGAAAGATAAGAAGCTTGGTGTCTTGGTCTCTAAGAGGTAAAATAGGTCAAGGGTCTTGGTCTTGGTATTCATCAATTAGAATCTCTATAAGAAGAAGAATTTTTTGGGTTTCCTTTCAAAGAGTGAGAGGTTTTGGCCTTGGTTGACAGCCTATATTCTGCGTCTCTTTATGGTTTATGCATTGGTAACTACTTGATGAATAATAACATTAATAATATAAGTAAAAGAATATCCTAATCTAAAGAAGTAAAAATCACTCACAAGAAGTTACTAATAGAAGGAAAATCACTTAATCTCTATGCCTTGGCTTTCTCCAAAGGGGGTACTTAATGGGGCATTTCCTTTTACTATTGTTGGGGAAATTAATTGCTTGATAAAAAAGAAAACTAATTACTTGAACACTAATTATTGATTAGAGGAAATAATTTTTTCTTCAAGGCAATTTGTAGAATATTGAAAAGAAACTACGAATAGGTAACACTAGTTCTACATGATTGGGTTCCACATTGTCAAGCTCTTTCGAAAAGAAATAAAATGTAAGACTTGAAAAACAATACTAAATTTACAAATGAGAAATTAAATGACATGAAAATGATTATGCTAATAAAATTACTTGAATCAATACTAAATTAAACCACACCTTTTTGAATTGGAAACCTATTGTACCCAACGAAATTCAAATTGTAATCTAGTGCATCAAATTAAATGAAATCTATAAATTGCAAGAAACAACAAATCTATAAAATGAAACAACCAAAAACTTACTTGAAGAAAATGAAATTTAATTTAAGGAATAACAATTTAAATTCAAAGAAACAAGCACACAACTAAACTACCTTAGATGTTCAAGGTAACACCGCGTCGAAGGTAGTGGTCCTAACTACCCAAGAGTCATTTTTTCCTTGAAAAATAATTCAGCTCAGATTATGAATAAGATATGTAGAAACCAATGAATAACTTCCTTCATTAAAAGATTTGAGAGAAATAATTACACCAAAATGAACTTCTTAGCTTTTCCTCAAATTCAACAATTGTTCATCCTCCCCTTTAACCTCTATTTTCATTTAAATACACAGAGAGAAAAGGGAAATTACAACTAAATTGATTCAAAATGATTTCCCCTTTCAACTTTGGATTGGTTACTAAATATTAATAAACAAGATCAGATCTGAAATATCTCTCCATCATGATTCAGCTGGAACAAGTCGAATTTGGTATTGTAATTGGAAGAACTTGGAAAATAGTCACAATAACAAATTTGAGAATTTTTCCTTCAAATAACCTTGCGTGTCTCTCAATCTAGACCAAATTTTAGAAATATTCTAATAAGAAGAATAATTTTTTCCATTCTGCACAAAATTTGTCATCTTTTACAGATTTATTTTCATTTACCCACAAATTTCAACGCAAAACTATCACTTTTTATCCCAACAAATTTCTGAGTTGGAATATTTGAATATGAGTTGGAGATCAAATTTGGAATTTGGAAGAAATCTCAGAGGCTTAAATCATGAGTGATGCTATACAAAATTCATCAATAAACCATCATTGGTAAAATCATGCATAATAATCTTCAATTTATTAAAAATTAAGGAGAACAAATATTATTTATCCACGAAACCATGAATAATTATGAATGGAATTATATGATAAATTAGGATAAATAGCGTGATAAAGAAATGGTAGAAATAGTTGAAATATGTGTCAATAAATGGTAATAATAATGATAATTTAGTGGCTCAACATCTCCCCCAAGCTCAACATGTTTCATGTCCTCATGCAACCCAATGCATCTATATTAACCAAGTTTTAATATATTAATCAAAATGCTCACCCCAACTCATGATATTGATGGAACATAAGAATTCTTCTCCAAAAGCCTCTTCAAAATAGTGGTTACTCAATTCTAGCAATGTTGGTGAAGCTGTAACAATTCACACATTGAATTTCAATAATATGTATATGAAGTTGCAACAAAATATGATACAAGTAATCAACAAAATTCATTAACCATTTTTTCAAAAACTACAAACTAGATCTTGTTGAAATTTTGCAAGAAAATCTTTATTATATTAATGATTCTCCACTCTGAAAATGATAGTTGTCTGATGCACAAATGCCAAGATATAAGAAAAACGGTTGTAGGTAATAGTGCATGATTTTTGGAATTTTACAAACTGGTTTAGCTAGAAACTTTATGGGTTTGTGTATTTTAATGATACCTCTTTACATTCCAAAAATCAAAAGAATTTGGTTTATGGTTTTAAAGATGTACATGAATCAATTTCTACAATGTATAAAATTATTTTATATGCCTTAAATTAGGAAAAAAACAAGAAAACAATCATCATGCATATAACTCCTCCCTCAAATTGGAAAATTAGCATGTGTTAGTGCTACACTAAAAAATAATTTGAGGTTGTTGCTACAATCGTTGTTGAAATCTATGCTTGGTGTAAAAGAACATGGAATAAGGGAGGTTTTAAGAATGAATAAGGATATTGATGGATGATAAAGAGTATTAATGGCATGGTCATAATAAATAAATTAATAAAACCCTAAATTGAAACATTTTGTGTCTTTTGAAATTAATGGGAAGTGCTAAAGAAGTGGATCTAATGATTTGGAAATATGAGTAAATAATGCTCGGTGGGTTTCTATGACATTCTCCTAAAATTTTAATAAATCAAAAACATATTTTATTTTACCTCAAGTTTTACCTCCGTAAAAATGTTGAATGGCATGGATGGATTTGTTGAACCTGATGTAGGTTGAACTAATGTTGAAAGTGATGCAAAAGGTGGAAGCCATGCAAGCTGAAAGAAAGTTATCATAAAGTGTAGTAGGGTTTCCTTCCCCAAACTAGTTAGTTTCCTTGTCATCAAGAGTTCTATAACACATCTCATGAGTATCCTCAATTAGTAATTTATCACCTCAAATAACTTATTATATATAAAAATGAGATAATCATGTTGTTAATATCATGGGATAATGGACAAAAAGGGAATATAAAAGAGGGAAAAAATGATGAGAAAAAAATGCATTCCCTATACCCATAAGCTTTGGTTGTTATGAACACAAAAATGGTGAGAATTGTTTATCTCAGACTTTTCTTCTCAATATTTGACCAATTACCTTGCGTTCACAATCAAAATTATGCCTCTTTATTCTACTTGTGTTCTAACCCAAAATAATATTAGTGTTGTTAAGCTACCAATAAATGACAAATGATTGGGCAAAGAAACTATATTTGGTCAAATATATGAAACTTCTAGAATAAAGGAATTATAGATTAGATGATACAAAATGTCAAATATCAAATATCCTAAAAGTTTCATCCTTGACATGTAAAGTGAATATTTATAAGTCAATAATATGGATAAGCCATAACCATCATCATCTAAGAACTGATTAAGTATTACCCCATGAACCATGAGTTCTAGAAAACCTTATATATGCAAAAATAGGCTTTATCGGTAATTAGTTTTGAGAAAACAAGGTTACTAAGTAGATCATAGTATTGAATTAACTTCTACACGATAGGCATGGCGACTGGTGCAAACATGCATCCATAGCCTCGACAGGGAATCCTTTTTAACCCATTTATATGCTAGTATCTCATCTATTAGAATTAAATACATAGTTACAAGAAATTTTCAATTTACTTATACATCTACTGAAGATCAGTGTTCTGGCTTAGTAACCAGTTAATAACAATGCCATTTATGGGAGCTAACAAAAGTGAACAAGTCGGCTTGTGCTAAGACATTTCCCCTTTAGCTTTATGACTGAAGGCCATCACCTCACTTGGTGACCAGTAGTGTTAATATCACTTTATCAGGACCTATGATCATGGTAAGTTGGCTCGGTAACAAAATTTGCGATAGAGGTAAAAATAGTTGTAATTGAAGGAACAACAACTGTGAGTGAGGAAACAATAGTTGTGACTGAAGGAACAAGAACTGTGAGTCAAGAAACAGCAATTGTGGTTGACGGCACAATAACTGTGGGTTAGGAAACAACAACTATGACTAAAGGAAGAACAAATGTGACTTCAAAAACAACAGTTGTAGCTAAGGTAGTAACACTTATTATTCAAGATTTATTTATCCAACAGTACCATTGCTGCATGTTACATCCTTGGAACTACCCATGTCATTTTAAGCTTGTGTAGATGAAGTAACAAGCATGGTTGTGGAAAACCATCCTAAAAACTAACTGAATGCGTGATCCTAGCATGATGACATGGAGAAGGATTAGTCATCGAACAATCATAGTCATTTTACAAATAATGAGGAATTAAGAGTAAATCGTTCCTGATAAGACAACATAACTTTTTTTAATATTACCTATGAGGAAACCATATAATTGATAAGATTTGGGGTAAAAATGGATGGATGTGGAGCAACAACATAAAACTCAAGAACTTCCTTCTTTTAATTTGATGAAGGAACAAAAACCGTGACATTGAAGGAAACAACACTTGAAACATAAAAACACAAGATAAATAAGAAAAGAAACATCATTTTGTTGAAAAATAATAAATAAGTAAATAACCTAAGTTAAAATAATTGTAATTTTGGGTGCACCAATGTGGTTTCGTGAGGGAAGAACAATTTGTTTCTAGGAACAACGACCTGTGAATGGTGAATGAATGGAAACGAAATATCTTTTGGAATTTTTTGGCAGCACTGAATTGGATCTTCAAATCGAGATCAATTATTTATTTCTCCTGTTATGAATCCTTCAAGTAATGAAAAAGTCTTCACATTGTTTTCTTCATGTTGGTGGGAAATAACAAAAACAATTTTGCAACAAGCTCTTATAATCCAATTTCTTTTAGATCATGGCACCTAGAAATAATTGACATTATATGATATTAAATTTCTTAGCATATTCTTGGATGAAATGTCCTTATTCATTAACATTTCCTTCAAGAATCACTCATTTATAAATTGATCATTTCAATTTTCCCAAAATATTCAATAAAACAAGTGTCTACCTATAATAAAACATGAAATAATGGTGAAAGAGAGGTGACCAAGCTTTTGTAATTGAAAAAGAATGAAAAAATATAAAAATTAGGTACTTTGTAAAACAAATCCACAAAAATATGAAAAAACAAAATTTATTTGTCACTTGCGGGAGAGTAGTCACTGACCATACTAACCAACAATATTTTAATCATAAATTCATTATTTTTCATCTGATTTGAGTGATTCCAAAGGCATTTTAAAGTGAATTGATAGTTATATCACCAATAGAAATATGTTTTAAAAATTTCATGTGATAGTATGTCAAACATGTTCAGAACAACTTGCATAAGAGATTTGTTTTCTATTTCCCAACTTATACCAATAATCCCTATTTTGAGCATAACTCTTTCATTTGATAACTGATTTAATGGATTAAAATTGGATATTAAATTAGATTCATTTATATATCTCCAATAGAAACATGTTTTGAATACAAGAAGAATTGATCAGTCAAATATCCTAAGCGAAAAAAAAGAGAGTTTTAAGTGTGTTGATTTACGATAGGTAGTCAGTATTTTGGTTATGAATTTATCATACGATATCAAAATAAAGTTATTCCAATTTTATTGTAAATTATATTCATAGGGAAATATAGCAATGAAAGAAGTTTACAAAATCTTATAATTTAGGTCTCCAAAAACGGATTGCCCAACTTTGTCCCTGAGTTACCTGCAAGACACCCTCTCAATGTTTTGGCGATAATGTTTTCGTCTGAGATCCAAATTGAGTGATTGAAATTGGGATAGAAAGCATACATGAAGGGATACATAGGATAGAAACATTTTTCTTAAATATGTCCATTTTGTCCCTCACAACACGACTGTCGCGACTATGTTTTTAGTAATTTTCTCAAGCCCACATGCCATAAAATATGATAAACAAGCAATATTTTCCAAAACGGTGATGAGTGTTTGTAGAAATATGATTTTAAATATAATATATCTACATACACAAAGGAATTCGAAAATATATCACCGATATTGATTCTGACAACATATTGCAGCAAACACAATATTTTTACATATAAAGAAAGTTATTTATTTATGTACTTATTTTATTTTCCATACTAAACTACTCTATTTGAAAAATATGAAATATATATATATAAGAGTAGTTTCAATGGAACCATTTTTGAAACAAGGTCTTAGGTATGTACATACCCAAATTATAAAAATGCACATTAATAAATACCAAGGTAGGAGAGATCAAGTTCCATTGAAAAAATGGTGCCAAAAAATGTCTAAGTATGAAGTGATGCTGCAAACAAATAACAGATTAAAACCAAGATTCCATATAGCCTTTTCTTTCATGGTCTTCCATAGTTTTCAAATCATGATTTTCTTTCAATGTCTTATTGATCTCATCTACTTTTTGATATTGTCTAGAAGAAACCACATTGTCTTCCATGAATTCTGCAATTTTAGGATTTAAAACCTTCCCAAACCTAATATAAGTTTCCAATAGTGGTGTAGGTAAAATATAATGGGTGGGAAGGGTGGGTAAATTTCACAGTTCAAGATTATAAGAATGCTATACTGATTTATTATAATGGAGGTGAGGGATGGATTGAGTAGAAAATTGCATAGGGCATGGGGTATTTTGATATAGTTGATTGAGTTGTAGGACTGACCTTGATAGGTAAGAAAAATAATTATTTTGTGCTACAAGATGAAATAAATATCCACATAAGTAAGAAAATGAAAGGATGGAGCCTTGAAAAATACATGTCGGCCATGGTTTTCATCATGGTGAGCTTGTAGAAACTTCTTGATCTCTTTGATATGCTTCTTTAATTCTCTTGCAAACTGCTTCTTTTGGCACAAATTACAAAACACTTCTTCAAATTTTCTTTATCCTACAAAATTCTCAATTATGAGTTTAGAGAGATAATGATATTAGCTTTAAAAAATTACTAATTTCAACTCCTATAACTCTTGTTCTTACAAGACCTTTTAAAGACAAAATACCTTAGGATAACATAATATGTAAGGAAATTGTGAACTTCTTGACTGGGATGATAGAAGTGATGGCTAGGGTTTGTGAGAGAAGGGGCATTGTCAATCCTTAGTACGTAGTTGTCAACCAAGGAGATCCTTTCAGCAACCCTACAATACTATCTAGATCAGTTTGAAAATATATTTTATAGGCCAAACAAAACCTCAACAATACTCTTTGTAGAATTTCATGAGGATAGCAGGGAAGTTTCTTCTCACAAAATTTATCCATCAGCGAGCTATGGTAAAATACATGTTTCAAGTAAGGACAAAGTTTTCCAAATTTTCATACAAAATCAAACAAGAATATTAATCATATTGTGGATTTGAAAGGAATGTCTAGTGTGAGATATGAAATGGGAGATCTCTAACAAAATTATAATTCCAATTGAATTGCAAAATCTAATCCATGTAGGTAGATCCATTCAGGACCAAATGAGTTTATAAGATAATGTCATAGAACAAAAGTCCTCGATCATCATTAACATGAGCTTCCGTTGAGGGGGGTCGGCATGTTCTAACGTCGCCAAGGGCCTGCGATTGGCAAAAGACAAACCAATGCATATATTTCATTCAAAGATGCCCTCAAAGGGAAGGTTGCAACTTTAGGTAAACCTCAACAAAGTCTTAATATTACTGGAGATTATATTATGGAGCGGATGAATGAAACTCTGGTAATGATAGTAGATATAGCAAAGATAAATAATTTTCTTACAACCTATTAATCCCAGGAAATTATTTGCAGGTTCAATGTTTTTTGGAGAAAACCCGTGTATCTTTTTTAGTGCTTCTTTACGACTTGGTCAGTAAACTGTGAGATTCACTTATGCTTCAAGGGCTTCTTCATAGTAAAATTCGAATCATCAGATATTGGAGATCACGTCTTACATGAGCTTCCATGGTTCTATGGAAATGCGAGACCATTTATCATCCCATCATTCCCATATTTTGATATTAATTCAATGACGGTCTCGGTATTTCATAATTTACCCCTTCATTTCTCGCATTGAAAATTTCTCAAAGGAATTGGTAACATGTTGGGGAGATACATCAAGATGGATACACAAAGAACTGAAGAAGGAATTTATACTTTTCCAGGATATGTGTTGAGGTAGACCTTAGTAAATGACTACCTGACTGTATCCTCTTGACACACAACAACCAATGTTGTACCCTGTTTTTTGATTATGAGAAAAAAACATTTAGGTGTCGTATTTGTCTTGAAAGTGGAAATCTACAATCCACATGTGCTTTGACAAAGAGAGACCACACGAAGAAAAGGAAAGGAGTAAAAAATCCCAAGGGATGGAAATTCCCAAAACCACAACCTTACGATGAAGAGTAATAGGAGGACTTGGGACCACCCATCACTAAGGGAAATCAAAATCCACAAACCTCTTCAGCAAATGAATAAATTAACCAAGAAGGAACAATGATATCAGTTTCACAAAATCCAAGAGAAGAAGGACACATAGGCCAAGAAATGTCCAAGGCATAGGAGATAGGAGGATTCGAACATCATTAATTATATGAGAGATTAGACTCAGATAAGGAACATATGAGGAAGACAAAACATAATCAAATAATTATTGCAAAAACTATTTATGATCAAGGAGGAAGGAGAAAAGTAGAAAAAATAAACAATCAAAAGGGCGTCTAAGCTTATTTTCTTAGGCCCAATCTCATATTTTTTGTTATTACTTTTTTTTTTCAATTATATGTGCACCAGTTTATTGAATGGGGCCATTGGGGATGGTAAAATAAATCACATGTGTATCTACATATGTAACATTTTATAATTAATAGAAAGTTATGATTTTTCCATGGAAAAAAAAACTCTTATTCTTACCACAAATTTCAAAAGTAGAGAGGAAAGTTCCTTAGAACTCTTATGAGCTTTGAATAGTCCTCCTTCAAATGTTCCTTCTAGTTAGTTAGTTGAAGGGGTGGTGCTTGCATCACCACTTCAGTGAAATGATAATATTTCTTCAAATTTCTACATTTAAGATTCCTACTTTTATCCATGCATCATATATGACCTGAAACTACCTACATAGGGCAGACCTCACCATAAGATAGCTAGGGTGCATGCATAAGTTCTTACCTACCATATTCAATATCCAACCCTCCTAGAGTCATGAATGCATCTACAACTAGATAAGTGTGGTAGTGCTATTTGACTACCTCCCTGACAACGATGCGAAAATGTCGGGGAAATTAATTTCTTAATAAAAAAAGAAACTAATCACCTGAACACTAATTATCAATTCGAGGAACATTTTTTTGTTTCAAGGAAGTCTGTAAAATATATGCAAGCAACTAACAACAACTAACACTATTTCTACATGATTGGATTATACACTTTCGAGCTCATTCGACAAGAAAAAACATTTAAGACTTGGAAAACAATAATAAATTTATAAAGCAGAAGGTAAATGACAAGAAAATAATTATTCTAATCACACAACTTGACTCAATACTAAATTATACCACACCATGCTGAATTTGAAATTTAACCTGTTGTGCCCAACAAATTTAAAATGCTAATCTAGTGCAGTAAATTAAATGAAATCTAGAAATTTCAAGAAACAAAAAATATGGAAAATGCAACACCCAACAAATTACTTGAGAAAAGCAAAATTTACTTTAAGGAATAACAAGTTAAATTCAAAGAAACAAGCACACAACTAACTACTTTAGAGGTTGAAGGTAGCACATTGTCTAAGATAGTGAACCCAACTGCCCAAGAGTCAGTTCTTGCTTGAAATAATTTAGATCATATTACGAATAAGAGATTTACAACTCAATAGATATCTTCCTTCATTAAAAGATCTCAAAGAAATAATTACACGAGAATGAAGTTCCTAGCTTTGCCTCCAATTCAACAATTGTCCATCTTCCCCTTTGATCTTCGTTTTCATTTAAACACACAGACAGGAAAGGGAAATTACAACTAAATTGATACAAAATGATTTCCCCTTATGATCTTGGATTTATTATAGAATATCAATAAACAAGATCAGATCTAAAAGAATTTTCCATCATGATTCAACTAGAACAAGTCGAATATAGTATTGTAATTGGGAGAATTTGGAAAATGTCCACAACAACCAATCTGAGAAAATTGCCTTCAAGGAACCTTGCGTTTTTTCAGTCCAGAGTGAATTTTAGAAAGATTCTCAATGGAAGACTAATTAGGTTCATTCTGCACAAAACTTGTCTCTTTTATTTTCAAGATTTGTCTTCATTTACCCGGAAAGTCCAACGTAAAAATGCCACTTTTTATCCTAGTGAGTTTCTTAGTTGGAATATTTGACTATTAGTTGGAGATCAAATTTCAAATATAGAAGAGATCTTAGAGGATAAAATCGTGATTGATGCTATAAAAAAATTACTAACAAACCATCATCACAAAAGTCATGCATAATAATCTTCCACTTATTCAAAATAAAGGAGAAAAATACTATTTATCCACAAGAGCATAAATAATTATGAAATGGAATTATATGATAAATTATGATAAATAACGCGATAAAATAATGATGGAAATGGATGAAATATGTGTCAATAAATGGTAATAATAATGATAATTTAGTGGCCCAACAACTTTGTCTTCACTTTAGTATCTATGCCTGTTTCTAGATCTGTTATCATATGCTCCATTCATTCTTTCTTCTTATTCTAAGGAACCTTGCCATCAATATGACTAACACCCAACTCATGCTACCTATACCTTTGAAATTCTGACAAGATTTTCAATATAAATGCATTGAATTCTTCTTATCTCTCCTATGGTCTAATAATACTTTCATTGTCATCCTTACAAATCCTTATTTCTACTGTTAAACTCCTCAGGGTATCCATTAAGTCAAGAGAATATACCACTACTCCTTGTTTAATTGATCTTTCTTCCTTCCCATGCTATGATTGGTCAACATTATATTTTACAATCCTATTGTTCATTCCTTGATCCTTCAATTCTACACTATACCATCCTTTGTTGTTCATGTGATCTTTGACCTTCATGTATTTCCATACACACAAATAAATGTTAGTTTTAAACATATATAAGTGTATCATGTAGATTATCACCTTCACTTATCTTGGAGGTTGTTGGTATGAGGCTAGCTAGAATAAGTAATTTGAAGTTAGCACAATAATCTCAACGAAATCATGCCAAATCATCAATACTATGTTACATGCAGATATCGCAATGAAGACATGCCAAATAGTGTAATATATATATATATATAAAATAGCTGACTTAACTCAGTGGTTAGAGTATCATTTTGAGATGGCCAAAGTCATTTCATCAAATCCTAAAGTGAGTCTTAGTCTTTTGTGCCAATATGAAATATATTTCACTTAAAGAGTTCTTGTTCTCTTTTTTAATATTAAAATAAATCTAAGTTTTTTTAATATTTCATAACTACCTAAATTTTTATAAGTTAATTCATGTTATGCCAAAATTATATTTAATATATTCACATCCACTCTAATGAAATTTCATTTCATATATATATATATATATATATATATATATATTAGAAATTTACATGTAATTCTAAATTTGTAACAAATGTCATGTAACACACCACCTACCTCCCATGGATCCCAACAAGGATACACGAAGATAGTTACTATGCTGACCCAACTTCCAAGGTACCATTATGGAAATGACATCAAAATTTTTGCATTCTTTAGCTCTTCTAAAATTAAAAAACGAATGACACCATTGTGTTTGTTCCATCAAGACCTTTTTTATGACAGATATTTCTCCTCATTCGAGTTTCAAAACAAAACATTATGACTGATTAAATATTGGCCTATTATGTTTGGCTGTGTCATCCTGGCCTACCATATAGCACCCATGTGGTTCTCGTGTGGCTACAAAAGTCATTGTCATGCCATCACGACATGGCAGCTCTACCCCTGGTTATCGACTCATTCACGAATTCCCATTACTTAAGAGACTCAATGAATATATTGTTGTGTTACAATGTTGCAGCATTTGTTATGTATGAACTAGGCCCACAATGCCAACTTACCCTAGAAATTAAATATTGTAGGATTTTCCTTGAGCGCCCCTTCAAGAAATCTGGCATGACACACATTGAACCTTTTGGGGTTACATGTCAATCTCAACATTCAATCATATACTCAGTGTGAATTCTAGGCCTTCCCCTTGGCCTATGTGTATGTCTACTCACATCACACACCTCGTGACCCCACTGAACAGGCCCCACACGTGCCATGTCACCCGAGGACTAAAATGCCAAGACTTCCTACCATGCCCTCCTTCCAAAATTTCTGAGGTCCTAGGTCCAAGGTGACATCACCAACCCTAAAATTTCACGGTGATTCCATCCTTTATCTCACCCTCACCACTTCAAGTTCCATGTAATTGTGGGTTCCACTAAAGGGCCTAGTCCCCTTGTGAATCATGTAATTCTTTTCATATGGGAAATGTGGCATTTTCAATAGTAGTTCACTAGGTGTTGATAGTGTCCCTGCAACCACATCATCCCAATTATTTTAAATCCTAGGAGTTCTATATTGGGTTCCCTTCGAAATCTCTGGGGTTAATCCAATAGTGAGAAATTGTTTATGGAACCAACAACCCATATCAGGTTGAGAGGTCACCCGACCCCACAATGCACTTTCATCCCTAGGATTAAATCTTGAAATATTCCCCCCATTGCGATCCATTTGAAACCCCCTAGGAAAAATATTTTGGGTCATAAACAGTTATACAACACCCAATCTTTAACGACCCAAATTCCTCCTTCTTAAGCAGTTGGTCATTGTACATAATCACAGGGTTGAAAATGGTTTAAGCCATTTGCTCTAAGGTACTAAGGTTCTTCCCATGTGGACACATATAGATATGAGTGTGTGTATGTGTTTGTGCATATATATATATATATATATATATATATATATATATATATATATATATATATATATATATATATATATATATAGATAGATAGATAGATAGATAGAGAGAGAGATATTTGTGAAATTACTTTGGAAATATCCTTCCTAATCTTGCAGAGACACGAACATGGCCATTAAACTACTGTGTGTGTTTGTGTGTGTGTGGCTATATATATATTAACACTACGCTATCACTTCTAAGATTTGTAATAAACCAAACCAACCCACCCTATAAATGGAAACTGGGAATATGCACATAGTTATTCCTCTTGTGTTTCAGAGTAAATATCGACCTAGCCTAGCCATATGTGTGTGTGTATTTAAGGAGGTATCTCTCCTAATATTATAACTTACAATTTAAGGCTTAATAACTAAATCCTTTAAATCAATCCATCATTTAATTATCAAAAATTTTCCCATCTCCCATATTGATTTGTTTTAGGCCATCATTTTAACTCAGGATGTATATGTAACTACACATCTATTTAGGAATTATTTAGGGGATTGGACACACCTATTTATAAAAGAAATCATGCTCCTCATTGATGTTATGAGAAATTTAATCCATAGTGGCTAGTATGCAACATTCAATTCAATTAGGAATAAAAAATCATTAATAAATTACACCCTCAGGAACTTACGATTGCTCATATATTGCACAACATTTCACAATATTTATTCACACCAGAATTTACACTCCTCAACATTAACATGAGCAATAAACCAACACATTAAACACATGTACAATATTCAAAATATGGAGTCTTAAATAAACACTTATCTAATGAAGTGGGATTTGGAAACTGAGAGTGGAACTTCAACTCTCCACCCAACCTTAGATAAGCTACAACCACATTTACTTGTGGCTGTCACTCTTGAGCCAGATTTCAATGCTAGAGGTTCAATGCATGTGAGAGGAAATTTAACCAATATTGTTAGCTGAAATAAGATGTCACAAGGCCACACTACCTTCACCTTACAACTACACAATCTTTCACTCATCCTTTGCAAAATCTACAGGCATGATTAACACCCTTCCAAGATATGATAGTATAAAGATTCTTAACTCACATTCAATAGAAGAGAGTCCACTTCAAGGGAATTTTCATCAATTGGATAAGCTATTATTAGGGGAAGAGATAACCTCTCCAAGTACTTCATGAGTTAAGCACAACCACTTCAACCCCAATGCAACACTAAATGGTTCATCAACCCTCACAAATTACTTAGTGTCTCTTCCCTATGTAGTAGTTTCATTAATTGAAAAGATTCCTATGGGTTCTTCAGCCCTTAAGAAATCCATGAATCTCTATAATGTTTTCCCCCAAAAAGCCTCTTCATGTATCCTCGGCTAGTTCACTTTTTTGAGAACTCAATTGTTGTAATCTCGATCATTGTTCTACTATTTCACCTCCTTCCATTGGAGGAATTTTATTCTAGTGGTCACCATTGTGCACTTCTAGTATGCATGTGTTAGTGAGTATCCTCATCCTCTCGACATTTTGTGGCTCCATGTAACGAAACCTTCCTTGGACAACACAACCTAGTTTGCCATTAATTTTTGTCCTTTTATAGTTATGGCTATGGCCAAAAGGAACATGGGATTATCCTTTGTTAATTTATTGCACATTCCACCCATTTAAGCTTCTCCACCAACCCATGGATGATCTATTTAAAATCACCAACTTCTCAAGCAAACTCCCTCCCAAAGCAATGGAATATGCTTCCCTTTCTCTCAACCAATATATTACAATTATTTATAATGAGGGAGACATTAGCTAGGGATTGTCACAAACCCCTCTGCCTTGGGGGAACACCGTCCTCAGTATTTAATATCCATATATAAAAACACATGCTTTAAAACCAAGCACAACTAATATTGAGCTTTATACACACAACTCTATTCAACATTTACAATGCATTTTTTCATACTCAGTGGCTTATATCATGCTAATCCAAATTGATTGTGCACACAAGATAGGCTCTCCTAAGATACATTAAGGTGTGAACTGTCTTATGTCATCTGCTATGGGCTTGATTGTTTGATTATGTCATTGCTATAGCTTCTGCAACACCCTCCAAAATTTTGGCCTACACTCATTGGTAATATTATGATTTCAAGCTCTCTTTTTTTATGTTAAGAGCCATTGATGGTTTTATCTTTATATAACATGTGTCATCTTCGGGGATGGAGATTATCACTTTTCATGAAAAGGGAAGTTTTTTTTTATTCAAGGGGAAATGTTTATGAAAGTGACTATTTCTCATGATATAGACATGTTTCATACTCATTTCCAAAGTTTATTGCACTATTACACAAGTTTCGCCATTATCCTTACAAAGTCTATCATCGGTGACGCACTTGTCGTAAGTTGCCACAAATGTTTTTGCATAAAGAAAAGTATGTTTTCATATGTTCTGTATGGTCTATGTTCTGTCACTAAGTGTTCAAGTGTGTGATTGTAGTCAAGTTAGATAATTTTTCACACTAGTTCCACGGATCCCACACTTAGCCAAATTTCCAAGTTTTTCTAACAACCTAGCCTTGTCGAGCTTTCCTGAACTATGCACTTTGCATTTTCAACCCCCAAGTTTTTCCCTTTCCCGGTGGAACTGTGTAATGCATAAAAGGCCTAGCCTCCCTTGGCATCGAAAGTTGTGCAGTGGCTTCCTCCAGTGTCTTTCACTCAGTTGGAACCCACCATCGCTAGGAACTTCACAGTTTGGTCCCTCAAGGATCTGAGCTGCCCAGTCCACCTTGCCTCTTGAAACTATATAGGTATTTCCTCCTAGGGCTTTATCATGCAACAATTATTTTCATCTCAAACTGCACAATTTTGTCCCTCAGTGGCCACTACGCAATTCCTTCCCTTTATGAGGACTGTGCATAAAATTAACTCAGTCTGACATGAGTTGTGCACTGCGCATTTTCAGTGAGAAGGCTTGACACTTGGCTGCTTGAACTACACAATTTTGCAGTCACCAGGCATTTCCCCTGACCGTCACTAAGTCCCAACCCAGTTCATCAATTCAAGTTCTCTATTTTTAGCTAGGGGTTTATCAGGATGATGTCGTCTTGTCATGATTGGATTACATATATAAGGATTCTACCAGGCTATGACAAGATGATGAAGAAGGATATGAGAAGGACGACCTGCAAGATAAAACTCAAGGAGATGATGAGGAAATATAGCCATCAGATAAGAAGACCAAGGAACCCAGGTTATGGCAGAAGATCAAGACTGCATGAAGACTCCATCTAATGCATTATGCTTTGGACACTAGATATGGAAAATAAAGAATATAGTTTGAAATACACCTCTTCGTGAAGCATGAAGGAGAAATTATAATTTTCATATCATTATATTTTCAGTTTCATGAATGGTTTTAAGCAATGAAAGTCATTCCATGTGTTTCCTCTAAGTTTTCTGCCCCTTTTCGCTTATTGGATGAATTGTCGCCTTTTGGCATGATGGAATGTTATGTCATGTTTGTGAACCTTTTCTGGTGGTTTCGAAGGCTGTTCTTTTTTAACTCAATTTTTCCTAGATATATAAACATCCATCACACTCATACACAAAGTGTTAAGAACTGTCACACAAGTGTCTTCGTAGTCGTCCTAAAGTCTATCTCAAGTGTCACACTTGTCTCTTATTGTTATAGGAAAGTCACTTAGAGGGTAATGTTTTCTCCTTTTGTTTTGTTAGTCTATGTTGTCGCGTTTTCAAAGTATGTTAAGTGTGTGATCACAAGTTCAAGTTATACACAAGTTCACCTTCCTCGCACACTTAGCCATTTCTTTTAAAATATTGCTGCTCAGGAAACTCAGTTTCACCAGACGCTGACTGAACTACACACTGTGAAAGTATCAGCCCTCATTGATGCAACCTTTCTAGTTGGAACTGCGCAATGTGTGTTCATTGTCCCCTAGGGAAGTTGCAGTGCATAATTCCAGAGCTAAGCAACCTTCCCTGACTCCCAAAATTGTGACACAATTCCTTCCAGTTTGGCTTGAAGTGTGCATTTTTCACTTTCAGTCCTCAATATTTATGGATGTTTACAAGACTTTTCCATGCATGACTTATGGATGTTTGTAAGACTATTCTGTGAGAATTTATATTTCATGTTAGTTTCACATGTAGTAAGATAGTTGAACTATTTCAATTCTTTTAGTGATTATCCTCTTGGGAATGTGATGTAATCATTTTAATTGCTATCTCATCGTTGTGGAATATTCTGTATGATACTAAACATACCTTTACTCGCTCATCGATTATAACAACCATCACATCCACTGTGGACTATTATGCTAGATGATATACAAATCTTTCCCTGTTATTTGGTTTTAACGACTCCCACATCCATTGTGAACTATTCCTCTAGTGTTGGACATATCTTCCAGATTCACTTGTGTCTCTTTCTGGGTGGTACTATTACCTCTCACTTAGAGGCTCACTTTTCTCCCCCTTTTTAGTAAGAGAACCTAGAAAAAGTTATGTTGAACACTCACTAGGCACACTCACCTTGCTTTTTGAATGTACCATTGCAACACTCTCTTGTGTTGATAGCTAGAGGTGAGAAAATCTCTAAGTATTTTCCTACCAAGTCATCATACCGGATGGGAATCCTACACTAAATGGTGTGAGGTATAATTATGACCTCATATCGACGATATCCCCTGAGTGTTAGTGGATCTAACACAATCAACATTTATGGCACTAGAAGGAGGGTTAGATGACAGTCTGTGCCCGTAGAGTCTATGTTAAATATCTTATTTGAAGTGTCTCTTTCCCAAACCATAATCCCAAGATTTTTTTCTAAAGATGTTAATTGTACCATCCCTATGGAATTTATTGATTACTTGTTCAAATTTAAGTTCGATGGTGACGGTGAATCAAATTTTCATGAACATCTATTTCAAGTTGTCTGACCTTGTTTTTATAATGGAATGGGTTCCAAAGATGTCATAGCTAGATTATCTTGTGCAACCAACTCTCAAAATAGAAGAAAAGATAGGTCAACACATTCAAAATCAACCTCTTTGAGGGGACAACCTCCATTACATTACACAAATGAACAATTATTTGATCATACAAATGAAAAAACATCCTTTCTACATATAGGGGTCTAAGGGGTCACAATATATTCAAAGTCGACATAACTATAATAATATAAGGGCACAACAATAACAATAGCAGGATTCTATGGGGCACAATAATAACTATATGGGGACAATAGGGGCATAACAATAAATAAGGACTACAATCACAATATTAATGGGGGAATCACTAGTATTATAGGGGCCTAGCATGCCCCTCTCCTTCAAGAAAGTGTTGTCCTCAACACTTGAGTAGTTTTGGATGCTTGTGTAAAAAAATCTCACCCTCCCATGTGGAATCTTCAGTGGGTAAGTTCTTGATGAGATACTTCGAAATTGATCAATTTCATAGTTGTCGAGTTCTTGTTTCTGTGACTGATTCAGGTTCCAATATTATTTTTCCTTCCTTGTCAAGTTCTGCGAGTTTTATTTGAAGTGGGACCTTTTCACCCATAACCTTCTTTAAGCATGAAACATGGAAAGCTAGGTGCACTCAGGAAGCTGCAGGAAGCTCCAATTTGTATGCCCTCGTACCAATATTTTGTAACACCTTGTACATACCATAATACTTTGGTGATAATTTATTATCCTTATTAGCTTCCTTGAGGGACATTTGTTTATATGGTTATAGCCGTAGGAATACCCAATCACCTACATAAAATCTTCTTTCCCTGTGATGTTTATCTGCCTTTTGTTTCATTCTATTCTACACCAAATTGTGGTTATCCTTTAAGAGTTGGAGAAACTTGTTGTTGATGCTTGATGTCATCTTCCATTTCTTGAACCTTAGAATTTTCTCTTCAATATGATGTGATGGATGGTGGATGATATCCATAAAGTGGCATAATGGGGTCATTTTTGCTGCATTATGGAATGAAGTGTTATACCACCATTAGCCAGAGGCAACCATTTGACCCATTGTGTCTGTTTATCAAATACAAAGCAATGAAGATAGACTTGAAAACATTTGTTTACTATCTCAGTTTTCCCATCAGATTGAGGATGATAAGATCAGCTATGAGCTAAGTGAGTACCAAGACAAGAAAATAATTATGTCCAAAATTTCCAATGAAAATGGGATCTCTATCGCTTACAATAATCTTTGGGTTTCCATGTAGCTTTTGAATTGTTTCCATAAATGCAGTAGAAACTATACGGGATGTAAATGGATGTGATAATGCACAAAAGTGTGCATACTTGGCAAGTCTATCAACTACCACCATGATGACACTCTTTCCTTCGGACTTGGGTAATCTTGTGATAAAGTCTATTGAAATCTCCTCTGAATGCTGGATTGGAATGGATAAAGGTTGTAATAGACCTGGGGTCTTAATTGTTTCAACTTTACTTTTTTGGATAACCAAATGTTCTACCACAAACCTTTGAATATCTGATTTAAGGAAATCCCAAAAATAATCCTTCTTAACCCTATGGTAATTTTTTGAAAATCCTGAGTGGCCTCCTAAGGGAGAGGTGTGCGATTCCATAAGAATCTTTTGTTTGAGTTGGGAATTCTTACATAGGTATAACCCATATTTGTACTATAATGAATGAATTTTCCAGCTAAATGTATCAGATCTACTAAAGCATGTTAATGTGTATCACTTTTTCCCTTTTTGTGGCAAAGAAGTTTTATAAAAATAAATGGAGTTGGAATGTTTACTCTTAAATTTACAAAATCATCAAGAATTAGGTGGTGGTAAAAGAAGAAAAAACATGTCAATTTAAATTCAATTTCATGTCGTATTTTTTCTAAAATTTAATATACATTTTTTATCTAATTTTTTCATTTTCTTTAAAAGATATTCATTAATATTTTATATAAATTTAAGTAGTGACAAAACTGCGACCCCCCATTTCTATATTGATTTATGCTTTTTAATTCCAAATTCTTTAAGAGATGTGTTGTAAACATTGTAAAGATTGCTAAACAAATTTAAAAATAAAAGGTAAGCATATTTTTTAATTATTATTAAAATACTAGTAAAAATGATAATAGTTGTGTATATATAAAACCGCTACACAAGAAACTATTCTTTCAAGTTTATAAATCAATTTTTTTTAATAGAAATTTGAAAATAACATATAACAAAATGTTAAAATTATTTTTGGAATTTTTTTAAAATATATTTTAAATTTTTTATAATAACATATTTTATATTATTCAAAATATAATTATAAAATTATTTGTTTAGAAATTCTAATTCTATTTTTATATATATTTTTAAAGAGTTTTAACATTTCATTTAACTTTACATATTTAAACCTGCATATTTAAAAAAGTTATTTATATTTTGTGAGTGATTAACCATAGCTTTTACCAATATTTACTATGAGTTGACTTATTTACAAATTTAGTATTTGCTTTTTATAACATTATTTATATTTTTTGAACCCATTAAATAGGTTCACTATAGCTTTTACCAAAATTTATTTTCAGTTAGCTTTGTTACAAATTTAGCATTTATTTTTTATAATTAACAAGTATGAAACTCAACTCATTTAATTGATATTTTTATATTCATTTTTTTAATATTTTTACTTTTTTGCTTTTGCCATATAATGAGACACATTAACATGCTTTTACCACATAACTTTTGAATGAGCTCCCACACTTGTTCATCATTCTTCCATTCATCCCTTCCTTCGTTTATCCAATCTAGGTGGATAATAGAAATGGCGCAAAGCAATGCTTCCACATCCTCATCCTTTCTTGAGAGTGCATCTGTTGTGAAATTTTTCTTCCCTTTTTTGTAGGTGATTGCAAAATGATAACCCAACATCTTTCTGACCCATTTTTTCTACTCTTTTGAAGGTAATCTCTTTTCTAAAATTTATTTAATACTGTCATGATCCATTTCTACCTTGAACTATCTTCCCATTAGGTAGTGTTGCCATTTCTTAAGTGCAAGTAGTATTTCCAACACTCCCTTCTCATAAATAGCTTTGTGTAAATACTTTCCTTTGATTGGATGAATTTCAAAAGAAATGGGTCTTTCTTCTTGCATTAAAAAACACCAATTCCATTTCCTAAGGCATCACCTTCCACAATAAAGGTTATTGTGAAATTCAGCGTAGCTAAGACCAGTGCTTGGCACATTGCATCTTTAATATGTTCAAAGGCCTTTGTTTGTTCTGGAGTCCATGAAAATGAATCTTTCTTCAATAATGTTGTTAGAGGTGCGGCTATTCGCCCATAATTCTTAAAAAACATGCGATAATACCCTTTCAAATTGATAAATCCTCACATATGCTTTATGGATGTGGGGATTTTCCATTCCTTAATGGATTTAGTTTTTCTAGCGTCTACCTTCAAATCTTTATGAGATACAATATGACCTAGACATTCCACCTCTTCTTTTCCAAAGAAACATTTGGAACTTTTTGCATATAATTATTTCTCCTCTAATAGTTTGAGCACCCTGTGAACATGTTGAACATGATGCTTCCAAGACATGTTGTAGATTAGTATATCATCAAAAAATACTAACACAAATTTTCTAAGGAAGGGTTTGACAATGGAGTTGATCAAACCTTGAAATGTATAAGGTGCATTAGTAAGGCAAAAGGGCATGACCAAAAATCCATGACCCTCATGAGTTCTAAATGTTGTTTTTGGAATGTCTTCAGTCTTCATTCTGATTTGTTGATATCATGAACAACGATCCAAGTTGGTGAAGTAAATTGATCCATGTAAGTCATCTAATAATTCATCAATGACAGGAATGCTAAATTTATCTTTAATAGTGAGCTTGTTGATCTCCCTATAATCGAGACACATGCGCCATCACTCATCCTTCATGTGCACCAATACTACTGGAGCAAAGAAAGAACTTTGGCTAGGTTGAATTATACCATCCTCTAGCATTTCTGTAACCATACATTCAATTTCACTCTTTTGGGCATAGGGATACCTGTAAGGCCTCATGTTTGGAGGAACACATCCTGGAATCAAATGAATAGCATGATCATGATCATGAATAGGTGAGAGGCCTTTGGGAGTCTCAAATACCTTGGAATGATCATCTATGACTTTTTGGAGATATGGAGAAATAGATGGTTTGATGTGGGAACATGTAGCGAACATAATTGTGTAATTATGCCTCATTGTTATTTCTTTAGAACCTTTGTCATTCATTAGAGCTGATTATCTTTCCTGGTTTCCCTATGATACCCCTTAATTCAACTTCCTTTCCTTCTAAAGAAAATTTCATGAAACGTTCTTGAAAATTAAAAGCTATTATACCCAATGATTATAGCGATTGGACTCCTAGTACAACATTAGCACCACCCATTGGAATGGAAAGAATTGTGCTATTCAATACATATTCTCCCATGGATAGCTTGATATTATGGAAATTTCCAGAGAAATTTATGGTTCCTCCACTTGCAACCATCACTCTACACTTTGCACACATAGAATTTGCATCTACGAATAAACACATTTTCCCTAGGTGGGTGACGACACCTAGGACAACAGAAAGAATGTAGTTTAACCTTTTCTTATTGAAAATATATGAGATGTAGGAACTTACTTGTTTCCTTTATCTTCCTAAATCTATTTTGAATCACTCCTATCACTCCCACTTGAACTAAATCTACTCAAAAGGTACTTGCATAAAGAGAAACAGAATCAAGAAACGATCAAAGAATACATGAACTATCGACTATAAGACAATGGAATCGAAGACATTGAAACACATAATCATCACTTATATAAACAATCATATGACAAAAGGAATAAGCTCTTTACTAATGTAGAAGCAGTTTGATCCTGTGCCACTCCTCCAGCTTCAGTTCAACCCTTGCCACATCAAAAGCACACAACTCCAGCAGCATAACATTGCTTAACATAAACTCAATCCTCAAAGCAATAGAATTTCCTTACAAACTTCAAATTATAGCTCCCTAATCACTTTGATGAGTGCTCAATCTATATGAAATGGAGGTGGTTTTGTCATAAATGAGGGTATTGAATGGCCTTCCAAACTTCCAGTTAGTTTCCCTGGAGCAACAGATGAGAGGATATGAGGTTAATGGATCCTTAGTCTATCCAATTTCGACCTCATAGGAGGAGATAAGAGATGGGAACCTTCTAGAATCATCTAGAATGAAGGAATATTCCAGAACCCTATGCAAATTTCACTCAATATCGCCCATCATAGACTAAATAGGGGCTGATTTCACTACACTACAGGCCACAGTCAGCCTGCTTGCTGTACAACACACTGTCTCAAGGCTTGGGCTGTGCTGGTGTCCCAAGGAGGCATTTCACGAAGGCTTCAGGCTAGGAACCTCTCATAGAAGGAAGCATTCAATGAGTTAATTTGTCTAGGGCATGTAACAACTGAATTAGGGTTTGATGAGCCCTGAAAGTACTGATATGAATGTCAGGAGTGATGCACACAAATAGACCTGTAATAGTTTCCTCCTAAAGCATGAAGTCAAAAATGATAATGTCATGTGATATGCTTTACAATGTGACAGAGAGGAACTAAAGCGGACGGTGAGCTGCATCAATTACAATACATAATATCATGATATTTTGAATTTTTTCGTGAATTGTTGAGGGAAGGCATACCCCCTCAGCATATAAACTTTCATTACATGTACATAGATAGTCATCTACAGATATAGACCCATGATGGGATGACCATCAGTGTAAAGCCATCGTACAGATGATTTAGTACTCTTCTGAAATCGCAACCCAGATGGATGAAACTAGATCCAAGGTCTTCTATCTCATTCAATCATTCACTCAAGCACGAGTCTAACCATGTGAATATGTCATCTGAAGTTGAACATGGGAGGATACAGTTTGATTACAAGCCAATGATGTCATCTGCTAACAGACGTGAGAGAGATCACCGATAATGATAATGATTCTCAAGGTAATGTAGTACATTCTTCTTGGTGTGAATAAATGTTTTGATGTTGAACACCATACAAAGTGTTTTGATCGAAGGCCAGTGACGTCAAACTATTTCCGGAAGTGAGAAACTTGCCATTGATGTATGCAAGCCTCAAGGTACTAGAAGGGTGTTTCTAATTCAACTTCTTGGATAATGTGCTGATGTCAACAAGAAGCGTCTAGTCACAGGAGGGCCTTCATGTATCCCACATCAATGATAGGAAACGAGTGTAATGATTTTGGAGATGGAATGTGACTAACGACATAAGGTTCAGGAATGGTGGTCATGAAAATGAAGGTTTATGTGTATTGCAAAGTATGAGTTTTATTGAATGACTTCTCAACATGTCAGTGACACCGAATGAATTGGTAGCATTGATCCAGAACCAAAGTGATGGATGGTGTGATATACCATAGGTATGATAACCATTAAGTAGATAACCCAACCCAAATAGTCATGAGGATGAAGTGAAAGTGTCATGTTCAAGAGTGACTTGCTATCATAAGGTGATTTATCCTTTTTCCCATTTTCCCCAGTCATTGCTGACCAATACCTCTTTATTTTTTAACAAGCTTGAGGATGATAACATATGCTTGTAGTATAATTCCACCCTCCGGGTGAATCCATCGCTATGTGATGTTTTAACGAGCCTAGCAAAGGTGAAACTCGATCTTGTCATGATGGACAAGTTTATTGATATTTGATGTTTTAACGAGTTTAACGACAATGAGAACTCTATCCTTTTCATGTTTAGAGAGTTTGAAAAGGGACAAAAAGAAAAATCCACAAGTTATTTTTTGTAAACTTGTCTCTCAAGTCTGAAAAAGCGTAAAATAATACAAGATAGAACCTATTGACCATGTTTGATCAGTGTATTCCATTTTCATAAGTAATCTATCCCAGTCTGGAAAAGGGTTAAACTAATACTGAGTAGATGTCGTTTTGAATCTGTTTACGAGTGGAAAAGGACAAGTGCCTGACAATATTTTCATGTTTAAAGAGTCGAAAAAGAGATTGAAAGTATACACCCTATTTTATTTTCTTTTAACGAGTCAAACAACGAAAATACTCAGCTATCTTTTCATTTTTTATGAGTCAGAAAAGAGATTAAACGTGACTCGTCGTGGAGGAATAAGTGGTGTCTAGGAGAGAAACTGGTTTCAGTGATGTTGGAACTTCTCAAAACATGTTGATTTATGTGAAGAGGCTGGTTAATAAGACCACTCATTGCAATTGTTCCTCAAAGAGGGTAAAACAACCAAGTGAAAGCGTATGATCGGCCAAGCAGATAGTGAGGAAGGAAGGAGAAAAACCAAGGCAAGGCTCATATGATGGAAGAGGCTGATAGAATGGAAATCATGAGGGTTAAAGTGGAGATGTGTTCATTTTCACACAATATTGAACCATAGGGAACTATGCTTGGATTCAGTTTCATGTTTACACAATCTTGAAACAAAAAACTATGCTTGGACTCAGTTTCATGCCCCCAACATGATCACTCGATTCTAGGTGCATGAGGTGCACGCCGCTAAGCTTCATTACATTCACCTAAGTAGACTACTTGTGGCTATCAGGTGGATGGAATGAAGGTTCATTTACGAGATCAAGTGAAAGTCTCGAATGGAGTTTTATGAGATCTAATCAAAGACTTGAATTGGAACTTTGCTCTAGGGGATCTTGTTTCATTTTTTAATGAGATTGACACAAGATAAGGAACTCTACTCAAATTCTTTGTTTCATTTTTAACGAGCTTGACACAAGACAAGGAACTATGCTATGGGACCTGTTTCATTTTCTTAATGAGGTTGACATAGTAAAAGAACTATCCTCATATCCCTTGTTTCATTTTTTAATGAGGTTGACACAAGACCAGTAACTATCCTCATATTCCTTTTTTTCATTTTTCAACGAGGTTCACAAAAGACCAGGAACTATCCTCATACCCTTTTTTTCATTTTTTAATGAGGTTGACACAAGACCAAGAAGTATCCTCATACCCTTTGTTTCATTTTTTAAAAAGGTTGACACAAGACTAGGAACCATCCTCGTACCCATTGTTTCATTTTTTAACGAGGTTGAAACAAGACTAGGAACTATCCTCGTACGCTTTGATCACGACCCATAAGAGTTCATGAATTCTAAAAGGTTCTCATCAGATGGGATAACAATGCTCTGGAAGTTATACATAGCAAGGAATCCATTTGAGAGATCTAATTCCAATGCCCCTAGTACATAATGCACAACATCATAGAATTGATTGTCAGTTGGTGTAGGCATGGAATGGGTTTCCACATAATTGACCCATCGCGGGGAAGATACCATTGGGACAAAAGGACCATTTAGGGAAGATGGTTGACTGGAAGCCATCTTTGGAGCGGGAAATGAAAGCTAGTCAATGGTGACAATTTTTCCTTCATGTGGGAAAGACATCACTCAAAAGAGTGTTGAAACAATAGCTCCCATGTCATAAACATAGTCACACCCATGGAGTAAATTGTAATCTAAAGGGCATGGGACTACCATCACATTGAGATAAACAATTTTTCCTCCCGAAGTAATAGGCAAGTGAGGAAGGATCCCTAATGGTTGATTGGTTCCTCTGTTAAAATCCAACAGATTTTGGGTAACAGGCACAAGGGGCGGTGAACCGAGCACTTGCCAAGCAGTGGAGGAAAGGATACTCACTGATGCACCTTCATCTATAGTAGTGCCAAATACAATCATATTATAAACCTATACTATGATCTGGAAAGGCACATAAGAAGGAAGATGACATCCTGCCAGTCGATTCTAGTCAAAGGAAGTGACCAAACTACTTGGAGGGGTTACCATTAGAACGGGATAATTACCCGCTTGAGTTACGTGAACAAGAGGATTTTCCTCCTATCTTGATGGAACAAGAGGGTTGCCTCCAAGCTCATTGGAATTTGAAGAAATGAAAAGAACCTAAGTGGTATCATACTCACTCTCTATAGGAAAGGTACAATTAACTAAGTGTGAAATCGGGTCAACTGTTTCCTCAACCTGTGATTGGTCAGGTATGGACTCATGGGATTCACATTCAGAGAGAGTGGGTTTGATCGATGGTTGATTTGGGTCAGTCACTTCATCAAATAGTGAAGAATTAAGGGAGAATCTCCTAAACCATATGGAATTCGCTATGGAGAAGGAGGACGGTTACCCAACACTTTTTGGGCTTCATCCAGATAGGGACAAAGGTGAATGGGGTGATTCCCTTCAAATAAAATACAATGAAACTTAACTTTACCCTTCTTTCCATGAACTTTACTAGCACTAGTTGATGGTGTGTCACCAGCATGATATCTAGAAGTTGATGACACAGGATGATGTGAACGAGAAGACCATTCTTCTAACATCTGAGGAATACTAGAACAATTTCAAATAATATGGTATCCCTTACAAATTTTCCAAGGATATAAAGTTTGTGAGGGTTACTAGATGGTTTTGCATCAAAAGTTGCATTTGAAGCAATCATTGCTTGGTTTCCCCCTGAAAAATTTTCTTCTTCTTCTTATTCTTCTTCTTCCCTTTCTTCTTCTTCTTAGCCACCTGGTTACTAGTGCCAATACTTTCACCACGCGAAGAGAAATAAGGGGAGGAAGAAACAAATGATGAAGAAGGAAAAGGGTCAACTTTAGGATCAACTGGAGGTTAATTTTGTCCAGTTGTAGGAATATTCAGTTGCGGGGCTAAGGAGGTTGAGAACAACCATACTAGCAATCCGATGATATGTCCTAGAAGTGACAATGTAGCCATATAAGGGACACCAATATTTTCGAAAGGAGGAAAAGGACTAGGATTCCCATCAAAAGGAATTCCTTGATCAGTGGACTTTGGAGTTTTTGCCATATGTCTCAACCTACGATCAAATAAGTACTACATGGAGGATGTTATCCGCATTCAATTAATCTATTTTAATCAAAATAATGTAGCAAAACAAAAGAGGGATAATCTAGGCAAAAGTATTACCAAGTAATTGTGAACTGCAATATACCACCTCAGTAAACAAATGACTTAACATACATGCAGGAAATATCCCCGAATGTTATTTTCGGTGTATCACAGTATACAAGGTGGCCGACTTGGTTACCTATGGATGGATAGCAACCTAATGTAGTCCTCCATATATACCCAAAAGTACATGGAGGCCCAATCCATGTTAGCACTGTCTAATGCAAAACCGCACAGTGAGAGCATACCTTTATACTTTTCGTACTATAACACCGCCCTATATACCCGAAGGTACGTGGATGAGCTACGATATACTTATGTACGTGGAATGAGGTATCACACTCAAAATGTATCGTAGACAATTAACAGCAAATGCTATGTTTTACGATGCCGGAACACATCTCTAGCCTAGAACATCTGAATGTTATTCATTCGGTGAAAATGTGCCATTAAGTTATTTGAGATAACTTTTAAGTTGATCTTGATTAAAAGTTTGTCTTTCAGGTTCACCACATGATGTCTTTGAAATTCATAAAATGCAACTATAATGAGAAACATTCTTTTTATTTGATTTTTAACAATGAAAACCTTAACTACAAGGGATAGAGCAATCAGAAGTTTTAATCAAAGAGAAAAGAGCACATCTAATGCAATTTCCCTAAATTATTCTTATAAGCACACACGAACCTCTAATTGCATAATGCAAGATTTTTTGTTATGAAACCAACTCACAAAAAGATAGAAAAGAGAGATAAATGCCTTATAATTCAGCCTCTCCGAGGGGGCAACCTCCTTTACATTATACAAATGAACAATTCTTGGATGATACAAATGACAAGACCTCCTTTCTAATATAGGAGTCTAAGGGGTCATAATATAATCAGAGCCGACATAACAATAATAATGTAAGGGAACAATAATAACAATAGTGGGCTTCTATGGGGCACAATAATAACAATATGGGGACTACATGGGCACAAAAATATAATAAGGGGGTTATACTAATAATAATAAGGGGTCACACTAGTAGTATAGGGACCTAACATGCCCCTCTCGTTCAAAAAGTGTTGTCATCAATGCTTGAGTAGTTCTTGATGCTTCTGTATAAAATTCTTGTTCTCCCATGTGAAATATTTAGCAGGAAAGTTCTTCCACTTCATGAGATACTCTAAAATTGATTGATTTCGTAGCTGTCAGGTTCTTGTTTCTATGGTTGCAGGTTCCAATATGATTTTTCGTTCCTTGTCAAGTTCTGGCGATGTTGTTTGAACTGCGATCTTCTGCAACTTTTTAATGAGAGGTGACACTTCTTCTTCCATCTTGCATTCATCGCTTGCTTCATTTAACCAATCCGGTTGGATAATAGAAATAGCCCAAAACAATGCTTTCACATCGTCATCATTTCTTGAGAGTGCATCTGCCACAAATTTTTTCTTCCCTTTTTTGTAGATGATTTCAAATTCATAAACCAACATCTTTGTGACCCATTTTTGTTGCTCTAAATATAATATTTGTTCTAAAAAGTATTTAAGACTATCATAATCCATTTTTACCTTGAAGTGTCTTCCCATTAGGTAAGGTCACCATTTCATAAGTGCATTTAGTATTGCCAATATTTCCTTCTCATAAATAGCTTGCTTGATTTTTTCACGCGCGCAACAGCCTAGCCCAAGCCTATGCTGACCTAGCCGCCGCAGCCCCTGCAGATCCATCGCCAACCAGACCATGCAGCCCTCTGAGGAGGGAGATCTTCGCTCTTTAACACAATCAAGGAATGAAGAAAATGAAGAAGCCTTTGCATCTTCAATTGCAGAGAATGGAACTCCAAGGAGCATGCCATCAGTCCATAAATTTGTAAAGAAACTTGAAAGTATCCCAGAGATTTCTCTCCCTCTAGCACTTCCAAGAAGAGCAACCATCTCTCTGGCAGAACACAAACTTTTTGGACAGTTCATAGGGCTATGGCCCTCAACCAAATCAGTGCAAAAATGGGTGGAAAGAAACTGGAATGCAACCACACAGGGGAAGACAGCAATATGATTCTATGGAAGGGGATACTACACCTTTCTCTTTGAAGCAAAGGAGGACAAAGATCTGATATTTAGAAATGGACCTTACTTCATGGACTGCAAAGGTTTATACCTAAACAGGTGGATGCCAAACTTTGATCTAGAGATGGATGTCCCAAACGCAGTGCCTGTGTGGGTGAGGCTCCTGCATCTTCTTCTTCATTGCAGGGGAGATGAATCTGTAAAGGTTTTAGGAAACACAGTGGGAAAATATATTTATAGATGTGAGCCAAAAGACAACATGCACGTGTGCGCAAGAATATGTGTGGAAGTAGATCTCGGAAAAGGCCTCCTAGAGGCAACAAAGATCAAGGTCGACCAGTGGACACACATTTAGTAGTTGGACTATGAGCAAATACCATTTAAATGCAAGGTATGTCACGAGTATGGCCATTTTGAAAATAGGTGTCCTAAGAAAGTATGTTGTGTGTGGAGCATTATTGTTCAAAGATCTTTGTTTTCAGCCGGATGTATACCCCAGGAATTTTGTACACCCCTCCACACGAGGGGTTGAGGGGGGGACTTGTCCCCCCCACGAGGGTCCGGGAGGGCCGATCCCCCCTGGCTGGGGGGTCTGGGGGCCAGCGGTCCCCCGGTGGGGGCTCGGGATCAGCGCCCCCGAAGCTAAAAACAGATGTAAAATTGCCTTGTAAAAGTATAGTAATTTCTAGTCAATCTCGGTCATTCATTAGGCGAATGATCTGATGGTAGAACTTATGTTTAGTTTAGGGTTTTTTTTCCCTAGAAGGCAACCCCTCTCTTTGTATGATGGCATTGTATTTGAGGCAGTGTAATAGATGTGTATTCTGTGAGCGAGAAACAGAGAGCTGAGACTGTGAGAGAAAACAGAGGATAATACAATGGATCTACTGTAGGTTGTGTCTCTTCATTTTGTTGGACAATAGAAAGGAAGGATAGGCTGTTCAGGGTGGACGTAGCCCAAACTGGGTGAACCACGTATATCTGTGTCTCTCTTATTTTATGCGTTTTCTGTGTTTATATTTCTGCAATATTTTATGTGTTCCATTTCTCCGTAATATATAATTTTCTAACAACTGGTATCAAAGCCAAAGGTCTATTTAGCTGATAAACTCACAGGAAAAAAGGGTTCCTCATTCGAGTGGGAGAAATGGTGGAAGATGGTAAGTTTAGGGTCAAAAAATTTAATGGCCAAAACTTCTCATTGTGGAAGATGCAGATGGAAGATTGTCTGTATCAGAAAGATCTGTACCTACCATTGAACGAAAAAGCAAAGAAGCCGACAGCTATGACAGAAGAAGAATGGAACCTTCTCAATATAAAGGCACTCGGAAAAATACAGTTGTGCCTCGCTGCATCAGTCACCTTCAACATTTCAAAGGAAACAACGACAGAGGGTTTGATTCAGGCGTTGTCGAAACTATGTGAAAAACCCTCGGCCTCAAATAAGGTATTTCTTATGAAATGGCTATTTAATATGAATATGTCAGAAGGTGGATCTGTTGCAGATCATTTAAATGATTTTAATACTATTACAAGTTAGTTATGTTTTGTAGGGGTAAACTTTGATGATGAAGTTAGTGCTCTCTTATTCTTGTGCTCATTGGCAGAAAGTTGGAATGGTTTAGTAATGGCCATTAGTAACTCTGTGTCTAGATCTAGTACTTTAAAGTTTGATGATGTTTTCAGTGCTATCCTTAGCGAGGAAATGCAACGGAAAATCTCCGGTGAGACATCGGGAAATGCTTTGAGTGCAGAGTCTAGGGGAAGAAAAATGGAAAGAGGAAATAGCTCAGGATATTGCAGTAAATCAAGGAAAGGCAGATCCAAGTCCAGATCGGGGATAGTATGCTGGAAATGCGGAAAGAAAGGACACCTAAAGAAAGACTATAGATCTTGGAAGGGAAAAGAAGGAGATTCACAGCAAGAAAACAATCATGAAGAAAATGTGACAGGTGAAGTGTTACAAGATGCTTTGATTCTTTCTTTCGAAAATATTACTGATTCGTGGGTGGTAGATTCAGGGGACTCATTCCATGCCACACCTGATAAGAAATACTTTCATGTCTATGTTCAAGGAGATTTTGGACAAGTTTGTTTGGGTGATGATAAATCTTGTAAAATTGTTGGAATGGGTAAGGTTCTTGTAAAACAGCAGAATGGAAACTAATGGCTACTAAAGGAGGTAAGGCATGTTCCATATATAAAGAAAAATCTGATTTCAACAGGGCAGTTAGGTGGTGAAGGTTGTGTGACAACTTTCACAGATAAAGCTTGGAGGGTCACCAAAGGAGCCTTGGTAATAGAAAAAATCGAAAAGGTTGGTACATTGTATTTATGCAATGGTATTTCTAACTCTGTTAATGCTTTAACTTCCACAGGAGCAGATGCAACATTATGCCATCATAGGCTCGGAAACATGAGTGAAAAGGGGATGAAGATTCTTCACTCAAGGAATTTGTTGCTGGGTTTGAATAATGTTGATTTGGACTTCTATGAGAATTGCATTTATGGAAAACAAAAGAGAGTCAGATTTCTCAGAGTTGGGAAAGAAAAGAAGAGTGAAAAATTAGAGCTTGTGCATACAGATGTATGGGGACCTGCTCAGGTATCATCTCTCAATGGCTCTCGTTATTATGTTACTTTTATTGATGATGCAACTAGAAAAACTTGGATTTATTGTATTAAGAATAAATCTATTGTATTTGTTACTTTCAAGAAATGCAAAGCTTTGGTTGAGATTGAGACAGGAAAGAAATTGAAGTGTCTTAGATCAGACAATGGAGGTGAATACTACAGCAAAGAGTTTGATAGGTACTATTCAGAGCATGGAATTCACAGAGAGAAGATAGTTCTAAGAACACCACAAGAAAATGGTGTGTCAGAAAGGATGAACACAACAATCATGGAGCGTGAAACGTGGATGAGATTGCATGCAGGATTGCCTTTACAGTTTTGGGCAGATGCTGTAGATACTGTTGTTTATCTAATAAACAGAGGGCCTTCAAGTTCCTTGTATGGTGGTGTTCCAGAGGAATCATGGACAGGTAAAAAGGTAAACTACTCCCTTTTAAAGCCTTTTGGTTGTGAGGCCTTTGTCCATATTGATAAAGAAAATAGAACAAAGCTTGAGGCAAAGTCAAAGAAATGTACCTTTATTGGATATGGTGTTAATGATTTTGGTTATCGGTTATATGATTATGAAAATCACAAAATCATTAGGAGAAGAGATGTAATATTCAATGAAAAGGTCTTGTATAAGAATCAGTTGCAGGAAAAGAAACAGGAAAAACAAAACAAGGAATACGCAGTTCTTAATGAAATCATTGAAAAAGTAAAGGTGCCTAAAAATAATAATAATCAAAAACCACAATAGCAACAGGCACCCCAAACACTTGAAAGTGGTGTTAGAAGATCTACTAGGATAAGTAGACCCCCTGAACGATACTCTCCTTCATTATATTATTTATTTTTGACAGATTCTGGTGAACCTGAATGTTATGAAGAAGCAATGCAGGTTGAAAGCAGGAAGAAGTGGGAGGTAGCCATGGAAGGAGAGATGGACTCGTTAATGCATAATCAGACTTGTGACTTAGTCAGGTTGCCTGCAGGAAAAGCTACATTGAAGAATAAATGGGTTTATAGGCTGAAGGAAGAAGATGGAGGAAAACAGAGGTACAAAGCTAGGCTTGTGGTGAAGGGGTTTGCACAGAAGAAAGGTATTGATTTTGATGAAATATTTTCTCCTGTTCTTAAAATAACTTCAATCAGAACTATTTTAAGTCTAGTGTTAGCTGAAGGTTTGCATCTTGAGCAGTTAGATGTAAAGACAACCTTTCTCCATGGAGATTTGGAGGAAGAGGTATATATGCAGCAGCCACAAGGATATGAGGTGAAAGGGAAGGAGAAACTAGTGTGCAAGTTGAAGAAGATCTTGTATAGCTTAAAACAGGCTCCAAGGCAGTGGTATCTAAAATTTGACAAGCTTATGTCTGAACAAGGTTATACTAGATGTCACTCTAATCATTGTGTTTATCTGAAAAAGGAAAATGATGGAAGCTATATTATATTGTTATTGTATGTAGATGACATACTTATTTCAGGATCTAACATGCAAGAAATAAATGTGCTCAAAATAAAATTGGCAAATTCATTTGCAATGAAGGATTTGGGAGCTGCAAAACAAATCCTTGGTATGAGAATAACTAGAGACAGGAAACGCAAATTAACATTGTCTCAAAATGAGTACATACAAAAGGTGTTGAAAAGATTTAACATGCACAATGCAAAACCAGTTAGTATACCTTTTGCTAGCCATTTCAAACTTAGTAAGGAAATGTTCCCAAAGAACGAAGAAGACATGGATTATATGTCTAAAGTTCCATATGCATCAGCAGTTGGAAGCTTAATGTATGAAATGGTCTACACAAGGCCTGATATTGCACATGCAGTGCGATTTGTAAGCAGGTACATGAACAATCCAGGAAAGGAACATAAGATGGCAGTGAAATGGATTCTCAGATATTTGAAAGATACCACAAATAAAGCATTATGCTTTGGTGGTTCAAACATTTCCCTACAGGGATATGTTGATGCAGATATGGCAGGTGACAGAGATAACAAGAGGAGCACTATAGGATATGTATTTATTATTGTTGGAACAGTTGTTAGTTGGGTTTCAAAAATCCAAAGTGTTGTTGCATTTTCAAGAACAAAAGCAGAGTATGTTGCTGCTACAGAGGCTAGTAAAGAAATGATTTGGTTACAAAGGTTTATGGGTGAATTAGGTAAGGAGCATGATATGGGCACGTTATACAGTGATAGCCAAAGTGCCATTCATCTTGAAAAGAACTCAGCATTTCATTCTAGGACTAAACACATACAGCTCAAGTATCATTTCATACGATCAGTGTTGGAAGATGGAGAGTTGAAGCTGGAAAAGATACACACTAGCCAGAATCCTACAGACATGCTAACAAAAGTTGTAACGAGGAAGAAACTAAGAACATGCTCAGTTTCAATTGGTCTTCAAGGATGAAAATGAAGATGAGAAACAGCTAGGTCCAAAGAGGAGTCATTTTTCATCGAATGAAGTAGCGGTGGAGTTGCTACAATCATTCTCGAAGTGGGACATTGTTGTGTGTGGAGCATGATTGTTCAAAGGTCTTTGTTTTCAGCCAGATGTATACCCTAGGAAGTTTGTACACCCCTCCACGCGGGGGGGACTCGGCCCCCGAGCAGGGGTTCGGGGGCGCCGATCCCCCCGGCTAGGGGGTCCGGGGGCCAGCAGTCCCCCGGTGGGGGCTTGGGAGCAGCGCCTCCGAAGCTAAAAATAGATGTAAAATTGCCTTGTAAATGTATAGTAATTTCTAGTCAATCTAGGCCGTTCATTAGGGAGATGATCTGATGGTAGAACTTATGTTTAGTTTAGGGTTTTCTTACCCAGAAGGCAACCTCTCTCTTTGTATGAGGGCATTGTATTTGAGGTTGTGTAATAGATGTGTATTCTGTGAGCAAGAAACAGAGAGGTGAGACTGTGAGAGAAAACATAGGATATTACAGCGGATCTATTGTAGGTTGTGTCTCTTCATTTTGCTCGATAATGGAAAGGAAGGACTGGCTATTCAGGGTGTACGTAGCCCAAACTGGGTGAACCACGTATATCTGTGTCTCTCTTGTTTTATGCGTTTTCTGTGTTTATGTTTCTGCAATATTTTATGTGTTCCATTGCTCCGTAATATATAAGTTTCTAAAAAATGGAGCATGAAAATGTAGAAGAGCAAGAACCTAGATGGGAACAAGTGAAAAGGAAAAAATATACCAATAATAGGACTACATCAAATATTTATCAGTCCCAAGAAGCAAATGAAACAACCTCTCAACCTCCAACGAAGGTTACTCCTCCTGATCACACAACTCCGAATCCTTTTGAGCCATTAGAAGACTCCTTTGATGCACCCTCTCCCAGATCCCCACCCTCTTCTAAATCTCCACCCTCAAACCGTATAGCTCTCATATCCACCCCCAACCCTATATCCTCCCCACCTCCTCCCTCAGTCGACTTCATTCTAACTAGAAACAAAGCCAAGAAATCCCCCAAGCCTCGTATCAACAAAAAAAACTGGGAAGGAAAACCAATAAAGAAATCAAAGATGAGGTAATAGCTAAAGAAATGGCCCTACGAACACAAGAGCCAATGGATTCATTCCTTGGGAAATAAACAGGAAGTCATGAAAAAGCTCAACAAAGAGGAAGGGGAGGACCACACCAACACAACAGTAAATATTGATAGTGGTCTCTTGGAACTATCGCGGCGTTGGCACATCATTTAAAGTCAATGAAGCTAGAGACATTTTAGCAACCAGAGATATATATGATCCAAGAGACGAAACTAAACAAGCAAGAAAATAAAAAATGATTCAAAAACAAAAAATTGATGGAGAAGTAGCATTAGAAGCCACAAAAGCATCAAGAGGAATCAACACCATTTGGGATAAAAGAAAATGGGAATTAATGACGTACAAAATCAGTAGACGCTGGATATGAACAGAGTTGAGGAATCTCAATACAAGAGAACAGTATAGCATTATAAATGTGTATTCTCCAAATCACTATAGAGAGAAAGAACAATGCTGGAAATCAGTTAAAGAAGAAATAGCAGAAAGACAAAGTGGGCACTTAATCCTGCAAGGGGTCTTAAATCTAATAAGGAATACCAAAGAAAAATTTGGTGGAATCTTCCATAACAATGCGTCAAGAGAAGCTCTTGAAGCGATAATATAATAATAATACAAATTAATAGATATTCTGCCAAGCAATGGAAAATACTCTTGGAACAACAAAAGAATTGGAAAAAACAACATAAAAGAGAGGTTGGATAGAATTATTATTCATGAAAGCATAGCAGCTGCTTATACTCTTGTGAAAAAGTAAAATTTTTTACAACTCAGCTTCAGATCACAAGCCAATGGTGCTAACCTTGGGAAAGCTGGAAAATCAAGGACCCCTTCCCTTCAGATATAATTCAATTTGAGATAGCAAGGAAGATTTTGGCAAAAAAATAAAGGACAGCTGGAAAAAAAAGTGTCATAGGATCTCCCCAGTATTTTTGGGAAACAGAGCTAAAGAACCTAAGGATGCACTTAAAATTTTGGGCAAGAGAAAATGATCTCCGAGATAAAGCTAGGAAGATCAAATTGCAAAAAAAATGGATAACCTTTGCAAGGAAAAAGAGAACAAGGAAGAAAGTAAGCAAGATCAAATACAAGAAAAGTAAATATATCTGGAAATATATAAGCAAAATAGGAAACAAGAGAAGGAAAGTAGACTGAAATCAAGATGTCTCTGGCTAAAATCCGGAGACAAAAATATAGCCTTCTTTCATAACACAATGAAAATAAGGGGGTAACAAAAATCAGATAGAACATATTCAAGTAAATGGTCAATAAATAAAAGGAGTTGAAGCAGTAAAAAAACACAACCCATAAACACTTTAGAGAACTCCTCTAAATAGGTGACCAACAGGCAGCTAATGAAGAAATTTTGCAACATATAAAATTAAAAAATAAGCGACCAACAAAACAGGGAATTAGACAAAGAAATTACTGATGAAGAAGTCAGAGATGCTGTGTGGAACCTCCACCTTGATAAGGCACCAGGTCCAGATGGGTTTACAATGGCCTTTTACAGACATCACTGGGAAATTATCAAAAAGGACCTAATGAGAATGCTCAAAAATGCTTTCCCAAAAAAAGATAGAGGGAAATAGAAAATCCTCCTTCCTAGCCATCATTCCCAAAGAACCTAATCCTACAACTTTTAACAAATATAGGCCAATCTACCTTTGTAACTCATCTTATAAGATACTTACCAAAATTATAGAAAACAGAATGAAAAAATTATTCCCAGAAATAATTTTAGAAAACCGAGGATTTGTTGCCAACAGGCAAATCACAGACAATGTGATAATTGTACAGGAGGCTATCCACAGCAGTATCCAAAGAAAGGAGAGAGGAATGATTATTTTTTTTTCTCAGTAAATGCTAAATCTATTCAAGTAAAGTAACAGTAAAATTACAAGGAGGACTGAGCCTCAACAGAGAGGACTTGCATGCTTTCAAAACTGATAGAACTATCCCATATTTGGGGAGACCATTTACCGTGAACATACATCCAAGTTGGAGTAAGATCTTCCAACTTCCAGACCATAAGTGCATAAACAAAACCAGAGTGAAAACTCCTCACCGTGTCAACAACACCATATAATCGTTGGACCCAAAAGCAAACAGAAAGAGTGCTAAGAAGGCAAACAAGAGTCATCATATGAGCTTATCTTGGTCCGGCTGCACTTCCTCCACCAAAAATTCATTGCCATACCATATATCTTCACCATGCTCTGCCTCGCCCTCACTATTGCCACCTGGGGGATTCAGAGCCTAAGGAGAGCTGCTGGAATGTCCGTCATATTCCAACGATGCCGACGTGCCATGGATGCTACCTCATGGCTGCATATCCAGAGGATCACTGCTCAAACTGCCTTCAATTCCCTTATCTGCTGCCTACAATCCACCTTGCTTGCTTGTCTGACCAATATTGCCCTGTTGTTGCTCTGCACCATGGCCACCCATGATTCTGAGACCTTCCTGGGAAGATTTTTCCATATCGCTTGCAGAGATGGGGATAGAAGATTCCTCCTCCATGAAGATAATGGAAATGTTAGCAGAAATGATTGGCTGATTTAAACTGCTCTGGAACCTGAAATGAAAGTTCTGAAAGCATGATACGGGAGTGGTCTACGGGAGGGACTAGACGGGGGTGTCATAGCTTGAGGGGTGGGCTAAGAGGTCTGAGATCGCCTGCGACCTCCTCCTCCTCGGCTCCCACCACGATGACTCAGCAATCTCTGCCGTACCATGGCTATTCTGCAGAACCAAAGAATAATGGACCAAGTAGGAACACCGGGATGAAACAAATAGCAGAGAATAGAGCTCACATGCCCAGAGTAGGGCTAGTCGGATGGGGAATAGGAATGGAAGTCAGGCACCTGAATGTGATGAGCTTACCACTAATAGCAGAGGTGTATCCTCTACGAGGATGCTTCAGAAGGGATGGACCACAGCGGAAAGCCAGATAGCAAATCGTAAATGGAGGGGCTGCGAACTGCCTGATTAGAACCATCTAGACCATGTAACTATCAAGGAGGAGCATTAAATCAACCTGCACGATGATTTGAATACACATAATGTGAACCTGCTTGGGCCTTGCACTAGCCTAGAGATGAGTGCTCCGCTTCAGACTGCAGGACAGTATGTTGGCGTTCATAAATGAACTCATTAACTATGAAATTAATCACCCGCATTGAGGTAAGAGGAATGATTGTTAAGTTAGATATGGCTAATGATTCTGATAGAGTTAACCATAACTTTCTTGCAATAGTTCTCTAAAGGTTTGGCTTCTCAACAAATTTCATAGAGATTATCTAGGGATGTATATCATATCCTTGGATAGCTCTATTAATAAATGGTCAGCCCAGTAAATTTTTCCAAAGCACACATGGGCTGAGGCAAGGTTGTCTGCTTTCTCCATTCTTATACATCATAATGGATGAATCGCTGAGTACTATGACGGAAAATCAGAGAAAAGAGAAGAAAATAACAGGGATCCAATATCGAGAGGAGTCAAAGATATAAACCATTTTCTCTTGGAAGATGAGACCCTTCTCATAGGAAGGGCATCCTACATTATAGTAAACGATTCAAAAAAGTCTTGGATGAATTTCTCCTAGCTTCAGGAGGAATTTTAAACAACTCCAAATGCAGAATATATGGCTGGAATACCCCAACAAAAAAAATGCAGCGTATCTCACAAATACTGGAAATACCTTTACAAATAAATTGGAGCCACTTCACTTAACTTGTGCTACCCATAGCAAAGGAAGTGGTAAAATTAAAAGTCTGGAAAAAGCAAGTGGAGAGAATGAAGGGACGAATTCAGAATTGGGGAGTGATGTGGCTCAACATGGCATGAAGAGTGATAGTGATTAAAGAACTTCTCTCGGCCTTGCCTACATATCAATTTGCAATCATTATGGCTCTGGCAAGAACCCATAAGAAAATGGAACTGATAATTAGACGCTTCCTCTGGCAAGGAGGAAAACAAGATAATAAAAAATTCAGCCTTGTTAAATGGGAGCAAGTTACTCTTCCCTATGAAAAAGGAGGTCTAGCAATACACTTGATAGGACTAATGAACATTGCTCTAGGGACAAAAATTATCTAGAGAATGACAAATTGGAATGGTCACTGGAGGGAAAAAGTGTTAACAATGAAATACTTAAATTATCATAGAACAAAGCTGCTCACTGAAACTATTCCAGATAGGCCATGCACCCAAATTTGGAAATTGGTTAAAAGGATAATTCCTCTCATCAGAAATCAAATATCCAAAAATCCAGGGAATGGAAGAACAATTTCTATTTGGGAGGACAAAATAATGGAAAAAAGCTCCTTAAATCAGCAACAAAATTTAAGGGGACTTCAGAGATGGATGGAAGAGAAAAGTTTTAACACTCTTTATTCCATTTCAGATTGGGATCAAAATAACTGGGTAAGATGGAAAAAGATCGCTACACCACCAAGGCTAAAACGTAAATGGGAAACCTTAAAATTCCATCTGGCAGGGGCTACTCCCATCAGAATAGAAGAGCATGATGCCTTTGTTTGGGACCCAAATGTTGGGGATTACACAGTGAAATTGAGGTACAACCTCCTCCAAAAACTCCACAATTAAAATGACTGGAATATTTGGAAGGCAGCTTGGAATTCAGAGAGTCTGCCCAAAATTAAAGTCTTCAACTAGACACTTCTCAAAGGTAAAATTCTTACCTATGAAAATTTAAAAAAAAAAGGAATACAAGGGCCATCAAAATGTTTCACGTGTCAAAAGAAGGAAGAATCAATCCAACACCTCTTCATTAACTGTATGGTGGTGAGAGAGTGATGGAAACAAGAAACAAGTCCTTTGGAAATAAACGTAAATCCAACAATTCAGTTGACAACTCTTCATAAAAACTGGGATAAAAGCTACCCATACACAAAGAAAAAAAAGGCAACAATAAATAGGATATGGAAATGTCTCCTTAAATCCTATGTTGGAAAATTTGGTTAGCTTGAAACAAATGCATTTTCAAAGAACAAAAGCCAAATCTAGGCAAGATCCTAGCAAAAACTTGGAGCCAAGTTGCGGAGATAATAAGTAGAAATGGAATCTCAAAAATGGACCAGAACAATTTACAACAAGAAGAGAAATACTGGTACAACAAAGCAATGTTAGAAAAAAAAGCAAAAGCAGCAACTATAGCAAAAAATAAAGAATTTCACACAAACAAGAATTGTAAATTAATATTGGAGGATAAAAAATTTACAGAATGGATAAAAGAACAAAAAAGACACATTATCTTTTTTGATGGCGCTGCAAAAAATAACCCAGGTAAGGTAGGGGTAGGAGGAGTTATACTAGATCCAAATAGAAAAAATTAATGATCTATGAATGGAGCCTTGGAGAAATGACAAACAACAAGGCTGAATCATACAACCTTCTCCTAGGCACAAGGCTTTTAAACAAAAATGCAATCAAGGACCCTATAATAATATGGGACTTGGCAATCATAATAGCAGCTTTGGATGCCAAAAGGGACTTAAAAATCATAGCCATAAAAAAAATCTACGAAAGGATTAGAACAAGCTTTGAAAGTCTGGGGAAAATAACTGTAAGTAATGTCTTGAGAAACCAAAATAAAGACACTAATAGCCATGCCAACAAAGAAATTGACAAACCAATTGGGGATATCAAAGAGAATAATGAAGTTTATGAAGAAAGTATACCATGCATCCTCACCCAGTATGAGGACCGAGAAAGAAGACATAGATCCGAAGAATATCACAAGAAATTTTACAGGGGAAGAAAAAGGAAAAAAAAGAAAGAAGAATCAAAACATCAACTCAAGATGGAGATTGCATGAGGAACGCAGATAATCTATGTCAGCAGAAGTTCTCAACTGTAATGAGCCTTGCTTAGAGCACACGACTCTCATAATCCCAAAACGCTACACTACGTGATGAAACAATATTTCAATTGTCCTCCTCTCATGGGCGAAGTCAACAATAGTCATGTCAACCATGAATGCTTGGACCATAGCAGTAATGCAAGTAATATCGAGGTATCCAAGTTCACCTGCGCAAGATCTTAGGCAACCCGAGACAGTATGGTAATCAACAGTAGCAAGTCTTTCCTCAATAGAGACCAACACATTAGGACTAGAAACCACAAAATGTTGATGAATTGCCACAAAGAAAGAGTGAGGAGACAGATTAAGAACTATCGCACAGGAACCGTTGGATACAGAGATAAATGGACAAGGAATGACATTAGAAGTATCGAGAGAGGAACTCGATGGAGGTAGATCACGGGTCATTGGGCGTTAACTTGGGTGAGATTTAATCAAAGAGAAAAGGCGGGATTAAGTAGGAATGGTATATCAGGAGGTGATTAAGAGGTAAGTGGTTTCAAGGGGGAATCCCCCGATTCCACTCACCGTTGGACACGTAGCAAGTAGGTGGGGTGAGAATACTTCTTTATCAAGTGGGTATTCTCCATGTGAATTTCCCAACCGAAACCCTTGCTCGTTGTTATATTTATTGCGCATGGATCGACGATAGTTGAGAGACATGCAGGTTGAAGGATCGGCGTTCGGTGGTGTCTGTCTGATTTGACGGAGGAAATCTACGGTGGAGATTGAGCCTAATAAAGGTAGTTTTTTGAAATCACACTGTCACACGGAATCAGTCAAGAGTGCGGACACAACCGACCTTCCTAGAAGTCTAAGACATTCTAATGACAAACAAAACAAACTGGAGCTATCCTTCTCTAAACATGCATTATGATATGAGAAATCAAGTGTTTCGTTCTTACCTTTGTCCAAACGCTGTTGTAGAAGTCCAAGCTTTGTTGATCTGGATGAGTTCCTCCTTTTCTCCAAAACCTGCAATCACCAACAGTCAAACAATTAAATAGCACCTGATTATAACATAAAACAAAGCATATTCAACATATAGACCAAGGAGTACATGAAATAACCCATAAACAACAAGTTATTGAGAAGAATGGACCAATTTGCATTAAAGGTAATCAAAAGGAACCATTACAACCTGAGCCTTGGTGTTGTGCAAGATCCTTCCAGGGTCCACAAGAGTCTTCCTCTACTTTGACAAAGCTCACCCACTTCCAAATAGAACAAGCAAAGATGGCAATCTCTCCTCACAAGCTTCTAAATGGGAGTCCTAATTCCTGCAGCATTTACCCTTAGAAATGTATAGCTTTCAACCTCTCCTCCTTCTGGCCCAATGCCTGTATTTATAGTACTCAAGAGGAGGTTAATCAGGTCCACCATCAATGGGATAATCCCCTCTTTGGGTGGGATAGCTCCCTTATTGATGGGATAAGTTCCTCTTTGATAGGAGTGCATGAACCATCTGGAGGCGCCCAATACACGTCGAACAACCTTCTAGAATGCTCTAGAAATGACCACAAGTAACTTTTTAAAGATGAAAATTGCGCATTCTAACCTTTACAGGGGGACGCACCTGTCCCTTTACATTCAGAGCGTCTTTGGACGCAGCTTTTGTGAACATTGGGAGCGTCCCCGCAGGTAAGGTTGAGAGAACCTGCGTCCCCAAAGATAAATACATTTATACAAGACTTTCTCTCTTTTTGGAGTTTGACATGGAGAGCAGAGGCATAAGACTTGCCTAAGAGGGTAGCATGACTGTTGATTGAGCCATACTAACTGTAAATAGTCATGGTGACATTTTTTAGTGTAACAGATTGCCCCCTAAAGTGCGAAGCCTGGAATAGACTAGGGTTTGTAATATCTAGGAAGGGTGAAGCGCTTTATCATTTCAAGGATTATCCCGTGGAGAGCCTGGTCAGAACCTGCAATTTTCAACACAAAATACATGTATAAGATTATATCATCACTGAGGTAGGCATTCCCATACTCAGATCAAAACTTTAACTAACAGACTAACTACTCTGATACAGGAATGATTTTGCAGTACATCACGATCATAGACTTTTGTATACACAGTATGGACGCAGCCATCTGTTTATGATTAGTCTACTTAGATAATGAATACAAAACTCCTCGCAGCCTGGATGGTGGAAACTAGATCCAGGGTCTTCATTTCTACTTCCCGAATTGGTACGATTCTAGCCATGGGAATAAATGAGTTGATGTCGAACATGGTAGAAACCACTTGATTACCAGTCAATGATGTAAACTGTTAACAAGCGTGAGAGAGACCACCAGTAATGTCAATGGTTCTCAAAGTACCCAGTACAATCCATGAGATGTGAATGAATGAGTTGATGTCGAACATTTCACGGAATCCTTCGATCGAAAGTCAATGATGTAAACTGACGTCAAAGGCGAGAAACCTGCCATTGATGCATGCAGACTTCGAGGTACTGACGATTTCTAAGTCATCTTTCTAGATAATGTGCTGATGTCGATAGAAAGCGACCCGTTGCAGGCAAGCCCGCAACACGAAATCATTGTTGAAGTTGAAGAAATGTTGTTGTAAGGACTGACTCAGGGATGGTCAAATGGATGACAAGTATTTTGCAGATGAAAGTTTTGCTTGCAGACCTCTTGAACACATAACGACACGACAGATGGCTTGGTGACGAATAACTCAAAGTTAATCCCTGGAACCCGGTTAAAGACTTTCAAAGTGGTTTGATCAACTGTGAGGTAAAGGATTTCCCAAACCAGGTGAATGAAAAGTGTCGTGTTCAAGAGTGGTAATAAAGTTTCTTCTGAGACAAAAGGTAACAAATAGGCTCATTCTTCTCTCTTTTCCCCCACCATTTCTGGCAAGTACCTCTTTATTTTTAACAAGCTTGAGGAGGATAACATATGCTTGATTATAAGCTCATCCTTCGGATGAGTCCAACCTAGTTTTGATTCGAACCCTAGGAAGGAGTGGTTCGTTCCTGTTTGTAATTGAACAGGTCCTTTACTGTGAAATGTTTAACGAGCCCAGTATAGGAGAAACTCGGCGTTTTTCAATTTTAGAGAGTCTGAGAAACTTAAGAAGACTCCAGGTTGAACTTTTTCGTAGATTTGTGTCCCTCAAGCCCGAAAAAGTATAAAATAATACCTGGGGGAACCGCTTGATCTTGCGACCAAGGAGTACTTTCATAATTAGTGCCACTGACCTGAAAAGTAAAAAGCGATCAAGGACACATCGTTTTATTTCCAGTATCGAGTTTGAAATGACAAAAACCCGGCAACCTTTTCCTGTTTTTACGGTCAGAAAAGGGCTATAAGGGGACCGTATTTTAATTCCGTTTTAACGAGTGTAAAAGAAACGCTCGGCAATCTTTTCATTTTTTAGGAGTCAGAAAAGGGCTTAAAAGAGAACTCCAAGGTTTCACTTTTTCGTAAGTTTTAACGAGTTCGAAAAAATGATAAAAATGTACTCATGGGTTTCACTTTTTCGTAAGTTTTAATGAGTTCGAAAAAATGATAAAAATGTACTCATATGGCCGACTTTCAATTTAATTTACGAGCAGGAAAAGACGGAAAGAACTCGGCATTTTCATGAGTTTAACAAGTCTTGAAAATAACTAAAAATGACTCGAAATAGGTTTCATTTTTACAAAAGCTTGAAACAGGGAAAAACTATGCTTCAAAGTAGTTTCATTTTTTCACAAGATTGAAACAGAGAGAAAACTGTGCTTGATGCCCCCTAAGCATAACTACTAGAGCGCATGCCCCCCAGCTTCATTTCATTCAACCAGTTGGATGAAATGAAGGTTGAGTTATGAGATCATTTGAAAGACTCGACCTAAAACTGTAAGAAAATTATACAAAACACTGAAATAACTAACCTAAACATACAACCTAATATCTATGAGGTCTAGTCAAACTCTCGACTTAATTAGAGGAGGATTTGTTTCATTTTTTAACGAGCTTGACACAGGAAAAGAACTATGCTCGGATCTGGTTTCATGTTTATGCAAGCTTGAAACGAAAAACTATGCTTGTTATAAGTTCACATGCCCCTAGCATAATGACGCAAAATGAGGTACATGCCCCCCAAGCTTCATTGCATTCAATGAGGTGGATGGAATGAAGCTTTACTTTCAAGATCTTGGAAAGACTTGTGGGAGCTGTTTCATTTTTTAGTGAGGTTGACACAGGAAAAGAACTATCCTCAAAACCCTTGTTTCATTTTTTAAACGAGCTTGACACAAGATAAGGAACTATGCTCATAACTATTTCTACAATCTACCTAACAAAAAACTTTATTCTAAAAACCTTGATTCATTTTTTAACGAGCTTGACATAAGACAAGGAACTATGCTCATGACCCTTGTTTCATTTTTTAATGAGCTTGACACAAGACAAGGAACTATGCTCATGACTACTCTCTACAATCTACCGACTTAACCTACCCTTGTTTCATTTTTAAAAGAGCTTGACACAAGACAAGGAACTATGCTCCAGACTCCTTGTTTCATTTTTTAACGAGCTTGACACAAGACAAGGAACTATGCTCCAGACTCCTTGTTTCATTTTTTAATGAGCTTGACACAAGAAAAGAACTATCCTCATACCTGATTCATTTTTTAACGAGGTTGACTCTGTAACAGGAACTATCCTCAAAACCTACTTTCTACAATCTACCTACATATCCTAAAATCTAGCTGATTCATTTTTTAATGAGGTTGACTCAGTAAAAGAACTATCCTCATGCTAGCCTGTTTCATTTTTTAACGAGGTTGATACAGGAAAAAACTATCCTCGTACACACTGATTCATTTTTTAACGAGGTTGACACAGTAAAAGGAACTTTCCTCGTACACACTGATTCATTTTTTAACGAGGTTGACACAGTAAAAGGAACTTTCCTCATACACACTGATTCATTTTTTAACGAGGTTGACACAGTAAAAGGAACTTTCCTTGTTACAGCCTATTTCATTTTTTAACGAGGTTGATACAGGAAAAAACTATCCTCGTTACATTGATCATGGCTTCCAACTGGAAGAAAGACATGTCAATGGACACACCTTGATCATGGCTTCCAAAAGGTCTTCATCAGAAGGAAGAACACTTCTCTGGAAGGAACACATGTCAAGGGACTCAAAAGGGATAAGAACATAGTGTTCAAGTAATCCCATAGAGTTTTCCATGTCAATTACCGGATGTAAATCAACAGTGAGAGGCTCACTTACATCGGTAACTGAAAACATGGGACCAGTTGCTACATAATTAACCCGTGGCAGGGTAGATACCACTTTAGAATCAAGAACATTTAGGGGTTTCATATTATTGGTAGTTGAGACAAGACTAGGGAACGAAAGCTGATCTACAGTCACAATATTTCCATTGTGAGGGAAAGACATCACGCGAAAGAGTGTCGATACGACAGCTTTCATTGCATAAACATAGTCTCGCCCAAGGAGTAAATTGAAATCCAAGGGACCTCGAACTACCATAAGATCAATACAGACAGTTTTACCTTCCAAGGTAATAGAAAACTTAGGAAGGATCCCTAAAGGTTCACTAATGGTTCTGTTAAAAGCTTTCAGATTCTGCATAATAGGCGCAAGCTGAGGGGAACCCAAAGCTTTCCAAACAGTTGAGGATAAAATACTAACAGAAGCACCTTCATCTACCTGAGTACGATGTATGTCCCTACCACCAGCCTTGACAATGATTTGGAAAGGGATGGAGGAAGGAAGACGAGGTTCTGTCAGTCTATTCCAATCAAAGGAAAAGACCTCAGTACTTGGAGGGGGTTCTGTAGAAACAGGTGAAATGCCCCCCGGCATAAAAGAATCTGATGTAACAAGAAGAACCTAAGCGGTATGAAGTTCACTCTCTAAATGGAAAGTGGGATCAACCGAATGTGAAATTGAATCGACCACTTGATCAACTAATGGATCATCGACCTGAGTGACATGAGTTTCACTCTCCAATGGAAGAGTGTGATTGACTATACTTGAATTTAGATCAATCACTCCGTCAGTTGACGGTAGGTTGGGAGAAAGTTTACGGTAACCAGTTGGAAATTCTTGCTGTGGAACAGTAAGTTTTTCCAACAATGTTGAGGCTTCATCCATGTGAGGGAAAATGTGAGTTTGATGACTCCCTTTGCATAACTTACAAGGAAACCTAACTTTACCCTTTTTCCCAGGAACCTGACTATCACTAGTTGATGGATCAACGGAAAGTTGATGAGATTTTTCTGACCATACTTCCAAGACCTTTGGAATGCCAGGGCAATTGACAAGGAAGTGGTCACCCTTACAAATCCTGCAAGGGTATTTGGGTTTACGATGCATGTGGGAATTTTCCTCAACACAACTAACACTTACAGCCATGGTTGGTTGGTTGACTTCTTTCTTATCTTGCTTCTTCTTCTTCTTCTTCTTCTTCTTCCCTTTCTTCTTCTTCTTAGCCTCCTGGTTACTAGCATCAAGGCTTTTACCAGGCGAAGAGGAAGAAATGGAGGAAGAAAAATTAGGCGAAGAAGGTAAAGGGTCAACAGAAGGTTGGTGATGTTGAGATGGTGAACTCTGTTGAAGTGAAGCATCCGGTTGAGATGGAACAATTGGAGTACTTTGGGCCAATGAAGTTGAAAATAACCATATCGGTAATCCTATTGTAAATGCAGGTAATGACAAAGTAGCCATATAAGGAGGACCAACATTTCCAAAGTAAGGAAAAGTACTAGGATTCTCATTGGGAGGGGTTCCTAGGTTGATAAATTCCGGAACATTTGCCATTATATTCAACTTCAGTGAATTTTATTAACAATTTAAAACTAAAATTAACAATTCACAATGCACACCTAACAATTAAAATTCACAATTCACACCTATGGTCTCTAAAAGTAAAAACAAACAAATTAACACGCGCTATCAAATCTAGGAGTCAAACCACACACAAACAGTAAGCTCTCCGGACCGAAAACACTAGTTGGTGATGAAGCCCAACCTCGCAGAATCCAGTACAGAAATAGTGGGTGGAACAGTTACCCCGACAACCTGCTTAATGAATAGACTGGACCAAGTTCCTCCACTTTAACCGTCTCGAGTGAAGTGAACCCCCCAGAAAATCCAAGTGAGTATAACCGACGTCTGCTCCAGGTACAGTGGGATCTTCCCTCCACCGTCACCTTGGGTAGAATCCTAAGATAATGGTCACTAAGGTTACCAACAGCAACAAATGCACCTGGGGGAACAGTCTACACTCCGACAGCACGCAAGGGCAGAGTATCAAGCTCAATCCCCTTGCCGGCTCCTTGACAATAATCCAAGGTTTACCGACAAGTGACCCCTGGCTCCTCGATAATGGTTAATCCGAGGTTTACCGTTTGTAATACGTGCGTGTCTGGCGTCGTTCCCAACGAGGGAGGATTGATCCCCTCACTGGTTCAGACACGAGCTCGTGCTTCTCCTTTAAGAGGAGCTTTCCCAGAGTACAAATGAAACAGTTGGATTTATCCTACCACAAGATAAGCTACTTGTTTGGTTTTGCTGTCTTGGAGAGTTAATTACTCTCCTACTCCAAGACACTAGCCTAAGCTATGTTGGTGTATCAGAGCCCTAGAAATGTAAAAATTACTAGATGAATTTTAATTAAGCGCTGTGTTATTAAGGCTGTTTTTACTCAAATGGGTAAATGGATACGAAACCAATGGTATTATGACCCGACTCAACTGAATGCAATCGAATATGATAATGTAATCTTTTCAATTCAATGAATCCTAACTAAAGTAAGGAGAGAGTTTCCATTCACTTCCAACAATGCAAAACTGATCACTAAGAGAAAATATAACAAATTCTCTAATGCACTAATTTTATCAAGAAAAACTAATGCAAATCAATTCCAAACCATTTTTTTTATTTTCGTGTAAATTCAAACCAAAGAAAACTGATCTAAATCTACGATTGATTTTTTCAGAATGTAAACTATGCAATTGTAATCTATGCACAATTCACTTGAAAAGTATGCAAATGTAATCTATGCACATTTTTCATTCATATTCCGAAAATGAGAACTCTAATTATGCAAATGTGATCTATGCAAGAGAATTCTCAAACACAAGATGATTCTAAGGTAATCTAAGAACCAACAAGTGCAAGTCGAGAAAATTGGGTGAGAGTTCTAAAGATCATAAAATAAAAACACTCAAAGGCGATTAACACTCATACACAATTTAGCCCCCCCCCCCGGCGAATGAGGGGGAAATTTTTTTGCAAAAACAGAAGCAAAAAGATGCAAAATTGTGAAAGGACTGAGACAAACCTCCAAGTAATGACCAAAGGAAATCAAATTAATAATTTCTCAAAAAAGAGACTCAAAACACCCAATTGATGAAAGCTTAGAGCAGGAATGCTAATGAAACAAGCTTAGGTGAAGATTTTTGGCAAGGGACTAATGAATCTGGGCAGAAAAAACTAAGAAAAACAAAATCTAAGAGCAAAAATGCAAAAAATGGAATTTTCTCAAATTTTAGCAGGGGACGCAGGCAACCCGTTAGCACAGGTGCGGGCCCGCTCTGTGCACACAGCAAAAGTGCGTCCAGGGACGCACTGTGCAGCACTCAGAGGGTGCGTCCTACTGAAAAACTCAAGAAAAAACAAAATGAATCTAATCCTAAGCTAACCCACCCAAAGACAAAGTCACAGAGCCGAAACCAGAAAAATAAACCAATTTTCTCAGAGAAAAGTTCACACAAAGGAAAAGACTTTTCTCATCAATGGATTCCCCAGTGGAGTCGCCAATTTGTCACACGGAATCAGTCAAGAGTGCGGACACAACCGACCTTCCTAGAAGTCTAAGACATTCTAATGACAAACAAAACAAACTGGAGCTATCCTTCTCTAAACATGCATTATGATATGAGAAATCAAGTGTTTCGTTCTTACCTTTGTCCAAACGCTGTTGTAGAAGTCCAAGCTTTGTTGATCTGGATGAGTTCCTCCTTTTCTCCAAAACCTGCAATCACCAACAGTCAAACAATTAAATAGCACCTGATTATAACATAAAACAAAGCATATTCAACATATAGACCAAGGAGTACATGAAATAACCCATAAACAACAAGTTATTGAGAAGAATGGACCAATTTGCATTAAAGGTAATCAAAAGGAACCATTACAACCTGAGCCTTGGTGTTGTGCAAGATCCTTCCAGGGTCCACAAGAGTCTTCCTCTACTTTGACAAAGCTCACCCACTTCCAAATAGAACAAGCAAAGATGGCAATCTCTCCTCACAAGCTTCTAAATGGGAGTCCTAATTCCTGCAGCATTTACCCTTAGAAATGTATAGCTTTCAACCTCTCCTCCTTCTGGCCCAATGCCTGTATTTATAGTACTCAAGAGGAGGTTAATCAGGTCCACCATCAATGGGATAATCCCCTCTTTGGGTGGGATAGCTCCCTTATTGATGGGATAAGTTCCTCTTTGATAGGAGTGCATGAACCATCTGGAGGCGCCCAATACACGTCGAACAACCTTCTAGAATGCTCTAGAAATGACCACAAGTAACTTTTTAAAGATGAAACTTGTGCATTCTAACCTTTACAGGGGGACGCACCTGTCCCTTTACATACAGAGCGTCTTTGGACGCAGCTTTTGTGAACATTGGGAGCGTCCCCGCAGGTAAGGTTGAGAGAACCTGCGTCCCCAAAGATAAATACATTTATACAAGACTTTCTCTCTTTTTGGAGTTTGACATGGAGAGCAGAGGCATAAGACTTGCCTAAGAGGGTAGCATGACTGTTGATTGAGCCATACTAATTGTAAATAGTCATGGTGACATTTTTTAGTGTAACACACACCAAGGTTGTGGAAAAGCAGAAATTGAATCCCATGTGTTTGTTTTTATGTACGCCTTTTCCAAAGTTAAGTGTGGGTTTATGGTTAAGTCTGCTTTTTCAAAGTTAAGTGCAGGTTTGGTCTCTTCCCAAGGCCTAAGCCATTCAAGTCAAATTTTTCACATTTTTAAGTTTATAAGAAATATGGTTGTTAAAGTACCTTTGGGGACTGCACTCCCTGTTGCGCACTACTTTGATCCAGCCATCCTCTGGTTGTACAAGGAACTAGCTTCGTTTCCCCTTTTTACAATATATAAAAAGAAATCGACTGTGTTAAAAAAACAAAGCTTGCACGAGATGTAGCTATAAAAATACCCAATTGCCTACATCAAAACTTCTTTCACTTCGATGTTGATTTTCCTGTTGTTTCATTCAATTCAACACCAAAGTGGCATTATCATTTAAAAGTTGGAGAACTTTTTGTTGATGCTCAATGTGATATTTCACTGCTTGAATCTTTTTCTTCTTGATATGTCCTTCTATCTTGAGAGTTTGAGGAGTGGTAATTTCTTCTAATGCATTACAAGATATAGTCAGATTCATTTCTTGATGCTCGATGTGATGTTTCACTTCTTGAACATTTTTGTTCTTGATATGTCCTTCTATCTTGAGAGTATGAGGACTGGTAATTCTTGCCAATGCTTTACAACATATGGTCAGATTCATTTCTTCTTTCTCTAGGGTTGGCTCCTAGTTTATATCCTCTTCTTTTGATGTTTCTTGATCCTTTTCTTCCTCCTCTTCATAATATATGTAAAATAATTTCTTCTCAGCACACTTATGACCTTTAATGCATTTGTTATTGAAATTGTAACAAAGCTCTTTTTCTCTTTTTTCTTGTAATAGTTGTGGTTTCAACTTTGTAGGTTGCGGAAGGCTAGGAGAAACAACACTTCCGTATTTATAGTTGACTTCTTTGTTTCCATAATTTTGCTTTCCACTTTTCTTGCCAACCTGAATGCTTTCTCCACTGAATCAGGTTCCCAATGTTGAACCGTATGTTGAATGTTATCCTTTAAAGTCCCTATGGAGACATTAATCCTCTACTTCTCTGGAATATTATTTTCCCTTATATTCAATTTTTGAAAGTCCTCAATGTGCTCTTCCATTGAACACTTTTGTTTGAAATTTATCAATTGTATAAAGAAGATGTTTATCTTTGTATCCTCATAATGTGCTATCATTTCCTCCATGAAAATTGACCACATGACAAGTGGTTTACAAGAACAAAGCCCTTTATACCATAGAAATTGATTCGGTTCTAAATAATTAGATGCAATATGTCTCAATATTGAAACGAATGTAACTCTGTAATTTTATATTTTTAAGCTCTGAAATTTTGGCACGTGATAGCCCTATGATTCCTCTTTCTAACTCTGGAAGTCTGATCGCAATTGGATTCCCGAAGAAAGATTTATTTCCAATCTCCCATGATGACCTAATTATATACTAGTTCAGTAGAGTGAAATTGTATGACATGTGACGAGTGACTGTTTCAACCTTAGGTTCTAAAAATTACACCCAAACAAATTACAGTCCATCCTCTTTCTGTAACTTCTTATGAAATTTCAATCTGATGCTCAGAGATAATGTTATGACAATTTTCCCAAGGTCACCTTTTTAGGATGTAATTCGGGAGTCTGCAAAAACCCTAACTTCCTCAGATCATATATCCAAAAATATAGTGAGACAAGATCTAAAATTCAAACCTGTGATTTAGACCGCTTTCATCTCAAATGGGCTTTTTTTTTAGCTTCTGAAACTTTGTAGCGAACAAGTCATAGCGAAACTACCACGATGGCCTGGTTTAGATGAAATTATAGAGCTTAAAAAAACCCTAACTTCCTTAGATGATATATCCAAAAATATAGCGAGACAAGATATGAAATTAGGACAAAAGGTTCAGTGCACATTCTTCCCAAATGGGTTTTTTTTTATCTTCTAAAATGTCACAGAATAAAATTTATAGAAAAACATCCATGATGACCTATTTGGAGCAGTGAAACCCTAGAATCCAATGCTTTGATACCAAATGTTATGAAACCAGTTCACAGAAAGATAGAAAAGAGAGATAAACACCTTATAATTCAGCCTCTTCGAGGGGGCATCCCCCTTTACATTACACAAATGAACAATTCTTGGATGATACAAATGACAAGACCTCCTTTCTATATATAGGATTCTAAGGGGTCATAATATAATCAGAGATGACATAACAATAATAATGTAAGTGCACAATAATAACAATAGTGGGTTTCTATGGGGCACAATAATAACAATATGGGGAATACATGGGCAGAACAATATAATAAGGGGGTTGTACTAATAACAATAAGGGGTCACACTAGTAGTATATGGACCTAACATTTTCTTTTCAATTCCCTTAATGTTTAGATGAACAAAAGGAAACTAATGCGCATACAATCAATCAATATTTTTGCAAGAAATGAAGACTTTACGATAATTCCTTTTCGAAAGAAATGAAGACTTTACAACACTTCCTTTGTAGAAAATATTAATAGACTATAAGCTAACTTTGATAATGAATTGATAATGATAAAGAAATCATTTAAGGAACACTAAACAATCAAGGCCAAAGTAGGGCTAGGAGGAGAAATACAAGTTGATTTCAGAACCACAAGAATCAATGATCTTTCAACAAACAACAAGATAAGCAAATTCAAACCAAAGGTGGGTTTTTTAGCCTAGGAGGAATAAGTGCAGGCCATAGAGGGAGAAAGTGTGTTGAAATGCACAGTATCTAAGGCAGGGGTTGCTCTGCAGCACACTATCTTAGGAAAAACACTGCGTTGGTGCCAGAGAGTCAATTCAAGAGACATTCAAGCACAATTTCTGACTAAAAACACTTCAAGACAACTAAAATAAGATCAATAAAGCTAAGAAAAGTATACTAGGGTGTAATATGATGAGGGTAAGCCACCAAGAACGCCAATCATTCCCAAGTATGGTCGCTAGTTTGTTACATGGAATTTGCATCTACGGATAAACACATTTTCCCTAGGTGGGTGACTACACCTAGAGCAACAAAAAGAAAGTAGTTTAACCTTTTCTTATAGAAGATAGATGAGATGGGGGAACTTACTTGTTGCGTTTCACTTCCTAAATCCCTTTCAAATCACTCTCGTCACTCCCACTTGAACTAAATCCACTCAAAAAGGTACCTACATCAAGAGAAACATAAACAAGAAATGATCAAAGCATACATGAACTATCGACTATAAAACAATGGAATCGAAGACATTGAAACACATAATCATCACAGATATAAACAATTATATGAGAAAAGGAATAAGTTCTTTATTGATGTAGAAGGAAGAGTATCACCCAATACAGTTCGGTCCTATGCCAATCCTCCAACTTCAATTCAACCCTCGCCACATCAAAAGCACAAAACTCCAGCAGCATAACATTTCTTAACATAAACTCAATCCTCAAACCAACAAAATTTCCTTAGAAACTTTAGATTCTAGCCCCCTGATCACTATGATGAGTGCTCAATTTATAGGAAATGGAGGTGGTTTTGTCATAAATGAGGGTATTGAATGGCCTTCCAAATTTGGAGTTAGTTTCCATGGAGCATGGGATGAGAGGATAGGAGGTTAATGGATCCTTAGCCTATCCAATTTCGCGCTCATAAGAGGAGATCAGAGATGGGAACCTTCTAGAATCATCTAAAATGAAGGAATATTCCCAAAACCCTAAGAAAATTTTGCTCAATCTCACCCAACGCAGGCTAAGGAGGGCCTAAGTTCACTATAGTGTAGGCCACAGTGGGCCTGCCTGCTCTACAACGCACTGTCTCAAGGCTTGGGCTGCGTTGGTGTAACCAAGGAGGCATTTCAGGAAGGCTTTAGGCCAATAAACTTTCATAGAAGGAAGCATTCAATGACTTGACTTGTCAAGGGCATGTAACAACTAAATTAGAGTTTTGTGAGCCCTAAAAGTAATGATCTGAATGTCAGGAGTGATGTGCCCAAATAGACCTGTAACAAGGAACACATCTTGGAATCAATTGAATAGAATGATCATGATCATGAATAGGTGGGAGGCCTTTCGTAGTCTCAAACACCTTTGAGTGCTCATCTAAGAATTTTTGGAGCTCTAGAGAAATAAATGATTTTGATGTGGGAACCTCTAGCGAACATAATTGTGCAATTACGCCTCATTGTTCTTTCTTTATAACCTTTGTCATTCTGTTAGAGCTGATTATCTTTCTTGGTTTCCCTGTGATACCCCTTAAATCAACTTCCTTTCCTTCATAAGAAAATTTCATGAAAAGTTCTTGAAAATTAAAATCTATTGTACCCAAGGATTGTAGCCATTGGACTCCTACTACAACATTACCACCACCCATTGCAATAGAAATCATTGGGATATTCAATACATATTCTCCCATGGATAGCTTGATATTATGGAAATTTCCAGAGAAATTTATGGCTCCTCCACTTGCAACCATCACTCTACACTTTGAGCTCATGGAATTTTCATCTACGGATAAGCACATTGTCCCTAGGTGGGTGACTACACCAAGAACAACAGAAAGAAAGTAGTTTAACCATTTCTTATAGAATATAGATGTGATGGAGGAACTTACTTGTTGCCTTTCACTTCCTAAATCTCTTTTGAATCACTCCCGTCACTCCCACTTGAACTAAATCTACTCAAAAGGTACCTGCATAAAGAGAAACAGAAACAAGAAATGATCAAAGCATACATGAACTATTGACTATAAAATAATGGAATTGAAGACATTGAAACACATAATCATCACAGATATGAACAATCATATGAGAAAAGTAATGAGCACTTTATTAATGTATAAGGAAGAGTGTCACCCAATACAATTCGATCCCGCACCACTCCTCCAACTTCAGGTCAACCCTCGCCACATCAAAAGCACATAATTCCAATAGCATAACATTGCTTAACATAAACACAATCCTCAAACCAACAGGATTTCCTTACAAACTTCATATTCTAGCCCCCTAATCACTTTGATGAGTGCTCAATTTATAGGAAATGGAGGTGGTTTTGTCATAAATGAGGGTACTGAATGGCCTTCCAAACTTGGAGTTAGTTTCCATGGAGCAAGGGACCGGAGGATATGAGGTTAGTGGATCCTTAGCCTATCCAATTTCAAGCTCATAGGAGGAGATAAGATATGGGTAACCTTCTAGAATCATCTAGAATGAAGGAATATTCCCATAACCCTATGCAGATTTCTCTCAATCTCACCCAGCGCAAGCTAAAGAGGGCCTATGTGCACTGTAGTGCAGGCCATAGTGGACCTGCCTACTTTGTAGCACACTATCTCAAGGCTTGGGCTGCACTGATGTCTTAAGGAGGAATTTCAGGAAGGTTTAAGGCCATGAAACTTTCATAGAAGGAAGCATTCAATGAGTTGAGTTTTCTAGGGCATGTAACAACTGAATTAGGGTTTGATGAGACCTAAAAGTACTGATCTAAATGTTGGGAGTGATGTGCCCAATTAGACCTATAACAAGGAACACTCTTAGAATCAAATGAATAGCATGATCATGATCACGAATAGGTGGGAGGCCTTTGGGAGTCTCAAATACCTTGGAATGATCATATAAGACTTTTTGGAGCTCTGGAGAAATAGATGATTTTGATGTGGGAACCTCTAGCGAACATAATTGTGCAATTACGCCTCATTGTTATTTCTTTAGAACCTTTGTAATTCTGTTAGAGTTGATTATCTTTCCTGGTTTCCATGTGATACCTTTTAATTCAACTTCCTTTCCTTCTGAAGAAAATTTCATGAAATGTTCTTGAAAATTAAAAGCTATTGTAGCCATTGGACTCCTAGTACAACATTAGCACCACCCATTGGAATGGAAATCATTGGGATATTCAATACATATTCTCCCATGGATAGCTTGATATTATGGCATTTTCCAGAGAAATTTATGGTTCCTCCACTTGCAACCATCACTCTACACTCTGGTGCTGGATATAAGAAGAAATTCAATTCCTTGGGTATCTTACAATGAATAAAATTATGGGTACTTCCCGAATCAATCAACACTATTTCCTTTTTCTTCTTGATATGTCCTTCTATATTGATAGTTTGAGGAGTGGTAATTTCAGCCAACACATTACAATATATGGTCAGATTCATTTCTTCTTTCTCTAGGGTTTGTTCCTAGCTTATATCCTCTTCTTTTGGTGTTTCTTGTTCCTTTTCTTCCTCCTCTTCACAATCTATGTAAATTAATTTCTTCTCAGCACACTTATGACCTTTAATGTATTTTCTATCACAACTATAACAAAGCCCTTTTGCTATTTTTTCTTCCAATTGTTGTGGTGTCAAACTTGTAGGTTGTGGAAGGATAGGGGAAGGAACACTTCCATTTTTATACTTCTAAGTGGTAGGCTTCCTTGTGGCCATTATTTTTCTTTCCAACTTGAATGCCTTCTCCAATGAATTAGGTTCCCAAAGGTGAACCTCATGTTGGATGTTATCCTTTAAAATCCCTATGAACACATCAATCATATGTTCCTCTAGAATATATTCTACGCTTATATTCAATTTTCGGAAGTCCTCAATGTTCTCCATCATTGAACCCTTTTGTTTGAGATTTATCAATTGGCTAAAAAAAATGTTGCTTTTTGTATACTCATAATGTGTTGTCATTTCTTATGTAAAAATTGCCCAAGTGACAATTTGTTTACGAGAGCAAATTCATTGATACCATAGAAATTGATTTGGTTCCAAAGATAAAGTTGCAATGCGTACCTTTTGTGTTTTTTTCACATTATGAATATTGAAATATTGCTCCACCTGTAGTATTCATGTTACGGGATCCTTGCCATCAAACTTCCTCATATCTACCTTTAGAACATGGTGGGTTTTTAATCCACTATTAGAGACTATGAAATCATGATTAACATTTCTTTTGTTCTCCTCACGATTTTCCTTTACTACCCTTTCGCCATTAGTAAAAATTTCTTGTAGCAAATTTGTCAAATCTCTCTTCAAATCTTCCATGTTGCCTTTAAGTTTTTCTTCTATACCATCCATCTTAGCTTCCACATCTGTCTTCAATTCTTCCTTGTTGCCTTTAACTTTTTCTTCTATACCACCCATCTTAGCTTCCATGCCTTTCTTTAAACCATCCATCTTAGCTTCCATGTCTTTATTTAAAACATCCATCTTAGCTTCCATGCCCTCCATCTTGGCTGCTACACCTTTCTTTAAAGTATCCATGTTAGCTTATGTTACATTTTGTGAGAGTGAATTTTGTTGCACTTGGTCTCATAATTTTGATATATCATGTTGCATTTCTTCCTCTTCTTCATGAGTCATGCTAGATCTTTTAGGTTGCTTACTAGGTGTTTTCATTTTCTTTCTTCGAGGCATCAATTAATAATGCTTCATTATGCCCTTTGAATTACTTTAAACTAATTTTTCAAACCAAACTTACGCAAAATTTTAAAGAAAATCACACACCTTTTTTCACTTTGTATGAGTATGATATTGAGTTTGTTGTATCTCTATAATGTCAGATCTCTAAGGTCTAAAATTGCATCATGTAGTAGCCCTTTGAGTCCTCTTTCCAACCCCGCAAGTCTGATCAAGAGTCAATTACCCAAAGAAGAGTTATGCCAATTCTTCCACGATGACCTAATTATAGATTGGTTCAGTAGAGTGAACTTGTACGAAGTGCCACCTATCAATTTTTCGACCTTATGACCTAAAATTGATACACATAAAACTACAAGTTATCCTATTTCTAAAAATGCTTAGGAAATTTCAATTTTATTCTCAGAAAGAATGTTATGATGATTTTCCCAGGGTCATCTATTTGAGATATATTTAAGGTTCCTGCAAAAGTCCTAACTTCCTTAGATCATATATGCAAACATGTAGTGAGACAAGATTTAAAATTTAGACCCAAGGTTCAGCGATATTTCGCCCCAAATGGGTTTTTTCTTAGCTTTTGAAACATCGCATAAAAAAGGTATAGAGAAAATTCCATGATGACCTCTTTGGAGCAGCCAAACCCTAAAATCCAAAGCTCTGATACCAAATGTTATGCAACCATCTCTTAAAATAGAAGAAAAGATAGATCAACACCCTCAAAATCATCATCTTCGAGGGGGAAACCTCCTTTACATTAAAAAAATGAAAAATTCTTCAATCATACAAATGACAAAACCTTCTTTCTACATATAGGAGTCTAAGGGGTCACAATATAATCAAAGCAGACATGAACTAATAATATAAGGGAACAATAATAACTATATGGAGACAATAGGGGTACAACAATCACAATAGGGGCTACAATGACAATAGTAATGGGGGAGACAATAGTATTATAGGGACCTAACAGATTGCTTACCCTCAAATTTCGAAGATCATGTTAGCCAATCATGTCATACATTACCCATTGCTTCTATCGATTCACTCGATCAACGTGCCAAGATGTTGTATAAAGCTTTCGATAAGTATAACCACCAAGATTTTTGTGAAAGAATCCAGCATTTAAGAATGAAGCTTGATAATTAAGTTGAGGGTTTTTCTAATCAGTTCCTTCACCTTTGTTTCAAAATTCCTAAAAAAAAATTGAACTCATATTTCCTGAAACAAAAGTTTCAGTGCTTAGTTCATGTCTCCTTATATGGTGAGCCTAGACCTCCTATTTTCCCTCCTTCCCCAAGTCTTTTGTATCATGAGGCACCTCAAATTTTAGAGGAGGAGAATACTACCCCATTTTTTCCTTGTCTTCCTCATTTTTAAGTCCCAATGTGGGTGCCTCCTCATGGTGATTACAAAACTGGGAAATCTATGAATCAAATCTCCAGTCCATGTTCTCATTCTTCTCTCTCTTTAATGGAGGAAATGCCAAAATGGCTCATGAAGCCTACAATGAAGACTCACTCCATTCCACAGGAGGATGTCGTTCAAAACTTTAATCTCAAAGTTGATCCAGATTTATGTTATCCTTTATCTTGTTCACATCGTGACCCTTAGTACCATGACCCACTTCATCAATTTGCTTCACCAACTAGTTCTTCACATTCTATTGATTCTCAAATTGCTGGCTGGAAAATTGTGATTAGGTACAAGGCAGTCACATTACACAGGTAAAGGAGTAGAAAGGTGAGGACCCTTTTATTTTTCCTCTCCTTTTCAAAATCTTCCACGTCAAAACAATGAGTTTCCAATTTTGAACGATTCTCAATCTTCGAATCTCAGTGAAAATTCAAATACAATCAATTCTTTCAATCAACTCCCAAACTTCGGCAGTAATCATTCCAATGATGATAATTCTATTTGTGTCTGTCATGACAAATCTTGAAAAAAATCATATGATATTTCAATTCCTCACGAAGAATTTAATTTGGATCTAGAATATGATTCGGTCAAAGAAGATATTCATATTGAAACTTCCCCTTCACCTCACTGTCGATTTTGTCCTACCATTCACAACACATCCACTTGTAAAGGAGATATTCCATGTTCTTTTGTTTCTTCATCTGATGAGTTATCTCCTCAATTGACACAAGGTGGTGAGGTTGTCGATGATGAAATTAAAAAAGTAAAATCATATCGAACTCTTCCCACTCCTCATCGTCTCCTCTTTTGCATGAAGAAAACTCTTTGAATTAGCTTTCTTATGAGATCTCACCAATTCATTTATCTTTAAATGTGCTATTAGAAGAGCCTCTCAACTTAAGCAATCTAGTTGTTGAAGTTGAAAAATCTAGTAGCTTCTAGAGAGAGATGGCTGCTATTTGATGATAAGTGTTTATACTAAAATAAACAATGGTACTTATCGTGAAACCATGCATGATCTGGTTCAAGATTTAGAATGTGATTCTACAATCTTGGAAAGTTCTAGGACATTCCAGGGAGTTGAGGCACTTCAACTTCCGTTGATGGTTATGTCAGGAACTCGTAACTCTAGTAAGCCCCTTGAACTAAGTTAGATTTGGTTTCTCTCCCAAAATTTATCCATCTACATGGTTTCACTCGATGTGGATTTCTGCATGGAAAATGTTTGTATTTTGGCTGTGATCTTTCAAATTTTCAAGATTTTACTTTCGATCGAATTCAAGAATTTGTTATAGTTCATTCATCCTCATGCAAATCTCTCACATCAAACTTAGGTTTGGAACGTCCATCTCTTGTAAATTCATGGAATTGTGAAGTTGATCATCTCAAGGACTATCTTTACAGAGAAAAATCATGCTTATTGAATTCATCCCTGAATGGTCAACTCCTGCATATTCTTGCAAATTTGATGTTGCAAATTTCTCCTCTCATCACACTAGAAATCTCCTCGAGTGATAATAAATGACAACTTTTCATACGAATCAAGTTCTTCTCCATTCACCATGTCCCAACTGGTCTCATGCATTCGTGGTGCTAGCATCCTTTTTAAACTCTTTTGATGAGTGTGATGCTTGTACAATTTATCACCAATTTTAGAAAAATGGTCTATCATATCTGGCTCCCAAGGAACTTGGTTTGATTGTTCAGAGAATCCGAAAGATTGTTCAAATTGGTTTCTCTTTGTTTATTTCAAACCAGTAATCTTATTCTTCAATCAACTCATCTTACAATTTATCTGTCTTTGGTGATTGTCATTCAACTTATCATTTTCCCATCAGCATATCCAATGATAGTTGTTTCACACCCTTTTGTATCCACTGTTCAAAATCTCTCTATTGAGATTTTTTTCAAGTAGGTGAGGCACATCAGCCTTCTCTCATGGTTATGGAAGGTCCTCACTATCCTCGCATGACTATTGAGAATGACTAGATCTATTTTCCCTTACAATATTCCCATCATGGTCCCACTTCTCAAATAAAATGTTCATCTTTTCAAATATCACGAGTATTTCAAGAGGGTCATCATGAATTTTACAATCCAATCACTGAATGGCTAGAAAAATATTACCTCGCAAGCTCTATAGCAAACAACCAACTTCAATCTTTCCTCATGCTTGCCAGGGAGCTCGGTGTAGATGAGGACACATCTGCAAGAGGCTTTCGAGGTTTGTTGAAAATGGTATTCATTGAAAAGGTACGCACGTCGATTTGGTGAAAGTAGTGGTTGTGACAAATCTTTCTGCCCTCAGGCAAGACCTTCTTTGTTGTGCAAGTTTTTCAAGTTTTTATATCCTTTATTGCACATCACTTTTTATTTGTTTAATTTTTTGTATCTCTGTGGATGAAGGTCAAGAAAAATCATGGTGGCTTCACTAGAAATTTCATTTTACATGACCTTGACCTTCTAGATTTTAGGATAGAATAGGATTAGAGGCATCTTAGTTTTCCCTTCCTTGGACTCATCTTGCACTCGTTCCATGTAGTTTTTCGTAGTTTTCTTATTATGGTTCTACATCATGTTTGCCTTACTCATTTTGTTCTCTTGTCTTCTATTTTTTTTCTTGGTTCTTTATTTTCTTTCCTTTTGCTTTGTTTTCTTTCTTGTTGACATTTCCTTTTGGTTGTCACCATGAAAATAAGTGTTGTTACTTATTGCATTGTGGCTTCTAAGTATACGTGTGGCTGAAATTCAAAGAGCCTTGTGACACTTCAACATTTGGCCAATCCTGTGTCTATCTTCCTTGTAGTTTGTTGTATATTTTGGCCGATGAAGTTCTGATGCAAAATATTATCTATTCGTAAGGAAAGTTATTATCCAAACCTGAACCTTTTTCCAGTTTGGCAACCTTATGCCTATACTAAGTTTTTTGCTTTAGTGTTTTTAAGCTTATCCAACTAGTAGAAATGGAGAAGGGGAAAAGCTAAACGAGAAAACCAAAATTAGAGGTCGTTATATGCTTCTATGAAGGAAAAACCTCTCCTTCTCTGAATAAATTTGGATCCCTCTTCTTTCTGAAAATAAATAGTTGTTGATGCACAATTCTCTTTAAATAAATAAATAAGTGCAAAAGAAGAGAAAGGCTTCCTGTGTAGAGAGGTGAAGTAGGAAACTCCACCAGGGTGCTATCCAGGCTCGCTGGCAATGAATAAATCCTTGTGTTCCTACGTGACTACGTCGGTGTACTGTCCAGGCCCACTGGCAGGAGAGCAACACTATAGATGAAAAAATGTACTCTGAAAATATTAATCGCTTGAGCGAAACTATCCTTCCTAATTTGAAACAATGTCATTATGTTGAATATTATGTTGTGTTTAACTGAGAAGGTGCAAAGGGGACCATGGTTGTTTATGGGGTAAGTGGGAAGACTAAGGTAATCTTCATGATTAATCAATACTCCCTAAAGAACCAAGACCCTGCATGAAAGGAGTTAACCAAAATAAAGAATATGGATTCTATCAGTGCGTCGCCAAGTATTGTAGCAACTGCAACATGCTCCAAAATGTTTTCCTGCACTCAAATTTTGGAGCCTACTATGAATCATATGATCAATCATTCCTTAGTCACTTATTTGTAAGCTTATGATTTCAAACTCCCTCTTTTTATCTTAAGAGTTGTTAACGCTTTTATCTTTATATAGCATGTATCATCTTCGGGCATGGGGATTATCACTTTTCATGCAAAGGGAAGTTTGTTTTGCTTCAAGGGGAAATATTTTTGAAAATGAGTTTTTCTCATCATATAGACATGTTTCGCACTTGTTTTCAAAGTTTCATGCACTATTACACAAGTGTCACCATTATCCTCACAAATTCTATCATCGCAATCACACTTGTTGTAAGCTACCACAAAGGTTGTTTCATTCTGTGAAGTATGTTTTAATATGTTCTGGATGGTCTATGTTGTATTAATAAGTGTTAAATTGTTTCATTATAGTCATGTATATCAATATTCATGTTGGTTCCACTAATCCCACACTTAGCCAAATTCCTGAGTTTTCCTAGCAACCTAGCCTCACCCAACTTTCCTGAACTGCACACTTAACATTTGCAACCCTCAATATTTTCCCTTACCTGCTCGAACTATGCAATGCAAAGAAATCCCAGCCTCCCTTGGAATCCAAAACTGCATAGTGGCTTCCCCCAGTGTCTTTCCCTCAGCCAAAACCCACTATCTCCAAAAACTGTGTAGTTTTGTTCCTCAAGTATCTGAGCTGGCAACTCAACCTTGCATTGTGAAACTGCACAAATTTTTCCTCACAGGGCCTTATCCCACAACAGTCACTACCAGCTTAAACTCTGCAATTCTGTCTCTCAGCGGCCATGGCATAATTCCTTCCCTCTGTGAGGACTATGTAGAAAATTCCCTCAGTTTGGCTTGAGCTACACATTACGGAGTCTCAGTCATCTAGCCTGACCCTTGGTTGCTTGAACTGTGTAATTTTGTAGTCACTGAGCCTTCTCCCCTAACCTGTGACTAATTCCCAATGAAGTCATGAATCCAAGTGCTTTATTTTTTAGCTAGGCGTTTATCAAACTCATGTCACCTTTTCATGTGTGGATTATAGATATAGTAATTCCAACAGGCTATGACAAGATGATGAAGATGGAGATGAGAAGGACGAAATTCTAGATGAAACTCAAGGAGATGATGAGAAAATATAGTGGTTAGATAAGAAGGCCAAGGAACCCAGGTATGATAGAAGATCAGGACTGCATTGTTGGGAATGGGATCCCCCAAGGACAGTTTTGGGGCTAAAACACATGTTTTGGGTCGAATTTTGTAATAAAGTTGTAAAGTCTCTGCATTTTGTGGTCGCAGAGTGCGAAGGTGTCATGAGTCATAAAGGATTTTCCATCCTTAATTTTGTAAAGTAAAGTCGATTGTAAATATCTACCCATTGTTCACGGACCATGGGATTGTATAAAACAAGCTAAGTAAGCTCTAAGTAGTATTAATGAGTCATGAATTGTAGTAAGAAGTCTTGAGTGATAAGGAGAGAAGTCTAAGTTCGGTTCATAGCATATGTAGAGGCTCTGTAGCTAAGTGCACAAATACCTAGGGTAGAAGTCCGCAGTTGAGTGTGCAGACCCCTGTAGCTGTGTGCACTGGGCGAATAGAGTCTGTAATGGTCTAAAGATATCAATAAAGAGAAGTATTCTACAGATTTTGTGTCTTTGTTTCGTGTTAATGCATCTTGTCATATTGTGTATGAATTTCATTTATAATACTTATGTGATGCGCAGATGTATGTAATTATGTTGGATAATTGAATGCAAATAAGGATATTTGTTTACATCGTGCTAACTATGATTATTTGATAAGATAAGTAAGATTCTTAAGATAACCTGAGAATCAGTGCAATGTGTTGCCTTAGCAGTGCAAATGTATCTAAATCGAAGGTTAGGGCTGCGCGAAGGTCAGTCGTACACTTTCGTAGAGGTAGCAAAGGGAGGAATAAGGGGCTAGGAAGATAGAACCCTAGAACTTAACGACCTGCACGAAAGCATGAATAGAATGAATAAACCGACATCATGACCATCTCAGGGTGTGGAAACTTGGTTCCAGTATCCCCCCATAATTCTTTGGTTGAGACTTCAATCCGCACTCCGTGGGCTGATGCCGAAAGGGCTAGTAGTGTAAGGATTTGTTTGGCTAACTAAATCTGAACCTCAATCAGGCCCCACCAAGCCAACAAATGCTTTCGTTGCCAGGACTAGAATCTTCATAAGAGATGTGTGATGTTGTATCACTGGAATCCAACTAAGAAAGAGATCAAAGACTGGTTGGATAGGAAGATCCACAAATTCGCGGTGTAGGAAAACAGAAATCTGTGACTGACAAAGGAACAGTGGCTGGACAAGTATGTATATATAGAAATACACGAGATTTTTTTCTCTTCCTTTCTGGTTGAGCTATTTGAGTGGATCGCGAAGCTAGCAAATAGCCAAGGAAGGTGGAGACTTGATGGTCCTATTGTTTGAACCCTCAAATTAGTATAGATATTGGAAGCCTCTGAGGATAAGATCACCCACACTATCGATCATTGGCTCGATCACATAATAGGAGTATTTATGAATGAATTCGCGATCAATACCTCAGTCAACTATAGTGAGGCGGATCGATGCTTTTTCAAAGGTCCGTGAGGCAAGTACTTGAAATCTTGAAATACCTGGATTAAAATGTTATTGTGTGGAAAGCGGTTATGCAATTACCTTGATGTTCGGAGCTACGTGAAGTGGAAAAACTTACAAGAATGAAGGAAGAAAGGATCCTGAATATAGTCCATTAATTTCACCTCCACGATGTGACAAAGAGGGAGTAGCACAGGTTTCTCATCGACGTGTTATTTAGTTAATAAGACAAGGATTCTTGCGATTGCCACCTCCACCCACACCACCTCCAACTTCACCACCATCACTTGCGATTACACCCATACCGCCTCCACCTCCATTGCAGTTCAACATGGAAATTTTGTGAAACTGGCTTTGTTTAAAGTCTTGGGAAATGAGGACCTTGACCAGTTCTTGTTCGCGGTGAAAGCTGTATGGGAAGCTCAAGGTTTTATAGATGATCACTAGAAGAAGGAAACACTAGTTAGTGTGATACAGGATTGCACACTAACCTGGTACATTAAGTACCCTGATGATAACCCAAATGCTGGAGTGGCAGACATCCAAACCATGTTGAACAAAGAATTTAGTAGGCCTAAATCTGAGGCACATTCGATTATGGGGTTCAAAGAAATCACGATGAATCCAGGTGAGACACCTTGGGAATTAGATAAGAGGTTGAAGTGTCAAATCCATGAAGCTAATATGAACTTAACAGATGGACAACATCGCGAGTGGTTTGTGGCTTCACTCCTGCCACACCTAAGGGTTGCACTATCACAACAAATGATAATGACTTAGGCAGAGGCCTTGGAGATTGCAATGAGACTCCATGAAACACCAATGTAAGATCCAAATATTGGGGTTCATCAGATCCATGCGCAGTTGAAAAACCTTTTCCTAGAGATGCAAAGTTTGGAGTAGGACAGAATAGTTCGACCAAAGTTGTGTGAAGAGGTATGGTGCCTAAAATGCAAGGGTCAGGGGCATGACAAATACCAATGCCTTTGAGGCCACAAGCTCAATCAGGACCAAGCGCAGGGCCTGCATTTTGGTGTGTTATATGTCAAGTAGTAGGAAAACATGCCAGGGATAGCTATCATTTACTACAGAAGTTTTTACAAATGCCACAACAACTGTTTTGCAACTTTTGTAGGTTGGTAGGGCATGATGAGTGAAACTGTAGAATATATTAATTGATGATGGATAGAACACCTACCTACAGGGCTTAGGTAGAAACATGGCCCCTTGACCATAATGCGGCGATGGCATGGAATGGATTTCAGGGGCACTAACGAGGACGAGGCGGAGGAGGAGCTGGTAGAGGTTGGGGACAACTAATTTTCTACAATTCCAGAGGACCAGGACACTATGCTTGGGATTGCACTCACCTAATGTGTCCACCGTGAAAATATTGCACTCTATTTGATCATGAGACAGAGGACTATCCTACGCTGATAGAGAGGATACACGATAAAGGGGCACTACCACCTCAACGGACTCAGAGGCTGCAGATGATGAGGTCTGAGCCTCGTGAAGAGGATCTGAATGTGAATATAGTGCTTCGAAGTGGAATTGCAAGAGGGGATGATAAGGGAAGACAATACGAAGACAACACATGGGTTCGCAAGGCTCTGGTGAAGGAGGTCGAATTTTATTTGGAGCGCATAAGTGAAATGTTCATGGAAGCAGAGAAAAGCTTCGCTGAGACCTCCACCTCAGGAAGAAAGGATAAGCCTGATCAAGAGATGGACCCTTCTATGCTTACAACCTTCCTAGAGACCTGCATGAAGTTGTTACGTGATAGTAAGGATGTAAAAGGATTACAGGAGCTTATAAATAGATGTGCCAAAAACACTCCGGATGAACCGCGTGTGGTACAAACAATTGGTAAGCATAAAACAAGGACAGGACGAGAGATGAGGCTGACTGCACAGATAGGAGAGTATGATATGGATCAGGTTATCTTGGATCTGGGGTCCAATGCGAACGTCTTACCGAAACAGACTTGGGAATGGATGGGAAGACCCGCACTGCAGTGGTCTTTGGTCCAGTTAAGGATGGCAAATCAGCAAAAGATCATCCCCATGGGGCGGCTGAAAGGGGTGACTATAGATATTGAAGGCGCGAGCACATTGGTTGACTTTGAAGTAATAGAAATTGTGGAAGATAGCAACCCCTACCCTACTCTCCTTGGAATCGATTGGGATACTTATATGAACTGGTTAATCAACCTAAAGAATCGAAAGATGATATTTGAGAAGAAATTTCTCTGCGTAATAGTATCCCTAGAGCCTGTTCAAGGATCGCGCTATACTGAACCAGTTCACGATTATGAGAGTGATGACGATTTGGACTGTATCTATAAGATAACAGTGCGAGACCAAGATTGGTTGAATCCAACTATGGATGGATGAATTATATGGGATCGAGTTCCTTCACCTCGAACTCTGATGAAGAATTAGAGTGCTGGCAGAATCGATTACATCAAGTAACCACACTAAGCTGTAACATGATGACCCAGTCACTACATTGTGTGTTGTCAGAGGTAAGAAATATGCCCACTTATGATGGCTTGAATGGTGTAGATATATTTTTGGATGCATTCAAATGAGAGATACCAGAGAAATAGTGCCTCTACGCTTTGGATTGGGCACTACACGCTACACCTACAAGGTCGTGGGATATGCACAAGGGTAGCTTTGATGATTGGCACGAATGCAGGAGGGTGATGAGAACATGATTTGGGAAGCCGAAGGTACAAATGATAGACAAATATGATGGGCAAGATGATCTACACGTGCGCTTGGCCAAATGGGCTCAGGCTTATGGAGAGAAGCCCCAACTTGAATGGGTGCACTTATTTTGTCACACCCTGGATGTCATCTGGATGAACTGGGACTTAGAAACGGAGCTCTGCTGTGGTACAAGTGAATGGGATATTCTGCGTGAGGGATTCATAATGACATTTAGCTTTGAAGACAAGTTTGACTGTTTCGACGAGGCACTACAAGAAGTAAAAAAAAACCATGTTTAGGATACCACGAGATCCTTTTGACCTGATTCGGCCTGATTGGGCTACTCAGCTGAGTCATGCTCTAGAATGCTATAACGTAACCACTGAATAAGAAGATGAGGATCCGCAAAAGGTTAACATCATTGAAGCAGAAGGTCACCGCGAGGTCGAAGGACTGTGGATTGAGAATCTTGATATAATCGCGCCGCTGAAAACAAAAAAAGTAAATATTGGTACGAAGGTAGAGCCCAAATTGGTGAAGATTGGAGATTACTAGGATGAAGCAATGGTGGATAAAGTCATTGAACTGATCTGCAAGTACCAGGATTTGTTCCCTAGCAAGTTTATCGATTTAAAAGGGATAATTGGGGACCTTGGTGTTATGAAGATCATGTTGAAGCTTGATGCGAAGCCGGTTAAGAAAAGACCTTACCGTCTCAATTCGAGGTATAAGGAGAAGGTCCACTTCGAGCTAGACAAGATGCTTGTGGCAGGCATCATTGAGCCCGTAGAAGAATCTGATTGGGTAAGCCCAATGGTGGTACAAGAAAAGAAGTAGAAGGATGAAATGAGGATATGCATAGATCTGAGGAAGTTCAATGACACTTGTGTACATGATCCCTTCCCGACTCCATTCTCTAATGAAGTGTTGGGCAATGTTGGTGGCTAGGAAGCCTATTCCTTCACTGATGGGTTCTCTAGGTACGATCATATTAGAATCGCGCCGAAGGATAGGAGAAAGAAAACCTTCTGAACTTATTAGGGGTGTTTTCAGTACACTGTAATGCCTCTTGGATTGAAGAATTCACCTGCAATTTTTTCATGTGTAGTCCTTGCGGCGTTCAAGAATTTATTCACAAGTTCTTGGAAGTATACTGTGATGACTGGACTATGTTTGGGATGGTGAAATGCCATGTGGCAAGTTTGCACGTGATATTGGATGCCTGTGGAAGATACTAGATCGCGCTCAATCTGAAGAAATGCCCGTTTTGTGTTCCTTTTGGGACCTTTCTAGGTCATGTGTTTTGTAGACAGGGACTAATGGTAGATCCCGTGAAAATCGGAGTGACACTTATCTTGGAAGCATCGAGGAGTGTGAAACAACTGTACGCTACCCTAGGAAACACTGGATATTATAGGAATTTTATCAAAGGCTATGCCTAGATCACCACACCTATGGAAAAATTGTTGAAAAAGGATGTCACATTCTGCTAGAAAAAGGACTATAAGAAGCGCTTGGACGTATTGAAAGAAAATATGGTCGCCACGCTGATTCTAGTCTTCCCTGATTGGAAGGAGTTTTATGTACATGTCAACGCATCATGTATAGCTCTGGGAGTAGTACTAACACAAGCTGGTGGATGAGACTTGGACCATCCTGTAGCACTCATAAGCATAAAGTTATCCAAGGCATAGAGGAACTATTCCACCACTGAGCGCAAAGGGTTAGCCATGGTATATGCGCTCTAGAGGTTTAGACACTACCAGTTGGATGGCCATTTTAGGATGTATACAAATCATTCCGCGTTGAAATACCTGGTCAATAAGCCTATGTTGGTGGGGAGAACCTACAGGTGGGTGTTATTGTTCCAGGAGTATGATTTTGAAGTTATTGTGAAGCCTGGACAACTGAGCGCAGGACCAGACCATCTGTCATGCATCAAAACAGGGGAAGAGCCCACTAATTTGGAAGAAGGATTGCCTGATGTGCAAATATTTGCAGTGCGCGTTATGGATGCTCATTTTGAAGATGTCATACACATCCTAACAACAAGAACTGCCCCGAAAGGATACACCATCCAATAAAAGAAGGAGTTAGTTGTGCGTGCAACAAACTTTTCTATCATTGCCAAGCATCTATATAAAATGGGGTCCAGTGAGATATTGTGACCAATATGTACCGGAGTTTGAAAGAAGTAGTATCCTTGTGGACACTCATGGGGGAACGGCGGAAGGGAGTTATGCAGGGAGAGCGACTGCGCAAAAGATCCTACGCACAGGGTTCTAGTGGCTAAGCCTCCATCAGGATTCAAAAGCGTACTACAAAGCATTTGATGTGTGTCCAAGGACTAGCAGGCCATCACCGAGGGATGATATACTTTTGAATCCACAGATGACATTATAACCCTTTCAGAAATGGGCGATCAATTTTCTGGGACCCATCTAGCCCCAAGGAATAATGAGGGCAAGGTACATTATCATTGTGATGAAGTATTTGACTCGATGGGTGGAGGCACATCCGGTGAAGGATTGCATAGGTGTGACTGCTACAAACTTCCTCTTTGAGTATGTACTGATGTGATTCAGGTTTCCAAATACTTTGATGAGTGATCACAGTACGCATTTTCTAAATGAGATGATCAGCGTGATGACGGAGGAATTTCAGTTCTGTCACCAGAAGAGCACGCCTTATCATCTGTAGGATAACGGGATGGTGGAAGGATTCAATAAATTTTTGGAGAGCGTGCTCAACAAGGTTCGCAATGCTTAGCAAAGTGATTGGGACCTATGCATACCTGCAGTACTATGGGCCTATCGGACGACATGCAAGAAGTTGACTGGACAAACACCCATTAGGCATATATATGGTGTTGAAGCGGTGATGCCCATGGAATACGTTGTGCCTACTCTGTGCATAGTGGCACTCATAGGTATGCTATATCGCAGAGCCCTAGAGGAGAGGCTCACGCAGCTGGCTGAGCTTGAGGAAGAAAGATTTCTAGCTGGATTTCACCAATAGGTCCAAAAGCAATGCGAGAGAGCATGACATGACCGGCACATTAAGCTATGCACCTTTAAGGTAAATGACCTAGTTTTGTTATATGACAATAAGTTTGATAAATTTCCAGGGAAATATAGGATGCACTGGTTAGGGTCGTATGTCATTAAGGAGATTACCGATGGAGGAGCGTTCTGTTGGTCAAATTGAATGGAGATCCATTCTCAAGAAAGGTAAATGGTAGTTGCTTGAAGCCATACACTGGTGGTCTAGCCTTGTGACTATATGAAGGTAGCACGGTCTTAATGCTCCAGGCAGATAAAAGGAGGCACAGGTCTACAAACTACACTACCCAGGTTGCGGAGCTGCATGACTAGAGGATTGTACGAAGCAAGGAAGTTTCATAGGGTTTGTGGTAGCGCGAAGGGAGCTATGCTACCCAGGCAGAAATCGTGTAGGTCAGCTCGAAAGTGACCGTTAAAGTCACTGTTCATGATTTGACGATAGAAATGAGGCCAAATGGAGTGGGCGGCCAACATTTAAGACGAAATTTATGGGGCAGATCCTTGAAAATCTACTGGCAATCTAGCATTAATGAACAGAATTTGAGGGAAAAGTTGGATTTGAATTCAAAATGCCCTATAAATTACAAGTGGTTATCTAGCGATAAACACTTGGAATTTTGAGAAATGAGTTGTTGAGTTCTGAGGCACACATGAATGGTAAGCACTACAAACTTCTGATAGCCAATTCAGTATTTGAGACATTGTTGAAGGAGACACAGGTATTCTTGCAGAGCATCATGCCTGCGCCCATAGAGGCTATAGATACGTAGGAGAGGAATCGGTGCTGGAAATTGAGATGGAGGCAGAAGTAGCTGCTCTAGAGGTTACCGAACTATTATTGGAAGTCCCCAAATCACCGAGGATGCCGAGACCAAAGACGACCCCAACTAAGGAGACTGTGAAGGATGAAAATGGCAAGCAGCCTACAATACCAGTGTGCGCATCGCCAAGAAGAACCCACCAAAGCCTACCACACATGAGAAGGTAAAAGCCATCTATCTAGCACTGGAGGAGGAAGAAATCGAAGACATCCCGATGGATGATGAGGATGTGGGAGTAGATATGGAGGATGTTGAAGCCTAGGGTGCAAACCCTATCACTCGGTTGCCTAAATATGTCCCTCCGTGGAAGGACAAGGCCAAGGTACCGAAGGATATCAATGAGAGCAACACCCCCTTGCAAATCCCTCTGTTGTTGAATGAGATTGTTTTCGAAGGACCGCACTTGGTGCGGGTTCTGCTATTAAAACTTGAGGACTGGGATTTGGATGATCATGAGAAGTTCCTACACCTAGCGAACGAGTAGTTGATATGCCACATCATTGATATGAACATTGGAATGACCACAGTGGAGCTATGAAGGTGGATTAAAGGAGTAGACAAGGCATGGTTGCTCAACCTGCTTTAGGTGTCGCACTACAACCACACCCTGACTACAGTATTGGTCATCAAGAAGCTACTATGCTTGGTGCATGATGGGTGTCTGTGGTTGGAGGAGCTAATAGCCATCATTGATAGATTGATCCACAAGATAACTCGGCTGCCTTACACAGGCAAAAATCCGGTGATGATAATTGGAGGAAAAGATGGTGAGCAGGCCCTCGTGGAGGCCATGAAAGAAAAGTTCAAGTTGGTAAAGAATCCATGTGGATATTCCATATCTAGCATCTATGACCCTGCTGGAAAGGTGGCTACGCAGATGTTAGCAGGGAAGGTGACGAGAAAGTGTCACGCTAACGAGGTGAGGATGACTGTCGTCAAGCTAGAAACCCAGTGTGTCGAAGGAGTCTAGTTCAACTAGTTGGACTATCTTCACGGAGAGCTCCTAGCAAACTTCTGCAAAGCAAAAGAGCTCAGCAAGAGGTTCCACTACACGTGGCTCTTGTTGTCGATTGTGCTGATAGCATGGGAGCTTCCAGAGGACAGACAATTCCATTCGATCGTGCAAGACCTACCCGAAGCCACGAAGTATGCTTTGTTGTGGGCAACCAAGGATGCACAGTGAATCAAGGACAACAAGATATTTTGAATCTTGATGGAGATGAAAATCTGCATGGCCATCAATCACAAACCATAGTTGTTGCCTACGGTGTTTGCCAACCTACAGTGCTACGCAGAGTTCAAAGCAGATTTTCACCATGTGGTCATCAGGGTGCAAAAGGACCCTTCGTAAAAGTGGTATGACTTGCCTTACCTAGCAAAAGATGATGACATTTATGTGGTACTTGATCGATGGCTGGAATTTTGGTGCACCACAACAGACTTGGTGGTGGGAGGGAGCAAGTTCACCACATAGAGAAAGAAGGAGGAGGCCAAGCTAAAGATTACACAGCTGGCTAAAAATAGAAAAAAGCAGGTTGTTGACAAGGCCCAGGCGAAGCGCAATGCCGCTCAGCAAACAAAGAAGAAAATGGGTGGAACAGAGTGAGGCTCTGACAAAGCCGTGAGGTCGCCTTCACCTGAGACAGAGGAGGAGACAGATGAGTAGATAGAACAACATGACGTGGACCCACAGGCGACGTTCACCCGCATCAAGCATCCAAGGGAGTAGGAGAAAGGAGGGTCTAGGAAGAAATCAAACACCACTAAGACATCACTAGACCTAATCACACTAATAGAGGGTGATCTGCATGACATCGGTGACATGGTGCGGGATGTCACTACGGAGGCCCTACAACAGTCTGAGCAACAACAATAACTAGTATTGGGGGCCATCTAGACACATCTGTAGGAGCTTTAGACTAGCATGACACAGGCTGGCATGGTGTCTACCATCCTTGGTATCGGCACTTCCAAAGCTGACAAGATGTTGTGCATGAAGGCCTCTAGCACGATAGTGCTACCTGATAAAGCACTGACCACAGAGAATGAAGCTGATAGGTCCACTGTTAGTGCCCTCAAGGGAGTAGGGTTGAATCTTGCAGTGCTCACTCGTGAAGCACTCCACCTCTCGTAGGATGGAGTGATTGAAGAGTTGATGGCCCATGAGCACCATACCCTCCAAGTGATTAGTGAACAGTGGATTAACAATGAGCGGGTGGCACTATAGTAAGACTCTACCATCACCGCTGTGACTGACATGACCACACAAAACAAGCATATAATGCAGTTCGTCGAGAAGGCATGCCGAATGGTCCCAGAGTTGGCCATTCATGAGGAAGAATCAGTCAAGGTGCGTGTTTGCAAGTTGGCCACGGGGGTGTGTGATGCTCGTACAACAATGGCAAGGTTTTAATTGGAGTTGAACCTATAGAACATAGAGTTACAGTTGAAGGCCCAACCTTTAACTCCACCAGAAGTAAAGGAGTAGTGGGCGACCGTTATCACAGAAGTAGTAGCAGTGGTTGATAATGCAGTAGTAGGCTGCAAGCAACTTTTTGAGTAGTTATTGAAGGTTCTAATGAGCTTGCAGGAGGACTCCAATGTAAAATGGCTGGAGACAGAAGTGCGTTAGCTACAACAATGCTATGGTGAGGTCAAAGCCATAGCATGAACCGTCATGCTCACTCAGAGACTAGTGAAGCTACAGGAGGCCAAGTAGCTGAAGGAAGAGGTGGATGCAACGTTGCACAAGGAGGTAGTGCTAAAGGCACGAATAAAGCCCTAGCTGGATGAGACTTACACAGTGGCAACCTCTATTGAAGGAAAGCTTATGACTTTGCAAGGAACTCCACAAAAGCCTCAGGCCGATAGTTCAGGAGCAGTGACCAAGAAAATGGTTGAAGATGCGAAGCAGGCAACCGCATGGTGCACTGCTGAGGTTTCAGTCATAAGGGTTGAGTTGCAAGGTCTTCATGCTAAGATATACATGCCTACCAAGTGACTTGACGGCGAGTCACGATGTTTGTGTTGGGGGCCTGTTGGTAACGGTATCCCCTAGGGATGGTTTTGGGGCTAAAAGCCCATGTTTTGGGTCAAATTTTGTAATAAAGTTGTAAAGTCTTCACATTCTGTGGTTGCAGAGCGTGAAGGTTTCATGAGTCATAAAGGGTTTTTTAGCCTTAATTTTTTAAAGTAAAGTATCCTGTAATGATCTACCCATGGTCCGTTGAGCATGGGATTGTATAAAAAGAGCTAAGTAAGTAAGCTCTAAGTAGTCTTAACATGTCATGAATTGTAGTAAGAAGTCTTGAGTGATAAGAAGAGAAGTCTAAGTTCAAATCATAACATACGTATAGGCTCTGTAGCTTAGTGGGTAGAGGCCTAGGGTATAATTCCGTAGCTGAGTGCGTGGACCCTTGCAGTTGTGTGCGCAGGGTGGATAGAGTCTATAATCATTTGAAGATATCAATAAAGAGAAGTATTTTACAAATTCTGTGTCTTTGTTTCCTGCTAATGCATCTTGTCATATTGTGTATCAATTTCATTTATAATACTTATGTGATGTGAAAATGTATGAAATTATGTTGGATAATTAAATGCAAATAAGGATATCTGTTTACATGATGATAAAAGTGATTACCTGATAAGATAAGTAAGATTCTTTAGATAACTTGGGAATCAGTGCAATACACTTCCTTATGTTGGAAATAATACTGAGAGGGGGGGTGAATCAGTATTATCAGATTAATCAAACTTTTAAATGCCCAAAAGCATATACGCTACTTCAGTTAAGTGAACCAGCGTGTACACGCTACTGTGACGAAGTAAAACAGCGTATAAGCAGAAAACTCACAATTTAGTTGGCTTATTCTTCAATTAAGTGCATCAGGACATTATTCATCATATTAACAGTAAACATGTGCAGTATAACAGAACAGATAAAAAGCCACACACATGAACACCAAGATATAAGGTGGAAACCCAATGTGGGTGAAAACCACCTGCTGCAAGTTGTCTCTATCTTTCTTAATATGAAACTTCAGTTTACAATCTTTTGTACTGGTGCAGCCTTATACCAGTACGCAGGCTACAACCTGCAGAAGGCTTCAACCTTCTCTCGTTCTCCAAACTTCCTTGGAAGGGAGCTCCAACCCCCTTTGCTTTTGTACTAGCCAAGATACTAGTACGTAGGTGCTGACCTACAATCTTCCTTCTTCCAGGTATCACTTTTCATACATTTTCAGACTTGGATATTCCTGAAGCACAACATTACAATCTGAAGACCACAATTCATTCAATTTTCACAACAGATCATTGAAGCATAAAACAACCCAACTTTGAATCACTGAACCACTGAACCCTGTCAATCACCAGTTACCAGAACACAGAGCAGACTACAGAACTCTGTAATAACAGTCAGACCCCACTGTAAACCAAAATCAAGCTTCAAAAGATATACGCTACTTTAATGAGCAGAAATCGCGTATACACGCCCTTTTACCGAAGCCAACCTGCGTACAGATCTAAAAATAAACTTTCTCAACTTGCAGCTGTACCAGATATTAGTTAGACTCAGAACGTAACATTGCGACAATATGCAGATCTAGAAATACGCATAATCAACCATATCATGATAGTGCATTTCAAACCATTAGATCCCGATCTATCCTTAGATCTAGTCTTCCATTAACCGATGTGATCTCTCCTTGGCTTAGATCAACCAACTCAGAACCTGCATATCAGATCTCTTTCTCTCTTAGATATTCATGCCTTGTCGAAAGATGATTTTTGCCTAATGATCTTCTTCTCCTTATATAGCCTTAGACCTTTCTCAATACCAAGAGCCAAAACCATAGTTACACAATACCATCAACTTTAAAACTAGGGATCGACACGCCCGTCGAGACATAATGGTCCGAAATCATAGGCACAACTTCCAAGGTCTAACCACCATGAACCAAAGGAACCTTTCCACATACACGCGCTTTTTCTGAATCGAACTTGCGTGTACACGCGACTTGGGCTTAACGAAACAGCGTGTATGAGCTTTCTTGCCATGCTGTACTGAGATCTGTCTTCTGATTAAGTTGCCATCACCTGTACTAACCTTTGAGCACCTGTACCATCCACTGAGTGAGTTGCCATCAAGGACAACTCTTGAACCATAATGCCAACAATCTCCCCCTTTGGACTTGATGGCAACCACCACACCAAGTCACTCTCCCCCTTTGACATCAAGGGCAAAGGGAGGACCAAGATATTCTCTTCCTTGGTAATCCTTCTGCTGTCCATACTGCTGTCCATACTCCCCCTGAGTACATGCTGAAATCTCCAAGTGTGCTCCCCCTTTGTGAATGCCAAAGAGTACCAATCTATCCATCCTGCTCACCAAGTGCTGTTCATGCTTCCCTTGACTGTAGGCAAGATCTGCAAAAGATGTTCTTCAAGAAGAACATGACTCTATACATCATAAAAGACCTTCCTATCACCAAAGACTCATACATACATCCATTTCTCAACTAAGAGAGGATATACAAAAAAAAATGACTCATCCACCCAACCAAGTGGGGATACATCAATATTGACTCATCCACCTAACCATGATAATACATGAACATTTCATCATTCATCCCAGGCATAGTGGGGAAAACAACAAAGGCCGTTACATGACCTTGACACCATAAAAGAGACAAGAGAGATACATGACATAGAGACAACAGATCTAGACCAAGACTTAGGAAAGACATCAGCAGCATCTGATAAACATCTTGTTAGATCAGCAACTAGAATTTCTTTCTGAGCTCCTTCTCCTGAAACCAACAACCAAAAACATCTGAATGCCAACAATGCTTTATGAGACTTTTGAGCTGCTCCCCCTGAACCTGTGCCTGTTGCACTCCCTGAAACTGTGCCTGAAGAATTCTGACATTCCTATTGCTGTTCAGAACTTCAGAGTTTTCCCTTGCTGTTCAGAACTTCATATACGCGTTTTATCCTGTACAAAACAGCGTATGTACGCGGATATTCTTTCTGCAACAAGCGTCCAGCATACACGCGACTTACCCACCATAAATCCGCGTGTATACGCTCATATCCCTTCTGTAACCTGCGTATACCAACTTTTCTGTAGAACAAACAAACTTCAACAACAGGATGAAGCATCAACTACTCCCAGCTTTTGTCTGAGATATTCAAAAGTTTCCCTGGGCAGTGGTTTTGTGAGAATATCAGCAACTTGCTCTTTAGAAGGAACATACTCCAACTTGACCTTCTGCTCAAGCACTTGTTCCCGAAGAAAATGGTACTTGATTGGTATGTGCTTGGTCTTTGAGTGCATGACAGGATTCTTTGAAATGCTGATTGCACTTGTATTATCACATAAGATAGAGACAGGTGGAGTGCAAGTGATTTGAAAGTCCTGCAAGGTCTGCATCATCCAAAGAAGTTGTGTGCAACAAGATGCTGCAGCCACATATTCTGCTTCAGCTGTAGATAAGGCAATCGAACTTTGTTTCTTGCTGAACCAAGATACTAATCTGGAACCCATGAAGAAAGCACCTCCACTTGTGCTTTTCCTATCATCCACACTTCCAGCCCAATCTGCATCTGTGTAAGCATGAAGAGTGAGATCAGTATTTCTAGGATACCATAAGCCATAGTTTTGGGTCCCTTGAAGATATTTGAAGATTCTTTTGACTGCCTGAAGATGAGTTTCCTTTGGGTTGGCTTGAAATCTTCCAACCATTCCTACTGCATGTGTAATATCTGGTCGAGTACCTGTCAAATAAAGCAAACTCCCAATCATGGATCTATAAGTGGGTTGGTGGACTGCTGCTGATTCATCATTTGCACTGAGGCTGCATCCTGTAACCATGGGTGTACATACTGGCTTTGACTCTTCCATGCCATACTTCTTCAAGATCTGCTTGAGGTATTTGGTTTGAGACAAGAAGATACCTCCTTCACTTTGTTGGATTTGCAATCCAAGAAAATATGTCAATTCTCCAAGAAGTGACATTTCGAATTCTTTCTGCATAACCAAGGCAAAGTTTTGACTCATGGTCTCTTCATTGCTGCCAAAAATAATATCATCTACATAAACAACAAGAATTAGCAATTTGTTATTTTCAACTTTTATATAGAGATTGCTATCTGCTGATCCTTTTGAAAAGCCTTGTTGGTGAAGATATTTGTCCAACCGATAGTACCAAGCTCTTGGGGCTTGTTTGAGCCCATAGAGAGCCTTTTTCAATCTGCATACAAGGTTTGGATCATTCCCAAGAATGAACCCATCTGGCTGCTCAATATATACTTCTTCTTCTAAGTCTCCATTCAGGAAGGCTGATTTCACGTCCATTTGAAATACCTTGAAGTTTTGAAAGCTTGAGAGAGCAAGGAACATTCGGATGGCCTCTAGTCTTGCCACAGGAGCAAAGGTCTCTTCAAAATCTATTCCTTCTTGCTGTGCATACCCTTTACAAACAAGTCTGGCCTTGTTTCTAATTACTTCTCCATTTTCATTTAACTTATTCTTGAAGACCCATTTTGTTCCTATTACATTCTTATTTTTTGGTCTAGGAACCAATTCCCAAGTGTTGTTCCTTTCGATTTGCTCAAGTTCTTCATCCATTGCTTTGACCCAACATTCATCTTTGCATGCTTCTTTCACATTTTGTGGTTCAATGGAGGAGAGTAGAGCCAAGTAGCTTGAAGCTTCTGCAAGTGTCCTTCTTGTTTGTACTCCTGCTTCTTTCTGCCCCACAATCTGAGTTTCTGGATGATTCTTTTGGACATATCTGGATGGAGTCTTCTCTTCTATTCTTGTCTGCTCCTCTGGTTCTTCTTGAGATTCTTCTTCTTCTTGAGGTTCTTCTTCTTCATCATTTCGCCTTTGAGAGTAACCTTCATCTTCTTCATGATGAACTTGCCTAGGAATATATCCCTTCTCATCAACCACTATATCAATACTGTCAACAATTCTGCCAAGTCTTTTATTGTAGCACTTGTATGCTTTGCTATGTGGAGAATAACCAAGAAGAATGCCCTCATCTGCTCTAGGTTCAAGTTTGCCAAGTTGCTCATCAGTGTTCTTAATATAACATTTGCTCCCAAAGATTTTGAAATGCTTCACGGAAGGAGTTTTACCACTCCAAAGCTCATGAGGTGTTTGAGTGCTGTTTACTCGGACATTTGTTTTGTTAAGAATGATAACAGCAGCATGTGCGGCTTCTCCCCAGAAGGTTGCAGGAGTACCTGATTCATCGAGCATAGCACGAGCCATTTGTTGGATAGTTCTGTTCATTCTTTCCACAACCCCATTTTGCTGAGGAGTTCTAGCTGTAGAGAATTCTCTTCTTATCCCATGTTCATCGCAGAAATCAAAAAATTCATTTGATGTGAACTCCCCACCTCTGTCAGATCTGAGGCACTTGATTTTGTGTCCTGATTCATTTTCGGCCAATGCTTTGAAGGATTTGAATTTTTCGAATGCTTCATCTTTGTGCTTCATAAGCCCTAACCAAACAAACCTTGAGAAATCATCAATGAATAATATCAGATATTCTTCTCCTCGAGGTGACCTTTTCCTAAATGGACCACATACATCTGTATGGACTAGCTCAAGAGGCAAGCTAGCTGATCCTTCCTTCTCTGGAAAGTTAGTTCTGGTCTGCTTTCCAAACTGACAAGATTTGCATATGGTGTTGTCTGGAATTTTGATATCTGGAAGATCGCGAACTGCCTGATATTTGCATGCTTTCCTTATTTGTGAGAAGCTTAGATGTCCCAACCTTCGATGCCATAACCAGTGCTCTTCATCCTTGCTAAGATAGCATTGTTGTTGTTCTTCTTCAAATATGTACAGATTATTTGGAGTTCTTTTGCCTTTGAGAACTGTTTTACCTGTATCAAGATCACGAACAAGACATCCATTCGATCTGAAAATAACCTCTGTTTTTTGATCACACATCTGGCTGACACTTAGAAGATTATGTTTCAATCCATCAACATACAAAACATTTCCAGCCTTGACCTTTTCTTTTAAAGGAGCAATACCTTTTCCTTTTATAGTAGCAGGAGTATCATTTCCAAAAGAGACTTTCTTTCCCTTTTCTAAAGTAGAATAAGATTCAAGTTTTTCTTTATCACCTGTCATATGTTTCGAACATCCACTGTCAATGTACCATAGATTTTCCTGTCCTTCTGCATAAAATGCTATCCCACATCTTTCTGTTTGAGGTTCCTTTATTCTCCATGTTTTGGTGCTTGTGGCTTGTTCCTTTTTCTCCTGAAACCTGCTCCTGCATTCAGAGTCTTTATGACCAAAATTATTGCAAATAGAACATTCAACTTCATTTTCAAGCACCGAAAAGTTGTTATAGGTCCTTTTTGTAATCCCTGTCATACTTCTTTGTTTTTGAGCTTCCCTAGTCATGATTGTTTTATATGCAACACATTGAGCTGCTCTGTGACCAAAGTTGTGGCAAGAAAAGCATTGTCCATTGAAGAAGCTTCTGCGGTTATTGAATCTACCAGCCAACTGATTGTAATTTCTATTTTCATCTATTCTTGAGCCAAACTGAGAAGATTTTACCTGTGGTTGGTTGTAGCTTTTGTTCATCCTTAAGGAGGATTGTCCCTGATAGTTTCTGTTTGTAACTCGTCCCTGCTTTACCTGATTATCTTCATTGTTCTTCCGCTCATTTCCTCTTGCTGCATCAAGATAACTTTTTGAGGTGGATGCTTGAGAGGTTTCTCCATTATAGCCCAAACCTGTTTTGTTTAGAGGAGACCGCTGCACACTAATAATCTCATCCAAGGTTTCAGATCCTTTGACAAATTTAAGATTAATAGTTTTTGTTTTCTCAATTTCTTTTCTGAGACCAACAATTTCACCTTCTAGTTTTTCAAGATGTTTTTCCTTTTCATCAATCTGAAATTGCAAAGTATCAATAATCACATTCCTTTCTTCTATGCTTCTCTTGAGTCTAGTGATTTCATTATAGAGATTATCCACATCTATAGCATCCTCATAATCATCATCTTCAAATGCCATTAACAGCTTATATTTATTACCTTGTTCATCTTCATCACTGTTTGATAAGCCATCACTATCTTCATGGGTGTAGTAGCTTTTCCTATTTGCACTTTGTTTCTTGTTCCATCTAGCAGGTTCTTTTCCTTTATCCTTATAAGGACATTTTGCAGCATAATGACCTACTTTCCCACAAGCAAAACATTTGAAAGGTAGCTTACCTCTGAACCTTCCAGAACCCCTTTGAAGATTTCTGACAAAATTTGATTCTTCTTCCTCTTCTTCTGGAACATGGCTTGCTTCATAGTAATCTTCTTTTCCTGATGCCTTAAAAGCAGCTTCCCTTCTGTCAGATGGACCTCCCTTTCTCATTTCATAAGCGGTTAGAATTCCATGTAGCTGAGACATAGTGAGAACACGGAGATTTTCTTTTTCTTCTATTGCAGATACTTTAGATTCAAACTTGGGGGATAAAGATCTTAGAACCTTTTGAACTACTATAGTTTCTCTTATTTCTTCACCCAAGTTTTTCATACAATTAACAATCTCATCTACCCGGAGAAAATAATTAGCCACACTTTCATCATTATACATCCTGAGAGTCTCATATTGAATCCTGAGTGTTTGAAGTTTAGCTTCCTTTACCTGTTCATCTCCTTCATAGCTAGTGATCATTTTGTCCCATATTTCTTTTGCTGATTTGAAGTGCATGACCTTCATGAATTCTGTTTGAGATATACTTCCTAATAGGGTAGCGACTGCTTTTGCATTTGTTTCATATGCCTTTTTTTCATCTGGATCTGTAGGAGTAGCTGAAGGAAAAGCATAGCCTTTTTCTACAATGTCCCAAACTTCTGTACCAAGAGATTGAAGATATGCAGTAACTCTTACCTTCCAATAATTGAAATTTGTTCCATCAAAAACCGGTGGCCTGATTGATGCTTCTTTCTCGTAGTTGCTCATGATGAATGATCTTCCTTCAAGCGATCAAGCTTCTCTGAAGGACCTGCTCTGATACCAATTGTTGGAAATAATACTGAGAGGGGGGGTGAATCAGTATTATCAGATTAATCAAACTTTTAAATGCCCAAAAGCATATACGCTACTTCAGTTAAGTGAACCAGCGTGTACACGCTACTGTGACGAAGTAAAACAGCGTATAAGCAGAAAACTCACAATTTAGTTGGCTTATTCTTCAATTAAGTGCATCAGGACATTATTCATCATATTAACAGTAAACATGTGCAGTATAACAGAACAGATAAAAAGCCACACACATGAACACCAAGATATAAGGTGGAAACCCAATGTGGGTGAAAACCACCTGCTGCAAGTTGTCTCTATCTTTCTTAATATGAAACTTCAGTTTACAATCTTTTGTACTGGTGCAGCCTTATACCAGTACGCATGCTACAACCTGCAGAAGGCTTCAACCTTCTCTCGTTCTCCAAACTTCCTTGGAAGGGAGCTCCAACCCCCTTTGCTTTTGTACTAGCCAAGATACTAGTACGTAGGTGCTGACCTACAATCTTCCTTCTTCCAGGTATCACTTTTCATACATTTTCAGACTTGGATATTCCTGAAGCACAACATTACAATCTGAAGACCACAATTCATTCAATTTTCACAACAGATCATTGAAGCATAAAACAACCCAACTTTGAATCACTGAACCACTGAACCCTGTCAATCACCAGTTACCAGAACACAGAGCAGACTACAGAACTCTGTAATAACAGTCAGACCCCACTGTAAACCAAAATCAAGCTTCAAAAGATATACGCTACTTTAATGAGCAGAAACCGCGTATACACGCCCTTTTACCGAAGCCAACCTGCGTACAGATCTAAAAATAAACTTTCTCAACTTGCAGCTGTACCAGATATTAGTTAGACTCAGAACGTAACATTGCGACAATATGCAGATCTAGAAATACGCATAATCAACCATATCATGATAGTGCATTTCAAACCATTAGATCCCGATCTATCCTTAGATCTAGTCTTCCATTAACCGATGTGATCTCTCCTTGGCTTAGATCAACCAACTCAGAACCTGCATATCAGATCTCTTTCTCTCTTAGATATTCATGCCTTGTCGAAAGATGATTTTTGCCTAATGATCTTCTTCTCCTTATATAGCCTTAGACCTTTCTCAATACCAAGAGCCAAAACCATAGTTACACAATACCATCAACTTTAAAACTAGGGATCGACACGCCCGTCGAGACATAATGGTCCGAAATCATAGGCACAACTTCCAAGGTCTAACCACCATGAACCAAAGGAACCTTTCCACATACACGCGCTTTTTCTGAATCGAACTTGCGTGTACACGCGACTTGGGCTTAACGAAACAGCGTGTATGAGCTTTCTTGCCATGCTGTACTGAGATCTGTCTTCTGATTAAGTTGCCATCACCTGTACTAACCTTTGAGCACCTGTACCATCCACTGAGTGAGTTGCCATCAAGGACAACTCTTGAACCATAATGCCAACACCTTAGTAGCGCGAAACTATCTAAACTGAAGGTTAGGGCTGCGCGAAGGTCAATTGTACCCTTTCACGGAGGTAGCGAAGGGAGGAATAAGGGGCTAGGCAGACATAACACTAGAACTTAATGCCTTGTGAAAAAGCAGGAATAGAAGGAATAAACCAACATTATGACCATCTCAGGGTGTGGAAAGTTGGTTCCAGCATCCCCCCATACTACTTCAGGTCAGACTTCAGTCCGCGCTCCATGAGCTGATGCCGAAAGGGCTAATAGTGTAGGGATTTGTTTGGCTAACTAACGTTGAACTTGGTTCAGGCCCCACCAAGCCAACACGCATGAAGACTCCATATGATGCATAACCCTTTGGATGGTAGGTATGGAGAACAAAGCATGTATTTTGAAATACACTTCTTAGTGTAGCATGAAGGACCATGTATTGTTGTCATATCATTATGTCTTTAGTGGCATGCATTGTTGGAAGCACTGAAAGTCATTCCATATTTTTCCTCTAAGCTTTCCCCCCTTTCACTTGTTGGAGAAACTATTGTCATTTGGCATGTTGGATGGTTATGTCATGTTTGTGAACCTTTTCTGTTGGTTTCGAAGGTTAGTCTTTGTGTATTCGAGTTTTCCTAGCTATGTAAATATCTGGCGCACTCATACAAAAAATGTTAAGAGTTGTCACACAAGTGTCTCCACAGTCATTCTAAAGTCAATCTCAAGTGTTGCACTTATCACATTTTGTTATAGGAAAATCAATCAGAGTGTAATTCTTTCTCTTGTTGTTCCAGTGGTCTATGTTGTTGCATCATCGAAGTATGTTAAGTGTTTGATCACAGGTTCACCTTCCTCCAACACTTACCATTTCTCTAAAAATATTCTTGATCGGGAAATTTAGTTTCACCAGACCCCGATCGAACAATGCACTGTGCAGTCTGAGCCCTCAGTGATGCAACCTTGTTTCTTGAAACTATGCAGTGTGTAGTCTTTGCCCCTAGAGTAGTTGCACTATGGAATTCCAGAGCTGTGTATCCTTCCTTGACTCCCAAAATTGCACAGCAGTTCCTTCCAATATTGCTTGATCTATGCACTTTTTACTTTTAGTCCTCCAGCTTTTCCCTTGCTTGTTGGAATCCCATAGTGCATAGACATCATAGCCTCCCTTTGCCTCCATAACTATGCAGAGGTGTCCGCTAGTGTACTCCCTTAACCACAACTTACTGTCCTCTAGAAATGTGCCAATTTGTCCTCCAGGCCTCTCTACTGACCAGTACTCATTGCCTTTGGAAACTGCGTGGATCTGTCTCACACGGTCTCATCCTGCATCATCCACAATTTTCCTAAAATGCAGAATCCTGACTCCTAGTGGCCACTGCAAAATTTTTCTCCCTAGTTTGGACTGTGATGGAGATTTCCTCAGTCAATCTTGGGCTACGCTATATGTAGTCTTAGTGATTAATCCCTTCCTCTATCACCTTGAACTGTGCAATGCGTAGTTACTCAACCCTCTCTCCCAGTCTGTTACTTGTCCCAGGCTCAATTCATGGATAATAATGCATCATATTTGGGTAGGTAATTTTCATATTGATGTTGTCCTATCATTAATGAATTGCAGGAACAAGTACACTATCAAGCCATGGCGTGATGATAAAGAAAGAGCAAGAGGATGAAATCATGCTTCAAGACTCACTTTCAGCTTAAGAGACAAAGGAAGCTATCTCGAGAAAGAAAAATGAACACATGTATGCAACTACCTTTCAAGATTGAAGATCATTGACAACTCCGCATGATCAAGTTATGCGAAGGAGAAGAGAGAGAAAACACAAGAACAAATATATCACTCGACATAAACAACAGCTTGACATTACCACCTCAATAAGCCATTCCATGTCAACAGTTTCATGTCAAGTCGTGTCATGAGTTGTTAAAGGCCACGTCACCATTATGATCCATGTATATTGTAAAGGAAATGTAATGTAAAGTGGAATGCCAATGGACACACATGAATATGAAGAGTCATGTTAGTTGAGTAGTCATAGGAAGTTTAACAGTCATGAGGGTAGTCAATGAGTTGTTAAGGTGAAGCATCACTCCTTGGTTACATATACCCCCTCATTGTAAGAGAAAATGTCTTCTCACCTTGGCTCCTCCTGCACAGTGTAGAGAGTTTCAATCAGTTCTTTGAGGAGCAAGGAGTGGCTCCAATGTCCCACTACTAGGGCTAGTGATGTATGATGTAAATATGTGTCTTGCAACTTTTTCTTAATATAGAAGCCCTTTAAGACCAACACTTTTCCATGCATGACTTATCGATGTTTGTAAGACTATTCTATGAGAATTTATATTTCATGTTTGTTTCACATGTAGTAATATAGTTGAATTATGTCGGTTGTTTTAGTGCTTATCTTGTTGGGAATGTGTTGTAATGGTTGTCACTATTGTCTCATCCTTGTGGACTATTCTGTAGGATACTAGATATACTTTTCCTCGCTCATTGGTGATAATGACCGTCACATAGGTTGTGGACTATTTTGTTGGATGATAGATTGATCTTCCCCTGTTATTTGGTTTTAAAAACTGCCACATATGTTGTGGACAATTCCGCTAGATGTTGGAAATGTCTTACGGGTTCACCCGTGTCTCTTCCTTGGTGGCAATATTACCTTTCACTTAGAGGCTCACTTTTGTCCCCCATTTTGTAGTAAGAGAACCTAGACACAATTACGTTACACACTCACTAGATACACTCACCTTGCTTTTCGAAGGTACCATTGAAACACTCTAATGTGCTAACAGTTAGAGCCGAGGAAAATCTCTAAGTATTTGGAAACCAGAACATCATATCAAATGGTGTGAGGTCTAACTGGGACCTCATATCAGGGAGATCCCCTGAGTGTTGGTGGATCCACCAGCGTGAACAATCATATATTTTTTGTTTGAGTGTTGGTGTTTATTATGTCTTCTATTTGTTGTTGAATGTTTGATTAATCACATGATTTGAGTATGTGTTCAAATGATCTTGTTTTAAGATGATTGTAATAACACATATGTGTTGAGAAAACGGATATGTACTTGAGTGGAATAGGTGATAGATGTAGAATTATTTCTAATGACAATGAGTTGACTATGGATAATGACATGATTGTTAAGCTTGGTAAAGGTTCATGTCAAAATAGTAGATATGTTTCCTTGATCCTTAGAACATGTGGTCGACATGTCTGAGAAGTTGCAAGGAAACATGCTTGATGTATCAAGTAAGGTAATTGGTGTAATGTTGTGTTCACTTATGCACTAAAAATTATGTGTGTATGAAAGTATGATGCAGGGGATTGCATGGAAAAAGAGATTTCCATGAAATATTAAAGAAGGCACATGTTGAACTTTCACTTGGAGGCACTCAGAAACATGGGTATGGAGTCATAATGTTTGTTGCTAGTTTTGTGCTTTGGGTATTTGTGATTTGGTTGCGCTTGATTTCATCTTTGTTATGTCTAGTGTAAGGCTTTTCCACTTTACTTGTGGTGTCGCACGGTTATTGATTTTCATGTTTTTCCTCTTGTTTGTTTCTTGTATTTCCTTGTATGTTTTGAGGCTTGGGAATTAGTTTATGAAATAGAAAATTTAACGAATTTGGAGGAGAGTTGTGTGGTACCCAATAGGTGATGTAAGGCCTGGATGAAGCTCAGTGCATGTATAAGGGAAATTGAAGGAAAGTGTATGAAATCTAGTTGGATTGGTTAGGTCCATTGAGGTAAATGGACGATGATAGGATAATCATGAGAAAGGAACATAAAGGGTAAAGTAAATGGATTTGAGGCTTTAGATGCATTGGCCATGATGGGAACCATTGTTCTCAATATTATGCATGTTTTTCATGAATAAAGGAAGTTCTCTTAACATTGGCCTTATGATATCTAGTAATTATGTTGTGATCATGATAGGTTTAAGCTAATGTGCATATGCATAAATGTATGTATGTATGTTGTTTTATGACAGGGTCATCATGGATCATGATTTCTTTACCATGATGTTTATATCTATACGTGTATGTATGTATGTTTTTGCTTGACAGGGTCATGAGGGATCATTCTTGTGGAGGAATGATTTCTTATGCAGGTGAATGGCACAAAGAGGTTCCTTGTTTATGAGGAACCAAGTGCGAAGAGTAGTCATGAAAAATATATGAGGTCAGTATCATGTGGATATGAATTTATATTATATGCTTGTACTATTCCTATGTTCATGTTATGGATAGGTAATACTGAGGGATACATCAGCGGAATGAAAACCACATGATCTGTGTCATGCTAGGATAAGCATGGATGGAAAAGAGACACTAAAAGCAAGGTTGCCATGTAGAGGCGGTGTGGTCATGGATGTGCAATGCTATTTTTGTGCACATGTTGTGCATAATTTTTATTCAGTGATTATACCTATGGTGTTGTGTGCATATTTCAAATCCAGTGCTGGGTATAGATAGTGCTATGTACATGTTGGATATGTGGTTTTTTGTACATATTGTATTGTGTTCATGAGGGATATGAGTGTGCATATGGTGTTGTGCACATGTTGGATATGCAGGTTTGTGTACATATGATGCTATGTACATGTTGTATATGCAGTTCTGTGTACATATGGTGTTGTGTGCATTTTGTACAAGTGGTACGATATACATCTGGTGTTGTGTGCATGATTGTACATGTGGTGTTGTGTGCATGTGGAGTTGTGTACATGTTGTACATGTGGTGCTACGTGAAGAGGGTGTTGTGTACATGTCGTGCATGGGATTATGTGTACATGTGGTGTCATGTACAGGTCGTGCATGTGGTGCTATGTACATGTGGTATTGCTTACATGTTGCATAGGTGGTGTGGTGTACATGTGGCATTGTGTACGCGTTGTGCAAGTGGTGCCATGTACATGTTTTGTTGTGCACATGTTGTGTACAAGTGGTACCATGTAAATGTTGCACATACAGTACTGGTGTACATGTGGTATTATGTGCATGTTGTACATGTTGTGTTGTGTGCATATGGTACTATGTATGTGCATTGTGTAGTCATGGCATTGTGACGTGTATTTGTGGTGTTGTACTCTGTGTATGTATTGTATCGTGTTGTACATTGGGTATAGGTGTATGTAGCATGTTGTGTTGTAAACTAGGTGTAGGTGTATGTGTCATGATGTATATCAAGTGTAGGTGTATGTGTCTTGATGTATACTAGGTGTAGGTGTATGCATTGTGTGACTTTCTACGCTGTGGGGATTTATGTGTTGAGATGTACATTTTGTATGTGTACTTGGTTGAAGAGAAGCAAAGGCGTTGGTGTTTGACAGGTGTCGCAACCGATTCAATGTGTGTACAAAAAGAACAAAGGCAGAAGTGAGGACCAATGAAGGATAAGTATTAGTATTTTATTTCAATTTTATTATACATGTGACTTATGATTCTGATTTATGATGGTTATATGTGATCTATGAATCTGGTTTATTATGATTGCATGCAATTTACGATTTTGATTTATGATGGTTGTGCTTTGAGCTAACTTGATGTGATATGTTTATACATGATGATTTAGTTAAAAATACTAGTTTTACTTGTTATGACGTGAAGTAAACATGATTGCAATTGTACCTTATTGAAGAGCTACCAATGAGGTATATTGTGAATTTATTTCAATTTATTTTAAATCTAGTGACAGTTATGTGCTTGGTATGGGAAAGCATGGGAAATTCCTAGGTTGGGTGGTTAAAATAGATTATAAGAATTAACAACAATAGTGAAAGAAATTAAAACAGACAACAATACATTAGTAAAGCACTTAAGGAGTAGGGTCGTTGTGGGAAACTAGTACCAAATAGTGTACATTGATTTCCATGATCATGCTATGACCGATATGATAGTTTTGAGGGAGGTGTATGCCTCGGTTAGTGACCTTCCGATGTGAGGAAACCTTGCTAAATCGCTCAGGATAGGGGATGTCAAGGAACTTGGAAGGTGAGTGACTGCATGGAAAGGGGTGTCTCAATTTCCTGAGGGACTGTGTAGTAGAGAAGGGATGGTCAGGGATGGATTCATTTAATTCATTATCATTTCCAGATGGACTCATATGAATATTGGTAGTGTGCCCTAGTACAATGATCTGATAACTGTTCGCTCAGAGGAAAATTGGTGCAGAATTGTAGCACTGTACATTGGATGCAACTTTGAATTTGGCAGTGGATTCTTGACTTCCTAGGAAGGACGTGAATCATGATATTACTTTTGAGCGTGGATTTATAAGCCTATGGATTCACGTTTTGCTGATGTGGGAATCATATCCTTTTATTTGTTGGTTTGGAAAATGTGTATGTGTGTATATGTAGGTATTGTAAATTTCGTAATGAGGTATGCTATAAGGCTTCACTAAATGGTATGTTTGTGATGTTTTAATAGTGGTCATTGTAAATACTTCAATGACCAAACTTTGAATTTGGCAGTGGATTCTGGACTTCATGGGAAGAATGTGAATCATGATATTAGTTTTGAGGGTGGAGGTGTAAGCCTATGGATTCCCTTTTTGCTGATGCAGGCATCATATCCTTTTATTCGTTGGTTTAGAAAATGTGCATGTGTGTATATGTGGTTATTGTAAATATCATAATGACCTCTATTATAAAGCTCTAGTAAACAATATGTTTGTCATGTTTCAGTAGTGGTCATTGCAAATACTTCAATGAGCTAAGTTATGAAGCTCTATGGGTAGTATGATCAGTTGTAGTGGCCTTGCTAGTTATAGGTGTTATTGAATGCCAAAGACGATGTTTTCCCCGGGGAGTTGTAACAACCCTCGTCAAAATTCCATGTAAAAGTTAATAAACGAAAAAATAAGACCAAGTTCATGGGACACGTATTCCAAGCTGAATGGTGGGAAAAAGCATCTTATTGTGGGTTTTTTTTTCGGCTATTATCACTAAGGAAATTGGTGAAGGAAATGACAAAGGATTTGGAAAGGAAAAATGGCATTTTGGCACATTTATTTATGAAAATAATCGAAATTAAGAGAAAAGGAAGGTGAAAGGTCTCAAGTTACATGTGAGGAGGAAATTTAAGGAAAATAATGGAAAATGAAGAAAATAGAGGCCCCGTTGATAAAAATGCTTTGGAGGATTAGTTGGCAAGTTTTTTTCTCAATCTTGGTTAGTGTAACCTTTTGTTAGTTTAGTTCTGGAGTTCTCTCATTATTCTCTCTCCCTTACACTCCAGGACACTTAGAGTTTTCATAGAGCATTCTAGATTTGGAGCAAGGAAGGGAAAAGAAGGCAAAGAAAGGACAAGGAAAAGAAAGGAAAGCGAAGAGCAAGTAAGGAGGAGTAGGATATTCAATTAGCTTCAACAAGAATATTTGTAGGTAACATATTGCATGTGTGATCTCCTAGTTGGTTTTGACATGGATGGATTTTCATGTAGGTATTTGACTCTCTGGTTGTTGGTGGCATGGTATTTGCATGTTATGATAGTGGTTTTCAGCCTTGCCTTTCCTTTTTCTGGATAATCATGGTGTGATGGGGTTGTTTCTCTATTTTGAGCTTTGGAATTGTCCGATGGTTTCGAAATATGGGGCAGAGGTGGTCCGAGGAAAATTACCAATGGCCTAGGAATCCCTTAACCGATTTTAGTGGGATACAAGGTAAAGCCTAAGGGTGGAGTCTCGGTGTAGGACTTAGTGATCCCATGTAGATTGCGTGAATTCTAAGAGACTAGGAGACAAAAAATTACTCATGGATAACGATGGAGTCTGGAGGTATTCCAAGATTATTTTGGTCTTGTGATCTTGGTGCCGGTTCTGGTGAGATCATGGTTTGGTGAGGGTGGAAGTGGTTTAACCTCTAGATTCCCTTGGTCGTTTTTGGATTAGTTTATCCATGAGATCCCACATTCATGCTTGGAATTTAGCATGAGGGTGACTGTTTGAAAGAAATATTTGTCTCAGCAATGTCTGTGGTCTGGTGGCACGTGGAAGTCTTGAACGTAGTTGGCTATTATCTATGTTTAATAAAAGCTAAGTTCTCTTACTTTTGTACTCGTTGTTATGTGCCCTTAATGACTATTATCTCATTTTTATTTACATTTTTTAATGTTGGTTTTAAGCACAATTATATGGCATGTTATAGTCATTGTTATTTAATGTATTTACTTGTAACTAAAAGGATAATGGATGCAAGACCTAGTTGATGTCAAAACAATTAAGTGAAGAGGGTGATTATCCTTCTTGTCAAGCCTCATATGAGTTATCAGTCATTTATTCTCTTTCATGTATTAATTTCCTATATGTTGCATTGATGATAAGTTCTTGAAAAAATGTCAGTTCCGGTTGGGGATGGTCAGGCCTAGTCCTGGAGCCATTTTTTGGCTTGCAACTCTTTTTGTCATGTAAATTATGGATTCTAAAATATGCACGGATTTAGGCAGTTAATTGGATTTTTGGCTTGAAAAGTGGCACAAATATCAGAGTCACAGGCACAGGGCTGCGAAGAAAAGTTCTTAGACATACCCATTCCTTGCTATGGGAGCAACTAGAGCCTCCCAGATTCTCCCTTATCCATATCAAGGGAGTGTCCAGGGGTTTAATGGTCTAAAAATTAGTGGGACCCAGGGACTAGTCATGGGGATGACTGGGAAGGCTTATGGGAGTCTTGTAGTAGATATAGAAGGTTTGTGTTGTGGGTTTCTATCGATTCCACTTTCTTAAGGTCACCAAGGAGGTCGAGCCTTATCATAGTATCCCCTCATCTCATCTTTACCCTCAGTAAGATGATGAAATTGGGTACATATGAGGGGAGGCATTATTATAGACTAATCCAATTGTTTACCTTTTCTACATTGGATGCTCCATTAAACATGGGCAAATCGAATTTGACATATAACTTAAAAAAAATCATTTTAGAATCATCTCTACGAGGACTAATTGAATGATTAGAATGAGATGAAGAAGAAGAAGAACTTTCACTACATGATGGAGACAGAGGTTCAAGAGGCTCTCCACCATTTCCCTATTTTGCTGAAGCATTTCCCTTTTCCTTCTCTTTCTTCTTATTTTCCTTCTTTGCCACTATCTTCTCATAATTTGCAAATAATTTGTCTACCATGTATGTCATCTTGTAGGAATCTTTATGGAAAGCTTTGTCATTCTCGTTGAGAAGATGATCATTCTCCATTTTCCTTCTTCCTATTACAAGTCCAACGTTAGGGTCAAAATATTTGAGTTTTCCTTCACCGTGTTTAAGTTTTTACCTAGTTAGCATCCACACTCACAATTCACATAAAAAAGAAGCCCACTCTGATACCAACATGACCAGGGGTCTTTGCTTAGGTGATGTTCGTGAAATTTCTTAAAATATCATGTAAAAATATAAATGTGACACTTTAATAAGAAGAAACACATAAAGAGACCATAAAGAAAAAACACCAATATTTGATAATGGAGCTCACTCATAATGTCTGAGCTACCTCTCTGAGCCCATCTACAAAGTCGAGAGGCCTCTATATTATCTGAGTGAAATGAAAGGATATGTACATGGAAAAACATCACTATACCTCTCTTCTAGGAGTGACCTAAAAATGGGCGCTCAAATCCTAAATCTAAATGCACAAATGAAATCCTTGTGAAACTCTGAGCAAAATGAGTATAAAATCAATCAGATTCCGACACTGTCAACTCAGGCCTCCCCAAAAAATCTGCATGATTCCACAATAGAATATTTTATAAATATTATTGAGAATACCATGGAATACTCATTAGGAATATTCTTCTCAGTATTTTTGTCGCTTGGCTTTACCACAAGGTTCCACTTCCCTCTTAGTTCCCTTGGCCCATGCACTATTCCACTATGCCTCTCGGCTTTTCTCCTCCTTTTTAGAGTGGACTTGGAGGTTTTTTATAATGTTTCCCTAACTTATAGTACAAATCTCACTCATTAGGAGGTTGGTTGGCACATGGTATACAATGTGGTTAGGTGGTGGAGGTTGCAGATCTAAACACCAAGGACCCCAACTTTTGTTGTTTTTATTGTAATATATATATATATATATATATATATATATATATATATATATATATATATATATATATATCTACATATACATCTATATATATATATATATATATATATATATATATATATATATATATATAATGGGCCAAGCAATCAAACTCCATACACTTGGTTCTGACATGTTGGTTCTGCCCCTTGTGGTTACCATTTTATTACATGGCTAGACCCAATTGGGCAATCGCACGGTGTGATGAGCTGCCCAGTGATTCATCCACATGGCAACAATTGGTTGGTCTACAAAAATGTAGTTTCTACCAAATTTAAGCACAACTAACCCTCTGACCAAACTTATCCAATTCCAAGTTTGATTATAACTTTGACTGAGCATAAATTTTGGACATGAACTCAGAATGAGGTGTTGTTTGCACCATTGTCTTCCCTGTGATGAGATATTTGACCTAATTTTGGTTTTGTTGAGATTTTAGGACTTGTATTTTTAGGCCCTTTGGGATCGTCCTTGATCAATAATGATCTTTAAGACCATTCATACAAAAATTAGATAATGGGAATTAGGGAACTTAGAGGCCAAAGCCGACCATAAGCCTCTAAGATTTGAGAATACATAAAACACATAGAGGTCTAAAAACAATAGTCTAAATTTCTAATAAGATGTAGAGCACCACCTGATTCAATGTCAACAGTCACTTGCCAAATGAAACATACAAAACCATGATCCACCTATGGCAGATAGAGATAAGCACAACTTCCAGGTGTCACTCCTATCTAATTTCATGCTTCCAACAAACATGGTCTAAAAATTTCACCTTGTTGTAAAAATTATCTTAAAACAGGAAAAATATAAACCGATAGTAGTGAGTTAGATTTAAGTAGAAAGATGATCTTCAATTTCATTATTTCAATTAACAAAGAGAAATCTAGAGCTAAAAATCATGAGTTTTAAATCTCTAACCTTTTAGAGTGAAATTTTGGGTTCTAAAAGTGTTAATATTGGTTGTAAAAGGTATATTTTTTCCATAGGTTGAATTTTTAATTCCAAGAATATGAATTTTGATTTAATACAAAGATATTATTTGCAAAAGTCTCAGTATCTATTTCATAGAATGTTTGTGTGGCACTTATGTGTGAGAAAAACATATCAAAATTCAAATTTGATATATATTTGTGAACATATTATTCTAGTATGTGCATGAATAATATCATTATGATACTCGGCCATTAAATTTATCAACAATAATAAAAACAAGAAAATATGAATATAGACAACCATCATTAAAATCTAAAGTAATAGTTTTCAATTAATATTTAAGCCAACATCATTCAAATAAAATCTCACTCATCAACATTATTCCACCTCACATTATGCTGAATTTCTTCTTAGTGTGCCTTACTAGAAGAGCCTTTATTCATTTTCATTTTCTCTCCTTTCCGTCCCCTCGTGTCCATATCCATATGATGGCATTGGCGCAAACGCCATTTACTTCTAAAAACGTAATCCAATGTTGCCTTTTTATTTAAACATTTTAATGCAATTTTTATTTAACTGTTGATGTTCTAATTGACTTCCACCATTGAGGTGTAGCATATACATCTCAATAAACACTCTCATTTCACCACTTATCATATCACATAATCTCACTATGTTGTTGGTATTATGAACATTTTCCCCTCTACAACATCACAACATCATCTTGTGGAAGGAATGTATTTCAACCTCATTGTGTACAGGTCTAGTAGAGTAACCTTCAATTATCAAGACAATGTGCCTTAAGTGTGCTTTCATAACTTTATGCAATTATTTTATGAGAAAATTGTTTCGTATTTCATTTATTGTGGATAGCAAAATTTATGAAATTATTTTATGAGAAAATTATTTCGTATTTCATTTATTGTGGATAGCCAAATTAGTCGTCGTGTGCTCAATTCTCTCAAAGGGAGTGTCCAAATATTAATATGCCAATATTGGGGACATGTTCTCTGAAGTGTGCTTCCATAACTTCATGCAAATACTTTATTAGAGAATTGTTTAGTATTTCATTCATTATGGATGGAAAAATTAATTGTCGTGTGCTCAATGCTCTCAAGCGGAAGGCTAAGCGACATGTTGATTGCCTTAGCGGCCCCAGGGATCCATTAATCCCTCCGTTCATTCAAATCATTTCCACCAGGGTGGGAATTTCTGCTGTTGGCTTAGAGCTCCAGAACTGCATCCATGTCTCACTGTGCAATCCTACCTGCATCCATGTCTCAATGTGCAATCCTGCCGAGCGAGACATTTATCTACAGATTCGTTGTTGACAGAGTATGTTTAACGCATTTTGTTTTCAATACTTGCATCTTAACTTGGTTATATTTTGTTGGGAATTTGTGGCCTAATGTTAATAATGTATGCAGCTTGGGACATATTTCTGTCGTGGCCACTACGCTCTCCGGCGTTAGGCTGGTTTGTATCTCTCTTTCATAGTTGACTCCGCAAAAACAGAGCCCTTCGTCTATGACGGAGAACTGAGCATCATCCTCGATGACTGGTGGCATAGTAGTATGTACCAATAGGCAGTGGGCCTCTCATCCATTCGTTTTGTCTGGGTTGGGGAACCTTAGGTATATATATTGTCTCCCTGGTACTCCTGTTTGAAATCCCGATTGATTGAATCTCAACGAACAAACGCAAATTCGTTGGTTGATTTTATAGTCTCTGCTGATAGAGAGCCGAGGAAAATACAACTGCTCGGTAGAGAACAGTAAAGCTTGGAATGCTACCAGCAGCCAATGTTCGCCCTACATTCTACCGGTGAAACCTGGAAAGACATACCGCCTGCGGCTCTCCAGCGTAGCTTCTTTATTGGCCCTCAATTTTTTGATTCAGGTCAAATAACACATTCACAGATCCTAGATTCTTTCATCTTGACTAATGTCTAAATTGAAGATCTCACTATTTGTTCCATATTTTTCAGGCACACAAGATGACCGTTGTGGAAGCGGACGGCCACTACGTGGAACCGGTGAAGCCGGAGAATCTGTTGTTGTTTTGATTGAGGTTCCACCACGTACCACTGTTGTTGGATTTTATTCATCCAATTTCTATGTTTGGAAAAGTTGCAAGATACACGACACATCGGAAAATGTCATATGCTCGGTAATTCCATAAGGCCACTACGAATACCCGACAAATAGATTAAAAATTGAATTTCCTTATCATCGACTGCATTGATTCTGTGCAAACACAAATCCAGTCCAGAGATAAACTTTCTCATAATGCTCTTGAAACAGAAAATTAGAGTTTTCCAATACCAATAATCCAATCTTAATCTTTATGTGACGTCAGGTTTTCCAGCCACACTACATTCCACTTCAGTTGCAAAGAAGGTACATGATTGTGAAATCATAGATCTCTTGGTATTAAGAAGATGTGGGACGGTGAACCTGTAGAAGCTTGAGTTATAATTTACAGGTCGGTCAATCATCCTTTCAACACCATGGATTATGTGCCAAGGGCATTGATTGCAGACCTCCTTTGCAGCAGTATTGACGGCATATAATTATACAGGTTTTCATCAACGTTTCTATCAAATCATGCATTTAATTCAGCAATGAATTTTATCAAATTATGCATTTAATTCAGCAATGAATTTTATTAAAATACAAGTTAGTAATATTAATTTTGTATATGCACCTAATTCAGCAATGAATTTTATTAAAATACAAGTTAGTAATATTAATTTTTTAAATAATAGGTTGACAGGATATTTATTTCTCAATAACACTTGGAAATTTGGAGTTAAGAAATTATTTTTAAATTTTCTATTATTTGAAATAAATTTCCCCTTTCACAAATATGTTTTAAACTAATTAAAACTAATCAAATCAATATTATATTTTTAAAATCTTCAAATAATTTAATTTGTAATTTTGAAATATTTTAAACGAAGTAAAACTAATCAAAGTAATATCATATTTAAAAAATATTTTTAAAATCTTCGAATGATTTAATTAGTAATTTTGAAGGTGACAGAATGACAGTAAAATAAAGAAAGCTGAGGTTTAAAATGAAGCAAGCTGAGGTTTAAATATAAACTTCAATAAATTTAAATAACAACTTAAACTCTCTTTCAATTTTAATTACTATACATACAGTTTTGAATCCAACCAAATAAAGGATACATGTTTGAAAAGAAGATGCACTCAACTACTATACAACTAATGAAACCGAATAAAGGAGACATGTTTCAACAGAAGATGCACTCAACCACTACAAAATCACCTCCCAGACATACCTTATTTTTGAAGCGAATGCCCATTTCTTGATCGATTAAACTGAAACCCAACATTGGCTGTTTATTTATGGACTACACAATTATTGCAACATTAATGCAATAATATTTTATTTAACTCGAATCGCTCAAGAATCGATAACTAACTTGACATTAACTTAGTGGAACTTTTCTGTAATATTATTGCATTTTCAACTTGAATCCATAATGAAATTTTCAATAAATCACCGTTCAGCGCAGCTCTTAGAACTCCTAACCAACCTCTAGATAATAATTCATACGTGAGGTCAGGCAAGTGAAGGTTCTGTAGTTGTGGTCCGTTTGTTTTCCTACATTGCTGTGTAAATCTAATGCTATAACACATTTAAACTTTAATTGATATTAATTTATTTTAAATTTATTAATAAAGATATAATCTTTTAAATAATTGAGTGGACTATACCAATCCAATTACAGCATTTTCTTGCATTCACATTTTTTATTAGTGAATTAAACATCTTTTATTCTGCAATTTCATAGATATTTTTACTACATTATTAAATTGTGAATATTAAAAAAAAATATTATTAACGACCCTTGAATTTATTAATATAAATAAGAAAAATTAAATAATTAGCATGTTAGTAATTATAAATTTAAAATATGATGATAAGATAGATTTGTTTTTTTTTATCTATTTAGATATAAACATTATTGTTGTATTGTTACCGATGATCAAACAACAAGTGTCTCACTATATTTGTAGAAAGACTATGACATTTTATATGATCGCCTAAATTATAAAATCTTTATAAAGATCGATTTTACTTTAACAGAAAGAGATGTTCCTATTTTTAAGAATCAAGATACTATATGTAATGGTTGTGCAATTGAAAAAGAACATGATAATGTGTTTCCTATAAGAACATATGAAAGAAAAAGAAAGATTATTGAATTAATGCATACTTGTCTGTATGGGCCAATAAATGAAATCACTTGAGGAAGCCTTTTATTTTCTTCTCTTCATTTATGGTAGAAGAAGATTTGTGTGGATTTATTTCACAAGAAAGAAAAATTGTGAGTTTGAATTCTTTAGAGATTTTAAAAACATGGTTGAAGTGAAGGTAATAAAATATGTCAAGGTGTTTAAGTCAGTTTAAGGAGGGGACTATACATGGGTCAATCTTTTGTTGTGACAAATATTTTTGCAAAATGAAAATCAAATATTGTCAACCATGTTCAATCTTTGTCGCATTTCTAAAAAGATTGTCTCAATATTAAAATCAACCATACTAAACCATGTTCAGTCATGGTCAACCATGATCCAACGTCTCATTATGACAAATATTGTCTCAATATGAAAATCAATCATGATTAATCATAGTCATTCATGGGAAACCATGGTCAATCATGGTCAGTATGAAAATCAACCATGTTAAATCATGGTCAACAATGTTTGTTTTACGTTTAATAATATTTATCTTAGGTTTTATATACCTTGGATTTACAATATTAATTCCTTGGGTTTAATATTATTCCGTTCAGTTTTTAGTATTAATCCCTTGGGTTTACAATATCCACACTTTGGCTTTATTAATATAAGGGTTAAATACTATTGAAAGGTTTATAATATTAATCATAGGGCTTAATATAAATCCCTTAGGTTTAGTCCATTGGGTTTATAATATAAATTCCAATCATGGTCAATCATGGTCAACCATGGTCCAACATCGCATTGTGACAAGTATTTTCTCAAAATGAAAATGAAACATGCTCAACAATGTTTATTCTAGGGTTTACGATATTTATCTTAGGATTTATATAACTTGGGTCAATAATATTAATCACTTGTGTTTAATAATTTTCCCTTGGGTTTATAGTCCTTTGGGTTTTAGTATTTATCCCTTGGGTTTATAATATCATTCCCTTGGGTTTATTAATCTAAGGGTTCATATTTGTATGGTATAATATTATTCATATGGTTTATCATATTAACCCTAGGGTTCAATATAAATCCCTTGGGTTTATAATCATCGTCAACCATAGTCGAACATGAGATTATCTCACTATGAAAATCAACCATGGTCAACTATTTTTTACCATCGTCGACCATGGTCAATCATGGTTATCCATGGTCCAATCATATTTTGACAAAGTTTGTCTCAATATGAAAATCAAGCATTTCCAAGCATGTTCAACCATGGTCCAACATCACATTGTGACGAAGATTTTCTTAACATGAAAATCAAACACGGTCCATCATGGTCAATGTCGCATTGTGACAAATATTATCTCAATATGAAAATCAACCATGGTTAACAATGGTAGAACATCGTAAACCATGTATATTTTAATGCTATAATATTTATCACAGGGTTTATATACCTTGGTTTCTAATATTTTTGTTAGGTTTTATTATAGAATTTTCTTAATAAGAAAATCAATCATGGTCAACCATAGTCAATCATTGTCAACATCTGTCAAACATGGTCGCCCATGGTCAATTATGCTCAACGATGGCTAACTATGGTGAACACTGGTCAAACAACACATTGCAACAAATATTGTCTTAATATCAAAATCATCCATGGTCAAGCATGGCCCAACCTTGCATTGTGACACATATTATATTAATTTGAAAGACAACCATGGTCGACCATGGTCACATTCAGACAAATATTGTCTCATGGTCCAATGTCACATTGGGATAGCCATGGTCATCCATGGTAAACCATGGTGCAATGTCAATCATGTTCAACCATCGTCAATCATGGTCAATCATGGTGAACCATGGTCCAATGTTGCATTGTGAAAAAGATTCTCTTCAATCATGGTCAGCGATAGTCATTTATGGTCTGATGTCGCATTGTCACAAAGATTGTCCCAAAATGAAAATAAAACATTGTTAAGCATGGTCTACCATGTCTTTTAGGGTTTATAATATTTATCTTAGGGTTGATATACATTTGGTTTACAATATTAATTCCTTAGGTTTAGAATATTAATTCCTTGGGTTTAATATTAATCCCTTAGGTTTATTAGTGTCTTGGGTTTATAATATTAATCCCTTGGGTTTATTAATCTAAAGGTTCATATTCTTAGGGAATAATATTATTGATAGAGTTTATAGTATTATTTATAGGGTTTAATATAGATCCCTTAGGTTTATAATATAAATTTATTTCGTTTATTAATCTTATTGTCACAAAGATTTTCTTGATATCAATCATGGTCAACCATGGTCTAACGTCACATTGAGATAAGAATTTTGTTAATATAAAAATCAACCATGTTTATTTTAGTGTTTTTATACCTTGGGTTTATAATAATAATCCCTTGGGTTTAATATTATTCCATTGGGTTTAAAATCACTTGGGGTTTTAGTATTAATCCCTTGGATTTATAATGTCAATCCCTTGGGTTTATTAGTCTAAGGGTTTATATTCCTATCATATAGAATTATTGATATGGTTTATAATATTACTCATAGGGTTCAATATAAGTCCCTTGGGTTTATAGTATAAATTCTTTTGGTTTATTAATCACATTTTGACAATGATTTTCTTGACATCAATCATGGTCAACCATTTGTCCAACATCACATTGTGACAAGGATTTTGTTAATATAAAAATCAACCATGGTCAACCATGTTTATTTTAGGGTTTATAATATTTGTTTCAAGGTTTATATTACATGGGTTTATAATATTATTCCATTGGGTTTATATTATTCAAGGAGAAGAATATACCCGAGTCAATCGTTTGCTGCACTATGACAAACATTTTCGCAATATGAAAATCAGCCATGGTCAACCATGCTCAATATTTATCGCATTATGACAAAAATTGTCTCAATATGGAAATCAACCATGCTCGACCATGTCCAATCATGGTCAACCATGATCCAACATCACATTGTGAGAAAGATTGTCTCAATATGAAAATCAATCATGGTCAATATGAAAATCAACCATGCTCAATCATGGTCACCCATGTTTATATATAAATCCCTTGGGTTTATAATATAAATTCCAATCATGGTCAATCATAAAGGGAAAATTTTAATATAAAATTCCAATCATGATCAATTGGATTTTATTCATCCAATTTCTTTGTTAGGAAAAGTTGCAAGATACATCGCACATCAGAAAAAGTCATATGCTTGGTAATTCCACAAGGCTAATATGAATCCCTAACAAATAGATTAAAAAGTAAATTTCATTATCATCTACTGCATTGATTCAGTGCAAAACCAAATCCAATCCAAAAACCTTCTCATAATGCTCTTGAAAAAAAAAATTAGAGTTTTCCAATACCAATAAATCCAATCTTTATGTCTGAGATAAATATTAGCATTAATTAAATTAAGTATGGGCCAAGGAAATCATGTCATGTTTTCCAGCCACACTGCGTTCCACTTCTGTTGCAAAGAAGGTACATGATTGTGAATTCCTAGATATCTTGGAATTAAGAATATGTGGGATGGTGAACCTATAGAAACTTGAGTTATAATTTACGAGTGCAGTAAATCAAGTCCATACAGGCCATTGGATGGAAGTCCAGAGACTCAAAAAAATTGCTCTGTTGTGCAGATATATTTAATAAATGAGGATCGCATTGCCACCCGAAGCCCTTATAATGAGGTCGGTTCTAAACATTTAACATATTCGCTTCGCTTTTTAACCACTCTCATGGATGGATATAGATGGTTATAGTTTAAACTTTCAAGGAGTGCTTGATTCAACTGATACAATTTTTTTTGTGTTTTTCAATTTACATTTCATACTTTTTATTGATTGTGCAGAGAATAAAGGAAGCTTGCCAATCTATGGTAGGGAGGCTCTGGAATGCAGAAGAGAAGTAAGAACTCAAAATATTTTGTTAGAGAACCAGTTATAATCTACTCAATTGCATTTTGTTTTGTCAATGAGTGAGGGTAAGCTCTTAAATGGAATCATTGAAAACTAAGGCACTGAAAGATTCATTATTGTTTCGCAGATTTGGCCATAAAAGAAAAGGAATATGGCAGTTTATAAGCACTTTATTAGATCTACCATCCTTACTAAAGCTTTCTATAACATCAGCATTCCAAAAAAAGTTAATTGTTCGCTGATAACTACATACCCTACAATTCATTATTTTGTCGTTGTCTATGATATTGTCTCTGCAACAAAAAGCCCCAACAAAGATAGGGGAGCTGAAGCCTGCAATAGAAAATCAACTTCCAGGCCTCTTTTCTATGCCTCTGTTGCTGGTGCTGGAACAGAATGAATTTTTTGGCTTCTCGGATTCTCTTGTTCCAGCAATGTCCAATTCTGCTTTCAAACCTGAAAGTCCTTATTGCAGCGCCATCCTATTCCGAAAGTCAGGTCAGTGCCACAGGTTCTTCTCAAGCATCAACATCAAAGAGCTCCAATGCCCTTACTTGAATCGAATCTAAGGAGGCCGATGTCCATTCAAAAGGGGAATTGATAGAGTCAGATGAATGTGCAGGGGATTCTTACTAAGACTAGCACCGGATTTTCCACATGCAGTTGCAGAATTAGCACTCTCGGATTCATTCTTCCTAACAGCAGGGGATTGATTTGCCCACTACTAGAACGAGGACAGGCCTAGCCCCTGGTTTTTGCCTTCCTATTATGCCAGGCTTCTGCCTTCCTGCTATCCTACTTGTTAACCTGTTAACCATGTGTCTGACGCAGTGTTGTCAACTTTCGAATGTACGACACATATATGACACATGTTTAGATGTAAACGAAGTGGTGGCAGGCGTAATGCAGTGGCGGTGCAGTGGTGGATAATATAGTTACATGTAGTGGTGGATATTCATAACATTTAATGCTTCAAACTAATACTAGAATTAGTTTACCTCTCTCAAAAATTTTCAAAAATGCGAAAGGAACATACTAATATATGATATGATTTTAGGCTCTTATAGCCTCCCCGCCTCGGGAAGAGGCTAAATAAGATGATTAAACAGATTACCTTATAAAACTACATGGTGACCCTTAAAGAGTTCGGATAAAGTTAGGTTATCCATGAAAATGACCAGCTAGAACTAATGTTATCTCACAATTTTCGATTACTATAGTCCCTAGCCATTGCCAGATGACATGGACTAATAAAAACTTAGAGTCTCTTTCAATTTTAATTACTATTACTATACGTACCATACATACCGTTTTGAATTAAACCAATCAAACCGAATAAAGTAGACATGTTTGAACACAAGATGCACTTAACTACTACACAACAAATCAAACCGCATAAAGGAGACAGGTTTGAAAAGAAGATGCACTCAACTACTACACAATCACCTCCCGGACAACTTATTTTTCTAGCCAATGCCCATTTTCTTATCGATTAAACTGAAACCCAACATTGACTGTTTACTTACGGAGTGTACAATTATTGAAACGTTAATGCAAATAATATTTTATTTAACTCAAATCGCTCAAGAACCCATAACTAACTTTACACTAGCTTAGTGGAACTTTACTGTAATATTATTCCATTTTCAACTTGAATCCATAATGGAATTTTCAATAAATCACCGTTCTGCGCAACTCTCAGAACTCTTAACCAACCTCTAGATAATAATTCATACGGGAAGTCTATATAATAATTCATATGTGAAATCAGGCGAGGGCAAGTTGTGTAGCGGGATGGTCTATTTTTTTCCTTCATTGCTATTCAAATCTCATGCTATAACACATTTTAATTTTAATATAATTTAATTGAATTTAAATTTTTTTATTAGTGAATTAAACATCTTTTATTTTGCAATTTCATAAATATTTTTATTAAATTATTGAATCATAGATATTAAAAGAAAATATTATTAGTGGTCAACGAATTTATAAAAATAAATAAATGAAAAATTAAATAATTAGCATGTTACTAAATGTTAGTAGTTATAAACTTAATAAATAAAATGATAAGATAGATTTGTCTTTTTATCTATTTAGATATAAACATTATTGTTGTATTGTTAAGTATCATTAAACATTTTCATCAACAAGTGTTTGAACTATATCTCTAGAAAGACTATGATGTTTTATATGGTCACCTAAATTATAAAAAATTATAAAGATCTATTTTACTTCAAGGGAAAGAGATGTTCCTATTTTTAAGAATCAAGATACTATATGTAATGGTTGTGCACTTGAAAAACAACATAAGAATGGGTTTCCTATAAGAACATATGAAAGAAAAAGAAATATTATTGAATTAATGCATACTTGTTTGTGTGGGCCAATAAATGAAATCACTTGGGAAAGCCTTTTATTTTCTTATTTTCATTTATGATAGAAGAAGATTTGTGTGGATTTATTTCACAAGAAAGAAAAATGGTGAGTTTGAATATTTTAGAGAGTTTAAAAACATGGATGAAGTGAAGGTAATAAAATACATCAACCATGGTCAACCATGTTCAATCTTTGTTGCATTGTGACAAAGATTGTCTCAATATGAAAATCAACCATGCTAAACCATTTCTAGTGATGGTCAACCATGATCCAACATCCCATTGTGACAAATATTGTCTCAATATGAAAATTAATCATGATCAATCATGGTCATTCATGGGAAACCATGGGCAATCATGGTCAGTATGAAAATCAAACATGTTGAATCATGGTCAACCATGTTTGTTTTAGGTTTTATAATATTTATCTTAGGGTTTATATACGAAAGATTTACAATATTAATTCCTTGGGTTTATTAGTATCTTAGTTTTATAATATCCACCCCGTGGATTTATTAATCGAAGAGTTAAATATTACTGAAAGGGTTTATAATGTTAATCCTAGGGCTTAATATAAACCCCTTGGGTTTATAGTCCATTGGGTTTATAATATAAATTCCAATCACGCTCAACAATGGTCCAACGTTGCATTGTGACAAGTATTCTCTCAAAACGAAAATCAACCATGCTCAACAATGTTTATTTTAGGGTTTATAATATTTATCTTAGGATTTATATAACTTTTCTCTATAATATTAATCACTTGAGTTTAATATTATTCCCTTGGGTTTATAATCCTTTGGTGTTTTAGTATTAATCCCTTGGGTTTATTATTTCCTTTAGTTTATAATATCATTCCCTTGGGTTTATTAATCTAAGGGTTCATATTTGTATGGTATAATATTATTCATAGGGTTTATCATATTAATACTACGGCTCAATGTAAACCCCTTGGGTTTATAATCATCATCAACCATGGTCAACTATTTTCGACCATCATCAATCATGGTTATCCATGGTCCAGTCATATTTTGACAAAGTTTGTCTCAATACGAAAATCAAGCATGGCCAAGCATGTTCAACCATGGTCCAACATCAGATTGGGACAAAGATTGTCTTAATATGAAAATCAAACATGGTCAACAATGGTCCAATGTCGCATTGTGACAAAGATTGTCTCAATATGATTATCAACAATGGTAAACCAACGTAAACCATATTTATATTAATGTTATAATATTTATCGTATGGTTTATATGCCTTGATTTCTAATATTTATCTTACGGTTTATCATAGAATTTTCTTAATATGAAAATCAATCATGGTCAACCATAGTCAATCATGGTCAACATTGGCCAAACATGGTCATCCATGGTCAATTATGGTCAACCATGGTTAACTATGGTGAACACTCGTCGAACATCACATTGCGACAAAGATTGTCTTAATATGAAAATCAGTTGTGATTAAGCATGGTCCAATGTTGCATTGTGAAATATTGTTTGAATATGAAAAACAACCATGGTTACATTGTGATAAACATTGTCTCTTTGTGTAATCTCACATTGTGATAACCATGGTCAAGAATGGTCGTCCATGTTCCAACATTGTCAATCATGTTCTACATTGGTTAATCGTGGTCATGATCAAGCATGATCAATAACCATGGTCACATTAAGACAATGATTGTCTCATTATCAAACATCACATTGTGACAACCATGGTGCAACGTCACTTTGTGACAAATCTTGTCTCAATATGAAAATAAAGCATGGTCAAGCATGGTCAATCATGGTGAACCATGGTGAACCATGGTCCAATGTTGCATTTTGACAAATATTGTCTCAATATGAAAATCAATCATGGTCAACCATGGTCCAATTTTGCATTGTCACAAAGATTGTCCCAAAATGAAAATAAACCATTGTTAAGCATGGTAAATGATGATAATATTTATCTTAGGGTTTATATACCTTGGGTTTAATATTATTCCCTTGGGTTTTAGTATTAATCCCTTAGTTTTATTAGTGCCTTGGGCTTATAATATTAATCCCTTTGTTTAATTAATGTAAGGGTTCATATTCCTAGGGTATAATATTATTGGTAGGGTTTATAATATTATTTATAGGGTTCAATATAAGTCCCTTGGGTTTATAGTAAAAATTCCTTTGGTTTATGAATCACATTGTGAAAAATATTTTCTTTACATCAGTCATGGTCAACCATGGTCCAATGTCACACTGTGAAAAGGATTTTGTTAATATAAAATTCAACCATGGTCAACCATGTTTATTTTAGGGTTTATAATATTTATTTTAGGTTTGTATACCTTGGGTTTATAATATTAATCACTTGGCTTTAATATTATTCCATTGTGGTTATAAGCACTTGGGGTTTTAGTATTAATCCCTTGGGTTTATTAATTTAAAGATTAATATTCCTAGGGTATAACATTATTGATAGGGTTTATAATATTATTCATAGAGTTCAATATAAATCCCTTGGGTTTAGAGTATAAATTCCTTTGGTTTATTTTAACCAGGCCTGGAGGACGGCACAACAACTAAATCTGCCACATAAATGGCATTTAGAATGGCAGAGCTTCAGAGAGGCCCTGATCGAATCACACATCAGAATAACAGAAGGCCAGGACGAACTCATTTGGAGCCAGGCCGAAGGCGGTATTTACACTCCTAAGGATGGCTATATATTCCTCATCAGACATAAAAAACCAGAGGACATCTCGATCTGGTGGCATAGCATATGGAAGCAGTCAGCATCACCTCGGGCAAAACTATTCTTCTGGTGTATTTTTAGGAATAGATTACCCACAGGAGAGCATCCGATGCACAGAGCACAATATGGACCAACTTGGTGTGTTCTGTGCAAAGGAGCTACTGAATCCACAGAGCACATTTTTATGCAATGCAGAACAATAAAAGAACTGTGGCTAGCGCTCAAAAACTCCATTTCTTATGTGGGAACTTGGGAGGGTGCGGACCCGATTGAGGCTTGGGAAGCCTGGGAGCTGCGACACAAAGGATCAAAGAGTATCAACCTTCCAATCCTAGTAACCTGGCACACTTGGAAAGCTCGAAACCGCATTATATTCGATGACAAGCCGGTACACTGGCCCATGGTAGAGGCAGGGATTATTGCAGCATTTAGAGAGTTACCAGACCCCCCGCCCCCTAAAATCCGCCATCCTCGCCCTCCTCCCTGCATTGATCCTCATACCCCATGGGCTTTTTTCGATGGGGCAGCAAACCAGCAGGGTTGTGGGGGCGGATTTATCATCCACAAAAATGAGCACCATATCTATAAAGTAAAAGCGGGCCTGGGAGTTGGAACGAACAATTACGCTGAACTCATTACTTTGCGGCATCTACTACATTTTGCTTTGAATCATCAATGCACTTGCATCAATATCTTCGGGGACTCAAAAATCATCATCAACTGGTTCAATGGCATATCAGATTGTCACACTCACACACTCAGCATCTTATTAAATGAAGTATTAGAATACAAAGCAGCATTTAACAACATCACATGTTCTCATATTTACAGGGAACATAACGAAAGCGCTGATAAATTATCCAAGGAGGCCACGTTGATGGACAGAGGTGTATGGGAGATTACAGAGGTACATGGACAACATGAGTACAAGTACTTCCATCGACCATACATTGATATGAACTATCCAAGTGCACCGCGACTATAATTTTATCTGGATGATAGTTTGTATACGACATCTTTGTTATTTTTTGTATCCACTATAGCATTTTTGGAACAGCATAAAAATACCTATGAGGCAATGTAACAGCTCCTCAATAGAAAAAACAGATTGCCCTATGAGGTATATCTGTTTCAGCTGCTCATGTACAGACTCTCCTTTGTTACTAAAAGGATCAACTGTGTATAGTGAAACACAGCATATGCGCTAAGCATCTACAAATATGTAATTTTTCCATATAATGAAAAATTACGGATTTTCCCAGTGGAAAAAAATTCCTTTGGTTTATTAATCGCATTGTGACAAAGATTCTCTTGATAACAATCATGGTCAACCATGGTCCAATGTGACATTGTGACAAGGATTCTATTAACATAAAAATCAAGCATGGTGAACCAAGGGTCAATGTTACATTGTGACAATGCTTGTCTCAATATATAAATCAACCATGGTCCACGATTGTCACCCATTATCAATCATGGTCAACCATGGTCCAATATCATATTGTGACAAATATTTTCTCAAAATGAAAATCAACCATGGTCTAACATCACATTGTGATAAATAATTTCTCAATATGAAAAGAAACCATGGTCAATCATGGTCCAACGTCGCAATGTGAAAATTCATCATGGTCTGACGTTGCATTCTAACAACGTTTGTCTCAATATCAAAATAAAGTGTGGTCAGTCATGGTCGAACATTGCATTGTGACAAAATTATGTCGATTTGAAAACCAACCATTATCAACCATGGTCCAATGTTGCATTGTGACAAAGATTCTCTCAATATGAACATCAATCATGGTCAATCATAGTCCAACGTCGCATTTTTGACAAAGATTGTTTGAATATGAAAATCAAGCATTGTCAACCATGGTCAAGCATGTTTGTTTTAGGGTTTTTAATATTGATCTTAGGGTTTATATGCCTTGGGCTAACAATATTAATCCTTTGAGTTTAATATTATTCCCTTCGGTTTTTAGTATTAATCCCGTGGCTTTATTGGTGCCTTGGGTTTATAATGCCTTGGGGTTTGAATATTAATCCATTGGGCTTATGTTATCAATCCCCTAGGTTTGTTACTCTAAGGGTTAATATTCATAGGGTATAATATTGTTCATATGCTTTATAATATTAATCCCAGGGTTTAATAAAAAATCCCTTGTGTTTATAATCATGGTCAACCATGGTCATAGCCAAGATGCAACGTCACATTGTGACAATGATTGTCTCAATATGAAAATAAACCACGGTCAACCATTGTCAACCATAGGCAACCATGGTCAACCATGGTCTAATATCACATTGCGACAAGGATTTTTCCAATATGAAAACAAATCATGGTCAGGCATGGTCAACCATGATCCAACCTTGCATTGTCTCAAAGATTGTCCCAATATGCAAAATCAACCATGGTCAACCATGGTCCAATGTGTCATTGTGACAAAGATGGTCTCAATATGGAAATCAACCATGGTCAATCATGGTCCAACTTCGTATTGTGACAAAGATTGTCTCAATATGAAAATCAAACATGGTCAACAATGGTCCAACGTCACATTGTGACAAATTTTGTCTCAATATGAAAATTAACCATGGTTAGTCATGGTCAATCATGGTCATTCATGGTCCAACGTTGCATTATGATGAAAATTATCTCGATATGAAAAGAAGCCATGGTCAACAATGGTCAGCCATAGTCCAATGTTGCATTGTGACAAAGGTTTTGTCAATATGAAGATCAACATGGTGAACTATAGTCCAACGTCACATTTGTGACAAAGATTGTCTACAAATGAAAATCAAGCATGGTCAACCATCATCTAACTATGTTTGTTTTAGGTTTTATAATATTTATCTTATGGTTTATATGCCTTGGGTTTATAATATTAATTCTTTGGTTTTAATATTATTCCCTTCCATTTTTATTATTAATCCTTTAGGTTTATTAGTGCGTTGGGTTTATAATATCAATTGCTTGGATTTATTAATATCTATGTTTATATTCCTAAGGTATAATATAATTGATAAAGTTTATAATATTAATCCTATGATTTAATTACATATATTTATTAATATTAACTTTTACTATTAAACTTTAAATTTTATTATTTTTTATTAATATTAAATTTGATTAATTATTAAACTTTAACTTTAATTTTAATATTAATATTAAACTTTAATTTTAATATTAGTATTAAACTTTTACTTTTACTTTGATATTAATATTAAACATTAACTTTAATTCTTATTTATATTAATTTTAATCTTAAACTTTAATTTTAATTATCAATATTAAATTTTATATTAATATTAAATTTTATTTTTAATATTAAAAATTAATATGATTGTGCATATAATTAATCCGGGTATATCAACCCCATTTATTAATATAATTGGATTAAATAGCATCACATAGACCATATACATAGACCATATACACTCACCTAATGAGAAATTTAGGTATTCGCTGAACATACCAATCTACCACACAAGCATAAGGACACCCTATAAGGAATCAAATATAGCTTTCAACTTAAGCTTACCGATAAAAGGAAAACGTAATGCGCAATTTTTGCCTAATTATTTGATAGATTGATGACAATGACACTTGAGGTTGAGGAGCATCGCCTTACTCAAAATAAACCATCTGTTCACTGGCAACCATTCAGTAATCAGTAGATCTCGGATAACGTAACCATACCAGTCAGGCAGTAACCTTAACGATAACGTAACCTTACCAGTCCCCTGAAACTTGGTTGCCAATTTCCTTTTTACTCGGTTGTCCAATGCTCATGCTTATTCGACCTTTCTAACTAACGAGCCTTTTCGCTATAATTATATATCTGTTGTAGAAGCCACATGACTCGCAGCTCAAATCCATACTAATCTGTGGTAGTGGAATCAGGGAAAAATAAGCGAATAATGTCGACCAGTATGGATATGAATATGTTGGAGCATAAGGGTAAACATTGTATACATGCAGTAATTGTGCCATATCCTTTCCAGGGTCATATAAACGCTCTCATGAATTTGGCCCAGCTGCTGGTTACAAGAGGATCGTTTGTCACTTTTGTCAATACTGACTGGACACACAAACGCATGCTGGAAGCTTCAAAAGATGCTAAATCTCTTGATTCCGGAGACGATCCTGAGTTGGAGCAGCAAGGACGGAAAATTAGATTTATATCCATTCCGGAGGGTTTACCGCTCAACGAGGATCGTACCTCCAACCTGGGTGAGTTAGTTGTTGCCCTGCAAAAGTTAGGCCCCGCGTTGGAGGTCCTGCTTAGACGCGCGGAAGAGGAATCCCCAGCATGGCCACCCATCACATTCATCGTCACAGACGCCTTCATGTCTTGCACGGAGCAAGTCGCAAGCAACATGAAAGTGCCTAGGGTTATCTTATGGCCTCTATGTGCTGCTTCTTCCATTTCCCAATGCTACGCCAACCTCCTCCTTTCCGAAGGATTTATTCCTGTAAAAGGTATGCTTATCTATTTAGTATTGATATCCGATATAGAATCTCTCAATGCTATGCGAACCTCTTTAATCTGTATTTTTTATTTCCATTTATTATATTTCATTTTCTTACACTCCTCCGGCTATATATCTGTATTATTTTATTCAATTATTATCATTTGGTCTGCAAAGCCAATAACTATTCTGGTGTTTGTACCTTATTCAGTAAGGGAAGCTAAAAATCCAGAAAAACTCATCACTTGTCTTCCGGGCAACATCCCACCATTGAGGCCAACAGATCTACTATCGTTCTATCGAGCTCAAGATCCGTCCGACATTCTTTTCAATGCCGCTTTCCATGAATCACAGACGCAAAGTAAAGGGGATTACATATTAGTGAACACGTTTGAGGAGCTTGAAGGGAGGGATGCAGTCACAGCACTCGCTTTGAATGGTTCTCCTGCTTTTGCCATAGGACCTCTCTTTCTCCCCAACTTTCTAGAAGGCCGTCCTTCTGGCTACAGTCTCTGGGAGGAGGAGGAGCGTTGCCTGTCATGGCTGAATATGCAACAGCCGGCATCAGTTATATATGTTTCATTCGGGAGCCTCGCTGTAAAATCAGAGAAACAGCTGGACCAGCTGGCACTAGGGCTAGAAAGCTGCGGACAACCTTTCTTGTGGGTTCTCCGGTTAGATGCCGCAGAAGGCCAGGCTGCGATTTTACCTGAGGGCTTTGAAGAACGAACAAAGAAACGGGCACTGTTTGTGAGGTGGGCGCCACAGGTGAAAGTACTTGCCCACGCTTCAGTGGGATTATTCCTCACGCATTGTGGATGGAATTCTATGTTGGAGAGTATGAGCATGGGAGTTCCCGTAGTGGGATTCCCATATTTTGGCGACCAGTTGCTCAACTGCAGATTCGCGAAGGAGGTGTGGAAGATCGGCTTGGATTTTGAAGATGTGGATATGGATGACCAAAAGGCAGTGATGAAAGAAGAGATTGAGGATGTTGTGAGGAGAATGATGAAAACAGCGGAAGGAAAGAAGGTGAGAGATAACGTTCTCAGACTCAAGTGGTCGGCAACGAAGGCAGTCCTCCCCGGAGGATCTTCTTTTCTGAACATAAACACATTCCTAGAAGACATGACGATGAATAAAGGACGCCAATCCAAAAATTAGACCATGAAACACGAGGAAGATTTTCGAATAATCTATTGATCTGTATCAGAACTCTTTCTAAACCTTTGGATGTGTCCACTACAGGAACACCCTCTATCTGAACATGCTTGGCAAGGGTTTTTAAACCACTCACGTTTTACTTAGAAGTGGGTTTACTACATGTGAAAGCCAATATTATTCATCAACCAAAAAGCATCTCACGTGTTGAACATATTAATTATAATCATGAACTCACAACATTTTCACCTGATTCAGAAATTACACGCTAGATGGCGTGGTAGATTCAGTGACCTTCACATATATATCTCGACGGTAATGACTTTGCTATCCTTTTCGTTGATTTTGTTTTTCTTTTTTTAATTTATTTAAATTAATTCAAACTAGATATTTTTTTGGCTGTAATTTGAAATCTTCCTCTATTATATTTATCTTTTATATTTATGAAGTCTTGTGTTATATTAACCACATTAATATTTTTAATGTGTTGATACTAGTTAATAGTGGCAAATAATTCTATGTAAGTATATTTATTTACATCTTATTTCTATCTTTTTTTATTCAAAAAATTGAATAAATTATGATGAGAAGTAAGTGATGATAAATATGTTATTTACCTAAGTATAAACTATTTTTAAAGATTTTAATTTTGCATGGTTTTCTTGCCCAACTTAAGACTCTCCATGATAAAGTGAGCTTAAATCTGCATGGTTAAGATTCTTGTCCCATATTTTCTTTAAATGTATACATTTAAGGATGTAAGATATATCATGAATTAAGTTTTTTGGTATTTACTGTGAAATTTTTCTTTTCATTTCAACACTTATATTATTCATCAGAGTTTTGATTTTTATTTTTTATTTTTTAGCAAAATAAAAAATAAATTTCAACACTACATTTTCTGTGAAACCAATAATTATAATCAAATGTTGATATTTCTTCAAAAGGAGTTATGCCCTTTTTATATTTTTAATAAATTTTATTAATTAAAAGCTACTATATGAACATGTGTCATATGGATATAGATCATAATTTTTTGAACATATCGTATTAGTAAATCATAGTATGATAACAAAATCTATTTACATATTAAAAATACTTATGGTAAAATGGAAATAAATATTCACCTTTAAGAATCTTGTTACATATTTTTTTCTCTCATATATATATATATATATATATATATAACTTATATATTGATACTTTTAACTACAAATAAAAAATAATCATTTACATATACTCATTTCTCGTGCCCTCTCCTGTACCCTCTGTGCCCAAAACCTGAGAGCTATTGAGAAACTTCTTCCAAAAGATTTAAATCTGACAAATTCTATCTGTCCCTACGGACATTTCGGTCAAGTCTTTAAATATCACCATAATTGCATGAAGAGATCACACTCTAATAAACAATCTCTGCTTCTTGAGCAACAACCTTAGAGCATGACTCGCTAGATTGGTCACAATCCACAACCCCACAACCCCTCAACTTTCTAGGGGTTAACAATGTATTGTGGGTTTCTCATTTTATCTTGCCTTATCATATTAACTTTTTCTGAAACCTAAAGCATTAATTATTTTTAGGTATAGAAATAGAAAAAGGATAGACATAAATAAAGAATTCTTACAATGGTAAAGGTTTAGAATATGCCCGATTATTTTTATAATAAATATTAATAATAATTTAATATAAAATTATAATTTTTATAATTTTTTAAAATTTTAGTAATGTAAAATAGAACATCCTGTGACAAACAGTCACTCACTCAACATGATGTCATGGTTAGCCTTGTCATGGTTAGCCTCGAACAATCCAAAATGGCAAGCCATCTAGCTTGCCATAAGCATGGGTATTATCAACAACACCGTATACCGATCTTTCAGGTGCAATCATTGTTCTGGCCTAGGGTTTGACGCTATCATCTAATGGTCCATAATGCCTCTGAACATCAAACGTCCAGTAAAAATTGTGCCACCACTCCCCCACTCCCCTCTGACGTCACGGGGTGTATCAATCCACCTCCGTCGTCAGATCCCCACGATCTTTGTCGTCCAATTGTGGTGGGGCTCTAGTGCTTTAACCATTGTATAGACTGCAGCCATCTTCCCACCCTAGTCGTTTAACCATTGTGCAGCCATTTCCCCACCCGGAGCACGTTCCTTGGTTTCATTTATATGCCACTCTGACTCAACTACCACCACAACCCATTGCCTTGTCATGTTGTCACCCCACTTCCATCCTTGCATGCACCCATGAAATACTTTGGGGTCATTACATCGGGTCAACCTATCAGGTGGGTCATCCACTCAAATAATAGCGGGACTCTGGGTTCACTTGTCTTCTAGCATTGCCTGGACCTATGCCATCCCACTCACTCCTGGCATGTCTTGTTTTTTCTCTCCTTCCACAAATGACTTTAGAGTTTCTGTGACCAGGTGAGCCACTCCTCCATGTGGCCTCCCTTCTGGTTGCTCCATGGCATTACTGTAGCACGACATCCCGTGCTAATTCATTCTAACACTCTCCTCAACCGCTCCTTTTAAACCTCCAGGACATGTGACCCCCCTGATTCTCCTTGTCTACTCCTCTTTGCACTTATATGATGAAGCCTATGGGACACGTCATTTCAGTCCTATCATCCCAATACTCTCTAGCATGCATCCAGAGTTGGAATTTCAAAAAAGACCAGCTCGTCAAATTTGACGTTTTTCAGAGTTTTCAATTTGTTTTCATAGTTTCAAGGTAGATTTTTTAGAGTTTTATAATTTTTTAACCTGTATTTGAAGGACAAATCACCCTCTAACGAGCAATTTGCCCATCAAATTCCAACCCTGCATGCACCTCTTTAGGCTTTCAGGAACGGACCTTCGGGACCTGGCATCCTGGCTGCAATTTCAAATCACCATCCCTATCAAAAATGGAATTTGACTGGTAATTTGTCTGTTATATAGTGATTTGTTTGTATTTAAATACAATTCAAAATTTTACAAAATCATCAAAATTTTTTACTTAGTATTAAGAAACAGCCTACCCATAAAAACTGTTAAATTTAACAGATGACTTTGTTTTGAAATTATATAGTGATTTGTTTGTATTTAAATACAATTCAAAATTTTACAAAATCATCAAAATTTTTTACTTAGTATTAAGAAACAGCCTACCCATAAAAACTGTTAGATTTAACACATGACTTTGTTTTGAAATTCCAATCCTAGTCGCTATGATCATTGCAAAAATGTATTGTTGAAGCATCCTCTTCCGGTCTACTCTTAGACACCGTAGACCATGTGTGGAAATATTCCATTATCCAAGCACCATCTGAAAAACTAGGACCAGCAAGTGGTTGTGGAAACTAAAGATTTCTCGGGAAAAGAACTCTACTTTCCACAAACTACCCATAAAAAAACCACATTCTGAAAGGCAACGTGGCCACCCGTATATCACCCTTTGAAATGATACTCTCTCGGTCACAATTTTTGCCACCCAATCTTGCCCAGCCTATGCGAATCTTCGACTTATCGTCAAAATCCTATCTAAATTCTGATTTAGATATTTATTTTATTGAAATATTGAAAGGGTATTAGTTAAGCATGCCGAAATTAGTCATAATAAAAGAACATGTTATCTAATTAAAAGATGTGTTTTACAAAATTAATTTATTATGTGTTAAAATTAGTATGATTTTATATTAGTTTTATTATATAAATGATTTATGACGGTGAGCGTACACTCTGTAATATTACATTACCTTTAAAACTAATAAATTTATAAGCACATTAATAAATTGAACATGATAAGAATCAAAATGTTTTTTTATTGTCGTTAGCGTTAAAACTAACTTAGTTTGGAAGGGAAGGTTAAATTTTGATCATGGTTTTTTTTTATTATATGTAAATGTATTAAATGTAAAATTAATAATTTATTTAATGTTGGGAAGTAACTCTTCATAAATATATTTATTCACATTTTATTTTTATTTTTTTTTGCAAAAACTTGTTTAAATTATAGTGGGAAATATTTTCATGCACAACTTAAAATTTTCCATATTAAAATGAGCTTAAATCTCGATAGTTAATATTCTTGTTCTATATTTTTTTAAAATATATATACGGTTGAACTTATATATTAATTACTTTTATATTTAGTAATAATAATTTAAAATAAAATCATAATAAAATTAATATATGTACGGTTGAACTTATATATTAAGTATTTTTATATTTAGTAATAATAATTTAAAATAAAATCGTAATAAAATTAATTTTTATGAATTTTTATTTTCAACAATATAAAATATGTCACGAATTAGGTTTTTTTATATTTACTATGAATTTTTTATTTTCATTTGAATGCTTATATTTTTTTATAAGAATTTAGATTTAGGTTTTTCTTGTTTAAATATTTACAATTTTTTTAATGGTGAATGTATATAGATTTCTTAGCAAAATTGAAAATAAATTCGGACACTTCATTTTCTCGGAAGCCAATAGTTATAAATCAAGTGTTGATATTTATTCAAAAGTAGTTATGGCCTTTATATTATTTTTATTAATTTTATTAATTAAAAAATACTATTTGAACATGTGTCATATAAATATGGATTATCCTCTTTAATAAGTTAGATAGTCCACTTAACACATTGTTAAGTAATTATTCCATGTTTTATTAAGAACATAATTTTGTTTTATAGAGAGTTTGTTTCAAAACAATACTATATGAAATTAATACTCTTGATAAATTAAGTGATAGAATTATGGATTAAAAATCGAATGCCCTACAATTTAACTAGTATTCACCTATGTGCCATCACCCATTAGCCTAAAGTGTCCACTTAATACTTATTACCAAGAAATTATAAGACTTATTTTTGGAAGAAATGCATCATATTATATGGCTATTATATATCACATTTATACACCCATATTAATGGACATAACTAAGTACAAGTCAATAATATAATTCTAGCTCAAATGATATGATTTCAGTTTATTTAAAATATAAATTTACAATAAATTAACTTTAAGTAATGAAATTAGATGCCTTACAATTTAAAGTCATATCCATGATAATGTTTAACCAAACCTTGATAGTCAAGTTAGCAATCATTATCATTAATTATATGTTATTTTAAGAAATGAAAAATTATTTACAATAGATTTTTATTTCAAATATTACAAATCATATTTATACACTCATATTAGTGCATTTTATTTGTAAACAATGAATAACTGACTTTGTGCCTTGTTGATTTTCAATATGATATAATTGAAGCTACAGCCATTAATTGATTTAAGCATATAAATTTATAAAAATTATGAATTGAAAAATCACATATCTTATACTACAAACAGTTCAAATTATTCACTTATGACACATTTCCCATTAGCCTTAATAGTGAATAATGCATTGTGAATAGTGAATAGTGCACATAGCATTTATCAAGTAAATTATTATAATTTATTTAGTAAAAATTACACATTTATTTGCAAAAAATTCTATTTCAAAATTTATATTTCACATTTATATATGATTAAACAAAAATGATTAAAATAACATGTTTTGATGGTTCATTTATAATAATTGAGAAGGAAACCAATTCATTTAAAAAAACACGCGCGCACACACATTTTAAATTAAAAAAAAAACGATACAACACAGTCATTGGAAAAGAAATTATAAATAATGGGAAATATAATAAGAGGGTACAAGTAGAGCCCATAAAAGAAACGATGCAACAAAGTCATTGCAAAAGAAATTATAAATAATGAGAAATATAATAAGAGGGTACAAGTATCAAATGAGTTATACTTGCGTGAAATTTATTTTTCTCTATGTTACGTGGATTTATTTTTCTCTATATTACGTGGTCATAACAGGACTAGTTGGTTACTCTTAAAACAAAATCAATTTTATTCACTCATGAGGTTAGCAAGGAGAGAGTGCGAGGGTGTGATATTTGGAGGGTGATAAAATACCATCCAAAAGATATATAACTAGGAACGTGATAGCATGTTGAGACGAAGGGATTTGTAATTGTAAATCCCAATCCAACTACCTTGATCTTGATATCTACTATCAATTATAACGAGGGAAACAACCAAAATAAAATATTTGGAATGGATTAACAAGTGTCGTTACCACAAAAAGCATAGCGTTGAACACATGCAGTGGATTAACTATTTGCAAGGAGGCCTGCCCCGGTAAATGAACCTTTCAAAAATAATCAAAATGTGTTGTCTGTAGTTCGAGTGCACACCGAAACGTATAGAATTTTCTAAGTCTCCATGGTCCATAAGTAGTGAAACCTCCATTTGGAGTCAAATATCCAGCAACATGAATTTTAGCAGTCAATCCTTACTATCGGTATTCTAGAAATAATAATAATAATAATAAATAAAAGAGCATATTTACATAGGTATCTATTGCATAAGAACACATTTGAAAAGACGAGACGTTGTATTACATATGTATTTAAGGGAGGAAAATTAACAAAGATCAATACCTCTACTCATGCAGATCTATAATTTATATCTTCCTTTTCCAAAATGATACAACATTCGAGTAACAAAAAATGTGTATTCTTCTAATGAAGGCCTTTCCTTCATTTCTAATTAAAGAGAACAAACAATATTTGGTCATACAGTCAATAGTTAAATCAAACCATCTACTATGCAATATTTCTATAAATGTTTCCATAAATTTCTCCATAGATAATGTTTATAAATTGCTAAATGAGAGATTACTCAGAAAAGTAAATTTACATTAAAAAAACATTCCGCCAGGAACTTTTGAAATCTCATAGAGGAGTATATGAAATATGCAAATGTGAGTCATAGTCTCAATGTCAATAACATGCTACAACTTAAAGAAAAGAGACACATTGTTTATATGCCATGAGAAAATTGTAATTGTAACATCAAATGTAGTTTAGAACAAATGTACAGAAACAAAATATATATTTCCTCCGTAGGGTTATAAAATCACTATGGAAATTATTTCCTAAATATTATCTTCCTAGTAGAAAAGAACACATTGTAATGTCTTCCGACACTAAGAGTGAAGGAGAGCAACATATAATCTTTGTTGAATTTTGTAATTATCCACAATAAGCCACATAGGTTTTGTAATAAGGGATCTACTTATATCCAAGGAGGGAGAAGTCAGAGTTGGAAAACACAATGTCTAGTTCTGGAAAACCCTCAGTAATCCATTTTTTTGTTTTATGCATACCTCTAATAAGTAACAAGAGTAGGAAATGAGAGCTATGCGGCTAGGTTCAATAAAAAGGGGGGATATTCATACCAAACAACAGTTAGTTACCTGTAGAAGTGATGGCTTCAGGTCCCACTTCCCTTGCACATTACCATAGAAGATCAGTGAATACTGAGTACCCGAGAACCTTGAGTATCACTCTGAGTACTGATAAGGATTTCTAGCTTTGCCAGTAGATTTGGCAACCATCACTACCAAATAAAAGTAAGAAAGAAAAACCTATATGTAATAACACTATGTGTGACAATGCATAGTGGATTATTTCTTGAACTCCACAAGAATGTTTGGTGTATCCACCAGTTCTAACACCCACATGACAATATAGATATACAAGTGAATATCACAATAATGAGTTTGAAGGAGAATGCAACTATACAAAAAATAAAGATTACTGGGTTCTCAGACTAAGTAATATTTCATTCCAGAGGAATTCCTCTAGCCCTACATAGTAAGATTTTGGTCATAAGAACCCCTGAAGCAGATGAAGAAATGAAGTCCATAATTCTCACAAAACAACTGATACTAAAAATAAAAAAAAATACAAACTACAAAAGAATGTGTATAGAGAGAGGGGCAAAAGAAAACAACATTTTCCGGTGGAATACGTCGTGGAAGTATTTCTTGGGAGCTACAGCAATATGGAAGAAAGGAAGATATATTAGCAGCAACATAATAAGCCATTGAGTATCCCTGGTACATTATGAGAATTGACACTAATCAACAAAATAAATTGACAAGAATTCCTTGAAGTCGAAATACATAGGCATAGAACAATAACTTAACTTTAAAAGTGTTCTTCAGGAACAAAAATTATATTTGGACCTAGTTGGCGAACATAGCTACAAAAGTATCAGTCTCGGCCAAGGAAATGCTATAAAAACTCGACACCACTTAACCAGATGGAAGGAAAAAAAAACTAAATGAAAAGGAAAAGGGAATTCAGTGTAATAGATTAGGGTTTGGTAAGTTAATTACCACTGTTGGATGGATACGAAAAAAATCCCCATTATCAGTATGGAAGAGTTACTAAAAATCAGGGGAAGATCATGGGACCTGGAGAAGGTGGCCACCCTCCATTCACTTACAGAAACCAATGACTACAACCTACCTCATTTGTATTAAATTCCATTAAGGTCCACTATTGTGAGTATTTTATAGTTTGAAGTGGGAAGTATTAATTTCAAAGTTTCAACCCTTGCGGAATAGAATTGTTGACCTAGTTTCCATAAGGGAGAAGTCGCATATACCACTTAGGAGATTAGTGGACGCATTTTATACACTTTTTAGGCATGTAAGAATTGTTTAGATCTAGACCAAATCTCATTTGTATATGGTTAGTTTAGTAACATTGAATATAGGAACAAATCTCATGCATAAATAAATTAAGAGGTGTACAGTCTATAATGACTCATGAGATAGGAACAAGAATAGGTACCAAACATGCACAACAAAGAAATTAAATAAATTAGAAAAAAAAAATATGGACGAAACTTATGTATGTTACATTTTTTACCTCAAAACTTTTCTAATGATTATAGGCTATAGAGTCATTGTTGAGCTTAAATGTCTCTAAAATTGGAAAGTAGTAAATAATTTCTTCATTTTTTCAAAGTTGTCATAGCATTTGCGATTCTAATAAAATTCAGTTCCCTTCTTCTGTAAAGAAGTAATTGTGTACGCTAATTTAGGAAAGACCTCTATGAACCTTCTATAATAACATATGATCCCCATGAAATAATTAATGTTATTCAGATCCTTTGGCATTACACATCCCATAATGGCCTTTATCTTCTCCTGATCCACAACAATCCCCTCTTCAGATATAACATGCCTAAAATTATGAACCTGTGTTTGATAAAATGCACATTTACTAAACTTAACATACATTTCATTTTATTTAAGTGTTTCGAGAAACATTTGGAAACATTAATCATGTTCCTCTTTGTTCTTAGAATAGACTAAGATTTCATCAGTAAACACAATGACAAATTTGACTAAATAGGGACTGTGTATGTTATTCATCAGACACATAAAAGTGGTTGGTGCATCCGTAAGCCTAAAAGGATGTAAGAAAAACTCATAATGCCTATACCATGTACCGAAAGTTATCTTATGAATGTATCCATATTTTATTTTGATATGATGATATCTGGACCTTATTTCAATCCTTAAAAAGATAGTGCCTCCTTTGACCTAGTCCAACAGACGGTCAATCCTTAGTAATGGATACTTATTCTTGATTGTCATTTTGTTGGGATGCTCATAGTCTATGCAGATTCTAAGGGTTCCATATTTCTTTTTCACAAATAATATTTGTGCACCCTAAGGTGACACACTGGATCTAATATATTTATTTTCTAATAGCCCTTGTAGCTACATTTTTAGTTCCATCAATTCTAGAACACTCATTCTGTATGGATATTTAGATGTTGGGACTGCTCCAAGGATAATATCTATAATAAAATCTATGAACCTTCATGGAGGTAATCCTCGTAATTCCTTAGGGAAAACTTCCTTATAATTTTCTAGGATGGGATATTCTTCAGGGCAAGGTTTCAAATTACTATTAGAATTATCTGCAATCTAAACTACATAGAATTTAAATCACTTTTGAGAATATTTGTTAAACCGTAAGGAAAATATTTTCCTTAACTAAATGGCACTTGGTACCCCTTTTAATGTACATGATAACCTTTCATAATTGCCACATATAAAACATTTTTCCAAATAGTGCAAGGTCCCCTTGTGTTGTTCTAGCCAATCCATGCCATGAAGGATATCATATGATCCCAAAGGAAACATATTTGAGTCATGTTTAGTGTGAAATCCGTTTAAGTCTATTGAAGAATCATTACTAATCTTGGTAACCCTTCTTTTGGCTCATCTAGCTAAATGCGCTACCCAAGGTTTAGCCTATATTTCTTTCTTAAGGCCATATTTTTCAATCAGATAAGGGTAAATGTAAATCAAACTAGATCCAAGATCAATTAACACAGATACCATTTTTCCAAAGATTTTATCTTGAATATCTAGAATCATGGATTGATGGTCATTTTCTCTATCATCTAATGCTTCATTAATCCTTGGAATCCTATGAGAAACATCATTTATTATAGAAGTGTCCTGTATATTGCAATTTTTTTCCTTCTTATTCAAAGGATTTTGAGGACAAGTCCTCCATGGATGATTTTCATTGTAGCCCTAACATTTAATTGGTGGCCTTGAATATTCATCAATTTTTGGATCCCAATTCTTGTTAGTAGCCCACTCCCCTCATTTAGATTTATTTTTTTCTTCACATTCCTAATGTGATTTCATCACTGAACACTTTTATAAATTATAGAAAATGCATGTTTCTTAAACCTTTCCTTTTAGCATTAAAATTTTCATTCTTATTTGATAACCAATTCTTAGAATTATCGCTTTTCCACTTATTTTGGGTGTAGCAAAGTTTTTATTTTCTTATTATTTCATCCATTGTTTTTAGATTATCAAATTCAATCCATTATTTATATGAAAAAGGGTAAAAATTGGCAATCCTTTGATTTTTTGCATTTTCTTCTTTAATATATGGCATATACTGCAACAACCTTATAAATTTATTCAAAAACTCATCCAATGTTAACTGAATGAGTATTAACTTGTGGAATTCCCTAGCTTTCTCATCGTAGTACCTCTTTGGTAAATTCTTCTTCTTGAATTATTTCTTGAATAATTTCCAAGTCAAGTTTTTGCCTCTAGTTTTCTTTGTTTCTTTGCTATCTTCCCACCACAAGGTTGCTTTCCTAGTCAACTGGTATGTATCCAGTCTAGCTTTCAGGTTAATTAGGTAGTTATATACTTGAAAATATTTTGGCATATTTGGTAGCTAAGATACTTCCCCTTCTTCAAATTTTCCATCAAAGTTGGAGGTTTGATCTTTTTAAGTTGACCTTATAATTGGTATACAAATGTGATCTTCTTTGACATAGAATTACCACTCCCTAACTTTTGTTCTTCCAAGTCATCATTAAACTTAGGTGTTTGACTCGCACTAAAAGTTATAGGTTTAGGTATGTCTAGAGACTCACTTCTAAATATTTTCTTATGAATTCGTTCATCTTTAATGCAATCTTTATTTTCCTCTAACCTCTTGAGTATATACCCATTTATGACTTCTTGTTCATCCCTTTCTGTGGACATTTTTTCTTGATTGGTTATAACACTATCTATATCTTCTTTTAAACTACAAATTGCTTCTAAAATCTCATATTCATGGTTATTTTGGTTTCCAATGTCTCCCCTCATCATTCTCTTCCTATAATTATACTCTCTTCCCCCTTCAGGTGATCCTAAATAAGTTTATCTTTTCTTATCTTTAGCCATTCCTCAATTTTCTAGTTGGTAATAATTTTTCTTTCTGTATGTTACATAGAAAAATATTTTTTTTGTTAGGACCCGCAAAGGCCCACTTTTATTACCTACAACCTTTATTCCACATGTAATGAGCCCCAAAAACACACTCTAGAAAGGAAATTTCTTATTGACTAATTTCTAGTACTCGAGTAGTAATCCTTGTGATTCTAATTTAATACTATGTCACAAGCTTGTGTATTTATCAAATCTTGACTTGCAGTGTTTAAATCACACATTAATTATAATGTATTAAATTAATGTAAGCTCCCCTTATAATATACATTTTTGTCTTTCCTTAATTTTTGTAAGACACCTTTTTAGTATATGGTCTAGCCTATGGTCTTATCAAAATACAATTGCTTTCAAATTCTTAAATTGTTCTTCCCAACCACCATTATTTTTTAACTTAACTTAACTTGTCCTCAGCCATTATAATTAAACATAGACTTTTCTTTATGTTCTCTTAAATAACTTATACAAAATGTACTCCATGGAGGTTCATAAACCTCGCTTGATCCGATATTTTTTTGTATAAACATTACTATAAAATACCATGGGAATTTACGCATTCTCCTTTGTTTCTACAATACAAGGTTTTAAACTTCTTGAATTCATATTCATATATGACCAAAGTATATATAGAATTTATATGCTCAATGTGCCCCATAGTTTATTTCTTCACTTGACTACATGTTTGGTGTGTAAATACAAGGTTTTAAACTTCTTGAATTCATATTCATATATGACCAAAGTATATATAGAATTTATATGCTCAATGTGCCCCATAGTTTATTTCTTCACTTGACTACATGTTTGGTGTGTTGTATAATGTAAGGCTAAAATTAAAGGTTATATTACTATTCTCACACCGTGGTGATTCAAACCCACACTTCATCCACTTTAAACTTTGTATCACTAAGTAGAGCCAGCACCCCACATGGACTCTTATCGTATTCCAAAATTGTTTTATTAATGCTTGATGTGACGTATGAATTTAACGTGTGGACCGTGCTTGGTTTTGTGGAGCCATTGTATTGATCCAAGACATTGCTTCCCACCTAGCCTCACATGGATTTGCATTGAAGGGCGTAAACATGAAATGGAGAGGATCTCACAGTGGTGTATCAAAAGTGTAAAGCATTGGAATTTTGTTTTTGGTCATACCACCTTCCATCTTCTAATTCATTTGGTCATTACACTTTTGGCCTTTTGACTAAGTCTTGCTCTGCACTACGACCAAACTCCTTGTTCGGCAATTCATTGTTAACTCGAAAATCCTATGACCTTGTCATTCTACATGACCATTTCATTCAGTTAGGTAGATATACATTACAAATTTCATATATATTTGGTAAGTAGTAGAGTGTGAGTTTGATTTCACGGTTTTTCCATTTTTCGTCTATTATTTACTTAGATCATTAATTTAATCCATTGTTTTCTCTGCTTGGAGTTTGCAAGATTGGTAGGAACTATTTCATAAGTATGCTGAGACTTTACTCGGTCTTTGTTGCAAGAAATAAACCCCCTTAGCTGACATGAATTTTAAGTAAACCTATTTGCAAGGGATTATCTTCATTTCTATTTTCACTCCATGTATTTTTTCCGCTTCTTTCTTTTATCTAACATATTTTTGTCTTGTATGCATTCTAGGGTCTTAAAATAACCCTTTCTATTTTGTATATAGGACTAATTCATAAATGTGTAGATACCTTTTCCCTTCTCTCAACGCAAGTTTACTCTACATTTAATCTTCTCTTGGAAAGGGTTTAATCTTCTCTTGGAAAGGGTTTATTTTTCGAAAGACAAATTTCTCAATCTTGCTTTTAAAGGTGAAATCCCTTTATATTTACCTTGCTTTGCTTAATTATTTCTCAGTCTTGTTTTGATATTAGGGTTTCAGAACCAAAACTCTAATGTACCATGGCTTATTTAGCAACAGGTAACCTTTAAGACAAATATTTTGGTTATATATGCAATTATAAATATCATGTTATGGTTGCTTTCCTTATATAGAATTTTATACATTCGCAAAGCTTTAACTCTACTTGAATTTTTTAATTTGGAATTTCATTTGCAACATTTTTAACAAAATTTTTATTCTATTGAAAGGAAACAGTATGGGTTGTTAGACATGGGTTTTTCCCTGGGTAAATTGGGTATTAAATATTTTCTTATTTTTTCAATTAATATTGCTTCCTTTTATAGCAACCCCCACTTACATTTTGACTTGTTGGAAATTCAAAAGTACAATTAAAGTCTAACGTATTGTGAAAGTTCTTTATATTTGTCGTAGAGGATTTCCAGTCCTTAACAGGTTTTTTATCTCCTTCCCTTCGGGTCAAGTGCTCCAGAACTGCTAGCTTCTTCTTATGTATGTATTTCACTCTTTCATCGAGGACAAAGGTACGAGGGCTCTACTTTAATTTAGTTTCCAAGGTTTTTTTTTTTAATTTAGTTATCAAGGATGCTATGTAGTACTTTATTGTGAAAGTGAGTTTAAGGTTTAAATGAAAATGCACCTTATTTGTAATTATTTAAGATGACCATGGTCGTAACATTCGTTAGTGGGTAACATTACTATTATATTTTTGTCACAAAGGTATTTTCAACCATTAAGGATAACAACTACGTTTTTTGTAAAAATCATATGGTATGTTGAGTATTTTATTAATAATGATAATGGATTATTATGTTGAACGAGGTTGTAAACCCTGAGTCCAAGAATATTTCTCTCCTTTTTATTTATTAAATGGTTCATAATCATCCTTTTTGATGGATCTGTAATTCCTTACAGGGACATTGGTTACTCAGTTTTTATTTGGACTACCTAAAGGGTTTGATCCCTTAATCAACATAACCTGTAACTTTTGTTATTTTCTATGTCATTCAGAAGTTTTCTATATACATTCTTATTTGTTTATAACTAAGCTCATTTTACATAGTAGCATGGCTCTAAATTCCATTCTTTCTGAAGTATTAGGCAAATTTGGCTCAAGCAATATATTTTTATAAGATTATAATTACAATTTGTTTTCTAGTTCATTTTTATACAAGGAAGGGATGCTACCCACCTGCCCTATGCAACTATTTTATTTCAAATATGTTATTCTTTGTTCAATGTTTTAATGTTTGAATGCATCTAGAAATTCTAATTGAAATTTATATTAGCGCAATCATAAATAGATGATTGTCATAGAATTTTACAAAAAAATTGTTATCGTAAATAGGAAAATATATTCAATTCATTCATTTTATAACATGTTGTACACTACTTTGTATATAATACTTAAATGATATATTTTTGTTTTATTTTTCGTTTTCTTGCACAAAACATTTGGAAAATATGCACATAATATAATAACACTTATGATCCATATAAAAACACTTATCATAAAAAAATATCAAGTTGTTTACAATATCGACTTGACAAGTGTTTTTCCCTTGAAAATAATACTAGCACTGTAAGGATCCTCCCAACCTTAACTCTTCCTCCTAAATGAGTCCCCGTGAGCTTCAATGGACTGCAAGCTAGCCTAACATTCTATTACTTCCTTCGTTTCCCCTTTTTGTCCATTATACCTCGTTCCGCTAGCTATGGAGTGTGTGAGTCTAACTACAATATAGGACAAAAATACCATTTTGTAGGATTTTGTTGGCTGTTAATAACTACCTCCTCCCTTACGAATTAGGTGGTAGGCAGTTACTTTTATCATTAATGAGCTCCACTCTCCTGAGATTTCCAAGACAATGTCATGTCTTCTTGTGGGAGTTATTGATCAATAAAATTTTCCATAATTTAATAATCTAATCCTTATATTACAAGCCTAGGTCTTATATTATGCAAGGGTAGTTAAACCCAACCACTAGCTTGTAGTCCATAACTTCTCTTGAGCCATTTGCAGCCTCAATATTATTTTCTAGATTTTATTAATAGAAAAATAAAACATATTTACATAAAGTAATTATCAATAACAAAATATTGATAAACCAATTCCATATAAGTCTTAGAGTCACAATATTAACACATTTTGACATACACAATATATATATGTGTGTGTGTGTGTGTGTGTGTGTGTTAATTTAAAATTTAATGTATATTCATCAATATATTATTTTTGTAGTGCATGAATAATATCACTATGATACCCATTGCTAAACTTCTCAATATTGAAGAAATACAAGAAACTATAAACGAAGACAAAAATCGTCATAATCTCATATATATATATATATATATATATATATATATATATATATATATATAAGTTGATGTATATTCGTCAACAAATTATTTTTGTAGTGTATGAATAATATCATTATGGCACCCATTGCTAAATTTATCAATATTGAAATAATTTAAAAAAAATATAAATAGCAAGAACAATTATTTTAATCTAAAGTCATAAATTTTTAATAAATATCTAAGCCATCTCCACTCTCAACATTAAATTGAATTTCTTCTCATGGTGCCTTAATTTCTACAAGGCCCCTCATTTATTTTCATTTTCCTTTCTATCCATCTCACCCTCCCTTAATGTCCATACCCATATGATGATGCTATTAAAAAAAATGACATTTTCTTATAAACTACTTTTTTTTTTTTTGTAAACTTGGTAGTACTTTCTCTATTTATATTAACTAACCATAATCAAGTTTTTCCAGTAGTGTTAGGTGGCCTCAACCTGCCCGTAGGAAACCAGGTTGGCCACCTATCAGCGTTAAAAGTTGTCCAAAATTTATATAAGTCTTTCTCTATCAACCTTACAACATTGTCTATTTTGTCTATACTGAATATCAACTTTGGAAAATAAAAGCTAATCGGCATAAAAACAAAAACAAAATTTATCTGGATCTCTGTTTTACTCCTCGTCTGAGGACTCCACGGGGGCTAGGGCTTTAGCACTAGATCTCGACATCTCACTTCTCCTCATATCCTACAGACTTTGTTCGATCCTACCCAGTGCCAGGTTGTTTTGATATGTTTGTATTTGAATTGCTGCTATCTCCCTGAGGAGATATGCTCTGCTGGGTTCCTTCACTTTGGTGTCCTCCTGTGCCTCTTGTCCTTTTTTTACTACCTATTCTTTGTTGAGAGTCATGGCCCAGGCCACTACATTCTTGATGGCCTGGTATTGCTGGATCATTTGTCTCAAGAGAGTGTGCTGGTCGTGGTTGTTGCCCAGGTCTTGAACCATGCCTTCCCATTCTTCCATTGGAATATCTTGGTTGGTAATACTATCATTTAATTCTCGCTCCCAACACACTATTTGTGCTCTGAGCTCGGGTGGATTCCCTGTCATGTACGCATCAATGAGGGTCTTCATATACTCTTGTCCCATCTTTCTCCCTCTCTTGTGTTGTTCTCTGTTGGAGGTTCCCATCCACCCAGCAGTCCTTTTCCCTGCTTTGCCTGTACATCTGTTGCTCTTCTTAGCCACTTCTTTTATGTCTCCTCCCATTCTTGCATTATCTCGGTTGCCGTATTCTTCTCCTAGCTCGCTTTCCTCTATGTTCTTGCTTACCTTCTGTTGAAGCCCCGAAAATCGGGTCGACAACAAGGGGGATACCCACCCGGTCCGGACCTTGGTTGGCAGCTCCTTATCCGTTTGGTATAGCGGGTCCGACTGGGGATAATGGGACCAGTTTACCAATCTAAGGGGTGTGTGTGTGTAGAGTTCGATGATGCTGATCTAGGAGTACTTAAAGCTAATTTAATTCAAACTTCTAAACTAACTCTATGCTACTGTAATCTAATAGGAAACAACACATCTAATCTACGCTAACCCGGGGTGTATTTCTTCTATTATGCAATCTAAAGAGATTTCGAACAATAACTGGTAATAAAGATCATTCAGCTATCATAAGAATATAAATCAATTGAGATAAACCACTCTGCATAAAAAGTTAAACAAAACAGTTGTGAACAACATATCACATAATAAGTTATTCATATATCAAACACAAATAAATGACTCCACCGTACAGAAGTGCCAAATGGTAACCCACACATTCATGCATTAACATATAAACAACTGAAAACTGTATATCACTTTAAGAATATAAGAAGAAATGGTCAAGAGATAAAAGTACCATTTATGACTGGTTCCACTCATAAGCTTCAAGCAACAACGATTTATCTATACTTATTCTAACATCTACTAAGAGTACAGAAGTGCAACATCAGTAGCATATATCAAATGCAAATATTGATAAATCTCGATCCAACCATTCATCAAAAACCCCCTCCGAGGGTGCAAAAGTGCATGTTTTGAGGACAAGTTTTTTGACAAATTTCTGGACCCTTCTCCAAATGCCTGAGAAGGGTTTAAATACTGATAACTAATTGATCTTAATTACATAAATTTAGGACACGGTTTAAATGACCGCCCTTCTACTAAAGCAAAATTATTTCTAAAAATTGAATCTAATTCCTAACCGTTTCTCTATTTTCTCCTTAGTGCTGTAAGCATGCAACATTCGCCTGGGAAGAGTCGGCTGGTCGTCTTCTCCTTTCGTTTGAGCTACAAAAATAGAAATAACAAGCGCTAGCACCACTTTCTGGCAAACTAGAAGATATTTTCGAAAATCTTCCTCTGGCTTGGCGTATCCACTGTGTGTATACTTGGTAATAACCCAAATTTCTCTCAAACTGATTCTGCTTTTGCTATTTCGGTTTACGTCTTTGCGAATGACTGAATAAGTTAGGGACTTTGCTCTCTGAACAATTTTCTGTATTGAAACTGCCTCCATTCTTTGTTCCGGGCTTTTCTGGTGCCTTTTCCCTCTTTTGCGCCTTTTTCTTTTTGCTTTACCAGGCATAAGCTTCAGGATCTTTTGCAAACATGCTGCTTTTGTGCGCCTTTGATTCTGAGTTTTGGATGGCCTATTGACATCAGTATCTGTTGAGTGATACTCCGGAATCAGTGGTCCTGTTGCATTCGGCATCCGTTTGTGAAGGCATCTCTTCTCTGTTCTCCGAGCATCGACGCTTTCCCCTTTTCCTTAGATGTTTCCTGCACATTGCTTTATGTTATTTGCTGTCTTACAGTTTACGCAAAGGAAAAGAGTAAATGAAGAAAAGATTGACATGAAAGCTTTAAGCTCTAATGAATGCATAATCATGACACCCATAATGAACTGACTCTTCGAAAAACACAACGCAATCCTTCCTGGATATTTTGGCGTACAATCATTAATTTCTTTTAAGGCGCGCGCCCAATTTTGGTCTACAGACAGCTTTCCTTGAATACTGTGCCAGGGAAATTTTTTGCGATGGGTGATTTTTGCGACTTGCATCGCAGTATCAAGGATCGCGTCATCAAGGTGTGTCATCACAGGAATTGACGATCGCAACATCGCAGATCGCAACATCGCAGGTCGCAAATCGCAGATCGCAATTAGTCATCCAATCATTGTGTGCTGCTTTATGCGATGTTGCGATATGCGACGTCGCATATCGGCCGTTGGAGATTCCTTAAGTTTTTTCATTTAAGAGTGCTTCACTATATATGTGATGCGATGAATTTTGCATCGCTTCTTTGCAGCTTATTATGCGCATAGGAAAACGTTTCACTCTCTTCACGTGATTCGATACAGGTTTAGGGAGTTAAAATACAAAAATTTTGATAAAATGTTTTTTTGGATTTTTTATTAAGGGTCCCCATTTGCTTGGTGTTATCGCTAATACCAAACAAAGAGGGGGGTTTTTGGTGGCCACAACAATGGCGATTCACTGTGAAGAACCAGTTATCTCTGTTTTTCTATTGAATTTTCACTTCCAAAGCAGAAAAATTTTCATACGTCCAAATTTTGTTATGGACAGATAGAGTACATTACGCCTTATCCTATCAATGATATTTTGTCTCAACCTTTTCATATTCCAATTGTTTGTTTCCTCAGGCTTAGTCCTTGTATTCACATCAGACATTACTTGGTCTTTTAAAGAAAAAAAAATAAGGTTTTCTCTGCGTGTTGGCTTTTTAAAATATGCTCATTTGTCGTAGTTAGAGCCTTTGCTGCCCGCAAGTGTCCATAGCCACGACAGGGTTACCTGTTACCCAGCAATGATCCTTTATCCTGCTTAAGGCTATTTACAACTTTTTAGAAAGAAAAAAAACCCCTTTTGACACTTTTTCCTTTTTTATTCTCTAAAGAACAGTGTCTTGGTTTGGTGGCCAAATTATGACACAGTCATTCACTTGATTTACACTTTTTCTGAACAAGCTGGCTCGTGATGAGACCCCTTGTCTTTTGATTGCAACAATATTGAGTCATTGCCCTGTTTTGGTGGACAATATTGGCAAAGTCAGCAAGTTATAATATCTGTGATCATGATAAGCCGGCTCGTGATGAGACCTCTTATTCTTTGAGATACAGTGTTTTCTCGGATTGTTTCTCTGAATGCTGCGATTTACTTTAGTAGGGAGGAAGTCATTGTTTTTCCTTAAGAAAGCTCTGGACGACAATAATAGAGTTTGAAAACAACAGTTTTACAAAGAATATTTATTTTATTATTGATACCTTTCATTGTGCTGATATGAAACAATTTTTCCTTTTACCAGAGGTTGTTTTCATCAAAGTTTTTGAAGTTGAGACTAGTATCATATCTAGGCTAAAGTTAACTCTATCTGTCAATAATAAAGATCAGATTTTTCGAAAAATTTTGCTACTTGTACAAGCGAAAAAGATCAAAATCTGATAGAGAATTGGTGTCTTTTTCATGAACCCCTTTAGTAACCATCTACTACTGGTTTTATTTAAAAGAAAGAGAAAAAAACAAATAAAAACGAAAACTATCCTACAAAAATAGAAGAGTGATCTTCTATGGAAAATATATTTTAAGGCTCTGTCCATTAACAGGCAGAGAATCCCTTCGACCTGCTAAATCCTGCAACACAAATGTTGATGGGCCTATGCCTTCTACAATCTGAAAAGGACCAAGCCACATCTTCTGAAATTTTGTATGTTTGCCCTTTTCTTCATGAGCCTTATCCCATTTCAAAACTAAATCTCCCATCTGAAAATTCTTTCTGGTCATTATGCTTGAGTCAAAAGAGGATTTTATCAGTGCTTGGTGATGAGCATGGGTTTTCTTAGCTTGTTCTCGTCGTTCTTCTAATTTAATTATTTCCATTTGTCTTAGTTGTATGGAGGAAGTAGATACCTCATCGATGTGTTGTACTAAAGACAAAGAGGGGATGACTAAGTGAGTTGGGAGAACCACTTCTTTCCCATAAACTAAATTAAAGGGAGAAGTGCCGATTGAAGCTTTCTTCGTTATCCTATCTACCCATAAAGCATTTACCAAGGCTTTGTGCCAATTCTTTTGGTTCTGGTCAACTGTTCTTTTAATAATCCTGATCAGGTTTTTATTTGTCGATTCAGCCAATCCATTACCTTGCGGATAGTAGTTGGCCGAATATTTCAGCTTGAACCCTCTTTTAAGTGCAAACTCAGTCATTGTATTTCCAGAAAAGTACGAGGCATTATCAAACATTAAGGCCATTGGAAATCCAAACCTAGTGATTATAAATTGATCTATGAATTCAATAATGTTCTCAGAATTAGCTGCCTTGAGAGGAACTGCTTCTACCCATTTAGTAAAATAATCTTTTGTTGTGAGGATGTACCTATGCTACTTAGAAGAGTGTGGAACGATCTCACCTATTATGTCCAAGCTCCACTGACTGAATGGTTGTTCGATGTTTACCGGCTGTAGTGGCATGGACGGTTTCTTTTGTCTCCCTGCAGCAGTCTAGTAGACTTGGCATTTCCTCACGTAACCGTGTGAGTCTTTGAACAACGTGGGCCAATAATATCCTGCACACAAGATTTTATGTGCAGTAGCATCTCCAGCATAGTGTCCGCCTGCTGGTCAATCGTGGAGTTCCTGCAAAACCTTTTCGGCTTCAGTTTTCTCAAGACACCTAAGAAGCACAGAACCATAATTCCTTTTAAACAGAACATCATTTATGAGCTGGTATTGTTTAGCTTTCAATCTCAGAGCTCTTTTCTTGGTGTGATCTAGGTGTGATGGAGCATACCCGTTCTTAAGATAATAAATGGTGTCAGCATATAATGATTCTGCATCGTTTAGGCTTACCTCATACGTCTGTACCTCTTTAAATGAATTTTCAGGAATTTGTGATGCTCCAGTCAACATTTTGCAGAAGCCTTGACCTCTTACAATGCTTGTTGGTTTGATCTCAAGATCATATTCTTGTAAAACGGTGATCCAATTTTCTCTTTTTTCACCCACATCCTTCTGTATTAGAAGATTTCTTACCGCCAGAAATGACTATGACCTTAGTATGAGCTTTAAGTAAGAAAGGTTTGAAATATTTGACCGCTTTGAAAACAGCATATGCCTGTTTCTCCACGTCTGAATAGTTAAGTTCAGCACCTTGTAAATTCGAGCTAAAAAATGGGATTGGGGGTTCCGCTTTCTCTTGATTTTCTTGAGTTAGAATCGCGACATATGATTTCTCTGAGGAAAATGTGTATAAGATAAAAGATTCTGAAAAATTCGGGGTTGCTAAAGATGGAGCGTTAATGATAGCTTGTTTGATCAGGTTGAATGCTTCATGCTCATCTTGACCCCATTTAAAATTCGAATTCTTCTTGATCATGTTTTGTAAAGGAGAAACAATCCGTGAAAAATCTGGGACAAATCTCTTCACAAAAATGATTTGACCAAGGAATGATTGCATGGCTTTTTTGTTATGAGGTATGGATATTTCAGAAATTTCTTTGATTCTATCAGGCTCAATGTGAATACCAGTTTTTGACACTATGAATCCTAGAAGTTTTCCTTCACTTAATGCGAAAAAAGATTTCTTTGGGTTAAGTGAAATCCCATACCTTAAGCATCGTTGAAATATTTGTTTGAAGTCATTGAGATGGTCGCTTCGCTTCTTGGAGTACACTGTTATATCATCCAGGTAAATCACTACAGATTTATTGACTAAACCCTTGAATGCGATGTCCATGGCTCTCTGAAATGTAGCACCGGCATTGATCAAACCAAATGGCATCTTCCGATATGTGTATGTGCCCCATTTAGTTCGGAATGTGGTTTTTAACTGATCATCGGGATGTACTAGCACCTGATTGTATCCTGAAAATCCATCCAAAAAAGACATTAATTCTGAGCCTGCTACTGCCTGTAATATCTGCTCCATAGGTAGGAGGGGAAAATTGTCTTTTTGACAGGCTTTGTTGAGATTCTGAAAATCGATACAGATTCTAATATCTCTGTTTTTCTTTCTAACGGGTACCATATTGGAGACCCATTTGGAATTTCTGACGGGGAAAATTATTCTGGCTCTTAATAACTTATTTAGCTCAGTTTTTATCTGATTTTCTAAATTGGGGTGAATTTTTCTGAGTTTCTGTTGGACAGGTTTTTCATTGTCAATCATAGGGATAGTATGTTGAATGATAGAAGTGTCGTATGTCTTCAGCTCATCGTAATTCTAGGCAAAAACATTTTGTATTGTCTCAAAAGACGGATATACGCTAATTTTTCTTCAGGGGCTAGGCCGTGGCCTAGATTAACGTTTTGTGGTTTATCATCGGTTCCTAGGTTTACTAATTCGTAGTTCAGAGTTGAGCTGTAGAGCTTAGAATTGGTAGACCTTTTAAACCAACTTTTCAAATCATATAAGTCTTCTAACTTAACCACCGATTTAGGTATAGCATTATCTGTGCTATTTTGCTATATTTGTCGATCATGATGGTCTTCGTCAATTATTTGATTGGAGTAGGATCCTTCAGAAGTGAGGAAATTTACAATGTCAGGATCATCATTGAATACTCTCCAGTTTGTAATGTTGTCAGGGATGGATGGTCTAAAGATTAATTCTATTGAGAATCTATCTGGACTAAAATCTTCGGAGGGAATAAGTCTAGAGGCTACGTTAGCTAACAGGTCTGCGCTCGCATTTTGGAGTCTTTGGATTGACGAAATGTTGAATGCTATGAAATGTGCAGTCAGATCTTGTACTAAAGATTGATAGTGTTTCAAATGACCTGATAGGCAATTTATGGTGTTACGTACCCATTTGACGACAATCTCAGAGTCTCCAAAGACTTGAAGGTACTTAACGTTCAACCTGATTGCTTTGTATAGGCCTTGCACCAAGGCCTCGTATTCCGTTGTATTGTTTGTGCAATCGAACTCAAGTCTGCACGTAAGCATGGTCTTATTTCCTTCTGGGCTAATCAGGACGCATCCTGCTCCTGCTCCTTCATTAGATTTAGATCCATCAAAATATAATTTCCAAAACGAAGATGTATTTACAGGTTTATCTAAAAAATTAACACACTTTGAATCATTAGTTTGGGAAAAAATTTCGACTTGGGATAAAACTGAATTTTCTAAGGTGAGGTATGAGCATTGCCGAGGAAAGAATCTACCGAGTAATTGCCTATGATACTCCTGTTGTATGCTATTGCTTCATTTTCTCCCTCCAATTCCGTTACTATGTACTTCTGGTGTAACTCTTGTTCAACCTTTATTTGATTCAGTTTACCATTGTAGCGTAACCACATGTGCGACCAGTCGGTTGAGAAGTAGCCATGGAGTTTTTCGGACCAATCCCTGCTAAGAATCAAACCATAGAATTCTGGGATATCAGCTACTAGAATGTCAATAACCTGACATACCTTCGGGTTAAACGACAATCTTATGGTCACTTGATTAAGTTCACCAATCACTTCGACTTGATATCGATCAAGCTGAACTATGCGCACTGCGGATTTTTGTGGTTGAACATTCAACTTGGCACATATTGATCTGGGTAAAATATTCGTTGAAGCACCAGAATCTACCAAACAATTATGCACATTTTTATTGAAAATTTCATAAGTGAGAAGAAAAGAGGGAGTGTGAGACCTTGATCTTCCTCCAATCAAAGCGATGTCATTTGGATCAACCTTATTGATCGTGTTGGTTGGAGGTCTTCCCATGTTGTGGGAAGCTACAACTGTAGGCAGAGATGTAGTAGGCACAACATGTAATTCTTTCATCATTATCTTCTGTTGATGTTTCAATTTTCTCAATTCATAAAGAGTGATATTAGCCCTAGTCTTTTTCATGTCATCAATAATATTGTACTCCATTTCATCTGACACAATCAGTGTTCTTGATGGAGGCGCTTGGTCTGATTGTACTGGGCTAGATTGAGTCGCTTTAGCGGTAGTTTTCTTTGTTGCGACTCTATCTTTTGTTGCAGGGCTTGCGCCCTTCTGCTTGGGGGTAGTTTGGGGAGGATCAAGTTGATTTTTGCTTTGTGTGCTAATCAGAAATGCTTCTTGATCTTCTTCTTGCGGGAGGATGAAATCCCACATTCCTTGTAGCTCCACAACTTCTTCGTCATCGGTCTGCCCTTCAGTGGTATTCTCTTCTTCTTCCTCTTCTCCGAATTCGATGTTTGAGATAGCATTGGGTTGTTTCACATCCATTGAAGGACTTCTTTTAAAAGTTCTGTAGGGCTTTTTTGAAGAAGCTTCTGCTACTTGTTTTTTTATGTCAATCATCTCATTGGACATGGTTTTTAACACTTTTTTTAATCCTTCCAAATCGAAAGGGTCTTTCGTTTATTTCTTCTTGGGGTCTTCCTTGAAGGAGATTTTCTTAGATTTGCGTTCCTCTATCACAGATCTTTTTTCCGGGGCTACTACGCATTTCTCTACTGCTATCGCCTCTGTCAAGTTTTCAACTAACGTTGTCTTATTTGCCCTATCCACGAAGATTGCCAAGTTTGATGGTAAGGCCGTAATATACCATTCACATCTTACTTCTTCACTGGGTTGGGAAGCAGCGGGAATTTTGTTGAGGATTTTATTGAACCGTAAATTGAAATCTTTGATGGGTTCTCTAGCCTCGGCTTTAAGATTGGATAGGTCATTGATTAACGTCGTCGTTGATCTGTCATCACCAAACTTGGTAAGGAATTGACTTTGAAAAATATCCCAACTTGTGATAGACCCGGAAGGTAATGAAAAGTACCATGACCCAGCTGTTCCTTGCATTGTATAGGGAAAAAGCTGAACGACAGCATCATCATTGGTAACTCCGTTGAGATTGACAGAAAGCATGGAATTATTAATATGCTCTTCAACTAGCATGCCTGCTTCTGGATTGAATTTGGGTAGCCATTTCTCAGGATGGGCTGGTATTTGGCTCAGGGGTGGAGGCATTAAAACTGCCCCAGGATTGTTCCATGGAGACTGGGCCATCGTGGAGCTGCTGGTAAATGAAAGTGCAGAGGATGATCCCTGAGGCTGGGAAGATGAAGATACTATGATCTTTGATGATTGAAGAGGAGGGATTGTGGAAGATGGATGAGTGGTTTGGAATGGAGATGTGGGTAGCTGACTTCGCGATGAGGGAGTTGAAATGGACGACGTAGATGAAAGAGTCTCACTGTCATACTCTGGTGGTGTTTTCCTTCCTCTTTTCCTGGTAGGGAGAGGGAATTCAGTTGGTTGGATGCCAAATTTTTCACTCTTTAATCTAGTCAGGGGATGAGCAGAATTGTACTGCGAAGTCACGCTGCTTTGAGATTTATCAGACCTCTGTGTAAAAATAGAAAATCCCTGGAGTTTACGAATTAGAGTTTGAACTTCAGGGGGTTCAATGGTAAATTTGTCTGAAATAGCAGGGTATGTAGCAACGGTTGATACTCGAGCGACTTCTGACTCTGGATTTAAACGTACTGGGTAAGTCGGGGGAGTTGATGAGGGCGATTTACTCTCACAATGGTATTTAGATTTTGATTTAGGTGCCATTCATAGTTCGGGCCCTCCTTCTAGCGCCAAATATGTTGAAGCCCCGAAAATCGGGTCGACAACAAGGGGGATACCCACCCGGTCCGGACCTTGGTTGGCAGCTCCTTATCCGTTTGGTATAGCGGGTCCGACTGGGGATAATGGGACCAGTTTCCCAATCTAAGGGGTGTGTGTGTGTGTAGAGTTGGATGATGTTGATCTAGGAGTACTTAAAGCTAATTTAATTCAAACTTCTAAACTAACTCTATGCTACTGTAATCTAATAGGAAACAACACATCTAATCTACGCGAACCTGGGGTGTATTTCTTCTATGATGCGATCTAAAGAGATTTCGAACAATAACTGGTAATAAAGATCATTCAACTATCATAAGAATATAAATCAATTGAGATAAACCACTCTGCATAAAAAGTTAAGCAAAACAGTTCTGAACAGCATATCGCATAATAAGTTATTCATATATCAAACACAAATAAATGACTCCACCATACAGAAGTGCCAAATGGTAACCCACACATTCATGCATTAACATATAAACAACTGAAAATTGTATATCACTTTAAGAATATAAGTAGAAATGGTCAAGAGATAAAAGTACCATTTATGACTGGTTCCACTCATAAGCTTCAAGCAACAACGATTTATCTCTACTTGTTCTAACATCTACTAAGAGTACAGAAGTGCAACATCAGTAGCAGATATCAAATGCAAATATTGATAAATCTCGATCCAACCATTCATCAAAAACCCCCTCCGAGGGTGCAAAAGTGCATGTTCTGAGGACAAGATTTTTGACAAATTTCTGGACCCTTCTCCAAATGCCTGAGAAGGGTTTAAATACTGCTAACTAATTAATCTTAATTACATAAATTTAGGACACGGTTTTAAATGACCGCCCTTCTACTAAAGCAAAATTATTTCTAAAAATTGAATCTAATTCCTAACCATTTCTGTATTTGCTCCTTAGTGCTGTAAGCATGCAACATTCACCTGGGAAGAGTCGGCTGGTCGTCTTCTCCTTTCGTTTGAGCTACGAAAATAGAAATAATAAGCGCCGGCACCACTTTCTGGCAAACTAGAAGATATTTTCGAAAATCTTCCTCTGGCTTGGCGTATGCACTGTGTGTATACTTGGTAATAACCCAAATTTCTCTCAAACTGATTCTACTTTTGCTATTTCGGTTTCCAGCTTTGCGAATGACTAAATAAGTTAGGGACTTTGCTCTCTGAACAATTTTCTGTATTGAAAACTGCCTCTGTTCTTTGTTCCGGGCTTTTCTGGTGCGTTTTCCCTCTTTTGCGCCTTTTTCTTTTTGCTTTACCGGGCATAAGCTTCAGGATCTTTTGCAAACATGCTGCTTTTGTGCGCCTTTGATTCTGAGTTTTGGATGGCCTATTGACATCAGTATCTGTTAAGTGATACTCTGGAGTCTGTGGTCCTGTTGCATTCGGCATCCGTTTGTGAAGGCATCTCTTCTCTGTTCTCCGAGCATCGACGCTTTCCCCTTTTCCTTAGATGTTTCCTGCACATTGCTTTATGTTATTTGCTGTCTTATAGTTTACGCAAAGGAAAAGAGTAAATGAAGAAAAGATTGACATGAAAGCGTTAAGCTCTAATGAATGCATAATCATGACACCCATAATGAACTGAATCTTCGAAAAACACAACGCAATCCTTCCTGGATATTTTGGCGTACAATCATTAATTTCTTTTAAGGCGCGCGCCCAATTTTGGTCTACAGACAACTTTCCTTGAATACTGTGCCGGGGAAATTTTTTGCGATGGGTGATTTCTGTGACTTGCATCGCAGTATCAAGGATCGCGTCATCAAGGTGTGTTATCGCAAGAATTGACGATCGCAACATCACAGATCGCAACATCGCAGGTCGCAAATCGCAGATCGCAAATCACAGATCGCAATTAGTCATCCAATCATTGTGTGCTGCTTTATGCGATGTTGCGATATGCGACGTCACATATCGGCCGTCGGAGATTACTTAAGTTTTTTCATTTAAGAGTGCTTCACAATATATGCGATGCGATGAATTTCACATCGCTTCTTCGCAGCTTATTATGTGCATAGGAAAACGTTTCACTCTCTTCACGCGATTCGATACAGGTTTAGGGAGTTAAAATACAAAAATTTTGATAATTTTTTTTTTTGGATTTTTTATTAAGGGTCCCCATTTGCTTGGTGTTATCGCTAATACCAAACAAAGAGGGGGGTTGTTGGTGGCCACAACACCTTCACATTGCACTGGACGCAGATTCTGATTAAACCTAAAACAATACCATAAGAAATATTAATATTCTATTGGTATACCACCCAATCTGTCTTATATTTAATTGTGTCATGCTTGGTCTCTCGCTCAAGTCCTGGCGGCTTGATTTTGCTTTTCATTTCCCTTAGCTTTCCCCTTACCATCTCTTGGGTTAGCTTTTTGATGCCCCTCGATTCTTCTTTTCTCAGATTCATCCCTCCCTATCAGCCCTCACACGGAAGGGTTACCATAGAAAACCTATCGGGGAGACTACAAGGGGGAACCCTGTCCCTGTTTTGGATTGTGCGAGGTATTATTACCATAGAAAACCTATCAAGGAAACTATAAGGGGGAACCATGTCCCTGTTCTGGATTATACAAGGCAATTTCATTCCATTCGCACTCCTCTCTATAGTATTCACTCTAATTGAGCCCCTGGTTATCCTCTCGATTTTACTCAGGAAATTCTAGGTAGGTTTCTCGGAGGCCCAACTATCCCTTCTCTTAGCTACTGTGCTCTCTAAGGTAGGTTCCTTCCTATTCCAGCTACCTACGAAATCTCCTCCGTGCCTCAGGAGCCACCTGGCCAGAGTGGAATTCATCAGACCTTATCCCTTTTCAGGTTCTCTCTTCTCTCCTCGGCCTCCCTCCTTCCTTTTGTGTGCTTTCTTCAGGGGTGAAATTTTAACTATTGCTTCTCTCACCCTTTCCTCCTCATTCTTGACCTAGGTGGTGTTCTAGGAGACCCTGGTTCTGACTCTTTCAGAGTCCGGACTTTCTTAGGTCTCTTTCCTTAATACCATTGAATTTGACATAACTATAATTCTATTGTTAAGGAAATGGAAGAATACACACCGTCGACCTGAGTTGACACAACTACTTCCCCCAGCCTGCGTTTTCATCCTGCGTCCACCACCTTTCTCTACTCCTACTCTCACTCTCACATTCTGCATGCAACTATCTTCTATCTCTCTTCCCTTTTGTTTTACCTCCCTGTCCTTGCACGCGCCTACAATCTATCCTCCTAATTTTCTCACTGCCCTTTTCCTCATTCCTTCACCTGGGAATGATGGCCCTCCATCCCTTCGCGCTCTGACTCTCATAAACTCCCTCATGCCTCCGGCTGCTCTTGCCATGAGTCCTTCTCTATTTTCCTTCCACTTGCTAGCATCACTCTGCCCACTCTCCCGCTCGCTTCCATGCCTTCCTCTCTTCCTTCCCTTCTTGACTCCAACTGCCTTCTGTTGGGGATTTCTCCATCCCTGCCCTGTCCTTCCACCTGCCCTTCCTATTGTCCTCTTCCTCCACATCCCAAAGAAATCTCTTTCCTTGTGCTCGAGTGGATGATCTCTGACATCTCCACTTCCCATCGCCACTGGCCCACATCCTCTTCTATGTCACACCCCGATTGGGGCTGACATTTTCTTCTAAACTATTAATGCAATGTCTTTTTCCATTTAAACATTTTTATACAACATTTAATTCACCCTTGATGTTGTAGTTGGATTCGACTATTGAAGAGTAGAATCTACATCTCAATAAACACTTCCATTCCACTACAAATTCATATTACATAATCTTTCTATGGTGTTGGTACTATAAACATTTGTCCAGGCTCTACAACATCATCCTATAGAGAGAATGTATCTCAAACTCATTGTGTAGAGGTCTTGTGTAGTAACCCTCATTTGTGAGAACATTGTCCCTCAAGTGTTCTCCATTACTTCTTGTAAAGACTTTATGTGAGAATAGTTTCTTCTTTTGTTCGTTATTAATGACCAAATTAGTTATTGTGTCCAACTCTCTCAAGAACAGTGTCCAAATATTTAGTCTCTTAATAAGTCATCATGAGATGACAATATTGTTTCCTTTCATGTTAATCCCTTTTTTCCATATTGAAATATATGTTTCTAATTTTTTAGTTTTTTTTTATTAATATTGAAAGATATCTCTATTTATATATTTAATAATCTAAAGTCATCCCATTGATATATTCATATTTTCATCAATTAATAAAAGCACCCATATTAATAGTAGGTGGCCACTTTTTTAATCTTGAAATGAGGCTTTATATTGGATAAATAACCTATCATTAATAAGATGGAATTTTAAAAATTGACATCCTTTTGAACCAACAATAAAAAAGTTGCATTTATTCCACAAATTACTTATTACTTAATATAAAAAATAAAAATAAAAATAAAAAATTAAATATGGAATATAATAATTTTGATCCTCAGTTTTTTTTTTCTCTAAGTATCCATCATTTTTTAGAATAAAAAAATAACTTTTCACATTTAATTTATTTTATATCTTTTCATAATCTAAGGGAATCATGAAAATATTGTTGAAAATAATGGAGAATATCCTAGAATAGGTAGAGTTGGTTCACGTAACCTCAGGATAGGAATTAGTTTCTATTTCTTAGGATGTTGTTCTAACTTCCCTAAAACCATGTATTCTATTTAATGTGTAATGTGCATGAACAATGTAGAGCGTTCTACAGAGCCAGACTCTCCTCGTTTAGACTCTCTTTCGTAGAGCTAACCAATGGGTTTTATTTCATTTAATACAAACATTGCCATTTTTTATCATGGTATCAGAGCGTCAGGGCTGAGGAACTTGTACGCTGGTTGGTGGGTGGTTTGTTGAACCGAAATCATCGTAGTTGTGAGGAAGATAACTGCGACGATTCTGAAATTGTCGATGGTTATGAGTGTACCTCTGTGACGAGGTCACTATAGCTCCTTCATGCATATTTTATTCTTTTATCATCGTAGGAAAGACATGTACAGTTGCGACGATGTCGCAGAAAAGACAGGCAATTCTGCAATGATCGTGGAATCCAACAACAAGGCTGTGGATGCATGGGAAAGCCAAGAATAGGGCTGTAGCTATCAGAGAAGCTGGGTGGGGAAGCCATATTTAACAAGGTTGTAGTTGACAATAGAAGGTTGTCTAGAGGCTAAGAAGAAAGCCACGGTGATCTGCGGGTGTACTGCGAGATCAAACAACATTGAAGATCAGTGATCTGTCTCTGTCACAGATCTGGGGTAAATTTAACATCTTTTACCTGTTGATTTTTTTTTTCTAAATCGCCAAGATGAATAACAATATATTTGAAGTATGCATGAACGAGCATAACAAGCTCGATGGTTCCAATTATGCAAATTGGAAGTTCAAGATGCGGACTCTGCTAGAAGCGCAGAGTGCTTGGATGATTGTGAATGGGGATGAGTCGAAGCCTGCAACTAGATCAGCATGAGTCCCAGATTGGGAGAAACGAGAAAGTAGAGCAAGGACAATGTTAAAGATGTTAGTAAAAGATTGTATGATACTGCACATCAGTGAAGGTAAGTCAACTAACGAGATCTAGGGAATTCTGAAGGAATTGTACAAAATTAGGAATTCAAGTCGTCTTATGTTCCTCAAAAGTAAGATCCTATCCCTGAAGATTGAGGAGAATGAAACAATTGCTTCATTCGTAGCAAGGATCAAGGATCCGAAGACCAAATTATCAGATATTGGTCATACAATGGAAGATGCAGATCTTGTAACCATTACAATGAATGGTGTCACTGATGATTATCAAATGTTCATCACTTGGATAAATGGCAGAGATAAGATCCCGCACTTTGAAGAGCTGACAGGTATAGTGATGTAGGAAGAAGAGAGGAGATCGTCTCTGAAGCCCCAGAGTGCCGATCTTGCATTGATGGTGAAGAATAACTTGTACGAAGGGAAAGGAGGTCTACAATGGCAAAATGGAGCAAGTTCATATAAACAGCCAAATTTGACTCAAGGTATGCATCCCAATTAAAACTGCTCTGAAACTAAATGTTTTTATTGTGGAAAGTTGGGTCACATTACCAGGGAGTGTAGGAAAAACAAGTATCATGAAGAACGACAGAAGCCAAAAAGACATGTAGGTTATCTCGCAAATGGTGATCGGGTGTAGAATTTAAGATTGTTCATGGCAAATCGTGATGAAAATGTTGATGCAGACATTTGGTATGTAGACTAAGGAGTGTCAACACAAATGACAGGGAATAAGCATTGGCTCGAGGATTTTAAAGAAATCAATGAAAGCGGACATATCTACCTAGGTGATGATAGAAGCCATAAAATCAAATGGTGTGGGAAAGTTTCTGTTATTCTACCTGATGGTAATATCAAACAAATTTATAACGTAATGTATGTGCCTCGTATAACAAAGAACTTGATTTCTGTATCTATTATTACAGATCAAGATTTGGAAGTTGAATTTTTAAAATCTAACTGTTACATTAAAGATCTACTAGATGGCATGAAGACAATTGCCACAGGAATCAGAACAGGATGACTATACAAGTTGGATGTGAGACCTGCACCGGTTCGAGCATTGACAACAAGGAGCCTAACTACAGAAGAGCTTTGGCATCAGAGATTCAGCCACATCAACTACAATGATTTGTTGTTACTACAAAAGAAAGGAATGGTAAGAGATCTTCCTATGCTAAAGCAAGTACATAATGACTGTGATGCTTGTACTTTAGGAAAAATTCATAGAGAAGCATTCCATGTTAGAGTTGAAAAGAAATAGAGGGATATACTGGAATTAGTGCACATAGACCTATGTCGACCCATGCAGACAAAATCTTTAGGAGGTGCACTATATTTCCTACTATTTATTGATGACTGTACGAAGTTTTCTTGGGTGTATTTCTTAAGTAATAAGAGTCATATTCGAATACTTTAAGCAATTTAAAAATATGATTGAAAGACAAACTGGGGAACAGATAGAAATTCTCCGCCCTGATCAAGGGGGAGAATTTAGTAAGGATGAACTCATCAGATATTGTGAAGATCATGGAATTTTGCAGCAGTTTACAGTACCCCATACTCCACAGCAGAATGGAGTAACAGAAAGAAAGAATAGAACACTGGTGGAATGTGCTAGAAGTATGCTTAAAGGTAAGAATCTTTCAAATGATTTTTAGGCTGACACAGTGAATACTGTAGTTTATTTATAAAATAGGAGTCCTACAAAAAGTCTTGAGTCTAAAACTCCTTTTGAGGCATTATATGGATATAAGCCTGCAGTAAAACACTTAAGAATATTTGGATCTAAAGAATTTGCCCACATTCCAAAGGAATATAGATGAAAATTAGACTCGAAAGCCATCATATGTACTTTTATAGGGTATTGTTCGTCATATAAAGCATACATATTATTTAATCCCTCTACTCACAAGATTTTTGTTAGTAGAGATGTTAAATTCCATGAGCAGGATAATGAAGAACCTGATGAGCACTATGATGGATGGGACATTCTGTACTTTGAGGAAGAAGAAATAGAGAACAATCAGGGTCAACAGCAGACAAAGGCAGAGGATGAATAGCAACAACAACAACAACAACAACAACAGCAACAACAACAGCAACAACAGCAACAACAGGAAGAAATAATTGATGATCGTATAAAATTTGAAACCACCACTCCACCACTTAGGAAATCAAGTAGGAAAGCTCAAATGCCTACAAGATATAGGGAAAATGCCTTTATAACTAGTATGATGAATGTGGTTGAACCTTCTAGTTATAAAGAAGCAAATGAATGTAGTGAATGGAAAATAGCCATGGAACATGAATATGATTCAATAATCATAAATAACACTTGGGAATTGGTTGAACTTCCTAGAGGAAAACAGACCATAGGTTGTAAATGGTTATATAAAATGAAAATTAATGCAGATGGAACTATAGAAAAACTGAAAGCTAGGTTGGTAGCAAAGGGGTACTCACAAAAAGAAGGGATGGACTATGAAGAAACCTTTGCCCCTGTAGCTAAATTGAACACTATTAGAATGTTAATTGCTTTAGCTACTAAGAAACATTGGATGATGCACCAACTAGATTTAAAGTCTTCATTTTTGAATGGAGAACTAAAAGAAGAGGTTCATCTAGAGCAACCAGAAGGGTTTGTCCAGAAAGGAAAAGAACATTTAGTTTGTAAATTAAAGAAAGGACTTTATGGATTGAAACAAGCTCCCAGGTCATGGTATGATAAAATTGATTCATTTTTTGTACAAGCTGGCTATAAGAAGCAAGAATGACCCTAAGCTTTACACCATGAAGGATGAAAAAGGGTGCGTAGTGTTGATTTCATTATATGTAGATGATTTAATAATTACAGGTGATGCTACATATCTAATTGATGAAATCAAGCAACAAATGTCACAGATGTTTCAGATGAAGCACCTTGGTGAACTCAGATACTATTTAGGTCTTGAGATCTGGAGAGATTCAAGTCAAACATTTCTATCCCAAGCAATGTATGTCAAAGCCTGTTAGAAAAGTTTAGAATGGATCAGTGTAAGTCTGCGCCGGTACCATTGCAATAGAACATCAAATTGCAGTGTGAAGATGGCTCAAAAGCGGTGGATACAACACTTTACAGATAGCTGGTTGGGAGTTTAATCTACCTAACCACCACTAGACTTGATTTGGCTTATGCAGTTAGTGTGCTAAGCCAGTTTATGTCTAAGCCACTTGAAAGCCATTGGAATGCAGCGAAGAGTGTTTTGAGGTATCTACAAGGTACTGTATATTATGGAATTATTTACACTGACTCTTCTGATGTTAGATTGGTAGGATTTGCAGATTCAGATTGGGCTGGGAATGTAGATGATCGCAGATCTATAACAGGTTATGCATTTAGTCTTGGATCCAGTGTGATCACATGGAGCAGCAAGAAGCAGAACACGGTCTACTTGTCTTCAGCAGAAGCGGAGTATCAAGCCATGTGTGCAGCAACGTGTGAGGCAGCTTGGTTGCGAAGACTTCTCTAGGATGTTGGGGAAGAACAAACAGTAACAACAACAATCGGATGCGACAATAAGAGTTCAATCAAGCTTGCCAATAATCTGGTGTTTCACAAAAACACTAAACATATTGATACACAGTTCCACTTTGTTGGGGAGAAAGTGCAATCCAAAGAAATCCATCTGGAATATTGTAATACATGTGATAATGTTGCAGACATTTTCACTAAGCCTCTTGGAAAAGTTATGTTTCAAATGTTTAGGGAGATTTTAGGCATATATGTGAACCCATTCTCCATTAAGGGGGAGTGTTGAAGATAATGGAGAATATCCTAGAATAGGTAGAGTTGGTTCAAGTAACCTCAGGATAGGAATTAGTTTCTATTCCTTAGGATGTTGTTCTAACATCCCTAAAACCATGTATTCTATTTAATGTGTAATGTGCATGAACAATGCAAAGCATTTTGTAGAGCCAGACTCTCTTGGTTTAGACTCTCTTTCGTAGAGCTGACTAATGGGTTTTATTTCATTTAATACAAACATTGCCATTTTTTAATCAAGCATAGCTTCAACAATGTGGAACACCCTCTTTAACATTAAAATGGACAAAAAATAAAATACATAATATTGATGGGAATTGTCTTTTAAACTTGCAAAATTCGGTATTATTTCATGCTTTTTTATTATCTAACATAACATATTGTATCTTATCACATACTACATAAAAGTGTATATAAAATTTATTTAAAATATGAATTATCTTACAGAAATTAAGTACTAGTTTAATATAGAAATTAAATTACAAGAGATATCATATAGATAAAGTTTTTAACATCGCATGGACCATACACATTCAGGTAATCATATATTTATATACTCACTCACCACACAAATCTAATTTATCAGAAAGGAAAATTAAAATTAGACACACGAGAATAAATATAGCTATTCAACTTAAAATATTAAAGATAAGGAATACGTTAATGACAATGACTCTTGAGGTCGAGGAACATCACATCCACTCAAATTAAACAGACTGTACGCAGCTGGTAGCCATTCAGTTGATAATGGATAACCTAACCTTACCAGTCATCTAAGATTAACAATAAGGTCATGTAAAATTCGGTTTCCAATTTTCTTTTGTCTCAGTTGTACAATGTTCGTGCCTAGACACTATAATTGTATAATCTGTTGCAGAAGGCGCACGAATCGCAGCTCAAATCCATAGAAGTAAACTGTGGTAGTGGATTAAGGCAAAAGAAACGAAGGATGTCGAGCGGTATTGATATGAATATGTTGGAGCAAAAGGCGAAACATGGCCTGCATGCAGTAATTGTGCCATTTCCTGCACAGGGTCATATAAATACGTTGATGAATTTCCATTTCCTGCACAGGGTAATATAAATACGTTGATGAATTTCCATTTCCTGCACAGGGTAATATAAATACGTTCATGAATTTGGCCCAGCTGCTGGTTACAAGGAGAATTTTTGTCGCTTTCGTCAATACTGACTGGACACATAACCGCATAGTGGATGCTTCAGAAGAAGCTAAATCAATATGAAGGTGCCCATGGTTATCTTCTAGCCTCTGTGTGCTGCTTCCTCCGTTTTCTCATTGCTGCGTCAATTACCTGGTTTCGGAAGGATTTGTTCTGGAGAATGGTATGTTTTTTATTTAAAGGATTTGTTTTTATTTTGTAAATTTGGTAAGATTATGTCTTCATCATATCTAAGGTTTCACTTCGATCAGGAAAAAAAGTTGAACTTGTAATTTCTCATCAAAAAATACAGAAAAAAAAAACTGAACTTATAATTTCTCATCAAAAATACTTTAACAAAACATCTCATCATAGTTTATCTAAACCCATAAAAAAAAAATAATATGTTTTTCTATTTAATATCTATATAAGAAACAGATTCTCTGAATACTACGTGAAACTCTTTAAACTTATTTAAGTTTTTCTTATTTAAATTTATTATATAAATAAAAATTTATATTATTACTATTGTTATTTTATATTTTAATGAACATTTATTTAATTAATGAAAGACATCGTTAAATATTTCACCATATTTATTAAATATGAGAAATATCTCGTACGCAAACATCAATGCTATTTTCAAATTTTAATAAATATTATAATTTCAATGTTTTAGACTCAAGAATAACGCAAACACGAAACTGGAGTTATTATATTTACTGTTTTAGATGTGATAATTATTAGGCGGACTTTAGGATAAAAGAATTGATATTTTTGTTTTTCAATTTTTGAAATTAGAGAACAGTGCATTCAAGCAATGTACAGAAAGCGTTTTCTGTCGAGAGGTTTTTAAAAGTGTAAATTTGCTTTTCTATTATTCATTTTTCATGTTGGTATATAGTCAAAACTATATTTATTTAGGATAAAATAATAAATTTTAAAATAAAATAATATTATACTTAAAATATTTAATTTAAATTATATATATCTTATTCTATATAACATATATTTATTTTTTAGTTAATTTATTTTAATAAAAGTTAATTATCATCCGATTATTATATTGGTAAATATGTATCACTTTATATAATTTAATATAATATATTATATTATATATATATGAATTATGTGGGCTTCAGCGAACCCAGTATTCTTTCATAAATTTTATATATCACTCAGTTCAGAACGATAGACACTGGTTGGATCCAAAAATTCCTCGTGTTTTGATTACATTTCTTTTTCTATCCAAGAACATTACGAAACCTTGATGAAGCAAAAGTCATTGTGACTGACCTAGACGCTAACGAGCGTGAGACTTATTAATTAAAAAAAACTTCAGAAAAATTAAATGAAAATTTTAACTCGTTTTTGGGAAAAACAGGAAAAGTTTTAGTGAGAGAAAAACCGTAAGGGAGATTTGTACAAGATTTATGTGAATAAAGTCACTCACAGAAAAAGCATAGGAAAAAGATTGAGATGAATTTTATTATCATAATAATAAAATATTACATTATATTTATTTAATTTTTTTATATTATTTTAGGATAATGAGTTAATATTATGGGTGAATACAATTCATTTTGATTTCGTTTTACATCTCACAATTTTTTAAATATTTTTTCCACTTGAGACAAAAGAGAAGATTGAGTGAATATTTTTTATATTGTATTTCCCTTCTAATCCTTTCCCAAGATGTCTTTTATTAGGTTTTCATTGCTCCAACCAAGTTTCTACAAGCTACGGCTTATCACTTGGAAAAAAATCTGGGAGATTTATTGTTAACATATCAGCTAAATTGTGTTTAGTGTGTATTTTCTCCAACTATCGCAACTAATCATCTAACACTTACATCTAACACTTACAAATCCAATGATATCCAACATCAATGTGCTTTATCTTAGAATGATATGTTGTGATTTTTGCTAAATAGATGGTTCTTTGACTATCACAATCCATTACATATTTGTCTTGTTTTATTCTTAGCTTTACTAAGAATTGCTAAATCCAAAACAACTCTTCACATGCTTCTAGAGAGGGCTACTTCTTTTTGCAATGTAGAGATATAAGTCAATGCTTCCCCTGCAAAAGTATATAAATAACCATTGGTGGACTTTCTAGTATCCACATCTCTAGCCATATTTTTATCCATATAACATTGAAGAACAACATTAGTACTACCAAAACATGAACTATAATTACTAGTATCCTTGAGATATCTCAAAATCTACTTTAGTGCTTTCCAATGTTGTTTATCTGGATTTGCAGGGAACGTGTTCATTACTCCCACTAAATGTGCAATATCTGAATTGCTACATACCATTGCATACATCAAGCGACCAACCATTCAAGCATAAGAGATCTTACTCATTTTTTCCTTCTTTTTATCATTCTAAGGGCATAAATTTGCACTAAGTTTAAGTGTGATGCTAGGGGTGTACCAATAGGTTTTGGTGTCCTTTATATTCAACCTGTTTAAAATCTCCTCAATATATTTTTCCTACGAAAGGAACAATTTCTTATTCTTTTTGTGACATCTAATTCTTCCCAAATATTTGTTGTGCTAGACCTAAATCTTTCATTGCAAATTGACTGCACAAATCATTCTTCAACCTATTGATCATATTCTTATCATCATGCCCAACAATTAGAATATCATCAAAATATAATAATAGTGTGATATATTTTTCTTTTCTATCCTTGAAGAAATGCTCCAACATAAATAATTCAAATTTCAAGCCATAAATGCTCTTCATCAACCTGCGTACAAGGTTCGCTTTACCTTTTACAATCAATCATTTTGGTTGTTCCAGATAAATTTCCCCCTTTAATTATTGAAGAATGAAAGATGTATTCACATCTAGTTATTTATATTCCAAGTATAAATTAGTATCAAAACTAAAGATAACTCTTATGGATGACATTTTAAAAACTAGTCAATTTTCTTTTCTAAATTAAATATTTTCTTTTTTGGAAAATATCTTAACAACAACTCTTTCCTTGTATATTTTCTTCTTATCTTGACCGTCATGTTTAATCCTATATACCCAATTTTTTTGTAGCACACTCTTTCCTTTTATATTTTCTTCTTATCTTGACCGTCATGTTTAATCCTGTATACCCAATTGTTTTGTAGCACACTCTTTCCTTTTGGAAACTTCACTAAATCTAAAGCTTTGTTTTCCAATAGAGAATCCATTTCTTCCTCCATACCTTTCTTCCACTTTTTCCTAATTTCCACTTCCCCGACATCTTGAAAAGAATGAGATTCACCTCCATCACTTAACAAATTATAATTTGAGAATAAATTCTTTTTTGAGAGCTTATGAGTCCTAGTAGACCTACAAAGCAACTATGGTGGTGTGTTTTCTAGTTGAACCTCTTGTAATGACTACATCAAGTTTTCTTCTTCTTGTTTTCCATCATTTTCTACTTATTGTCCATCCTATTCTTGAATTTGCTTCCTAGATTATTGTAATGGTGTAACATTACTTTATTGTTCTATAAACCTATAAAAAAAATTCGTAACCTTCATATCGCCTGCAAACATTTTACATATCTGTAATTCATTAGAACTACATCCCTAGTTTAAAATGTTTTGTTATTAACCGGATCTCATAAATGGTAACCAAACTCACCATCCAAATATCATAGAAAATATACATTCCCTTCATATATTATCTAATCTGGTTCAATTCTCTTTGGAAATATGCATCAATGGTTCACATCCAAAAAAAAATTAGGTGAGAATGATTTACCTTTTCACTTGCCCAAACTTCTTCAAGAATACGATTGTCTAGAATTGTAGAAGGTGAGTGATTGGTGAGATAACAAGTTGTACTTACTGCTTCTACTGATAAATTATTTTCCAATCGAGAATTTGAAAACATACTCTTCATCTTCTCCATGAGAGTGTGATTCATCCTTCTTTCAATGTGATTATGGTGCAGAGCACTAGGGACTGTCTTCTCATTTTTAATGTCAAACCTATTATAATAATTCTTGCATCCATTAAAACAATATTCTCCACCATTATTTTTCCCCAAACAATTGAGAGTTTTATTAGTCTCCCTTTCAACAACAACATGATTTTTTTATATTATCCCAAACATCTCACCTTTTTTTTTTCATAAGGTAGATCCAAACCTTCCTCAACACATCATTTAACGATGTGAAAAAGTATGAAACTTCTCTTAAGCACTTAACATCCACTATCCCAAACACATAATAAAAATGTATTAATTCTAATAAATTTTCTTTTCTTTCATAACCACCTATCATAAAAAAAATTCTTCCTCTCCTACAATAAATATAATACTCACAAAAATTAAATTCATAAGATTTCAAACCTAGAAATAAAATTTTCCCAACAACAAATGTTAAGCCCTTTACACTCATGTAGCCTAATCGCTTATGCCGTAACTCCACTATGTTTCAGCCTTTTGAAACACCAACTGCATATGATATTTTTCTTCTTTTCCTCGTTATATGTAATGTTCCTTTCTTTAAGCATTTTTCCATGACCAATGACCCTATACTAATTTTCCAACCACCTTTCATTTGATTGGGATGCCACATGTCATTGATACCACTATGGCACTCTTCACTAGTGCTAGCATGTTAGATGGAAAGTATTTAATTGAATGGCATGCTTTGCCAGCATAATGTGGGGACATCGTGGTTTCCATATGTTGATTAGGAAGTGGAACCTCTTCTTATTTTGTAACTCTTGGAGGTCAAAATCCCTTATAGGGGTATGGGAATTCCATGAATGCATCAAATGTAGGGGCATTAAGTGAATCTCCTGCACATATTTCAAAAGTCCTAAATTCATGCTTTCTTGGAAAATATTTGAATTTGATATATAAGGAAAAATAAAAACAATATATTTAATCCATTTATTAAATGATAATTTGTGTCAAATTTATTAGTAATTGAGTGGGGTAGGGTCAGTCATATTTATGATTCAAAATAGAAAATCATATCCTAGTGTTCTGGATTTGTGATTTGCAATATTTATAATAAAATCTGGTCTGAAGATTGTTGAGGATTTGGTATTTTAAAAATATGAATGTTTAGTGCAAATTAATCAAAATTTGATTAAATAATTTTTATTTCCATTTTCCACAATTTTTGGTTTTTGTTACTGGTTAATGGATGAATTTTGTTGTCCTAATTTTCTTTATTAGTATCAAGCATTTGTGTGTTTTCTAGGAATTCTTTGCAGTGTGGAATTGTGTGAATAACTCGTGATTGCTACAAGAAGGGGTGCCACATTAAAGAAACTTCTCTGTGTGCTGTGATTGAATCACCCAAATTTGAAGTGATCATTTTTTAACAAAATGGAGTGGTGTATTCTACTCAATTCTCCCATCATCGATGAAGTGGAAAAGGTAAATAATTGAAGTCATTATCTACAGGAAGTTTTAACAACCATAAAAATTATTTCCTATAGTGTGTATTTTTCTAGTTTTGGGGAGTTTTATTTGGCCTTTTGAAATCATTTGAAGATTATATTTAAAAATTTTGAGACTTAAATAGATGTCTGTAAATGTTGACTACAAACATAGTGACGTTTGATCACAATGTAAAGAAATCTGAAATAGACTTTAAATTTGAAACAAAGGTTATTTAAGGTTGGACATTTGTAAGCACAAAATTGTTCAATATTTAACTTGTGAATGGGCTGTGATTGTGGAAAATACACTTGGTTCTATGAGTTTGCAATAGAGAGGGATCTTTTTTCCTCGCATGAAAGGAAATTTTCACTTTTCCCCTACATAATTTTTGGTATCAAAGTAGATTATAGTTTCCAATGAGACTATCGCCACAAGTGATTTATTGTGCCAAGAGATGGAATTCAAAGTGGGAAGAGGTTAACGTAGATGAAGAAGGGGTCCTCGACCTATTGCTAATGTAGAGGTGATGAAAACTAATGTAGATGTGCTGGAAAAAGTGATACTTAATGCAAGCAAGGATTGAGGCTATGGAAATATACAAGCATTCGGATCCTGAAGCTTCAGATATTAGTGAATGAGACGAGGAATCTCGTGAAGGGAAAGTAGGAAACAGAAGAAGCTATAGAGATGAAAGTTATTATATCCATTCTAAGTGTTAGTTTGAGTTCAAAAGCTAATGTTCAATCATATTATGCATGTATAGAGCTAGAGGAGTTGATAAACGAAACAACCACCTTGGATAAGTATTTTGACTATGTAGAGGTGAGTGAGGGCAAGAAAGTAAAATTTTCGATGAGAAGGTTGAGAGGGCATGTATCCTTATGGTGGGTTGGTGTGCAGGAAGAAAGAAGACACATGAATAATGCAAACATTAAGAGATGGAACCAAATAGTGGGTGAGTTAAAAGGTAAGTTCCTTCCCGTGGACTATGAGTTGATTTTGTTGAGCAGGATGTAGAACTTAAGAAAAAAATTAATGACAGTGAAGAACTAAATGTAAGAACTCTACAAGGTAAATACTAGGGCAGTCCATATAGAGGACACCCCTGGGAGACTTTCCAAGTATATTAATTGGTTGAGTTTTGATATAGAAGATGAGCTATGTTTGATACCATTGAGATCTGTTGAGGATTCTTATCAAGAGGAATTAAAGGTAGAAGAAAAGTTGGTAAAAGAGAACCAAGGAAAAGGTGAAGATATGTTAAAAGGGAGAGGAATACAAAGGAGAAGGAAACCCGCTGAGGATAGTAGTTCTGCGCAAGAAGACCCAACAACTAGAACCAATGATTTATGAGGCATAACATCTCCTTCAAGAGGAAGAGGGAGAGGAATAGATAATCAAGTTTTGTGCTACACATATGGTAAGTTAGGCCATATCTCATGATATTTCCTAGAAAATCTTATGAAAGAGAGGAATTTATAAGTTGTGCAAGCAGAAAATGAAACCAAAGAAGATGAAGGGCATGCCCAAGTTTTGGAGACAGGAGAATCTTCCTTGATGAAAGGGATATTGTTGAAGCCAAATCAGGAAGTGTCTGGGCCACCTTAGAGAAGAAACCTTTTTGACCAATATGTAAGGCCAAAGTAAGTGTTGTATCATTAATAATGGTAACGTTCACAATTTAGCTTCTACAGAAATGGTGGACAAGTTGGAGCTGAAAAGGTTGCACATCCTACTCCCTATAAATTTTCTTGGCTGGAGAAAGACCACCAAGTGTTAGTGAATTAAGAATGCAGTGTAGAGTTCCATATAAGAGGGCACAAAGATCAATTTTTGTATGATATAATTCCTATGGGTGTTTTCCATATTATTCTTGTAAAACCTCGACAATATGAATAAAATATATGTTATGATAGAATAAATAATAATTACGCTTTTGAGAAATATGGCAAGAAGCAAACTCTCATACCCTTGAAAGATGAAAAAAATACAAAGCATAGTAATACAAAGGTGTTGATGGTTAGTGGAAAGCATGTTTTGAACTAGATCCTGTGAGAAGAGGTAACTTTTCGTTCATTAGAAGATCTAGAGTATTTTTAACCAATACAATGTTACATGATTTACGAGTACAAGTTCAGAATTTGTTGAATCAATAGGTTGATATTGTAGTAGATGACTTACCAAATGAATTTCCACTAATCTGAAGCATATTCCATCATATATATCTTATTCCTATAGATTTTCTCACAAATAAAGTAGCTTATAGAATGATATGATTATAGAATGGGAAATGAAAAAATATATGGCAAAGTTATTAGAGAAATGATTTGTTAGAGGATCTTTAAGCCCATGTGTTATACCCATATTTTTTATCCAAAGAAAGATGGAGACTTGATAATCCCTATCAATTCTAGAGCTATAAATAAGATCACCATGGCATACAAAATTCATTTTCCATCTACAGGTTACTTGATGGATCATATAAGTGGTGCCCAATATTTTCCAAAAAATGATTGAAAGAGTGGATACTATTAAAAAAAAAGATTTAAAGAGTGGATATCATTAGATTAGGATAAGGGAAGGATATGATTGCAAACCAAAGAGAAGGATATGAGTGGAAACCAAAAGTCAAAAATAATAAAGAACTATATGAATGGTTGGTCATGCCTTTAGGCTTGTCTAATGCTCCTAGTGTATTTATGAGACTTATGAATGAAGTCCACAAAGAATTTGTAGGAAAGCTTGAGATTTTCTATCTTGATGATATTCTTGTGTTTAGTGAGGTAAAGGAGGAACATATTAGGAGTTTAATTAGTAGAAAGTATTGATACATATGAAGAAATGTTATTTCTTTAAAACCGAACTAGTTTATTTGGGCTTAGTAATTTCACAAGAAAATTTTAAAATAGATTTAGAAAATGTGAAATCAATTACGGAGTGGCCTTTCCCAAGAAACATCTTTTAAATTTAGGAGTTTTCATGGATTGGCAAGCATCTACACAAAGTTTATCAAACATTTCAATGAAATATGTGTTGTGATGGTTGAAACTATAAAAAATGGGAATCATTCTTTTAGTTGGACAACAACAACTAAAAGAAGTTTTAATTTTTTTTAAGGAGAAGATCATCGACAATATTGTATTAGCTCTACCAAACTTCAATAGTTTTTTTTAGTCAAATATGATTCCAGTGAAATTGTGATAAGGGTTGTTCTTAGCTAAGATGATAAACCAGTGGTTTATCTTATTGAGAAACTGAATGAGGGAAAAAAGAACTCTACATAGAAAAAGAAATTATATCATACCATCTAAACAATGAATAATTGGAGGCATTATCTTACACTGAATCAATATATTTAATATTCTAACAATCACGGTTTGTAATTTATTACCAAATGCAACAAAATAAATCAATAAAATGCTAAGTGGGTAGAATATATGTATAATTTTATACTTTTTCTAAATCATACTAGTGAGAGTACTAATAAAGTTACCGATGCTTTAAGTAGAATATGTCTAATTTTGCAATAATTTCAAGAGAATGTATTATAATTGGATCATCTAAGAGAATTGTATAAATATGACGCAAATTTTAAGGAAGCTTATGACGCATGTTAGAATCCAATAAGAAAGGATATGAATTTGTCGATGGATTAATTACTGTAAGAATTATTATTGAAGGGCTTCCAACTGTATACCAATGCGTTTAATGAGGGACAATCTATTGTAGGAAAAAACATTGTGGAGGATTAGCACGCAACTTTGGAAATGACAAGACCTAGATCCTTAGTTGAATACCTATTATTTTTTTGGTATAGCTGAGAGTTGATGTCAGGATATTTGAAGAGATATTGAAAGTTCTCCAACATGCCAATTGAAGGAACCAGACAGGAATTTTCAACCATTACCAATTCTGAAATTAGGCCATGAGATGCGATAAGCATGAATTCTATTTTAGGATTTCCTATAACTCAAACAACGAACGATTCTATATTTGTGGTAATGGAACTATTTTCCGGGATGGCACATGCTATTCCATGTAATAAAAATAGTGATGTGACACACACTGCAAATATGTTTTTTAAAGATGAAGTAATACTACATGGTCATCCTACAATCATAGGTTCCGAGAGGGATACAAAATTTGTTTGACATTTTTTGAAAACGTTAGGGAAGAAAATATGAACTAAACTTAGTTTTAACTCACTCTATCACCCTCAAATTGATTTCCAAACTGAATCTATCGATGGGAGCTTCGAAAATATATTAAGAAGCTTGGAAAGAGAGAATCCTCATCAATGGAATCAAGACCTTCCACAGGCTAAATTAGCGTATAATGATTTGTCAAATTAGAGTAGTTGATTAATTCCACCTTCCACGGACTGAATTAGCTTACCATGATTCATCAAATTAGAGTAGTTGATTAAGCCCATTTTTTTTAATGGAATGCATCCACAAGGAGTGTTTGAGCTCAAATATTTAGGAAAATTAGGGCTCTGGAACATTGATGGAGAGGAATTTTCTACTACCATGCAATATTCGCATAAAAAATTATGGAGATGCTATTGGAAAATATACAAAAGTATAAGAAAAAAGAAAATTTGAAGAGAAGGGAGGTCAATTTTGTAGACGAGTATTAAGTATTGGTACACTTAAGGAAATAAAAGTTTCCCGAGAGAAAATATAACAAGCTCAAAATTAAAAAGAGCAAACCATGTAAAATATTAAGTATTCAGTGAATGCTTATGGATTGAACTTCTAGTGGGCATTAGAAGATATCTTATCTATAATGTAGTAGATATATACTCTTGTGTTGAGAATGATCCAAAAATACTAACAAGTGGGCCAAAAAGTAAAAAAGACTAGCCAATCCAATGGATGCAAAATCTACCTAGAGCCAAGCCAATGTAAATCAAGAGGATTTTGCTGAAGAAAAAAAAATTAGAATACTATCAGTATTTGGTCAAACTGAACAATCACCTAGTAGAGGATACTACTTGGGTACCTTCTATAATTAACAAAAAAGCATTAAAGAAATCAAGGACCTCATGGACGAGAGTCCATGAATAATTTTGTTCCTTGGGAGTCTGATGTAGAGGCACTCAATGAATCTCTCGCTCAGATTTCTAAAAGTTCAAAATTCATGATTTTTGAGAAAATATTTGAATTTAAACTTATGTTGTAATAGATTATGGAAAATAAAAAAATGGGATTGAATCTCGTTATTAAGTAATATTTTGACACAAGTTCAATAATACTTGAGTGAAAGTAGGGTCATTCATATTTCCTACACTAAATAGAAACTCAAATCCTAACGTTTTGGATCTCATATTTCTAATGTCTATAATAAAATTTGAATTTAATATTGTTGAGGATTTGGTTCTTGAAAAGTACGAATGATTAGTGCAAATTAATGAACATATGATGAAATATCCTCCACTTCCATTTCCCACAATTTTTTTTTGTTAATTGTTAATAGATAAAACCTCTTATAGTGAAGAAGAATCAACTCCATCACTCCTCCGCAATTTCTTGTCAATGAATAACAAAACAGGTAGTTCCCAGCCATCGGAGGATTGTTTCTGAAGCATCGCTAGGTTGCCACTGAGCTTATCAGTGTCCTCAGTGAGGTGCATGATCCCCTTCCCAGTCCGTCATCTCAATTGATGGTGTTTCAATGATTTGGCAATTGTTTCAGAGAAAAGAAATCATAGAGGGGGTAAAGAAGCTACATTGACGTAGGCGAAAAGGAATTATGCTTGGTCTTCGAAACAACATGTCATAGCTGCTGGAGGGTGCCTGAAACAACTATGGAAACAATAATGTCGAAGCACATTAAGGAACAAGGTAAGCTTTCTTGTGATTAATGTGTAGCATAATATGAAAATTTAGGGCATGGGCAGTAAAAATTGAAAAAAATTGAATTGGGGGTCTTTAAATACTGTCTTGATTTACAGTTAATACGGATGAATTCTTATGTTGCAAGGAAATTTTGGCTTTGTTAAGTTAAATCTTATAAAACTCCTTCAGTAGTTTCTCCCATTAATTGGTTTTTTGTAGCATGTTTCTCGTTTAAATTGTATTATTAGGGCTTTCCCCATTTTTCCCTTTCGGACAGTGGTATTTGGAAAGGCGATAGTCAGTTATTCAGAGACCACTCTTTTTGATGCCTGAATGATAGTATGCAAGTTTCCACTTGCCCTATCTTGTCCCTCTATTACACAGTTTGTTCCCTCTGGTCTACTGACTCGCCTCCTGGAGCAATGGTGGTATGAGTGGAGTAATTTTTTCTCCCTATCTCGTCCCTGTAAAAGTATGGCCATTAGGATAGGATACAGATGGTGGTTTTGTCAGGGGTGCTACTGTATATGTTGTTGTGAGGGACCAGAGTCATAACCAAATTCGAAAGTGGTTTTGGGTTTTACTGGTTTTTCTGAGAAGGAGTGCTTATCGGATTCCACTTATTTGAATTTCCGGGGGGATTTTCAAATCATTTATTATTATACTTTTTTTGAATCCATATTCTGGTACTATTTGATGGTGACGAGTGTCCATATCCCTTCTCATGGCACTCTACTCCTGACGTCTGTCCCTATACCTCATACGTGTAACTACATTGTTTTAGGATAGTCTTGTTAATTAGTTGATTTCCAAAATAGGCGATAGATCCTGCGGCGTCGACATTCCCTTGGGTGGTGAGGTCCAGGTAAGGTGAGGCATGGGAATTGATGAGTCCACATGTGGTCTGGTGGTGTTTTAAATTCTGTTGTGACCTTTCATGTAGTTGGCACAGTAAATAATTCTTTGAGAATGTACTTGGCATGACATATTGTATACTTGGCATTGTAGACATTCTTGCAGGTGGTGATTCCCAAGTGAGTTGGGACGTGGTATCAGTGATGATTGTAATTAGTTTCTTTGGTTGGCAAGAAGGCTTTATTACTTAGTAGTACACCATAGTATTATAAATAATTTTGATGGACCCCTTTGAGTCTGACACGTCACTACAAGAAGCTTTTATTCAAGCCACATTGGCGGCTGAGTCACAATGCCACACAAATATGAATACGACATGGAAGGTGGCACATTCCCCTCGGCTGACAACCCTGGGTGATGGACGTGACATGTGGTTTGATGCTGGTTTATTGCCTCAAAATAATTTGGAGAGTAAAAAAGGTGGCAAAAGGAGGGGTGGTAGAAAACAACGTCCTATTAAGATTACAACTCCAACACCTATCCTCTCTTTTGGTCACGACGTGCTCCTTGATCGAATTATGAGTCTCCAGAAGTGGGCATTAGTAGGAAGGTGGTATTTTTCTGAGATTGAAGAAGTTGAGATGCGACAGTGGTTGGCAAAGAAATGGAAGATCCTGCTGGGGTATGTCCCCACGGTGGTGAGACTCATGGGAGGGTGGTATAGTTTTCATTTCTTGAGTGAAGAGGACCTCAAGAAAATTGTTGCAATGCCATGGGTCAAGGACTAGGGATTTTTGGTGATGTATGCATGGTACATAGGCTTTAATCCTTTGAAGCAGACGCCAAAAAATAAACTCATATGGGTCAAATTGCCCAAATTACCATTGGAATTTTGGATAAAGGAAGTTTTTACTGATATCGGTAATGCCATTGGAAAATTCATATATGTAGATCCAAGGTGTTTAGGAGCTAGGGATAAAAGGATTGCTTGGGTCCTTATAGAAAAATACTTTGGTGAGGCTTTTCCAGATCACATAGAATTAAGGTGGGAAAACATTAATCTCACACAACGTTTTGATTTTTGGGGAATTCCATTCCGATGCCTAAACTGTCACCAAACTGGACATTTAATTGCTAATTGTCCCAAAGCAAGAGGAGGGTGGCGGCCTTCGAGGGAGTGCAAAGGGTTTCACCAAAGGTTACAGAAGGAGAACAAGTCAAAGTGCCTCTCTCCTCATCATGGTTATGTTAGCAAGCACAATGGAAATACTTCGGGTTTAGGTAATTCTAGTCACACTAACTAGATTTTTTTTGAACCTTCTCCTCGTTATATAAAAAAGGTTTCTTCTCCTATTCCTATTCAAGTTCACTCCTCATCCTCGACGTCTGAATAGTCAGGTTCCCATATTGTTGTCCATTCTTCATATCGAGAACATCCCCAGGATTTTTCCTCTCCAGTCTTACCTCTGCAGCCGATAATGTCACAACACACTATGGCAGATATCCCATCTACCTCATATGCCACATACACACAAGCTTCAAGGCTTCATTCTCTAGCTATACACGAAATTATCCAAAAGATAGAGATAAAGGCCCTGCTCAATTTTCTCTGGTATCCTCACCAATTAACTCTATTGACAGCGACCTTGATTTCCTATTACAAAGGAAAACTCTCGACCTCAAGTCGCTTACTATCCATAAGCCGAAGGGATCCATCTCTCCTGTAATAAGTCCATCCTCTGCAGGAAATATTACTGTGAGGCGTAAAAACAATAGAGGCAATAGACACTTTAGAGGCCGCCCGCGCCAAACTCATACTACCTTAACAAATTTGCCATCTCTTATTGACATTCCTATTTCCTCTCCCATTTCTCCTAGGGCACTTAGAGCATGTATGCCCTCCAATAAGCCCAAATGAATTCTATCCTTTCATTGAATATTAGGGGTTTGGGGGCCCATCCAAAATTCCTCGCTCTAAGAGACCTATTTCATTCATCTAAGTCCAGCATAATTCTCATTCAAGAATCAATGCACTCTGCAACCCAAACTATTGATTATTTTAGGAGGATGTTTCCCTCATGGTATATTGTGGCAACTGATGCAACAAGCAGATCGGGTGGTCTTGTTGTTTTCTGGGACCCAAGGTGGGAAAAATTGAAGGCATTTTCATGCTTGGTGGGTATATTTCTGGTTGGTTACATCAAAGTTATTCTGGTAAGATTTCATATTCTCAATATGTATGCTCCTTACAAGGAGAGGGAAGTTTTTTGGGATACAATGGAGGAATTAGGGATCCTTAATTCACCCTCTCTAATTTTGGCAGGGGACCTTAATTGTACCTTAGGCATAGAAGAGTTGTGGGGACAATTTACGTTCGTAGATAAGATCGCTTAGACGCTAAGAGAAATTATTTATCACATAGTTTAATAGATGTGTGCTGACTAAAAGATGTCCACACTTGGAATAATAGAAGAAGTGGAAACATATATATAGCTAAGCGACTTGAGAGATTTCTTGTCCAAGAAAATATGATAGATAAGATGGGGGATGTTAGATATTTTATTATCAAAAACTTTGTATCAGACCATCACCCAATCATTATTCACTGGCGCAATACTAATACAAGAGTGGGTTTGCCTTTCAAGTTCAACAGAGTTTGGCTAGAAGACTTAAATTTTGATTCCCTTATCCGATTATTCTGGAAGGAAAGAAGAAATACAGAGGAAGGCCTCTCATGCACTGAAAGCTTTATGAATAGGCTTCGAGTTCTTAAAGCAGAGGTAAAATATGGGAAAGGAAGAAGAAGGAGGAACTGAGAAGGGAGTTGTCAGCTATTGAGGAGGAATTAAAATCCTTGCATAAACAAATGGCCACCCATTCCCTTCCTGACAAAGTAAGGGAGAGAATCCATGCTCTAGAACTAGGAAAAAAGAAAATTCTTCAAGTTAGAGAGACGACTTGGAGATTGAAAAGCAAAGCATTATGGATTAAGGAAGGAGATAAAAATACCAAGTTCTTTCATCGCTTTGCCAATTGTAGAAGAAAAAAAAATACAATCTGGAAGATGAATGATGGTGAAGGAAACAATTATAAAAAACCATCGAAAATTACATTTTTGGTGGTTTAAATATTTCAAAAAAGCATACAGTAGAGTGGAAGGGGTGGATGCAGAATCTCAGATATGGGAATTGGATGAATATCCTATAATGTTTAATGATGAGGACAATGTGGAGTTGTTGAAGGAGGTTAAGTAGAAAGAACTGAATTAGACTATTAAATCAATGAAAGGAGATAAAAGTTCAGGTCCATATGGATGGATTGTATAATTTTTTGCTCATTTCTTAGACATCTTCCACGAGGGCCTCTTACATATTGTTGAGGAATCAAGGACGAAAGGCTACATACACCCTCATCTAAACTCAACATATATCTCCCTTATTCCAAAGAAATCAGAGGCACAAACCTTCGGTGATTATCGCCCAATATCACTGTGCAGTCTAACATACAAGATTATCTCTAAGATAATAGCCAATAGATTGAAAGTATCCTTATATAAATTCATCTCACCTAAGAAATATGGATTTCTAAATAATAGAATAATCCATGATGCAGTGGTTGTCGCACAAGAATGCATGCACAATATTAAGTCAAAAAAGATGAATGCAGCAGTAATGAAGGTAGATCTAAAAAAAGCCTATGATTGCTTAGATTGGGGATACCTTAGAATGGTATTGTACAAAGTTGGAATAAACTCAAATATGGCTGAATGGATCATGGGTTGCGTATCTACAGTTTGTTATGCAGTTATAATCAATGGATACCCATCCAAGTTCTTTGTAGCGGGTAGGGGACTTAGACAAGGATGTGCCTTATCCCCCCTTCTTTTTATCCTGGCGATGGATGGACTGAGTTTAAAAATAAAAAAAAGTTGTGACCACTGGTGTATTTGAAGCACTAAAAATCAGCAGTAGTGTCACTGTTTCTCATAGCTTTTTTGTTGATGATATCTTGCTGATGGGCATGATAAACAGACTCAAATGGTATTCACTATCTTTAATCATAAAAAAAGTTTGGGAAGGCCATGGGTCTTGTACAAAATGAACAAAAATCCATCATTCTATATGGATCATGTAACCAGGATGATATCAGATATATCCATAACTGTTTTGGGGTAAATGCAGAAAGTCTAGACAATGGTATGAAATATTTGGGGTATCGACTAAAACCAAGATGCTATAAAAATGTTGATTGGATGTGGTTAGTGGAAAGATTTTATTCCAATATTAAGGGATGGGAACACATATGCTTATTAATGGGAGGATGTATCATCCTCACACAGTCAGTTCTTACACAGTTGGGGATTTATTGGGCACACTTGTTCCGCATTCCACAAATGATTATTAATCAAATGAATCAAGTAATGGAAAGTTATATTTGGTCTGGTGCTAGAAGAGTTGTAAACATCATTTGGTTAAGCTGGAAAAGGCCACTAGACCAAAAATTTTGGTTGGATGGGGTGTTCTAAATCCAAATTTTTTTGGATGGGCACTAATTCTAAAATATTTATGGAGGGGCGTCAATAGTGAAGGCATATGGGGAAAGGTGATCTGGTCCAAATACATGAAGAATAAGGATTTCTCCTTTTGGTTCAGACAAGGAGAAATTGGGAAAAATGTGGTTCCCAGATATGGAATAGTTTTATCAGGGTCAAGTGCATCCTCTTTCAAAACATCTTGTGGTATTTTGGATCTGGTAATAGAATTATGTTGGGAAAAGACTGCATTATAGGAGCAGGAGAGGTGCCACTTGGGACAGTGGAACTAGTACACCATCTGAATAGAAGAGGCATTTATATCCTCAGCCAGCTGATTAGTGACTGGAATGGTAGCATTCCAATTTGGCTTGACTCTTCTCAACTGAACCTTACTGGTTAGTACAAATTGGATTGGATACAGTTTGTTAAAACACTAAAAGAGACGAGGATATGTTATGACAACAAAGGGGATTGCATAGCATGGGCTGTAAAACCAATAAAATAGGAGAGATCGAGGTGGTAGACTGTGATCTCAAAATATGCCTGAAGGAACTATAGAATGTGGAATATTGTTGGTTTCATAGTTATTGGCAAATTAATATTCCAATAAAAATTGTAATTTTCCTTTGGCTAACTTGGCAGAATAAGAATCTCACATGGGAAAACTTACAAAAGAAGAATCATCATGGTCCTGGGATATGTTATATGTGTAGGCACAATGTTGAGGATAATGAACATTTATTCTTACACTGCCATAGATCTGTTAGCATTTGGAAACACTTCACTACCAAGTTGCAGATTCCATTCATACAATTTAATACAATTGAGGAGTGTTTAAAATGGTGGAGCACTCAAAGCAAAAATAGGCAACTGCTCACTTTGGTTGTTTTCTGGGAAATCTGGAAAGATAGAAATCAATTGATTTTTGGTTCCAATATAAGGGGAGAAAATGTAATCTATGAACTCATAGAACAGTGGGTTATATCAGATTAGAATGACCACATTAAGGAGAAAAGGAAGATAGAAAAGGGGGATATTTAGATCACCAACTACCTGGTGGGGTTTCCTGATGGGGCAGTTCAAGGAGGAAGATGTGGGTGTGGAATCTGGATAAAGCTATCAAAAGAACAAGAGTTCTGGATTTACTGGAATGTGGGAGAGGGAACAAGTATGAAAGCAGAAGCTATAGCTTTATGGGGTCTACTATGGTTTATTAAATATTTGGATATCCCTCAAATACAAATTTATGGGGATTCCAAATGTATGATAGATCATGTTAAGGGGAAGAATAACATTCTGCAAAATTCTCTACAAGGTTGGTTGAGGCGTATAAAAAACATATGGAATACCCTTCAACATCCCTCCATTTAGCATATTAGCAGGGCTCACAACAAGAGAGCGGATGAATTGTCAAAAAAAGGATTACTAGCAATAGAAGATGTCATGTATATTCTAATAAAAATAGGATCAGATGAGACAGAAGTAGAAAACCTTAAGCTGTCGGGATAGACCACTGAAGATCTCCACGAAAAAACAGAACATCAATGCAAATAAGTTCCTTGAAAATCTTTTGTATTTTTGTTAAAGTTTTGTACATTTTTGTATTTCGTTTTGTATAGAAAAGAAAGAGGAATGGCTACTTTAATGTAGGTATATACAGAACATGTAAATGATCCCAGATACATCTTAGTTTTATAGACTGACATAGTGAATATCTATGATATATTATGGATAAGGCTGAAAATATATAGATTCATAGACACTGCTTTATATTTAGCAGGCAGTTTCAGAGGTCTTTATAATGAGTATTTACTCTTCTATGTAGTCAGATTGTGGATATCACACGATTTATGAGGACGATTTGTCCTTCATATGTATGTACTGTTTTAATCATAATATAAAACAAATGGTTTTTTCTTGTTGAAAAAAATAGATAAATCTCTTATGCCTAGTTTGCTTGATTAGTATCAAACCCTTACGTGTTTTCAAGGAAGCCATTGCATTGTGAAAGTGTGCAAATAATTGGTGATTGGTACAACGGACGGTGCCATAGTGAAGCAATTTCTCTGTTTGTTATGATTGAATTGCCCAAATTTTACATGATCATTTTTAGATAACATGTAGAGGTGGATTGTGCTCAATCCTCCCATCATCAATTGAGTAGAAAAGGAAAATAATAAAAAAAGTGTTGTTTGTAGGAAGTTTTGATTACCATAAAAGAAATGATTTACTGTAACATGTATTTTTCCATTTTTGTGGGGTTCTATCTTATACACCTCTTGAAATCGAAAACATTTGAAGTTGATCCCTAATGACTTTGTAACTTAAACTTAAACAGATACCTCGAAATGTTGATTGTGACCATAGTGAGGTTTGATCACATAGTAAAACAATTTAAAACAGAAATTATTAAAGACCCAACTTTACATTATGCCAAATATAAAGTTCACCCATTAATTATCATATCTAAACAATCAATATGACAACCTTGAAAGTTTTGTGTTAATTCTAGTTTCATTACTATAGAGTTTAAAAAATATATCAAAATAAAATATTTATTAAATATAAAAATACAAATAATATTGATATTTGATTTTGATTTTCAATCAAAATATTGTTAAATATATTTAAATTTCTATATTTATATTAAAAAATAATATATATAATTTAATATTAAGTTAATTTTATTAATCAAATGTTTCAAAAATATAAAATTAAAATATTAGTATTTATATTTATAATTTTAATTTTTTATAAATATATTAAAATACTATTAAAGATATTTAATATTTAATATTAACATTTAAAATATAATAAATAAAATGTTAATAATCTAATTATGTTAAGGGTTGGTGTGGCGTATGTTAGGTGTTATGTTTGGGTGAACTCGATAGCTTAAATGCCTTTGGTCTCAGTTTCTCATACCAAAAGTTATGCATAAGTTATGCATGTAGTCATTCTAAAACTCACCCAATTTAGTAACCAAAACAAATTGTTACCCATATAAGAATTCAAAAAATAAAAGTAAAATAAAAGATTTATTAAGAAGTCAATTATTACTTATATATTTTATTAGGGACTAGCATAGATCCAATTAATTGTGGATCTACCAAGTGTATAGAGGGATCAAATCCCTCCAAATATAAACAACTTTGTGCAAAAATTTTGCACAGGGAGAGATTTGATTTCTCTCACCTTTTGATAGTTTTAGAGTTAATATGGATCCATGCTGATTTTGAGCATCACAATAATACAATGTTTTAATTAAAGTTTTTAATTTCATATAAGTAGTTGACGTTAAAATATTTTATTTATTAAAATTTTAATAAATTCCCCTTCATATATGGAAATAGAAAAAAGATATTCATAAGACATGATGTAGAGTGTGCACCTATTGATGGAACAAGAATCCTCTCAACCTTCATACATATCTGTGTATTAAAATATTTAGTTGAGATACATTTTATTTATGATTTTGAATAAAATATGTTTTTGTTATTAATATATTTTATTTAAATGATATAGAATAAATTACACATAATGTAATATGAATAATGTTGTTTTCTATCCATCTCTTATAATAAAAAAATGATTTTTTTTCAAATTTTTTATTTTATAATATAAAACTAATATAAAACTAAAATAGCAATTTATATTAATACTAATTTTTTAATGTAATGGTTATTTTTAATTATTTTTAGTATAATATTATGTCATTAGGGTATAAATATTTATTCATTGATACTGCAAAAAAAATCTCAATTCTTTTCCTAAATATTTATATATATTCATAAGTTTTATAATATTCAAAATTAACATTAAAATAAGGTAAAAATCGATTATATAACTCACCCAAAATAGTAAAAATTATTTGTCAATGTAATGGTTATTTTTAATTATTTTTAGTATAATATTATGTCATTAGGGTATGAATATTTATTCATTGATACTGCAAAAAAATTCTCAAATCTTTTCATAAATATATATATCTATTCATAAGTTTTATAATATTAAAAATTAGCATTAAAATAAGATAAAAATCGATTATATAACTCACCCAAAATATATCTTTTCATAAATATATATATCTATTCATAAGTTTTATAATATTAAAAATTAGCATTAAAATAAGATAAAAATCGATTATATAACTCACCCAAAATATATCTATATTTATTTACTTGCAGTCTATCGAAATGCAGAAGCCCCAGAGACAAAAGGAAGTTTGGATAGCATTGAGAGAATCTATATTGGAGATAGATAACTAATAAAAAGCATACCATTTACTGGAATATGTCCCTCATACGGAAGGAAGTTGGCGTAGCATTGAGAAATCGAGAAAGAGGCAAATAGAGGCCAAAAGATAACCCTGGGCACTTTCATATTACATGCAACTTGCTCCGTGCCATGAAGGCGGCGTCTGTGATGATGAACATGATGGGTGGACATGATAGTGATTTCTCTTTAGCAGTTCTAAGGAGGTGCAGTGGGTGGACATGTTAATTGCAGGGAAGCAATTAACACGGCCGGGTTTGAAGTGCGTGCATGTTCAGGTGGTAAGCCATATGGAATAGAAAAAAAACGAATTCCTTGTCCATGCTGCTCCAGCTCGGGATCGTTTCTGGAGACAAGAGAATTAGCGTCTTTTGAAGCTTCCACCATGCGTTTCCGTGTCCACTCAGTGTTGACGAAAGTGACACGCTCCCCTATTTTAGCGAATTGGTAAGGTTACGTTATCGCCATCGATATCAACTTGCTTTTTGTGATCAATTGAATGGTTGCAGGCGAACCTTGGGTTTATGGCGAGGAGATGTGATGCTCCTCGACCTCTGAAGTCATTGTCAATCTATCAAACAAGTAGGTAATATAATGCCAATTAAGTTATGCTTTGTTGATAAGGTTTCAGAAAATTGGCAAAAAATGGTTAAGGTTTCAGGTTGAAAAGCGTATTTCATTTACACACGGAATGTTATGTTCATTTGTCCCTTTTCCAATCTTATGTTCATTGTTCATTTACGCTCTCTTATTTGCAGTCTGATGCTAGAACCTTATGTTATGGTTAGTAAGTTTATGCTATAGTCTTATTGTTATGATATTTAGGGTTGTGTGGTTAGAAAACATATAAAATATCTCATGACGTTAATACGTATGGTACACGACTTTCCTATGGGAATGCTTGTCGGCCATGTAATGCTATCCTTGGCTATTTCAAATTTATTAAAAGTTATTTTTGTTAATATAATAATTATAAAAAATTATGTAATAAAAAATTGTTCATTTTAATATGTAAACATGTTGTAATGTAATATTTAATATTTAGACTAAATCAAATTACATAAAAATAAAATAGATTAAATTTTTAAAAATACAATTAAATAATTTTTTTTGGCTAAAATAAAATAAAAATAACCTTATAAAAATTGACCATTGTATTGAGAACCCGTGGCGTTCACGTGGAATCTAGTTTATCTAAAGGGTAAAATTAAACCAACATAGATGTATGTTAACTTCATATTTACCAATCATTGAAAGGGATCAAATCTCTTCATATACAAATCTCTTTTAGAGTGAAAGGAAGACATGGTAAATCGAGAATTAAAATAAATCTATGCTAGTAGTATATATTATATGATTGATTATATTTATTGTTGAAATTGAATATAGTAAAGAGTAAGAGAACATATAAACATCTCATAATGTCGATGTTAGAATTAATGGAGAAAGCTAAACTGAGACTACTGTTATGATGATAATAGGATTGAGACTCTAATCTTAGACCTTAGATCCTACTATTTAAGGAGTGGTTGAAACCATCATGATTGTGAGAAAGCCTATATATACTAAGCTGTTCTCCTGATTGTATACAGGGTGTGTATGTGTGAAGTGCTTGGGCACTCTGGAGAGCCACTTAATTAATAGAACATTGATTTTTATCATGGTATCAGAGCTTCAATGTGGAGAGCGTGAGCGAAGGATCTGCATGTTTTAGGTGCATAAGCGCGCAGACCCACTGTGGAACTACACACATTTTTTTATCTCGCCAGTCTTCGCAGCTATCAAGTGTACATGCGCGATGATCTTCGCGAATGCGTGGTGTGAAATTGCATCGACCCTCGACAGAGTAAATCTCTGCGCGAAAAGGCTGAGTGGTATTTTGTTTATTATTTAGTTGCATGATATGTGAACAAGCTGACGGAGAAAGTGTGTGGTGGAAGGTGATTTGAGCAGCGAATCTATGTGAATCTAGAAAGATATTCGTTATTGCATTGTTTAAATCTGTAAGGCCATACACACATTTCTTGTAGGAAATGGTCACGACCATACATTACACAAGGGTTTGAAGACTGACTGCATAAGCACCATGGATCAGGAAAGGGCCTTTGTATTGAAAGTTGAAAGGCCGATAGGCCATACTTATCAGCGGCGAGGGACGAGGTTCTACGGCTTAGTGAAAAGCCATATAATTATCACGCTTTATGACAGAGCCGACGTCCTTTGCAAACAAGGCGTTGACTAGTCATATTCCCTCCAGGAAAGAGTTATTTGGCATTAGGTGTTGGACAAAACTCCTAATTCAATTTTTTGGTCCAATACCACAGTCACTTTAAATTCACGCAAGTGGAATGGGCGTATGGGTGGCAGGTGTGAGGCCGAGAAGGTTTTGTCTTGATTGCGAACAAACAGTCTGAGGCTAGCACTGCATTGATCATGAATTGGTGGTGCAGTGTGGATTCAATTGCTGGTGCCTTCAATCATTGTAGATTCGTGGTGTCGTGAATAGGTGGATGTGAAGCGTAAAAGAGTGAAAATTGCTACATGGTAGGAGGAGGGCGGTTGATTTCAGAACATTGGTTTACGTTTTCAGTGGTAGCTTGCTCATCCATGTGGTAATGTTTCTCTTGTAGCAGATTTGTCTTCAAAAATTTAATTGTTTTGAGTAACCTAGAATGTGCAAGTTGTGGAGATCTGAAAAACAATTTGGAATTTTTTTTTTTAATTATTATATGTCACAGAAAATGCGAATTTTTTTGCTGATTTAAACCCATTTTGAGAAAGATGTGCATCATAATTAGATACCAATAGCATTTCCAGCTAGTGAGAGGTCGTTTAGTCGCTCATCACCTAAGCTGAGGGCACTAAGACCTACGTGGCAAAGAATCTACAGTCTACAAGGTTCTACAGTTGAAGAGCTGCCAAAGGGAGAAGTTTCCCGCCTGCGTGGTAACGGGGTTGTTGGAGCTCGTTAGAGGACCATGTGGAGTCGAAAAGGAATCTCAAAGCGAGATAAGCTAGACTTTAACAACATGTCTTTATTTGAAGATATTTTTAATTATGATGATGATCTTTTTCTCATGTGGGCATTTGGCATTAACATGGGTAGTATATTCGAATCAGAAGAAATTTCATAAAAACTATGTGGTTCTGTTGATGACCACGAGAATCAAGGGGCACAGTCTATTGTGCAAGATTCACAAGTTGATCTTCAAGAAGGGTGTGAAGAGGAACAAATTTTTGAAGATCAATGGGATTGTAGGTTTTAACCCTGTACAGAAATTACCTGCATACGAATTCTTAAAAAAAGAAAATAAACAATGCGAGAGCATAACCCATAAAACACATATGCACAGAGATTTTTCCTTGGATCCCAAAACCAGGACTACCAGCTTGATTTTTCATTATGTTCCTTTCAATGTTACAATACATATTTATACATGCCGAAGCATCCAATACCATGGACCGAAAACCATCGCGTCCAATACCATGGACCGAAAACCATCGCATCCAAAAAACATGTGCAAAAATCATGCACAAAACCATAGGTGGGTCCGCCCAACCTAACATATGGTCCAAAACCATAAAGTGGGGTTATGGGTGCCCTTCAAACCCCCTATTAACTACGTGGAAAGAATATAACACAACCCAACAATCTCCCACTTGTTGTTTTCTTTCCACAAGGGGCCACAGGAGAGCTTAGTCATTTTTTCAGCCCTGAGATTCCATTGCTTCTCTACACCAAGAGAACTTCTCAGAGCTCACAAATTTTGTCAACGCATCTGCAGTATTCTTCAAAGTGTCCACCTTTACCAACAACACCTTTCTGTCTTCTATCATATCCCTCACAAAGTGATACTGAACATCAATGTGCTTTGTCTTTGAATGATAAGCAGGGTTCTTTGCCAAGAAAATTGCACTTTGGCTGTCACAGTCTATTCTTATAGCTCCCTGTACTAACCCCATACTTGAACACAATCTCTGCAACCAAACTACTTCCTTGCTTGTATGATTGGCTACCATGTATTCTGCCTCTGTAGTTGATAGTGCCACTACAGATTGTTTCTTACTCATCCAACTGATTGCACCTGCAAATAGGTTAAACACATACCCACTTGTAGATCTTCTCTGATCCAGATTTCCAGCCCAGACTGCATCAACAAAGCCATGAATATCCAACACTCTGTCCAATCCTGGTCTTCCTTGGTAGCACAAACCATAATCACTAGTGCCACGCAAATACCTGAAAACCCGCTTCACTGTTGTTCAGTGCTCCTTCCCAGGTTTTGACATAAACCTGCTCAATACTCCCACTGCATGTGCAATGTCTGGTCTAGTACAGACCATTGCATACATCAGGCTACCCACTGCACTTGCATATGGAACACAGGACATGTCCTCTTCCTCTTCTTGTGTCTTGGGACACTGTTCAGCAGATAACCTCACACCTACAGGAATAGGAACCTTCACCGGTTTACTATCCTGCATATTAAACCTCTGGAGTATTGTCTCGACATACTTCCTCTGGTTTAACCAGAGCTTCCTCTTTGACTGATCTCTTTTAATTTCCATGCCCAAAATATAGTTTGCAGCACCAAGATCTTTCATGTCGAATTTGGAGGACAATTGGGTCTTCAAATCCTGGATAATTTCTTTGTCATTTCCAACCAGCAACATATCATCCACATACAAGACCAGATAAATAATACGGTCACCAATTAATTTAAAATACACACAATGATCTACTTTGCTTCTGGTGAAGCCAAGTCCCCGTATAAATGTATCAAATTTCTGATACCACATCCTTGGTGACTGTTTTAACCCACACAGAGACTTCTTTAACTTGCATACCAGTTCTTTCTTACCCTTCACCGCAAAGCCTTCAGGTTGCTTCATGTAGATTTCCTCTTCCAAATCCCCGTGAAGAAATGTTGTCTTCACATCCATCTGTTCTACCTCAAAATCAAAAGCAGCAGCAACAGATAAAAGTAATCTAATAGAAGTTACCTTGGAAACAGGAAAAAAAATATCACCAAAATCAATTCCCGGCACCTGGGAATAACCTTTTGCTACCAACCGAGCTTTGTATTTCTCCACCTTTCCTTCTGCATTTGTCTTCTTCTTGAACACCCATTTGCTGCCAATGGGTTTCCTTCTAGCCGGCAACTCCACCAGATCCCAAGCCTCATTTTTGTGCAAAGATGCCATTTCATCGACCATGGCCTCTTTCCAGAGTTTTCCATCCTCTGAATCCACTGCTTCCTTCACAGTTCTGGGATCATTATCAGTAACAGACAAAGCAAAATTTGAACTGAAAGCAGATGGACTATACCTTTCTGGCTGTCTTCTTTCTCGAACTGATCTTCTCACAGCCGGAGTTTGTGGCTCTTCATCTTCTGATTCCTCCTCTGCTGCAGAGTCTGATTCTTCCTCCTTTGGCCCAAACTCTATCTTCTCAGGTTCCTTTGGTTGGACTTCATGTTGAATAACATCTTTTACCTCTCTGAACAACAAATCTTGGCTGTACACAACCTTCCGTGTGACTGGGTTCCAAAGCTTATAACCCTTTAAACCATCCTTATACCCAATAAAGATGCACTTTTCAGATTTACTATCCAACTTGGTTCGTTTCTCCTTTGGAACATGTACATATGCATCACATCCAAATACCCTTAGATGTGAAAGAGAGGGTTTCTTACCAGTCCATACTTCTTGTGGAGTCTTATCCTCCAACGCTGATGAAGGTGATCTGTTGATCAGGTAACATGCAGTATCCACCGCCTCTACCCAGAATTCCTGTCCTAACCCGGCACCACTGAGCATGCTTCTTGCCCTTTCCATCAACGTCTTGTTCATTCTTTCTGCGACTCCATTTTGCTAAGGTGTATATGGAGTAGTCTTCTGCCATGCTATACCACACTTCTTACAAAATTCTTCAAATTCCTTGCTGCAAAATTCTCCACCATTATCTGTCCTCAGCACCTTTATCTTCTTCTCTGTCTGATTTTCCACCAGAGCCTTAAATTCTTTAAACCTGTCAAAGACTTCAGATTTCTTCTTAAGAAAATATATCCATGTATTCCTTGAGAAGTCATCTATGAATGATACATAGTACACAGACTTACCCAGTGATGGAACCTTCACAGGTCCAAACACATCACTGTGCACAAGCTCTAATATATGTTTCGTCCTCTTACCACCAGAGGGGAAACTCACCCGATTCTGCTTCCCATATACACAATTTTCACAGAAATCAAAATCTAGAGAGCTATTATTCATACCCTCTACCATACCTTTACCATGAAGTATTTGAAGGCCCTTCTCTCCAATATGTCCAAGCCTTTGATGCCACAACATGGTCTTCTCTCCAGAGACCACTAGATTCTCTACTCCATTTTCAAGAATCATAGAACTATTGCACCCATCAACCACAGTGCTACCTTGCAGCTTGTACAGAGTTCCAATCCGAACTGCCCGCATTAATATCAGTGCTCCTCAAACCATCTTGCAGGTATCTTTCTCGAACACTGTCTTTACACCTGCATCATCCAACTTGCTTACAGAAATCAGATTTCTGGCCAATGCAGGAATATGTAGAACACCCGGAAGTGTTCTAACCCTTCCACCTTGCAACTTCAACTTTACTTTTCCCCGACCAATGATTCTAGCCTTCCTATCATCTCCTAAGAAGACATCACCACCATCGTATTTCTCATACTCGCTGAACCACTCTCTATGGCGAGTGAAGTGAAAGGATGCACCTGAGTCAATCAACCATGCCTCATGATCTACATGTGTACTTGAAGAAGCCAAGTACACATCCCCACCTTCATCTGAGGTGGTTTTCGCCTCTGCAGAAGGAGCATCATCAGATCCCTTTCCTTTATTAGGAGCTTTAGATTTACAATCCCTTCTGTAGTGCCCTTCCTTTCCGCATTTCCAGCACACTACCTTTGTAGGTTTTCCTGGAGATTTAGATCTCCCTCTAGATTTAGATCTCCCACTCGATGACTTATTTTTGTTTCTGTTTTGGGACCGTCCTCGTACAGACAAGGCATCACCATTCTGGTTGTCCATATTTTTCCGTCTCATCTCCTCCGTCAGCAAGGCTGAGACTATTTCATCAAACTGCAAAGCAGTTGCATTGCTACCTATTGCAATAACCAGACTATCCCACGAATCTGGTAGAGAACACAACAGACTGATGCACTTATCTTCATCTGATATTTTAATATCAACAGATAATAACTGAGTTACCACAGTATTAAATGCATTCAGATGCTCTGTCACCGAGTCTCCATCTTTCATCCTCATGTTATATAGCTTTTTCCGCAGGAATAGTTTATTCACCAGAGACTTAGATTGGTACAAAGTCCCTAACTTGACCCACAAAGCCTTTGCCGTAGCTTCCCCTGATACATTCAGCAATACTGAATCCAAGACACACAATTGTATTGTGCTCTTTGCCTTCCGATCCAACTTCTTCCATTCTTCATCGGTCACTCTCGATGGTTTAGTACCTGGATCTACCGCAATCCACTAATCTTTATCCACCAACAGATCCTCCATCTTGAGTTTCCACAACTCAAAATTCTGACCATTGAACTTCTCAATCTCTATCTTTCCACTGCTCGCCATCTTCTTTAACCACCAGAATCGATCTCACAGATCTCCCACTGAACAGGGTCTACCACGGGCCCGAGCGAAACCCCTCAGCAACAAAGGTGTCCCCTTGAAGCCAAAACAGCTCTGATCCGAAATGTAGGTTTTAACCCTGTACAGAAATTACCTGCATACGAATTCTTAAACAAAGAAAATAAACAATGCGAGAGCACAACCCATAAAACACATATGCACAGAGATTTTTCCCTGGATCCCAAAACCGGGACTACCAGCTTGATTTTTCATTATGCTCCTTTCAATGTTACAATACATATTTATACATGCCGAAGCATCCAATACCATGGACCGAAAACCATCGCGTCCAATACCATGCACCGAAAACCATCGCATCCAAAAAACATGTGCGAAAATCATGCACAAAACCATAGGTGGGTCCGCCCAACCTAACATATGGTCCAAAACCAAGTGGGGTTATGGGTGCCCTTCAAACCCACTATTAACTACGTGGAAAGAATATAACACAACCCAACAGGGATGAGCCAGATGAAGCTGATTGCAAAGATGTGGCAGAAGAAAACAAAGCTGGAGAAAATTTAAATTGTGATGATCTCATTAATATTTTTGTGTGTGCAGATGTTACCAACAACAACAAGGAAAAAGTAACGAAGTTTGAAGAAGAATTGAAGTTTCTTGAAGCATGGCTTGAAACACCATGTCTTTATGAAGTTAACACAGAAGTTGCATCAATGAATGATGAAGACATCATCGTTGACATTCAGATGGTTGACACCAGAAATAGTGAGAGGGAAAATTCTCCTATCCAGCCTGTCATAATCTTGAGAAGGGCGAGAATAAGAATTCAAGCTTTCCATCACTGGGGAAGAAATGAGGTGAAGATACATCACTACTTCATGGCAAGGAAAGTGAAGATGAAGCCTCAACTCAAGATGAACAAGTATGGATTTTCAAGCAAGAATACTAAAATGAAAACCTTTGTTACCAAGTTTGTCATGTTTTATTTGTAAGCCCAGCTAAGGCTAGACCAGTAGGCATATGTTATTTTTTCAGTACGCTTTCTCCATTAAGGGGGAGTGTTAGAATTAATGGAGAAAGCTAAACTTAGATTACTGTTATGATGATGATAGGATTGAGACTCTAATCTTAGACCTCAGATCCTACTATCTAGGGAGTGGTTGAAACCATCCTGATTGTGAGAAAGCCTATATATACTAGGTTGTTCTCTTGATTGTATACAGGGTGCGTGTATGTGTGAAGTGCTTGGGCACTCTCCAGGTATCTTACCTGGAGAGCCACTTAATTAATAGAACATCGATTTTTATCAGTCAATATGTATGATAGACAATTTTTATATGCCAACACTTCCATGTAATGTTATAATCTTAAAATCTATATGTAAATAATACTTGCAAAAGCTATTTTATCAAAATCATATATATATATAAAATATATATATCAGAAAAATGATATTATATACTATATGAATTAATTATATTTATTATTGAAATTAAATTTAGTGAAAATATAAATAATATTTTATTCTAGTAATGTTATTTTTGGATATTTTTGTTGTGTATGTGGTGGGAGGATTATATTCAATATTTCTACTGGGCATTTCAGTCATCATGAAGGATCAAACCAAGGAGAATTACAAAGAGGGAAATTAGGGCTATACAAATGCAAAGAGCGAAAAGAGGAATGCTAAATTTAACATGTCAAGAGAAACATTAGATTTCAAATGTAAAACATCAACCTAGTCACTAAAAATAACTAAGAAATTGTAAAAAAATTACAACTAACTAATTAATAAATATAAAGGTGAAAAGATAAGCGAAATTTTGTTTCAATTAAAATTATAATTAATTTGATGGGGGCGCTAAATGGGGAATATTAACAAAAGAAGTTAATAAGTCTCTTGAAATGAATTAAAAACATTTAAATCCAAAGAGTGGGACATTGAAGCAAGGATAAAAGTGTAATAAAAGTGTATTACAGTAAGAAGACATATGGGGCGGGGAGGAATTAAATAAGAAATTAATCTGAATTTCTATTTCAGCGAGGAGTGATCCTCTAAGAAGCCTACAACCCTTCTCTCTAGAGCTATGGTTTCACCCTATTTAAAGTATCACTCATTACATCTATAAAATATTAGCCAAATAAACATAAAATCCTCCTGAAATCCTACAAAAAATTAAAGAAATTATTCAAACATCCCAAATATCAATTAGACCCATTTTCGAGCTCTCGAGTTTATAAAATTTCATGCCCATGAACAAATTCATATGTAAGTGAAACATCTATAGCTCTGGATGGCTTTACGATGCAAAGGAGAATATGGTTGACTTGACGTGGGTGTAGGTTTGTGCAACAGATGGCAAACCAGGATAGCCCCACATAGCTCAGGCCTGGGGCTACTGTTTCACCCTAACCCTGCATTAGCAATATGGTATTTGTGTTTTTTACTGTGTTACTGTGCAGGTTCTATCAGCTCCTACTTTGCACCCTCTGTTTAGGTTTGGAACCCTTTCGCTTTCACCCTATAGACCCTTGGCGGTTACAGGCAGCTGGCATTTGCGAGCCCCCGACAGCTATGGACCTCGATCTTGTTGATTACTCGGAGGACCTGCTGCCGGAGGGAGCTATCTGGTTGTCGCCTACAAGGAGGACCGCGTTCCGTTTAGTAGTGATCTGAATGAAGCCATCGCTGACCTTCCTCCAATCTTAGGGTCTTGAAACCACCCGATTATCTTGCTGGACGAGCCCCCAACATGGTTGTCCCTGTCCATCTCGCTGTCGTCACTGTCCTCATTAGGGTTTGCTTCTAGTTGCCTAAACCCTAATTCCCTGAAACCCTAGGCTGACCCTTCTCAGTCCTTTTCTTGCGAACCCTCTTCCGTTTTGGTCAGCTCGTTAGCCCCATCAACATCGGTGACTCCGTCCTCGTCGCATCTTCCTGACCCTCATTCTGGAAGCTTCACAATCATTCCACCCCTATTGGACGCCCTCCCATCTACATCTTCCCCTCGTCCTGAGGCCCATTCTGTCCCCGAGCTAAGCTCTGACCCAAAGGAGTCCTTACCTAAGGAAGCGAGACCCCGTAAGAAGGCCTGGTGCTTCAGATCTAAAATCGACGATGTTTTTCTGTGGCTAGAGGAAGATATTCAATTGGCGGAATCCATGGATATTGCAGACAGAGTACTGGTCGAAAGGATTTATGGTAGGAGCCATTCGGCAGAGCGGTTAAAAGCTTGGGCCTCTGAAGTCTGGGGACATCACCTAGCAGACCTTCCGACTGTCCAGACCTTTGTTAGGGGTTGGTTTGCATTCAGGTTTGCTAGACCAGACCATACTAATTGGGTATTATCTTCTTATTGGCACTTCGAACATGCTCTTGTTCTATTGAAGTGTTGGTCACCCCTCTCTGATCCCGAATTAGAGCAAATAGGGGTCGACCAAATTTGGATCACGCTGCCAGGGCTTCCCCCCCACTTTTTTTCATAGGATATTTTCAAGCACATCGGCAATTCCCTCCGCACTTATATGGGGTTTGATAAATCCTACCTCACTACTGGTAAGATGGCTTATGCCAAAATTTTGGTGCACATGGATACAAGAGGAGGACTGCAGGAGCACATCACCATCCAATGGCGGAACTATACTAGGAAGCAAATTCTAGATTATGAAGGGGTACCCTACAGATGTTGACGCTACCACAAGGTTGGCCATATGTTTAGGGACTGCTCGCTGAATGCCAAGGGGGGACAGACGCCTTGCGATCTTGCTACAAACACTGATACTTCTCAGGATCCTCCCCAGCATGCATAGGAAGCTGAGGAGTAGCCACCGCAAGCTGTAGCTGAGGAAAGAAGGGAAGCAGATCTTGGTCCCAAGAAGAAGCGAGGAAAATATCCACTATGTCCAACCTCTCCTCCACTGACGAGAGCTCCGAAAACTTCAGGGGATGCTTTCATCGTGGGTACGGTTTTCTTTTCCTCCCCTACTACTTTCTCTGTATCTGATATTCTGTCTTCTTGATATGTGGTTTCACAAGTTAGTATCCCCCCCTCTTTGAATGTTTCCCCTCATCCATCTTCCTCCTCCCTGGTCTCCCTCCCTCTATCCAGAACCTCCCAACAATCCCTAATCAACCAACACTGTTCCATTGTGCCCCCACCCCGTGTTTACCCCTCTCCACAACCCTCCCTTCAGGTGGCCCTTTCTTCCCCACAGCCCTCTCCCCCCCCTGCACTGACCACCGCTACCCTAGTCGCTCCAAATTTTGATCGCATGGCTATGATGCGGTAGGGTTTGGTGTGGTTCCTTTTCCCTATCTTCCTGAGCTCCCTCGGGGTCGACCCTCCTCCTTAAGCAGGGCAAGTATTCCATGGGGCCTTAGAGCAGAGACAACCGTACCCCACCCCCCCATGAAGATGCTCTCTTTCAATTGCCATGGGATGGCTAGTCCAGGGAAACAACTAGCCCTGAGGCACTTTTTCTCTTCGGAAGCTGTCGAAATCATTTTTATGCAAGAAACCCTAGGTATAGCTTTCTCTATCTCCTCTATCTTTAAATCCTGGCTCTCGAGTTGGTCTTTCCACTCCCTCAATATAGAGGGATTACCCTGGGTATCTGCTCTTGCTCTACCAAACTTATTAATGTCTAGGGAGGCAATGGCTTCCTGGGAGCAGATATCTACTCATCCTCCCTAGAAGCCAACTTCAGATTCATCAACATATATGGCCCCTGCTGAGAGAGGGTTGATTTCTGGAGGAAGTTGCTATCTTCATCTATCATGCAACTTGACAATATTATCCTTGGAGGAGACCTGAATTTCTCTATGGGGTTTGTGGAGTCATAGGCGAATTAGGCACGAGTGGACCCTCTATCTATATTTTTTAAGAGTCTGTTGGATAATCATAACCTCATAGACATCCCTTTAGAGAAAATTAAGGCACCTGGAGGAACAATAGAGCTAGGGAGGCCAGCTTGGCAAGGAGGCTTGATCGTTTTCTCATCAAAGAAGCTCTGGCTAATAGTGGTATTCACATTAGACAATGGGTCGGCTTGGGAGGGTTATCAGACCATAGGCCCATATACCTGGAAATCCAAGATGTTGTCAAAAAGCCCAAGGCTCCCTTTAAATTTAACTCCACCTGGCTAAAGGATGTCGACTACACGAAGGTAGTGGGAGATTTTTGGAAGGCTCACCTAGTGGACACAGAGGGTAACATAGCAGAAGGCTTTGCTCGCAACATGCAGGCATTGAAATCCCTCTCAAAAGAGTGGGCTCAAAGGAAAAGAGAACAGGAGGAGCAAGTGCTCAAAGCAGCAGAGGAGGCAATCGCATCAATGGAAGAAGGTACTGGAGGGATCATAGAATCCCAGGAACAAAAGGACAGGATGGCCTCTCTTCTTCAAAAACAGACTCAAATTCTGAAAGACAGAGAGGAGAGTTGGAGACTTCGTAGCCGTGCTATATGGCTCAAGGAAGGAGATGATAACACCAAATTTTTCCACAAGCATGCAAATGGAAGAAAGGCAATTAATACCATCTAGGAGCTCAAAGATGGTCAAGGATGCCCTGTGAAAACCTTCAGCGAATTGGCAGGCCTGGCAAATACTCATTTCAAGGGCATATACAAAGAACCTCCCATTGCCACCCTGGCCGAAGTCATGCGAATTGCACAGTCTTTTCCCAGATTTTTGGATCAGGAGGTAGAGCAAGACCTAATAAAGGAGGTAACCCTTGGAGAGCTGGAAGCAACCCTTAAGTGGTTAAAGAAGGACAAGAGCCCTAGACCGGATGGATGGACAGTTGAATTCTACTCTGCTTTCTTCGAAACCCTTGGGTTGGACCTCTTAAGACTGATAGAAGAATGTTGTAGGAAGGGAAGGATGTGGGAAAGCCTCAACTCCACGTTCATAGCTCTTATCCCTAAATCCGATAACCCTTCGACCTATGATGATTTCTGGCCTATCTCCTTATGAAATTGCATATATGATGGTCCTCATAAATTGGTAATTATATGGGCTCATTTTACCTCCTAACCTAGTCAAATCAACCATTCTCTTAGCTTATTGTATGATTTTCTGATAATATTTATGCTTATAGAATGAGTTGAGTTAGGTATTGTGCCATGTGGTCTGACATGTATTTAATGCAGATTGCTGATGGATTTTGAGGTCCAAGTCAAGGATCCAGTGGACAAATGGTAGCAATAACTCAAAGTGGACAAAGGAGAGGACTTATAGGAGGGAATTCCCCTCATTTACTACTCCTCACTTTTAATTCCCCTTCATTCAGCTCAGAGTACAAGCAGTTGAATCATGCACTAGAAGGCAACCAAGCAAGTGGAGGATGACTAATGATTATCTCGAGTTTTGGGAGCCAAGCCTCTCTGATTTTAAGGAAGCTATTGATAGCTTCATTTGTATAAGTAGAAGGGCCTAGGGCCTCACTAGGGTCAGATTTTTGCTTATGTAAACTTTGCTCCAACTTCAAGCTTATTATTTTGTGACAGTTTCATGTAATCTTGCTATTGATTTGAAAATAAAGATGGAATCCTTTTTGAGCTAGCACTGAGTTACCTCAAAGGGATGAAGCTCTTTGTTTAGGGCCTAATCCAAGCAGCCAAGCTCCTATTTACTTGTATTTGTATGTTTTATTTCAATTTGTAGATTAGTTTCTTGTTAGATGTATTTCTTTTATGATTAAGAATAGGTTGTTTTTGATGATTCAGTAGTTTTCTCCATTGTTGCTTTCTATAGAAGGTTAAACAGTGATCAGCGAAGACTCAAAAGGCTAGTGATAGTGCCTTGTCCTCTCTTCCTCGACCATGATTTGAGGCAAAGACCCTCTTGCTTCCACAAAAACACAGATTTTCCTCCTTCATAGGACTTCTAGTGTTTGCAGCTTTTTAGTAGTTTAATAGTGCAACTTTTCTTTGCTTTAGATCTTCTTCATCATACTCACTTCTTGATTTGTAGTAGTCTTCTTTCATGCTTTCCTTTCCTACAACATTTCTCAGCATTTCCTTTCATAGATCATAGTTTAGACCATTTTTATGCAAAAATCTATTTTTCCTAAATGCATTCATTTCACTTATTGCTTGATTTACTTGGTTAACTGTCTATTTCTTTGCAGTATATCTCTTCCAGTAGTAGGCTAGATTATCAGCAATCACACCCTCCATCTGATCCATTCCCTATAGGTCTCCCAAATCTCACCTCAATTATGCCCTAGTTTGCTGCATTTTTTCCATAGAACTTCTTCCTCTATCCGTGAGCAAACCTAGTCATCGTTTTCTCTCTTAGTGACTCATGGTAGACCTTAGGTGCCTTAACAACTCATTCCAACCTTCATCCACCTTTTTCACCCACTCTCACACCCTCAAAATACTGGAAACTACTCTCAGCCTCCTCTTGTAGGCCTCCTGTAGATTCCCTATTTTCCTCCTGTAGATTTCTTGTGTCCTCCTGTAGATTTTCTTGTAGGCTTTCTTTTGAAGGCCGAGTGTGGGAAAAGCCTCCAAAAGGCCACTTGAGACCTCCTAGGACCCATCCACACCATCCTACATCTTCTCAAGTCCCAAAACCACCCTTCAACACCACCTATTCGCTGCCACATTCACACACAATAAATTACATGCATGTCAATTTCACATAAAAATACATAAAAATCCAAAAATATGTATTTTTCTTATTTACTTCTAGAAATAACATAGTTAGATGTTGTTTACTTCCTTGAATAGGTAATGGCATTCCTTTCATGGTTTTCATAGCGCTTTCTGCAAAAGTAGAATTAGTTGGTTAATTAGGGTTCACTAGGTTTGCTTTACATTTCAGTCTTTCTCCTTTCTGCAGTTAGAATAGCATCTATATTTCTTTCCTTTCATCACATATAGAGCTTCTTTTGGAATCCATAGAAGTTGGCTCAAGCTCCTAGTGATCTTGTGATGGCTGACCAAGTGACAACGTGCAGTGAGGACTAGTACTTGTGCATACAACACCAACACTTCCAAGTTTGTTACGAACTACCGGGTCAATAAGAGTAAAGTAGGTAGCCCAGGAGTTACAGCGTTATTGCTGTAATATTGGTTTTTATAGACATTTTTGTGCCTCGCAGCATGGAGCATGAAATGTCAATAAATACAGGGATCCTCAGTCCCTAAACATGTTGTTCTTACCCCTAAAAGAACAAGGTCATCAAACAACAGCACTTCCAATCAGTTCTCCACCTGAAAACACTTCAAAACAGGCTAATTTTGGATCATGTCAGATGCTCCACTGAGCATCTGCGCTGGAATGCAACTGCTCCTCCTTGTACCTGCGTTGGAAGTCAAATCTAATGAAGGCTACCTGCGCTGGGCGAGATTGGCCAAGTGGCACAGTCATTCTGCAAAGTGTCAACTGCCCAGGAAGCTTCCAAACTGACACTTGGTTCATGAGATTCGCCCTGTGATGAGTAAGAGGTACTTGATCACCATGTGTAAGCAAGGATCTCCAAGTGGACTCAAGAATTGAAGATTAACTGAAGAGGGAGAGGACACTAGTCAGCTCTATGCCAGCCTCAAGCTGACTCATCCTCTCTTCTTCTCTCCTATATATAGAGCTCTTCTATGAGGTCTAAGAAGGCGAGAATTTTGTGTAAAGCAAGGAGGTGCTGTTGGTTTACAGTCAGAGCTATTGGGTGATTGTTTTACTAGAGGTGAAGAGGAGAGTTCTTGCTGCTGGGGAGGTGCTGCTGGATTGGAGCCATCATTGGTTGTAACCTTCTCAGAACCCTGTTACTTCTATCAATAAAGTTTTGCATGTTCTCCTATATACTTGTATTGCATTGATGTATTGTATTTACATGTATATTTGATTCACTCTAATCCATGCATCAGTTATGAGTACATGTATCTTGTAGTTTCCTCTCTTGTTCTGTGCAGGATCTGTGTGTAGCTGGACCGGCAAAGAAAGCAAGGAGCTGGGAACAAGAGACAAAGAGAGAGGATAAGGATCGACTAAGCGAAAGACACCAGGTTGGTTAATCTTTTCTTCCTTCTCTCTGTACTTTCATAAAGGAAAATATCAAAGATTTACTTTCAGTTGTTGCTAAAGACTGTCACCTTTAGAGTAGGGATAGGGTCATCCGAGTCGGATACTTTTCCCCACAACAAACTGGCGACTCCGCTGGGGAGCCTAGTATCTTGTTGGTGTTTGTAGTACCTTTGCTATTCATTTCCTGAAGAAAAGAATACCAAATCGAAAAGCTTTTGACTATATCAAAAGCGAAGTAGAGGGGCTGCTACTCTTGCTCATTTTCTGAGCAGATTCATGATTTGAAGAGCTGATCTACAAAAGACTCTTGTACTCTTTGTGATAGATTTTCATCCTCTTGATCATCCCTTAGCTTGTACTTGACCTATAGCTTTTTATTTCAGCAAAAACAGTGCATTTTTGAGCTTTTTATGACCCGGAAATCCTTGTAAACGCAACTCTCGTGTCTCAGTGCAGGCTGTCCACAGGCAATCTGCATTTTAGCGCAGGTACTCCCTTCGGGAACTGCGCTGAGAGTCAATTTGACAGACCAGAGCCTGCGCTGATCCAGTTAGGCTATGTCTTCCTGAGGTTTCCCATTGTGTCTTAGCCCTGTTTTCACTGTTATTTTGCTGCTGATTGCTTGTCATTTGTACTTGCTGTAAACCAACTTTCCTTGACATTATTCCACCTCAGTTGTGTGATGAAACTGTGATTGTTCTTTCAGTATTTCTTGTTTCAGTTACAGTTTCCCATTGTGAAAAGCGAACCTGTATAGCTGTGGCCTCTTAGATCCTGAACTGTAAAAGTGTCTTTGTGATCTTAAGAGCTAGTTTTATTGTTGTTCATGGCTGTTTGAGTTTGTTTGTTTTTTCATCTTATGGTTTGAATTCATACATTTTTAGTGTCGAAACAAGTACCTGTAAGGCGTCTTTTGATTTTAGACAAAACTTGTTTGTTTACGCTTCAAATTGAATTCGGAATTATACAACAGTTTCGTTTTTGTCTTACATCAACATTAAGGAAAAAGAAAAGAAATACATGCATCTTGCATTTGCATTTTTTGATAAGTTTGCATGATTGATCTAGGGAAAAGTGCATTAGTTTGTGCTTTGTGCTCTGTGTGGAAAGATAATGTTTTTCTCTCCCCTCAGTAGTTAGGATTTTCAAAGCTGAAAAGATTGTAAAAGCTTGCTTATCATTTTAGCTGCATTTAGGAATTTGTACCAATACATCTTGTGGTGATCCTGAAAGACAAACTGATAAACAAGATCAACTTAAAATATATTGAATGAATCTAAAAGCGCATTGTAACATAACGCTCACAATAGAGGTCTAGGTAGAGACGTGTTCCGGCGTCGTTAAACGTAGTGACTGTCGATCTCTACGAAGGTGGGTGATTCCTCCTGAGGGACGATAGCACTAATACGGACTTGAGCTCCCGCGTACCGTCGCGTATATTGGGAGACCCCTATAGGCAATTATCCTTTATCCTTATGAAGCCGTGTTGACCGCCCTACTGATCGCGATGCAGTGAACACAGCATTCACGAAGATCGACCACCCGTACCGTAAAACGTATTCTGTGGTTTCGCGAAAGGTTTGGCACACCCTCTGCCTAGATCTCCAGAGAAGTTTCTTTTGGCCCTTTTCAAACTCTATAACTGAAAAGGTCCAACCGAGCATTTGTCACTTCGGGCTCATTAATACATCGAAGGCGACTAGAGTCATCTTTAGCTTTTTCTCGACTCTTAAAACATGAAAAAGCAAAGTTGTGTCTAAAAGCGTCTAATAAAATTCATTCAATACGGAAACATAATTCCCCTTTTTGTATTTTAGTTGATCAAGTAATCCGCAACCGTGGAGGAAAGTCAATTAAAACTCCGTCGTTCGGGGAGACTTGCGAGTCAACCGTCTTTGTCTCCGGAACCGAGAGTAGTACGGACGAAGCGAACTCGCTGGACCAGGTCAAAATCTCCTTTTAAAGTTAGAACGGAAGTTCCAACAACATCTGAGATTCTGGTCACTCCCAATATTTCTGGAATCCCTGCCTCTATTGAAGAAGTTCAACAGAAACAGAAGGACAGTTGTACTGATCCTAGTCTGAAAACAAGTACTTGCGTAACTGAACCAGTTCCATCTGAAACCGGTCCACAGAGTCTTGTTGGTCAAACAACTGTCGCTGTCGAAGCAACCCCTTCTTCGGCACCAGAAATCTTTTACGGACCTGACGGTCTTCCTCTTCCTCCTGGTCTGATTGCAATAGAGGAAATCGTAGAGGACCAGCAAGCAAATACTCCAATTCACTTTGGAGTAAGTACCCCTCTTTTTCCTTCTGCATCAGAAGTTTGTCTATCGCCACCGGAAGTTCCTGAAGAATCGTTAGGAAGTTTATTGGATAGACTTAAAATGTCTGAACAACCGTCGACATCTAGGACTGTGCCAAATGACACAACAATAGCAGAAGCTCCTGCTGTCACTCCAACGATGTTTGCCGGCATACCATCTGTCCCAACTTGTTCTCATCAACTAGAAGGAGTCCACCCAGGGACTATTATGACAACTTGGTCTGTTCCAGTTTGTTCTTCCGGTATAATACCCGGTAATTCTTATGTTGAAACTAGACAAATTGATCCCTTTGGGAATCAGTTTGGGCCATCCAGTCCTCAAAGGCCATCTATACCCTTGAGCTCCAGATTGTTACCGTATGGGGGCCAATATGCCCTTTCACTTCCCCTTCCGGGGGGATACCCATGCGGCAGTTTTCAACAACATTCAGGTTTGACTGAAGTAACGACGAGTGGTTGGGTACCTATGTTACCCCAACAACCAAGAGTTGTATATTCCATGCAACAATGTGTACCTATGTCTAGTATCCCGACGATGCCAGCAATTGTAACCGTGTCGCAAGTTCAATCGATGCCTGTTGGATGTCAACCTCAAGTTGTAATGCAACAGCCCATTGACCCTACAACACAACCACAATCGCCAACTGCCGGGATGACACAGATACAAACGGGAACCATAACCCCGCATCTTGGTCCGTCGGTTAGTGTCGCACAACAAAACATGGCTTCACAACCATGGATGGTGCAATACCAACAACCTCAGTTTCAACAGGTGTACCAGGGATCTGAGCAACAGATCTTTGCAAATAGTGGGCAACCCTATATTCAGAATGGGTTAAACCAACCACTTTACAGTGGCCAAGCCCACCAACCATATCAGTCATATCAACATCAGTTGCATTATGCTGGTATGCAAAGGCCTACTGCTCAGGCAATTCCATCGTACCCTGGGTACGCCTCGCCAAACCTGAATCAGCAGTTGCCATTCGTGGTGACCCTAGAATTACTAGATTTACATCGATTAACGAACGATCCAATCGCCTATGCCCATTGGTGGCCAGCGATTCCTCACAAACTTCCTTCGGACATTCCTAAATTCAATGGAAATCCTGGCGAAGACCCGTCGAATCATGTGATGACATTCCATCTGTGGTGTTCATCGAATACCTTGAATGATGATTCGATAAGGCTTCGTCTTTTCCAGAGGACATTGACTGGTCCGGCGGCCAAATGGTATATTGAATTACCTAGAGCCTCGTTCGACAATTTTAGTTCCCTAGCCACGACTTTCTTAACACACTTTCAGTTACCTATAAGGTACGAAACTGGAACAGAGATCTTGACCAATTTCAAGCAGACAACAGCCACACATATATCAGATCATATACATGAGTGGCGTCGTCGTCGCAGAATGGTAAAGACTTATGTTCCAGATCAGCTTTTAGCTGAGTGGTTTATAAAGTCGCTTCTTCCTGCTATAACAGAAGATGTGGCCAAGGGAGGCGTCGTAACAGAGGAGCAAGTTATTGCTCGTGCCCAGTATTTAGACTTAGTATATACTCAGTCTGGCACGCTCTATGACAAGATACCTGACGCCCCTAGACCGGAATTTTCAATTCCTCCCCCTCCTGGATCAAATAGTGACTCTCATGCCGGCGATGGTGTGATTGGCACTGCAAACGCAAAGTCAACACGGGATTCGTCTAAGAAAACCCGTAAGACTTCGAATCAAAATGCAAATGAAGAACTTCTTGCCTCGGAAGTAAGTGCCGTGTCGGACGACAAGGGCAAACGACTGAAGCAACCAGGAGACAAGAAGAAAAAGAAAGGGAGAAAAGGGAAACCCCCTTCGGGGTGTCATATATGCGATGAGGATCATTGGACAGCAGATTGTCCATGCAAAGCTGAGCTTAAAAGATTCTTTAAGAGTCCGAAAACCTCAGCTGTGTTGACTGATCCGTTTCCTAATCCTGGTCAAATCTGGTTGCTAATCAAAATGCTTCCCGATCCCAAGTGCTTATGTTGTCTACCTCAAAGCAGCAGAATAATGCTTTGACAAGGAATAAAGATTACGAGAATCCATGGCTGTCAAATAACAAGGCTAATGAACAACCTAGTAGTTCAACGACAGCTTTGACCAAAGTTGTGCCACCCATCATTCCTGAACCAATGATAAAGTTGCCAAAGGGAGTAGTACACAAATCGACATTTAATCCTCGTGCCAAAATAGCACAGAATTATAATATAATAGAGGACCTGGCCCAATCGCCGTCCGCTATGTCGACACTTGAGGTACCGCAAAATTGCCCCTCTCAAGAGCAAACTTTATTATCAGCAATAGGTGGGATTGGCCCAATGGATTCCAATCTTGTGGCCTTTGATCATAAAGGATATGACCCTAAGTTACCAGCTCAACTAGCTTTCCTTATTCAAGTGAAAGCCCTCAACAAAACTGTTCATCGAACAATTATTGATGAGGGGGCATCTACATGTCTTATGTCGATGAGTTGCTGGAAAAATTTAGGCTCACCACCCTTGTCAAAATCGTCAACGACCGTAAAAGCATTTGATGGACGATCATACACTTCATACGGGATTTTAAGTAACTTGCAAGTTGAATTGGGGGCAAAACAATAGGAATTGATGTTGAAGTAATTGATGGAAACCTCGATTACAACATCCTACTAGGAAGGCCCTGGATCTATGCCATGGCCGCGGTTGTGTCGACCTATTTCAGGAGGATTGCATTTCCCTCCCAAGAAGGAATTACAATCGTCGACCAACAAACTTTTCTCCCCAACAGTTCACAAGTTACAGGAAGCATTCCAATGATCCATGCAAGGAATCATTTTTTCCAAAATATCGGAGTAGGTTTCCTAAAAGACCCTGCCTTAATGGGTACTTTCGCCCTACCGCCTACAAGTAATCTGGCGGAAGTGGCCACAGTGGAAACCTACAAAATGAAATCTAATCCAATCTTCTGGTTGGATTCAGAAGATTCCTAGATATTTTGTCGGCTCCGAGGATAGTTCCTATCTCAGGTCAACCTCGTTAAAAAATGAAGATCCGAGGACGGTTCTTATCTCGTGTCAACCTCGTTAAAAAATGAAACAAGGAGTCGTGAGGATAGTTCTTCTATTATGTCAACCTCATTAAAAAATGAAACAAATCCCCTTTTCAAAATTCAAAGGTAAACCTTCATTCCAATCACCAAGTTGAATGCAATGAAGCTTGGGGGGCACCCTCCTTTGACATGCGTTATTATGATGCTGGGGGCATGCAAAAGATCCGAGCAGTTTTAGCGTCATAGTTCATGCTCGTTAAAAAATAAACATAAGCTTTTGAGCAGTGTTTTGGCGCATTCAAGCTCTTTAAAAAATGAACCCAGTACCGGTAAATAACCTTTTGAGATCGTAAATTCATCAGCCATAAAAGCCTTGGTCGTGTTTGTGCACCGTCACCTCCACTTTTCATTTGGCCGATCATTCACTTCCATTTGTGTGTTTACCCATTTTGAGGAACATCTGCGAAGAGTGATTCCACCTAGCCATCCTTGTGACACTGCCGTGATTGGAAAATTCCAACCTGTACCTGGAATCTGCTGCTATCCCTGTTTATCACTCGTTCCTCGAAAGACGAGTCTTCTTTGAGCTCTTTTCACTGACTCGTACAATATGAAAAGTTTGCCGAGTTTTGGCCTTCCAGCTCGTTAAATGACCGGAACGCTATCCCTCCTCTAAATTTTAATCTTTTTGGACCTGAGGGATTATTGCACAAAAGGATCGAGCGCTTGTCTTGTTCGGCTCGTTAAAAGTACCGAACAGCCATCCCTTCTGTATTGTTTTATACTTTTTCGGACTTAAGGGATTAGCTGACGAAAAAGGAATTATGGAGTTAACTTTCTGTACCTTTTTAGACTCTCTAAAAATGAAAAGGACCGAGTTTTCTTTGTCGTTAGACTCGTTAAAATGATTAAATAGCGACAAACTTGTCTTTAGACGAGAACGAGTTTCCCTATCGCTAAGCTCGTTAAATCATAGCGATGGGCTTGCCCGAAGGGTAGGTTATAGAACAAGCATATGTTATCCTCCTCAAGCTTGACAAAAATAAAGAGGTACTGGTCAGAAATGACTGGGGAAAAATTGGGAGAACATCAAAGTTTAATGGTAGCAAGTCACTCTTGAACATGACACTTTTCCTCCGTACCACATCGGGTTGGGTTGTTTCATTCACCGGTCTCATCACCATGGTCCTCGCCAAACCATCCACATTTGGGGTAATGCTACCGATCCATCGCATCAGTGTCGTTATATGTTCAAGAGGGGTCATTCTGAAAGTGTCAACCGTGTCCCATCCACTGCCATACATCATCCTTTCATCCATTCATGATCGCCACCCTGAATCATATGTCACAATTTGTTTTCACCTCCACTAAAATCATTAGCTCCGTTCCGTGTCATTGATGTGGGATTCATTAAGGCCCTCCTTTGACGGATCGCTTCTTGTCGACTTCAGTTCATTATCCAAGAAGTCGATCTAGGAACACCCCCATCAGTACTTTGAAGCTTGCATGCCTCAATGGCAAGTTTCTCACTTCCGGCGACAGGTATACATCAATGACCTTCGACCAGAAGATTTTGCGTGGCGTTCGACGCCAAGTCCTTTATTCACGCCACGTGAATTGTACTGCAGTACCTTGAGGGTCATCGTCATTATTGGTGATTCCTCTCGCGCTTGTTAACGGTTTTCATTATTGACCGGTAATCAAGCGATGTCTTTCCATGTTCGACTTCAGCCAAATTCTCACATGGATCGACTTGTATTTAGAGTGAAGATCGAACGAGTTTGAAGACCCCGGATCTAGTTTCATCCATCCAGGCTGCGATATATATTCAGGAAATATAAAAGCATTTACCATGTACATCATTGCAGCAGATGATCATCCTATTCAAAGGATGATAATTTCAGCAGGAAATTATCAGTCTACTTTCAGACGATCGTCTGTCATATGTACCAAAATGTATTTATAAAAGCTGAGCATGGGAATGCCCGCCTCAGCTAGATCATGAAAATAGAATGAAAAATAATGTATTGTATTGTATTGTAATACAGGGCGCCTCCTCAGCACTGGAATGAACTTCGGACCCTCTAGATAAAGCATTTCACCCGATAAACGGCCTCATACTTTAGGGGGCAACTGTTATAGACATTTTTGTGCCTTGCAGCATGGAGCATGAAATGTCAATAAATACAGGGATCCTCAGTCCCTAAACATGTTGTTCTTACCCCTAAAAGAACAAGGTCATCAAACAACAGCACTTCCAATCAGTTCTCCACCTGAAAACACTTCAAAACAGGCTAATTTTGGATCATGTCAGTTGCTCCACTGAGCATCTGCGCTGGAATGCAACTGCTCCTCCTTGTACCTGCACTGGAAGTCAAATCTAATGAAGGCTACCTGTGCTGGGCGAGATTGGCCAAGTGGCACAGTCATTCTGCAAAGTGTCAACTGCCCAGGAAGCTTCCAAACTGACACTTGGTTCATGAGATTCGCCCTGTGATGAGTAAGAGGTACTTGATCACCATGTGTAAGCAAGGATCTCCAAGTGGACTCAAGAACTAAGGATTAACTGAGAGAGGGAGAGGACACTAGTCAGCTCTATGCCAGCCTCAAGCTGACTCATCCTCTCTTCTTCTCTCCTATATATAGAGCTCTTCTATGAGGTCTAAGAAGGCGAGAATTTTGTGTAAAGCAAGGAGGTGCTGTTGGTTTACAGTCAGAGCTATTGGGTGATTGTTTTACTAGAGGTGAAGAGGAGAGTTCTTGCTGCTGGGGAGGTGCTGCTGGATTGGAGCCATCATTGGTTGTAACCTTCTCAGAACCCTGTTACTTCTATCAATAAAGTTTTGCATGTTCTCCTATATACTTGTATTGCATTGATGTATTGTATTTACATGTATATTTGATTCACTCTAATCCATGCATCAGTTATGAGTACATGTATCTTGTAGTTTCCTCTCTTGTTTTGTGCAGGATCTGTGTGTAGCTGGACCGGCAAAGAAAGCAAGGAGCTGGGAACAAGAGACAAAGAGAGAGGATAAGGATCGACTAAGCGAAAGACACCAGGTTGGTTAATCTTTTCTTCCTTCTCTCTGTACTTTCATAAAGGAAAATATCAAAGCTTTACTTTCAGTTGTTGCTAAAGACTGTCACCTTTAGAGTAGGGATAGGGTCATCCGAGTCAGATACTTTTCCCCACAACATTGGTGCTCACCACTTTTTGGTGCCATTGTTGGGGAAGCGTCAGAGTATTTTGTGATTACTGCTTTCTTCTATTTTCTATTGCAACATTCTGCTAATATTTCATTTAAACAATAGTAGACTAGTCATTTCTTTTCCTTTCAAGTTCTGCATTTCCTTGCTTTCCTTTTCAATTATACAAATTTCCATTTTAGCAAGTTCATTTTAGTTATTTGTAATTTTTTTTTTTCAATCAATTTCAGTTTTGCAGGTACTATCAGCGTGGGGAAAAAGGAAACAAAAGCCAACCAAAAATATTTCCTTTCATGCCTCGTAGGAATAGAGATAACTCAGGAAAAAATTTTCCCAACACCCCCACTGTTTCATACAGCCAACCTTCTCTCTTCTTCGGTGGTTGTGATCAAGAAGAGCCCTTAGGTAAAGAACCATACATATTTGAAGAACGTATAGGGGAAGAAGAAGAAGAAAACATTCCTTTGGAGCCAATGGCTAAAAACAGAAATGCTAGGGGGAATGGAGAGAGAATAGAGGGTACCTTTCCCATTTGGGAGACCAATAGGGATACCAAAATAAAGAATATAAGCCCTTATACCCTACCTCATTTCCATGGTCTGACTACAAAAGATCTTGACACCTTCTTGTTTGATTTTGTTGTCATCTGTCGAACTTATGACTATGCAGAAGATGAGCAAAAGTTGAAATTGTTCCCTTCTACTCTCAAGGATGTAGCACTGTGCTGGTTCATGGAATTACCTGGCAATAGCATCACAACTTGGGCTTAGATGCAGCAGGCCTTTAACAACAAGTATCGAGACTATTATAGGTCAAAATATACTAAAGATGAAATCTTTCGAATGACCACAGGAAGTGATGAGTCCCTGGAAGACTATGAAGAGAGATTCCATCTCTGTTACAAAAGGCTCAGGTGTACACTTGAGCCTGAGTCTCTGAAGTTGGTCCTACTTAGGGGAATTCGGGAAGATATTTTAGACGCCCTCCATCTATTAGCCGGGGGAGACATCTACCAACTATCCTATGAAGACATAAAGGTTGTTTTTAGAAACCATTCTAGAGCAGCTAGAAAGAAAGGTAGGGGGAGTCAACCGATAGCGAGTACCTCTTCCTCTAACTCATCCATTAAAGGAGAAATTGGAAACATGCTGGAAGACTTCAAGAGTGAGATGATGCAAACTCTTGCCATGCAAATTGACACCTTACATATCAAAAGGAAACAAGAGGAGGTAGAGAGGGCTTCGGCCATTTTTTTCCCTAGATGCACCAGGAGGCATCCTAGGAATGAATGCCCATTAAACTCTATCAAGGTTTGTTTACTCTGTGAAGAGAATCATTCTACAGATAAGTGCCCTTCATTGCCTGGACTTAATGTTGTATAATATCAAGGGGCTGAGGGAGTCACTGAACAGCTCTATTACATAAACCAAAGAAGGCCGCATGGACCTAAACAATACTAGCAGGGGATGCAAGGGACATCTCAGGCATACCACAACCCCAACCAAGTCATTTCCATACCTTCATGGGGCCCTCCTGCTCATCCTTCCTAGTTCATGCCCCCTCCTTGGTCCTTCATAGCTCAATATCATGCCCAACCAACCACCCATTCATTTCAATCCTATGCTCAACCGCAGCCTCAGTGGAATGCATCTCATCAGGGGTGGAGGCCCCAATACAACTCTCCTCCTACTCTTATGCCTCCACCACTTGCCCAACCATAACCATTACCTTTTGCTCCACCAAGGAAACCCCAAATGCCTGCCCGACCAAATCCGAACCCGAACAATAGATAGGTTCAGTAAGTGTATAGTGGCGAACCATCATGCCCAACTTATGCTACGGGATTTAGGAAATTAACTTGCGATCTGGGAAAGTTCTCCCAGATAGCCAACCTCAACCCAGGGAGTTTGAGGAAGATAAAGAGGAAAGTGAACCTAAATCAATTCCACCCTTTCCTGAGAGACTGTCTGTGACAGTCCAGCCTACCCCAGAAGAAATTGAACTCCTGGGAGAATTGAAACATTTATGTGTGAAGATACCACTTCTCCAAGCCATAAAATATGTGCCTATCTATAATAGGTTGATCAAAGAGAAGTTCTTTAGACATTGAGGAAGGCTTAAGAGAGATGCCCCAACCATTAATGCCATAGGACAACTATCTGACCTGATGTTCTGGCAGGTAATCTGTCCAAAATATCTGGACCCTGGAAGCACAGTAGTCAATGTCCACATTAATGGAACCATGATCCCACATACCTTGATTGATCTGGGAGCTACCATTAATGTGATGACAAAGGACACAATGCTCAAACTTAACCTCCAGGGCTCCTTGAGGAAGACCACGACCATGCTATAGCTAGCAGACCGTTCCACCATGACCCCTGAGGGGATTATGGAAGATGTGATGGTCTCCATTGATTCTTGGGAGTACCCTACTGATTTCCTAGTTCTCTAGCCAAAGGCAAAGCTCATTGGGTATCCTCTCATTCTAGGAAGACCCTGGTTGGCTACAGCTGATGCCTACATCAACTGTCAAGTTGGGAACATGACCATAAATAATGGGCACATGTCCAAGCAGTTAATCCTATATCCTCCTGCCCAACCATTGCTAGAACATGATCTACCTCTCTAGATGGAGGAGGAATAAGAGGATGAAGTTTATTCTATATCACTTTGTGCATTAGAAATTTCCATGGGGGAGAACAACAAGATGAGGAAGATATGATTCAAAATTTGATTCAAAATCCACCTCCCAATGTATCACCATTAGAAGACATAGTAAGAGAAACCCAGAATAACCCTGCAACTGATCTCTGTGTGGCTGATCCTACTTCTCTCTGTGTTAAGAATATAGAGCTCGGCCCAGAAAGAATCTTGAAAATCAATCCATCCCTATCCACTTCCCAGGAGAAGGAACTATGCAGCCTATTGAGAATACATCTAGATGCCTTCACCTGGAGTTATAAGGAAATGAAGGGAGTGTACCCTTGAGTATGTACTCATCATATATACATCAAGGAAGATTGCAAACTAGTCAGGCAGCCACAAAGGAGGATGAATCCAGCACTTAAAGGTATTGTTAAGGAAGAACTACAGAAATTGCTTGATGCAGGATTCATCTATCCCATCTCTGATAGTGAATGGGTCTCTCCTTTGGTGCTAGTGCCAAAGAAAAATGGTAAGTGGAGAATTTATGTCAACTATCAGGAATTGAACAAAGCCGCTAAAAAGGACCATTTTCCTTTACCTTTCATAGATCAAGTGTTATATGGTCTGGCAGGGAAAACGTTTTCCTCTTTCCTGGATGGGTTTAACGAGTACAATCAGATTCAAATCAGAACAAAAGACTAAGATAAGACCACTTTCACTTGTCCTTGGGGTACCTTTGCATATCGAGTCCTTCCTTTTGGTTTGTGCAACACTCCAACCACTTTCCAAAGAGCAGTATTGAGTATATTTTCTAAATTAGTTCATGATACAATAGAGATATACATGGATGACTTTACTCCTTATGGTTCTGACTTTCAGGAAGCTTTATCCAACCTAGGAAAAGTTATAGACAAGTGTATTGAGATGAACCTATCCCTTAGTCTGGAAAAATGTGAATTTTTTATGACTGAAGGGACAGTTTTAGGTCATGCAATATCTCAACAAGGATTGCAAGTGGAACCCAACAAAATTTCCATCATCCAAAGGGTCCACCTCCTCAAAAGGTGAGAAATGTCAGAAGTTTCCTAGGCTTAGCTGGGTATTAAAAGAGATTCATTAAAGATTTTAGCAAGCTAGCCTCTCCTTTGTTTGGCCTCTTAGGCAAATATGTTGAGTTCATATGGTCAGAAAACTGTCAAGAAGTCCTAGATACCTTAAAGAGCAAGCTAGTGACTACCCCAATTCTCAGAGGCCCAAACTGGGCCTTGCCATTTCACATTCATACAGATGCCTCAGACAAAGCGATAGGAGCAACCTGAGGACAAATTGATGAAAATTTACCTTATGCCGTATACTTTATAAGCAAGAACTTGTCAAAAGCAGAGTTAGACTATACAGTGATCGAGAAGGAACTCCTAGCTGTTGTGAATTCCTTAAACAAATTTAGACATTACATCACAGGCTATCAAATCTTTGTGCACATTGATCATGCTGCAATTAGATATTTAATGAAAAGACTAGATGTAAATGCTCGCATTATTAGATGGTTTCTTTTACTGCAACAGTTTGATTTGACCATTATTGATAAGCTTGGTAATGAAAATGTTGTTGCTGACTTTTTGTCTAGAGTAAATTTGCCTGCAGATGAAGAAGGAATGGTGGATGACCAAATTCCAGATGAACATCTGTTTGCTATCTCAGTACTCTCTCCATGGTTTGCTGATATAGAAAACTACTCGGCTTCAGCACAGTTCCCACCACACCTGTCCTCAAAAGAGAAGAGCAAGATAGTAAGGAAAACCACCCCTTTCACCTAGATTGGGGGCAATCTATTCAAACTTGGCCCAGATCAGATCTTGAGAAGATGTGTCAGGGAGGAGGAAGCCTTTGACATCCTCCTGACCTATCATGGCGAGCCTTGTGGAGATCATTTTGCAGCAAAAAGAACTGCCTTCAAGATATTGCAAGCATGCTACTACTACCCTACTCTTCATCAGGATGTGAGGAGATATAGCAGCCAGTGTGATTGGTGTCAGAGGATGGGGGAACCTACTCCAAAAGATGAGATTTCCATGCAACCTCAAGTGACCTTTGAGTCATTTGAGAAGTGGGGCATGGACTTCGTGGGTCCTATCAGCCCTCCTTCAAAACAGAAATAATACATCATTATATGCACTGATTACCTAAAAAAGTGGGTTGAGACAAAAGCAATCAAAGTAGCGACAGAGGAAAAAGTAGCTGAGTTTTTGAGAGAAAACATATTCTACAAGTTCGGGTATCCAATAGAGTTGGTCACAGATCAAGGCAGTCAGTTCACTTCCAATTTGATTGAAGATCTGCTCACACATCATAAAATCGGGCACAAGACTTCCACCCCTTACCATCCACAAGCCAATGGGTAGGTGGAGGTCACTAACAAAGCATTGGAAGGGATCCTGACTAAGGTAGTGAGCAGCAACAAAAAAGATTGGGTGGACAAATTAGTTGAGGCGACTTGGGCCTACAACACAACATGGAAGACCACCACAGGGTTCACACCCTATGAACTGGTCTATGGGAAGAAGGCTTTGTTGTCAATAGAATTCGAGTTCAATACACTAAGGACGGTAGCTCAGTTGGACCTAGACCTCAGCCATCCACAGAAGGAGATATTACTTCAGCTCAATGGATTGGATGAATACAAATTGCAAGCCATTCTCCATAAAAAGGTAGTTCAAATTCAGAGAGAGATATGGCATGAAAAAAATATCAAGGAGAAGCAATTCCAAGAGCAAGATTGGGCAGTACACTATGATTCAAGATACAAAGATTTCAAAGGCAAGCTGAGGACAATATGGTTGCGACCCTACACTGTGGAGAAATGTAATGATAATGGTTTAGTTTTGTTCATAACCATCAATGATGAAGCCATCCCCATGCTTGTAAATGGACATCGATTGAAAGTCTACAAGAAACCCCTCTCCAAGTGAGAGTTTATTGAAGGTCTGAATAAAACAGTGATGGTAGTGTAGCATGTCTTAGCTTCCACTTCACCCAATCACTGAAGAAAAATAAATAAAAAATAATAAGGACTCAAGTAAAAACCTCCATGAGGATCTTAAGTCCCATCATTGGGTTGAAAACCTCTTTCTAAGGTGGCCCAGTGATGTAAAAAAAAGAATAAAAAAAGAATAAGATCCCTGGGTGAAAACCTCCCTTGGAGGTGCCCAAGGCAGGCAATTAGGGTGAAAACCTCTCTGAAGTGACCTAGTTGTTTTTCAAAAAAAAAAAAAGCGAGAAAAGAAATGAACTTTTGTTGCATTGTAGGTTTGTAGGACTACAGGGAGCAGAAGAAGGTGCCAAGGGGACCCTAACATTCACACCAACATCCATCTCACTTTCTCCACTCCTTCCTCCATCATATTTGGCATTTCTTTCACCCCACTGTACCTCTTTTTCAAAAACTGTGTTTTCTACAGGAGGCTCCTATAGGAATTACAGAAAGCCAGAAGTGGCTACATAAGGTAGTTTGAGGGATGAAGCTTCATGAAGGACCTATAATCCCTCATACAATCTTCAAACCTCCTTGCCATCATTTCCAAGCCTGCATCACACCCCAAGCATCATTTTTCTTCCTGTCCAAGAAAAACACAGAAAGAAATAGTTTTTCAGTAAAAGAAAAAAACAAAAAAATAAGAGAGGAAGCAGCACCATCCACCTCACTTGAACCCTACCTACTACCTCTCCATCTTTATCTACACCTATGGCATCATCCTCAAAGCTCCAAGCATAGAAAGAAGCTGAAGTTTCAAGGGGAGAAGTAGCTACAGGAGCTCCTATAGGAATTCCTGTAGTAACTGATCCCATCAAAACCCATCACTAGCAGCAAGAGAATGTAGAAATGAAGATTAAGAAGGCACCTGAAGCTCAAACCTAGATAGAAAAGAACTTGCACAAGACACAGCCACACATCAGCAAGCAGACAACATGCATCAAAAGAAATAAAGGCATGCAGCAGAGAGAGCCACAACACCTCACAACAAATACATTCAGATCACAGGTAAGTAACTAAATCGCTCCTCTGTTTGCATTTGTGTAATTAGAAGTCATGCAAAATCAATGAGATGGTTGAGGTTGAACGAGGGAAAGGTGGCCAGTTAACTTGGCCACCTTCATCTAGTTGACTCCACTCATCCGAGATGTCACCCACACATGCGCACAGTCAACTCCAGCCCAAGATGCCAAGGACAGGTAGTGGAGGAAGTGTGAACTCCGATGCAATGATGGGAGATGATTATGAGGAAAAGCCATGATGACAAGGTAGGTGGGGACCAACGGTTCGAATATGGCCAACGTATACCTTTCCAGCTCACCCCTCATCACCAGAAATATCCATAAAGGGTAATAAGTACTCCTCCTTGAGCATTCTCACCACCTTTTCCTTCATTCTCTCCTCGTAACTCAGTTACAGCAGTCTCCTTGTTCCCCCACAGCCTTGTAACTATCGTCCTCCATCGATCTCTCCCATATTCATGCTCTCGGAGATTTCTACAGGAGCACCTATAGGAGGGACAACAACCATCTACAAGAGGGGCAGTGAATTGTTTTGAAGGGAGAAAACATGAGTTTTAGCATGATTTTCGGTCTAAAGAGGTAGGGTTCATGCATGCCCCCTATTGAATATCAATATATGCAAGAAATTGTTTCAATTTGAGGAGGAAATAAGTCTTTAGGAGAGGAGAAAATACATAAAAAAAAAATTGCTTATTTAAAAAAAAAATAGTCTCCTCTATTTCTCTGTTTTTCTCAAAATTCATTGTTTCCACCTCCATATTTCGTTTTCCAAAAGATTATAGACAATATGACAGGAGTGTTTATGAGAAAGCAGCCCACCAACTCCATGGGGCTCCGTGCACATCCCCCAATAGTGGACATATTCACAAGAGCAAATTGGATGAACTTTTTTGAGAAATTCTGAGGGTTTGATGAGGAGATTGCCCAAGAATTTTCCCTCTCTTTGGTCCCTCACACCAGAACACATGTCATTATCACCTTTAGAGGTCTTCCCATGGACATAACCCTTGAATTTATCAGTAGGGTCACTACCCTTCCTCTTGGGTTGCCTTGGGGTAAGGATGAGAAACCAATTGGCCAGGCTGGCAAGTTTTTTTTTCCAAAACAATGAAACCCCTGTAGAGGATAAAAATGGCATTAGAAGGGCTAGCATACCATACCCCTGGGATGAGGTCAGCTATCAAATAATCAAATACATTTACTGTGAGAGGAGGTACATCATTGTTTATGGTCATCACCTTAGAATGCTCCAAGAGTTAAGGCATGGCATGGACACTCCAATGCCTCAGAAGCTCAGTATCCCCTACTTCCTCTTGCAGTCCCTCATTGACTCTAGCACTAAGGTTCAAGTAGGAAATTCAGAGTAGCTAGCTCACCATGGCTTAATCAAAATCCTAGTGGAGGAATCCCTCCATACCTTTACACTCCCTATAGCATGGGAATTTTTCTGAAACATGACAGTGGAGGATGACATAAAGGCCTTAACCTATGATGTCAGTCCTATTGGTAGTGAGGAGCAAGAGACAGAAGGGGGAGAAGGTGAAGCCGCTGGTGACTTAGCAGAACAAGAAAGGAAGGAGGAAGAAACTGAAATAGAGGAGGAAAGAGCTGAAGAAACAGAGCAGGAAGAGGCAGAAAAGGAAGAACAAGGAGAAGAGTCCCATGAGACTCTGAAAAAGGAGGCAGTAGCTGCCCTCATTGCCCTCAGTACACCAATCAAGCCATATAAAAAGAAGAAAAGATACGCCTCCATGTATTTCAGGGCATGGAATAGCACAAGGATCAAAACAGGCAAACCTCAGCCCTCTTCAAAAGTGCCAATTACAATTGAAGATTCACTCTCTACCAAAGGGAAAGAATCCACTTCCAAGACACCTATAACCTATGAAACGGGGACTCCTAGATCTTCCACATGGAAGGAAAAGGTAGTACTATAGGACCCAAAAATAGTCCTACAAGAGGCTCAGACAGTTCTACAGGAGACACCGTCAAAACAACAGGAGACCCAACAACTTGAGAAAAGGACAGAAGAACAACCACAAGTGAAGGAGGAAGCACAAGAGCTACAAGAACCTGATCCCCAGCCCAGTCTTGCCTCCTATTACAATCTACTTGAAGGAGGAAGGATAATCCCACAAATATTTTCAATACCACTATTCTTTGGAGAAAGAAAGAGTAAGAACACATAGGTGGATACAAATAGACAAATCTAAAGTAGTTGAGGATGTTGGCCATATGCAAAAAAACCCAAAGAAATGGGTAGAGAGTTGAGTGCTCTTAGAGACAGGGAAGCAATTACAAGAAGCCACCTTGAAACTGAGAATGAATTGTTAAGGAGGTAGTTGCAAGAGAAAGAGACTTAGCTGGCATGCATGGCTAGCTTATCCATGGAGGAATTGCAATGCGGAACACCAAGAAAATCCTATGGCCTCTATCTCAAGGAGCAATTGTTACAATTCCAGATAAAGGCTCTGGCACAGAGAGGCACAATGCCTTTCCAAGATTACAGGTAGTTTATGGATCTGTGTGACCAAACCATATCAGAGGATAAGGCAAAGATCGTAGAATTCTACCTACATAACATGGCCCTTACAGACATGAATGTGTGGGGCCCCAATGCCAAGATAGGGGACCTGCAATTAATGGCTATGGCTCATGGATGAACGATGAAGAATTGAGGGTAGCAAAAATGAAAATATTGATGGTAAAGGAGCATAATGAGCCACTAATGATAAGATTTGAGCCATCAGATCCTATGGCACTCATCAGCACACATACCCTTCTTGCTAATGACCCTCAGATTGCCCCTAGATATCTCACCAATCAGGCACAAGCCATTGCACACTTTAAGGATATGCAGAGGCTACTTGGGGATGACTATGTTCATGCATGCATGAGGAGATGGAACACCTTGCCACATGTCAAGTAGTAAAAAGGGTCTTTTTCACCTCTATTTACCCTACATTAACTTATCAATCCAGGAATGATTTGTTATCTCAAAGAGTGTACTCAGTTTGAGGCGGTCATTTGTCAGAGTAATGCTATTAATATAGTGCTCTAAATACAAGAATAAACGGATGCTTGAAATAAGATCTACTTACAGAAAATAACCTTAAAATTCAAATCATGCACTTAGAAAGCTATAACAATTTATCAGTCAACGGTACAGTAATGGTAACTCATCCCTCTATAAACTGGTGTAATTAAAAGACAATCAAGGAAAAAGATCATCAATCTAGGAACTAGACAACATATGTCAATGCTCACTACAGTCTTAGATCGTTCTGCACACCAAAGCAATGATAATACAAATGACAGGAAATGGAAGAACAACTATCCTTATGAACAAGATTGAACAGTAAAACCTTAATCTACGAAAATGAATGTAGCAATAACTATATCCTACATGAATTAAGTAACATTCCTTACTCTAAAGATAAATCGGACAACAAACGGAAATAGAACGACAACTAACAGAGATGAAATATAGAACAACAACTTGAATCAAATATAAATGTACAATAAACCAAAACGAATATCACACATGACATGCTTAATATTGAAAGGAACAGTAATTTGACTTCGATACAACAAGTATAAATCATAGTTATGAAGAATAACAATCATGATTCATAATGGAAAATCAATCCCAATTGAACAACAATCGCGTTTAAGTGCAAACCATAGATAAATATAGTAATACCGATTTATGATTGTACATTATGGTTACTCTATAATCAAACAGCAATTGCAATCTATAAGGAACAACAATGCATTATAAAGTCAGAATGAACAACACAACATTCCTGTTACAAAGAACAACATTACTCAGTTGAGCATAAACAAAATATAGCAAAACCGTTATGTAAAATAGAAAATCACATCGGATTACTGAACAGAGTTTAAGAAAGAAGATCAAACCACACATGAATTGGAAATAATGGTATAGGAGCAAGTGTTCTACCAGGGCCAGGCCCTTAGCCTCCAGGGATACACTGCTTCAAATTACTCCGGAATCAAAGATGGAATGACAACTAGATTTATATTAAAACATCAAAACAGAGTTACAGTGAATCACTCTTCAACGAGAGTCGATGATAAAAGTTCCAAATACAAAGGAGAATTTCATAAAAACAACAACAATTCATCCCATGGGCTAGAAGTGCTACCCCTTCTTATAACAACTGAGTGGAGATATCAATGATACAAAAAATCGTTAAGATAGCAATCCCTCAGGATCAAAGGATCCTGAGGGATTCACCAGACTGTTAATTCTCATTTATCCTCTTGTTCTCTTGCGCCGACTTGGTATCTCCTTTTCCCTTTCTTGGCTGATATGCTCCAACTTGGATCACCTTGTTTGCATGTGGTTCCCTGTCAAAGGGACAACAATTAACTTTGTCCTGTCTTTTCCTTTGGGATTGATTCACCAGACTGTTAATTCTCATTTATCCTCTTGTTCTCTTGCGCTGACTTGGTATCTCCTTTTCCCTTTCTTGGCTGATATGCTCCAACTTGGATCACCTTGTTTGCATGTGGTTCCCTGTCAAAGGGACAACAATTAACTTTGTCCTGTCTTTTCCTTTGGGATGACAATCTTCTGTTTTCTCATTTTCTTGCATAAGAAAAGGGTATTTATTAGTTATTTCATGTTACATACAAATCGTATAGATTTCATCATAATTTATTATTATCTACCTAAGTCATGATGTGAAGAGGTTATGAGTTTTAAAGGAAAGATGACAAAATAAACGATAATAACATAGCTTCTCCAGGGCTCAACACACCCCCTTGCTTACCCTTTTTCATGCCCTCATGAAAACATTGTAGTTGACATGCAAGGCAGTGAGGGAGTAGGCCAGAGACAGGATCTCATGAGGTGGTCTACAGCCATGATGCCTAGCTATGTGTTCAAAAGGATGTCATGTCTAACCCTCATGCATTTCATAGAAGGCTTGGTATCCTGGTGCAGGGTGCCAAATAACTTGACTACGGAACCTACAGCCTAACCAGGATGGGCCTTCTCTCAAAATAAGGTCACCATAGAGGCCCAAGCGATCAGTAGCTAGCTTAAAGTTCTCATAATTAAACGGTTCCCTGAGTTGGATGTTTGGATTAGAAGTCTGATATCGGAATTTGGCAGCTTCAATGGAAAGGTCCTTGATGGTAAATAAATATTCTATCCCTTTCTGATTGATTGCTTTATGAATAGGTCCTAATGCCTCAATCACACTCGAATTCCTCATTAGGTTCCTATGTTTATTCAACAACTTTAATGGGTCTCTAGGCTCAGCTCACACCCAGAAGTCTAATCCATTTTCTTGTCTTTGAAAGGCATTGTAGGATTTAAGCCATTTTATTTGATTAACACCAAAAGAAATGAATGCCTACAGTTGGATATCCCCAACGAAAGGGCTGGGATTCTGCTCTATTTCTTGATCTAACACAAGGTTGTGCAGATAGAATTCACATAATAATCTCTGAACCTTCACTCCATAGTGCTTACAACAATTTATGAAATCGTTAATAGTGTTTATTTCTATAGGGGCTCCTACTTTGACAACTTTAATTTTCATTTGCAAATATCATTCCATTAAAAACAGGGCATAGTTCCTAGCAGGTGCTCTACATGCTAGTGTGTTAATATACAAAGAGCATACAGTATCCTTTGGTTTGATGACTACATCTAGCCTATGAGTTACCTTTTTGACCCTTTTTCTTCTTTTCACCATCCTTCAAAGGCCTGGCTTTTGGATAAGTTGACATTCCTCAGCTTCTGTTGTAATTTTTCATACTTTTCTCAAGAGACAGTCTGTTCTATACGTTTCTCTACTGTTTGCTGGGCTTGCACCAAATCCTTTTGTAGATTTACTATCCTTGGATCACTATCCCACATAGTAGTTGTAAGTAGGAGGTTTACTTGAATCTTCTTATTTCATCATCCTGTGTTCATGGTTCGAATTTCCTGAGAGGACTGTGCCTCTATCTGAACTTCTTTCTCATAGGCCAATATATTATCTGTTTGTACTTCAAAATGGGTGACAGCTGAATGCTATTCCTTTTGGTTTTGAACGATAGGCTGCACTTGAGTCCTCCTAATCATTTTATTGAGGGGTTTTGCCAGAATGGTTGCATGCTTTACTACTGAGGTCCTTTTTGCTCTCTTTCCCATTTTCAAAACCCTGATTTGTTGTCAAAGTCGTGCTATCACGTTAAACAATCTTTGTTGTTCTTTTCATAATCTCTTAATTTCTTTTGTTTTTTTGGAAGGAACAGTTGTCTGTTTACTCGAACCTGCACTTTCACCTTGACCAATTCCATGGTTTTCTTCTTGGGGTGCTTCCTCATTGTTTTGATTGAGTTGCTCAGGAGTAGAAACCCTAGCTTGTTCTATTATTTCCTAGGTAACTTCTTCTTCCACCCCTTCTCCTTCATGAAATTCTTCTGGTGTAGTCTGACTAGGAATAGATTGTTCCTCTTATTTATCTTCATCACATTCCTCTCTAGATATACTTCCATCATGCACGGAGTGATTCTCTTCTTCTTCTTCCTCCTCACACAATTCTTCAGATGCACTCTTATCATGAATAGAGTTCTCCTGCGGTCCTTCTTCCTCATCACACAGTTCCTCAAATGCTTTTTTATCATGAGCAGAATGCTCCCTTGGTTCTTCTTCAGTGTGGAAGTTTAGTGGGCTGAGAGGTTGAGCATATTTGCAAATATTGGCTAGAATTTGGGCCAATTCGTCCTCTTGCAATGGATTTTGCAATGGGCTTCCTTTGCGTTGCTCTGTTTCTTCCTCTGCCTACCTAGACTGCTCAGTCTCTTCCTCTGTTTCTCCTTCCTTGTTTTCCTCCAACACTTTTTCGTGCTCCTCTCCTTCCAATTGCGGGGGTTGCTCATCCCCTGAATCATCTATCTCCATCGGTTGACTGGTATTCCCTTGGGAATTTTCCAGCCTCTCTCTGATCAATGCCAATATAATGGATTTCCTTTATTTCAATGGTCTATTCAATGTGTTGGTAGCATGTTTTCATTGTGGAGATGGCAAAGCCAGTCCCCCATCTATTATGAAGATCATTTCCTCCCAACAACTCTATTATTGAGCAAGACTATAGCTAACTATTAGTCGTATCAATCCATTGTGACTTACTACCAATTCTACCTGGTGAGATTTTTTCATGCTTCGAGCAACATCATGTAATAAAGAATTTGAAAATGCAGGCAAATTCACAGTACATTTCTGTTTTAATAATGCTAAAAGTTTAAGGTGGCGTGGTCTTACCACGTCTTTCTTACTTTCATAGGTGATGTAACTCTGGATGACTCTTGTTAATTCTACCCACAACTCTCCCAATGCTGCTAGTAGAACTCCCTTTCCTCTTACAGTCAGGTTATGGCCTTCATCTTGGAAGATTTTTATGACGTTTCGCAATCTCTCCTTCTTCAGAGTCCACACAGGTCTAGTGGTTGGTTGTCCCGAGACCTCTGCAATTATGTCATCCATGACTGCTATCTGTCTCCCTCTTACCATGGAGTGATGTTCTTGCAAGGTCTGCGAGAATTCAATTGCTACAGTCTCATTGGATTTTTGTAAACGATTGAGATAAAATATCCATCCTTCCCTTGTTATGATTTCTCGTGCAGCATCAGAGACTGTCAATACCTGTGGTTCTCTCTGAATTGATCTTCCTCCCATGCTTATCACGCTATAAAAACGTAGAGACGGCAGTGGAACATCAGGCTATTCAAGATGTTAGGAAACATAGAAAAAATGACGAAACAACAAGCTTGTTCAAATTCCAAATTACTTACTAATTGTTGTAGAGCATAATACAGAAATAGCTTAGGAACAACAAGCCATGCAAATTGGAAAACAATATACCATTAAACCTTGCTATTCCCAAGTGAAAATTCTCCGAATAATAGTCTGACACGTATGCTAGAAAATTATGAGGTGACCTGCTCCCCCCCTACAATGTGATAGGCCATCCTCAGACGTCAAATGAGGGACCAGCGTGCTGAACTGCGATGGTACAGAGTCATAAAGGAATAGTGTATACCAAGATGCCATGTTTACAAAACAAGAAGATTGCCAAAATTGAGGTGTATAATAGAATCGCTTAATAAATAACAGAATGTTGTGATATGATGCGAGGTTCGGAGGATAGGACAGCTGGCATGCACAAAAAGTCTAATGTGGTCATTATCAAATTTTTCCATCATAATTGATTGTAATAGATTTTCATGTATTAATGGTTCGGGAAAATTATATACATATTCTAATTTGATCGATTATAAAGGTATAAGATGGAGAATGGTTTTGATAATTGCTATTGGTGTATAAGGAATGTGACTTCAATACCATCAACAGAGCTCTGTTTCCCATAGGTGTCCATAACCTTGACAGAGTTGTTTATTTCACCCATGGAACCATGATCCTTTGTGTATGCTTAGGAAAGTGTTGTAGAATGTCAAAATGGAGGCCATTATGTACGCTTGGTAACCAGATGAATCATAATTCCATTCACCAGGAAGGAGCGAAAGGTGGGTAGGCCAGCTCGTGATGAGACCTCCTATCCCAAAAAATCTTTATTTTTCTTGATATGCCTCTTGGATAATATCCTTGGTGTGGTGGCCATAGTGGGAATGCCACTTCACTTTCTTCCTTATGATCATGGTAGGCTGGCTCTTGATGAGACCCCCTATCCTTCATTTGACAAACCATATTAGCAAATCATATAAACATTTTCTCTATTTTTCTCTTTTATAAAGTACTTTCCTATTTATACACAAAGGGTGGTTCAACACTCCTTAAGAGTAGGAATGGTGGAAGAAGTCTTAACATCTCAATAGAAAAATATACCCTTTGTTCTTATTCCTTAATAATGATCAAAGAATATTATGGGAATTTAAAAAGAACCATCATGATAAAGATAACCAATCATATCAGTATTAGTAGAATAATGACAACAAAGTGATCAATAGTTGTGTCCTTTCCTCTTTTCTCCTATCAATTCAAAGCAATTTCTTGTAAAAAATAGTGATTTTATGTAATTTGTTGATTTCAGTATGCTCTAGTTTTGTATCCATTGCATAAGTGTATAGTTGTGCTCCAAATCACAAGAAAAAGGAAGAAAAAGACTTGAAACTGTTGTACATTGAGAGGAACAACAGTTGTCCTTTAATTGGAACAGCAAGGAAAACAAGCGCAAGTAAAAGAAATGCGAAAATGTTGTCCTTTCAAAAAGGAATAGAAAAAAACACAAGTGTTGTTCCTTCGGAAAAAGAACAACAAAAAATGGAAGTGTTGTTCCTTCAAAAAAAGGAACAAAAGAAAACAAAAGTGTTGTTCCTTCGGAAAAGGAACAACAAAAACGAAAGTGTTGTTCCTTCAGAAAAAGGAATAGCAGAAAACAAAAGTGTTGTTCCTTTGGAAAAGGAACAACAAAAATGAAAGTGTTGTTCCTTCGGAAAAAGGAACAGCAAAAAACAAAAGTGTTGTTCCTTCAGAAAAGGAACAACAAAAACGAAAGTGTTGTTCCTTCAGAAAAGGAACAGCAAAAATGAAAGTGTTGTTCCTTCAAAAAAGAAACAGCAAAAATGCAAGTGTTGTTCCTTTGGAAAAAGGAACAATGAAATGGTGAAAATGTTGTTCCTTCTGAAAGGAACAACAGAATGCAAAAGTGTTGTTCCTTTGAAAAGGAACAACAAAAATGATGGAACTATTGTTCCTTCGAGAAGGAATAGCAAAATGCAGTGGTGCTATTCCTTGAAAAAGGAACAACAGATTGGTGAGAATGTTGTTTCTTCCTAAAAGGAACAGCAAATTGTAAATACAAAAAATATTTACAGAAAGTAATTTACGCTAACAAAACAAAAGAATTATGTATAGAATGTAAGAACAGTTGAATCACTTAATGAACTAGACGTGAGGAAGATTTCTCTTCTTCCACCAAAATTTGCATATTGCAGTCTTTGCGAAGTTGCTGGTAGAAGGATTCCCGAGTAATTGGTTTGCAGTATAATCGAAATCGGTGGCCATTTGCCTTAAAGGTATCTCTGGATCCATCAATGGTGCTTAGAGTAATGGTGCCATTATCATGAACCTTCTAGATTTCGTATGGCCGTAGCCAACGAGTCTGAAGCCTCCCTAGAAAATCCTAAAATTTGGAATCGTATAGGAGCACCCAATCTCATTAAAGAAATACTTTCTTTTTAATGAGGGCGTCGTGCCATTTAACTCGCTGTTGTTGGATCAATGCAGTGTGTTGAAGGGAAGAGAGACTGATTTCATCTAGCTCATTGATCTGCTGTAATCTATTAATATGTGCCTCATTTAGATCTAGACCAAATTCTTGTGTTGTTTGCAGTGTCTGTATTTCAAATTTGATCGGAAATATGGGTTCCTTTCCAAATACTAGTTGGCATGGTGAATAGCTGATAGTGCTTCTCCATGTTGTTCTATAAGCCCACAAGGCTTCCGGCAATCTTGTAGCCCAATTGCGTCTATGTGATGAAATGGTTTTCGTTAGGATTGCTTCTATTATTTTATTTGTGCTTTCTACTTGACCATTTCCTGTGGGTGGTATGGAGTAGTAATTTTACGCTGGATATGATAGTTTTTTAGTGTTGTAGCAATTTTGTTACCAGCAAACTGTGGTCCTCCATTTGGATTTATATCTCTTGGGAGGCCATATCGAACAAATATATGGAACATGAACTATATAAATGAATCCTCTATAGCCCTCAACAATGCCTCTACTTCAACCCATTTGGTGACATATTCTGTTGCTACCAAAATATATGTTTTCTGGTTCAATGATGGGTTAATTGGACCAAAAAAGTCGAGGGCCCATCGTTCGAATGGTTCAACGACTAGCTGTGGGTTCAGGGGCATTTCCTTGGACTGTCCAGGGTGTCCTGCTCTTTGGCAACTATCACAAGCTTGAACGAACTTCTTTGCATCTTTGAAGATCGTGGGCCAATAGTACCCTATTTGCAGCACCTTGTGACTAGTTCTCTGATCCATGAAATGTCCGCCACACGGTCTGTCATGACAAGATTTCAAAATGTCAAAAATTTCATCTTCACGGATGCATCTCCTAATGTTCATATCTGCCCCTGTATGGAACAGGTAGCGCCCAATCTAAGTAAATCGAGTACTATGTTGGACAATTTGTTTTCGTTCATTGGGGGTTAGATGTTTGAGTAATTTTCCTACTGCTAAATAATTTGCAACATCAGCATACCAGGGTGTTTTAACAGTGACAACGAATAAATGTTCATCTGGAAATTGATCTTCAACTGCTACTGCATCCACTGGTTTTGGCATCCATGAGAGAAAGTGAGCTACAGGATTTTCTTTTCCAGGTCAGTCCTTTATTGTGATATCAAATTCCTGTAATAAAATTAGCCATCTGGTTACTCTACTGTTTGTGATTGGTTTATTTTCTAAATATTTTATCGCGGAGTGATCTGTATATAAGATAACAGGATATCCAGTAATATAATGCCTAAATTTATTGACAGCATGTACTACAACTAAAAATTCCTTTTAAGTAACAGTATAGTTCAATTTATTTGGAGATAAATTCTTGCTAATATAATAAATTGCATATGGTTTTTAATCTTCTTCTTGCCCAAGGATTGCTCCAATAGCTGTATCTGAAGCATCTGATGAAATTTGAAATGGCAGGTCCCAATTTGGACCTCTAAGTATTGGGTCTGTTGACACAAGCTTTTTTAGATCCCGAAAAGCACGGTCACATTTTTATATCCAAACAAAGTCAAAATTACCTGTTAGTGCATATAGAGGTGCAACAATATGAGAAAAATGTTCTATAAATCTTTTATAATAACAAGAAAATATAAGAAAATTACATACCTCTATCTGAGTAGTAGGAGTGGGAATTAGAAAAATTATTTGAATTTTGGCCAGATCTACCTGTATTCCAGCTGCTGAGATATAATGGCCTAAAATAAGTCCTTCAGTCATCATCATATAGCATTTTTCATGGCTCAAACAGAGCCTGGTGGCAATGCACCGCTGCAACACTTTTTCCAATGTGTCCAATGCTAGGTTGAAATCATCTTTGTATGGTGTAAAATCATCCATGTATACTTCGAGCCCTTCATTTATTAAATCTGAAAAGATGCTGAGGATAGCCCTTTGAAACGTGGTAGGGGCATTGCATAGGCCAAAAGGTAGAACTCTATAGGCAAATGTTCACCAAGGACAAGTAAGAGTAGTTTTTCTTGGTCTTCAAGGGCAATCTAAATATGATTGTATCCACTGAAGGCATCTAAGAAAGAAAATAATTTCTTTCTTGCTAGAGTGTCTAATACCTAGTCAATGAATGGAAGCGGAAAGTGGTATTTTTGTGTTGCTTTATTTAGCTCTCTATAATCTACAAAAATCCTCCATTTTCCATTCTTCTTTGGCACCACAACAAGTGGAGAGTCCCATTTACTATCGGAGATAGGGTAGATGAAGTTTACATCTAAAATTTTTTGAAGTTCAGGTTTTACAATGTCTTTTAGATGGGGGATAAGTCTCCTTTGTGGTTGGCAATAGATCTTGCATCCTTCCCTATGTCAATGTGGTGTGTACATAACTGGGGATCGATTCCTTTCATGTCAAGGTAATCCCATGAAAATGCTTCTTTGTATTTTCTCAGTATTTGGATCAACTTCTCTTATTGTTCGGAAGTTAGGTTACCATTAATGTTTAAAGCTTTTCCTGGATCAATTTCTACAGTTTTCCTATTTGAGACAAAGGTAGTAGGTATTGTTTGGTCATGAGCATCTTTAAGAGGATCTTCTTCTAATTCATTATCAAATGCTGCTTCTATCATGTGACATTGTATGTGGGATCTAGATTCAACTTGGCTAATAAATTTGTTAATGACATCATCCTCTATTTGATCTTTGAAATCGGGGACATCTTCTATGGTTAATGGGGATCTAATATTTTCGGTGAGGTATGATACAAGATGTTTGTTAGTTCTTATTATTGTGACACTTGGCTGGGCTGGAGGATATAAAGCTAGATTCCTGATACTGGCCCCCCTGGTTATGGTCATACTGCCTTGTCGGCAGCAAATATAAGCATCAGGAGTTTCAAGCCAAGGTCGGCCTAAAATCAATGGATGTCCATCAAGTCAGTTTTTGGGGTTTATTATCAGAAAATTGGCAGGATACTCCCAGGAATCAACAGATACCATGACATCATGTAGTGTGCCTTCTGGCATAACCACAGATCGGTTAGCCAGTTCTAATAAAGTGGAAGTCGGTTCTACTGATGTAATACCTAGTTTTTGAAAAGTGGTGGTTGTTAAGATATTGAATGCAGCTCCTAGATCAACTAAGTCATTTGAAAAGGTTTTTCCATTGATTTGTACTGTTACTATTGGATTTCCCGGGTCTTCATATTTAACTAGTGTTTCTTTTCCTGATAATAGATCGGATAAGGTACCAACTACTTGGACTATTGGGTTATTTGTTATTCTCCTCCTTGGTTTTTTTATACATAGCTCTTTGATGATCTTTGCATATATTGGGATGTCTTGAATGGCTTGGAGGAGTGGGATTTTTATGTACATATTTTTCAGTTCTCTCAGAACATCAAAATCAGGATGTTGTATAGGTCGAGGTATAATTAATCGTTCTGGGAATAGGGGAGAGGATTTGGTTGCTTGATAATGAGTTTGCTATTTGATCACATCCTCTTCTTATGATGGTTGTTTTATAGGTAACTAATTCTCAACTTGAGCGATTTCATCTCCCTCTGTTTCTATAATGCACCCAGATCTTAATTGAAGATCATTACACTCCTTTAGATTGGTTTCTCATTCTGGTGTTTCAATTATTTTGATAGATTAAACTGGTCTATTATTTGGATTAGGGTTGGGCTAGACTGGGAGTTGCAGTCTTAAGTTAGACTGGGGGTTTTGTTGTAATGCTGGCAGTGTAGGTTAAGGGAGAGGAATGGTTCCTACTGGCTAATTCATCGGTCTTTGCCAGTTTGTCTACCAGGCTTGACTCTGTGAAGTAGGAGGGGACCATTGTGTTGGATATACATTGTTTTTCCAATACGGTGGAGTATAGGGAAAATTTGGCCAATTGGGTTGACTTGCTTGGTTTGGCCATGGTGATGATGAAGGAAATGATTGTTGTGACCAATTTGAGAAGGGAGTTTGATTTTGCCACATTGTGTTATATTGTTAAGCATGATATTGTAGAGGTTGAAAAGAAGAAGCTAGATCTGGGAACATACCTGATTGTCACGGCTGCCATTGACGCCGCTGATTGAGTAAGTACACCAGTTCTAGCTCTTCTTCTGCTTCCTTATATACTTCTTTCAATCCAGGAAGTGAGGGACAACTCTCTGTAGAGTGGTATTTTGTACAAATGGTGCAAAATTGGAGTGCATATAATGGACACTCCTTGTGGCTATGTTTATTTTTGCATCTGGGACAGAAGATTGCCAAATCCTGTGCTACCTCTGATTGCTTCTGTTTGGCCTGCATAATATCGAGTTGTGTTGTCAGCGTCCCCAATATGTCAGTTTTAATTTTTTCTAATAAATTTCCAATTCCTGCGCAGGTTACTCCTTCTGCAAAGATCTTGTTGTCTCTTGTAAACTTGTCATGTTCCGCTGGTTTTAGTCTTGTGCTGCCTCTCGAGCTCTTGATACATAAATCAATAATGTTAGCAAAATTTTCCTGATAAATATTAGTATTTCAATCCATTGTTCCTTCATTCCTCTAATCAATGTTGTTTTTAATACATTATCAGGTAAGGGTAATGATGCATAAGGAAATCTTTGGAGATTATAATGGAAACATTCAACATACTCTTCTAATGTTTCATTCGGTCTAGCTACCATCTAAAATATTTCATCTTTTAATTCTTTGGACCTGGAATAGTCTTGATATTTCTTTAGAAAAGCATCTTTCGTTTGATCGCAGTTTTTTATAACACCACCACCCAATCCCATAAACCATCTTAAAGCAGCCCCTTTCAATGTAGAGGGAAACAATTTCAGTTTCTAGGGATTGGTGGTATAGTCATATCCTCTACAGAACACATCAAATTCAAATAAGAATGCATCCAGATCTTCTGATTTAAGGCCATGGAATGTAGGGATATGCTGGAGAGGAATTGCTTTCATAGTTGCAGTATCCACAATGGGATATTGCAGTGTAGAGGTTTGGGTGTTTGGCTGGTTCTGGGCCATTTGGTCAAATATATGCCAATAACCTTCTGGGATATCTAGGAGGGTATTCCTAGGCTTGTCGAGGAGGAAGGGTCTTAACAACACTTCCTTTATCTGGGATGATGAGAGTGCCTAATGTCTAGGGGGATTCTGGTTCTTGACGTTCTTCAACTTCGTTATAAATGATTTTTGCAACACTTCCCTTATCTAGGCTACTTAATGGCTGAATTATCCCAAGAGGAGATCTTGGTTCTTTAGTTTCTCCTGTTTCTCCTCTCCCTTCATAGAAATTGCTAAGTTTCCCTTCTTGGGATGATTTTGGGCTAGAATTCTCAATTTCTTGAAGATCTTGCTCTTCGGTTTGACTATGCACCTTAGAAAAGGCTATAGATGGTGATCCTGTGGCCTAAAGGAAACTAGTAGGTTGTCGAAAAGCAACTTTTCTAGGTCCTACTAAAGGCTGAGATTCTGCTTTCTTAAGGATTTCATCTATAAAGGTTGATTGGCCAAGGGTCACCAACCCCTTAGCTTTATCAAACTTGGGTAGTGGTTTAGGATTCTTTTTAGGCTTTTTTGGCTTAGTCATGCACACAAATCAAATGCTAATTTATACCCAAAGAATGGCAACAAATCTGCAGGAAAGCGAGCAGGGGAGCAGGGCTATTACATGCTCTGTACGCAGGTTCTTACCTTCTGTTTTTAAAACCCAGTTCTCTCCTAGCAGGTTCTTACATCGCTCTAGAAAAGAAACAAATGGCTACACTCTTTCCTAGCAACGACGCCAAAATGTCGAGCAGTAAAAAGGGTCTTTTTCACCTCTATTTACCCTACATTAACTTATTAATCTAGGAACGATTTGTTATCTCAAAGCATGTACTCAGTTTGAGGTGGTAATTTTTCAAACTAATGGTAATAGTATAGTGCTCTAAATACAAGAGTAAATGGATGCTTGAAATAAGATCTACATATAGAAAAGAACCTTAAAACTCAAATCATGCACTCAGAAAGCTACAACAATTTATCAGTCAAGGGTACAGTAATTGTAACTCATCCCTCTGTAAATTGATGTAATTAAAAGACAATCAAGGAAAATGATCATCAATCAGCGAACTAGACAACATATGTCAATGCTCACTATAGTCTCAGATCGTTCTACACACCAAAGCAATGATAATACAAATGACAGGAAATGGAACAGCAACTATTCTTATGAACAAGATTGAACAACAAAACCTTAATCTACGAAAATGAATGCAACAATAATTATATCCTACAGGAATTAAGTAACAATCCTTACTCTAAAGATAAATTGGACAGCAAACAGAAATAGAACGACAACTAACAGAGATGAAATATAGAACAACAACTTGAATCAAATATAAATGTACAATAAACCAAGACGAATATCACACACGACACGCTTAATATTGAAAGGAACAGTAATCTGACTTCGATACAACAAGTATAAATCACAGTTATGAAGAATAACAATCGTGATTCGCAATGGAACAACAATCCCAATTGAACAACAATCGCATTTAAGTGCAAACCATAGATAAATACAGTAATACCGATTTATGATTGTACATCATGGTTACTCTATAATCGAACAACAATGGCAATCTGTAAGGAACAACAATGTGTTATAAAGTCAGAATGAACAACACAGCATTCCTGTTACAGAGAACAACATTACTTACCTGAGCATAAACAAAATATAATAGAACCATTATGTCAAATAGCAAAGCACATCAGATTACTGAATAGAGCTTAATAAAGAAGATCAAACCACACACGAATTGGAAATAATTGTACAGGAGCAAGTGTTCCACCATGGCGGGGCCCTTAGCCTCCAGGGATTACTCCAGAATCAAAGATGGAACGACAACCAGATTTATATTAAAACATCAAAATAGAGTTACAGTGAATCACTTTTCAGTGAGAGTCAATGATCAAAGTTCCAAATACAAAGGAGAATTTCATAAAAACAACAACAGTTCGTCCCCTAGGCCAGCAGTTCTTCCCTTTCTTATAACAGCCGAGCGGAGATATCAACGATACAAAAAATCGTTAAGATAATGATCCCTCAGGATCAAAGGATCCTGAGGGATTCGCACTGTTAATTCCCAGTTATCCTCTTGTTCTCCTGCACCAATTTGGTATCTCCTTTTCCCTTTCCTATTTGATACGCTCCAATTTGGATCACCTTGTTTGCATGTGGTTCCTTGTCAAAGGGACAATAGTTAACTTTGTCCTGTCTTTTCCTTTGGGACGGAAATCTTCTGTTTTCTCCTTTTCCTACATAAGAAAAGGGAATTTATTAGTTATTTCACGTTACATACAAATCCTATAGATTTTAGCATAATTTCTTATCATCTACCTAAGTCATGATGTGAAGAGGTTATGAGTTCTAAAGAAAATATGAAAAAATAAACGATAATAACATACCTTCTCCAGGGCTCAACATCACATAGTTTTTAGATCAGGGAATACCATTCCCCCATGAGGCTGAAGGGGGCATTGAAAAGATTGCCAATGTACAAGCACTCCATGTAGAGGCTGAAGGTCAATTGGATTTACCTCAAACTGATTCCCCCACAACTATTAGGCATGCTGGAAGGTAGAAGAGAAGAAGAAGAGGAGGAGAATTGGAAAGAGATAGACAGGAAGGCAGGATTCTATGGCAAAGAATAGCAGACCACATTATAAGCTTGGGATGCTAGGGAGGCCACCAAGGCCATAAAGGATGAGGAGATTGACTAAGTTGCTCAGAGGATGAGCAACACTTTCAGTAGGGGGGTGATGACAGGCCTCATAAATGGGTAATTATATGGGCTCACTTTACCTCCTAACCTAGTAAATCAACATTTCTCTTATCTTATTGTATGATTTTATGATTATTTTTAAGCTTATAAAGTGAGTTGAGTTAGTTATTGTGCCATGTGGCCTAACATGTATTTAATGAAAATTATTGATGGATTTTAAGGTCAAATTCAAGGATCAAGTGGACAAATGGCAGCAATAACTCAAAGTGGAAAAAGGAGATAACTTATAGGAGGGAATCACCCTCATTTATTACTCCTCACTTCAAATTCCCCTTCATTCAACTCAGAGTACAAGCAACCGAATCATGCACTATAACGCAGCCGAGCAAGTGGAGGATGACTGATGATTATCTCGAGTTTTGGGAGCCAAGCCTCCCTGACTTTAAGAACACTGTTGGTAGCTTCATTTGTATAAGTAGAGGGGCCTAGGGCCTCACTAGGGTCAGATTTTTGTTGGATTTTTGCTTATGTAAACTCTGCTCCAACTTCGAGCTTATTATTTTGTGACAGTTTCATGTAATCTTGCTATTGTTTTGAAAATAAAGATGGAATCCTTTTTGAGCTAGCACTGAGCTACCTCAGAGGGCTAAAGCTCTTGGGTTAGGGCCCAATACAAGTAGCCAAGCTCCTCTTTACTTGTATTTGTATGTTTTATTTTAGTTTGCTGTTAGATATATTTCTTTTATGATTAAGAATAGGTTGTTTTTTATGATTTAGTAGTTTTCTTCCATTTGTGCTTTCTATAGCAAGTTAAAAAGTGATCAACGAAGACTCAAAAGGATAGAAATAGTGCGTTGGCCTCTCTTCCTCCCTTTGGGACCATGATTTGAGGCAAAGACCCTCTTGCTGCCCCAGAAACACAGATTTTCCTCCTTCATAGGACTTCCAGTGTTTACAGCTTTTTAGTAGGTTAATAGTCTAGCTTTGCTTTGCTTTAGATCTTCTTCATCATGCTCACTTCTTGATTTTCAGTAGTCTTCTTTCATTCCTTCCTTTCCTATGGAATTTCTCAGCATTTCCTTTCATAGATCATAGTTTATACCATTTTTATGCAAAACTCTATTTTTCCTAAATGCATTCATTTCACTTGTTGCTTGATTTCCTTGGTTAACTTCCCATTTCTTTGTATCATATCTATTCCAACAGTTGGCCAGCTTATCAGCAATCACACCCTCCATCTAATCCATGCCCTATAGGTCTCCCAAATCTCACCTCAATTCTGCCTAGTTTCTTGCATTTTTTCCATAGAACTTCTTCCTCTCTCCTTCAGCGAACCCAATCATCTTTTTCTCTCTTGGTGATTCATGGTAGACCTTAGGCACCTTAAAACTTCATTCCAACCTTCATCTACCTTTCTCACCCACTCTCACACCCTCAAAATATTGGAAACTTCTCTCAGCCTCCTCCTGTAGGCCTCCTGTAGATTCCTTGTTTTCCTTTGGTAGATTTCCTGTGTCCTCCTGTAGATTTTCTTGTAGGATTTATTTTGAAGGCCGAGTGTGGGAAAAGCCTCTAGAAGGCCACCCGAGACCTCCTAGGACCCATCCACACCATCCTACATCCTCTCAAGTCCCAAAACCACCTTTCAACACCACCTATTCGCTACCACATTCACACACAATAAATTACATGCATGTCCATTTCACATAAAAATACAAAAAAAATCCAAAAATGTGTCTTCTGCTTATTTGCTTCCAAAAATAGCATAGTTATATGTTGTTTACTTCCTTGAACAGATAATGACATTCCTTTCATGGTTTTCATAGTGCTTTCTGCAAAAGTAGAATTAATTTGTTAATTAGGGTTCACTAGGTTTGCTTTACATTTCAATCTTTCTCCTTTCTGTAGTTAGAATAACATCTATCTTTCTTTCCTTTCATCACATATAGAGATTCTTCTAGAATCCATAGAAGCTGGCTTGAGCTCCTAGTGATCTTGCGCCGGCTGACCAAGTGACAACCTGCAGTGAGAACTAGTACTTGTGGATATAGCACTGACGCTTCCAAGTTTGTTACGAACTACCGAGTTGATAAGAGTAAAGTAGGTAGCCTAGGAGTTGCAGTGTTATTGCTGCAATACTGGTTCTCACCAATATACAAGATCATTGCAAAAATCATCGTCAACTGCCTCAAGCCAGTCCTGTCTTCACATATTTCCCTTGAACAGTTTGCCATTTTACAGAACAGACAAATCCATGAGGTCGTAGGCACAGCTCAGGAACTCCTTCACTCTCTCCAAACCAAAAGCCTCAAAGGAATGATTTTGAAAATCTACCTCTCCAAAGCCTTTGACAAAGTGAACTAGCTTTACATTCACATTTTGTCAACCCAACTTGGCTTCCATGGGTTGTTCAAGATTTGAAAGTTGTTTCAGCCCTTCCTAGCTATTTCCTGGATAGCCATGGTGTGATGGAGTCTTTTTGTGGGTTGAGCTTTCGATATCATAAATTATTTGGAACCAGGTCAGGTGATCTCCTGAAAATTTCGAAGGGTTAAGGGTGGAGGTGGTTTAGTCTTCGGGAATCTCTCGATAGGTGGGTGGAGATAGCCAAATTCCTCAAGGTAATGGTGAAGAAATTTTGAGGCATCCAAGCTTGTTTTAGGCTTTTAATCTTTGGGAAGCCTTGGATTTTTATGTCTCAATTTCCCACATGCATGCTTAGAATATGACATGGGGGTGATTGGCTGAAAGAAATATTTGTTTCATCCCAATCTATGGTTAAGTTGTACGTGGATATCCCTAACTTGGTTGGCTTTTGCATAAGTTAATAAGAGTTATTTTCCTATTGAAATTGATGAGCACGTATACTTGTTATTATGAGGATTTGATGTTTGTTATATCATGGTTAATATTCTGGTTATATGTTCGTATAAGCATGGATTGGTAATGAGATCTAACTATGTATTTTTTGGTATTTGATATGCATTTGATGTTTAATGAATGCATGGGATAATTTTTTTTATTGTATTTATTGTGAGAGGGGATTAAGCCTTCTTAGTGATTCTCAAATACGTTTTAGACTCATATGACCATATATGCATTCATAACTTGTAGTTTACATGTTTGTAATATGTTCGACGAAATTACCATCATGGTTAGGCCTGTAGGTCAAGTTCTTGTTCAAGATTTTTATGTTTAGCTTTACACTTATGTTATTTATCATTCTAAGAAGTCTAAGGAAGTTATAGGTAGGGGTATGGAGGCTCGCTTGGATTGTGGCTCAGATCTTGGGACTTAAGGCACTGAGCTAAGAAATTTAGTTCACAATCGCATGGAGAAAGGATGGTGGGGTGATTTGTAGGCCTTCAATTGCATGAAGGGAATGTGAAGGGTGTGGTAGGGAGTCTAGGTCATTGAAAATTAGCCCCAGCTCAGGGTTTGGTCATGTGGGGTGGTTCTTTGGCCCTTTAGTGTCATGTAAGACTTGAGGAATGTGTGTGAGATGTCAGTTTTGAGCCCCACCTTCATCACTAAAGCATGAAGGTTAGGTCATGTCATAGTAACTCTTCATCTCATGTTTACCCTAGCAGGCCAATGAAATTGGGTAAATGTGGGAGGGGTGTTTACAGGGTGGTATCAGATCATGGTTCAAGAACTTGGATTGGATATGGTTGTTGCTAGTCCATTTAGCCTATCTAGCAAAATGTATGTGGTTATGCATGCATAGCACATCAGACATGCAACATGGTGGCCATTATGTAGTTTGCGTCATCATGATCATGTTGGAATGTTATGATGCTCATATTTTAGATGAGATAGAGTAGGAGATGCATATTATGAGAGAGAGGTTGCAACACTAGACCTTGGGGTAAGAGCATGGGGTAAGAGCATGTTCTCATACAATTTTATATGTTGGCCATGTAGTTATGTTGGTTAGTGGTTGTTATAAGGATTATGGTTATGTACATTCCTGTCATTCTATTATTGTTGTGGTTACATGCATGATAGATGTTAGTTAATCAGTGTGGTCATATGCGCATGTGTAGAATAGTCATGAATGACATAACTTATTGTTATATGCATTGTGGTCATATGCATGATGATTATGGTTATTGAAACTAAGATCTTGATGTTTTATGTATTATGCTAATCTAGATTGACCTTTACAAATGGTTACGATTATGATATTTAGGTATCAGTCAATATATTTGTAATTTTGCATCGTACTAACCTGGACTGACTTGTGTAAATGTGATAGCGTCGCTTGAGATTCATTGAGTTATGCCTTTTATTATGTTGTCTATTTCATTTAGTTAACATGGTATGCTTACAGGTTGACTAAAAGTTTGATTAATGAAATGATATGAGTATAGAACTATAAGATTTCATAAAGGAATGATCTTGTTTTAAGATTGTTTTACTAACACAATGTGCTCTAAGATAGTTGATGAGCACTTGATTGCAAGTGGTTGCTAGTTGTACTATTATGACCAATTACGGTTAGTTGTTTTTTGATTATGACATGGTTGCTACTCTTGGTAAAGGCTAATTTCAAATTAGTAGACAAGATTTCTTTACTTTTGAAACATGTGATTGACATGTGTGAACAATTGCACGGAATCATGCTTGGCATTAGAGTGATAGGGTAACAATTGATTTATTTGTATAACTAAATATTGGGTTATGTGATAGAACATAATAAGACTCAAATGTAGCAAGGAAAAAAGGTAAAATAAAGGAATTGCGTGAGAATTCCTTTTGCAATGTTTGGAAACTACAATTCCAAATGAATGAGTGTTGTGCATGAATAGAGGAAGTATTCTTAATGTTGATTTTGTCTAACATTATGTGGATATGTGCTAGATTCATGAACATGTATTTGACATGTATATGTTGTGGGGAAAAATGCCTATGCAGGACGATCCTATCCACCTAAGGCGTGACAGTGCCTTAGCAACAAACAGAGACAGCTATTCTAGTGTTCTTCCTTTATGAATTAAGAATGAAGAGAGATAGATGGACTAATCGGTGTCTTCCGTTTGTCCCTCGATCCGGTTCCTCTTCTCTTTGGGAGTTCCCAGCTACTTGCCTTCTCGCTCGCCCAGCTTAAAGAGGTTTCTACAAGATCACAAGAAGAGAACACTATACAAAGACATAGATTCATATTCATAACTAGTTCAGGATTAGAAATAAACTAAATACACTAATGCAATCATACATCAAAGACACATCAGCATATAGGAGAAACCAAGATAGCTTTATTGATGAATAACAAGGTTCAGGAAGAGATACAACCCAGAGGGCTCCAATCCAGCATCTCCTTCCCAGCAAATGAAATTCCTATCTTCACCTTCCCTCAAAGCATTAAGCACCCAATAATTCCAGTCTCAAACCAACAGCAATTCTTTGCAATAACAAAATTCCAGCCTCTAGATCTCATGGAGGAGAGATCCATATATAGATGTTTGGAGAGAGGATGAGTCAGCTTGAGATCTGACTAGTGTCCTCTCCCTCTGTTATCAACTGGTGAAGGACTTGGCAGGAGTTTTTGATATCCAGGAGGAAGTTGCACTGGTAAAACCGGGCGATCTTCCAAAACTCTTTTAGCCTCGTCTAAGAAGGGACAATGGTGGATGGCATGGTCACCTTCACACAGTTTGCAGGGAAATCTAGCTTTCCCTCTCTATCATGTGACTTCACATTCACTAGTTGATGGTGAGCTGTCAACATGACTATCAGAGGTTGACGCCACCGAATTATGAAAACGGGGAGACCAGTCCCTTAGTATCCGAGGGATGCAGGGACAATCTCTGTGGAAGTGGTCTCCCTTGCATATGACACATGGTGATTTAGGCCTAGTCAATGCTGTGTGTGGATTTTTGTCAGACGCCACTTGTTTACCCCCAGTCGCTTTTGGCTCCTTCTTCTTCTTCTCTTTCTTCTTCTTTTCCTTCTTCTCCTTAGGAACTTGGTTTTTTGTTTTACCGGTTCCGTCAAGCGAAGAGGAAGGAGGAGAGGGAGAATTAGATGAAGTAGAAGGCTGGTGGGTAACTCTGGTCTGGTCTAACTGTTGATTCCACTGTTCAGGAGTAGTGGTGTTCTGAACGACATTGGTTGAAAAGAGCCAGACCGGCAGGCCAATTGTCAGTCCTGGAAGCGACAATGTGGCCATATGGGGCGCACCAACATCTCCCTAAGAGGAGAAGGGACTAGGATTTCCATCAAGGGGAATTCCTTGGTTGCTGTGCTCCATTTTCTCAACCTAAAGATCAACGCAGGAATAGGGGTGATTGTTCCGTTTAAAATAAATTTTAACGATGCTTTAGACACAACTTGCTTTTTCACTTTTAAAGAGTCGAGAAAAAGCTAAATATGGCTCTAGTCTCCTTCGATGTTTTAATGAGCCCGAAGTGACAAATGCTCGGATTGACTTTTTCCATTATAGAGTCTGAAAAAGGCCAAAAGGAATTGCTCTGGAGTTCTAGGTAGAGGGTGTGTCAAACTTTTCGCAAAAACGCATAATACTTTTTAAGGTACGGGCGGTCGATCTTCCTGAATGCTGTGTTCAGTGCATTGCGATCAATAGGGCGGCCAACACGGCTTCCTAAGGATAAAGGTTTTATGCCTATAGGGGTCTCCCAATATATACGCGACGGTATGTGGGAGCACAATCCGTACTGGCACTATCGTCCCTCAGGAGGAATCACCCACCATCAACGAGATCGATAGTCACCAGGCTTTACGACGCCGGAACACGTCTCTAGCCTAGACCTCTATGTTGAGCGTTATGTTGCAAAGCGTTGTTAAGTTCATTCAATTTATTTTAGGTTGATCGTTTTAGAAGTTTTCCTTTTGAGGTTCACCACGAGATGTATGATACAATTCCTAAATTCAGTCTAAAGATGATAACCAAGCTTTATATCTTTTCAACTTATGAAAATCCTAGCTACAAAGGGAAAAGAAAGACACCATCTTTTCTCAAAGAGAAATCAGCACACTCTAATGCACTTTTCCTAAATCAAACATGCAAACTATCAAGATGCAAATGCACAATGCAGGTGTTTGTTTTCTGCTTTCTTAGTATTGATGCCTACAAAGAAAGCTTTTTGCACAACTTTGAATTTGCTTTTAAATGACAAATACAAACAAGTTTAATTTTTGAAATCAGAGAGGGTAGAAGAGATTACAACACTTAACGATTTACGAAATGAATACTTGTTTCGACACTTAAAAGAGACAAACTCAAACCAAAAGCAAAAGTAAATGTATAATCAACTGTAAACAGCCAATGAACTCTCTCCTAAGATCACAATCAACAGATCTGAATCAAGGGCTACAGGATGACTATTTCACTCTTGCAAAGGAAAACTGTAAATGACGCCACAAACACATAAAAACACTCACAGTCTTTTTGTACAAAAGGAGGCGGAATTTAAGCAGAGAAAAGGAGTGATCAGATAGGTACCTATGCTGGTTACAGGCTGCAAAAACCAGAGATCAAAACAAGGCAAAACAGAGCAGAGAACCCCAGCTGCATAAGGCCTAACTGGATCAGCGCACCCTCAACACAGGGGTTTTGACATTCAGCGCAGGTAGCCTTCACGGGACCTGTGTTGAAATGTAGAACCTCTTCACAGGGTCTGCGCTGAAGGAGAAACGAGAGTTTCTCACTGGGTTCTGGGTCACAGTTTGCTATTTAATCTACAGTTTCAGGCCAAATCAAAGCAACAAGCAAGGTACAATCAAAGGGATGCTTTGAGGAAGGGCTAATATCTATCACAAAGGATCATCAAATCATTTGTGAATCCATTGTTCAGATCATAGACAAATCCAGTGATTGGATCAAAGCAGCAGCTGTCTACTTTGCATCTGAGAATAGCAGATGCAGTTCGATTGTTGCTGTTGAGTCTATGAAACAAATAATGATAGAAACAAAAATAAAATGACTAAACAGATCTCCCCAGCGGAGTCGCCAATTTGTTGTGGGGAAAAATGCCTATGCAGGACGATCCTATCCACCTAAGGTGTGACAGTGCCTTAGCAACAAACAGAGACAGCTATTCCAGTGTTCTTCCTTTATGAATTAAGAATGAAGAGAGATAGATGGACTAACCGGTGTCTTCCGTTTGTCCCTCGATCTGGTTCCTCTTCTCTTTGGGAGTTCCCAGCTACTTGCCTTCTCGCTCGCCCAGCTTCAAGAGGTTTCTGCAAGATCACAAGAAGAGAACACTACACAAAGACATAGATTCATATTCATAACTAGTTCAGGATTAGATATAAACTAAATACACTAATGCAATCATACATCAAAGACACATCAGCATATAGGAGAAACCAAGATAGCTTTATTGATGAATAACAAGGTTCAGGAAGAGATACAACCTAGAGGGCTCCAATCCAGCATCTCCTTCCCAGCAAATGAAATTCCTATCTTCACCTTCCCTCAAAGCATTAAGCACCCAATAATTCCAGTCTCAAACCAACAGCAATTCTTTGTAATAAAAAAATTCCAGCCTCTAGATCTCATGGAGGAGAGATCCATATATAGATGTTTGGAGAGAGGATGAGTCAGCCTGAGATCTGACTAGTGTCCTCTCCCTCTGTCAGTTCTTGATTCAACTTGGAGGTTCTTGCTTCCACTTGGAGATTGGGAACCTCTTACTCATCATAGTCGAATTCACTGAGGCAAGTGTCATTGAGGAAGATTCTGGAAGCTTCCTGGGTCTTGACACCTTGTTGAATGAACTTGCCATTTGTCAAATCTCGCTCAGCGCACCCTGGTAGTGCTTCTACCTACGTTGCAGTGTAGGTAGCCAGTGTTGACTTTGCATTTCAGCGCAGACAGCTAGTGGAGCCACTGAATTGATCCTGAATTGACTTGTTTTTGAGCAGTTTCTGGTGGAGAACTTCTATGAATTGCTGTGGTTTGTTAGCCTTGTTCCTCTAGGGGTAGGAACAACATGTTTAGGGACTTTGGATCCCTTAGATTATGGACATTTCATGCTCAATGCTGTAAGGCACAAAAATGTCTATAACAGTATAGTGTCGAGTTATGACTAGATTCATTAAGGAATTTGAATCCCTTGAGAGATGATATATGAACATGTTCAGTCACAAGGCCATGTACTTAGCATAAGGTAAGGTAACCGACATGTTTTTATGTTTATTTATGCACTGATAGTTATGTGTTTATGGAAGTATGATGTACGTAATTGCATGGAAAAAGAGACTACTACGGAGTCTTGAAGAAGGCTCAAGTTAATATTTCCTTCAGAAGAGTTCGAAACCATGGGGATGGAGTTATGGTGTTTGTTGCAAGTTTTGTGTTTTCGGTGCTTTGTAATTTGTTTGCACTTGATTTTTAGTTTCATTTAGGTCTAGTGCTTGGCCATGCCACTTTGTTTGTGGGGTTGTATTGCTATTGGTTTTCCATATTTTTCTTCCTGTTTGTTTCTTGTCCTTTCCTTTTATGTTCTGAGGGTCTTGTTAATTACTTGGGGAAAGACGAAGGTCAATGGAGCTTGAGGGAAGTTGAATGAAATCAAATAGGTAATGTAAGACCCAAATGAACCCTAGTGCATGAGTAAGGGCAGTTGAAGGCAAGAATATGAAATTTCATTGAATTGGTTGGGTCCATTAGTGTAAATGGACAATGGCAGGCCAATAATGTGAAAGGTAACATGAAAGGTAAAGTAAATGAATTTGAGGTGTCAGATGACTTGGATATGTTGGAAACTATTACTCTATTTATTATGCTTGTTGTGCATGAATAAAGGGAGTTATCTTAACCTTGACCTTATGATGTTGGTAATTGTGTTGTGATTATGACTATGCTGATGTATATATATGTATGTACATATCTATCATTGTCTGATTGGGTGATCAGGGATCATGATTTATTTATGTTTATGTTTATATGAACATATGTATGTACGTATGTATGTATTTCGTTTTTTGACAGGGTCGTCGAGGATCAGTCTTGTTGAAGAATTATTTCTTATGTAGGTGAATGGCATGAATAGGTTCTTGGTTTATGAGGAATAAAGTGGGAAAAGTAGCCCTCATTGGTCTATGAGGTTAGTATCACGTGGATATGATTTTATATTATGTTCTTATACTATGCCTATGTTGATGCTATGGACATGAAACATTGAAGGATACATCAATGAAATGAAAGAAGCATGATCTACAACATGTTGCGATAAGTATGGATAAGGCACCAGAAGAAAGGTTACTTGGTAAAGATAGTGTGGTCTTTGGATGTGGAGTACTGATGTTTTGTACATTTGGTGTCTTATACACATAGTGCAGTTGGTGATATGTGCATGTGGTGTTGTGTACACATTATGGAGGTGGTGTTGTGTACATGTGGTGATGTGTACACATTGCAAAGGTGGTGTTGTGTACATGTGGTGTTGTGTTGTGTACATGTTGTGAATGTAGATTTGTATATAAGTGGTGCTATGTACATGTTGTATATGCAATGTTGTGTACATGTGGTGTTGTGTGCATGTTGTGCAGGTGGTGTTGTCAAGATGTTGTACACATGGTGTTGCGCACATCTGGTTATATGTGCATGTTGTTCTTGTGGTATTGTGCACATGTTGTGCATGTTGTGTTGAGTACATGTGTTACTCTGTTATGTTTATGGTGTAGTCATGGTGTCACGACATGTATTCATTATATTGTACGGTGTGTATGTATATGTATTTTGTTGTACACAGGGTGTAGGTGTATCTGTTGTGTTGTACATAGTGTGTAGGTGTATGTGTCCTGTTGTACAATAGGTTTAGGTGTATGTGTTTTGTTGTGAAATGTGTATGTGTATGTGTTGTACAATGTAATGGGACATGTAGATATGGGATTGTCTGGGCCCTTGTTGTTGTATTGAGGGTTGAGGCAGTTTAGTCTCTAGATTCCCTTGTGGTTGATATTGAGGGTTGAGGAAGTTATTCTCTCGATGATCTTATTGCTAATAATGAGGGTTGAGGTGATTTAATCTCTACATGCCCTTTTTGCTGATATTGAGGATTGAGGAATTTTAGATCCTAAATTCCCTTGTTGTTGATATTGAAGGTTAAGTTGGTTTAGTCTCTGGATACCCTTATTGTTGATATTTATGGAGGGGGTGGTTTAGTCTCTAGATTCTCTTATTTATTGAGGAGAAGAGAAGGCACTAGGTACTTGTGAGGTTTCGTAACTAATATATTGTGTGTACATGATTAAATATAAGAGAAGGTCCTAGGTGCATGTTGGGTTTGGAAACCCATTCAGTGTGTGTATGGAACGGATAAAGAATAAAGGAAAAAGAAAAAGGATCATTGAAAGATAAGTATCAATATTTTATTTTTGTTTTTAATTATGCATGTGATCTATGACTCTAATTTAATATGGTTACATTTTTAGCTAACTGAATTCCATAAGTTTATAGATGGTGATTTGATCAAAGAGCTAGTTTGACTTATTGTGACATTAAGTAAATATAAATTGCAAATGTACCTTATTGATGGGCCACTAATGAGGTATGATTCAAATTTATTTCAATTCCTTTTGAGTCTAATGGAAATTATGTGCTTTGTATAGGAAAGGAGGGAAACACCCAGTTTGGGTGGTTAAAACTGACTACAAGAATTAGCATCAGTAGAAAAAGGAATTCGAACGGGTAGCAGTAGGCTAGTAAAGCATTCAGGATCAAGGCCATTATGAGACACTGGTACCCAATACTATCCATTGATTTCAATGAGCATGTTATGACTGGTATGATGGTTATGAGGCAGGGATATGAGTTCGTTTTTTGATCTTTTGGTGTGAGGAAACCTTGCCAAGGGATGGATCACCCGGTAAAGGGGATGCTGGGGAAATTTGAAGGTCGGTGACTGCACATAAGGGGGTGACTTAATTTCCCTAGGGGCTTTGTAGCAAAGAAGGGAAGGCTGAGGGATATATTTGTTCTAGTCATTATAATTTCTAGATGGAATCAAATGCACATTGGAAGTGTGCCCTAAAACAATGAGTCAGTAATTGTTCACTGAGGGAACATGTAGTGCAAGGATTGTAGCATTGGACATTGGATGCAGTATTGAATTTGGAAGTGGATTCTCGACTTCCTTGGAAGGAGGTGAATCCTGATACTATATTGAGGGTGGATGTGTGAGACTTTGGATTCCCTTGTTGCGGATGTAGGCATCATATCCTTTTATTTATTGGCTGAAGAAAATGTGCATAAGTATATGTGGTTGTTATTGTAAATACCATAATGAGTTGTTTTATAAAGATCGAGTAAGTGGTATGTTTGTCATGATGGTCATGGTTTGCAATAGTTATTCATTGTAAATATTGCATTGAGCTATGTTATAAACCTCCATAGGTAGTAAGTTTTGTTTTCGGTCATTTGTTGGTCATAGTTGTCATAGAAGACTGAGTATAGTGTTCCCATAAGGGGGAGGGTTTTGTAACAATACCAGGTTAAAAAATCATGTAATAAAGGATAATAAAGGAAAATTAATAAGACCAAGGTCACGAGACATGTATTCCAAGATAAATATTGGGAAAAACATCCTATTGGGTGTCACTTTATGTTATTTATGGCTATGAAAATTGACAAAGGCATTGGAAAATGAAAAGCAACATTAATTGGCATTTATTTATTAAAATAAAGAAAAAATAGGAGAAAAGGGAGATGAAAGGCCACATATTTGCATGCTAAGAAAATTACAAGAAAATGAAGTAAATTGAAGAAAAAGACTGACATCAAAAATGAACCTGAGAATTAGTTCACATATTTTTCCTAGTCTAGAGAAAGTGTAGCAAAGGAAAGAGAGCAAGAAATTGGACAAGTTAAAAAAGGAAGGAAAAGGAAAACAGGGAAAGCAAGGAAAATGTTATATGAACAGCTTCGGTGGGAATATATGGTAGGTAATAGGTTGCATGTGTGATTTCCTAGATGAGATGTGAATGCATGGTACATGCATTCGATTATTTGGTTCATTCGTTGTTATTGGCATGGGTTTTTGTAGGTTTGGCAATGGTTTCAACCTTGCCTCGCTATTTCCTCGATAGCCATGGTGTGATGGGGTTCTCTTCTTGGTTGATATTTTGATTTCCAAAAGGTTTTGGAACTGGGTGACGTGGTCTCAGGAAAAATTCCCAAGTGTTGGTGGTGGAGGTGGTTTAATCTCCGAGAATCTCTTCACCGGTGGGTGGAGTCAGGAAAATTTCTCAAGGTAATGGTGAATCAATCCTGAGGCATTCAATCTTTTTTAGGATCTGTTATCTATTGAACAGTTTTTGTGAGATCGTGGTAACCTAAGGGTAGAGATAATTTATTAACTGGGAATCCTTGGTATTTATATATTGTTATCCCACATTCATGCTTGGAATATGGCATAGGGGTGATTAGCTGAAAGAAAGATTTGATTTATCCCAATCTATGGTTGGGTGGTACGTGGAAGTCCTTGACTTGGTTGGATTTTGCATAAGTTAATAATATTTATTTTCATATTGAAATTAGTGAGCACTTATACTTATTATTATGATGAAATGATGATTGTTTTGTTATGTTTGATAGTCTAGTTATATGTTGGTTATAAGCATCGATTGGTAATTTTCTTTATCTATGTCTTGTTTGGGATTTGATAAGTATTTTATGGTTAGTTAACACATGGGCTAACAAATGTTATTGCATATATTGTGAGAGGGAATTAAACTTTCTTGGTGATTCTCATATAAGTTTTAGACTCCTATGATCAGAAATGTATTCATGACCTATAGTGTACATGTTCATCATGTGTTTGACGAAATGAGTGTGATGGTTAGGCTTAGTTAGTTCAATTTCTTGTTGAAGTTTTTTATGTTTGGCCTCATCTGTATGTGATCTATCATTCTAAGATGTCTTGGGAAGCTCTTGTCATGGGTTTGGATGTTGGCCTGGAATTGTGGCTCAGATCTTGGGACTGCAAGCACTAAATTGAGCAATAAATGTCACAACTGCATGGATCGAGGCTTTTGGGTACGACTGGAGGCCTTCAACCACATGAAAACAATGTCAAGGTGTAGTTGGGAGTCGAGGTCATTGAAAAGTAGGGATATCCTAGGGTTTGGTCACTTGGGGTGGCTCTTTAGCCCCTAAGTATCATGTAAGCCTTGAGGAATGTATATGAGATGCCAGTTGTTGACCCCAATTCCATAACTGAAGCTTGGAGGTCAAGTCATGTCATAGTGGCACTTTACTTCTCAGTTACCTTGAGGGCTAGTGAAAGCTGATAAATTTAGGAAGGGGGTGATACATTAAAAATCAAGATAGCAAACATTGCTACTCGCAAATCACACAGTGTATTGTTTATTTATCAAAATACTTACATATATTGGAATAGATTAATCTTTTAGATATGAGAATAGTGGATCAAGATGTCTAAAAATAAATAATATAGCTTGTAAAACCTATTCCCACTAATATCTAGGAACTCACAATTACAATTCACAATCACACATGAAAGCACTAGTTCTAAGTTATGGACTATAGAAACATACATAGTCTTATTCTAAAAATTTATTTACTAATATTTATTAAAATTAATATAATTTTATTAATAATAAAACATTTTGAACAAATAATTATTGTTATAATTAGTCTATTAAATTAATTTAATAAAGCTAATATATCTAATCAAATAAATATCAATATCACATTTTTCATTATATGGTATAATATTAATAGAGGTAAATATATTATATTGGGTTATATAAACTAATTAATATACACAAGAATGTATATATTTAATGAAAAGTGTAAAAGTAATATCATATTCTATTTTCAAACTCCTTTTAATTAATAAAACTAAACGAGAATATGGAAGATTTGATAGACGATTATGAGTACCTTTAATAACAATTAATAGAATGTTTAAAAGATTTATTGATACAATTAGTGTTGTAAAGTAGGGTTATTGCCAAACTAGAAACCTAAGAGAATGATAATAATAGTATAGATACAAGTATGCATAGTTGTCATGGAACACTCGTTGATGAACAATGTATGACAAGGATTTCCATAGAGAATGAATGAATAAAATGGCTCAACATTCATGTATTACAGTGGATGATGATTCTTTTATATGGACTTCAACAATCTTTATTATTTGCAAGTACAAGGAAAATATTTAGGAGAAAGAGTAATGATGGTTGGACGCTAAAAGAATGACAAATACAAAGAACATAGAAGATGGGGAATGGATTAGTTTAGTGAAGAATTATTACTACGGAAGGGATATGAAAAAATCATTCCTATTTTTAATGTCTAATAAATAATATAATGAAAAATATGATAATTGTTAGAAACTAGGCCAATACAGAGAGCGGGTGTGAATCAATCTTTGAAGAATTTTACAACTTTCTTTTACTTGCACAAGATATCAGGTAACTGATAAAATTTCCAACAATTAACTTATATGAGCATGAAATAACATAAATAACATAATGAAAACCCAAATTTATTCAAAAAATTCTTCAATTTACTTCACAAGGCAAGCTATTACTTATTGTTACAAAATTATCTTTCTACAACCAACAATAAGCTACTACTCTATGGTTTATTAGCTACAAATGAAATGAGAGAAAACCCCTAAGTTTATTAGCTAACACTGAAAGTATTTCCAACCCCTAACTATTACTAGAAACTACTACAAGTAGCTACAACCTCTACCTTGCAAGCTACAACTTGCCTAACCTCAATGATTAATCTTTGATACCATCTTCATACTCAAATCATGAAAGCCACTTCCAGTTACAAAACACATAAGTTTCTCCATTCAAACACTCACCAAAACCACCATAAAACCTCATTTAGAAATCTCTTATCACTAGAAAACACCAACAACATCAATCTATCTCACATACTCACAACCAACACAATTTCACATATCTTGAAAATTTGATTATGCTTTTCAATAATTTAGACTGATATATTTAGTTCATTAAACATTAGTTCTCTTCAACTCTTTTATTGCATGAATATTTATTTTTTACTCATCTTGTTTTTCTAGCAAGTATTCTATTAGTATTCTTCAATTCCTCAAACAAGAGAATCTAAGTTAAACTTCTTAATTTAACTCACTTGTCACTGCAAGAGAATTTTAGTTAAACTGCTTAATTTCTTTATCAGGGAATTTATATAGGATTTAGTGGTGCTCCTTTTAAATATGTTGCATCTCCAAACTTAAATTTTTTTCCAATTTTTCTTGAAATATTCCAATGCCACTATTCTTGCTAATCAATTGTTAATTGTTGTTGATTTAAACATTTGTTTTGCATTGTTTGTTTGGCATAAATGTCAAAATTAGTTGTCAAACAATTCTAATGCAAAAACTTTCAAATATTGTCTAAAAATTCTTAAATTACATAGGCCCAATTATAACTCTGTGAGGCCATTTGTCTTTAATACCCAAAGGATTATTTTATTTTGTAATTCCCAGTGCTTGGGCTTTAGCCCTCAACTTTATTTCCTCCGCACTTTGCTCTTGGATTATGTGTCTTAGTGGGTTAGGAATTCTTTAATTATGGTATTTTCATTGTACACTTGGCTCTAACTATATATGCCTCGATGTCCCAATGTTGAATCATCATGAGAGTCCTTGCCTTGAACCTTTTAGTTTTCTTTTAAGGCGAGGCATCTGAGGTCATGTGGCCTAGGTATTTTCTTATTGGTTCTTGGTTCTAATGTCATATGCATCCATTTTCAATCACTGAATCACCCTGGATCTACCTATGTTGTGCTAACTTTAATTCTTCCATGGTCCCAAGGCCAAGATGATATGTCCCTGTGGGACCACTATTGCACTCTTGCACAAGTCATGTACCATCTAATATAACATGTCTCAATACCTACCACATTTTCTTGATGCCTATTTAAGCTAAATTATTTGATTCCATTCCATATAGACCTTCCAAGATCGGTTGTTTTGGGTGAAATCATGCTTACATCAGTAATATGATGCAGTGTTATCTGAGTGTTGTGTTACTCAGATTTGGCACACTATGCCACCAAAAAATGTTGAAAATGCATGCCACATGTCCTCAGGTCTAACATAATGCTGACATTACCATCCACCTATGGCTTCCAAGATATGTTTATGGGCTAATATAAAAATATCACACGTCTTCTAATACATAGAAAGAAAGGTTATTCGGCCTTTGGTTTTGTGCTGATTTTACTTATTAAAATTTAAAGGGTCCTATCCAATTATATTGTTACAATTCTTCTCCTTGCACCACGTACCACAACCCTATGTCATTCCTAGTCATTACTTCGGTGTCCACCTTTGTTTCTTATGCACAAGACCTACCTTGTTGACATGGCTCTGGGGACCACCTACTATTGAACTATGCTAATGTAATAGCCCTTGGTTGATTTCCCATTTAAATAAAATAAAACAAAGGTCATGGGACACATATTCCAAGTTGAATGGTGGGAAAAAATTATAGTGGACATCATTTGTGGTTAATTAATGGCTATGGAAATTGACAAAGGAATTTCAAAAGGCAAAGAGTCATTAAATGTCATTTAATTAAGGAAATAAAGGAAAATAGGAGAAAAGGAATATGAAGAGACACAAATTTGCATGCAAGGGAAATTAGAGGAAAATGAAAGAAAAAAAAGACATCAATGATAACATGACATCATAGAAACATTTCACAACTTTTTTCAGTTTTGTTTTGGCTCCCTTCTTCCATAGTACACTCTTGCATAATTAGAGAATTCTTGGAGCATTCTAGAATTCACTTGAACTTTGACAAAGAAAGAAAAGAACAAGCAAGGAATCAAAGGAAAATGGAAAAAAAGGTTGAATCAATAACTATAGGAGGGATAGTTTGCATCTAATAGGTTGCACGTGTGATTTCCTTGTTGGTTTATAGATGTATGGTACTTGCATGTGGTTTTTTGGTTATTTTGTTGTCATTGGAAATGGAGTTTTTCCTAGATTGATAGTGGTTTCAGCCTTGCCTTACCATTTGCTAGATAATCCTGATGTAGTGAGTTATCTATCTAGTTTAGCTTTGACCTGTAGACTTAGATCCTGGTTGATGTAGTCTCGAGAAAATTTCAAAGGGTCAAGGGTGCAGATGGGATTTCTCCTGGAACTCTTGATGGATGGGTGGAGATAAGAAAATTCTTCTGGAGCTAGGAAGGAAAGAGGAATCCATGCTTGTTTTGATGTTAGTAATTCTGGACCATTTTAGGTGAAATCACTGTAGTATAGGGTTGAGGTGGTTTGGCTTCTGGAAGCCTTAGTTTTTTCTATTTTCATTAATTCATAGGCTTCAACATTCATGTTTGGAATATTGCACAGCAGATATTGGTTGAAAGAGATATTTCCTACATCCCAATCTATAGTCAGGTCGTACGTGGAATTCCCTTACTTGGTTGGATTTTTCACATGTTAATATAACCTATTTTCTTATTGTGATTGATGAGAACTTGTACTAGTTATTATATTAATATTATGGCTGATTTTTCATGGATTTTACTCTAGGTATATGATGGTTATATGTTTGGTTAGATGACGTGCTCTTACTATTGATCTTGTTCATGATTGATAATTTATTGAATGATTGATGTATTCATGGGCTAACAAGTTTTGTTGCAGCTACCTTAATAGGGCATTCGACATTCTTGGCAATCCTCTGATGTAGTTCATAAATTTATGATCGGATATGCATTCTTGACCTGTGGCTTCTATAGTTATCATATGTTTGATGAAATGTGTATCATGTAATAGGAATGTGTAAGTGAATATCTTTCTCAAGTTTTGAATGGTTGGCTTTGTTATTGTCTTAATTTTGTTTCTAGAAAGTCATAGATAATTTTAGGCAGTGGTTTGTATGCTATCCTATAAAATTCGCATAGATTTCACCACTGCATGCACATAAATGAAAATTTTGGGTCATAATTGCATGGAGATAGGCTTGTGGGTGTGGTTATAGCCTCCCAATTGCATGGATGTTGTGTTATGGGTGTGGTTGTAGGGTCAAGATAAACAAAGTGGGTTCCATGAAAAATGAAGAGTGCATGACCAAATTTCTATATTTGTTGAGGTATGCACCCTACCTCAAGGATGCAAAGACAAAGGTCCAAAGTTTTATCAATGGACTGTGATTATAATTTTAGATCAGATTGAGTATGACGAGCCTTAATCATTAGAGGAAGTCATTGGGAAGCTGAAGCATTTTTATGAGTAGTTAAAGTGGAAGTTTGAGCCTAAGATTAACTGGAAAGGTAATGAGAAGAATAAACGAAAATGGCCTCAGAAGTGAGGAATACCTTAGGATGCATGTGATAAGGAGAATGTGGGACCTCATAAGAAGTTAAGTGTAGTTGAGAAAGGACATGGGTTTGATCTTGAGGAGTAGAAAAAGGGTGATGGTATAAAGCCTTTGAGGTGTTGGACTTGTGGTGGAGATAATCGCACGAGAGATGGTCCATCACATCAAGGAAGAAGACATCATATTTATAGTGCTTAGGAGGCATAGAAAGTTGGAGACGTTGGTTAGACTATTCCTCATATTTATGCAATGCTGGATAATAGACAGGTTGATCATCAATCATCCATTATCAAGATGGAAGGTAAGCATTGTGATCAAGTCATTTCTATTTTGATTGATCCTAGATCAAACTATAATTATATGACTCTTAACCTAGTAGATAAGTGTGGCTTGAGTAAATAAGTGCATGCAAAATATTAGTTGGTTCAGTTGGTTGTAAGGACCAAGAGAAGATTTCATCATTGGGTGAGATCTTGTTCATTTAAACTTAATGTTATGGCTACATCAACACATCTAAACACGCTTCCTTTGGGATCATATAGTATTATTTTGGGCATGGACTCGATATTCATTCATAGGACTAAGGTGGAATAATATGGAAAATCTATTGAGTGCCTCGATGATGATAGCGGAAGGTGAGTCTTGTAGGGAAAGAAGAATCCTACATCAGTGAGAATGGTTATAAAAATGAAAGAAAAGTGTAATTGTAGGAAAGGATGCTTATTATTTGCAGCACATATTTCTAGTCACAAAGGGTAGGATGTTAAGGATGATGAATTCTTGAGGAGGTATCATGTTTTGCAATAGTTCTAGGATGTCTTCCTTGTAGAGATTCTAGAGTTGCCTCCTCATAGACAGGTGGACTTTTCTATTGAGTTTACAATGGGAGCAACACCAGTATCTAAGACACCATACATTATGAGTACTCTGGAGTTGGTGGAACTAAAGTTGCAACTCAAAGAAATGGTTGATAAAGGATACATAAGGCCAAGTGTATCACCTTGCAGTACACTAGTATTTTTTATAAGGATGAATGATGGTACTCTTAGGTTGTGCATTGATTACAGGTAGCTAAAAAAGATGACTATCAAGAATAGGTATCCATTACAATAGATTGATGATTTATTCGATCAGTTGAAGGGAGGAATAATGTTCTCAAATATTATTCTAAGATTAGGATATAATTAGGTGTGCATAAGAAAAGAAGACATGTACAAGAATACATTTAATAATATGTATGGACACTATGGGTTTGTGGTGGTTCCTTTTGGTCTTACTAACTCTCTAACCACCTTCATGTGTTTTATGAACAATTTGTGGTGTCCTTACCTGGACAAGGTTGTGATAGTCTTTGTTGATGATATATTGGTAGATTCAAAGAATTAGAAAGAGCATGTAGAGCACCTGGGAGCAGTGTTTAGATTTTTGAGAGAGCGTCAGTTGTATTCCAAGCTTAGCAAGTGCTGTTTTGTTTAGTCTCAGATTCATTACTTGGGACATGTTGTTTTCAAGGAAGGGATGAAATTATACCTGGAAAATATTAAGGCTATCATGGAGTGGCCAACTCTTTGGAATGTAGATTAGGTTAGATCATTTATTTGACTAGAAAGTTATTAGAGGAATTTCATCTTGAATTTCTCAAAGATTGGCTTTCCTATTCAATCCTTGACAACAAAATGGAAGAAGATTGAATGAACTGAGGATTTTACATCTATTTTTGAGAAGTTGAAACATTTTCTTAAAGTTAGTCTAGTTTTGAATATTGTAGATCCTGAAAAGGAGTTTGCGGTTTGTACAGATGCTTGTAAGGAAGGACTAGGTGGGGTCGTGATGAAAAAAGGAAGGCAGTTCTCTATGAATCAAGTAAGTGGAATGAGCATGGGAAGAATTATGTGACTAATGATATTGAGTTGGAAACTATCATTCATCATTAAATATGTGGATACATTATTCTTTAGGAGGGGGTTTATTCTGATGAGTGATCATAGTGGATTGACATATATGTTTGATCAAACCAATCTGAATGTTTGGCAAGCTAGATGGTTGGATACCCTTAGCGAGTTTAGCTTTGAGATAAGGTACATTAATGGAAAGAAGAATAGGGTTGCATATTCTCTCAGTAGGAGAGTCCAAGTGAACCATATTTCAACTATGAGCTCTTATGGGACATATTTGCAAGAGTGCATCTTGCATGCAAGGAAACATGATGATAGATACTAGTAGCTGATGTAGAGGCTGCAACAGGGTGATAAAGGCAAGGAGTATCACCTCATAGTAGATGGCTTGATTAGATTTAATAATAATGTCGATGTACCTGACAATGTTGAGCTCACGAATCTTACATTGAGGAAGTTGCATGTCAAGCCATATTCAGGGCACCTAGAATATCAAAATACTTTTATGACTATTAATAAGTTCTATCAATGGTTGAACTTGAATAAATAAGTGGTTGAGGTCGTTGCAAGATGCTTGGATTGTTAACAGGTGAAAGCCAAGTGTAACAATCTAGCTGGTTTATTACATCCTATCCTGATTCTAGAATGGAAATGGGGGTCATTTCCATGGAATTCATTATAGGTTTTCCAAGGACATTGAAACAACATGATAACATCATGGTTGTGGTTGACAGGTTTGGCAAGGTAGCTCAATTCATTATAGTGAAGTCTATTAATTTAGCTAGTAAGTTAGCCAAGATCTTCATCATGGAGATAGTGAGGTTGCATGGTGTTCCCAAGAAGATTATATCAGACAAAGATGCCAGGTTCACTTCCATGTTCTGGAAGGAGTTTTTTTTAGGCTTGGGGATAGAGTTACCTTTCAACATAGCTTATCATCCGCAAATAGATGGACATACATAGAGGGTTAAAAAATTTATTGAGGATAGCTTGAGGATGTATGTCATGAATCAAAAAATGAAGTGGGAGGAGTATCTTCCAATGGTAGAGTTTTCATATAATAATGAGTATTGGGAATCCTTGAATATTAGGCCATTTGAGGCTTTCTATGGGAAGATTTTTTGTACTCATATCAGATGGATTCATCCAGTGAACATGGTGATAATTGGACCAGATATGCTAGCTAAGATGGAGCAGGAGATGCAGGTTATCAAAAGGAACATAAAGGAAGTGTAAGGGAGGCATAAGAATTATGCATATCAACATATAAAATTCAAGGATTTTTAGGTTGGAGAGAATGTGTACTTACGCATCAAGCCCAAGAGCTCCTTGAGGATTGGGTGATGTGCCAACATGGAACCTTGGTATTGTGGGACTTTTGAGATCCTAGAAAGGATAGGACCAATGGCCTATATACTTGCACTATCGCCAACAGTGAAAGTCCATGTTTTTTTTCATGTTTCATTGTTTAGGAGATATGTGTAAGATGTTGATCATGTGGTTGATTGGTCTGCATTACAAGTGGAACTGGAGGGAGACTTCCAATGAAAGCTACAATGCATATTGAAACAAAAACAACTCATTCTCTGATATAGTGTAATAGATTAGGTTAAAGTGTAGTGGAAGCACTACGGGATTGATGAAGGTACATGGCAAATGGTTGTTCAAATGCAAGCACTATATCATTCTTTATTTGTTGGTTGAAGAAAATGAGATTTTTGTACATACATACATATATATATATATATATATATATATATATATATATATATATTTGTGTGTGTGTGTGTGTGTCTATGTCATTGTAAATCACACATCGAATTATGTTATAAACCTCCAATAAGTTGTATTTTTATGATGTTTGTCATGTTGGTCATAGTTTTCAGCAGTCATTTATTGTAAATATTGCATCAAATTATGTTAAAACGCTCCATGGGAAATATTTTACGCTAGTCATAAGCACCATCAAACATCGGAGATGGTATTCCCCAAAGGGGGAGGGGTTTGTAATAGCCCCTGGTTGATTTTCCATGTAAATACAATAACACCAAAGTCATGGGGTTATTAATCGCTATGGATATTGTAAAGGAATTGGCAAAGAAAGAGAGGCAATAAATGGGATTTAATTAAGGAAATAAATGAAAATAGGAGAAAAGTAAGATGTTGATACAAAAAATTTCATGCAAGGGAAATTAGAGGAAAATGAAGGGAATGAAAGAAAAAGGAGACATCAATGATAAAAAGGCATCAAACAAACAATTCAAAAATTTTCATTCAAGTTTGTAGGCATCAGTTTCATAACTGAATCTTGGAGGTAGATTCATATCATAGTAACACTTAGCTCATGTTTACCCTACAGAGGTTGTAAATTTTCTAGATGTGGGAGGAGGCGCTACAACCAATGGAAGCATTTGTTATTGTTGTGTGGACTATCCACCTCCTCCTAAAGCTAAGTCATTCTTAGCCTCACATTTCCACTCAACTTTGGATCCTTCTAGGTACATCTGTTGGGATGAGTTGTATAGTGGGATGTCCAATGGCCAATGAGACTCCTCCCAACCTTGAATCATAGAGGGTGCTCCCTCTTTTTGCAACTTTGAAAACAACTGGGGAACATCTACTAGGATGTGTTGTCATAGTGGGATCCACCACTGTCCAATAGAAATCAATTTCCATTATTGCACTGTAAGCCATGTTTGAATGGAAATTTATTTATTTGCTCTGAATTTTTTTTTTCCATGTTTGGAAACAGTGTCAAACTTAATCTGATCCAAATTGGTCCTTCATCAACTTATCTCTACTACTTTGATCTTAGGGGTTCCCACATTTGACTAGAAATTACTTGTGATCTAGGATGTCTTTTTCTAAGTTTTATATACCACTGAAAATCTCCTTCAGAGTTATTTCCATCTTATCACTTTCCAAAATCTACTGAAATGATTTTCTATACAAAAATGGCTTCAAAATCACTACACATTGTCCATATTTTGATTTACGATTCTTTGCATTGATCTTCATTCTTCTTGGAACCATTTCTTTTTTTTTCTTTATATTCACCAAATTTCCATCAATGACAACACATTTATAACATTCTCCTCCTTTGGCATTGATGGAAACATTGTGATAAAAAGAAATCAACACCATAAATAATAAAATGAATGTGAAGGTGTATTACTTATTTCTCATTTTTATTATCCTCCTTTGGATGTTTCTCCCCATATGATGCACTTATTCTTTGTGTGTTGCTACTCTGGTATATTTTTGTTGGTGTATTTTTGTGGTTTTACCTCTCCTACTTTGTTTTGTTTGATCACCAGTAATTCCCCCCCTTTGACATTAAGCGTAAAGAAACCAACATGCTCCCCCTTCCAATAGTCTTCCCCTTTTATGTTGATCTTGTGGACCTAACAACTGTGTCTCAATATGTTAAAGTGATTGTTGTTTGTGTCTCTTCTTATTGAGTAATATCTAATGGAGGGAGGGAAGAGGAAGTGCTATCAATATCTTCCTTAAATATGCAAAGTAATCCCTTAAGAGACTTTTGGTAAATATATCAGCTACCTTCTCTTTTGTAGCTATATACTCTAGCTTGAAAATATGATTTGCAACTTGATCTCTCAAGAAGTGATACTCGATTGGAATATTCTTTATCTTTGAGTGAAAAACAAGATTATTTGACATTCTGACAACATGTGTGTTGTCCCAAATAATAGGAATTGGTTGATCATAAAACTCTTAAAATATCGCAAAGTATGCTTCATCCATAAGATTTTAATGCAACAAGAAGTTGTTTCTATGTATTATTCTTGAACAGTAGAGAGAGAGAGATTGAATATTTCTTCTTGGTCAACCATGAAACTAAACATTCTCCAAGAAAGAAAGCACCACCACTAGTGGTATTTCGATCATCTTCAAACCCTGCCTAATCAACATCAGTATAAATAGATAATGAAAAATATTTACCTTTGTGTACTGGAATCCATAGTCCATTGTGGTTTTAAGATATCTAAGAATCCTCTTGGTTGCTAGAAGATAGCTCTTTCTAGGGGATGTTTGAAATCTTCCAATAATACCAACTTCCTGCATAATGTCTGGTATTGAGGCTGTCCAATATAAAAGGCTACCAATAATAGATTTAAATAACTTCTACTACACCTCTAGTGATTCATCAGTCCTACTGATCTTGCAACCTATAACCATTGGAGTGCTTACCAAAGAACGTTCCTCCATGCCAAATTTATTCAATACATCCTTGAGATACTATCTTTGTGAAAAAAAATTCATTTGGAAGACTTTGTAATCTGCAAATCCTACAAGAAATAAGAGAGTTCTTCAAGAATGAACATCTCAAACTCAACATTCATATGAGCTGCAAAGTGGAATGTTAGTAGATATGGTCACTGGAAAAAATAGTTCAACAATATAGACAACCACCACTAGGAGTTTTCCATCATTAGAATTAACATATAAATTACTATCAGTTTCACCTATTTTGAAACCACACTTGAGCAAGTAACTATCCAACCTAGAAAACCAAACACTTAGGGATTTATTGCGACCATACAAGGCCTTATTCAACTTACAAGAATAATTAAGTTGGTATGATAGTTGAAAACCATCCATATTCTCTATGTAAACTTCTTCCCGCAATTCCCCATTGAGAAAAACGGATTTGACATGCATGTGCTCTATCTGGAATTTCTTTGAAGAAGGAGATGCCAAAAACATTCTAATCTCATCCATTTAAGCAATAAGAGAAAAGGTTTCATGATAGTCCAAGCCTTCTATTTGTGCCTAGCATTTTTACACTAATATTTCCTTGTTTCTTACCACTTCTCCATGCTCATGTAACTTATTCCTAAAGACCCACTCCATGCCAATTACAATTTTTTTTGTTGGTCTAGGAACAAGCTCCCATGTCTAAAATTTTCTCAAACTTGTCCAGTTCTTCATGCACATCTTTTAACAAATTATTATCCTAGATGGCCTCTGCAACATCATTTGGCTCCATCATTTATAAAAGGGATATATGCACTTGAGTAAGGGGATTTGGAAACTTTCCTATAGTATGCACACTTGTGATTAAATCACCAACAATTTGATCAGGTGGGTGTTGTTTTTGCACATACCTTGCAAGATCATTGGCTTTAGAAATAGGGGTTTCTTAATTATCTTCCTTTAAAGGTGAGTCATCATACTTCTCATTATTCTTGACTCGATCATTAGGGCTGGTATTCTTAGGCTGATTGTTTTCATATTCAATATACTCATCCACTTTGATATCAATACAATAAAAAATCTTCTTTATATTCTTGGTGTCACATCTATTGTGGTTGCTATTATAAGAATATCCAGAAAAAATACCTTCATCGGCCCTTGCATCAAGCTTACTAATGTTTTCATCCTTCCTCTTTATGTAGCACTTTCTTCCAAAAACTATGAAGTGCTTGACTATTGCAAGTTTGTCATAACAAAGCTCATGGGAAGTTTTGTTACCGTTTGTTCTAAGCTTAGCTCTGTGGATAAATTCTATTGTTGTGTGAATGGCTTCAGCCCAAAATCTCTATTGAACATTTATTTCTCTCACCATGGCTCTGGAAAACTATTGTATACATCTATTGTCACTCTCTACTACACCATTCTAGTGTGGAGTCTCTACTATAGTGAAATACCTTTCCTTGCCATGTTGCTTAAAAAATTCAAGAAATTATTTTGAAATGAACTCATCTCCATTCTTAGACCTTATGCTCCTGCTTTTGTAGCCAGTCTCATTTTCATCCATGGCCTTAATATATTTAAACTTATAAAAGTATTTTTATTTTTCTCGAATAAATGTAACCCACATCATCTTGCTAAAATAATCAATAATAAGTAGCAAATACAATTTACCTATGGGTGTATGTGTTTTAATGGTCCATACAAGTCCATGTGAACTAGTTGCAACGATTTGGTTGATGCATTTTCCTTGGACATGAATGGAATATAAACTTTATTTCCCAACTGAAAAGATTTTCAAATAGAATTTTCAAGCTTTGATAGCTTTGAAATATCCTTAACAACATGCTTCTTTCCCAATCTAACTATCTAATCAAAATTCAGATGTCCAAGTCTCGTATGCCACAACTAACTTTAATCAATATTTGACAAGTAACACCTCTCTATATTCTCTTTCAAGACATATACATTGTTGTATGTTATCATAACTTTAGTTACTACCTCTCCAATGCCTACGAACTTGATTTAAAAATTCTTAGCTACGAAAAACACATCATAGACTTGGTCACACATCTGAAACACACATACTAAATTATGCTTCAACCCACCAATAAAGAATACATTCTTCGATTTACCTCTTCCTTTGGATAAACTAAAAACTCCTTTACCAAAAATATTACCAGAAGCATCATTTCCAAAGGTCACATTACCTTTCTCAATTGGTTTCCATGTAAAAATCTTACTTTTATGTCTTGAAATGTTCCTAGAAGAACCACAATCAACATACCAATGACTGCTTTCATTCTTAGCATATAAAACAATATTACATTGCTCTAAATTTTCTTTTTTCTTTACAATGCTTAGGCTCCTAACATGTTTTATCAATAATTATATCACATCTTTTATATTGAAATGTACAATGAACTGCTATATGCCCAAATTTTAATAGATATAGAATTGAATTAGATTATTCAAAGGATCAAATGAATTTTTGTACGTAGGTCTCCTCATCTTCTGTCTAATTGGATAATCATTTGATTGATGATTTCTTTTTCTCGACCTGAATCTCTACCTTGTGTCCATAATTAGTGCATGTAAAACAATAGCTTGGAAATATTCCATCATACCTGGGAGAAAATTGGCTTCTAAAGCTTTGTTCATTTTGAGTTTATTCTTCGAGGTTGCTCTTTCCTTGTTGATACAGGCCATTTGGTCACACTTAGGAAAATATTTCCAAACCTAGATCTATCACCATTTGTTACACTTTGCATTAATAACCTTCAAGGCCAAAAGAAAAAATATTCTCATAAGTTATAATAATATTGGATTACATTGGCTCAAAACCTTAATTTGAGACTCCATCGCACCTTGGTCCATTATTACCTGCGATGTAACATGTTTCATGCATGCAATTTGCATTGATAAGTGTAGGTTGTCGTTACCAAAAGTGCGATGACACTGGGAAATGGGTAAAAATAAAATAATATTTAGAAGCTTCCCCTTCTAGAAGCTTTGGGAACATATTCATCCATTTTTTGTTGGAAATGATCTCAAATTCCTAATAATGAGTTTTTATCCCTTGTCTCATGGAACTTGACCATGGCCTCCAAGATGTTTTCATCAGATGGAAGAAAAATGCTCTGAAAGGAATACATATGAAGGGATCAAATAGGGGTAGGAATATTAGGATCTAATTCCTCGATTAAATAATTTACCATATCACTTTTTGGATCTAGGTTGAAATAAGTTGAGCGGACGAAATGAAGTTGGTGGGCATGCATCTACCATTATGTTAGGGGAAATGTACTTATCTGGAGCATAGTTTTTTCTCTATTTCAAGCCTGTGTAAAAATTAAACCACTCCCAAGCATAGCTTTTTCTCTATTCTATGCTTGTGTAAAAATAAAGCCACTCTCAAGCATAGTTTTTCTCTATTTCAAACTCTTGTACAAGAACTAAAACCTATTCTGAGCTTAGTTTTTGTTCTTTCTTGTGCTAATAAATCATGAGAATACACTACCGAGATTAATGTTTGTTATTTCTCATTATCATAAGTACATGATAATATGTTACTGATCTTATTCTTTGCTTCTTCTCATGCTCGCAAATAATTGAGAATAAGTTACCGAGCATACTTTTATCAGCTTTTCAAGCTTGATAAAACTTACAAAAAAAGAACGCCAAAGAGTCATCTTTAATCTCTATTTCGACTCCCAAACAATTGAAATATCACCGAGTACACTTGTCTCTTTAAAACTCGTTAAGGGTTCTGTAAAGTATAAGTTTACCCCTTCTACAGACTCGGTTGACTATTTATGAAAAATGTATACTTTAGTTAAGCATGACTAAAAGAGTTCTCCTAGGTATTATTTTATGCCTTTTTAGGCCCAAGGGACTAAATTTACAAAAATGAACCTCTGAGAGTTTCCCTTTTACCTCTTTTTCAGACTCTAAATATGAAAAATAAGTCATGTTACCCCTTCGCTGGACTCGTAGAAACATAAATAGCATACAAATCGTCAAGCATGACAAGACTGAACTACTCATTCTCAAGGGTTGTTAAAAATAGTCGGAAGGACTCATCTGAATGAGCACCTTACATGTCAAGCGTATGTTATCCTCCTCAAGCTTGTAAAAAATTAATGGGTACTTGCTAGAAATGATGGGGAAATTAGGGAAAGAGGGCATAAAACCTAATTTTTGGTAGTAAATCACTCTTGAACATGACACTTTTTCAGCTCCATAATTGATTTTGGTTTGGAAATATTCTTTCCTCCTTGTTTATTACACATTATAAAAATTATTTGTAATTGGTCTTTGACTCAATGCTGCCAATTCCATATAAGTGTCATTGATATAGTCAAGAGAAGACGGTCCTCAAATGACATTTGTTGCAATACCTATAGCCTTTTTTCATGTCATCCATCTCTGAAACAACTTTTCCTCATCACATTATGTCTCAACTATTAGTACTCATTTCATGTTGTTTATGGAGGATGCATTAAGGCCCTCCTGCAATGGGTTACATCCTATCGACTTTAGCAAATTATCTAGGAAGCTGATCCATAAAAACCCCTTAGCTCCTTTGAACTTACATGCCCCAATAGTAAGTTTCCTCACTTTTGGTGCTAGGTTCTCATCATTTGCCTTCGACCAAAATATTGTGTGGTGTTCGACTTCAGTTCATTTATTCAAAGCTCACAGATTACACTTAGTACCTTGAGGGCCATCATCATTATCGATGGTCCTTCTAGCGGTTGTTAATGGCTGGATTCATACTATCACATCTATTCACATGGCTATATTCATACTATCAAGTGATGAGATGGAATACCATAGATCAAGTTTCATCCATCCAGGCTACAATTTCAGGATTCATACATAGATCTACGATGTATGATGGCTATTGGCATACAGAAAGCCCTCCAAGCATAGGTTCATAATGCATAATCAGTGGACATGACTTTGATCATTGTACAAGTAAAATGACTTCTATGCTAAATATGGGTATGCCTATCTCAACAGTGATATCATGATGATAATGTATTGTAATAGTTAATTGATGATTGTCAAATCTCAACTAGTCGAATCTCGATCCAGAATTTTCACATGGTAAAGCACTTCAATCCTCATCCAAAAAATTTGAGTTTGTACTTTAGGGGGGAATTTTTTATATTCCATTTTGTCACACTTAGGAAAAAGGCCACAAACCCATATCTCTCCCCATCCATTACTCTTTGCGTCAATTAATTGCGATGCCAAAAGCCAAACTATTCTCAAAATTTATAATAATCTTGGATTAAATTGGCTCAAAACCTAAATTTGAGACTCCACAACACCTTCCTCCATTAGTACCTACAATGGTGCATGTTGCATACATGTATTTTGCATTGATCATCATAGGTTTCCTTTACCAAAAGAGTGATAACAGTTGGAATGAGGAAAATTAAAGTAGAATTTTGAAGCTTCCCCTTCTAGTAGTTTTGTTAAAAAATTCATCCATTTTTTGTTTAATATGATCTTGAATTCATTCTAATGAGGCTTTATCCCTTATCTAATGGATCCTACCTCCTTTGGAAGTAGATCTAGCCCTAGTATGGTGGATCAAAAACTACCTCATTTTCCCTTTAAAACAAGTACCTACTATAGAGTTTAGGTTGGCTTTAAGAGACTTTGATTCTTCCCTTATGATGTCCATTTGAGTTTGGAGGTGCATAATTAGTCCTTATGCATTTGTGAGATTGAAGGCTTTATAACTATGGAAAAGGAAGGACTATAAGACTGAGAGAGATTCACAACACCTAGGCCTAAACAAGGGTTCTAATATTTCTTTGTTACCATTAATTCAAATTGCATTATTTTTCCCATCATGTCTTTGATTATACATGTGTACAATAAGGTTTATTGATGTCTTATTTAGAGTTATTTGAGTATAACGTGTTGTATATCTTTATCTCTTTTCCTGTCTTGGCTAATTTGTAGGTTCTTCTTTTAGGAATTAAAGCTGGAACCATGGAAAATTTTATGGGCTAATATTTGCAAGTGTGCTAATTTTCCATGGTTTTTCCAAAAAAGAGATTCACCAATTTCTATTTCTTCTAAAAATTATTCGCCCAAACTTTATAGTATAAAATCATTTTACCCTAAAAATCATAAAAATTATAAGTATTCTACCTATAAAATAATTATAAATTTGGATATTTTTATAAATATATCCACAAAAATTATAAATATTTCGTATTAGACATTAGTGATATTCCCTAAGGTTTATACACTTTAAAATAAATTTCCATTCTTAAAATTTTCTCTGGTTGGAACTGGAGTGAGCGATTGAAGAGAAGAAGAAATTTTGTGAATACCAAGTAGGTTTTCTTATTATAATTTTTATATATATATGGAAATATGGTGTGGTTTGTTTGACAGTTTTTATTTTAAGCCATTTAACCTATGGAGATCACTTCTATCTACAGAAGGGATTTTTCCAAAAAACACTTCTTAATGAAATAACTCCTTTTATTTTTCTACTGCTAATATATATTTGGCTACATATTGGACTATGTAATACCTTTGTTTGTTTACTACTGCAATGACCATTCCTTTATTGTTTTTCTATCACCAATTTTGGCTTCTTGTACGAAGGTAATCGACTTCTTTCCCTTTGACTCTACTGTTGAGCTAGATTCAACCTCAAATACAAGACCAATTCTATTAGTAGAGACTCTTTGTGCTTCAAGAAGCTCATTTAGATTATTTTTCCCCTTCCCATACTTCTAATGAAAGCTAAGGTGAGTTTTTACTTTCTTAATTCTTTACTTAGCAAAATAACTTCTCTTTCACACCTCTCACATGCTTCATTCATCTCACTAAGTTGTTAACTTAATTTTTCTTGAATATTATTACCTTTTTCAATTAGTAGGAGTAGAGCTTCAACAACTTCATCTTTTTCCTTGATCAACAACTCTTTTACAATTTTTTTTTTCTTCCAGCCTTTCAATCTCTTCATGTGCACTAACTAACTCTCCCTCTAAATCAAGTTGAGCCTCTTCTCCATCATATTTAATAGCTTCTATTTCTAGATTATCTATTCCCATGAACATAAATTCCTTTGGAAATTCATCATCTCTATTTTCATCTTAAGATTGGTTGTATTCACTTTTAGAAGACCTACCATCTTGGGTATAGAGATTCCTTTACTTAGCCTTCTCTATTTCCTTCTGAACTTTCCTAAATTTTATCTCTTGGGTCATATTCCTTCTTCCTCTTCTTAGGACACTTGGAAGCATAGTGACTAACTTTGCCACAATTAAAGTATTTAAAATGTAGCTTATCTTTGTACTTTCCTAAGCCTCTCTTGAGATTCCTCACAAACATGGCTTCTTCTTCATTTGATTCACAACATGAATGATCATGCTCTTCCTTGGACTTTATATCTTCTTTGAATGTTCACTACTTTGTTGTAGATTTTCCACTACAAAATATCATATCATAATTATTGAGAGTGCCAATTAATTGATCGAAATTAAGACTTCTCAATTTGGTCATCTCCCGAAGGACTGAAACCTTTGGATTAGATCTATTCAAGAGGGATGTAAACACCTTTTGTACTACTAAATGTTCTTATAGTTTCTCATTACGACCTCTTATAGTGTTCATAACTTCATCAACTCTTAGGAATTACTTTTCAATATCTTCATCATCATGCATCTTCAACAACTCAAATTGCATTTTAAAACCTTAAATTCTAGCTTGCTTTAACTTTCTATCAACTTCATAGTAGTTTCTCATCTTATCCCAAATACATTTCATTGTTGAAAATTCCATAAGTTTGACAAATTTTGATTTAGGTAGGCCAACAAGAAGGGAATTCATAGCTTCAACATTGCATGTAAACTCCATCTTCTGAACTCTAATAATCAAGGCTAGGGGATTTTGATAATTTTATTCTACTGCATCTGATACACAAGCTCCATGTGATTGAATGTAGGTCTTCATCCTTACTTTCCAAAACACACAGTTTGTTCCATTGAACATAGGTTTCCTATAGGCGAATGCCCCTTTCTGGTTTTCCATGGTCCTTGATCTTTATTACAACTGTTAAATTTATCTGACATAACGTAGTTTCTCTAATACCACTTGCTAGAAACCAGGATAATATTGAGAGGAGGGTGAATCAATATTGTAGGAATTTTACAACCTTCTTTTACTTGCAAAATATATTAGGAAACCAATAAAATTTCCAGCAATTAATTTATATGAGCATGATAATAACGTAAATAACACAGTGAGGGTACACAAATTCTTCAATTTTCTTCCTCATTTTACTTCACAAGGAAAAATACTACATGTTGTTACAAAGTTCTCTCGCTACAACCAGTAAGAAGCTACTACTTCCTGAATTATTAGCTACAACTGAAAGGAGCTGCAACCCCTAATTTTAGCAACTACCATTTAAAGGAGCTCCAAGACATAACTTTTACTAGCAACTACTGGAAGGAATTAGAACCCTTACCTTGCAAGCTAGAACTTTCCTGAGCTCAATGATACATCTTTCATACCATTTTCATACTCAAATCATGAAGGCCACTTCCTTTTATAAAATATGTCAGTTTCTCTCTTCAAACACTCACCAAAACCACCATAAAACATCATTCAATACTCTCTTATCACTTAAAAATGCAAACAACATCAATCCATTACACATACTCACAACCAACACAATTGCACACATCTTACAAATTTGATTTTTCTTTTAAATAATTTTGGATGGTATTTTTATTTCTTTATAATTTAGTTATTTTCAATTCTTTTCTTGCATTAATGTTTATTTTTGAATCCTATCTTTCTTATCTCAGGTATTCTGTATCTGTTTTAGAAGTATTCAAACACTACTCGCTTGTCACTGCAAGAGAATTTGAATTAAGCTTCTTAATCTCTTTATTCTAGAATTTTTATAGGATTTAGCAATGCTCCTTCTTAATCTCATGCATCCCCAAACTTACTTTTTTTTACCAAATTTGTCTTCATATATGTCCATGTCATTATTCTTGTTGCTTAAGCATTCATTGATGTTCATTTTAATCTTTAGCATTGCAATGTTTATTTTGCATAAACACCAAAATTAGTTTTTGACTCATTCTAATGTAAAGCCTTTCAAAAATTGGCCAAAGGTGATTGTACATATGCCCGATTATAACTCTGTGGGCCCATTTGTCTTTAAGCCTCGAAGGCCTATTTTCTTTTGTAATTCCTTTCATGCCCTTGGTCACAAACTCCACATAAAAGAAAATCCCGGTGCTCTAGATTTATTCCTTAGCTTTATATCCTCCATGCTTTGGTCTAGGATCATGTGTGCAAGTGGGCTTAACATTCTCTATATACCCTTTTTACATTCGTCGTTGGCTCCAACTCTATATTCCTTGGTGTCCCAATGTAGAATCATTCTAAGATTCCTTGCCTTGCACCTTTTAGTTTTTTTTTAGACTACGCATTTGGGGTGACATGTTCCATGTATCTTCTTATTGGTTCTTGGATTCAACATCATATGCCACCTTTTCCCAGTGTTGAATCATCCTGTATCTATCTTTAGTGTGTTAACTTGAATCAAAGTCCTAGTGCTAGGATGATGTGTTTTCATAACAGTGTTGTGGGAGTGATTGAAATTCCCAATCGTTGGCTGACAGTATTATGGGAGCGACTGTAGTCTAATTCTCAAAGGGTTGTGCGTGCGACCGAAAGAAAACACAAAATTTACTCTGCATTCCTCACGCACATCAACTGTTCATTTTGTTTTCTTGTCTTGTTTGGGACTCATTATGTAATGGTTGGATAAATTATCTTGAACTTCTAGAAGATGGTTAAAAGAGAATATTCATTGGTAAGTGAAGTTAGAGGCTATTTGATTCAAAAAGGAATAAACCAAACCACTTCCATCATATAAACAAAGCTTCACTATAGAATTGCAATTATTGATTAACCATTACATAATATTTAAAGTAGATGGAGATCATGAGGTTATCGGTTGGTTTTCTTGAAGGAGAAAATTGTCATATTGTTTTTGAGAGCCAGTGGCGAGGAGAGAAATTATTGTAGAATAGTGTGCATGATGGTGTAGCTATAGAAGAGACATAAGTATGCACGGATGAAGACTATTTTTATGTAGAAGAAAAATGAAAAGGTTACTAACGAGTTTTCTCATAGTTCTTTGATTGAAGGGGAAATATTTTAATTTAGTTTATATATGTTGCTAATATGATGTGATATATTGGTTGTAGTAGTGTCTAATGTTTTTATATGGAATTATATATTGGATCATCTAGTCTCTCGATATAGATTATTTGCATCTAATGTATTGAGGGTTTGTGGGTTGAGCATGATGAGAGGACTATGATTCGAGTTTGATTCAGTGATTAATGTTTTGTATTGAGAGTTTCGATAATATGCTATGACGATATTTCTATTGTGATGTTCATCTTGGGCAACTATGGGGTTCCAAATTCAAAATTCATGAAAGGTGAACCACATAGAGAGGTGGGGTGGGTGCTCTGACAAAACAAGTATTGAGAATGTTAGGTTCCTATACCAATAGGAGTCATAATTTTGAATGACTAAGGTTAAGCTTGTAATATTGTACATACACTTTCTTTCTGCAAATGTTTTCCATATTCGAAAAATTAAAAAATGTAAAGAGGGTATGTCCTAAAAGAATAATCAAAGGATAAAAGAACAAAAATGTCAAAAAAGATGAGAAATATGAACCCCAAGAAAAGAAAAAAGACCATGAAAGTGAGAAAGCCAAAATGCCACTCCTATTTACTTTTTGTGCATAATAAATTATTGTGTGCAGCTTGTAATTCTTGCCACAATCCATGATAGTCAAAATGTTTAAAATTGGCTATTTCATGTTTTCAATTTCATGTCTATAGGTAGAAAATAAAAATCTGGCCAAACAGTGTAACCTTGGTAGATAATTAGATAGGTAGAGTAAATAAAAGGAGCTGAAATATTTAATCTGAACCCTTGGATGTAATAAGGTTAGAATTAGAAAGTTTACTTTGTAAAGAAAAGGAAAATATTGACAAGGGTTTGCTAGCCTAAATGAACCCTAAGAAAGTGAAGTAAAAATGGTAGGATGAGTAAGTGGGTAAGTAGTAGAAAGGTCGCAGAAATATCATGTGATTACATACAAGCACTTATGCCATTGTTTTAAATGAATCTTTCCAACATGCATAAGTAGAGGACAAAGCAAAGTCAATGGTTCACAACGTGATTTATTTCACATCCCCTAATTCATTTTAACCCCTATGACACTCACTAACTTCCCTTTCACAATAAAAATATTAATACCTATAGTTGTTTAAGTCAAAGAGGCTTAGAGCATTTCTCTGACTTCTGGTGGGACAGGACCCTCAGCTTGATGAATTAAGGAGAAAGGTGTTAAATTCCCTTATAAATCATTCATTCCCCTCACAAAACCCCTTTTCCTAAGGTTAAGTTCTCTTGCTTAGGAAAACCCCTTTATAAACATGTTTTATGTGCAAAACCCACAAAATACATTTATCCTAAGTACTAAGTGTACAGAATGCGCATAGGATTTCACATACCTAAGTAAAAAAACCCTTTTTTCTCATCTCACCCGATATTAACTTTTTTAATTTAATATATAAAAATCCTAAAAAATCCATTTTCCTGTATATATTTAACTCCCTTATATAAATAACACCACCCCTTAGTTTATTATAAACTATACTACTACCCCATATCCCACAAAATACATTAAAACCCCACCCCCAGTCCCTAATCCCTCATTACAGACTGGTTCAATCCCCTAACCCTGGATTAGTCCTCAAACTAATCCTGAAACCATCGCAATTAAAACCCCAGGCCCCCATTAATTACCATCATTTACCCTCATGCAGCTTCACCTCCCGATCACCCCTGATCATTCCCCTCCCCCCCCACCCCCACATCCAACGTCCTGTAATCATATCGGCCGCACTCGATATCCGCCCTTTAACAGCCTGATAGAATGGTTTTCCCCTTGACCCCAGATGCTACGTGTCATTCAATGAATGGAATCGGGTGACCCCTCCCAAATAACACTAAGTCCACAAAAGCGGTGCAAAATAAACCACTTATCGTCCTCTCGCTAAATGACAAAACCGTCTACTGTTCACTTTGTGCCAAAATTCAAAAAAATCAAACCTTTGCCTATTTAAACATGAAAAGCCCAGTTTTTCTCATTTTCACCTGTTCGTGCAATAAAACCCTGTATAACCCTTCTGAACCACCTGAAGCCTCTGCTAACCAATTCAAGCATGGTTTCACGAAAGCACTTTGGACTCACTCCATAGACCTATAAATCTTGATAAAGCCATTAATGACCCTCCCTGTCAACCCAATGTTTTCCTAATAGTTTGTTTTATTTTACAGGCGATCAAAATACCACAGCCTTGGATAAACAGTCTTAATACTAGTCACGAGACCTGTTTACTCCGAGATTGTTATCAAATCTATTCAAATAGAGATGGAAAATAAACATATAGTTAAAAGACAAGCAGAGGAAACATGAAATTAAATGATTTACTATTGAAATAGACAGTAAAAGCCTAAAATATACAGTGAAGGTAAAAAGACACAGTAATAATAATCAAAGTCTATCAGGGTTAAAGAGTATCATATTGAAGATCAATTCAAGTGAAGTGGCTAGCATGAAGACAAACAACAGGGAAGATAGTTATAAAGCATACAGATTCATGTCAAAGTGAAGATATATGAAAAAAATAGAGCAATAAAAGTAAACATGGAGGCAATAAGGGTTAAACAGAGATGAAAACACTTTTACCAGCAACAATGAAGTTTATCCAAAGTAAAAGTGAAAAACAGTTAAAAGAAATTTAAGGTTAAAAGATGAAATCAGAGCAGAAATGGCACATTCTTCAGAAATTTCCTGTTTAAGTCATAGATTTTCATAAATTAGTTGGGCCAATCCAAGATTAGTTTTTATAAATTAGAGGAGGTTTGTGTTCCTAAAAGGCTAATATTCAAAAACCTATCTCACCTTTTACACAGGTATTACCAAAAGTGATATAAGTTCATGTCTTCACAGCATATTTTTCGGACTGTGTAAAGTCCTATTTTTGACATATTTTTACAAAGAATATAGCGAATAGCTAGAGCTGAATTTTAGGAAACTGAGAGACTTTTAACTCAACAACATACTTATCTACAATAACCTATTTCATGTTTTACATATCTATCTAGGATTGAGATATACAAAGGTATCAATGGACTCTAAGTTTGCAGAATTGCTGGGGTAGAATGCACAAAGAAAGGATGCAGTTACTGACTGGGATGCCTCATCATCAATTAAGAGCTGCTATCAAATTCGAATTTATCTTCTTTTATCACCACAAATCCATAAAAATATTGCCAAATGTATTCATTAGTTTTGAATGTCCTAATTATTTAGGTTCTATTAATGTAAAATAGTTTGATATATTTGTAAAACCAATCTTGATATTTTTTCAAGATATTTCAATTTAGAATTTGTATAAATACTTCTTCATTTGAACTATTTTGGGTGGATTCCAAGACATTTCTATAGAATTCTTCTCTCAAATCAAAGTTCTATTGTATCAATGACTAGATTGGCTTGCTGGATCAAGGAATAAAGACAAGATATTTTACAGGATTCTTGTGTAAAGAAAAATACATATAAGTATTCTTTCATGTTCAATGTTGTCTTCCCTTATGTTTTTTCCATAATATTTTGTGTAATTTTCTAAAATCTAAATGTATAGCAAGGAATATTATTTTAGAAATTGCTTGAATGCACTCTGTCTTGACTGCTTTACATTCCTAATATTTTCTCCTAAACTATCTTAGCTAGGGAATTCTTAACTACTCCTTAGCTTCTATAGTTTCTTCTCTGGTCTATAGAAAAGGATTCTTAACTGCCCTTGTTCATGATCATCCTTTGTTCTTCATTCTGATCCCAGTCCAAGGATTCTTAACTGCCCTTTCACCCTGGTTAGAATCACTTCACTCATTAGGCCTAAAGATTTGCATTTTGCTTTGGTAGCCTACCCTGTGAACATTCCCTTTAATGATCTAGTAAAAGTGAAAAATAGTTAAAAGAAATTTAAGGTTAAAAGATGAAATCAGAGCAGAAATGGCACATTCTTCAGAAATTTCCTGTTTAAGTCATAGATTTTCATAAATTAGCTGGGCTAATCCTAGATGAGTTTTTATAAATTAGAGGAGGTTTGTGTTCCTAAAAGGCTAATTTCAAGATATTTCAGTTTAGAATTTGTATAAATACTTCTTCATTTGAAGTATTTTGGGTGGATTCCAAGACAATTCTTCTCTCAAATCAAAGTTCTATTGTATCAACGACTGGATTGGCTTGCTGGATCAAGGAATAAAGACCAGATATTTTACAAGATTCTTGTCTAAAGAAAAATACAAATAAGTATTCTTTCATGTTCAATGTTGTCTTCCCTTATGTTTTTTCCATAATATTTTGTGTAATTTTCTAAAATCTAAATGTATAGCAAGGAATATTATTTCAGAAATTGCTTGAATGCACTCTGTCTTGACTGCTTTACATTCTTAATATTTTCTCCTAAACTATCTTAGCTAGGTAATTCTTAACTGCTCCTTAGCTTCTATAGTTTCTCCTCTGGTCTATAGAAAAGGATTCTTAACTGCCCTTGTTCATGATCATCCTTTGTTCTTCATTCTGATCCCAGTCCAAGGATTCTTAAGTGCCCTTTCACCCTGGTTAGAATCACTTCACCCATTAGGCCTAAAGATTTTCACTTTGCTTTGCTAGCCTACCCTGTGAACATTCCCTTTAATGATCTAGTCCAGTTATTCTATCCATTTGTTGACTCCATAGCCCAATGGTTTGAAGACCTAGCTCTATCCATCTATGCCAAGAATTCCACCACCCAACCTTCAATTCAAATCAAAACCCCCGTGAACTTTCACAACTAACCTAATATCCCATCAAACAATTCTAAATCATATAGATAGAGTCCTCTCTGGACTTAGGTTGGCTATAGCCTATGCCTAAAAGTTGGTTTGTGGTTACCTTGGTGATCTCTTTCCTTAACCTTGGGAAATTATTGGGTGATAACAGAGAACATATTTCTTCATAAGTCTAATTACAGTTGGGCAAGGCTTGATGGTCGTGGAGGCTTCCAACAGATGGTGGTCCATAAAGTTGTGAGATGGAGATCATAGTTCCTTTCATATAGTTTCCATATTGTATTGTCTATGTAATGATTTTCTTGACAAATAATAAAACATATGGAGCAGAGTCGCAGAAACAGGGATGCTTTTTTACCTAGAGGGAGTTTTCCACCATATATATCTTGTGTCCTCATGGGCATGTTTCTTTGATTATTTCTTAACATTATCATGTGTTTTTCTATCTAGTTTAATCTAATGATGGGTTAATTAATGTTGTGTTTTAATTATTGGAAAAATATTTTAAAACTTTATAATCACAGTGACTACTGATTCACCCCCCCATCTTAGTAGTGAACACATTTCCAACAATTCGTATCAGAGAGAAGTTCTCTCAATGGAGCTTGATCGTTGGAGAGAAGATTGTGGGATTATGGCCAAGAACAATAGGAAGAAATCACATAAGAAGAAGAGTTGCAAAGAAGCCAAGATTGATGCAAAAACTACAGAACCTATTTTGCTGATAAAAGGTATGGCAAAAAATATTTTTAGTCATGAAAATTTTTCTTGCCAATCTAGTGATGATGATTTTGGGGTTGTTAAGGAAGCTGATGATCAAAGTTTTGAATTTGATTCCTCATGAAATGAGGAAGGTGTATTTCCAATGTAGGAATCTAAATTTGAATAGATTAGAAGAATAGTGACCCTTGAAGTTAAAAAAAAAGCTCAAGCAAGGTTGATAGAAGAGCTTAAGATGGAGAAAAATATTTGAAGAAAAATTTTCAGATTCTTGAAGAGAGAGAGAGAGAGCATACTATCAAACAAGAGAATTTTGATCTGAAAAAACAATTGGAGAAAGAAAGGAGAATTGAAGAGGATATTGGTAGCCAAATAAAAAAAGAAATGGTCCACTATGAGAAACTAGAATTTGAATTAAAAAATAACATCAAGAGAGAAAATGAGGCAATAGATGAAGAGGTCAAAGTAGAAAGTCTGAGCAAGAATTGAGGAAATCACCATAAAATTCAAGTGCCAAGTCAAGAGCCCAAGAATGTGCCAAGGAAATATATGAGAAATGTTAAGTGTTTTAGCTGTCAAAAATTTGGACACATTTAAGTTAATTGTAGGAACAAAAAGATAAATCATTTCGATGAAAATAATGAGCTAAAGAAGGAGAATCCTCAAAGGTAAATCCCAACAGTTTTTATGTATAAAATTTCCTTTTATGGGTATTATTTATTATGTAATGATTTTGGTTATAAAGGTGTTGATTGTAGGACTTATGGAGCAAGGAGTAAAAATTAGATTAGCAAAATATCTAAACATTTTCTGTCTTTTCTTGGGCACATTAGATGTTATGTTTCTGATAATTTGGGCCATAGGGCTAAAGATTCCAAGTTTCCCATGTGTTTCAGGCAATCAAACCAAAGAAATAAATCCATACAAATACAATCAGTCAAGAAGCTAATTAAGAATATGCATGCCAACGATCAACCTCAAAAAATTGGGAGAAGAAAGGAGTAGAAGATCAATCCCACTAAAAATCGAGGTGTGTGTTGTACCTATTTCTTACACCAAAGAAAACTACAAACTTTTTTTTATGGAAATTTCCAATTTCCTTCTTGGCTAAATGCTCAAACATATACTTATTTATGCTTTTGAATTCTTTATTATTATTTTTTTTATAATAAGAGATTTAATTTGAAAATAATTGTATTTTTATAAAAATATAAGTTTATGTTTTTATGAGAATATTTATTTAAAAAGTTATGTTATAAAAAAATTGGTTCGAGCCTAATCACAAAGGCAACATTCACCAATCAACAAATCCAACAGACCGAAACAACGCATATGATAAACAATCATGTAAGTCAGTGCTCCATTGAATACGCCAACTCATAGGCCTTGCTTATGGCATCAGACATCAAAGAATGGGAGGAGCCTACAAGGGGTGTAGTGTGTTATGTATTAAAGAAATATATATGAAAGAATATATATAAACACTTTAAAACCTTATCATTTGGTATATGTGAGATAATTACCATATATGAAGTAAAATAAATCCCTTATAACTTTTAATGAAGGTGTTGGGCGCAGGATCCCCCAAGGGCATTTTTGGGACTTAGAGCCTAGATTTTGGTCCAATTTTGTAATTCGAATGTAAAGACTCCACATTTTCTGGGTGCGGAGCGCGTAGTTGTTAAAGACTCATAGGGTTGTCCGACCTTATTTTGATAATGTAATGTCAGCTGTAGAAAATCTACCCATCATTCGCGGACCATGGGATTTTATAAATAGAGCTAAGATCTAAGTAGTTAGAGACACAATGTCTAAGCAATGAAGATGTATGGGAGATAGCTTTGAAGTGTAAGTCTAAGTTTTGGGTCGTAGCGTAGGTATAGGCTCTGCAGCTGAGTGCGCAGAGGCCTACTAGCCCACAGCTGAGTGCGCGGACCTCTACAACTGAGTGCGTAGGGCGAGTCGAGTTTGTAACCATCGGGAATCATTAATAAAGAGAATTTTCCTATCATTCTACATATTTATTTCCTGTTTATGCATCTGTTATATTGGGTATGAATTTCACTTCTAATGCTTATATGATGCGAGAATGTGTATAAATATATTGGTTAACTGAACGCAAGTAAGAACATCTATTTACATGAAGCTAACTAAGATCTGTTAATAAGATAAGTAAGATACTTAGTGTAGTTTGGAAAATAGCGCAGTTAGGTGGCCTAGCAACGCAAAATGACTTCAGCCCCTGGGTAGGGTTGCATGGAAGCCGAGTGTAATATTTCAGAAAGGTACTGAACGGTAGAATAAAGCGCGAATCAACCTGTGTGAAGGTAGGTATAGTTGGAATAAACCGACATCACAACCATATCAAGGGTGCAGAAACTTGGTTCCAGCATTCCCCCATAGTTCTTCTGGTGAGACTTCAATCCACGTTGCGCGCGCTGATGCTGACAGGGCTAGTAGTGTAGGGATTTATTTGGGTAACTAACACTGAACCTGGGTCAGGACCCCACAAGCCAAAAAATGGTTCCGTTGCTAGGACCAGAATCTGCATAAGAGATGTGTGATGTTGTATCACTGGAATCCAGCTAAGAAAGAAATCGAAGTTTGGTTGGACAGGAGGATTCACGAGTTCATGGCACAAGAAAACAGAAACCCATGACTGTCAAGAGAATAGTGGTTAGATAGTTACATGTATACAGAGCTCCACGAGATCCTTTATGCATCCTTCCCTACTGAGCTATATGAGTGGATCACGAAGCTAGTAGATAGCCAAGGAAGGTGGAAACTTGACGGTCTTATTATGTGGACCTCGGAGCTAGTGTGAAGGTTGGAAGCATCGAAAGATAAGATCGCGCATGCCATCGATCATTGGCTCGATCGCATTATAGGAGGATTTGTTATTGAGTTCATAGTTGACACCTCAGTTAGCTATAGTGAGGCAGAGCAATGCTTTTTAAAGGACCACGTGGTAATTATGTAAAATATCTGAATACTTGGATTAAAATGTTGTTGTGCAAAAAGTGGATTATGCAGTTACCATGATTTTCGGGTCTACATGAAGTGGAAGAATTTAAAGAAACAAAGGAAATAAGGTTCTAGCGCACAGCCCCTTGATTTCACCTTCGTGAGAGGATGAGGAAGGGATCGTGAAGGTCTCTCCGCTAAGTGCTATTCATTTGATCAGATAAGGAATTCCATGAATACCACCTCCACCCACGCCACCAATAGCTTCACCACCATCACCTCCATCTTCACCTGTAACACCTCCACCCCCATTGCGATTCAGTATGGCGAACACAATGAAGTTTCCTTTGTTCAAAGGCTTGGGAAATGAGGACCCGGATCAATTCTAGTTCATAGTGAAGGTTTTTTGGGAAGCTCAAGGTGTTATAGATGACCATATAAAGAAAGTAAGACTGGTTAGCGCCCTTCAAGATGGGGCGCTAACCTGGTATATTAAGTACTCCAAAGATAACCCAAATGCGAGAGTAGCAGACATCAAAGTAGCACTGAATAGGGAATTTAGTAGGCCTAAATCTAAAGCGTAGTTGATTATTGGATTCAAAGAGATCACGATGCTACTAGGTGAGATGCCTTGGGAACTAGATCAAAGGTTAAAATGTTTGATCCACGAAGCCAACATGAATTTGACAGATGGAGAACATCGCGAGTGGTTTTTTTCTTCGCTATTACCACATTTAAGAAGTATACTATCGCAACAGAAGATAACAACTTAGGTAGAGGTCCTGGAGATTGCGATGAGACTTCATTAGACCTTGATGCAAGATACTAATCTAAGAGTTCAGCAGATCCACGCACAACTGAAGAATCTGAGCCTTGAGATGTAAAGCCTAAAACATGATAGGATGGTTCAACCAGAAGTGCGCGAAGAATTATGGTGCATGAAATGCAAGAGTCAGGGTCATGACAAAGACCATTGCCTAGTCTTTACAATTACCTTGCCGGAGGAGGACCGATGCCTCTAAGGTCGGAAGCTCAATTAGGACCTAGTGCAATGCCTGCTTCGTGGTGTGCTATCTGTCAAGTAGACAGAAGGCATGCCACAGATAACTACCACTTGTTACAGAAGTATACGCAAACTCCGCAACAGTTGTTCTACAACTTTTGTAGATCGATGGGACATGACATGAGTACTTGTAGGAGTTATGAATTGATGATGGATAAAAGGTTTGCCTACAGAGTTCAGGTTGAAACATGGCCCCTTGACCAAAATGCAAGGATGGAATGAACAGGATTTTAGGGGTGCGGATGAGGCCGAGGCAAAGGAGGACCTAGTAGAGGTCGCGGATAGTTGATTTGCTACAATTGCGGAGGGCCAAGATGCTATGCCTGCAATTGCACTAATCCAACGCGCCCATTGTGCAAGTATTGCACGCTGTTTGATCATGAGATAGAAGATTGTCCTACATTGATAGCTAGGATCCGTGACAAAGGAGTGCTACTACCTCCCTTGATTTAGAACCTATAGATGATGAGGTCTGAGCCATGTGAGGAAGATCCAAATGTAAATATAGTGCTCTGAAGCGGAATCACGATGGGAGATGATAAGCGAAAACAACCAGAAGACAGTACTTGGGTTCGCAAAGCCCTGACAAAAGAAGTTGAGTTTGATTTGGAGTGCGCTCAAGAAACCTTCAAGGAAGCTAAGAAGAGCTTCATTGAGGCCTCCACATCAGGAAGCAAAGATAAGCCTCAGTCGAAGATGAACCCATCTATGCTCATGACATTCCTGGAAACCTGTATGATATTACTGCGTGATAGTAAGGCTATGAAAGGGTTACAGGAACTTATCAAAATATGCGCTGGGACCGCGCCAGGAGAACCGCGTGTAGTTTAGAACATCGGAAAACATAAAATAAGGACGGGGTGTGAAATGAGACTGTCTGTGTAGATCATAGAATACGAGATGGATCAAGTCATTTTGGATTTGTTATCAGATGCGAATGTCTTATCGAAATAGAAATGGGAGTAAATGGGAAGACCTACACTGAAATGGTCTCTGATTCAGTTGAGAATGGCGAACCAACAGAAAATCATACCCATGGGGTGATTAAAGGGAGTAACAGTGGATATTGAGGGAGCGAGCGCACTGGCATATTTTGAAGTAATAGAGATTGTTGATGACAGCAATCCCTACCGTACACTCCTGGGAATTGATTGGGCTACTGATATGAATAGGGTAATCAATCTGAAGAAGTTCAAGATGATCTTTGAAAAGAAATCACTACGTGTAATAATACCCGTGGATGCTGCTAAAGGATCGCATTATATAGAGCCAGTCCATTACTACGAGATTCATGATGATATGGACTGCATCTACAAGATAATACCGCGAGACTAAGACTGGTTTCATCCCACCGCGGATGGACAGATTACATGGGAGTGTGAGAGTTCCTACACTTTGGATTTCGATGAAGAAGTAGAATGATGGTAGAATCAGTTACATGAGGTAACATTGTAGCATGATGACCTGGTCGCTGCATTGTGTGTCATTAGAAGAAAGAAATTTTCCTACTTATGATGATCTAAATGAGGTAGATACCTTCTCGAATGCATTTGGAAGGGAGGTGCCCGAGAAGCAATGCTTCCAGGCCTTGGACTGCGTACAGTGCGCTATGCCCGCAAGATGGTGGGGTACGCACAAAGGAAGCTTTGATGATTGGCGCGAATGTAGGAGAATGATGCTAGAACAATTTTGGAAGCCTAAGGTGTGATTGACAAACAAGTATGATGGACATAATGATCCACGCACGCATCTCGCCAAGTGGACACAGACTTATGGTGAAAGGCCACAACTTCAATGGGTGCACCTATTCTGTCATACCCTAGATGTTATACCAATGAACTGGTATATAGAAACAAAGCTCTGCCATGGGATAGGTGAATGGGATATCCTGCATGAAGGATTCATGAACCTTTAGTTTTGACGATGGGTGGGATAGTATTGATGAAGCGCTACAGGAGGTAAAAGTAGCCATATTTAGGATACAATAGGAGTCTTTAGACCTGATTCAACCGGAATGGGCTACTCGGTTGACTCACGCGCTGGAATGTTATAATTGTAAATACTAAAGAGGAGGATGAGGATCCGCAAAATATTAACATTCCACAAATAGAAGGCCACTGCAAGGTTCAAGGACCACAAATTGAGAACCCTGATATAACAGCACCAGTGAAAACTAAACAAGTGAACATTTGTATGGAGGAAGAACCCTAATTTGTGAAGATCGGAGACTACTGCGACGATGCGGCGATGGATAAGGTTGCTGAATTAATACGTGAGTATCAAGACTTATTCCTGACCAAGTTTATGGATTTTAAAGGAATAATCAGAGATCTAGGAGTAATGAAGATCACGTTAAAGCCCGACGCGAAGCTAGTTAAGTAGAGGCCTTACCACTTAAATCTGAAATACAAGGAGAAGGTCCGTGTAGAACTAGACAAAAGAAGAAGCAAAAGGATGAGATAAGAATATGTGTACATCTCAGAAAATTGAATGACACTTTTGTGCATGATCCATTACCAACTCCATTCACAGATGAAGTGTTGGACAATGTAGGTGGTCAAGAAGCATATTCTTTCATTGATGGGTTATCAGGGTACCACTGTAGAAATTTTGAATAATATGACACTTATTCACAGAGATTATCCCGATTATACACTATTGCAGAATACATGCATAATACATAACCTCCTCTACGTTGATCATCAATTTTGTAGAATAAAAAACAACGAAACATCAATCGCATGCGCACATTAACACAGTATGTAATCCGGGGAAAGCATACAGCTAAAAACCCCACACTATCTGTATATTATATTGATTGAGAACATGTAAAAATACATAGTACAATACTCCTCACAAGTACTCAGTACTATCTCCACCTGCTACACACAAACTAGCTCAGATCTGAATCAATCACAGGTTCAAATCTCCTCCGTTGCTTGCCTGCCTCCACTCAGCAATCCTGCATGAGAATAATGAGAATGGTTGATCCAAACTCGTATTTCCCTTGGCTGAACCATGCAATCCTCATTGGCATTACTCAATCCCATTGATTGTGCAAGATCTCATGCACAACTATAGTCACAACTGACAGTTGTCTTGCCCTTTCACTCACCTCTAACACTTGTCTCCACTGAATTGTCCATGCACTGAGTTAACTGATGTATTCTTTAGTTGATTTATGAGTTAATAATTATTGAATTAATTAACAATTAATTCACATCACTCATCACTAGTGTATTCTGTAGTTATACTAAATACAACTAGTTCAACTAAGTCAAACTAAACACAACTCCATCAACTCCTCAATCAACTCCACCAAACTCAATCACTTGAGTTCTAACTGAAATCCATCATGCAATAGCTCAACTGACCCATAAGAAAAGCGTATTTCCTTCTGGCAGTTGCATGTGCCACATCCATAGCTCGAACTGAAGTGCTCTAAGAGGATAAGATAATGTTTATAGTCCAAATATTATTAAGAGCTAATAATATTCGAATGTTCTATTTTTAGCCTAGTAGTCTAAAAATAGACTATGCCTATATGTCTAAAAATAGAAGTCCGTCTATTTTTACCAACATGACCAATCATCCACAAATAGCATCCTTCAACTCATATACCATGATCCATATGTCTAAAAATAGACATAGTTTAAAAATAGACTTTGCGCCAAAAATAGCTTGCGGGCCCACTTAGTGAAGGCGAATCCTTTCCACTAAGCTCCATCATCTTGTTGCATTTTCAACACTCCCTCTCAACAAGATATGGATTATCTGCAACCCCTATCCTACAACTCTGGAATGTTCTGCATGCAACACATTTGCTCGGTCCACTTGCTCCAACAACACTTGGAACAAAAACACTCCCAACCGACCACTCTGTTGGGCTAGGAACATACTCTGATGCTGAAGCTGTACCTGCTGCTGACAAGTGCTCCCTTTCTGACATCTGTGCTACTGTAACATCTCCATGCATCTCGCACCATTGCACACTTCTCTGTGCCACCTAGGACTATGCAAAAAACTTGTGCCTCTCGCATTACTGCAGCATGCTAGCTATGCGTTGTCCTGGAATTCCCTACACTGTCGCTCTCTCTGCCGCACCATCCGCATTTGTCTCTACCCAATTAGTCAGTTCTTGCTACTCCACATCGGTGCTCCCATAGCAAGGTCTCATCCAAGAGGTTGGGTACCTCAAGGACCCTGCCCCATCTCCTTGGGACGATCAATCCACATGACCCCACCTCCTACCCAGAGGTATGGTTGCATGCGATCCCTCTACCCACCAGGCTCGAAGTTTCCCCCTACTGGATGTCTCTGCATGAGTAGATGTCTCTACTCGATCTCCTCTCAGCTTCCCTTGTTGTGGTTTCTCCACAACCTCCTAAAGTTGTTGTACCAATTGTGGCTCTTCCACAATTGTCTGAGACTTCTTCTGGCTCTGCATGCTGAGAGGTAATATACGCTCCCTCTCAACCACCAAGTTTCCATCAGTTGCCTCGCTGCTCAAGGATTTGCATGCATCTTGAACCTCAAGAGCATATAGGTTCATGACCCGTGAACCAATCTTCTTCACCTGTCTAGTTATGATGTGTCTAAGGAAAACCTTTCCCTTATTGAAGACTACACCATAGCCTCTGTCTTCGAGCATCGTGATAGACACCAAGTTTCTCTTCAGTCCTGGCACATACTTGACATCGGTCAAGGTAAGGCGAGCTCCATGCTCCCTCTGAAAAATAACCGTGCCTACACCTGAGACACTATACTTCTCATCATTACCCATCTCTATGAGTATCTGGAGATCTTTCTCCTCCAAAGTACTGAACAAACTTTTGTCACCGGTCATGTGGAAAGAAGCTCCATTGTCAAGAAACCAACCACTTCCCACCATGGATGAAACCATGCATGCGAAGAGTCCGAAGTCCAACTGAAACTGTGAAGCAAGTGCCTCACCTTCAGATCCTTCCCCGAATCCCTTCTTGGACTTCTTCTTTGGGAAATTAGTAGCATAATGGCCCAACTCATGACAATGAAAGCATCTCACCTTTGACTTGTTAACCTTCTTCCCATCATTGGAAGAACTAGATTCGGAAAGAGAACCCTTCTCCCTCCCCTTCTTCACCTTACTCGCTAAGGCATAGTTCTCCTCATCATGCATGGATGAAGAACTGTCTCTGGTGCTCCATCTAATCTCCTCTTGCACAAGATCCGACCAAAGTCTCTCCCATCCTAGAAATTTCTCCCGACCATTGACAGAGTCCTGAGAGGAATTCCAACTCTTCGGAAGACCAAGGAGAGCCAAGCTCACCGAGTCCTCATCATCTACAGTCACCCTCACACTTCCCAGCTCGTCTCAGCATTTGGTGAACTTCGTGAGATACTGGGGCATACTGTCTCCATTCTCACACTTAATGTTTCTGACTTTATCCTTGAGCACCAACTTCCTCTGGTCGCTCTTGCTTTGAAATAGATCTGTCATCACTTTCCACATCAAGTATGGAGAAGCCTTTCCATGCAGGCTAAACATAATGTGATCCTTCACATCCTCCAACAGAATCCTTCGACACTTTGCTATATTCTTTTTCCAAACCTAAGCTTCAGCAGCATCAGTAGGCTTTGGGACCTCAGCCTCTATGAACTCCTTTAGCCCATTATCATCTATCACTGCCTCCATCCTGTCCTTCCATGCAATATAGTTCAAGCTGCCCTCAATAGCATACTCCAATCGCAATCCATTGAAAGACATTTCAACTTTGACACCAAGAAAACACAGCTACAAATTCGAATTCCACCAGCTCAAAACTGAATCGCTTCTGATCTAAAATTTGTGAGAACAAAGTATTTCTTGTACAGAGATTGACTGTATGGGATTTTACCAGACATCTCACCTTCCAAAAGAAGGATGAATCCAGAGGCTAACTGGCCCGATTATAGACTCTGCCTAAAGAAATAAAATGTAAACACTTTCTGAATAATAGATCTGATGATCAACTCTACTCCGATACCATGTAGAAATTTTGAATAATATGACACTTATTCACAGAGATTATCCCAATTATACACTATTTCAGAATACATGCATAATACATAACCTCCTCTACGTTGATCATCAATTTTGCAGAATTAAAAACAATGAAACATCAATCGCATGCACACATTAACAAAATATGTAACCCGAGGAAAGCATACAGCTGAAAACCCCACACTATCTGTATATTATATTGATTGAGAACATGTAAAAATACAGAGTACAATACTCGTCACAAGTAATCAGTACTATCTCCACCTGCTACACACAAACTAGCTCAGATCTGAATCAATCACAAGTTCAAATCTCCTCTGCTGCTTGCATGCCTCCACTGCGCAATCCTGCATGAGAATAATGAGAATGTCTGATCCAAACTCGTATTTCCCTTTGCTGAACCATGCAATCCTCATTGGCATTACTCAATCCCATTGATTGTGCAAGATCTCATGCACAACTATAGTCACAACTGACAGTTGTCTTACCCTTTCACTCACCTCTAACACTTGTCTCCACTGAACTGTCCATGCACTGAGTTAACTGATGTATTCTTTAGTTGAATTATGAGTTAATAATTAGTGAATTAATTAACAATGAATTCACATCACTCATTACTAGTGTATTCTGCAATTAGACTAAATACAACTAGTTCAACTAAGTCAAACTAAACACAACTCCATCAACTCCTCAATCAACTCCACCAAACTCAATCACTTGAGTTCTAACTAAAGTCCATCATGCAATAGCTCAACTAACCCATAAGAAAAGCGTATTTCCTTGTGGCAGTTGCATGTGCCACATTCGTAGCTCGAACTGAAGTGCTCCAAGAGGATAAGATAATGTTTATAGTCCAAATATTATTAAGAGCTAATAATATTCGATTGTTGTATTTTTAGCCTGGCAGTCTAAAAATAGACTCCACCCATATGCGTAAAAATAGAAGTCCATCTATTTTTACCAACATGACCAATCATCCACAAATAGCATGCTGCAACTCATAGACCATGATCCATACGTCTAAAAATAGACTTTGCGACTAAAATAGCCTGCGGGCCCACTTAGTGAAGACGACTCCTTTCCACTAAGCTCCATCATCTTGTTGCATTTTCAACAACCACCAGATCAAAATCGCGTCGGAGGATAGGAGCAAGACAACCTTCACAACTGAGTGGAGTTGCTTTCATTATACTGTCATTTCGTTTGGATTGAAGAATCCACCTGCTATCTTTTCACGCGTGGTTGTTGTGGCGTTTAAGGAATATATTCATAAGTTATTGGAGGTCTATTTTGATGACTAGATTGTATTTGGGCTAGTTAAGCACCATGTAGTGAGCTTGTGCTTGATGCTGGACACCTGTCGAAGATACCAAATCACGCTCAACCTCAGGAAGCATCTATTTCTCACTCCTTTTGGGAACCTATTGGGGCATGTGGTTTTCAAACAAGAGTTGATGGTAGACCTCGTGAAGATTGCGATGATTCTAAGCTTGGAAGTGCTGAGAAGTGTGAAACAATTGCGCACTACTCTGGGACATACGGGATATTATAGAAATTTTATCAAAGGTTATGCCCAGATCACTACGTTGATGGAAAAATTGTTGAATAAGGATGTCACATTCTACTGGAATGATGACTGTAAGAAAAGCCTGGATATATTGAAAGAAAACATGGTTATAGTGTTGATTCTTGTCTTCTTGAACTGGAAGAAAGAGTTTCATTTACATGTCGATGCTTCGTGTATAGTGTTAGTGGCAATACTAACACGGGATGGTGGAGAAGGGTTGGATCACCCTATCACATTCACAAGCCGTAGATTATCCAAAGCAGAGAAGAACTATTCCACCACTGCGCGAGGGACTAGCTATGGTATATATGCTCCAGAAGTATCAACACTACTTGCTAGGAGGCCACTTTAAGATGTATACAAATCACTTCGTGCTAAAGTACCTGGTGAATAAGCCTGTGTTGGGGGCGTGAATTTTTAGATGGCTCCTATTGTTCTAGGAGCATGACTTCGAAGTTGTTGTGAAGGCTGGACAATTGAACACAGGACCAGATCACTTGTCATGCATCGAGATAGGGGAGGAGCTTACTAGTTTGGAGGACGGATTACCTGATGTGCAACTCTTTGCTATGTGCATCACGGATGGACATCTTGAAGATATAATACACTTTCTAAAAATTGGAACTATCTTGGAGGGATATTCTATCCAACAAAAGAAGGAATTAGTGGTGCACACGATAGATTTCTCTGTCATTGCTAGGCATCTATACAAGATGGGGAATGATGAAATACTGTGAAGGTATGTACATGAGTTTGAACGAAGCAGAATCCTCACAGACGCTCATGGGGTGCCGTGAGATCAAATTATGTAGGAAGAGCAACCGTGCAAAATATTCTATGCGCAAGGTTGTGGTGGCCAACCCTTCATCATGATTCAAAACAATATTGCAAGGCATGTGATGTATGTTAAGGAACAGGCAAGCCATCATGGAGGGATGAAATGCCTTTGAATCAACAAATGGCATTGCAACTTTTTGAAAAATGGGCAATAGATTTTGTAGGACCCATTAAACCTCATGGAAAAACAGGCGTGAGGTATATTATCACTTCAATGGAGTATTTGACTCGTTGGGCAAAAGTGCAGCTGGTGAAGGATTGCACGGGCGTAATTGCCGCAAAGTTTCTATTTGAACATGTACTAACACGATTGGGATGTCTGAAGATCTTGATGAGCCATCACAATACACACTTTCTGAATGAGGTGATCATTGCACTAATGGAAGAGTTTCAGGTGTATCATCAAAAGAGCACACCTTATCACCCACAGGCTAATGGGACAATGGAGTTGTTCAAAAAAGTGCTTTAAAACATGCTGACCAAGGTATGAAATGCGCAACAAAGTGATTGGGATCTACACATACCTGCAGTGTTATGGGCTTATCAGACAACATGCAAGAAACTGACGGGACAGACACCTTTTAGGCTTTTCTATGGAGTGGAAGCTGTAATGCCTATGGAACACATTGTGCCTAGTATGCACATAGCAGCGCTCACAGGTGTGATGGAAGGCTTGTGCAGTTGAAGGAGCTTGAAGAAGAACGATTTTTGGTTGGATTTCACCAGCAAGTCAAAAGGTAGTGTGAAAAGGCATGGAACGACTGACACATTAAGCTACACACATTCAAGGTAAACAATCTAGTTTTGTTGTATGATAGTAAGTTCGATAAATTCCTAGGGATGTTCAGGATTCACTGGTTAGGGTTGTATATTATTAAACAGATTACCGATGGAGGCATGGTACTGTTGGTCAAGGTAAATGGAGAACCCTTCCCACGAAAGGTGAACAGTAGTCGCTTGAAGCCATACACCGACGATCTGACGATGTGACTATATGGAAGTAGCACAGTATTAGCACTCTAGGCAGCTGAAAGGAGGCACAGGGCTATAAACTACACTACCTGGGAGCTTCGTGATGTTAGGATTATGCATAGTAGCGAAGTTTCACAGGGTCTGCGACAATGCGAAGACAGCTGCGCTGACGCGTAGGTCTGCCGGAAAGTGACTGTTAAAGTCACTATTCATGATTTGATGGTTGGTTTCAGGCCAAATGGAGTGAGCGATAGGCATTTAAGGCGAACTTTATGGGCTAGATTCTTGAAAATCTACCACCAATCTAGCATCAATGGACCGAATGTTGGGGGTACAGTCGAATTCAAATTCAAAAGGCACTATAAATTACAAGTGGTTGTCCAGCAAACAACACTTGGCATTTTGAGAACTGAGTTGTTGCGCGCTCAAGTATTCATGAACCAAGACTTATTCGAGACTCTAAAAGCGAATTCGTTGTTTGAGCAACTACCAAAGACATTGAAAGAACTGTGGAGTAGCGCTATATCAGCACTCGAAGAATCCATGGACACAAGAGTAGTGAAAGCCAAGGAAGCCGCGCAAGAAATTGCGGAAGTGGAAGCCCCAAAGAGTTCCAAAATAATCGTTGAGGTCCCTAAATCACCGCGAACACTGAGACCCAAGAAGGATAAGCAGGCCATGATCTCGGAGCATGTCTTGCCTAGAAATCCATTGAGGACCAAGCTCACATTGAAGGAAAAGGGAAAGCCATTAATCCAGATGTCGATGAGGAGGAAGAGTTTGAAGAAATCCTAGTGGATGAGGAGGATGTAGAGATGGACCTAGGGTGCAGACCCTGTTACCCAGTTACCTAAATATGTGCCTCCATGCAAGGCTAAAGCCAAGGTGTTGAAGGATATAGATGAGAGCAAGAGATCTCTATAGACTCTACTACTCCAAGATGATATTATTTTTGAGGGAGAGAACTTGGGGCGGATTCCCGTGTTGAAATTTGAAGATTGGGACCTCAAAGACCATAAGAAGTTCCCGCATTTACCAACTGCAAAGCTAATGCACCAGAAGATTGACGTGATAGCTAGAATGATTGAATTTTAGCTGCATAAAAGGCTCAAAGGTGTAGAGGAAGCCAGGTTTCTAAACCTGCTTTGGGTGTTGTATTACCACTTCGCCCAGTGACTGTTTTCGTCATCAAGAAGCTGCTCTACTTGGTGCATGATGGGTGCTTGTGGCTGGAGGAGCCCATCCACATCATAGACCATCTGATTCACTGGATTACATGACTACCTTTCTCAGGGGAGGATCCAACTAATATTTCAAAGAGAAAAGGTAGCGAGTTGGCTCTCATGAAAGAAATGAAAAATAAGTTTAAACTAGAGAAGAATAAGTGAGGGTATTCCAACTGCAGCATCAACAACCCTGTAGCCAAGGTCGTGACACAAATATTGGGAGGGAAGGTGATGTGGAAGTGCCACTTGGATGAGGTGCCCATGCCAGTAGTTGCACTAGTGGCACAATATGCAGAAGGAGTCCAGTTCAACTAGGTGAACTATCTATGCGGCAAGTTCCTTGCGAACTGTCGTTACGCATAGAAGCAGGGAAAAATGTTTCATTACGCATGGCTCCTGTTGTTGATTGTACTGGTGGCATGGGAGTTCCCCACAGATAGCCAGTTCCCTTTGGTCGCACTGAACTTTCCAGAGGCAAGGAAGTACGCTTCATTATTGGCGACCAAGGATGCACATGGATTAGAGAAAGCAAGATATTTTGGGTGCTCATGGAGATGAGCATCTAGATGGGGATAAATTGCAAGCCGGGGCTATCACCCATAGTCTACAATAGTTTGCAGAGATTTGTAGAGTTCAAAGTAGAGTTCCACCATGTCTTCATCAAGGTGTGAAAGGACCCTACAAAGACATGGCATGATTTACCATACTTGGCGACTAACGATGTAATTTTTGCAGTCCTTGAGTGTTGGCCACTGGAGTGGTGGGCTCTACTTAGCTCCACGGTGGAAACAAAGATGTCTGCCACACAGCGCAAGAAGGAAGATACAAAACTTCAGATGACACAGCTAGCGGAGCAGCGCGGGAAAGAAGAAGCAATGGCTAAGGCCTAGGCAGTGCGTGACACTACAAAGTTGGTCGAACAATAGCAGAAAATAGGAGAGGAAGAGTGTGAAGGAATAAAGTCACATGCACTGAAACTAGAGACAGACACAGAACAAGGTGGCATGAACCTGCAGATGACGTCCACCTAGCTCAAGCGTCCGTGACCACGAGAGTAGACAATGCCGCGAAAGAAAATAAAGGCATCAAAGAGATCATTCGACCCAATCGCCCTCACTGAGGGGGATTTACATGATATCAGCAAAACGGTGAGGGATGTCACTATGGAGGCCCTCCAACAATTTAAAGAACAATAGTAGCTAGTTTTGGGGGCTCTTCGGGCAAACTTGCAGGAGTTGCAGGTTCACACTCCACAGGCTGGTGCAGTGTCCACCAGCCTCATAGTTGGCAGTTCAACTGCCGAGGAAATGTTGTGTGCGAGGGTGACCAACATGATAGTGCTACCAAATGGGGCACTTACTACAGAGAAGGAGGCCGACAGACCCACAGTGAGAAGTTTGAGTGGTAGGGTTGAACATGGCTGCACTCCCTCGGGAGACACTCTACCTCTTACAAGATGAACTCACCGCACTGTAGGTGATGAGTGAGCAGCAAATTAGCATTGAACAGTTGGGCCTGCAGCGCAATGAGGCTTTCAAGTGGAATCAACAGATAATGCAGGTAGTAGAGGAAGCCTGCTGGATGGTCTCGAAGTTGGATATTGAGGTAGAAGAACCGGTGGAGGTGCATGTCCTCAAATTAGCCATAGTGGTGCACGACACTAGAGCAGAGATAGCTAGGGCTTAGCTGGAGCTAAACTTGTAGATCATAGAACTGTAGTTGAAGGCTTAGCCTTCAACTCCACCAAAAATTAGGGAACAATGAACCACTGCTGTTACAGCAGCAACAATGGCGGTTGATAGCGCGGTGGTAGACTACATGTAGCTATTCGAGCAGTCATTCAGGGCCCTAATCACCCTGATGGATGACCCAAATGTAGAGCACCTAGAGATAGAGATGTGTGAGCTACAACAGAAGTATGACGAAGTAAAAGGGACTATGAAAATGGTTTCCCTTACACAGAGGCTTACAAGGATGCAGGAGGCAAAGGCACTCAATGAACAGGTGGATGCGGCTCAGAATAAGGAAGAAATCTTAAGAGTGCACCTACAACCATGGATCGATGAGGCTTATACAATTACAGCCTCCATTGAAGCAAAGCTCATGCAACTGTAAGAAACTCAGTAGAGGATTCAGGGCAGCATTTTAGTAGCAGCGGTCACTGAACAATGCGTGGAGGAATTTCAACAGGCAGTTGCTTAGTGCGTTGCCAAAGTTGCAGTGATACAAAGAGATCTAGGAGGTCTTCACACTAAGATCTCCGCGCCTACAAAGTGACTTGAGGGAAAGCCATGATGTTTATGTTGGGGGCCTGTTGGACGTGGGATCCCCCAAGAGCAGGTTTGGGGCTTAGAGCCCAAAGTTTTGTCCAATTTTGTAATTCCAATGTAAATACTCCGCATTTTGTGGGCACGGAGCACGTAGTTGTCAAAGAGTCATATGGTTGTCAACCTTTATTTTGATAATGTAATGTCATCTATAGAAGATATACCCATGGTTTACGGACCATGGGATTGTATAAATAGAGCTAATCTCTAAGTAGTTAGAGACACAATGTCTAAGCAATGAAGATGTATGGGAGATAGCTCTGAAGTGTAAGTCTAAGTTTTGAGTTGTAGCATAGGTAGAGGCTCTGCAACTGAGTGCGCAGAGGCTTAGTAGTCTGCAGCTGAGTGTGCAGAGGCTTAGTAGTCCGTAGTTGAGTGCGCAGACCCCTCCAGCTGAGTGCGCAGCACGAGTCGAGTCTGTAACCATCGAGAATAATTAATAAAGAGAAGCTTCCTATCATTCTACATATTTATTTCCTGTTTATCCATCTATTATATTGGGTATGAATTTCACTTCTAATGCTTATATGATATGCATATTGTTTAAGTGAACAGAAATAAGAACATCTGTTTACATGAAGCTAACTAAGGTCTATTAATAAGATAAGATACTTAGTGTAGTTTGGTAAATTACATTGTTCGTTGCCCTAGTAGTGTGAAACGACTTTAGCCCATGGGTAGGGCTACACGGAAGCTGAGTGTAACATTTCTTAAACGTATTAAAGGGTAGAACAAAGCATGAAGCAACTTGTGGAAAGGCAAGTATAGTTGGAATAAATCGACATCACAACCATCTCAAGGCTGCATAAACTTGGTTCCAGCATCCCCCCATACTGCTTCAGGTGAGACTTCAGTCCGCACTCCGTGGGATGATGCCGAAAGGGCCAGTAGTGTAGGGATTTGTTTGGCTTACTAATGTTGAACCTGGATCAGGCCCCCACAAGCCAACAAGAGGACATGGGTGGTCAGAGATCAACAAATCAAGTTTAATTGTGTCCCCCCGTGCTTACTGAAGCTTAACTATTGGGGTCCTCGAGATCTTGTTTTGAGAAAACTATCCTAGCATACCTGACATTATTTGGTGAATTTTTGCAACCCCCTCACAAAAACCATTTACAATGTGCGACCCCACCCTCGAAATCCCATTATAGTTTGAGTGATAATGCAGGGATTAATTATACCAAGTAAGTTGATGGGTGGTAACAATTGTTTTTAGGTGGCAATGTCCTAGATATAGGGCATCTCATATTCTCAATGGGAATGAGAATTGTTTCAAAGGATAACTCAGTGGCTAAGTCTATAGTTGCTACAATGCAAAGGGTTGTTGTGTTTTTTTCTCATACTATGATTGTAGAGAAATCAGACCATATACTCTTGTTGTTTCAAGAAGTCGAGAAAGAATTTTTTTTAAGACTGGATAAAATGCTAACAATAGTTGTGGAAAAGCTTCAGTTGTTATTTTATTATGAAGAGACCATCATTTCCCGTGGTTTTGTAATTATGTTGATAATATCCTTTCTTTGGGTGTTAAATAATGTCAAAATTTGCTGAGAACTTAATATTTTGCTTCAATGCCATTAAAAACAGGAGTTCAGTTATGAGGATATTGCAAGGGTCCCAAAATTTTTGAATGGTAAATTAATGAAATGATGTAGTGGTTTTGATCCAAATTGCACAAAGATTCTACAACTGTGTGATAGACTTGGGTCAAAATTTTGTGGGCATTTTCACACAGTGAACTTCAGGCACAGATTCTAGGCAAATGAAGGCGGATTTTAAAAAATGGGAACATGGCTTTTGTGTAGAATGGTGTTAGTTAGTTGCATCACCAGAATATCTGGCAAATTCTGAGTGTTTTGGTAGATTTCATCATATTTATGAAAGGTATACATCCAGATTTCGTAATGGAAGAAATGCACTATCAAAATATGAACGGATTCAACAAATTCGGGATTTTATGATGTATTGGAAACTATGAAGAGCTTAAGGCAAGGTATGGAGGATCATATATGTTGACCATAACTACAACACCAACTGAGAAGGAAGACGTGATGAATTTGGTTCAATATTTGTCTAGAAATGCAAGGAAAGTTTACAGTCTCTTTGGAACAAAAATTCGAACTACCAAAATTGGACATATAAATTACAACAGCCTATGTGACAAGTGAATATCTCAATGATAGTTTTAAGCCTACCAATAGAAAAGTGAAAAAAGCTCCATCTAAGGAGTTGTTTCAGCCTAAATTTCATCATCAACCCATTCGATCTTGCTTGTGTACATCTGGGAACAAGTGTTCAGTTTTTTTTGCAATAACACTTGTTACAATGTTATTTTCTATGCTTGGTTTCCTTTCTACTTCCAACCGTGGTGAGGTTGATGATAGTTATGGTTTTATTGTGAGTGTTCATGGGTTTGTTCGTTGGCTATTATTCTATCCAGTAATATAAAATGTTCAAGGGTGCAGAATGGAAGAAAAACACACTAAAGACTGCTTTCATGTTTCCTCGAATCATTTTCTGCATTTTCTTTGTACTGAATGCATTGATTTGGGATGAGAAATTTTTTGGTGTTGTAGCTTTTGGGACTATGTTTTTTTATGGTCTTTTATGGTTTGGAATTTCCGTGCCCTTGGTTATTATTGGAAGCTACTTTGGCTACAAGAAATCTGCAACTAAAGATCCAATGAAAACAAGCAAAATTCCCATGCAAATTCTTGAAGAGGATTGAGATTACTATTGTTCTCTACTACATCTAGCTATGTAGTGAAGATTATCACTGGTGATAGAAGACAGACAAGGGAAAAATAATGATAGGAGGATAAAAGATTTAGAGGTCACTGGCCAACTTACTGTGCAGATTCACGTGATGATGGTGATTATAACATTATAACACATACATTGAGAAATTATAAAGAAAAGTATTGTACAGATGATGAATGCACTTCACATCATCTAGTCAATTACATGGAGGAAGATTTTATGACTCATTTTGGTGAGAAAGATACCACAAATGATGAGAAAATTTCTGGTGATAGCAGAACTGGTGATTTTAGTCCAAGCAGTGCAAATGATGTAGTGAGAGAAAATATAGCAGCGAAGAAGACAAGAAAAGATGTTGAAGCATGCCAAAATACAAACAGGAGACAACACAAATATTCAAATGGAAACCACAAGATCTAAAGACTTTGATGAAAATGCTAATGGAAATTATGGTTTTGAGGAAGTTGCTTGTCTTTGGAAAATGCAGCTAATAAAAAGGGGTTTAACGTGAATAGTTCATATTTTTAGGATGAATATCAACAATCAAAGGAGTAGCTTCCAAATTCCAAGGCAGAGGACTAGCATCAGTAAAACGGTTTCAGATTTAAGGTCAAATTCTCAAGAAGCTAATAAGAAAATAGTTGAACACCTAGTAGTAGAGGTCCCAGAATGTCAGGCAATAAATCAACATTCCAATTGACAGCTTGGGTATTTCTAAATAAGACATCTGGTAGAGTGTATTAATTGTTAAATATTTCATTCCCAAGTTTCATGTGAGCAACAAAAATATCATCAGTTTTGAAAGGCATCTGAACCAACAGTTCGAGACACATTACAGCTTGTTCCAGATTTGATTTATTTTTGGGGATTTTATTGATTTTGACTCCTAGAACTTAGTTTTTTGTTCCTAAAAGTTAGAACAGTTTGTTGATTGTAATACTCTATATATTCTTAAGTTTTGAATGTAAAAAGGTTGGATTTTGATTCCAAAACCCTATCTATTTGTAAAACTTTTATTACAGAATTCCCAATTGAAGTACTCTAGCTCCAGTTCTTGGCAGAAATTGTTTTTCCTGTTTTTTTCCAGTACTTTCATATCTTATTTATGCAAATGTTCAAAGTACTATAAGAGATTTGGGTAAGAATAGATTGAGTGTCAATCTCTCTAAAATCCCCTGCAAATTTATAATCATTTAAAGCGATTAAGTTTCTGAATTGTCTATCTTAGTTAATTCCTCTACATCTGTTAATTATTTCCTTCTATCATCTCTTGAATGTGTTTTGTTTGGCTGTAGAAATATTCTATAGGTATCCAATGTCTAGTTGATTAAGTATTCAGTATGGCTACTTAATTGCCATGAATTATCTTCTATTCTTCAGTCAAATTCTTTAAAAATCGTGTTATTTTTTCAAATTGGATGTTGGCACTTTGACCAAGGACTCTACAAGAGAGGGATTCATTCATGCACAAAGATTGGACAATCATCAACAACCATCCAAAATCGATCATAAATCTAGTCATTGTGCTGCATAGGTTGTTGTCTAATGAGAGTGAGCAGTGTTAAAAAAGGCCTCGTAACTTTTGAGGGATCCCCCTCTGGTTCAAGGGCAAGCTTGAACCAAAAGATTATTCCACTTGATTTCTCGACATAGTTTTTGCGGCCAAGAAATTCCTACAAGAAAGAGATATAGAAACCTGCATGGTCTCAAGGGGAGAATATAGTTGCATTATGGATTTCATGTAGATCATTAAAGTGATGCCATATTAGAGAATTTCAATGATAATTATGTTGCAGATGACTTCCATGATTTTGTAGCACTGGTAGTTATTATTACAGGAGATTATTTAGAGATGACACATGTGTAGGGAGAGCATCTCACATGTTTTTAATTTCCAGTGGTTTATTGATGGAATCATGATCGATGAGATTGTTTAGAGGAAGTTGATATGTTTCTCATGATTATACATTTATATAACATTGGCCATTGCAGGAGCTATTAGAGGTTGAGTAGAACTATTTTGAGTTTGTATGGCTTATATGATTCCCCATAGTCTTGTACTCGTTAGCATGCAGTTGATTATCTGTAGACTAATGGTTGTTTTGAGCATTCATGAAAATTTTCCTTTATATGAACAAGTTTTGTACGTTGTTAGTGGGAAAGTTCAACATGAATTAGTTCTAGTGATTAGAATCCATGGTACGTTTGTAGATGAGATAATTTTGATACAACTATGTTGCTAGTGTCTATGCTCCACATGCATGCCTTTGGATTTTCTACTACTGTTGGATTTTGTTACAAATGGCGTGATGTTATTGCCATCATATATTGGTTCATTGGTCACATGATCTCTCACCTATGTTCATTGTCACCATTAAGGACATTGGTTAATACTTGGCTTATGTGGCATTTAGTAGATCTCTTTATGGTTCATTTTTGTTACAAGTTTAGTGCTGCTCCAATTTGAAGATTATTTTTTGTTGCTCATGATGGTACTAGTTGGAGGTTTTTCTAATTAAATTTATTGTTTCATGGAGCCATGGTTCTCTCCATAATATTTTGAGACTTATCTTATGGTGTGAAATGTGTTGATTTGATTTATGCTACCTTGAGTGGATGGTTGCCTCTTGTTATAAATTGTGCACATATTTTTGACATGTTTATTATTGTTATCATATAGTTGCGTTGCTTCATGCCTTATGGATGATATGAAATGATGGTCATATGTTTTTGTTGTAATTTCATGACCTATGTTTATGCTCCTGCTACAAATTAGAGTTTTATGTTTCTCAGTTGATGTTCATGGGTATATGTTACTTCTGTTCATTATTTCATATCTCATGATGATTGGTTACTCCTCCCATCACTTCATTTGTTGCTAGAAGATGGTGCCTTGGTATAGATGGATATATCTTGCTCACATGGATGTTTGTATGCATGATGATATTTATATGTTCATGATTATTCATCATCTTGTTGATTGACCTAAATGTTTGTAGTGTTGGTTAAGGAGCTTGTTTGGGTATGTCTTGGAGAGGCATGAGTTTTGGTCATATTTTGAAAATTTTGAGTATTATGTAACAACCACATGTTTCATATTGTAATTCATTAGTTCTATTCGTATATCATATTTATGAAGCCATGCAATCAAGAGTTCAATTATTTGAGTTCATGTTGTCATGAGTTAGTGTTTGGAAAGTTATGAGTCATGTCAATTTGATGTTGTCATGAGTTGTTGCAACCACCTTTGTGTTGTCGTATATCATGTCATGGTCATTTTGTATCCTTGTATCTAATTATAAAATAATGTACTATAGTGTATTGCATATCATTGGTCATGGTCATGTTGGAGAGAGAGTTTTGGTTTCTAGTATCTATTGATGAGGGATGAACAAACTATTCATGCAGGTTGATGGGTGTTTTTTTGGTCATGTATCCTATATCAATTATATTATGTAGTCAATCCCTTGATCCTTGATTTGTAGCCTTCAACTAGAAGGAATTGGTTATAGGATGATAATGATGCTCGGGGGGGGAATGTCTAGTGTTTTGTTGTTGATTAGATATGGTTTGTTTTTTATGCTATGATATATCTATTTGTTGTTGTTGAGTTGAGTGATGTTTTTCTTGTTGCTACTTATGATGTGTTGCTGCTCATATTATACTAATGTTTTCAATGGTTATGCTATGTTGTTGATGGAGAGAGTGCTACTGCTCATGGTATGTTGTTGTTGTTTCTCATGCTACTATTCAGGTGAGTATTGTCATTGCTAGTTGAGAGTGGTGTTCATGGAGAGTTTTTTGTTGTTACTTTAGGAGAGTGAGAGAGTTATTGTTGATAAGCTTTTTTTTTTTTTGTCATGCTAACATGAGGAGTGTTGTTATTTGTTGTTGCATTATGATCTAACCCAACTAGTGTCTAGGGGGAGTCTTTTCTATTCATCTATGGTTACTTGGATGAGCTCAACCCTTTTGCATTGATGTGAAAGGGGGAGTCAGTGAGGATTCTTTTAGAGGATAGTTGGGTGGTTCATATGGGTTTGCCATTAATGCCTAAGGGGGATATTGTTAGCATTGTGGCTTAGTTGTTGGTTGGCATTGATGACAGCCTAGTAGCATTGGGGAGGTGTTGGTTGGAATTGTTGTCAACATGGTAGAATGTAATGTAGAGACTTGTTTATGCACATGGTTGGTTGCTACAGGTATTAGTCTTGATGATTGGTTGTATATGCTAGTCAGATGGTACTTGACTTGTGCATTGGTTGCATACCTTCGACCAATGGTTGAATATGTTAGTGCATGTATTTGGATTTTTTGTGGATGCCTTGGCAAGTTGTGGAGCTGCTACACCTAGTTGAAAGTAATTGGAGATTGTCAACCTATGCTTATGGTACTTGGTGTCTCCATGCAACTTTTTTAACCTGTATTCTTAGGTGTAGGAACTATCATTGGTGATTTGAATTTTATGTAGGTGTTGGAGGATTTTTGGAGAAATTCGATGGCTCGTGTGCATTCAAGTCAACCTAGTTTGGCTTTTGATGATGTTATTGATGTGGAAGTGGTTTGCTAAAGTGTTGCAGAGGTTACGGTGGCTTACTGAGGACATAATGATGATTGTAAAGATATGTAAGAAGTTTGGTTAGACTCTGAGCAAAGGAAAGTTGTTTTTGGTCATCCTCTACCCCAGTTGCTTGCATGATGGCATTGTGGGAGTGACTGAAAGTCCCAGACACTGGCTGGAACTTTTATGGGGTGAAATCCTAGTCACTAGCTGGAGGTGTTATGGGAGTGACTACAATGTAATTCTCATAGGATTTTTCATGTCACTGAGAAAAAGAATGAAAATTACTATGCATTCCTTACGCACTTAAGGTGTTTATTTGTTTTTCTGGATTGTCTTATTCGAGAATCATCATTTAAAGGTCAGAAAAGGATATTGAACTTCTAGGAGATGGTTAAAAGATAATATTCATTATTAAGTGAAGTTAATGGCTAGATTGAGTCAAAAATAAATGAACCAAACCACTTCCAGCATATGAACAAAGCTCCACTACAAAATTGCAATTATTAATTTAACCATTATAGAAGATTACAAATAGATCAAAATCATGAGGTTATTGGTTGGTTGTTTAAAACAAGAATTTTTTCATAGTGTTTTGGAGAGCCAGTGGTGAGGAGAGTGAGTTTACTATAGCAGAGTGTCCATGGTGGTGTAGTTATAGAAAAGACATAAGTATGCATGGTTCAAGACTATTTGTATGCACAAGAAAAGTGACAGTGTTACAAAGGAGTTTTATAATGTGTTTTTGATTGTAAGGGTAGTATTTTATTTGATTTTATATATGTTTCTGATATGATTGTGATAGATTGGTTGTAGTAGTGTCTCATGTTTTTAAATGGAAATTTTATATTGCATGATTTAGTCTCGATCTAGATTATTTGCAACTAATATATTGAGGCTATGTGAGTTGAGGATGATGAGAGGACTATGAGTTGAGTGTTATTAAGTGACTGATGTTTTGTATTGAGAGTGTTGATAATATGCTATGATGATATTGTTATTGCGATGTTCATGTTTAGAAGATTTGGGGTTCTAGTTTGAAAATGCATGAAAGGCGAACCATATAGACAAGTGGGGTGGGTGGTCCGACAAAAAAAATATTGAGAACATATTTCTTCATAAGTCTAATTTGAGTCGGGCAAGGCTCGATGTTTGTGGAGACTTCCAACCAATGGTGTTCCATAGATTCGTGTGATGGATATCATAGTTCCTTTCATATAATTTCCATATTTTACCCTCTATGTAATGATTTGTTTGATAGATAACAAAATATATTGAGCGGTGCAACAACAACAAGGCTAGTTTTTTGCCTAGAGGGTTTTTCCACAAGAAATATCTTGTGTCTCTTGTGTATGTTTCTTTGATTATTTCTTATGGTTTTCATGTGTTTTTCTATATAGTTTAATCTACTGATGTGTTAATGAATTTTGTGTTTCAGTAATTTGGAAAATATTTTAAAAGTTAATAAACACAGTCACTATTGATTCATGACCCCCTCTCAGTATTGAGCCAATTTCTAACATACTTATATTGTGTATATATTTATGAATATTATATATATCTATCTATATATATATAGATATTCAAAGGAATCCCCTATTAGAAGTTAGCACATTAACTTTTTCACTAATTATAGATTCCAATCGTATGACTAAGAATTAAAGATGTATGCATATTTTTTGTCATATCCTTTAAGTGAATGGATATACTTTTAAATAATATCTTCCTTGCGGGTCTAAATAAATCTTTAAAACATAAACTTAAAAAGTCACAAGACATGATTAGAAATATATTGTTCCACTTGCAATTGACCACATATAAAGATTAATAAAAATTATATTCACTTACAATGAAATGCAGATTGGATTGATAATAACTATATTCAAGGTATTGAATTATGTAACATCTTTGAAGGTACAACATGTTTGTGCTTTGTTGTTCACATTCCTCTCTACGAGTGCATATGGTTAAAGCAACATTTTACTCACTCATTGGCACGTTCATCAAACTCAAGAGGAGCATTGCATTTAGTTTCATTTACACCAGTAACTCATCACCCTGCAATTCTCACATATCATTATTGTCCATTTGATAATATTAATAATGTTAGGTTATATCGAAGTAATTGTATAATAATATTAGGTTTTAGTCATACTTTTGCTTGATAGAAAGTCATTTTTATAATATTTTTTATATTATGTTAAATTTGAATTTTATATTAAAATGATGTTTCATAATATTATTATTTATCTTATTAATAATATAATAATATTTAACATTAAATAATGTTAATATTAATAATAATGATAAGTTTTATAATAAGTTTATATTTTATTTATAAGTTTGTTTTATTATAAGTAAAACTTATAATAATTTTAAATTAATGATTAATAACAATAATATTTTAACGCTAATCCAAGGTTTTACCTTTTATTCGGTTTAAACCAAAATTAAGAGATTCGTTCATGATACCTTCAACCTATGGCCCCATGGTAGGGAAAAGTTAACTTCTTCCTTTGAGCATCTTAATAATTAGTCTGATTCCATTAAATTCACCATGGAATGTGAGGTTAATGGAAGCTTACCCTTTCTTAATGTTCTACTCTCAAGGAAAGATGATGGTTTCTTTTCCCACCAAGTGTTTTGTAAGAAAACCCATAGTGAGTAGTATCTCCATGCTAAAACTCATCACTTTTCAGCCCAAAAACTAGGTGTTCTCAATACTATAGCTAGTAGGGCTATTCGAGTTTTATATGAAGACCATCTAATGGATGAGAAAAACCATCTCTTTAATGTCTTCAAGAAGAATGGTTACAGTAAGTTGCAAGGTTTTAGAGCCTTTTTAAAAGCTAGTCGGGGAGCTAAAACTAAAAAAGAGGTTGGGGTGGCCTCTAATGTCCAATGTCCCTTTATCCAAGGGACAACTGACAAGATTGCTAGAATCCTTAAGAAGCAAAATATTGGCGCCACCTTTAGACCTCTTAAGACCATTCGTAGCTCTTTAAGATCATTCAAAGACCCTATTGATCCTAAATGCATGAAAGGTGTTTATTTAATTATGTGTTCTTGTGGAAACCCTACATTGGTGAGACTAGTCATTCCATTTCACAAAGGATTCAGGAGCATGCAATAGACCTTAGGCACTATAGGACCCACTCCTCTGCTCTAGCCAAACATGCTGAATTAATGAAACACCATATTTTCTTAGAGGATTCTAAGGTCCTCCCAAGGGTTGATTAATTTCATCACCGAAGACTAAGAGAAACCATTGAAATTGAAAAGAGGAGTAAAACTCTTAATAGATATGATGGATGGAATTTAAGTAGTGCATGGATTCCTTATCTTTGTTCTTTCCCTCATTAGTTTCCTTCTTCTGTCTTGAAGATGTTATTGTTTTTTTTTTCCAATATTTGTTATATATATCCTAAAAACATAATAAATAAATTATAATATAAAAAAATATTAGAATATTAAAATAAATAAATAATAATAATAATAATAATAATTCAAACAATATATCCCTGGATGCGGATGGTAGATGAGCATTTAAGTCAGGCGTGCCGCCGGACATGCAGGTGGTTGAACCACATGGTAACCTATGCTTTCCCTTGTGGGAATTTAACGCAGACCACTGTCCCTCAGTCGGCACCATCATCGCATTGGGAGGATCGAGACATCCCTTGCAATAACAAAACAATGGAGCCATACCCTCTACAATTCTCCATTCAACCTCTGAGTTTCACTTGCCACCCTGCAGTTGTAGATCCTAGCATTCGCACCGCTACGGGTAGACGTTGCAAACTCCTCTACTACGTTGACCTGGGAAATGGTTTTCACCTCTCTCAGACCCTCCATTGCACCCTGCATATTGAGGTCTCGGCCCTATCTCTGGCTCAGACTTGACTGCACCTGTTCAACTCAATTTCCCCCCTGTTGTTCTTACACCACTCCATGCTCCTCTGGCTCATTCCTCGTTGCGGCTTCAAACCTAGAGAATCATGTGGCAACGCCACTGCATGCGAAGTAGGTGAGGTGGCAGTCATGGTAATGCCACTCGGCCCTGTTCTTCACCTCCATCTGCTTCTACTTCCCCTTCAGGCTCGCCTCCCCCCAACCCTTCCTCTTCCCGCTTCCAGGGGAGATATCCAGATACTCGTAGCGGTCGAGGTTGAGCTAGCTCCCATGAGGCTCGGCGCGGCGGTGGAACCACCCAGCACACAGATTTCTCTGCTACATCCCAGCATGCTCACTTCAGGTTTCTCTACTCCATGGACCGGCTGGTAATCATCACCACCATCACGGTGGACTTCCGGGAAGTCCTTGGCTCATGCGTAGTTCTAGAACATAGCCAAGAGATGCACCAAGCCTCTCCTTTGATTATCAATATCCAGGGGGAGCCAAGCTCCAACCACCTGCCGATAGAAATGGACCATCCATCTAGCAGCAAACCAAGGACTCCAGGAGGCAACGCCACCCGTAATGACAAGGTATACAGGTGGAAGACCATGAGCATCAAGACACTGTAGGTGGTAGACAGGTAGAGGAAACTGACTCTGAAGATTATGGCTGGTGTCCGATCGTGGAAGAAAGGCCACCATCCTAAGACACCTTATAGCTGCATGCTATAGGTCACGTGTCCTGTTCGAGATCTGAGTTATATTTTTTTAGTTTTACAATGGTTAATACTAGCCAGCGTCTTTGAATTCTACAGTGGTCAATTTTAGCAGACCTTTTTGAATTTTACAGTCTTTTTGTTAGTAAATTTCGAGTTCTAGAACTGTTGCCCCTGCGTGGGCAGAATGAATCAAATTTTATCTCATTCTCAGACTGGTTTCCCCATCTGGGGCAGTCTACGCTTCAAGACTTGTTGTTTAAAATGGTCACATGGTTGACCTAGTCCCATAGAGGCCGGTGCCTCACTGTAAATCATGGTTTTATTAATAGATTAATTTTACATAGAAAAAAATAATTCAAACAATATCAATATATATATATATATATATATATATATATATATATATATATATATATATATATATATATATATATATATATAGATATAGATAGATAGATATATTAAATTGAATTAAATTAAAATTCAAAATTAACTGATTTGACTTTGGTCCTTTACCATTCATAAAAATAAAAATACAATAAAAATAAAAGGAAAGGAAATATTTAACCGTTGGGAATTTACCATTGCATCTCTAAGATTTTTATATATTTTGGTCAGTTGATCTTGCTCCTCATCCTAGTCCTGATGATGAATCTAGATCTAGGTTCAAAATGCATCGACCCTTTGTTCTCTATGTGATTTCTCCGGAAAATATGAACATTAAATATTACTAATATTAATATTAAGACTTATATAACATTAATAACAATATTAGACTAATTATAACATATATATTATTTATATAATAATAATATTCTATATAATAATTCATTTTATCTTAATATTAATGTTATTAAAATATTATTAATAACATTTAATAATATTAATCTTAATATTGATATATATTATTATTAATAAAATTTATATTAATATTAAGATATCTTGATAATAATTATTTTCAATGTAATAATTAATGGATTCCAATATGTTTCAAAACCTATTGTAAGTGTTTACTCCACCCCATTACCCCAATGTTCCATTTATGCTTCATCCATTCCTTCCGTCAATGTTGGTGCCCTTGATCGATTGGAACAATGTATTAGGCCTAAATTGGTTGGAACAAGTGGTTTCCCATGAGTTCCACATTCATTGTCCACTTAATGGTTATGTGGGTGCACTACTAATTTTTGAATTGATGCAAAAGAATCAACACAAGTTAAACCATTTTACTAAGGCCCCAAAGGGGGATATGTAAATTTTAGGTAGGTTTCTTATTTTCTCATTCTAGTTAGATAAATTGTAATATAGGTTTCTTATATTCTTATTTTATTTAGATAAATTGTAATAGGGAAAATTTTCCTCATTCTAGAGGAATCCAGACTATAAGTTGTTAGCATATTTTCAGGAGTTTTCTATGTAGGCCTTTGTAAACATTAAGAAATGTGCAGGTAGTTTTCAAATAAAGGTCTAGCTTTCTCTTTAACATTGTAGATATTTATTTAAGCCCATAGAATTATAGGTGTTGTGTATAGGGGTAAGACAAAAGGGGAGAGGAGCTCAAGTAGTGAGAAATATATAGTTTCACAATAGATATAGTTTTGTAAGAGTTCATAGAACTTTCATCGTTGTGTTCATTCCTGTCCATATGTACACCAAAACGCTTGTTAAAGGAAGAGTATGTCTATGTTTATTTGAGTATGGAATATCATAACCGATGATGGTGAAAAGGACGGTTGACTTGAGGGAATTCAAGAAGAATGAGAGCTAGGATAACATGAGAAGTGAGATTGGTAAGTTTCTGGGAAGTGAATCCCACCAAAATTTTATGGATGTATATCTCTTCTAAGGAACAAAAATATTAAAGAATTTTCCCTCTGAAATATAAGCCTAGCCATTAATTTTTTTTGGAGTTTTCGTTTGTGTTTGGTGTAATTATCCAAGACCCCACGAGTAATGAAATCAAACTCTGTGAAAAGGGGACCAATTACGAAGTCCGACGAAATAACCAAAAGAAAATTTTGTGTTATGTCTTGATTGTTCATTGTCCTTTTATGAATGGTGTATAAATAAATCCTCGTTTAGGTCGATTCTTGGCCCCTGAGCTATAATTCCCTATAGCAAGGTAGTTATGCTAGAGTAAAAACAAGGTAGTATCTCATTTCTTGCCACCATTGTTGTGGGTGGGAACACCCTAGGGTCTTAGGTTGAAACCCCAATAGAGCAGAAGGAGAACAACAACAAGAGATTCTCAGACAAACAGTATAAATGATTATACTACTAAACTAGGAAGAAGTGACCTTAACCAGATGTCCTACATTTGGGTAGATCCTGTAGGGTTCAAACCCTCTGCTTCCTCCAATGACTTTGAAACCTGTGAATTATCCAAGAAAAGCATATACAACAGCAGTAACATAAATCACATTCATGATATATACATTAGATCATATAGGAAAATGAATAATTATGCATTAATATAAGATTCATAAACAAATCACAATGTGTAACAATGCATAAACACGATAAATATCAGGAACAAAACAACATTTTTTTATTGATGTAAGCTACAAGAAATATGGAAAATAAAACCTGATCTTTCCTTTAGCTCCAAGCGGAACCGTCCTCCGGATCCATCTTGCCCTGGCCTCAGCCATATTCCTCAATCAACATACACACGGATATCACAAGAGGGATCAAGGATATCTCAAAAAAGGAAACAAGAGTTTCCTAAAGCTTGGGGAGTGCAGGGTGCATAGGGATTTCGTCAGATTTGATCAGCTATGAATCAACTATAATATAAATATCTTATCTCTTCTCCCCTTTAGGCCTTCCCATGGAGGTTTATTTATGCTTCTCCAGATTATTTTTTTCAGTTGGGAAACAGTTGGGCCATGGGCTATAGTAGGTGAGTAATAGGTAAAACCCATAAACTTTGCTTGAAATTAAGGATATTTTTTATTTTGAAGTGTTTTAACACATGTACGTGGGTTGGGAATATGTAAAACTGTGTGTACACGCTTTTAACACAAGGCAAAGTAGTGTATAGGAAATAAAACACTATTTTTTAGATTTTGGAGCAAGTCTGGAAAGGAATGGTTTCCCTAGGCCATAATCAGAGCATCGTATCTACCAAGACTGGTAAATGGTGTGATAACACCATGTAACTAGTCTATCCACTCAGTCACATGTCCTATTCTACATTCCATCTTAGAATTTTCCACTTCCCTAGAGAAAATTTAAGACTGTCCATGAGGCATTTAAGGGATTAATGTTACATGGACAATTTCTTCCAATCCTTTCTCTCTTAAATTCACTTCTATCAAAAGGACATAGTTAATATTTAGATCAACCCCTAGTGCAGCCATTTAGGTTAGCTTACAATCATCTAATTAACCTTATAGTGAATCCTTTAACTAATTTAGTCTTTAGACTATGTAACAACCAAATTTACATGACTTGTATCTGGCTTAACCATGGAAAATTTTAGGGGCTAATACTCACCTAGTGGGCTAATTTTCCATGATTTTCCATAAAATGTATTCACCAATTTCCAATTTTTATAAAAGATGATTTGCCCAAATTTTAGAATATAAAATTATTTTACCTTAAAAAATTGCCAACATTATATAGAGAGTATATATAAAATCATTATAAATTTGAATAATTTTACAAATATATCAATAAACATTTTATAGTTTGCATATTAGGGATTAGTCAGATTCGCTAATGTTTTTAAACTTCAAGAAAATTTTCCATCCTTAAAATTTTCCTTGGGATTAATTTGATAAGGCCACAATGATAATGGAATCATGGCCAATGGCTTAACATCTAATGAACCCCCTTATTGGTAAGTCATCCCTATTTGATAGGATATTAACATTTAATATTATAACAAAAAGTATATGTTCTTACAAAAAATCAGTTAACTAAAATTATTGAAATAATAATATTTATATCTGCAATTGATTTACATTATAACAGCTCGAGAAACTAAAAAATTCAAGTTCCATGACATGGAAATGAGTTTCTCAACGTGCCTTAGGAGATATTTTTCACTAAAAATTGCAATTCAAGTTTATGTGATTTTTACATTGATAAAATGGATTCTTAAGTGTGTCAGATGAGGAGGTAATTCCTCAAATCAAAACTCATTTTATTCATTCAGGTTGTTCATTATTATATACAAGAGGGAGTGACTGTTCGGTTCATCTCCCAATGACTCTCTATCTTCTATATTATTTATTTACATTAATTACAACTGTACACCCAATCCCTCTGATTAGGTGTCAACATTCTCCCCCCCCCCACTAGTCTAAAGGGATGTTCATGAGTACAAGCATCATTCTGAATCTTTCAAGCTTTTCTCTTCCAAGTGCTTTGGTGAAGATGTCTACAATTTGCTCATTAGTGGAACAATGGCGAAGATGGATTGTTTTGGCCTCAACATGATGTCGAATCAGATGATATTTAGTATTGATGTGCTTTGTTTGATCTTGTAACTTTAGGTTCTTGGCAAACTTTATTGCAGAGGTATTGTCAATCATGAGTGGAGTCAATTGTACTTGTTTTACCTACAAATCTTCAAGAATTTTCCTGAGCCACACAATTTCTTTTTTTGCCTCAGCTACTGCCACATATTTTGCCTCTGTTGTGGAATCTATTGGAACTGATTGTTTGTGTGATCTCAGGGAGATAGCTACTGATCCAACACTCATAGCATAACCTAAAGTAGATACCCCAATTTCTTTGTCTCCATCAAAGTCTGAATTAGAGTATCCAATCAAGCTGAAGTCTCCCACCTGTGTATACTTGATTCCAAAGTCTTGAGTTCCATTCAAGTACTTTAGAACTCTCTTTGCAGTAGACCAATGTCTCTCACAAGGCTTTTTTGTAAATCTAGAGAGGATTCCAACAACAAATTAAATGTTTGGTCTGGTAGTAGTTAGGTAGTTGGGACTTCCTACAAGCTGTCTATACTTTGTTGCATCCTCAAATTCTTTTCGTTCAATGGATGTGAGATTTAAGTTTTGTTCCATTGGAGTAGTCAGAGGATTGCATTCAGTCATGCCAAACCTATTCAATAGATCCCCAATGTACTTCTTTTGAGAAAGGAATATGGATTTTGGATGTTGAGTAACTTCAATACCAAGATAGTAATGAACATAGCCCAAATTAGTCATTTCAAAACCTTTCTTCAATTCCTTCTTTATGGATGCAATGTAGCTTTCATTATTCCCTGTCATCAAAAGATCATCTACATATACCACAAGATATACAACTATTTTGCCAACTTTCTTAACAATCAAAGTTGCATCATCAAGATCATAATGTTTGAAATTGAGTTTCAGAAGATGCTCAGTTAGTTTTTGATACCAGTCTCATGGTGCTTGTTTGAGGCCATACAAGGATTTCACAAGTTTGCATACTATATGTTCATGTCCTTTCACAACAATTTCTTCAGGCTGGGACATAAAAACATTTTCTTTTAGATCTCCATTCAAGAAAGCAGTTTTTACATCCATTTGATGGACTTTCTAACCGTTCTGAGCTGCTAGGGAAAAGAGTGTCCGGATGGTAGCCCATTTTGTTGTGGGGGAAAAATTTTCCTCATAATCGACCCCTTTCTTCTGTGCAAAAACTTTTGCCACAAGCCTAGCTTTATGCTTGTCAAGTGAGCCAACAACTTTATAGTTGTTCTTGTAGAGCCACTTGTAGCCAATTGGTTTAGTTCTCAATGGAGAGGATCAACCAGCTTCCAAGTGTCATTCTTTATCAGGGCATCATACTCCTTTTGCATTGCTTCTTTCCATTCATCATGAGAAGCAGCTTCTTTGAAGTAATTTGGTTCAAAATCAGTAGACAAATTGAATTCACAATCATAAGAAACATCCATATCAACAGGTGAATCAGAGTCATCTACATTACCTCTATTTTAACGGTTTGAATTTTTGGTTCCTATCTTTCCAACCTCATCAAGATGAACACTTTCAAGTGTCTTTGTCAACCACTTTGGTGGACCTTTCTCAGATGGTCTAGGTTGCTCCGTTGATTGAGTTGGGACTGAATAAAGATTGAGACTCCCAATTTTGTCAATCACATCACTCAAAGTATCATCCATTGTTGGAGTTTCATGTAGGGGAGAGAGTGCTTTAGAAGAAGATTCCATAGATTGATCTGGTATAGGAATCCCCCCTTCAAGATGTGGAATCTGATTATCAAATTCTTGAAATGATTTTGCATTTGCGAATCTATCCAAGCGATCAAGTTGCCTTTCAACAACATTGTTAGTTTTGGATGATTCAAGAAAGATTACATCTCTCGATACAACAAAATTTTTGTTGACTTCATCATAGAGATGGAATGCTTTGGAGGTGTTTGAATACCCCAGGAAGATACACTTACGACTTCTTGCACCAAGTTTGTTTCTATGTACCTTTGGTATCAAGGCATAACAGGTGGAACCAAAGACCCTGAGATGCTTTACTAAAGGAATGTGCCCATACCACATTTCATAAGAAGTCTTGTTTCTGATAGCATTAGATGGACATCTATTCTTTATATATACATCACATAGAACTGCATCAGCCAAAAGCATCATTTTTTACATTTTTGAAGAACAACATGGATCGTACCATATTTAAGATTGTCCTATTCATTCTTTTAGCTACACTGTTTTGTTGGGGATTATAAGGCACAGTTGTTTGATGTTTGATACCATGTTAGTGAATATAGTTTTCAAATTCATTTGAAGTGTATTCTTTTCCATTATCAGTGCGAATAGAGTCAATATGAGATTGTGAATCAATCCATGTATCAAAGTTCTTGAATGTTTGAAAAGCATCAAATTTGTTCTTTAATAAATAAACCCGACACATTCTGGTGTAGTCATCAATAAATGTCATCATATATTTATTTCCATTTGCAGAAGAGACAAGCATTGAACCACATAAATCTGAATGAATGAGTTCAAGTTTTCTATGTGCTCTAGAGTGTGAATCATGAAAGAACTGTTTGTTATGCTTTCCTAGAATGCAAGCATCACATTGCTTAAGCTTCCTAGGAATTGTAGGAAAACCAAAAACACCATTTTTCTTCAACAAGTAGAGGCTATCATAGTTCAAATGTACAAATCTAGCATGCCATAATAAACTTGATGGAAGTGTACCTTTTTCATAATGATAATTGTATGAGAAATGTTGTGCACGAGCAGAGGTACCTTGCATCTTGAGAAGCCTTTCTTCTTCTATTCCCGTCATGACAAGTGAGTGGTCAGATGATTTTCTCACCTCAAGCTTGCCATCAAACATATGAATGGAGTGACCTTGTTGGCAGATGTGGACCAAGGACAACAAGTTTCTCCTCAGATGTTGGAGATATAGAACATGACGCAGAAGAAAGTCTGGAAGACCAGGAAATTTAAGCCTGATTGTGCAAAACCCTAATGGCTTGAGTTTTTATTGGTTTGCAAAGTATATTGCTCAAACCATCAACATTATTAGTAAATTCCTCAAAAAAATATTTTCTCTGAGTCATGTGGCAAGTTGCTCCTGAATCAAGAAACCAATAATTTTTCGAAGAAGCAAGTGAAGCATTAAATAAGTCTTCATTTACTCCAATATTACATTGTGCCACAACATAATGAGCAGATTCAGGTGCTTTACCTTTGTCTGTGTCATTAGTTTTACCTTGGGTTGGTTTCTTTGCTGCTCAATTTTGTCCCAAGGTAACTTGCATGTGGAGGCATCATGTGATCCATTTCTTTTGTAGTGTATGCAGTGCAAATATGATTTTTGTCCTTGAGAGAGTCTACCCCCCCTGCCTCTGAAATATCTTCCTCTTCCTCTTCAATCACCTCTTCCTCTAGAAGAATCTTGGGCAAGACTCTTTTCTTTATGAGCAAGGCACACAGCCTCTTCAGAAGATTCAGGGGTTGTCTTCTTTCCAAAATCTTTCTCTCTTTCAACAATTTTTTTTCACGAGGGAGTTAAAGGTAATATCTTTGAGATTTCCATTTCCTTGCAATGACTCAAGATAATTGAAGTATGTAGGATAAAGTTCCTTGAGAAAAGTGATCAGAGGAATATCCAATTCAACCTTAGTGACTTTGATATCATGCATTATAGATTTTACTTCGGATGGAGGAGCAAGATGATCATTATTTTGTAATTCAAGGGTGAAGAGTTTAATCATGAGTTGAACAACTTCAAGTGCAGAATGTGAGTCATAGATTTCCTTCAACTTTTGTAAGGCTTCAAATTCATTTGAAAATGGTGAAATGTGTCGACTCACCTCTTCACTTGCAGATGCTGCAATCAATGCATAGGCTTTGTTGTTCTTATTTTCCCAAATGGCGAGCTCCTTGTCTGAGGTAGGCTAGATTGGCGCTTCGTCTCCTTCTCCAACACACACTACTTTCCATAGCTCATTAAAAATGAGACTATGTTGGATTTTCTCCAAGCATTCAGGATAATTCTCCTTGCCAGTGAGAACTATTCCCACAGTTGATATGATTGAATGCATATCGTTATACCAACAACATTCAACCTGGTATCGCCTTCTTTAACCCGTATACAGGAGTTTGAAATTTAAGAGATGAATGGCAGAGAGATGAACAGTGTTAAGAGATGAACGACAAAGATGAGCAGAGGAGATGAACAGAGGAGGGCCATTGATGGTAAGCGATCAATGGTTATCGCAAGAAAAACAAGTTGGGGCAATAACCATGGCTAAATGCAGATTTCGGGTTACAAGTGGGATTCTGGAAGGATAAAAAACATTAAGTGGTATTGAGAGGGGAGTACCCGATTCCACTAACTGATTGACACGTAGTGACTAGGGCAGAGAGAAAAACCTCTCGTATCAGGTAGGTAACTCTCGTGCAACTAATGCACCCGAAATCGCTATAAATCGTCCGATCTGGAGGTTATGATCAACGGTGGAGATTCAAAGGCAACTTTCGGGCGGGTAACCTTCATGCAAGTGGTCCCCCTGTAAATTAATGTCAGCCGTCGGATCTGGAGGTTGAGATCAACGGTGGAGAATGAGCGAGATGAAGTGAAACCTCCGGAACTATGTCCGAGCGAGTTTAATGAAGGGTATGATTGCATCATAAACATGCAACAGTATTGATCAGGGCAAGAGATTTGTGATATGCAATTAAAAAGTAGACCCGACGATATTTATATATATGGGTCTATAATACTTGAGATCTAGCTCAAGGGAATATGAAAAAGGATATATGTGAATATGAAAAAGGATATATGGTTCTTCAATGCGAAAGGGTATATATACCATATTCAGAGCAGGAGGAAATCCAAGTCATTACAGCACCTTTAGATTGAACAACTAGCTCCAATGCAACACACTTCAATGAATGTATTAAACGATAAATGAGATTTCGTAGAGATTTGAGAGAGATGTATGCCTGCAAAAGATGAAAAACAAAGGCAAAACAGAATAGTAGTTACAAATTAAAAAGGAAGCCAAAAAATGGTGCCTGCTATGATACCATGTCAAACCAGGAGGTAACTCCTCAAATCAAAAATCATTTTATTCATTTAGGTTGTTCATTATTATATAAAAGAGGGAGTGATTGTTCAGTTGATCTCCCGATGAATCTCTATCTTCTCTATTATTTATTTACATTAATTACAACGGTACACCCAATCCCTCTGAGTAGGTGTCAACAAAGTGCCACAAATGGACAATGCATGAGTTATTTTAATTTTTTCACCTAATTGAAATGCTCCCCACTAAAATGACACATCTATTTTTATAATTCCTCCTAGTTTATGCTAGTAAGGATATGAAGTAGGATATTTCATAACTTCAGGTGATCATTTTTATTTATATATTGTTAAATAGTAATCTGAAAATCACTTGTGAGAGATCTCAATTAACTAATTAATGAATGAAGGTATTACAAACTAATGTGTTGGTGTGTGTCTATGTTATCTTAGGCAACAGATCAATCAGATTGCAAAATACACAGACACTAGAAAATGGAAAACAGTAAGAGAAACATAGTAAGCAAATACATGAACACAACAAATTTAATAAGGAGTTCACCCTATCCTCCAGGGCTACGTCTCCGGTCCAGCTTTCGATGGTGGCCTTTTCTAATTGTTTCTTTAAAGCAGAGATTTACAATGAGGAGCTCAGCTTGAGTCTCCTGAAATAGAGGATGCTTAGTAGGGTGGTTCTTGGATTCACCAAGCCACTAGAGTGCACAAACTCTTTCCTTACCAAGTCCCGACCTCTCTGGTCTTTAATGGGGGGAGCCCAATGTGGTACTCAATTCCTGACAGATCCTCACAGGGATTGCTTGAACCTCTCAAGCCTTCTGTCTACTCGATTCTGCCTTACGCTGCAGGTCAGCTCGGCTCTCCCTTTTTCTGCCTCTTGCTTCATTGTCTCTTTCATCATTTTTTTCATTGTTCCCTTTTCTGGCTCTTTCCTCTCCCCTCTGTTTTGTTCTCTGTCTATTCATGGCTTAAAGCCAATTTGTCTCATGACTGCTCACTCCCTCTTCTGCAGATCGCCTGCTGTTGTTCACTTGGAGTTCCTTGCCTCTGTGTCATCGCCAACGTCTCACAGGGAGGTCGCCACTTGTCCTCTCACGAACTGCACTAGCTCTGCCTCGACGGTTCGTTATTTCAGTTACATTGTGTAATGATTCATCTGCCAGCTCAGTGGTCAAATTGGACTTCAGACTTTTATATGTCGTGGCTTAATTCCCCTGTCAAATCTGGTTTCTCCATTGGGCGCAATCTCCACCGTTAGATGTAGAGCCCCGTGATCCGACGATGTTCGCTCTTATTGCGCGGTTGACTTGCTCGACCATTAGCCCGCAATGAGAGGTGGTTTTCTTTCTCATCTGTCGGACAAGCGTCGTGCGATGAATGGAATCACTCATTTTCTACCAAATCTACTTACCGTCCCAATATGCCTCTGATATATAACCATTTTTTGGAGCGCGGGACCCACCTTTCGCCTTAGCGCTTTCCCCTACGGTTTCCTTGCTTCCCATGTGACCGAGCACTTCGAGGCTTTTCCTTCTTGAGGGGTTTCGTCCAGCATTGTGCGATTCAGAAATGGCATCCATTTCCAGATCTGGGCTTCCTAACTACTAGTTTTGCCTCCTGCGCGGTCTCCATGGACCTTGGTCGTCGCTATATGACCGAGGTCCCCATCGTTCCTTACTGGCTACAAACTGCCACTGTTTAGAGGTCTTCCTGATAGCTCTTTATTCATAAGTTTTGAAGTATGTCCTGATTTGATATAGTTATAGCACTTTGCTAATTTTCATGGATCTAATTCGGATCACGGCCTTCCCACTGAAAAAGTTCTTGGACCTCCAAAAGTTGGTTTTCAAGCATCGACTAAGTGAGGGTACAATTATCTCACTTGTCCAATCTCTATCCACTTCGCACTGCTCAGCTTTGAAGCCTTGAGCCCAATCCCGCGGTACTCAACATCTCCCTTGTGCATCATCCTCACCTTCCTATCCAGAACTGTGTCTTCCTGCAATTCATTAAGATATTCAGGGAGTAGGTCATCAATAGAAGGCAATTGACTCTGCTCTTCAGGATCCTCAATTAGTGAAGGTTCAAACAATCTCAAGCAATATGCATTTACAACTGAGTAGATGTGCATGTAAGCTTGTAGATCAAGGCTAAAGCATTCTCACCAATTTTCTCAAGTATCTTGAAGGGTCCATAATTGATAGGCTTTAGGATTCTACCTTCACCTTGCATCCTTTCCTTGCTCATGTACAGCCAGACTTGGTCACCAACTTGGAAACTATGCTCCATCTGATGCTTGTCATGCCTTGCCTTGTATTTGGCTAGCTCTTTTCCACCTATTCCTGTACTACCTGGTGGATCTCTTGGATCTGTTCAATGAACCTAGTTTCCTTGTCCACATCACTGTGTCCCTCAACCATGGTGTCTTTACCAAAGACAAAATCCAAAGGAGACCTTGGTGTGAAACCAAAACGGGTCTCAAAAGGAGATCTATTGACTACAAATGTTCATCCCAAAGCTTAGGATGTTTGCTACAATATCCCCTGAGCAATTGGATCGTTGTCCTATTGACTACTTCGATCTGGCCATTGGTTTGTGGATGAAAAACTGTGCTTTTCTTTAGTTTGGTGTCCATCAGTTCCCAGAGACTTGACCAAAACTTCCCCACAAATTGGGTGTCTTGATCAGATACAATGGAAGTGGGTAATCCAAAATGAACCCATACATGTTGAAAGAACAGTTTTGTAGTTTTTTCAACTGTAATATGTTTATTACAAGGTATCAAAATACACATTTTGCTGAACCTATCCACAACAACATATAGATAATCATGACCTTTCCTAGATTTAGGTAGTCCTCCAACAAAATCCATGGAAACACTTTCCCAAGGGTGAGAAGGAACTGGTAATGGAGTGTACAAGCCTAGTTTTCTATTGCTAGGCTTGCTTTTAGCACACATAGTACACCCTCTTACATATCTAGAAACTATCTCATTCATTTTTCTCCAATAACAAAATCTTTGTAGTTGTGCAACTATTTCACTCACCCCAAAGTGACCTGATATTAGAGAAGTGTGTGCTTCTCAAATTATCTTTACTCTTTCAGTTTGTGGAATGCATAACTTCCCACAATGATATAAGAGTCGTTCCTTTACATGATAGTCCAATTCTTCTACTCTTTTGCCTTGACTTAAAGTTGCATATACATCTTTGAAATCTATATCTTGAGCATACTGTTCAATGTAACTCTCATGTAACACAGAATTATGCTTAAGTATAGTAGATGCATTTATAATGGGTCTAGATAACATATCTGCAACTTTATTGTGTATGCCCTTTTTATATCTGATGACTAAATGGAACTGTTGTACAAAACCAATCCATCTATAGTGTCTTGATTGTTGCAACTTAGTTTGGGAGTGCAGATATTGAAGTGGTTGATGATTAGTATGTATTATTGTCTCTTTGCCCATTAAATAATTTTTCCACTTTTTCACACTCTGTACTAATGCATATAATTCTTTATCATATGTAGGATAGATAACTACTGCAGAATTAAATGTCTCAGAATGATAACATATGGGTTTACTGTGCTGTGTCAACAATGCTCCCATGGCATAGTCACTGGCATCTATTTAGATCTCAAATGGTCTTTGAAGATCAGGTAGGATTAGTACAGGTGTTGTACTAATATTTTCTTTCAAGGTGTTGAAGGCTTTCTGCTATTTTCCTCCCCACTGAAACACCTTGTTCAATCCTATTAAAGCATGTAAGGGAGTTGCAATGTAGGAAAAGTTAGAAATGAACTTTCTCCAATATTGTGCTGCTCCTAAGAAGCTTCTAACTTGTGTAGAAGATTTGGGTTTAGGCCAGTTTACAATGACTACCACCTTAGAGGGATCTATCTTCAATTCACCAACCCCTACTATATGACCCAAATAATTCAAAGATGTTTTGCCAAATTCACATTTTGAGAGTTTAACATAAAGTTTTTCTCTTTTCAAAACATCTAGTGTCTGCTTAACATGCTTTAAATGTTCTTCCCATGTTTTGCTAAACATCAGAGTGTCATCCAGATACACAATAATGAAATCATCAAGAAAAGGTCTGAGTACATAGTTCATTAATCTCGTGAAAGTAGCAAGAGCATTAGTTAAGCCGAAAGGCATAACCAGCCACTCATACAATCCCTGCTTTGTTTTGAATGTAGTCTTCCATGCATCTTGTTCTGCAACCCTGACTTGGTGATATCCACTATGCAAATCTAGCTTTGAAAAATAAACAACTTCTTTCAATTGATCCAAAAGATCATCTATGCAAGGAAGGGGATAACGATTTTTTATTGTTATCTTATTCAGTGCTCGGTAATCAGTGCACATTCTCCACGAGCCATCTCGCTTTCTCACCAAAATGGTTGGTGACCCACATGGTGATGCGCTAGGTTTGATGAACCCTTTGTCAAGCAACTCCTGCACCTGCTTCTTGATTTCAGCATTCTCTAAAGCGGACAACCTATGCATTCCAATGTTAGGCAATGGAGCATCCTGCTGCAAAATAATATCATGCACTATTTCCTTTTTGGGTGGCAGACCTTTAGGTTCTTGAAACAATATATCATACTCTGAAACAACCTTTTCTAAATCAGTTTACTATTTAGCATTACAGCCCTCAAATGCATTGGTTTTGTCAGGTTTCTTTTCCTTGACAACCATCAGTAAGAATTGTTTACATGAATTTATCATTCATTTCATCTACCCTGAGTTTATGAGAGTATAATTATTCTTGAGTTTATGAGCTCTTACAAGGTATTCGATCCCATCTTTAAAAAATAGATACATGTTCTTAGCTCTATAGAAGATAGCTTTTCTGTCATAGAAGTAAGGACTTCCTAAAACAATTCCACATGTATCCAAAGGAATTATGTCTAACTCAACCTCATCTACAAATGCTAACCCAAAAGAAAACTTGAGTTTGCATTGTCTAGTCACTTGTAGTTGTGCTTTATCATTCAACCATCCTAATGGGTATGGTTTCTTGTGAGGTGTAGTTACTAACCCCAACTTCTTTACAATTGCTTCAAAAATTAAATTTACTTGTGAGCCACTATCGAATAAAGTATCAATCTTTTGATGTTTGGAAATAACTCGAATATGGAAAATCTCATGTATTTTTCTCTCATTTTCTTCATCAATAGTAGTTTGTGTAGAATTACTAGTAGATGCTTCAGAATTCTTAACTTTTATACCTATTTCAATAATAGTTGTTTCATCTCCTAAGTCTGACCCCAAATATTTCTGAATAGCTGTAGAAGTCTTCTTCTTCTTGCCCTCGAATTTCATATGTCTCGGCTCTAGATGCAGAATCCAACAATGCTCATCATCATGCCCATCCTTTTTACAGTGAGTGCATGATGGCTTGCTCTTCTATGCAATGTTGGCCTCCCTTGCTTTCCATTTCTGATTTCTTTTCTCCTTATTCTTGCTTGCAGTGGGTTGGGATGATCCCCAAACTTCTGGGCTTCCATTCTTTCCTCTAGCTTCTAGATGAGTAGATTGTACAGATACCTCATCTATGCTAGTGGGATTAAACATGAGGATGGTGTGCCTCATGTAGCTGTGTAGACCACCAATATACTTCAACAAAGTCTCAGGTGAGTCTAACGAGATTCTTAGAATCAAGGCTCTCTTTCTAAATTCTTTAGTCTATCCTTGTACACTTTGCCCTATCAACTCATGGCTTGTTGCATGTAGGCCAATGGGTAGAACTGCTTTTTGATTGTAGAAACAAATTCACTCAAGACATAGATAGTCTTACCATGTCTCTTCATGTCAGCTTGGGTCCTGCCTTCCCACCTGTTAGTTTCAATCTTTCCAGCCTTCCCCCAGTGATCAAATATGCTCTTACAAAGTGGTCTCAGAGTGTCAAGGTCAAATTTTGTCATTTCAGTGAGTCTTCAAGCAAAATTTGGTCACTAGGCATTAGGTCTAGGGTTTGATCTCACTCTTTTCGAAGTTGCCCAAATGCCAATCTATGTCACTATTCAGCTGATTCTATCATCATTCATAGGCTTTTCATTATCATGTCAGTGTCCAATGAGTCATTTTACACCTTGTTCATGCTTCAGTTGCGCCTAGGCAAGGTCATTTCCCTCTCCTAGGGTTTTGAAGGCAATATCTCTTGGACGGTCAAATCATTAGCAAAACTTGGATCCTGATGTTCATACACCTTCCCCTATCCTTAAAGTATCTTATCAAATGCTTCCCATCACTGAGATCCCCCAAATTCGTCATTTTCGCACAAACCCTAGTTTCTTGCTACAACTTGGCAATTTTCTGGGTTTGGCCTGTGTTTTGCCCTTTTGGACCCCTTCCCCTCACTCGATCTCCACGATTCCACTTTCCCCTACTTCCTAACATCCGTCCCTACTCCCAAAAATTTCCCCAAGAATTTAGAAGCCCCCTATCCCCTTCATTTCACTTCATTTCCACGAAATTCCTTGTTCCACACATCGGGATAAGTTTCACTCAAAAGATGTTTCAGAGCAATCAAAGATGAATTTTGGAAAACTGAGAGAGGTTTTTGTCCACAACATGCCAAAGAAGAAAAACCTCCTTCACTTTTTGCACAAGTGTCATGGTTTTATAGAAATGTCAAAATTACAATCGCCAGATCCAAGGAGGTTGGCCAAGGCACTAAAACGACGGAAAAGGCCCGATCCACTCCAAATTTTGGCCAAAGACTCTTTGACTGAGGATGGTACTTGATTGGGGATTCCCAGCCCAAATTTCAAGAAATTTGGAGAAAATTTTGTCAATTGTGAATTTTTTGTGCAAAAAATAGGTTTTCTCCACGCGGCGCGCGACCTATTCAATGGGCAACTCCATTTCGGGAAAACTCAGCATTTTTGAATTTGTCATGCAAAGATACGTCTGCTCAGCAATTACCAAAAGATTTCATCAAGTTTTGAGCCTCCAGAAGGTCAAAAAACTTGCAAAAAATGACTTTCTGCCACCTTTTTGACACATAGGAAGCAGTCTTGGGAGATTGCAATTTTGGAGGGGCAAATGGCCACCAAATTCAGAAATTACACTTGGGTTGGAAAGCAGACATCTAGAAATTTCCAACAAGCCCACTTTTGCCTCATTTTGACACCTAGAAGTGCCTCAAAAACAGCTCCAAAGGCGCGTGACTTGTTCAGGATCAGGGCGCGACCTGTTGGGCAGTTTTCACAGAAATTCACCTACAGCTCAACAAAACGCAGTTTTGATTGGATTTGACTTTTTGGAGTAGATTTTGATCCTCCTTGTTGTAAATGATGTTATTTTATGATATTTTGACACTTATTTATCTCTTCTAGAAGATCCATTCATGAGATAGGCAAAAATTTAATGAATGAATTGGTTTCCTAGTTTATAGAGGCAAGTTGTTTTGACTGCCTAGTTTTTAGTGCTCAGTTTAGAATTGGTTGAAACAGCTCCTAGGATAGTGAGCTCGACCCCTAGAGGCAAGGAAAGGTGTTAGCTTGCCTATATTATGTATTTTCTTAGTCATTTTCAGAGGTTGGAGAGGTTGGACTCTTGAGGGAGAAAGCTCTATTGTATTACTCATTGTATCTCTGCAATTTTGGCAAAGGAAGAAAGACCAGGATTTTGCAGTCCTTTTTGGAATTCCTGTGGTTACATGTATTGATGGTGTGTTTCTCTTTGTACTTGTAAGTTTTTTATGTGAATCATCTTCTTACTTTTCCTTCTGCAAATTAGGCAAATGAAGTGTTAAAGTAGAATTCATGATTGCCATGCTCTGCTTTTAAGTTTGCTTAATATTTATGTTTTCATCTGTCTAAAGAGAACTCTTGAAGGTTTCTTGCTCTCTTTAGCTCCTCACCGGTCATTCCTATCCATTCACTTAATTCAAAGGCATCAGTACAGTCTCCTACCTTGCCCCAAAGAACCCCCTGCAAAAACTGTGTCCAATCCCCGCACCCAAAATTGCCTTTCCCCAACTTTCCACCAACACCCTAAAAATCGCAATTCAAACTTTTTTATCAGTTTACTAGACTAAAATCAGTGTTTCCTTATTGTTTATCTCGCCCATTGAAGATCTTTACCGAGATAGACCGGAGAGATACCTCTCCTACCCCGTAGGGCTAGCTACGAGGCTAAGTGCTTTGATGTTGCCTTGGAGTTTACCTTTTTCACCCTGAAGTGAAATTTCAAGCGCTAACATATTGGCGACCATACTGGGGAGAACAAACTTGTCGGTGGGTTGATGTGTTTGTTTTATAAGCTACAGACGGAGCCTGAAGTTATGCCAGGTAGCCTTCGAAACGCTTTTGCTTTGCATTAGTGGAAGTAGATAAACGCTGCTTCAGTCAATCTCCGGTCTAGCTTGTAAACGTAACATCTAACTTGTTAATTACCCCAATACATGTATCAAGGTCAGATCTGATTGTTGATGGTGGACTACGATCAGACACTTGAAAGGATGAAATCATTCACTTGGCAACTCTAAATCAGTTTCGAGATCAGATCCAAAGACTCCACTGGAGGATGATCCCGACCAGCAAAAACATGAAAGGACAACATGAACAGATCAGGTATTCAAGTTGGAATTTCATCCAAGACATTTTGTTCTTTGTCATAAATTATTTCTTCTCTTTTCCCAAGAATGTCAAGAAGGCTTTGCAAAGTATATTGTATTTGAGAAGAGATCCTCAGCCTGCAGTTGATTCTTTCCCTCTGAAGATTTTGAATACCAAAGATTTTCATGCCTTTGGGCTTGATCAAGATCCTTTTTCCAAATTCTGTGATGACCATCTTCAAATTGATGAGCCCCAAGCAACCAAGACCGATTATATACCTGCTGTACATACCCCTACACCTTGTAAAATTCCAGATCGGTATAAACCTCTTGTTTTACCTTCTGTTCTCCATCCTTTCCCCAAAAACTATGATCTATACTTGCCGAGGTTTGATGGTGAAAGTAAGAATGTCAACGCTGAGCAACATGTGCAGAATGTTGAGAATTTTCTAGATCTTTTTGAAGTTGATGAAGAAGATGTCAGTATAAGGCTTTTTGCTCTTTCTTTGCAAGCCAAAGTCAAGAGTTGGTTCAAAACCCTGCCTGATGCGAGCATCTCAGATTTCCAGCAGTTTGTCAAAGTTTTTCTCGACAGGTGGATGATCGGACAAAACCTTTTCTTGATTGTAGAAGAGTATAACCAGCTGAAAAGAATGCCAGGGGAGACAGTACAACAGTTTTCAGCCAGATTTAATCAAGTTTATTATTCGATGCCAGTTGATATAAGGCCTACTCCTAGATCTGCTCTCTTGCACTATCCGGGTGCCTTTGATCTGGAGATGGAGTTTCAACTGAGAGAAAGAGATATTGCAACACTTCACGAGATGCAAAACGGTGCAGTAAATGTAGAGGCTCATCTGCTAATCCGAAGGGCAGAAGAGATGAAAAACATAGATCTGGAAAAATCGACATCTCTAGAGGTAAAGCTTGACATTCTGGTAAGTGCAGTGGAAAAGATGATGGACAAGATCAACGCAAGGAATGAGAATAATGTTCAAGCCCATGGCTCGCTGATTGAAGAAGAACAAGTTGCTGATCCAAAACATTTCGTTTCTTATCCTAGTTGCCATAGATCTGATAATGATTATTTTGTAGATCACCTTGGCGAAGAAAGAACTGTTGATATGACTTGCATGCTTGATGATATGTTTTATACTGATGACTTACCTCAGTTTGATCAGTATGATGATGATTATTTTCTCCAAACAGAAGCTAATCCTGCAATCAAACAAGTAGCTAGTTTGTGGGAGGAAAAAGTTCATTTTCAGCAGCTTGAATACAATATTCAGCCATCACATATTAGCTATGACATTGACGAGGAAAGTGCATCAAAGTTTGAAGTAAGTGAAGGATCTTTGCCTTTTTGTTTTGATCCGTTTCAGTTCATCAGAGATAACTACCATGCAATCAGAAATCAAATGTCAGCAAGTCTTGATTTGAATCATCTTGAGAGCAATGAAAATTTTGTTCAAGACTTCTCATATTCGGATTTGCAACCCCCGAAATCCATTGATTGTCAAGTTGCAGCTGAAAACTTGGAAGTGGACACTCATGATTTAATGATTCAAGGTGACTCCGTACCATTCTGTTTTGAATCATTTCAGTTTTTGAAGCGTAGATTGCATAGTAAATCTTCAAATGAACAGCCTATAACAAATCATCAATCTCTCAGTGTTAATGTTGAGGATGAGACAGATAACAAAATTCTTGAGCAGCCTGTAGCATCAGATTTGCAGCCACCAAATGAAATTGACGGGCAGATTACAGATGAAGCTGTGGAAGACGAAATACATGATTTGATGATGCAGGAAGATTCTATACCCTTTTGTTTCGAAGCATTTCAATTTATAAGGCAGAATCTTCGAAAAATCTCTCAAGAAAAATATGAACAGCTAGAAGAATGTCATACATTTTCAATGGATACATTACAGTAGTCTTTTCAAGTTTTTCATGATCCAATAGCTGATGTTTTGGATGAGGTTTGCAGTCAAAGTCTTTGTCCATTGACTACATGTGAGCTTGAAACATGTGCTGATATGAATTTGATCCGGCAGCCGGTTTCTTTCTCATTTTCAGCAGAGGTCTTGTCACAAGGCTCAGATCAAAGTTTGCATTCATGGTATGAGGAAAAGAGAAGTAATCCATTGGAGTGCTAAGTTCCAGTGTGCTTGAATTTCAAGATCCTTATGCAGTGTTTTTGGAGGCGGATTGAGAATTCATATCATTCAACGGATCTGTTTCCAAGCTGCCATGGGAGTTGCCTTTCAGTAGTTCTCGCTTGTTGTTCATAAGCGAGCATTTGCGGAGAATTCAAACAGCAGATGGAATACTCACTTGGTTGCATTGGTTGTTTCATTTCACTTGACCAGGTGATGAATGAAACTGTTAGAGTAGGTTTTGATGAATAAGCTCCACTTTGAGCATCATTTTCATTTTGTCGGTTGTGTTTAAGTATTGAGTCAGTTTTTAGTTGAGTGAGAGTCAATTTGTGTCATCCGAGTCATCAGTTTTCAGTCATGCATTTTAGTTTGAGTTTTTGACTCCATTGCCCAATGGATGAAGGCACTGTCTAGCTCTTACAGAGATCTGCGGTTCTTGGCACCTCCAAGGAGCTACCATCCCCATTGGAGCCAATGTTAGTGTCAGTCTTTCTAGCCTTCCTCTAGTGATCAAATATGCTCTTACAAAGTGGTCTCAGAGTGTCAAGGTCAAATTTTGTCATTTCAGTGAGTCTTCAAGCAAAATTTGGTCACTAGGCATTAGGTCTAAGGTTTGCTCTCACTCTTTTCGAAGTTGCCCAAATGCCAATATATGTCACTATTCAGCTGAGTCTATCATCATTCATAGGGTTTTCATTATCATGTCAGTGTCCAATGAGTCATTTTACACCTTGTTCATGCTTCAGTTGCGCCTAGGCAAGGTCATTTCCCTCTCCTAGGGTTTTGAAGGCAATATCTCTTGGATGGTCAAATCATTAGCAAAACTTGTATCCTGATGTTCATACACCTTCCCCTATCCTTAAAGTATCTTATAAAATGCTTCCCATCACTGAGATCCCCCAAATTCCTCATTTTTGCACAAACCCTAGTTTCTTGCTACAACCTGGCAATTTTCTAGGTTTGGCCTGTGTTTTGCCCTTTTGGACCCCTTCCCCTCACTCGATCTCCATGATTCCACTTTCCCCTACTTCCTAACATCCCCCCTCCCTACTCCCAAAAATTTCCCCAAGAATTTAGAAGCCCCCTATCCCCTTCATTTCGCTTCATTTCCACGAAATTCCTTGTTCCACACATCGGGATAAGTTTCACTCAAAAGCTGTTTCAGAGCAATCAAAGATTAATTTTAGAAAACTGAGAGAGGTTTTTTTCCCCAACATGCCAAAAAAGAAAAACCTCCTTCACTTTTTGCACAGGTGTTATGGTTTTAGAGAAATGTCAAAATTACAATCGCCAGATCCAAGGAGGTTGGCCAAGGCACTAAAACGACGGAAAAGGCCCGATCCACTCCAAATTTTGGCCAAAGACTCTTTGAATGAGCATGGTACTTGATTGGGGATTCCCAGCCCAAATTTCAAGAAATTTGGAGAAAATTTTGTCAATTGTGAATTTTTTGTGCAAAAAATAGGTTTTCTCCACCAACAGGTCGCGCGCCGCGCGCGACCTATTCAATGGGCAACTCCATTTCGGGAAAAATCAGCATTTTTGGATTTTTCATGCAAATATACGCCTTCTCAGCAATTACCAAGAGATTTCATCAAGTTTTGAGCCTCCAGAAGTTCAAAAAACATGCAAAAAATGACTTTCTGCCACCTTTTTGACACATAGGAAGCAGCCTTGGGAGATTGCATCTTTGGAGGGGCAAATGGCCACCAAATTCAGAAATTCCACCTGGGTTGGAAAGCAGACATCCAGAACTTTCCAACAAGCCCACTTTTGCCTCATTTGGACACCTAGAAGTGCCTCAAACACAGCTCCAAAGGCGCGCGACCTGTTCAGGATCAGGGCGCGACCTGTTGGGCATTTTTCACAGAAATTCACCTACAGCTCAGCAAAACGCAGTTTTGACTGGATTTGACTTTTTGGAGTAGATTTTGATCCTCCTTGTTGTAAATGATGTAATTTTATGATATTTTGACACTTATTTATCTCTTCTAGAAGATCCATTCATGAGATAGGCAAAAATTTAATGAATGAATTGGTTTCCTAGTTTATAGAGGCAAGTTGTTTTGACTGCCTAGTTTTTAGTGCTCAGTTTAGAATTGGTTGAAACAGCTCCTAGGATAGTGAGCTCGACCCCTAGAGGCAAGGAAAGGTGTTAGCTTGCCTATATTATGTATTTTCTTAGTCATTTTCAGAGGTTGGAGAGGTTGGACTCTTGAGGGAGAAAGCTCTATTGTATTACTCATTGTATCTCTGCAATTTTGGCAAAGGAAGAAAGACCAGGATTTTGCAGTCCTTTTTGGGATTCCTGTGGTTACATGTACTGATGGTGTGTTTCTCTTTGTACTTGTAAGGTTTTTATGTGAATCATCTTCTTACTTTTCCTTCTGCAAATTAGGCAAATGAAGTGTTAAAGTAGAATTCATGATTGCCATGCTCTGCTTTTAAGTTTGCTTAATATTTATGTTTTCATTTGTCTAAAGAGAACTCTTGAAGGTTTCTTGCTCTCTTTAGCTCCTCACCAGTCATTCCTATCCATTCACTTAATTCAAAGGCATCAGTACAGTCTCCTACCTTGCCCCAAAGAACCCCCTACAAAAACTGTGTCCAATTCCCGCACCCAAAATTGCCTTTCCCCAACTTTCCACCAAAACCCTAAAAATCGCAATTCAAACTTTTTTATCAGTTTACTAGCCTAAAATCAATGTTTCCTTATTTTTTATCTCACCCATTGAAGATCTTTACCGAGATAGACCGGAGAGAGCCCTCTCCTGCCCCGTAGGGCTAGCTACGAGGCTAAGTGGTTTGATGTTGCCTTGGAGTTTACCTTTTTCAGCCTGAGGTGAAATTTCAAGCGCTAACACCACCAAACCAAGGTAGTGCTTCCAAGACGTAGGCTTTCCAGATGAATCTTTCTCTTGTCTAAGTCGATACTCTGCACTCTGCAATAAACATCAATTTTCCTAATCCAATTGTCCAGCTTTTCTACATTCAACTCTCCATCATATATATGTAAATCAAATTTAACATCAAGTTTAATCAAAGATGCATTATTTTTATGTTCAGAGCTATTAGGAGGTGTGAGAAATCTTTCTTCTTTCCCTTTGCCTTTTGAGTGGTCATGGAAGTGAGACTCATCCTCTCCTTTGTCTTGTTTGGAGCCTGATGAATCTTCATTCTTGTGTTTTCTAAAGTCCCTATACATTTCTTTTACCATGGACCTTATGGCTAGGAAACTATCTATGAATTGAGGGTCTAGCCCCATAGAACCTTCTTCTGACATTGCCTTCCAAGGATATACTCTCCCAATTTCAGGATTAGTTTCGACCAACTCTCCTTCTCCTAATTTGAGCTTTGATATAGTTATCATTCAACAACTAAAACCAACACAAGCTTGTCTAACCTTAACAGCCTAAAGCTCTGATACCACTTGATATGAAAATCACTCGTGAGTCATCTCAGTTAACTAATTAATGAATGAAGGTATTACAGACTCATGTGCTGGTGTGTGCCTATGTTATCTTAGGCAACGGATCGATCAGATTGCAAAATACACAGACATTGGAAAATGGAAAACAATAAGAGAAACATAGTAAGCAAATACAAGAACACAACAAATTTAATGAGGAGTTCACCCTGTCCTTCAGGGCTACGTCTCCTGTCCAAATTTTAGTGGTGGCCTTTTCTTATTGTGTCTTTGAAGCAGAGATTTACAATTACGAGCTCAGCTTGAGTCACCTAAAACAAAGGATGCTTAGTAGGGTGGTTCTTAGATTCCCCAAGCCACTAGAGTGCACAAACTCTTTCCTTACCAAGTCTCAACCTCTCTCATCTTTAATGGGAGGAGCCCAATGTGGTACTCAATTCCCGACACATCCTCACAGGGATTGCTTGAACCTCTCAAGCCTTTTTTCTACTCGATGCTGCCTTACATTGCAGGTTAGCCCTGCTTTCTATTTTTCTGCCTCTTGCTTCACTGTCTCTTTTGTCTTTTCTTTCACTGTTCACTTTTCTAGTTCTTTATTCTCCCCTGTGTTATGTTCTCTGTCTGTTCATGGATTAAAGCTAATTTGTCTCATGACTGATCGCTTCCACTTCCGCCCCTTTGGATCGCCTTTTACTGTTCTCTTGGAGTTTTCTGCCTCTATGTCATCGCCAACGTCTCACACGGAGGTGGCCACTTGTCCTCTCACAAACTGTGCAAGCTCTTCCTCAACGGTTCGGTATTTGAGTTACACTGTGTAATTATTCATCTGCCAGCTCAGTGGTCAAATTGGTCTTCAGAATTTTATATGCCAAGGCTTAATTCCCCCGTCAAATCCTGTTTCCCCATCGGGCGTAATCTCCAGCGTTAGATCTGGAGCCCCCTGATCCGACAATGTTCGCTCTTATCGTGCGGTTGACTTGCTCGACCATTAGCCCACGTTGAGAGGCAGTTTTCTCTCTCATCTGCTAGAAACGCGTCGTGCGATGAATGGAATCATTCATTTTCTGCCAAATCTGCTTACCGACCCAATATGCCTCCAATATACCACTGGTTTTGGGAGCGTGAGACCCGCCTTTCACCTTAGCACTTTCCCCTACGGTTTCCCGGCTTCCCATGCGACCGAGCACTTCGGGGCTTTTCCTTCTCGAGGGGTTTTTCCCAGTGATGCGCGATTTAGAAATGGCCTCTATTTCCTAATCTGGGCTTCCTAACTGTCAATTTTGCCTCCTGCGCGGTCTCCATGGGCCTTGGTCAGTGCACTTTGATCGAGGTCCTCGTTGTTCCTTACTGGCTACAAACTGCCACTGTTTATAAGTCTTCATCATAGCTCTTTATTCATAAGCTTTGAAGTTTGTCCTGATTTGATACAGTCATAGCACTTTGCTAATTTTCATGGATCCAATTCGGATCAAATAAGACATAATTTTAAATATTCCTCTATTTTGCAGCAAGACAATTAAGTACTTGTTGTGGTGAATTCAATATGTTAGTTCCTGGATTATGCTACCTATTGATTTGTATTGGTCTACATTTGTTGGCCTAATTTGCGTGTTGTTTGATATCATAACGTGGAAAGAATTATTTGTAACAAATATCACATCCATTCCACATTGATTACCGTAATACTAAGCTTTGGTGTAGATAAAATCTTCACTTACACCATCATATTATACGAAAATATGGTGCTGAGTTGAAGAAATTTTTTTCAACATTATAAGGATTCGATGAATGGAAAGTCATGCCTTTTAACATAAAGAATATACCAAACTTCTCGGCATATGGATTCTATTTTTGGGAGTAATTTAGAATTTCTTCTTATATATAGATTCTATTTTCATAGCCAGTGAAAATAAACAAGAGCATGTACAACACTCTCTTCGCAGACAAAATGAAAAAAAATGGTATTCGCTTAGATGACAGTCCTAACTAGTTCATCTAGTTTCAAAAAAATATTAAATTACTGACAAGTAAATACTCTAGAAAAAACTGAAGAACAAGAGTAGAGGATGGGGTGAAAATTGTACATCAGTTGTAAGGATTATAATACAAAAGGTTCATAATTGTCCTCCCTTTAAAATACCTGGTAATGGTAAGTGAATCCTTTAAATTGATGCTTCTTATGAGTTTTGGGAGGCATCAGAATGTTGGGTTGTGTTATTCTTTCCACGATTGAATTTTTTTTTTGGACCCTATATTAGGTTGGGCTGACCTACCTATGGTTTTGTGCATGATTTTCGCAAATGGTTTTGGATGCCATCGTTTTTGGTCCATGGTTTTGGACATGATGGTTTTCAGTCCATGGTATTGGATGCTTCGGCATGTATAAATATGTATTGTAACATTGAAAGGAACATAATGAAAAATCAAGCTAGTAGTCCCGGTTTTGGGATCCAGGGGAAAATCTCTATGTATATGTGTTTTATGTGTTATTCTCTCGCATTGTTTATTTTCTGTGTTTTAGAATTCGTATGCAGGTAATTTTTGTATGGAGTTAAAACCTACATTTAGTATCATAGTTGTTTTGGCTTCAAGGGGATGCCTTTGTTGCTGAGGGGTTTCGCTTAGACCTGTGGTAGACCTTGCTCAGTGGGAGATCTGCGAGATTGATTCTGGTGGTGAAAGAAGATGGAAAGCAGTGGAAATATAGAGATCGAGAAATTTAATGGTCAAAGTTTATAGTTGTGGAAACTCAAGATGGAGGATCTGTTGGTGGATAAAGATCAGTGGATCATGGTAGATCCAGGTACTAAACCAACGAGAGTGTTTGATGTAGAATGGAAGAAGCTAGATCAGAAGGCAAAGAGAACAATACGATTATGTTTCTTAGATTCAGTACTGCTAAATGTATCAGGGGAAGCTACGACGAAGGCTTTGTGGGACAAGTTAGGCACTTTATACCAATCTAAGTCTCTGGTGAATAAATTGTTCCTACGAAAGAGGTTGTATAACTTAAGGATGAAAGATGGAGACTCGGTGACAAAGCATCTGAATGCATTTAATACTGTGGTAATTTAGTTATTGTCTATTGATATCAAAATTTCAGATGAAGATACATGCATTAGTTTGTTGTGTTCTCTACCAGATTCGTTGGGTAGTCTGGTTATTGCAATAGGTAGCAATGCAACTGTCTTGCATTTTGATAAAATAGTCTCATCCTTGAAGACAGAGGAGATGAGATGGAAAAATATGTAGAGCCAGAGTGGTGATGCCTTGTCTGTACAAGGACGGTCCCAGAATAGAAACAAAAATAATTCATCGAGTGGGAGACCTAAATCTAGAGGGAGATCTAAATCCCCCGGAAAACCTGTAAAGGTAGTGTGCTGGAAATGCGGAAAGGAATGGAAATACAAAAGGGACTGTGAATCTAAAGCTACGGACAAAGGAAAGGGATCTGATGTAGAAATTCCAACTGTAGATCACCTGATAATGCAATATACTAAAGAAAAATACTAGATCTACTTCTACAATCAAACTTTGTGGAAGCTTAATCAATTTGATCTAGATCAATCAGAACACATATAACAGAGAAGAAGAAATCATACACATGGAACACATAAGAATACTCCAAGGAAAGCCTTAGCTAAAAGCCCTGATCTCTGTATTATTATACAAGTGGAAATATGTCCGGATTACATAAAGCATTAGCTCACAAGTTATCCTGCTCTCAGTACAATCCCTCTACTACTCTTAGACAATCAAAGGCTTCTCATAAACCTTCTCCTCTTCCCTCCAAGCCTCCTATTTCCTTGTGGAGTTTTTGCGGTGTCCTCAAGCTGCCACTTGTGTGTAATAATCCCTCACACACTATTCTAACCTCTGAAATAACTACACAAACCTGAAAGAGATAAATCCTTCTCCATGGATGAGCTTCCTTTATAGGAAAAATGCATCCAACTGATAATACATTGCCCCTCCTCTGATCTCAACTTGCTCTCTATCTGAATTGACATGCATGAGTTATTCATGAGAGAATATTCAGTTATCTGAAGTGCAATAGTTATACGCAAGCATGCATTAACTAACTGAATTCACAATAATTTAAACAAACTGTTTAAATCAATCTAACTGGACCTGACTCAGTTAACTGAAGCAGCTAATTACTACTCAAATTATAACTCATCCTTATCTCTTTAACCAATGGATAAATTCCTCAATGAATAGAGAAATTGTTGCATGTCCTAACATAGACTTCATGTTTGATTTTTCACAACTAATTAACTCATGGTGAATTAATTAATTTATTTTCAAATAGTTGTTATGTGAAAATTCGAATTTTACTTCCTATTTTAGTCTAGGGATTGACTAAAATTGGAATCCATCTTGATGCTAAAAATACCAATGCTATTTTTAGCACTTCCATTTTTCATTCCCCGTTGCCCAATCTAGCACTGGTACCCAAACTACTATTTTTAGAACTTCTATTTTTAGCATTTCTTGTTGCCATTTTCAACACTCCCTCTCAATAGAAAAGGCGTTCAACTTGAACCCGATCCTGTACCTTTGGAATGTCCTACATGCAACACTCCTACCAAGTGTGGTTTCTCCAGCAACTCTCGGAACAAAAAAAACTCCCAACTGACCTCTCTGTTGGGCTAGAAACATACTCTGATGCTGAAGCTCTACCTGCTACTGAAAAGTGCTCCCTCTTTGACCTCTGAGCTGCTGCAACACTTCATGCATCTTGCACTGTTGCACACCTCTTTGTGCTACCCTCCACTAGTGCAACATTCCTGTGCCTCTCCCATTGTTGCAACCTACTAGCTCTAAACAATCCTAGGACTCCTGCACTGTAGCTCTACTTGCCACACCATCTCCATTTGTCTCTGCCAAATTAGTCAGTCCTGCTACTCCTCATTGGGGCTCCTGTAGCAAAGTCGAATCAAGTAGGTTGGGTACCTCAAGGATCCTACCCCTCCTCTTGGGATGATCACTCCACATCACCCCACCTCCTACCTGGAGGTATGGATGCATGTGATCCCTCAACCCACCTAGCTCAAAGTTTCCCACTACTGGAGGTCTCTGCATGAGTAGATGTCTCTATTCGATCTCCTCTCAGCTTCTCCTATTATGGCTACTCCACAACCTGCTAAAGCCGCTGCACCAATCATGGCTCCTCCACAATCGTCTGAGACTTTTTTTGGCATTGCATGTTCAGAGGTAATGTACTCTCCCTCTCAACGACCAATTCTCCATCAATTTCCTTGCTCCTCAAGGCTTTGCATGCATCTTGAACCTCAAGAGCATACAAGTTCTTGAAACGAGAACCGATCTGCTTCACGTGTCTAGTGATGATGTGTCTACGTAAAACCTTTCCCTTACTGAAGACTACATCATACCCTATGTATTCGAGCATTGTGATCGACACCAAGTTTCTCCTCAGTCTTGGTACATACTTGACATCGATTACGGTAATTTGAGCTCCATGATCACTCTAAAAAATAACCATGCCTACTCCTGAGACACTATACTTTTCATCATTACCCATCGCTATGACTATCTGGAGATCTTTCTCCTCCAAAGTACTAAACAAACTCTTGTCGCCGGTCATGTGGAAAGAAGCTCCACTATTAAGAAACCAACCACTTCCCACCATGGATGAAACCATGCATGCGAACAGTGTGAACTCCAACTCGAACTATGAGGCTAGTGCCTCACCTTATGATCCTTCCACAGATCCCTTCTTGGATTTCCTCAGTGGACAATTTGAAGCAAAATGGCCCACCTCATGACAATGAAAGCATCGCACTTTCGATTTGTCAAACTTCTTCCCACCATGAGAAGAACTGGATTCGAAATGAGAAACATTCTCCTTCTGCTTCTTTGCCTTACTCACTAAGGAAAAATTTTCTTCATCCTCCATGGATGAAGAACCATCTCTAGTGCTTCTTCTTATCTCCTCCTACATCAAATCCAACCAAAGCCTTTCCCAATCTGGCAGTTTCTCTCTTCCATTAACCGAGTCCTGGTAGTTATGCTAGCTCTTAGGAAGACTGAGGAGTGCAAGACTCACCATGTCATCATCAATTGTCGTGATCCCTACACTTCCAAGCTCATCCCTGCATGTGGTGAGCTTGTTCAGATTCGTAGAGATATGTCACCCTTTTCACAATTGATCTTTTGAAGCTTGTATTTCAGTGCCAGCTTCCTCTGATCACTGCTATTCTGATATAGATCTTTCAATGTTTTCCACATTGAAAACAATGTCTCCTTCCCATGGAGACTCGAGACTATGTGATCTCGAACTCCCTCCAGAAGGATTCTCCTTGCTCTAGCCACACATTTCTTCCATTCAACCAATTCAGCAGCACCAGTCAGCTTGAGGACTTCTTGATCAATGATTTCCTTTAGACCGTTATCCTCTAGTACTGCTTCCATGTGATCCTTCCAGGCTATATAATTTGAACTTCCATCAAGATATTCAAGTCTCAAACCATAGAACACGATAGGTGAAATAGAGATGTGATAAGAACTCGATTTATATATTCAGGAATCACAAACTTCAAATTCTCCCTTCTTGTATAGTGTTCTTCCTTGATCACTTGTGCTCTGATACCATGTAGAAATTCCCACTGTAGATCACCTAATAATGCAATATACTAAAGCAAAATACTAAATCTACTTCTATAATCAAACTTTGTGGAAGCTTAATAAATTTGATCTATATCAATCAGAACACATATAAAAGAGAAGAAGAAATCATACACATGAAACACAGAAGAATACTCTAGGGAAAGCCTCAGCTAAAAACCCCGATCTCTTTATTATCTTACAAGTGGAAATATGTTTGTATTACACAAAGCATTAGCTCACAAGCTGTCCTACTCTCAGTACAATCCCTCTGCTGCTAATGATAGTCAAAGGCTTCTCACAAACCTTCTCCTCTACCCTCCAAGCCTTCTATTTCCTTGTGCAGTTTCTCTTGGGTCCTCAACCTGCCACCTGTGTGTAATAATCCCTCACATACTGCTCTAACATCTGAGATAACTGCACAAACCTGAAAGAGATAAATCCTTCTCCATGGATGAGCTTCCTTTATAGGAAAAATCCATCCAACTGATAGTACACTGCCCCTCCTTTGATATCAACTGGGTCTCTGTCTGAACTGACATGCATGAGTTATTCATGAGAGAACATTCAATTATCTCAAGTGCAGTAGTTATATGCAAGAATGCATTAACTAACTGAACTCACATTAATTTAAACAAACTGTTTAAATCAATCTAACTGGACTTGACTCAGTTAACTGAGCCAACTAATTACTACTCAAATTATAACTCATCTTTATCTCTTTAACTGATTAATAAATTCCTCAATTAATAGAGAAATTGTTGCATGTGCTAACATAGACTTCATGCTTGATTTTTCACAACTAATTAACTCATGGTGAATTAATTAATTTATTTTCAAACAACTATTAAGTTCAAATTCGAATTTTACTTCCTCTTTTAACCCAGGGACTGACTAAAATTGGAATCCATCCCAAACTGCTAAAAATAGCAATGTTATTTTTAGCACTTCCATTTTTCATTCCCTGTTGCCCAATCCAGCACTGGTACCCAAACTGCTATTTTTAGTAGTGCTATTTTTAGCACTTCTATTTTTAACATTTTTGTTGCCATTTTCAACACTCTCTCTCACCAGGAAATGCATTCAACTCAAACCAAATCCTGTACATATGGAATTTTCTACATGCAACACTTCTACTAAGTGTGGTTGCTCCAACAACTCTCGGTACAAAAAGAAATTCCAACTGCCCTCTCTATTGGGCTAGAAACATACTCTGATGCTGAAGCTCTACCTTCTACTAAAAAGTGCTCCCTCTCTGGCCTCTGAGATGCTGCAACACTCCATGCATCTCGCACTATTGTACACCTCTCTGTCTTACCCTACACTGGTGCAACACTCCTATGCCTCTCATATCGCTGCAGCCTGCTAGCTCTACACAGTCCTGGGACTCCTGCACTGTAGCTCTACCTGCCACTCTATCTGCATCTGTCTCTACCCAATCAGTCAGTCCTGCTACTCCTCATTGGGGATTCTATAACAAAGTCGAATCAAAGAGGTTGGGTACCTCAAGGATCCTGCCCCTCCTCCTGGGACGATCACTCCACATCGCCCCACCTCCTACCTGGAGGTATGGCTGCATGTGATTCCTCAGCCCACCTGGCTTGAAGTTTCCCCCTACTGGAGGTCTTTGCATGAGTAGATGTCTCTACTTGATCTCCTCTCAACTTCCCTTGTTGTGGCTGCTCCACAGCCTCCGGAAGCTGCTGCACCAATCATGGCTCCTCCACAATTGTCTGAGATTTCTTCTGGCACTACATGTTGAGAGGTAATGTACTCTCACTCTCAACGACCAATTCTCCATCAATTGCCTTGCTCGTCAAGCCTTTGCATGCATCTTGAAACTCAAGAGGATACAGGTTCTTGGCCCGTGAACCAATCTACTTCACCTGTATAGTGATGATGTGTCTAAGGAAAACCTTTCCCTTACTGAAGACTACAACATAGCCTCTACCTTCGAGCATTGCGATCGACACCAAGTTTCTCTTCAGTCCTAGTACATACTTGACATCGGTCAAGGTAATTTGAGCTATATGCTCCCTCTAAAAAATAACTGTACCTACACCTGAGACACTATACTTTGCATCATTACCCATCGTGTTATAGACATTTTTGGGCACTACAACCCCAAGCATGAATGTCCATAAACCAAGGGCTCCTAAGTCCCTAAAAGTGTTGTTCTAACCCCTAAAGGAACAACGTCAACAGATTACAGCTTCTCCCAGAAGTTCTCCATGAAAAAATGCTCAGAATTGGTCAAAACAGGATCATTTCAGTTGCTCCACTGGCCAGGTGTTATAGACATGTTTGTGCCTTACAGCATGAAGCATGAAATGTCAATAATATGAGGGATCCAAAGTCCATGTTGTTCCTACCCCTAGAGGAACAAGGTCAGCAAACCACAGCACTGAAAATCAGTTCTCCACCTGAAAACACTCAAAAACAAGCTAATTCTGGATCATGTCAACTGCTCCACTGAGCATCTGTGCTGAATGTCAACTGCTCCACTCTGTACCTGCGCTGAATGTCAAATCTAATGAAGGCTACCTGCGTTGGGCGAGATTGGCCAAGTGGCACAGTCATTCTGCAAGGTGTCAAATGCCCAGGAAGCTTCCAAAATGACACTTGGATCAGGGAATTCGCCTTGTGATGAGTAAGACGATCTAGATCTCCAAGTGGAAGCAAGAAAGTCCAAGTGGACTCAAGAACTGAAGTATAACTGAAGTGGGAGAGGACACTAGTCAGCTTCATGCCAAACTCAAGATGACTCATCCTTTCTCCAAATCTCCTATATATAGAGCTCTCTCATGAGGTCTAGGGAGGCTGGAATCTTGTGAATGTAAGGAAGTGCTGTTGGTTTGAGTATAGAACTATTGGGTGATTGCTTTGAAGGAGGTGAAGAGGAGATTTATTTCTGCTGGGAGGTGTTGCTGGGTTGGGCCTCTTATGGTTGTAACACTCTCAGAACTTTACTTCTTCCATTAATAAAGCATTTGAGGTTCTTCTATATGCATGTGTTCAATGATGTATTGTTATGCTTGTGTATTTGATTTATTCTAATCCTTGAATCAATTATGAATGTATGCTTCTTGTAGTTTCCCTCTCTTGCCATTTTGCAGGATCTTGTTGTAGCTGGGCCAGTGAAAGAGCAAGGAGCTGGGAGCAAGCAGCAAAGAGAGAAGATTGGATCAACCATTAGCGGAAGACAACGGTTAGTGGATCTCTTTCTCCCCTCTCTTACATCTCATAAAGAAGTAATCTCAAATAGCTTTGCTTTGATTGTTGCTGAGGTACTATCACCCTTAGAGTGGGATAGGGTCATTCCATATTGGATACTTTTCTGAACAACAAATTGGCGACTCCGCTCGGGATCGTATCTTGTTGGTTGTTTGTGTTTTTTCTATTCATTTCATAAACAAAGGGAGTACCGAATCGAACTGCATTTGGATCTTTCAAATGCAAAGTAGAGGGCAGCTACTCTAGCTCAGTTTCTGGGCAATTTTATGATTTGAAGAGCTGATCCACAAGGACTCTAATAAACTCTTAGTGATATCTTTTCATCCTCCTTGTCATCCCTTAGTGTGTCCTTGACTGATAGCTTCTGATTTGACCAAAAACTGTGAATTTTTGAGCAATCTGTGACCCGGAAACCAAGAGAAACGAAAGTTTCGTTCTTCAGTGCAGGCTGTGTGAAGGTTGTCTGCATTTCAACGCAGTTCCCGAAGGGGCTACCTGCGCTGAAGGTCAAACTGCTTGTGTTACACCTGCGCTGGACCAGTCTTGCCTTGTGCTACTCGGGTTTCCTGTTGTTTCTTGCTCTGTTTTCACTCTTGTTTTTGCTGCCTGTTACCAGTCAATGTGCCTATCTGAAACCAACTTTCCTTGCCACTATCCCGCCTCAGCTGTATAAAGAAACTGTGTTTGTTCTTTATGTATTTCTTATATCATTTACAGTTTCCCATAGCGAAAGTGAACTAGTCTTGCTGTGACCTCTTAGATCTAGACCTGTGATAAAGTGTCGTTTTGATCTTAAGAGTTAGTTTGTTTGTTGTTCATAGCTGATTGAGCTTTTGCTTTCATCATATGGTTTGAATTTATATATTTCGAGTGTCGAAACAAGTAAATCTTAAGGTGTCTTTCGATTTTGGACAAGCTTGTTTACTTTCACTTGAAATTGAATTTGAAATTATACAACAACTTTCTTTTTGTGTCGCACAAACATTAAGAAAGAGAAAAGAAATACCTGCATTTTTGCATTTTGCATATAAGTTTGTATGTTGATTTAGGGCATTAGCGAGTGCTCTTTGACCTGTGTGAAAATATTTTGTCTCTCTTTTCCCTCAGTAGTTAAGATTTTCATAAGTCAAAAAGATTGAAAAAGCTTGCTTCTCATCTTAGACTGCATTTAGGAATTTGTATCAATACATCTCGTGGTGAACCTTGAAAGGAAAACTTTAAAAAGATCAACTTAAAATATATTGAATGAACCTAACAATGCTTTGAAACATAACGCAAACATCTAGAGGTCTAAGCTAGAGACGTGTTCCGGCGTCGTTAAACGTAGTGACTGTCGATCTCGACGAAGGTGGGTGATTCCTCCTGAGATTCGGTGGCACTAATACGGACTTGTGCTCCCACCTACAGTCGCGTATATATTGGGAGACCCCTATAGGCTTATATCTTTTATCCTTAGGAAGCCATGTCGGCCACCCTACTGATCGCAATGCAGTGAACACAGCATTCACGAAGATCGACCACCCATACCGTAAAACGTATTCTGTGGTTTTGCAAAAGGTTTGGCACACCCTCTGCCTAGATCTCCAGAGCAGTTTCTTTTGGCCTTTTTCAAACTCTATAACTGAAAAAGTCCAGCCGAGCATTTGTCACTTAGGGCTCGTTAATACATCGAAGGAGACTAGAGTCATCTTTAGCTTTTTCTCGACTCTTAAAAAGTGAAAAAGCAAGTTGTGTCTAAAAGCGTCTAATAAAATTCATTCAATTCGGAAACACAAATTTCCCCTTTTAATATTTTAGTTGATCGAGTAATCCGCAATCGTGGAAGAAAGTCAATTGAAACCCCGTTGTTCGCGGAGGCTTACGAGTCAACCGTCTTTGTCCCCGGAATCGAAAATAGTACGGGCAAAGTGAACTCGTTTAACCGGTTCCAAATCTCCTTTGAAAATTAGAACAAGTGTTCCAACTGCATTTGAGGTTCCGGTTACTCCTAACATTTCTGGAAACCCTGCCTCTATAGAAGAAGTTCCACAGCCGCAGAAGGACAGTAATACTGATCCTAGTCTAGGGGCAAGTACTTGTGTAACTGAACCAGTTCCATCTGTAACCGATCCAGAGAGTTTTGTTCCCCAAACAACTGTCGTTGTCGAAACAACCACTTCTTCGGCACCAGAAATATTTTACGGACCTGACGGTCTTCCTCTTCCACTGGGTTTGATTGCGATAGAAGAAATTGCAGAGGATCCGCAAGCAAGTACTCCAACTCATTTTAGAGTCGGGGTCACTCTATTTCCTTCATCAGAAGTTAATCCACCACAAGTGGAAGTCCTTGTACAATCGCTAGGCAATCTATTGGATAGACTTAAAATGTCTGAACAACCGTCATTGTCTAGGACTGTGTCAAATGACACAGCGACAGCAGAAGCCCCTGCCGTCACTCCAACGATGTTTGCCGGCATACCAGCTGTCCCAACTAGCTCTCAACAGCTAGAAGGAGTCCACCAAGGGACTATTTCGACAGTATGGTCTGTTCCAGTTTGTTCATCCGGAGTAATACCCGGTAATTCTTATGTTGAAACTCGCCAAATTGATCCATTTGGAGGTCAATCTGGGCAATCAATCCCCTTTAGTTCAGGATTGGTACCGTATGGGGGGCAGTATGCTCTTTCATTACCCCCTCCGGGAGGGTACCCATACGTGAGTTCATAACGATGTTCAGGTTATACTGGAATTGCGTCAAGTAGTTGGGTACCTATGCTACCTCAACAACCAAGGATTGTATATTCTACGCAACAGTGTGTACCTGTGACGAACATCCCAACCACGCCGGCTATTGTAACCGTGTCGCAAGTTCAAGCGATACCTGTTACATGTTAACCTCAGATTTCTCAGGTTGAAATGCAATAGTCGCTTGACCATGGGTCACAACCACAATCGCCAACTGGTGGGTCGACACAAGTACAAATGGGTACAATTACCCCACACCTTGGTCCAATGGTTAGCATGGCACATCAGAACATGGCGTCACAACCATGGCTTGTACAATACCAACAACCGCAATTCCAGCAAGTGTACCAAGGTTCTGAGCAGCAGATCTTTGCGAACAATGGACAACCGTATATCCAAAACGGTCAAAACCAACCACTTTACAGTGGTCAAGTCCACCAACCGTATCAGTCATACCAGCATCAATTACATTATGCTGGTATGCAAAGACCCACTGCTCAAGTGATCCCATCGTACCCTGGTTACGCTTCACCTAACCTGAATCAACAGTTACCATTCGTGGCAACTTTAGAGTTACCCGATTTACACCGTTTAACCAATGATCTGATTGCTTATGCCCCTTGGTGGCCAGCGATTCCTCATAAACTTCCATCTGACATTCCTAAATTCAATGGAAATCCAGGTGAAGACCCGTCGAATCACGTGATGACTTTTCATCTGTGGTGTTCGTCGAACACCCTTAACGACGATTCGATAAGACTTCGCCTTTTTCAGAGGACATTGACAGGTCCAGCGGCTAAATGGTATATTGAATTGCCAAGAGCCTCTTTCGACAATTTTAGTTCCCTAGCCACGACTTTCTTAACCCACTTTCAATTACCGATAAGGTATGAAACGGGAACAGAAATATTAACCAACTTCAAACAGACTACTGCTACCCATATATCTGATCATATACATGAGTGGCGTCGTCGTCATAGGATGGTGAAAACATATGTTCCCAATCAGCTATTAGCTGAATGGTTTATAAAGTCGTTACTTCCGGCTATTACGGAAGATGTGGCCAAGGGGGGAGTCGTAACAGAGGAGCAAGTCATTGCGCGTGCGCAATATTTGGACTTAGTTTATACTCAGTCCGGCACGCTCTATGACAAAATACCTGACGCCCCTAGATCGGAATTTTCAATTCCTCCCCCTCCTAAATCAAATAGTGACTCTCATGCCGCTGATGGCGTGATTGGCACAGCAAACACGAAATCGATAAAGGCTTCGTCAAAGAAAGCCCGTAAGAATTCGGATCAAAATGCAAAAGAAGAAATTCTTGCTTTGGAAGTAAATGCCGTATCCGAAGATAAAGGCAAAGAAACCAATCAACCAGGAAGCAAGAAGAAACAAAACAAAGGGAAGAAGAAGAAACAGGGTGAGTCATCCCCTGGAAAAAATTCTTCAAACCCTCCTGGCAAAGGGAAACAAAATTATCCATGTCTAATATGTGATGATAAAGATCATACCACAAAGAATTGCCCATTCAAAGCTGAGTTAAAGAGGTTCTTTAAAAGTTCCCAAACCTCAGCTGTGTTAACTGATCCATTTCCCAACCCAGGTCAAAATCTGGTTGATAGTGGAAATGCTTCCCCGTCGCAAGTCCTTATGTTGTCGGTTTCAAAACAACAGAATGATGCTTTGATTTCGACAAGGAACAAAGATTATGGCAATCCTCAGCTGTCGAACGAAAAAGGTAAAGATCAACCAAGTAGTTCGACAACAACTTCGACAGAAGTTGTAACACCCACCATCCCTGAATTAACAATAAAACCGCCAAAGGGTGTAGTACACAAGTCGACATTTAATCCTCGTGCCAGAGCGGCGCAGCATTATAACATAGTGGAAGATTTGGCCCAATCGCCATCCACTATGTCGACTCTTGAAGTGCTACAAAATTGTCCAACCCAAAGGCAGGCGTTGTTATCGGCAATTGGTGGGGTTGATCCTAAGGATTCCAATCTTGTATCTTTTGATCACAAGGGATATGATCCTCAACTACCAGCTCAGCTAGCTTTCCTTATTCAAGTGAAAGCACTCAACAAAACTGTCCACAGAACAATAATTGATGAGGGAGCCTCGACATGTATTATGTCAATGAGTTGCTGGAAAACTTTAGGATCTCCAACCTTGTCGCGATCTTCGACGACATTAAAAGCTTTCGACGGAAGGACTTATACCCCATACAGTATCCTTAATGACTTGAAAGTTGAACTAGGAGGAAAGACAGTAGAAATTGATGTAGAAGTCATTGATGGAAATCTTGACTATAACATCCTACTGGGTAGACCATGGATTTATGCCATGGCAGCTGTCGTGTCGACTTATTTTAGGAAGATCGCATTCCCGTTTGAAGGAGGGATTACGATCGTCGACCAACAGAACTTCCTCCCTAATGGTTCACAAGTTACAGGAAGCATTCCCATGATCCATGAGAGCAACCATTCAATTCAAGATATCGGAGTAGGATTATTGAAAGACCCCACATTGATGGGAACTTTCGCGCTACCACCTCCTATTTATATAGGAAATGTACCGTTTGTAGCAACATGCAACATGATATCTTCCACGAAGGTCAACATGGATCATTCAATGGTTTTGCCCCCAAGCCCTTTAGAAATATTGTAGCAATCAATGTTTCAAGCATGGGAGGCGAACCCAAATCAACGCTCGTCAAGCGTTTGGGTAGATAGGTCTAGAGAATATGGAACCCCATTAGATCCTTGGTCGAAAGTACATGGGATTGACGAAGGAATCTTACAATCAATGATGATTGAGGAGGTACCATGGAATGATCACCACCATCGTTCCCTTCTTCCGGAATACGAAGAAGATACTCAAAGTGACCTTTATCACCCTTCAGTATTTGAATTCCTAACGAATACTGTAAACACGGTGGATTCCGAGCGAAACCTATCCAATATTGAAGAGACTATAGCCATAAATATCTCGACTAAAACAGATGTTGTAGAGAATATTTATGTCGGCAAAGGTTGTTCCCCTTCAGAACTGGAAATATATAACGCTCTTTTTCGTGAATTTAGAGATGTCTTTGCTTGGTCATATGATGAAATGCCAGGCATTGACTCGAGTATCGTTGAACATGAAATTAAAATGTATCCTGATGTCAAACCAGTAAGGCAACGGCTTCGGCAAGTGCACCCGAAGAAAGCCGCTGCCATTAAGGCGGAAGTTGAAAAACTCCTCCATGCTGGATTCATCTACCCGGTTCCTCTAACCGATTGGGTATCGAATATTGTCCCCGTTATGAAAAAACAAGGGACGATTAGAGTGTGTGTTGATTATAGGGATGTAAACCAAGCTTGTCCCAAGGATAACTACCCTACACCCTTCATCGACCAGATAATTGATGAATGCGCCGGATGTGAAATCTTTTCATTTATGGATGGATTTTCCGGGTATAATCAAATAAATATCCGCCCACAGGACCAGTCAAAGACTGCATTTATTTGTCCGTGGGGCACATTCGCTTATCGAAAATTACCCTTTGGTTTAAAGAACGCAGGGGCGACGTTTCAGAGGGCAATGAATTATGCCTTCCATGACATCAAGAACATCGTTCAACCTTATCTCGACGATCTTCCGGCTCATTCGCGAAAGCGGACTGATCATCCGCAGCATTTAAGAGCGATATTTCTACGTTGCCGACACTACAAGATAAGGCTCAACCCACACAAATGTGTGTTTTGCGTTGGTTCTGGTCGTTTACTTGGCTTTGTAGTCTCTAAAGATGGGATTCGTCTCGACCCCTGTAAGGTTCAGGGAATCATTAATTTGCCTCCACCTTCAAATTTGCTTCAGATTCAGAAACTCCAAGGAAAGCAAACTTTCTGAGGAGGTTCATTCCAAATTACGCAGAACTTGCTAAGGGTTATACTCGTCTTTTGAAAAAGGATGTACCTTTTGTCTGGGACCAGGTGGCGCAAGCTTCTTTTGATGCTCTGAAAGATTGTCTAGTAAAAGCATCATTAATGTACGCCTCAGACTATCAAAGAGATTTTAACCTGTATCTAGCTGCAGCGGATACAACCATTGTGATGGTTTTAGTTCAAGAAGTCGATGGAATTGAACATCCTATCTATTATTTAAGTAAAAACTTAAACGATACAGAAAGTAAATATTCTTATGTTGAAAAACTAGCGCTTGCAGCTGTTCAAGCGATTCAAAGGTTTCGACATTATGTCCTCTTTCGGAAAACTAGCATCTTGTCAGATTGCAACCCCATGACTTATATACTGTCGCGACAGTTGCTGGGGGGCAAATATTCAAAATGGATAGCGATCCTTCAAGAGTTTGATCTGGAATTTGTGAAATCCAAATCAAAGAAAGCTCTAGTTTTCGCAGAATTATTGTGCGATCTCCCATCATCGTCCAACGATGAAACATCGGAAGAATCAATCGTGGATGAAAGTTTGTTTCTAATATCTGTAAGCGATCAGTGGTATGGAGATATCATAGTTTATCTCCAAACCCAAAAGTTCAGGCCTAACACCTCTCACTCCGAACAAAAACGTATACGATACCAAGCAAAAGACTACGTGATCGTCGGTGATACACTTTACCGTCGTGGTGTCGATAAAGTTCTGAGGAGGTGCCTTACCCATGAGGAGGCCGAAAAAGCCCTGAATGATTGTCATTCAGGCGCGTGTGGGGGGCATCAGTCTGGATATGCAACAGCACAAAGAATCTTACGAGCAGGATACTTCTGGCCAACCATGTTCAAAGATTGCATAACCGCAGTCAGAAGTTGCCATGCTTGTCAAATCTTTGATAGCAAAACCAGACGACCACCCGCACCTTTACAGCCGATAGTTGCTGTTGGGCCCTTCGCCAAGTGGGGCATCAATTTCATGCAATGTAACCCCGCCTCGACCAGGGGGCATGGGTATATTATAGTCGCTATTGACTATTTTACCAAATGGGCCGAGGCGATGCCTACATTGGATAACACTGGTGAAACAGCTGCCCTTTTATTTTTCAATCATGTAGTCGCCAGGTTCGGCATACCGCAGGCTATAGTTACAGATCATGGGTCGCATTTTCGCAATCACATGATGGTCGAATTAGCTGCCAAGCTAGGGCTATCTCACGACAGCTCTACCCCATATTATCCGCAAGCCAACGGACAAGTTGAGGCAATCAACAAGGTCCTGAAGCGTATGTTGCAAAGGATGATTGGGGTTCATAAAAGAAGGTGGCACCTAATCCTGTACTTAGCCTTGTGGGCTTACCGAACGTCGGTAAAGAACGAAACCAGGTTCACACCTTTTCAACTGGTGTATGGCCTGGAAGCAGTCTTACCAATCCAGTGCGAAATTTCGTCGCTTAAACTCGCAATCGATCTTCTCCCCGGAACTTCAGAAGAAGAAGCTCGTTTCTTGGAACTAATCCAATTGGATGAAACCCGTCGTGATGCCGCTTTGGCTAACGAAGCTCATAAGAAACGAGCCAAGGCTCAGTTCGACAAAAATGTCAAACCCCCTGTCTTCTCAGAAGGTGATTTGGTCTTGCTTTATGACCAAGAATCCGATAAATTGGGAGCAGGTAAATTCAAGTCCTTATGGATGGGCCCCTATATTGTTAAAATGGTGTTAGCAAAAGGAGCCTACGAGTTAATGGATTACGATGGAATTCCACTGGCGCAGCCCCGCAACGGGTTGTACCTCAAGCGTTACTATGCTTAAATAGTAACCTGCATGCTTTTGTTGTATTTTGTTTTCGCTAAAGTATTTGTTCTGGTTGAGTGATACACCTTTTACATTTGGTGCAGATGTCGAACCTTTTGGAGACATGTGTTGGATATGTCGATGGGGCGAGTCGTAGTTCGCGGAACCTATCTTCCGCAGCCTGGGCCATTTTTGATCCAAGCGGTGAGTTAGTAAGTTTCAGAGGTGTATGTATTGGGCAATCAATGAATAACATCGCTGAGTATAGCGCGTTTGATAGAACTACTCTCTGATGCCATCACACGTGGCATACGCCGACTAATTGTCAGGCTAGACTCACAGCTCGTAATACTACAACTCAATGGTATATATTCTGTTCGCAATCCAGCTATTTATCGCATGTTCCTAAGGGTTAAGATCTTGGAAAGACGATTTGATTCAATTCAATATCAACATATTTCAAGAAACTTAAACACATTAACTGACTCATTAGCAAACTATGTGTTAGATAGACATTTGCAACATTTATGAAAAGGACACATCATCAAAGATTGTACATATGGATCACGTAAATCAACCAGAATAAAACTCGAAAATCAAAAATTATATAAGTTGTTTATAAGTTCATACATAATGTTCTGTAACCAAGACAAAATTGGTCATATGACCTAAAAACTCAAAAAGATGCTAGGGGGCACCCTAGCCTAGTGGTGCTCATGATAGTACGTCACGTCCTGTGCAATCATGCGCAAGAGACGAGTCCATCGTCTAGGCACACCAATAGTATGCCGCTGCAGCTGTAAAGGTAACTCGTCAATCTGTACATCCGGAAGACAGCGAGTAAGGCTCTCAACCTGCCCCTGCACAGCTGTAAGGGTCTCAGTATCATCCAGATCTCGAATAACAACCCTCCTAGCAGGCTCCACTGCCGGGGCAGCGACTGGTGATCTCGGACGAACTGCTGGACGAACAGGACCAATATCTGCATGCACCCAAGGGTACAATTAAAAGTCTTGATAGAGTAAAGCACAGGAACATTATGAATAAGAACAGTAAACAATAATATGGTCAAGGAATTTACCAATGGCGCCCCACTGTTCGCCATCCGGTAGCACCAAATCCAGATCACCTCGGAAATCCATGCCCACATATGGATACTCGGAAAACGCCATCTCCTGGTGCTCAAACCACCTAAAGAAGGGCTCGGTAAAAGTAATCTGAGGTTGACCAGCATGCCTAGACATGTGGTCGACCCACCTCTGCATGCGTGGCTCGGTCGGAGAAGGCAAGTCGAGAATAATGTACTGAGGCTGCATCAGTGGGATTTTCTCCAAGGCGAAGGCAGTCAGAATAGAACCAAATCCAAAGTTCTTCAGCTTCCCGTCCTTTACCTTGGTCAATTGACTTTTCATCTGAACAAGTACTGCATCACACCAATTGAATAATTTCGGTTGGAGACACTCCAAGGCGTGCTGCATATAAGACCTGTTGGCAACATGTAGAGCTGCACTGTCGGCCATCCTACCAATAGTGAACATAATGGACCTGAGAGCCCGATCAGTAATCTCACAGATAACAATCTTGCCATCTCTGCTCGGCTGAGAACCTTCCCTGCAATACTGGCAGACATAATCTTTGGTAGAGTCAGTCCCCCGGGCCGTACCTGACAAGGAAATGGGGGCACCTCGTCTTGACAGTCCAGTCGAGAAGTACATGTCCTCTATGGTCAAGGGGATGATCTTTCCCCTAATCTGGAACACTTGGTTAACAGGATCCCAAGCATCAAGCATGTACTGCAGTAAAGAAATCTGTGCTCTCATGCTAGAGATACGGAAGAACTTCAGCAGGCCACAGTTCCGCAGCGCGTTCACCGTGACCGGGTCATGGAGGGCAATCATGTCCTCCTCTTCATGTTCTCGTTCTTGCCATGTAAAGGACATTTTGTTCAAGGTTCCCTGCAAAACAAACAAGAGAAAGAATGAATTCCTGATTTGATGAAAAACTGGCGAAAAAATCATCAAAAATGACCTTGAAACTCAGTCTCTTTGAGCCCAGCGCAGGCAGAAGGTCCTCTACCTACGTTGAGGGTCAGACTGCCTTAAGGCAGATTGACCTTCAGCGCAGGTTTCGAATGGGGAACCTGCGCTGAACCTAAGGCGCCCTGGCAAAACCCCAGGGGCTCAGAAAGACCGGAAAACAGGCAAAAAACAGGAAAATGAAACCGTGAAAAGAAAGAGCTAGGGTTTAGCTCCTACCTAGTCCAAACGGCGCCGAAAATCGTCCGCAGAATCTCCCGGAATCAGCTGGTGAAAATCAAGGGGGAAGAGGCACCTCCAGAGCTCCAACAAACCAAATGCAAATGAAATGGTAAATGAGAGGTAAAAACACCTTTTAATGGCTTTTTACGTAGTACAAAGTGAAATATTAGGGTTATAATCTCATTTTCATGCAAATATTATTCATTTCTAACAAAGTTTGTTGCAGCAATTGAAAAAGAAGTACTATATTTGAGAAAGGAAAAGCTAGTAATGGTAAAAAATCAAAATTTGACCATATAATCAAGCAGTTTTACCGCGGAATTTATGCTCATTAAAAAATAGAAAAGCGAGATCCGAGCAGTTTTAACGCGGAATTCATGCTCGTTAAAAGATAAACATAAGCATTGAGCAGTGTTTTGGCGCATTCAAGCTCTTTAAAAAATGAACCCAGTGCTGGTAAATAACCATTGTGATCATAAATTTATTAGCCATAAAAGCCTTGGTCGTGTTTGCACCCGCCACCTCCATTCCATTTGGCCAATCATTCACCTCCATGTGATTGTTTACCTATTTTGAGGAACAACTGCGAAGAGTGATTTCACTTAGCCATCCTTGTGACACTGCCGTGATTGGAAAATTCCAACCTGTACCTGGAATCTGCTGCTATCCCTGTTTATCACTCGTTCCTCAAAATATGAGTCTTCTTTGAGCTCTTTTCATCTGACTCGTAAAATATGAAAAGTTTGCCGAGTTTTGGCCTTCCAGCTCGTTAAAAGTGACCGGAAGAGCTATCCCTCTTCTAGATTTTAATCTTTTTGGACCTGAGGGATTATTGCACAAAAAGGTCGAGCGCTTGTTTTATTTGGCTCGTTAAAGTTATCGAAAACTCATCCCTTCTGTATTGTTTTATACTTTTTCAGACTTAAGGGATTAGATGACGAAAAAGGAATTTTGGAGTTGACTTTCTGTACCTTTTCAGACTCTCTAAAAATGAAAAGGACCGAGTTTTCCTTGTCGTTAGACTCGTTAAAATGATTAAATAGCGACAAACTTGTCTTTAGACGTGAACAAGTTTCCCTATCGCTAGGCTCGTTAAAACATAGCGATGGGCTTGCCCGAAGGGCAGGTTATAGAACAAGCATATGTTATCCTCCTCAAGCTTGACAAAAATAAAGAGGTACTGGTCAGAAATGACTGGGGAAAAATTGGGAGAACCTCAAAGCTTTAATGGTAGCAAGTCGCTCTTGAACATGACACTTTGTCCTCTGTATCACATCGGGTTGGGTTGTTTTCATTCACTGGTCTCATCACCATGGTCCTCGCCAAACCATCCGCATTTGGGGTAATGCTACCGATCCATCACATCAGTTTCGTTATATGTTCAAGAGATGTTGTTCAGAAAAAGTCAACCGTGTCCCATCCACTGCCATACATTATCCTTCATCCACCCATGATCGCCACCCTGAATCATATTTCACAGATTGTTTTCATCTCCACTAAAATCATTAGCTCCGTTCCGTGTCACTGATGTGGGATTCATTAAGGCCCTCCTTTGACGGATCGCTTCTTGTCGACTTCAGCTCATTATCCAAGAAGTTGATCTAGGAACACCCCCCCCCAGTACTTTGAAGCTTGCATGCCTCAATGGCAAGTTTCTCACTTCCGGCGACAGGTATACATCAATGACCTTCGACCAAAAGATTTTGCGTGGTGTTCGACGCCAAGTCCTTTATTCACACCACGTGAATTGTACTGCAGTACCTTGAGGGTCATTGTCATTATTGGTGACCCCTCTCGCGCTTGTTAACGGTTTACATTATTGACCGGTAATCAAGCGATGTCTTTCCATGTTCGACTTCAGCGCAATTCTCACATGGATCGACTTGTACTTAGAGTGAAGATCGAACGAGTTTGAAGACCCCGGATCTAGTTTCATCCATCCGGGCTGCGATATATATTCAGGATATAAAGACATTTGATATGTACATCATTGCAGCAGATGATCATCCTACTCAAAGGATGATAATTTCAGCAGAGAATTATCAGTCTACCATCATACGATCGTCTGTTCTATGTACCAAAATGAATTTATAAAGCTGAGCATGGGAATGCCCGCCTCAGCTAGATCATGAAAGCAGAATGAAAAATAATGTATTGTATTGTATTTTATTACAGGGCACCTCTCAGCGATTGAATGAACTTCGGATCCTCCTGATAAAGGATTTCACCCGATAAACGACCTCATACTTTAGGGGGCAACTGTTATAGACATTTTTGTGCCTTACAGCATGAAGCATGAAATGTCAATAATATGAGGGATCCAAAGTCCCTAAACATGTTGTTCCTACCCCTAGAGGAACAAGGTCAGCAAACCACAGCACTGAAAATCAGTTCTCCACCTGAAAACACTCAAAAACAAGCTAATTCTGGATCATGTCAACTGCTCCACTGAGCATCTGCGCTGAATGTCAACTGCTCCACTCTGTACCTGCGCTGAATGTCAAATCTAATGAAGGCTACCTGCGATGGGCGAGATTGGCCAAGTGGCACAGTCATTCTGCAAGGTCTCAAATGCCCAGGAAGCTTCCAAAATGACACTTGGATCAGGGAATTCGCCTTGTGATGAGTAAGAGGATCTAGATCTCCAAGTGGAAGCAAGAAAGTCCAAGTGGACTCAAGAACTGAAGTATAACTGAAGTGGGAGAGGACACTAGTCAGCTTCATGCCAAACTCAAGCTGACTCATCCTTTCTCCAAATCTCCTATATATAGAGCTCTCTCATGAGGTCTAGGGAGGCTGGAATCTTGTGAATGTAAGGAAGTGATGTTGGTTTGAGTATAGAACTATTGGGTGATTGCTTTGAAGGAGGTGAAGAGGAGATTTCTTTCTGCTGGGAGGTGTTGCTGGGTTGGGCCTCTTATGGTTGTAACACTCTCAAAACTTTACTTCTTCCATTAATAAAGCATTTGAGGTTCTTCTATATGCATGTGTTCAATGATGTATTGTTATGCTTGTGTATTTGATTTATTCTAATCCTTGAATCAATTATGAATGTATGCTTCTTGTAGTTTCCCTCTCTTGCCATTTTGCAGGATCTTGTTGTAGCTGGGCCAGTGAAAGAGCAAGGAGCTGGGAGCAAGCAGCAAAGAGAGAAGATTGAATCAACCATTAGTGGAAGACAATGGTTAGTGGATCTCTTTCTCCCCTCTCTTACATCTCATAAAGAAGTAATCTCAAATAGCTTTGCTTTGATTGTTGCTGAGGTACTATCACCCTTAGAGTGGGATAGGGTCATTCTGTATTGGATACTTTTCCCAACAACACCAAGTGTGTTGCATCTCACCTAAATACACTGTGTGGGTGCGTTGCATTTCAAAAATCCCTTCTATGGGGTGCGATGGGCGAGAAATGACAAATGGCAGTGTCATTCCGCGAAGTGGAGAGGCAATGGAAGCTTCCATAATCTTCTCTTGTGACACTTGCCTCTCTGAATTCGACCAAGGATGAGTAAGAGATCATGAATCTCCAAGTGGAAGCAAGAACTATCAGAGGGAAGACACTAATCAAATCATAAGCTGACTCATCTCCATTACAGATATCTATATATGGATCCCTCATCCTAGAGATCCGGAGGCTGGAATTTTGCATATTGTAAGGAATTGCTGTTGGTTTCTTGAGACAAACATCAGATTGTTGGGTGATCTAAGCTTTGTTTGAGGTGAAGAGGGGCTTATTAGCTGGGAGGTTGATGCTGGGTCAGAGCAACTGGTTGTAACTCCTCTTGGCTCTTTCTTGTTTATCAATAAAAGCTATTCAAGTTTTCCTCCATGCTCTTGTGTCATTGATGCTTGCTACATTTGTATGGTCAATTTACATCTGATCCTAGATTGTTTATGATTATAGATCCATGTCTTTGTATAGTGCTATGCTACTGTGATCTTATACTTTGTGAAGCTGGGCGTGCAAGGGAGCAGGTAGCTAAAGACTATCAAAGAAGAGAGGAATCAAATCAGGAGATTAGCGCAAGGCAGAGGTTGGTCTTTCTGTTCTTCTCTATCTATAATTCATAAAGGAAAAACGAAAGTAGCTTTTCTCTGTTTGTTTCTAAGGAAGTTGTCACACCTTAGTGGGATAGAGCAATTCTATATAGACACTTTTCCCTGTAACAAAATGGCGACTCCACTGGGGAAGAATTAGTTTGTTTGTTTATCATTCTTTGTTGTCTGTTTCATAAACTTACAGGTAGCATTCGAACTGCATTTGCCATAACAAATGCAAAGTAGATAAATGCTACTTCAATCCATCTACTAGATCTGTTTATGATTTAAACAACTGATTCAAAAACTATCTGATTGCCCTTGTGATAGCTCTTAGATCCTCCTTAGATCTATCCCTGATTGTTGCATTTCTGATTGCTTTTTGCTCGGCCAAAACCCAAGAATTAAACTGCAAACTGTGACCCGGAACCCAAACAGAATCTCGTTTCTGGCCCACCGCAGGTACTGTTTAGAGAATATGAACTTCAGCGCACTTCTCGAGTGGACAACGTGCGCTGCATTTCAAATTCTCTGTGTTACAGGTGCGCAGATCAGACTTGTCTCTATGCAGTGTTGGTTTCTGTGATTCATTCTTTCCAGTTCTATTCCTGAATTTTTCTGCCTGTGATCAGTAAATGTCTGTTTGAAACCCCTTTTCCTTGCTGTTATTCCGCCTCCTTTGTACAAAAGAACTGTAGATGTTTTTGTGTGTTTGTTGAGTCATTTTCAGTTCTCCTTTGCAAAAGTAGCATAATCGTACTGTCGTCCTTTGATTTGAAACTGTCGCAAGTGTCGATTTCAATCGTAGGAAAGAGTTTGATTGTTGTTGATGGTCGATTATCCTGTTACTATTGTTTTTGGTCTGAATTTGTAATTTTCCTGTGTCAAGAACAAGTATTCATTTCAAAATCGTAAGATGTTGTGATCGTCTCCATTTTTTATTTCGAAAAGAAACTTGTTGATATTTGTCGCTTGAAAAGAAATTCAGATTTGTGCATCAACTTTCTTTTTAGCATTCATATACTAAGAAAGTCAAAAACAAATACATGCATGTGCATTTGCATATAGACAGTCTGATTGGCTTGATTTAGGAAAGTGCATTTAGAGTGTGCTCTTTGCTCTTTGTGAAAAGATTTTGTCTTTCTTTCCTTAGTAGCTAGGATTTTCATTGCACAAAGAAGATAAAAAGATTGTTTATCATCTTAGGTTGCATTTTAGGAATTACATCTACATCTCGCGGTGAACCTGAAAGGCAAACTTCATAAACAAGATCAACATAAAATAAATTCAATGAATCTAACAATTCTTTGGAACTTAACGCACAACATTTAGAAGTCTAGGCTAGAGATGTATTCTGGCGTCGTAAAGCCTAGTAACAGTTGTTCTCATTGATGGTTGGGTGATTCCTCCACTTTGAGGCGATAAGTTCCAGTACGGACTTGTGCTCCCATGTACCGTCGAGTATCTTTTGGGAGACCCCAATAGGCTTAATCCTTTATCCATAGGAAGCCGTGTCTGCCGCCCTATCGATCAAAATGCACTGAACACAGCATTCGGGAAGATTGACTGCCGTACCATAAAAAGCATTCTACAGTTTTGCGATTGGTTTGGTAATCCCTCTACCTAGATTTCCATAGTAGTCCCTTTCGTTCCTTTTCAGAATCCTTAACAGAAAAGGTCCATCTGAGCACTTGTCACTTCAGGCTCATTAAAAATCGAAGGAGACTAGAGTCATCTTTTGTTTTTTCTCGACTCTTAAAAATTGAAAAAACAAGTTGTGTTAAAGCGTCTAAAATTTATTTTAAACGGAATATTCATTATCCTTTCTTACGTTGATCTTGGGTTGAGAAAATGGAATCCACCAACCAAGGAATTCCCCTTGGAGGAAATCCTAGTCACTTCTCCTCTTGGGGAGATGTTAGTGCACCCCATATCGCCACATTGTCGCTTCCAGGACTGACAATTGGCTTGCCTGTATGGCTCTTCTCAACCTCTGTCGTTCAGAACACCGCAATTCCTGAACAATCGAACCAGTAACTAGACGAGTCCATAGTTACCCACCAACCTTCTACTTCCTCTAATTCTTTCTCTCCTCCCTCCTCTTCGCTTGATGGGGCTGGTAAAGCCAAGAGTCAAGTACCTAAGAAGAAGAAGGAAAAGAAGAAGAAAGAGAAGAAGAAGAAGGAGCCAAAAGTGAATAGGGGCAGACGAGTGTCATCTAGCGAAAATCCACACACTGCACTGACCAGGCCTAAATCGCCATGTGTCATTTGCAAAGGAGACCACTATCATAGAGATTGTCCTTGCATCTCTCGGATCTTAACGGACTGGTCTCCTTGTTTGCACAACCCGGTGTCGTCAACCTCTGATGATCATGTTGAAAACACACCGTCAACTAGTGAAAGTGAAGCCCCAGGACAAAAAGGAAAATATAGATTTCCTTGTAAACTGTGCGAAGGTGATCATGCCGTCCACCGTTGTCCCTTCTTAGACGAAGCTAAAAGAGTTTTGGACGATCATCCGGTTTCACCATTATGACTTCCTCTTGGATATAAAAAACTCTTGCCGAGTCCGTCACTAGTTGAAAATCCGGTTGGCCTGCTCAAGTGGTCGGCTGAAGCATATATCATTGAAGACAAACCATCTGAACCCATACCAGATGAAAGTCAAAAGGTCGAGGCGGCAGTTGACTCGGTCTTGCCTTCAGAGGTTCCATCTTCAGATGATACAGTCACCGAAGAGAACAAGGATGACATCGTCCAAATTCTTTTCATAAGCACAGACTCCATCGAACATGGGTGCAATTTTCCCGTTCCTTTACCGCAGGAAGGAAGTTCATTAGATTCGTACCCGATTGTCTATTCCGTCCCACCTCCGAGCAACCTAGTTGTCTCCTTCAACTGGAATCAACTAGGTAGACCCCATTTACCAGCTAGTATACCATTCCGAATCATTGTTCAAATATATAGAATGGTTATGGCCAGTACCATCATAGATGAAGGGGCTTTTGTGAGTATCCTTTCCTCGACTACCTGGAAAGTTCTTGGTTCGCCATCACTTTTGCCTGAGATGAGAAATCTAACAGGCTTTGACAAAGGAACCAGTCGACCGTTAGGGATCCTTCCCAGTGTGCCCATAACATTGAGAGGGAAAACCGTTCACATGAACGTAATGGTAGTTCAAGGGCCCCTTGATTATAATCTACTCCTTGGATGAGACTATATTTATTGCATGAGAGCCATTGTCTCATCACTCTTTAGAGTGATGTGTTTTCCGCACGAAGGAAGAGTGGTCAAGCTCGTAGACCAGCTTTCATTTCCCGGATCACGCATAGCAAATAGTCATATACCATCCCTGAATGGTCTTTTCACGCAAGAAATGTCTCAATCCCAGTCCGTCCACCCGATGAGCACGAGTGACTCGGGGGGACATGACTGAAACCCAGGGGGCATGCACCCTGGTCTGCTTCGGCAGGAAAACTTTGGGTATAGGGTAGGTTTCCGCGAGAGAATATGACCTGTCTGTACTCCCGTCCGTGATTGGAAGAGGGAGTTATTCTGGAACGAGATCCTCTTGTAAAAGTTACGTGAGTGGAGTAGCCTCCTTCACTCACCTTTGTCTATTTCGATAAACATCGCTGAAGAAGTGTTTTATTTGCGCTGTGAATAAAACAATATTTGGGTAACCTGTAAGAGGTAGGCCTCTCCTGGTAAAAGAAATATTTTAATGGAAAGAAGTAGGGGTAACCTTAAAATTCTGTTTTATACCTGGGGGCATGCAAGCCTTTTGGCATGCAAGCGAAGAGCGACTATTTATTTTTTAAAATTGTAGGTCCTCTAACCCTTTAAACTCGTAGGATTGGTCGTTTCCTAACTTGCATAAAGAAAGGATGTGGGGAAAAACTCTAAAAATTGTCGTTTTTATATGAGACATTCTTATCACACGACTGGATTAATCGAGCAGTTTTAGCACATAGTTCAAGCTCATTAAAAAATAAACATAAGACATGAGCAAATGTTTCCCCCCGCATTTAAGCTCATTAAAAAATGAACTATTCCCCGGTAAATAGCCATCGTGAATGTAGTACTTCAGCCATTAAAGCCTTGTTCGTGTTTGCACCATCACCTCCACTTTTGCATTGGTCGATCATTCACCTCCATTTGATTGTTTACCCATTTTTAGGAACAGCTGCGAAGAGTGATTTCACTAGCCATACTTGTAACACTGCCATGATTGGAAAATTCCAAACCTTACCTGGAATCAGTTGCTATCCATTTTATCACTCGTTCCTCAAAAGACGAGTCTCCTTTAAGCTCTTTTCAATTGACTCGTAAAATATGAAAAGATTGCCGAGCCATTGGCCTCTCCAGCTCGTTAAAGGGACAGGAAGTGCTATCCCTCCTCTAAATTTTAATCTTTTTGGACCTGAGGGATTATTACACAAAAATATCGAGCACTTGTTTTGTTCGGCTCGTTAAAAGTATCGAAATTTCATCCCTTCTGTATTGTTTTATACTTTTTCGGACTTAAGGGATTAGATGACGAAAAAGGAATTTTGGAGTTACCTTTACGTTCCTTTTTAGACTATCTAAAATTGAAAAGGACAGAGTTATCTTTGTCGTTAAACTCATTAAAAGTTTAAATAGTGACAAACTTGTCTATAGACGAGAACGAGTTTCACTATCGCTAGGCTCGTTAAAACATAGCGATGGGTTTGCCTGAAGGGAAAATTATAGAACAAGCATATTTAATCCTCCTCAAGCTTGACAAAAATAAAGAGGTACTAGTCAGCAATGACTGGGGAAAATTGGGAAGAAAACTTGAAGAAACTTTGTTGGTACCAAGTCGCTCTTGAACATGACACTTCCACTCTGTGTCCGAGTCGGGTTGGGTTGTTTCATTCGCTGGTCACATCACCATGGTCCCATCATACCATCCACATTTGGGGTTAATGCTACCAATCCATCACATTAGTGTCTCACCCACTACCATACATTTATACTCCATCCTTTCATGACCGCAACCCTGAACCTTATATCACCAGATCGTTTTCACCTCCATTAAAATCATTTGCTCCATTCTGTGTCATTGATGTGGGATTCATTAAGGTCCTCCTATGACGGATCGCTTCTTGTCGACATCAGCTCATTATCCAAGAAGTTGATCTAGGAACACCCGATTCAGTACTTTGAAGCTTGCATGCCTCAATGGCGAGTTTCTCACTTTCGACGACAGGTTTACATCAATGGCCTTCGACCGAAATATTTTGCGTGGTGTTTGATGCCAAGTCCTTTATTCACACCACATGAATTGTACTGCAATACCTTGAGGGTCATCATCATTATCGGTGATTCCTCTCGCGGCTGTTAACAACTTACATCATTGGCTGGTAATTAGGCGATGTCTTTCCATGTTCGACTCCAGAACATCTCTCACATGGATCAACTTGTACTTCGAGTGAATATCGAACGAGATTGAAGACCCCGGATCTAGTTTCATCCATCCGGGCTGCGATATATATTCAGGGAAATAAAGACATTAAATGTACATTGTTGCTGCACAGATAATCATCCAGTCAAAGGGATGATGGCTCTACCAGAATCATCAGTCTACACTCAGACGATTGTCTGTCCTATGTACATGAAAACGAATTTATAGAGCTGAGCATGGGAATGCCCGCCTCAGCTAGATCATGAAAATATTATGAAGATAATGTATTGTATTGTATCTTATTACAGGTCTCCTCCCAGCTTGAAAGAACTTTGGATCCTCATAATAAAGCATTTCACCCGACATCAAAAGATTAACGACCTCATGCTTTAGGGGGCAACTGTCATAGACATTTTTGGGCACTACAACCCCAAGCATGAAATGTCCATAAACCAAGGGCTCCTAAGTACCTAAAAGTGTTGTTCTAACCCCTAAAGGAACAAGGTCAACAAATTACAGCTTCTCCCAAAAGTTCTCCATGAAAAACTGCTCAAAATTGGTCAAAACAGGATCATTTCAGCTGCTCCACTGGCCAAGTGCGTTGCATCTCACCTAAATACACTGTGTGGGTGCGTTGCATTTCAAAAATCCATTCTATGGGGTGCGATGGGCGAGAAATGACAAATGGCAGTGTCATTCCACGAGGTAGAGAGGTAATGGAAGCTTCCAGAATCTTCTCCTGTGACACTTGCCTCTCTGAATTCGACCAAGGATGAGTAAGAGATCATCAATCTCCAAGTGGAAGCAAGAACTATCAGAGGGAAGACATTAATCAAATCATAAGCTGACTCATCTCCATTACAGATATCTATATATGGATCCCTCATCCCAGAGATCCAGAGGCTGGAATTTTGCATATTGTAAGGAATTGTTGTTGGTTTCTTGAGACAAACATCAGATTGTTGGGTGATCTAAGCTTTGTTTGAGGTGAAGAGGGGCTTCTTAGCTGGGAGGTTGATGCTGGTTCAGAACAACTGGTTGTAACTCCTCTTGTCTCTTTCTTGTTTATCAATAAAAGCTATTCAAGTTTTCCTCCATGCTCTTGTGTCATTGATGCTAGCTACATTTGTATGGTCAATTTACATCTGATCCTAGATTGTTTATGATTATAGATCGATGTCTTTGTATAGTGCTATGCTACTGTGATCTTATAGGTACTTTGTGAAGCTGGGCGTGCAAGGGAGCAGGTAGCTAAAGACTATCAAAGAAGAGAGGAATCAAATGAAGAGATTAGCGCAAGACATAGGTTGGTCTTTCTGTTCTTCTCTATCTATAATTCATAAAGGAAAAACGAAAGTAGCTTTTCTCTGTTTGTTTCTAAGGTAGCTGTCACACCTTAGTGGGATAGAGTAGTTATATATAGAAACTTTTCCCTGTAACACATTGCTATGAGTATCTGGAGATATTTCTCCTCCAAAGTACTGAACAAACTCTTGTCGCCAGTCATGTGGAAAGAAGCTCCACTATTAAGAAACCAACCACTTCCGACCATGGATGAAACCATGCATGCGAATAGTGTGAAATCCAACTCGAACTGTGAGGCTAGTGCCTCACCTTCTCATCCTTCCGTGGATCCCTTCTTAGATTTCCTCATTGGACAATTTGTAGAAAAATGGCGCACCTCATGATAGTGAAAGCATCGCACTTTCGATTTGTCAAACTTCTTCCCACCACGGGAAGAACTGGATTCAGAATGAGAAACCTTCTCCTTCCCCTTCTTTGCCTTACTCACTAAGGCAAATTTTTCTTCATCCTCCATGGATGAAGAACCATCTCTAGTGCTTCTTGTTATCTCCTCCTACATCAAATCCATCCAAAACCTTTCCTAATCTAGCAGTTTCTCTCTTCCATTAACCGATTCCTAGTAGCTATGCTATCTCTTAGGAAGGCCGAGGAGTGCAAGGCTCACCATGTCATCATCAACTGTCACGATCCCTGCATGTGGTGAGCTTGTTCAGATACGTAGAGATTGTGTCGCCCTTTTCACACTTGATCTTTCAAAACTTGTCTTTCAGTGCCAGCTTCCTCTGATCACTGCTATTCTGATATAGATCTTTCAATATTTTCCACATTGAAAAGGGTGTCTCCTTCCCATGGAGACTCGAGACTATGTTATCTCAAACTCCCTCCAGAAGGATTCTCCTTGCTCTAGCCACACATTTCTTCCATTCAGCCAATTCAGCAACACCAGTCAGCTTGAGGACTTCTTGATCAATGAAGTCCTCTAGACTGTTATCCTCTAGTACTGCTTCCATGCAATCCTTCCAGGCTATATAATTCGAACTGCCATCAAGATATTCAAGTCTCAAACCATAGAATGCCATAGGTGAAATAGAGATGTGATAAGAACTCGATTTCTATATTTAGGAATCACAAACTTCAACTTCTCTCTTCTTGTATATTGTTCTTCCTTGATCACCTGTGCTATGGTACCATGTAGTAATTCCCACTATAGATCACTTGATAATGCAATATACTAAAGCAAGATACTAGATCTACTTCTACAATCAAACTTTGTGGAAGCTTAATCAATTTGATCTAGATCAATCAGAACACATATAACAGAGAAGAAGAAATCATACACATGAAACACAAAAGAATGTTCTAGGGAAATCCTTAGCTAAAAACCCTGATCTTTGTATTATCATACAAGTGGAAATATGGCCTGATTACACAAAGCATTAGCTCACAAGCTATTCTGCTCTTAGTACAATCCCTCTACGGCTCATAGACAGTCAAAGGCTTCTCACAAACCTGCTCCTCTTCCCTCCAGGCCTCCTATTTCCTTGCACAGTTTCTCTTTTGTCCTTAAGCTACCACCTATGTGTAATAATCCCTCACACACTACTCTGACCTCTGAAATAACTCCACAAACCTAAAGGAGATAAATCCTTCTCCATGGATGAGTTTCCTTTATAGGAAAAATCCATCCAACTGATAGCACACTATCCCTCCTTTGATCTCAACTGGGTCTCTGTCTGAACTGACATGCATGACTTATTCATGAGAGAATATTTAGTTATCTGAAGTGCAGCAGTTATATGCAAGCATGCATTAACTAACTGAACTCATATTAATTTAAAAAAATTGTTTAAATCAATCAACTGGACTTGACTCAGTTAACTGAGCCAACTAATTACTATTCAAATTAGAACTCATCCTTATCTCTTTTACTGATGGATAAATTCCTCAATTAATAGAGAAATTGGTGCATGTACTCCCATAGACTTCGTGTTTGATTTTTCACATCTAATTAACTCATGGTGAATTAATTTATTTATTTTCAAATAGTTGTAAAGTTCAAATTCGAATTTTACTTCCTATTTTAGTCCAGGGATTGACTAAAATTGGAATCCATCCCAAACTGCTAAAAATAGCAATTCTGTTTGTAGCACTTCCATTTTTCATTCCCTGTTGCCCAATCTAGCACTAGTACCCAAACTGTTATTTTTAGCAGTGCTATTTTTAGCACATCTATTTTTAGCATTTCTTGTTGCTATTTTCAACATCTGATAATGCTCCTTCTGTAGAGATGAAAACCACCTCAGATGAATGTGGGGATGTGTACTTGGCTTCTTCAAGTGCACATGTAGATCATGAGGCATGGTTGATTGACTTAGGTGCATCCTTTTAGTTCACTCCCCATAGAGAGTGGTTCTACGAGTATGAAAAATACGATGGTGGTGATGTCTTCTTAGGGGATGATAGGAAGGATAGAATTATTGGTCGCAAAAAAGTAAATTTGAAGTTGCAAGGTTGAAGGGTTAGAACACTTCCGGGTGTTCTACATATTCCTGCATTGGCTAGAAATCTGATTTCTCTAAGCAAGTTGGATGATGCAAGTGTAAAAACATTGTTTGAGAAGGATACCTGCATGATGGTTCGGGGAGCATTGGTATTGATGTTGGGAGTTTGGATTGGAACTCTATACAAGCTGAAAGGTAGCATTGTTGTTGATGGGTTGTTATAGACATTTTTGGACACTGCAACCCGAATCATACATGTCTATAAAACAAGGGCTCCTAAGTCCCTAAAAGTGTTGTTCCATACCCTAAAAGAACAAGGTCAGTTGATTACATCATGTCCCAGAAGTTCTCCATAGGAAACTGCTTAGAACTGGTCAAAACTGGACCATATAGGTTACTCAATGCTAAGGGTGTGATGCATCACACCTGGCCAGTGTAAAGGGTGCAATGGATACTGAAAAGCCCTTCTGTAGGGTGTGATGGGTGAGAGTGGACAAATGGCAGAGATAGTTTGCGAGGTGAATGATCATAGAATCTTCCAGAAATTTCTGCTATGACATTTGCCTCTCTGAAATCACTTAGGGATGACTAGGAGATCATCAATCTCCAAGTGGAATCAAGAAATATCAGAAAGAGGACACTAATCAAAATCCCAGAAGTTGACTCACCCCCCTACAATCATCTATATATGGATCCCTCATCCCAGAGATCTAGAGGCTGGAATTTTGTATCTTGTAAGGAAGTGTTGTTGGTTTCTTGGTGGAATATCATAGTGTTTGGTGATCTAAGCTTTTGATGAGGTCAAAGAAGGGCTTTCATGCTGGAGGATGATGATGGGTCAGAACAATTGGTTGTAATCCTCTTTGCTATTTAATAAAGTTATTCAAGTTTTCCTCCACATTCTTTTATGTTTGATGATATATGAATTTGTGTGGTCAATATATATCTAGTCCTATATTGTTTATGGTTGTAGATCTCTGTTCTCCGATAGTATTATGCTGCTTTGATTCCATAGATGCACTTTGAAGCTGGGTAGACGAAGGAGAAGTGGCAAGGATCTGTTAAAAGGGAGTGGAACCAAGCTCAAGACTGAGGTTGGTGTCCTTCATTCCCCTCTTATCTACTTCTCATAAAGGAAAATGAAAGTAGTTTTAGTTTGTTTGTTTCTGAGATAGCTACCAGTCTTAGTGGGACTAGCAGCTCTGAGTGGACACTAAATTTCCCGATGACAAAATGCTGACTCCAATGGGGACCGAATAGATTGTTTGTTTGTCTATGTTTGTTTGTTTTATAAACTTACAGATGGAGCCTGAAGTCAAGCCAGCTAGCCTTCGAACTGCATTTGCTATGCAAGTGCAAAGTAGATCAATGCTGCTTCAGTCTATCTTTGGGTTTTGTTTATAAACTGAAAAATCGATTTGCAAACTTTCTAATTTCCCTAGTGGTGGCTCTAGTAACCTCATTGTGATTTATATTTATTGTACATCACTTGCTCGGCTTAAATCCCTAAACTGAGCTGCAAACTATGACCCGGAACCCAGTTGAATTCTCGTCCATGGACCATCACACCTTCTTCGCTTGGGAATCTGGATGCATCGCACCTCCCGTGTGCAGTAGGTGTGCTGCATCACACTTTCCCTATGTTACAGGTGCACTGATCAGACAAGACCTCTTCTGATCTCAGATTTTGGTTTCGGTGTTCACTCTTCAACTTTATTCAGGATTTTTGCTGTCTATGATCAGTATACCACTGTGGAAACTCCCTTCCTTTCCATCATTTTGCCTCCATTATGCAAAGAACTGTGAATTTTTTTATGTATTGTGTGCCATTTTCAGTTCTCTTTTACAAAGAAGTAGCATAATTGAACAGTCATCTTCTGATTTGAAAGTGTTGCAAGTGTCGTTTTCAGTCAAAGAAAAGAATTCTACTGTTCTTGACGATCGATTATATGGTTACTCTTGTATTTGATTTGAATTAGTAATTTTTCAAGTGTCGAAAGCAGTTTTCAATTCAAAATTGCAAAGGGTCATCATTATCTTCCTTTTGTTTTTGAATAGGAATTTGTTAGTACTGTTGCTTTGAAAAGATAATTCAGATTTGTACTTAGCATTCTTCTTGTCATTCACACATTAAGAAAGCTGAAAACAAATACATGCATATGCATTTGCATTTAAACTGCTTGTTGGTTTGATTTAGGACAGTGCATCTAGGGTGTGTTCTCTGCTCTATGTTGAAAGAATATCATCTCTCTTCCTTTAGTAGCTAGGATTTTCATTGCAAAAAGAAGATTAAACGATTGTTTATCATCTTAGATTGCACTTTAGGAATTATATCTACATCACGCGGTGAACCTGAAAGGAAAAATTTCTTTAGAAATATCAACTGTAAAATAAATTCAATGAACATAAAAATGCTTTGGAACCTAACGCACAACATCTACAAGTCTAGGCTAGAGACGTATTCCGGTGTCATAAAGCCTGGTAACTGTCGCTTTCACTGTTGGTTGGATGATTCCTCCTCTTTGAGATGACAAGTGCCAGTACAGACTTTTGCTCCCATGTACTGTCGAGTATATATTGGGAGACCACAATAGGCTATATCCTTTATCCATAGGAAGCCGTGTCTGCTGCCCTATCGATCACAATGCATTGAACACAGGATGCGGGAAGATTGATTGTCATACCGTAAAAAGTATTTTGTAGTTTTGCGATTGGTTTGGTAATCCCTCTGTCTAGATTTCCAGAGTAGTCTCTTTTGTTCCATCTCAGACTCCTTAAAGGAAAGGGTCCATCTGAGCACTTGTCACTTCAGGCACATTAAAAATCGAAGGCGACTAGAGTCATCTTCTATTTTTTCTCAACTCTTAAAAATTGAAAAAACAAGTTGTGTCAAAGCATCTAAAAATTTATTTTAATCAGAATAATATCACCATTCCCGCATTGATCTTAGGTTAAGAAAAATGGAGTCCACTAACCAAGGGCTTCCCCTTGGAGGGAATCCTAGTCCTTTCTCCTCTTGGGGAGATGTTGGTGCACCTCATATGGCCACATTGTCACTTCCAGGATTGACTATTGGCTTGCCAATATGGCTCTTCTCGACCTCCTTCGTTCAGAACACCGTAGTTCCTGAAAAATAGAGTCGGCAAATAGATGATACTAGAGTTACCCCCCAACCTTCTACTTCATCCGATTCTCCCTCTCCTCCTTCCTCTTCATTTGATGAAGCTGGTAAAGTGAAAAATCAAGTAACTAAGAAGGAGAAGAAAGGGAAGGAGAAGAAAGAGGAGAAGAAGAAGGAGCCAAAGGCGAAAAGGGGTAACTAGGCATCGTCTAGCGAAACTCCACACACTGCACCATCCAAGCCTAAATCTCCATGTGTTATTTGTAAAGGAGACCACTATCATCGAGATTGTCCTTGCATCGCTTGGATCTTAAGGGACCGGTCTCCTCGTTTGCACAACCCGATGTCATCAACCTCTGAAGATCATGTTGAAAGTACACCATCAACTGGTGAAAACGAAGCATTTGGACAGAAAAGGAAATGTAAATTTCCTTGTAAACTGTGTGAAGGCGATCACATCATCCACCGTTGTCCCTTCCTAGACGAAGCTAAAAGAGTTTTGGATAACCGTCTGGCTTGACTGCTACGACTTCCTCTTGGATACAAGAAACTCTTGCCGAGTCCATCGCTAGTTAAAAATATGACTGACACACCATTGTGGTCGGTCGAAGCATCTGTCATTGAAGATAAACCCGCTGAATCCATACTAGAAAAAAGTCAAAATGTTGAGGCAGCAGTCGACCCAGTCTTGTCTTCAGAAGGTCCATCTTCAAATGATACAAACACCGAAGAGAATGAGAATGACATTGTTCAAATTATTTTCGTAAACACAGACTCCGATGAACATGGGGGCAATCTACCCATTCGTTTACCGCAGGAAGGAAGTTCATCAGAGTCATATCCGGCCATCTATTCGATCCCACCTCCAAGCAACCTAGTCATTTCCTTCAATTGGAATCTACTAGGCAGACGACGTGTACCTGCTAATGTACCATTCCGAATCATTTTACAAGTTTACAAAATGATCATGGCTGGTACCATCATAGATGAAGGGGCTTCTGTGAGTATCCTTTCCTCAACTACTTGGGAAGCACTTGGTTCGCCATTGCTTCTACCTAAAATGAGAAATCTGACAGGCTTCGACAAAGGAACCAATCGACTGTTAGGGATCCTTCCCAATGTGCCCATAACATTGAGGAGGAAAATTGTTTACATGAACGCAATGGTAGTCTGAGGACTTCTAGATTATAATCTACTCCTTGGGCGTGACTATATTTATAGCATGGGAGCCATTGTCTCCTCACTCTTTAGAGTAATGTTTTTTCCGCATGAAGGTCGAGTGGTCAAGCTTGTAGACTAGCTTTCATTCCCTGGCTCACACATAGCTAATAGTCAAATGCCATCCCAAAATGGTATTTTCACGCAAGGAGTGTCTCATCAATCTCCAGTCCGTCCACCTAAAGAGCGCGAGTGATTCGGAAGGACATGACTGAAACCCAGGGGGCATGCACCCTGGTTTGTTTCAGCAGGAAAACTTTGGGTATAGGTTAGGTTTCCGTGTAGGATATATGACTAGTCTGAAACACCCGTCCATTTAGGAAAATGGGATTAGACTCGAATAAAATTCCCTCGTCAAAGTTATGTGAGTGGAGTAAACCGCACCACTCACCTTTGTCTATTTCGGTAGACATCGCCAAGGAAGCATTTTGTCTGCAACGCGGATGGAGTGCTTTCATATGGTAAACTGGAAACTCTATTTCGCTATACCTGGGGGCATGCAAACCTTTTAGCATGCAAGCGAAGAGCGACCATTTATTTTCTTAGTTTGTAGTTTCCCAACCCTTTAAACTTGTAGGATTGGTCATTCCTAGCTTTCATAATGAAAGGATCTGGAGCAAAGTTTCGAATGGTGCAAACTCCCTAAAAATTGAACCTATCGATGAGACATCCTTATTATACAACTGGCACAAGCAGTTTTTATGCGAAGTTCAATCTCATTAAAAATTAAACCTTAGCAATGATCAAGCGTTCCCCCAGAGTTTAAGCTCATTAAAAAATGAACCAATTTCCGATAAATAACCATTGTGAATGCACTATCATCAGCTTTTGAGCCCTGGTCCTATTCTTACCATCACCTCCACTCTGTTTTAGCCGATCATTCACCTCCATTTGATTATTTACCCCTTTTGAGGAATAGCTATGAAGAGTGATCATGTTAGCCATCCTTGTGACACTGTTGTGATTGGAAAATTCCAAACCTTAGCTGGAATCAACTGCTACCCGAAATTATCACTCATTCCTCAAAACACGAGTCTCCTTTAAGCTCTTTTCATCTGAATCATAAAATATGAAAAGATTGCTGAGCAATTGGCCTCTCCAGCTCGTTAAAGCTACCGGAAGTGCTATCCCTCCTCTAGATTTTAATATTTTTGGACCTGAGGGATTATTACACAAAAAGATCAAGCGCTTGTTTTGTTCGGCTCGTTAAAATTACCGAAAATTCATCCCTTTCGTATTATTTTATACTTTTTCGGACTTAAGGGATTATATGACGAAAAAGGATTGTTGGAGTTTCCTTTACGTCCCTTTCAGACTCTCTAAAATTGAAAAGGACTGAGTTATCTTTGTCGTTAAACTCGTTAAAACTGAATAGCGAAAAACTTGTCCATACAGACAAAAATGAGTTTCACTGTCGACAGGATCATTAAAACATAGCAACGGGTTTGCCTGAAGGGAAAATTATAGAACAAGCATATGTTATTCTCCTCAAGCTTAACAAAAATAAAGAGGTACTGGTCAGCAATGACTGGGGAAAAATTTGGAAGAAAACTTGAAGAAACTTTATTGCTAGCAAGTCACTCTTGAACATGACACTTTCACTCCACGTTCGAGTCGGGTAGGGTTATTCCGTTCACTGGTCATATCACCATTGGTCCATCACACCATCCATATTTGGGGTTAATGCTACCAATCCATGTCAGTGTCGCCGGTATGTTCAAGAGAAGTCGCTCAGAGAATTCACCTGTGTCTCATCCGTTGCAATACATTCACACTCCATTCTTTCATGACCGCCACCCCAAACCCTATATCAGTAGATCATTTTTACCTCCAAAAATCATTTACTCCGTTTCGTGTTGTAGATGTGGGATTCATTAAGGCCTTCCTATGACGGGTCAGTTCTTGTCGACATCAGCTCATTATCCAAGAAGTCGACTTAGGAACAACCCTTTCAGTACTTTGAAGCTTGCATGCCTCAATGGCAAGTTTCTCACTTTCAGTGACAGGTTTACATCAATGGCCTTCGATGGAAAGATTTTGCGTGGTGTTCGACACCATGTCCTTTTTCACACCACGCGAATTGTACTGTAGTACCTTGAGGGTCATCATCATTATCGGTGATTCCTCTCACACTTGTTAACATCTTACATCACTGGCTGGTAATCAGGTGATGTCTTTCCATGTTCGACTCCAAAACATCTTTCACATGGATCGACTTGTACTCCGAGTGAAGATTGGACAAGTTTGAAGACCCCGGATCTAGTTTCATCCATCTGGGCTACTATATATTTAGGAAAATAAAGACATCAAATGTACATTGTTGCTACACAGATGATCATCCGAATCAAAGGATGATGACCCTATCAGAATCATCAGTCTGCCGCACAGACGGTTGTTTATCTTATGTACATGAAAATGAATTTATAAAACTGAGCATGGGAATGCCCGCCTCAGCTAGATCATGAAAAGTATTATGAAGATAATGTATTGCATTGTATTTTATTACAGGTCGCCTTCCAAGTGGAATCAAGAACTATCAGAGAGAGGACACTAATCAAAATCCTAGAAGCTGATTCACCCCCCTGTAATCATCTATATATGGATCCCTCATCCCAGAGATCCAGAGGCTGGAATTTTGTATCTTGTAAGGAAGTGTTGTTGGTTTCTTGGTGGAATACCATAGTGTTTGATGATCTAAGCTTTTCATGAGGTGAAAGAAGGACTTTCATGCTGGACGATGACGGTGGGTCAGAACAATTGGTTGTAATCCTCTTTGCTATTCTTGATATTAATAAATCTATTCAAGTTTTCCTCCACATTCTTGTATGTTTGATGATATATGCATTTGTGTGGTTAATATATATATTGTCCTATATTGTTTATGATTGTAGATCTCTGTTCTTCGATAGTATTATGTTGTTTTGATTCCACAGGTGCTCTTTGAAGATGGGTAGACGAAGGAGAAGCGGCAAGGATCTGTCAAAAGGGAGAGGAACCGAGCAAGGAACCAAGCACAAGACTGAGGTTGGTGTCCTTAATTCCCCTCTTATCTACTTCTCATAAAGGAAAACGAAAGTAGTTTTAGTTTGTTTGTTTCTAAGATAGCTACCAGTCTTAGTGGGACTAGCAGCTCCGAGTAGAAAATAGATTTCCCGATAACATGGGTGCGACAGTTCTGTGGTTCCTGAAAGTAGAGCAGAAAATCTAGTGGTCTCTGGAAAGAAGACCATGTTGTGGCATAAAAGGCTTGAACATATTGGAGAGAAGGGCTGTCAAATACTTCATGGTAAAGGTATGGTAGAAGGTATGAGTAATATCTCTCTGGATTTTGATTTCTGTGAAAATTGTGTATATGGGAAGCATTATCAGGTGAGTTTCCCCTCTGGTGCTAAGAGGGTGAAACGGATATTAGAGCTTGTCCACAGTGATGTGTTTGGACCTATGAAGGTTCCATTACTAGGTAAGTCTATGTACTATGTATCATTCATAGATGACTTCTCAAGGAATACATGGATATATTTCCTTAAGAAGAAATCTGAAGTCTTTCACAGGTTTAAAGAATTTAAGGCTTTGGTGGAAAACCGAATAGAGAAGAAGATAAAGGTGCTGAGGACAGATAACAGTGGAGAGTTTTGCAGTAAGGAATTTGAGGAATTTTGTAAGAGTGTGGTATAGCACGGCACAAGAATACTCCATATACACCTCAGCAAAATGGAGTTGCAGAAAGAATGAACAAGACATTAATGGAAAGGGCAAGAAGCATGCTCAGTGGTGCCAGGTTAGGACATGAATTCTGGGTAGAGGTAGTGGAGACAGCATGTTACCTGGTCAATAGATCACCTTCATCAACGTTGGAGGATAAGACTCCAAAAGAGGTATGGATTGGTAAGAGACCCTCTCTTTCACATCTGAGGGTATTTGGATGCGATGCATATGTACATGTTCCAAAGGAGAAATGAACCAAGTTGGATAGTAAATCTGAAAAGTACATCTTTATTGGGTATAAGGATGGTTTAAAGGGTTATAAGCTTTGGAACCCAGTAACAAGGAAGGTTGTGTATAGCTGAGATGTGATGTTCAGAGAGGTGAAAGATGTTATTAAACATGAAGTCCAACCAAAGGAACTTGAGAAGATAGAGTTTGAGCTAAAGGACGAAGAATCAGACTCTATAACAAATGAGGAATCAGAGGATGAAAAGCCACAAACTTCGGGTGTGAGAAGATCAGTTCGAGAAAGAAGACAACCAGAACGGTATAGTCCATCTGCTTTCTGTTCAAATTTTTCTTTATCTATTACTAATGATAATTCCAAAACTATGAGAGAAGCAGTAGATTTAGAGGATGGAAAAATCTGGAAAGAGGCCATGGTTGATGAAATAGCATCTTTGCAAAAAAATGAGGCTTGGGATCTGGCGGAGTTGCCGACTGGAATGAAACCCATTGGCAGCAAATGGGTGTTCAAGAAGAAGACAAATGCAAAAGAAAAGGTGGAGAAATACAAAGATCAGTTGGTAGCAAGAGGTTATTCCCAGGTGTCGGGAATTGTATTTGGTGATATTTTTTCTCATGTTGCCAAGGTAGCTTCTATTAGATTAATTTTATATGTTGCTGCTGCTTTTGATTTTGAGGTAAAATAGATGGATGTGAAGACAACATTTCTTAATGGGGAATTGGAAGAGGAGATCTACATGAAGAAACCTGAAGTATTTGTGGTGAAGGGTAAGAAAGAACTGGTATGCAAGTTAAAGAAGTCTTTGTATGGGTTAAAATAGTCACCAAGGATGTGGTATCAGAAATTTGATACATTTATATGGGGACTTGGCTTCACTAGAAGCAAAGCAAATCACTGTGTGTATTTTAAATTAATTGGTGACTGTGTTATTTATCTGGTCTCGTATGTGGATGATATGTTGCTGGTTGGAAATGACAAAGAAATTATCTAGGATTTGAAGACCCAATTGTCCTCCAAAGTTGACATGAAATATCTTGGTACTGCAAAATATATTTTGGGCATGGAAATTAAAAGAGATCAAGCAAAGAGGAACCTCTAGTTAAACCAGAGGAAGTATGCCAAGACAATATTGCAGGGTTTTAATATGCAGGATAGTAAACCAGTGAAGGTTCCTATTCATGTGGGTGTGAAATTATCTGCTAAATAGTGTCCCAAGACACAAGAAGAGGAAGAGGATATGTCCTGTGTTCCATATGCGAGTGCAGTCAGTAGCCTGATGTATGCGATGGTTTGTACAAGACCACACATTGCACATGCAATGGGAGTATTAAGCAAGTTTATTTCAAAACCAAGGAAGGAGCATTGGACAGCAGTGAAGTGGGTTTTCAGGTATTTGCATGGCACTAGTGATTATGGTTTGTGCTACCAAGGAAGACCAGGATTGGACAGAGTTTTCAATATCTATGGCTTTGTTCATGTGGACTAGGCTAGAGATCTAGATCAGAGAACATCTATAAGTGGGTATTTGTTTAACCTATTTGGAGGTGCAGTTGGTTGGATGAGTAAGAAACAATCTGTAGTGGCACTATCAATTACAGAGGCAGAATACATGACAGCCACTCATGCAAGCAAGGAAGCAGTTTGGTTGCAGAGATTGTGTTCAAGTATGGGGTTAGTACAGGGAGATATAAGGATAGACTGTGACGGCCAAGGTGCAATTTTCTTGGTAAGGAACCCTTCTTACCATTCAAAGACAAAGCACATTAATGTTAAGTATCACTTTGTGAGGGATATCATAGAAGACAAAAAGGTGTTGCTGGTAAAGGTAGACACTTTGAAGAATGCTGCAGATGCATTGAAAAAATATGTGAGCTCTGAGAAGTTCTCTTGGTGTAGAGAAACAATGGGTGTTGCAAGGCTGGATAAATGACTAATCTCTCTTTTGGCCCCCTATGGAAAGAAAACAACAAGTGGGAAAATGTTGTGTTGTGTTATTCCTTTCACGACTAGCTTATGTAGTGAACTGAGGGGTTAGAGGGGGGACGGAGCCCCCCCTTCATTGCACTGATTATGCAGTGGAGGGGTCACAGGCGGTGCGGAAGCCCCCCCTGTTTGGGGGGTTTGAGGGGGGCGGGTATCCCCCCTCTACGGGGTCTAGGCCAATGCCCCAGGAAGTTTCTTTTTGGACCCTGTATTAGGTTGGGCAGACCTACCTATGGTTTTGTGCATGATTTTCGCACATGGTTTTGGATGCGATGGTTTTCGGTCCATGGTATTGGATGATTAAACATGTATAAATATGTATTGTAACATTGAAAGGAACATAATGAAAAATCAAGTTGGTAGTCCCGATTTTGGGATCCAGGGGAAAATCTCTGTGTATATGTGTTTTATGTGTTATGGTCATGCATTGTTTATTTTCTGTGTTTTAGAATTTGTATGCAAGTAATTTATGTACAAGGTTAAAACCTACAGAGAATTATTGGATGTGGTAGAGTAGGTCGCTCTATATTGTGTCTAACAATCCTTTATACTTTACTATATCTAATGACCCCACCACATCACTAGATGGTATTGTAAGAGCTACAAGTGTTAGTCTCCTTATATCACTCCCAAATTTATAAGATCGGTCTATCTGCCAATATTTCATCTTAGTGGCTAATCTTTGTACATATGTCTTAGTTTTAGCTAAGTATAGCCAAATGTATTAAATCTACATATCCCTTTTAATTATCACTATTGTTAGGTGATCTAGATCTAGATCATATTTTCTATTGTATCATCTCTCTACCTAATCGTATGAATTTGTATCCCCTGTGGTATCTTCTCTATACTTGGAAATTATAGAGACATTATGTCTATGATTGGCCCTATATTAATACCCTATAGTGGACCTACCATGAGCTTTTGTGTGACTAACTATGCTACCTGATCCTATTATCGTTGCAACTAGATGCACCATGGCTATAGCTAGTATCTCTCTAGTAAGAGATGGATTAGATATGTGGTAAGTGCTCAAATCATAGAATGTTTCATATCCAACTCATGTCTAAGATCGTGTACCTTGATATCTCTCTATTCTACCACAACTTCCATCATTACAAGATCACTTAACCTTGTACTAGCCTATTTCTTCGCCTCCAACTAAGTCACCCTATCTTGTAGTGTCCTAGCCACTTTCTTAGCTAGTGATTCCATATAAGCTAGCTTAAACTGTTGGGGCCTTCATTTTGAAATTTGAAGTTTTGCGAGAACCAAGATGGAGAAAAGGTGGTGGGAGAAATGGTTGAGTGGTGGAGATGATAGTTGGGGATGGAGGTAAGGAAATACATCAAATTGGCAGCTGCGGCAAGGTAGCGAGAGAAAACAAGAACAAATGAGTGGGCAAAAGGGAGGGAGGAAAGTAGTCAAGGGCAAGGGCAACCAAATAGAACTGGCAATGGGGACGACAAAAGAAAATATAAAATCAAAATATATAAATGGAAAGGGGTTGGTATCCAGCAGATTTTAGAAGTTTGGAAGAACTGGGTCTCAAGGACATGAGCAGTCGCGGAAGGGCCAGAGCTAGAGCTGGCAAGAGTTATTGGGCATCCTGTTGATTATGTCATTCCATGTATTTGATGAAAGGATTTTTTACTTATGTGTTTTGTATTGAACCTTCCTTATGTTGATGTTAATGAATGAATGAGATAGTTTGGATGTTATATTATGGTTAGGTGTATTATTCGAATTTATGGACCTGCTCAAAATTTTAATTTAAGGGCACTTTCTTGATGAATATAGTGCTTGTAATACTATGATATGGTGATGAATGATCTCTTTAAGCTATTGATGGTTGATGTTTGGATCTCCCTTGATACGCCCTCCAACCCTTCCTATCTTTGGTTGTGGCATGCCTCAGGTGAGAAAACTTACCCCTTGGGTAAGGTGAATGTCGGTGTTATCCTAGACTATATCGAAGCCTTGTTGGCCCTTTTTCTAGAACCCAAGGTCTCCTCTGTGATAAGATTTTTATGCCAACAAACGGTTCCAATGTCAGGACTAAAAATCACAAGTAGTTGTTCAAGATATGGTATCGAGGATATTTAAGAAGGAAATACGGAATTGATGGGATAATCAGGTGGATTGGTTCGTGTTAGAGCAGGCCACCCTTCGAAACTGATATACCTCTAAGATGAATGAAGAAATATTTTACTCAAAGGTTGTAAGTGATCAGTATGACATATTCTAGTGTAAATTCCTGGAGGAGTTGTACAACTGGTTACGGATACTAAAAGTAAAAAACCAATGAGAAGGACTGACATAAGTATGTCGCAAATTTGTCCCCGCAAATCTCGTAGTGCTCCAACACTTGGATAATTACCAACGAGGGCAGTATATTTTTTGTTGTATACTACCATAGCGGGGTACGTGGTTTAGCTCACAGTAGAGAGCTACCAGTCCTTCTCGAAAGCAAATGCAGTGTTCATATCAGGGTTAAGAGGAAAACTTCTAAAAGAGGTACCCCTTTGGATTAAGATGGTGATGGGGAAGGATCTAGGGGGAATTTCTCAAGGAATGGATATAGAAGGATAGCAAAGAGCTAGAGATGTCAGAGCGCAAAGGAGAGAGTTGATAGTAGAAAATTAGTAGGAAAGAGCATACAAGCATTGAAAGAGAGAGTCGAAGGACCCCACCAAGCAGGAGTGGTGTCGGAGGGTCTGAAGAAGAGAAGTAAGATGGTAAAGCACCTCAAGAAAGAGAGGGATGTCGACAGGATAGATGAAAGTCCAGTGAGTGATAGGGGCCCTCCCTCCTAGGTTGTGGGGAAGGTGCCGAGAGGAAGTGATTACAGCAATCCCATGGAAGAAATGGAAGATGAGATGTTTAATGTGAAGAGGTGATTGTTTGCGTAGAATGATACACCAGGTGAAATTCAGTAGCCGAATCCCCAATGTTCAAGTTGTGTTCACCTCGACCTTCACCTTGTTCTTTACAATAGCCCTAGTAAATTTATTGCTAAGTTATTTAAAATGAGACGTCTACAAAGTGTGCATGTTAGATATAAGATGCATCTTGGCACATCTAACAGTAGTGGGACTAACATTATTAGTAACTTGGGATTGTAAGGATCTATGCAGCCCAGAGCCCAAGGATTTGTGCTCCTAGAACATACTTGAACTAACATGGAAGGATCCTTTACTAGATAGCTTGAGTTCTTTGGTCAGGGCAACGAGGATGTGGAACAACATTAGTACATATGCAAAGCAATATGGAGAGCTCGCCAAAACCACAGACAAGGTGAAGTTGATTGAATTCTAGACTACCCTGAGGGAGAGAGCTTTAAGGTGGTTCATCAAATGGGTGGAGTTGAATTAGAATCCATCCGTAGATGACATCAAGATGAGATTTTTGCAAGAATTCAAACTACTGCTAACAGATCACCAAGGACAGTCAGAACTATCGGAGATCAAGTGGAAGGAAGGGGAGATTGTTTAGGAATTAATGTAGAGGTTCAAAGATGCAACCAGAAAGTTAAGTTATACAATAGACCCCAATCACTAGAGGGAATGGTTTATTAAGGCACTCCTACCCCTTACATGGACCTCGTTAACACAACAAAAGATAGAAACTCTCCAAGATTCTTTGGAGTAAGAAACACGCATAAAGGCTATGGTAGGGTACCCCCCATGAGTATTAATGATGAATGGGATCTAATGATCCATCGATCATGGGCCTCCAAAACAAGATCTCCATTATGATAGAGAAGGTAAAAGACTTACAATGGGTTTAGTTGGGGAGACCCAACGTATGGTGCACTCACTAGTTAATAGAGAGTCATGGAGCGACTAAATACCCAAGACTGAGAGGCACACGTAGTTTAGCATGCCTTGTAAGATCATCGTGGGTCCCGCCAATAGTAAGTGTTGTAGAAATAACATTGCTAGGAGCCTTTCCAGGGCAGAATCCACCAGACTACTTTGAGGTCTATAGAAGCTATGGACACCTACCACAACTATGTCCAATATTGTAGAAGTACACCAATGTACCCAATAAAAACTAGTGTTAGTTTTGTGCATCCACGACTCACCACACCGACCAGTGTCGAGCATTGGGTGTATTGGCAGAGTGATTGAACCGTTTGAAACTCAGGATTAATGAGACTAGACATGGAGGATGAGGAGGAGGTATGAAAGAAGGAAGAACAGGGGGTAGAGACCTAAAAGGGACACGTCGAAAGGTACTGCCCATTCCCAAGAAGGCTACGGTGCTCTTAATGCCCAGTCAATGCACATGCCAAAAAGGAATGCCCTGAGCTAATTGCGAGATGGGAAGAAAGGACCAGGAAATGGGGAACTAACTTAATCAATGCAGAGCCATAAACTGCTAACATTCTCCCACGATCGAACATAAACATAGTCACCAGGGGAGGTAAGAAGACAGGGGTCAGAGAGCATCAAACCAGCACTCAATTGTTCTGGTGGCATCCCCAAAGTGGTCATACAACCCTACACAATAGAAGAAATGCTATCAAGAAGTAGCCAAGTTATTCGAAAACTTAACAAAGTCTCAAAAGGACAAGGTGTCAGACTCAGTCATAGCTGCGAGTTCTCAGCCAATTGAAGAATGGATCAAGCTATTCCTACAAATTGTTGATAACAAACAGATGTGAGGGGAGTTGTCGAGGAGTCTAAAAGAAGTATTACAAGAACAATAAGCAAGAGAAGGAGTAATCTCACCAAATCTTCCTGAAAGACATAAGAGGAGAGTATGGAGGAACAAGAAAAGGACCGGTAGGGAATTCTGAATCGATGCTCAAGTTGCGGGTTTTCAGATTAAAGATATAATGCTAGATCTAGGGTCAAATGTTAACATCCTACCCAGAAAAACAAGGGAAGCATTTGGGAATCCCCAATTGAAGTACTCATGAATTCATCTATAGATGGAAAACCAATACTGCATCTTACCCATCAATAGGCTAGAAGATGTCGAGGTAGATGTGGCAGGGGTAATGACAAACGTTGAATTTGAAGTGATAGACATAATGGGCGACAAATATGCCTAACCATCACTTCTTGGTATTGTATAGGCATACATAAACTATGCCATCATTGACCTTAAAAAGGAGTTTATGATTTTTTAGGTAAAAGAGATGCGGGTAGTACAACCACTAGATCCATACCAAGGGCGAAGATTCACTAAACCTGTAGATGATCGAGATGAGCCTGGAATGCTAGATCAGTTGTACTAGCTAACTATAGGAAAAAGAGAAGATTACATCAATCCCACGACAGGAGAATGAGTCAGTTGGAGAAGCATACAGAGCTCAGAAGTCGGCTCAGAAGTTGCCTGGGATGCTTAGCAACAAGGAGGATATGAGGTTGATACTAGACGCTATGCAAATATATGTCGATTGAACTGGATTGGAATAGGGGTAAGTAATTATCTAACCTTCCATGGAATAGAATCAGTAGACGTTTTTCTGAATAAATTTGAGAGAACTACCAGGGAAAGCCATAAGGTCTCATTGTTGGACATTGCATCGCAAGCCACCCTAGCATGATGGTGGGGAGCACATCACAACACCCTTCATGACTGGGATAAGATCAAGCAAGTCATGAGGGAAAGGTTTAGGAAAGAAGGAGATTGTGTGCAGGAGATTGTGAAGTATAGGGGGAACTCTAATCCAGAGAAACATCTACATAGCTACACAGAGAGATGGAGAAAGGAGTGAGTCCAAAAGTATTTATGGGTACACATGTTCATAAATACCTTGGCTACAATTCCCCAAGAATGGTATTTATAGGAAGAACTTCGAAGGAAGACCAAAGACTGGGACACTACAACTAAACAATTCAGTAGTAGTTTCTCATACAGAGACAATGAATGGAGATTGACTGAAGCCCTGCATGCCATAAAAATAATTATTTTCACTTCAGGATAGTTGTTAGAAGGGTGCATCGATGAGAGATTCTTACAATACTTCTACAAATAAGGGTATCTAGAGTTCATGGCTTGTGTAAAAGTTAACTCAAAGCCAAAGGAGGATAACCTGGAAGGACTCATGCACCTGACGTTTCAAGAAACTAAAGGAGAATGGGACATGCAAGAGGGAGTTGCAACAGAAACCCCTTACTTGTTGACAATAAAGATATGGAAGAAAAACATTGGCTCAGAAGATAGACCTAATATGGCATCCATTAGGGATTATTGGGATGAGAAAACAAATAATGAAATTTTTTATTTTCTATGTGAGTATGAGAACTTATTCCCAGCTTTGGTCATTGATTTGAAATGAATAAAAGGGTACATTGGGGAAATGAAGATTATTCTTAAGCCAGATGCACGACCAATAAAACATAGACCATACATGCTCAACCCAAGGGTAAAAGAGAAGGTCAATAAGGAGATTGCTAATATGTTAGAAGTAGAACTTATATTCCCATTAGATAAGGCAAAATGGATCAGCCCCATTGTAATACAAAATAAGAATGATGCCACATAAATCAGGGACTGCGTAGATTACAGGAGCCTAAGCAATGCATGTGTAAATGAGCCATTCCTGACACCTTTTAGCAATGAGGTCTTGGATAACGTTTTAGAGAATGAAACATACTCCTTCACTAATGGGTTCTTAGGATACCATCAAGTCCACATAGTACAAGAATATAAGAAGAAACAATGTTCACCACATAATGGTGGTCTTACACATATCATGTCTTGTCATTCGGTCTGAAGAATGTCCATGTTTTTTTCTGCCAGATTGTCATAGCTTCCTTCAAGGACTACATCCACTGATTCCTAGAAGTATACATGGATGATTGGACATTCTATAGATTTTTGAAGAAGCATACCAGCCTACCTCGAGTGATGTTTGATCGATGCAGACAACTACAAATCTATTTAAAACTGAAGAAACTCATCTTTGCAGTTCCATTTGTAAGATTGCTAGGCCATATCATTTTCAAGGATGGTGTTTCCATGGACCCCACAAAGGTTGCAGAAATCGTAAATATGGACCCACCAACCAACGTAAAGCAATTATGATTAGCACTGGGCCATGCAGGATATTACCGTTGATTTATCAACAACTATGCATCCATTATTGTTCCCATGGAGAGGCTACTAAAAAAAATGGAAGCATTCAACTAGATGGAGGCCTATCAAATAGTGCTAAACATGCTAAAGGAAAAGTTGTTGAGCGCTCCCATGTTTGTATGTCTATATTGGAGTAAACAATTCCATGTACACATTGATGTATTAGGAATTGCATTAGGGGCAGTACTGGTGCAACCAGGAGAAGGGAACTTAGATCACACAACCCACTTAGCTAGTCGGAAGTTATCAACTGTAGAAAATAACTATACCACAATGGGAAGAGAAGCATTAGCCATGGTATACTCATTACAAATGTTAGGTCCCTATAATACTAGTGATTACCCCATTACTATTGTAGTTGTATCCCTTATTAATATTGTTGTGCCACTATTGTCCCCATATTTTTATTACTGTGGCCCATAGAATCCCTCTATTGTTATTTTTGTGGCTTTATATTATTATGGTTAGGTTGGCTAGGTTATATTGTGACTCCTTAGACTCCTATATATAGAAAGGAGGTTTTGTCATTTGAATCATCCAAGAATTGTTCATTTGTGTAATGTAAAGGAGGTTGCCCCCTTGAAGAGGCTGAATTCTAAGGCGTTGATCTCTCTTTTCTATTTTTTTGTGAGCTGGTTTCATAACATTTGGTATTAGAGCTTTCTATTCTAGGGTTTCACTGCTCCAAATAGGTCATCGTGGCATTTTTTCTATAACTTTTTTTCTGTGACATTTTAGAAGCTAAAAAAAACACATTTTAGAAGAGATCGCATTGAACCTCGGGTCTGAATTTTAGAACTTTTCACACTATATTTATGGAGATATGATCTGAGGAAGTTGGTCTTTCTGCACACTCCTGAATTACATTCCAAACAAGTAACCTTGGGAAAATCGTCATAACTATCTCTCTCAGCATCGGATTGAAATTTCGTAAGAAGGTATAGAAAGAGGACGAACTGTAGTTTCTTGTATATATTTTTCAGAGCCAAATGTCGAAGCAGCGACTCGTGGCACATTGTACAAGTTCGCTCTACTGAACTAGTCTATAATGATTCGGGTCACTGTGGCAGATTTCACATAACTCTTCCTTGGAGAATCCAATTTGGATCAGATTGGTGGCATTGGAAAGAGGACACAGAGGGCTACTGCAGGTCAAAATTTTAGAACTGGATGATCTGAAAGTACAGAGATACATTAGAGGCAATATCGAGCTCTTACAAAGTGAAAAACGGTGTGTAGATTCTTTTAAATTTTTGCTTAAGAATGGTTTGAAAATTTATTTTGAAGGAATTCAAAGGGATAGTAGAGCATTATTATCGGTAACTGATGCCCCGAGGAAAGAAAATGCAAACACCTAGTAAGCAACCTGAAAGCTCTAGCATGACTCATGAAGAAGAGGAAGAAATGCTACATGATATATCAAAATTACAAGAACAAGTGCAACAAGTGTCACTTGCACAAAAAGCAACAGAATCTAAGATGGATGGTTTAAGGAAAGATGTAGAAGCTAAGATGGATGGTTTAAAGAAATGTGTAGAAACTAAGATTGATTGTTTAAAGAAAGGCGTAGAAGCTAAGACGGATGGCATGGAAGCTAAGATGAATGGCATGGACGCTAAAATTGATGGCATGGATGATAATATGGAAGAATTGAAGATAAATATGAAAAAGTTGCTACAAGAAATGGTCACTAATGGTGAAAGGGTACTAAAGGAAACTCATGATGAGAACAAAAGAAATGTTAATCATGATTCCATAGACTCTAATCTTGGATCGAAGACCCACCATATTCCAAAAATCAATATGAGGAAGGTTTATGGCAAGGATCCTGTAACATCGATATTACAGATGGATCAATTTTTCGATCTCAATAATGTGCAAAACACTCAAAAGGTACGTATTGTAACTTTATATTTGGAACCAAATCAATTTGTATGGTATTAATGGCTTTGCTCTCATAAACAAATTATCACTTGAGCAATTTTTACGGAAGAATTAACAGCACATTATGAGGACACAAAAAGCAACACTTTTTTTAGCCAATTGATAAGTCTCAAACAAAAGGGTTCAATAATGGAGCACCTTGAGGAGTTCCAAAAATTGAACATAAGGGTAAAAAATATTGCAAAGGACCATAGGATTGATGTGTTCATAGGGACTTTAAAGGATAATATCCAACATGATGTTCACCTTTGGGAACTTGATTCATTAGAGAAGGCATTCAGGTTAGCAAGAAAAATGGAAAGCAAAATTATGGCAACCAGGAAGCATACCAGTCACAACTATAAAGATGGAAGTGTTGTCACCCCCAGCATTCCACAACCTATAAGTTTGAAACCACAACAATTGGAAGAAAAAAGAGCAAAAGGGCTTTGTTACAGTTGTGATAGCAAATACACTAAAGGTCATAAGTGTGCTGAAAAGAAATTATTCTACATAGATTGTGAAGAGGAAGAAGAAAAAGAGCAAGAAAGGTCAAAAGAAGAGGATATACTCCAGGAAAAAAGCCTAGATAAAGAAGAAATGAATCCTACCATATCTTGTAATGCATTGGCTGGAATTACCACTCCTCAAACCATCAATATAGAAGGACAAATCAAGAAGAAAAAGGTAATAGTGTTGATTGATTCAGGAAGCACCCACAATTTTATTCATTGTAAGGTAGCAAAAGAATTGAATTGCTTCCTATATCCAGCACTAGAGTGTCAAGTGGTTATTGTAAATGGAGGAACATAAATTGCTATGGAAAGTGCCATAATATCAAGCTATCCATGGGAGAATATGTATTGACTAGCCCAATGCTTTCCATTCCAATGGGAGGTGTTGATGTTGTACTAGGAGTCCAATGGCTACAATCCTTGGGTACAATAGCTTTTAATTTTCAAGAACTTTTCATGAAATCTTCTACGGAAGGAAAGGAATTTGAATTAAGGGGTATTGCAGGGAAACCAGGAAAGATAATCAACTCTAATGGTATGACAAAGCTTCAAAAAAGGAACAAAGAGGTGTAATTGCACAATTATGTTCACTAGATGTTTCCACATTGGAATCATCTATTTCTCCAAATCTCCAAAAAGTATTGGACAATCATTCCAAGGTATTTGAGACTCCCAAAGTTCTTCCACCTATTTTTGATCATGATCATGCTATTCATCTGATTCCAGGAAGTGTTGCTCCAAACATCAAGCCGTACAGATATCCTTATGCCCAAAAGAGTAAAATTGAACGTATGGTTGCAGAAATGCTAGAGGCTAGTATAATTCAACCTATTCAAAGTTCTTTCTCTGCTCCAGGAGTATTGGTGCAGAAGAAGGATGGATCATGGCGCATGTGTCTGGATTATAGGGAGCTTAGCAAGCTCACTATTAAATATAAGTTTCCCATTCTTGTCATTGATGAATTACTGGATGAATTGCATGGATCAATTTACTTCACCAAGTTGGATATTCGTTCAGGATATCATCAAATTAGAATGAACACTGAAGACATTCCAAAAACAAAATTTAGAACTCATGACGGTCATTATGAATTTTTGGTCATGCCTTTGGCCTTACCAATGCACCTTCTACATTTCAAGGTTTGAGGAATTCCATTTTCAAACCCTTCCTTAGAAAATTTGTGTTAGTATTTTCGAATGATATACTAATCTACAGCATGTCTTGGAAGGATCATGTTGAACATGTTGATAGGGTGCTACAACTATTGGAGGAGAAACAATTATATGCAAAAAGATCCAAATGTTTCTTTGGAGTACAAGAGGTGGAAAATCTAGGTCATATTGTATCTCATGAAGGAGTTAAGGTAGACACTAGCAAAATTAAAGCCATTAAGGAATGGAAAATCCCCACATCCATAAAGCATCTGCGAGGATTTCTTGAGTTGACAGGGTATTATCGCAAGTTTGTTAAGAATTATGGGAGAATAGCAGCACCTCTAACAACATTATTGAAGAAAGATGCATTTTCATGGACTCCAGAAGCAACAAAGCCCTTCGAACATCTTAATGAGGCAATGTGCCAAGCACCGGTCTTAGCTACACCAGACTTAACAAAAACCTTTATTGTGGAATGTGATGCTACAGGAAACGGAATTGGTGTTGTTTTAATGCAAGATGAAAGACCCATTTCTTTTGAAAGTCGTCCAATCAAGGGAAAGTTTTTACAGAAAGCTATTTATGAGAAGGAAATGTTGGCAATACTACATGCACTTAAGAAATGGTGACCCTACCTAATGGGAAGACACTTCAAGGTAAAAACGGATCATGATAGCCTTAAATACTTTTTAGAACAAAGATTATCCTCTGAAGAGTAACAAAAGTGGGTCATAAAGATGTTGGGTTATGAATTTGAAATCATCTACAAAAAAGGGAAGCAAAATGTGGTTGCAGATGCACTCTCGAGAAAGGATGAGGATGTGGAAGTATTGTTGTGCACCATTTCTATTATCCAACCAGATTGGATAAATGAAGCAAGGGAGGAACAGAAGAATGATGAAGAAGTGTGGGCACTTATTCGAAAGTTACAACAAGATTCTAGTACATATGATACATTTAGCTGGAAAAATGATTCTTTATGATACAAAGATCTCTTATACCTCTGTAAGAATTCACAACTCAAACAAAAGATTCTTATGGAATTGCATACTTCTCCCTTAGGAGGGCACTCAAGATTTTTAAAAACTTACCAGAGGGTTAAGAAGGAATTTTTTTGGGATGGCCTTAAATCGGATATTCAAAAGTTTGTGGCAAAATGTTTGGTTTGCCAACAAAATAAAGTTGAAACAATTAAGACGTTGGGTTTATTACAACCTTTATCCATTCCAAGCCAATGTTGGGAGGAGGTTTCAATGGATTTTATCACAAGTTTACCCAAGTCTGAGGGAAAGAGTGTCATCATGGTGGTAGTTGACAGGCTTACCAAGTATGCACACTTTTGTGCATTATCACATCCATTTAAAGCCAGTACAGTTTCTACTGCATTTATGGAAACAATTCAAAAGCTACATGGAAACCCAAAGATTATTGTAAGTGACAGAGATCCCATTTTCACTGGAAATTTTTGGACAGAATTATTTTCTTGTCTTGGTACTCAGTTAGCTCATAGCTCATCTTATCATCCTCAATCTGTTGGGAAAACTGAGATAGTAAACAAATGTTTGGAAGGATATCTTCATTGCTTTGTATCTGATAAACAGACACAATGGGTCAAATGGATTCCTCTGGCTAAATGGTGGTATAACACTTCCTTCCATACAGCAAAAAAAATGACCCCTTTTATGGCACTTTATGGATATCAGCCACCATCCATCACATCATATTTAAGAGAAAATTCTAAGGCTCAAGCAATGGAACATCACATCTAAAATCAACAACAAGTCCTCCAACTCTTAAAGGATAACCTCGCGTTGGCACAGAATAGAATGAAACAACAGGCAGATCAACATCTCAGTGAAAGAAGCTTTGATGTAGGTTATTTGGTATTCCTACAGCTACAACCATATAAGAAAATGTCCCTAAAGTAAGCTAAAAAGGATAATAAATTATCACCAAAGTATTATGGTCCGTACAAGGTGTTGCAAAAGATTGGTACTGTGGCATACAAATTGGAGCTTCTTGCAGCGTCTCGAGTGCACCCAGTTTTCTGTGTTTCATGTTTAAAGAAGGTTATAGGCGACAAGCTCCCCGTTCAAACAATATTGCCAGAACTTGACGAGGAAGGAGAAATTATATTGGAACTGGAAACAATCACAAAAACAAGAACTTGACAACTACAAAATCGATCAATTTCGGAGTATCTCATCAAGTGGAAGAACTTATCCGCTGAAGATTCCACATTTGAGGATGAGAATTTTATACAGAAGCATCCAGAACTACTCAAGGGTTGAGGACAACACTTTTTTGAAGGAGAGGGGCATGTTAGGTCCCTATAATACTAGTGATTACCCCATTACTATTGTAGTTGTATCCCTTATTAATATTGTTGTGCCCCTATTGTCCCCATATTTTTATTACTGTGCCCCATAGAATCCCTCTATTGTTATTTTTGTGGCTTTATATTATTATGGATAGGTCGGCTGGGTTATATTGTGACTCCTTAGACTCCTATATATAGAAAGGAGGTTTTGTCATTTGAATCATCCAAGAATTGTTCATTTGTGTAATGTAAAGGAGGTTGCCCCCTCGAAGAGGCTGAATTCTAAGGTGTTGATCTCTCTTTTCTATCTTTTTGTGAGCTAGTTTCATAACGTTCAGGCACTATCTACTGGGAGCTCCATTCAAGTTCTTCACTGACCATTTAGCTTTGAAATATCTCGTTAATAAGCCATTCATGGAAGGAAGAATTTGTAGATAGTTGTTTTTGTTCGAAGATTTCATGTTTGAATTTGTTATCAAACTGGGAAGATTAAATGTGGGGCCATACCACCTTTGAATATTGGAATCAGGTAAGAATGAAGGGAAATGGATGAGCAACTATTATATGCTGACTTGTTCTCCATAGAGGCTATACCAAATTACTTGGAGGAGATCGTTGCTTTCTTGGCAATAGGGAAGTGCCTGGAAGGATACACAACAATGCAGAAAAGGAACCTAGTAGTAGGAGCACTAGACTATCATCTAATTGTGGAACATCTATACAAGCTAGGACTTAATCAAGTCTTATGATGGTGTCTCCTTCAGCATGAAAGGCACAAGGTGCTATGCGAATGCCATGCTGGGGTTGCGGGGTGGCATGTCGGCGGAAAGGCTATCGCAAGGAAAGTCCTACATGAAGATTTGTGGTGGTCCACCCTCCAAAAGGACGCTAAGGAATATGCAAAGGGATGTGATATTTGTTAGAATGTTGTCAAAACATCACATTGGCATGAATTATCTTTGAATCTATTACACATAGTATATATTTTTGAAAAACAGGTAGTAGACTTCATCAGTCCGATTACACCACCAACAGATCATTCACATGTAAGATTCATTATCACAGCTACATAGTACCTCACTCGGTGGGTAGAGGCAACACCGATAAAGGACTGTATAGCTAATATAGCTGCAAGGTTCATCTTTGAAAACATAATATCCAAGTTCAGGTGTCCGAAGAACCTAATCAACGATCAAGGGACTCACTTCATAAGCAAAACAGTTGTGTCTTTATTGAATAATTTCTTGGTCCAACATCATAAGACTTTCCCTTACCATCCTCAGGCTAATGGAACGGTCGAGGATTTCAAAAAGATACTTTAGAATGGGCTAACAAATATTGTTTCAGCAAGTTGAGATGAATAGGATGAGCACGTGCTAGCCGCGTTGTCGGCATACAAGACAACAATCAATAGGTCACACAAACAAACACCCTTCCAATTGGTGTACGAGTGAGAAGCAGTAGTATGAGTGGTGTTTATTGTACCAAGAATATTCATTTCTTAGGCTACTAGAATGAGAGATGATGCCTCCTTACAAAAGAGGTTGGAGGAGCTAATGGAGTTAGATGAATCAAGGTTTTTAGCTGAATTCCACCAATTAGTTGAGCAACAGAGATAAAAGGCTTGCCATGATAGGAACATTAAAAAAATGGCTTTTATAGTTGGAGATCATGTTTTATTATGTGAAAACAAATTTTAGAAGTTCCCGGGCAAGTTGCAAATGCAATAGTTGGACACATTTATAGTTGCGGAGATCAAGTCATCTGGTGTGGTGAAGCTAGTGCAACTAGCTAAAATATTATTACCAAGATGGGTGAATGGTGCATGCCTAAAACCTTTCCACAAGTCCAAAGTCATATCATCAAATTGAAAGGGTCTCAGAAATGGGCCCATAGATAGGTTTAGAGTCAATAACATAGCCAACTTCATATTGAGTCACATTTTCATTCCTCTTCTAGCAAATAAATAACGAATGTCAGTTCGGTGGAGGCATCAATTCATGACACCACAACCCACTTGTGGTCGGGGTAGGTGGTCAGACGCTTTATGAGTCTTATCTGTTGTACTTTAAGTATTTTCCATAATAAGAAGGAAATAGTACACCTATTAGATAAATTTCCATAAGACCTTTTCCTCTTATGGAAAAAATTAACCAATAAGTGTTTAACATTATGGAAACTTTGTTACCCATATGCTCCACTTTGTCCTTTCTCGTGCTACGTCATCTGAGTTAGGTCTAGGTCAGCTGATGACAGAGTAACATGATTGATTCTGCATAGGGAAAGTTTTACTTACTTACCAAGTCTAGATAGAAATGTCGTGTTGAAGATGGCCTACTTAATCTCCATGGCTACATAGGAAGTTCCAAAGTTTCAAACACAGGTGGTAGAAGAGCGTAAATTTCAGTCTGAGCATCATCAGCGGCAGAAGCAAAACTATCAATCTCCAGTAACCATAATCTATACTAGGTTCTACAAAATGACAAAGGGCATCATATCAGTCCCTAAGGAAAAATTGGATGAATGAATTGCAGTTATCGAAAATCTATATGGAAAGTATGATAACGTGATGGTAGCGGATAACAATCTTTCCAACTATTTCCAATTCCCATCCTTAAAATGACAATTCTACATAGAGGAGGTTCCCGAGGGGGATGGTACCAAGGTCAGAAGAGTTAAATCTACATTAAAGGGCTTTCAACGGTCCACATTGACCAACCTCAGAATTTTACCAGTTTTTAGGATGCAATTGGCTGCAATGAAGTGTACCAAGCTCCTTGTAAGTAGGATGCATGGCAGGTCGTTGTGGCTAGATAAGGAAATGCAATTCATATAAATGACATCTAACACTTAACATGACTCTCGATGATAGGGAATGGATCTTTTTCCGCATTCGAGGCAGGAGGTTAAAACCAAGCACGGAGGCTGTTGGTGTCCAAGTATGAATCATGCAATTCACCCAAACCACATTTAATTGCCAACCAATGTCTCTACAATTTATTTCAAGACTATCATGCACTGTATGTGGAGGCCACAATTTCCCTACCCATAAGTGAACATTAACTATAAATTCATCAATGTGTAACCGCAAGCAATATTGTAACAATAAATAAGAGTAACAATATGTAATAAGTGTAACAGAAATTACGACTAACAAAAATAAGGACTCACAACAACACACTGATAAACATTCACAACAACAATAAACTTACAGAAATAAACCTGACATGCATCTAATCCAGTAGCAACTGGTCAAGAGATCGAGCCCAACTACTTGATTAGGGCTATGGTGAGACCAAGGAATTACGATATGCTCAGAAGATGAATTTGTCATTAATAAAAGAAATAGTACAACTATGTTGTTACAAAATCAAAGTTAGAGTATTCTCTTGCAAACTTTACACCTCTTAACAATGTTGGCTTTCGCAGACGCAACCCTACTTTATACAAAATTACTATCAATGATACATCTCCTATAATTATGGCACAGTCTACCCTTAATTTGATGGTGGTTTCCAGAATGAAACATAATGTTAAAAGATAGCAGTGTGTCAATTGAAGAGCGAATTCACCATTTCATCCAATATTCATGAATAGCGCTATCAGTTTATAGCATCGTTCATTAAATCATGGTCCTGGTCATTCTCCCTTTAATCTACAAAAATAACTGAATTATCAAGTCTCTTTGGTAATAATCCCCTATGACTATGCTTCATTAACCAATAATCCATAGAGACATGACAAGAGGTATACCTGTGCACTTTAAGATATCGATTAACCACTATTGGCATGAAATGGATAAAACAATAGGGTAAAAATAGTGAGTAAAAGTATGCAAGTATAGCCACCAACAACTCCCCCCAACTGGCCTTACCGCATGTCCTCATGCAATGCATCGCCTACACAAGTCTATGTTCGAGCTGTGATGGTCAGCCTGAAGCTATGCACGATTTTATTTTGTAGACATATTTGTCCCTTGAGGCTTATAGCCATCTGTTTAGATGAATTCCTTCCACCAATCTTCACTTATGTCATAAGCTGGAGTGTACTGATTAGCTGGCAGCCAAATGATGGAAAATCAAATCCTCAAACCCATCCATCTGACCCCATGAAGTCAAATCCACGCAATGTATCGGGGTACCCTATTTAGAGCTCGAGCGAATTGGGGGCCTCAAAAGGCTCACATATCTTGATAGCTGATGATGAAAGCATCCACCTTTTTTGGAAGTTGTCTCGGGCCTCCTCCTAACAAGTGAAGATCAATTCTTTTCATATATCATCACACCATTTCTGACTTGCCAAAATCTGTTGTTTCTGTCCTTCCATTCCCAAAAGGGTTCAATGTATGTTATAAACATTCACAAACTGACAATTCTCCATCCTCTTGACAGGTGGACTATTTATCTGACTTTCTTAAAAAAGTATCAAAATCCTTTTTCCATTTAATCTCGTTGGGAGTGTAGGAGGTAAAAGCTCCGAGTTTAATATCTCCCACATATGGCACTGGGTTAAATGATTGATCACTACTCAGGAAGTGGTCATGCATATACAATTCACACATCAAAAGTTGATCCAAATAATTGTGCAATCTCATGATGCATAAAAATGACATTGAATCTTCTATGTCATGACTAAGCTCTTGACACATGCTCTCTAAATAAAAGAATATATATTGTTCATGGAGGAACAAGTCATATCTACGAACAGGGGGATGGTAAGAAATTACCTGTTGAGCCAAGGTAAACATTTCTTCCTTATCGACCTTTAGTAGCTTCACATTTTCTTCCATCCCCTCAATTTTCTTCTGCTACTTCTACAACTTTATTTTTTCCTTTTCTAGTTGTTCTCTATAACCAAAAACTATTTTCACAACTTGCTCGCGAGTTTTCCTTATTCCTTCCCAGTGTTCCTCTACAAGAATGGACCCTTGTTGAAAGAGAGATGTTGTAGCTTGCCACTTCTGAATCTTTGCAGACATGACAAACTCTTGTGCCTCAATCATATGCAAGAATGATTATGTTTGTGTAGCTGTTGAAGTCGTTGGCCTATCTTCAGTCTGTGTTGCCACTGAAACAGTTTCAGTTCGGGGCTCTGAATTATTTTTCTTATGCTTTCTCACTTTTCTTTGTAGGTACCACATCCGTTTCCTCAATTTCATGACCTCCATTTTCAGGTGCATATTCTCTCTAAATTGTTCCTGATATCATTCCTTAAGAGGGGGCCTCCTTCTCACACATTGCTCAATGTATTCTTGTTTCACAGCTATGTCTTCCACAAATGTCGCAGCTAGTCCAGGACCTAACAGATTGACGTTAATGAAATCGTTAATTGACTCTTGTTTGACTCGTATTTCCTTTGTTTATTTCTCAACCCGGGGAACAGTCCTGCCATCTATTTCTTTATATCACAAGACCTCTACATCTTCCCTCTGCACTTCTGGATTCACTGTAGGGTCTTGTGTATTAGTTTCTTTGACACCCTTCTCTTGTAATTTCTCTGCTCCTCGACCATCCTCCTCCACTTATGTGGGAGAAGTTCCTAACTGTTGCGGGTTGGTTTCATCTACAACAATACTCTCCATCTTCTTAGAAGTATTCTCTAACCCTTGCGAGTTGGTTTGATCAACAACATCTTCCTCCATTGACCCATGAATAGTTTTTTCCCCTTGTGGGTAATTCTATTTGGCAACATCCTTTTCCATTGGCTTAGGAGTAGTTTCTATAGGAGTAACACCGACCAAAGTTTATTTATTTTTCTTTTCAGTCGGCATTGTTTCTTATGTGATAGTTCTGACCTCTAGTCCTTCAATATGCTTGATTCTTTCACTAATCGACACTATTTTTTGAATGACTGTATCGCTAATGGTAACCTTAGCTTTACCAATAAATTTTAGAATCGAAGGAGAAGCTTATTCTTTCTCCATATGTCTCAACAAACGAGTTTTCCTTACCCCTCTTGGAAAGGATGCAAGAAAAGGAGAATGAGTAATGATTTCATCATTTTTTGTTCTCTCAATTCCTATTGACATGGGACCTCCTTCCTCTTCTTTTATATCCACAATTTTTTCTATGCTCCCCTTTTCTCTTGTTTCTTATGCTTTTTCCAAAATGGTCCTTTTGCCCAGTACCTAATACTATTTCTTGTGGAGTGGTATCAGCTTCGGCCCCTATTTCCCCAAAGGTTCCATAGTCAATTGAATAGGTGGTGCTCATTCTTGTGTGACAACATGACCTACATTTCCAATCATAGGTTTTTCAACTGTTTGGACAGGCGGTGTTGGTTCTTGTGTAACAACACTACCTACATCCTCAACCAAGAGTTTTTCAATTGTTTGTACAGGTGGTACTGGTTCTTGTGTGGCAGTACCACCTACATTCTCAGTCACAGATTCTTCAATTATTTGGACAGGTGATGCTGGTTTTTTAACCGCACTCTTGGGTGGTGAATTTTATCATTGATTGTAATTCAATGCTGGTTGTTTTAGAACAACATTGACTGCACTCTCTTCTACCTCCATTACATCCATCTCTGTTGGGCCAACATACAACATTGGAACATCATCGTATGTGGCCTCTTCTTCCATTTCTACATCTTCTACCTCTTCTACTGCATGTAGCAGGCCCACAAGTTCTTCCTTCGCCAATTTGGTGAATTGTGACTAGGCCACAGAGGTCTGAGATAGAGCATACATCACCAATAATCTCACCAACCCATGTTTGATAAGAACTTCTAATGGTTTTCAAGACCAATGGGAAGATTGCACCTTTAAGTGTAGGCTGCCCCATAGCAAGTATGCCACGTTCAAAGCATGACCTTGTGCATGCCGAAACCAAAGGCATGCAAGAAGTTTGAAGTGATATTTAAATAATGTAGATAAATGGCCTTCCCAGGTAACATACCTCATTACAAAATATGCCACCTCATCCCATAGATATGGCACTGATTTACGATCATACCCTCTTCCTTTTTGAACCATTGTCTCCCCAGCCTGTAAAAATAACTTTGGAAACTTCGGGAGAGGTGACTTCCAAGAGAACGATTTATGACCTCTTTGCTATAATCCACTACCAATTGAAATAGCTTCCTTTGTGATAGAAACATCCAATCCATGAACTCTAGAGTGATTTCCTTCCAATTTTAAAGCAAATTCCACTATCATGGCTTCATCAGATCCTTCTATTCTATCAAAATATGCATGCCACCCTACATTTGAGAAAACTTTCTAAACATATGCATTGTGTCGAACCTGCTCTGTATTTTTTGGCTCATGTCTCACGGCCTGTCCACCCATTCTACAATGGCTTGTAACAACACTATAGAGTAACAACAGACCATCAGGAATGAGTGCTAGCAGGTAGATTTGTAGTGAGAGCTTTTGACAGGGATGGAGTGTAGTGAAAGTTTGTGATGAGGATGGAGTGCAGCGAGAGTAAAAATCGAAAGGATAACGATGAAGATATGGAAACATCACGACGAATAATGGATAATAATGGTAATTATTTCATAACATTGAAAAGGATTGTCCATTAGTACAAGAGTACTAAACTCAAGTCACAATGCATATGGACATCATGCAAAATATGGTCGAGAATCGTGCTTAGCACAAGGTTTAATGAAAGTAATAATGAGCCATCATTGTAGTACCTCCACCCAAATAAATGGATGACTGTCTGCAGTCATGTTCAGTCATTTCACATGAATTATTTAATCAAATCCATAAAGTCAATCAGGGACATACCTGGGAACCTTACCTTGACTAAGTAACAGCAGAGGGCAAGTAACAACATCAGGGGAGTAACAACACCTGAGGAGTAACATCACCACTTGAACACTTAGTCGAAATGGCAATGTAGTAATAGTACCAGTGGAGTAACAACATCGTGGGAGTAATAATACCGAAATACTTGGATGAAATCGCGATAGAGTAATAGCACCGACGAAGTCACAACATCAGAATACTTAGGCAAAATTGTCATTGCCATGGAGTAAAAACACCAACGGAGTAACAACAATGAAGGAGTAATGGAACCAATGAAGTACTTAGTCAAGATTACCATGGTCAAAGTAACAACAGTGGAGGAGTAACAACACCAATGAATTACTTAGACGAAATTGCAATCATCAAAGTAACAACACCGAAGCAGTAACAACACCAATGAGTTACCTATAAGAAAAATCTTGATAGAGTAGTAACATCATTATGTATATATATATATATATATATAAATTTACGGGTGCAGTGGAGGAATTCCCTACATTAATAACTTTAAAACCATATTTATAAGAGAGGTATTTGATAAAGGAGTCTCTTGAAGGTGGGTGGTGATATAATCTGAGGTGATGTCCAATCATGACCAAAGGAGTATGTGCCTCATCAAATGTGATAAGTCTAACAATACAATTATCAAACACCGTATCAACTTTATATGGTCCCATCCACCTAGAGCAGAGTTTTCCTTTAAAATCCTTGAACTGAGAATCATTGAGTAATTCCAAATCCCCTCTATAAAGACTTTTTTATTAATGAATTTATCATGCCACTTAGTTCATTGCTTTTGAATTGTAGTGGTGTTTTGTATAGCTACCAGATCAATTTCATCGAACTCATTCAGCTATTCCATCTAGTGTTTCTGGGCTTCTGAAATATCTAAACATACTTCGATGTTTGTCCTGAGCATCTTAATTTTTAATTCCACTAGAAACAAACGGGATTTCCCATAGGCAATCTCACATGGGTAAAACCCTGTTATGTTCTGCATTCTGTTCTATACACCCATAGTGCCTCTGAAAGTTTTTCAGCCCAATCTTGATGATGGTTTGCAACAGATTTTGTAAGAATATTATCTAGTACCTTGTTTGTGCTCTCGACTTGACCATTTTCCTGAGGGGGATATGGAGATGTTACCTTATGCTTGAGTCCATATTTATTCATGAGTCCTAATATCATATGTGATGTAAACTGTGCCCCTCCATCTGAAACTATTTCTCTAGGAGCTTTGTACTATGCAATAATTTCTTCAAATAAAAATTCCAAGACAACCCATTATGTTTCTTTCGTAATAGCCTTGGCCTCTACCCACTTTGTCATGTAATCTATGCAAATTAGAATGTGAACTTTATGTTGTGAAGGCAGATTAAATGGCCCAACAAAATCAATACCCCCGTTTTTAGAGGGCCCAAGAGCTAGTTGAGGTTGTAATGGAATTTCATCTGCCCAACCAGGTTGACCCATCCGTTGGCAACTATCGCACCCTCTCACATATTTCCTTGCATCATGAAAAATAGAAGGACAATAGTATCCCATTTGTAACATCATATGACCTCTCCGCTTGTCTGCAAAATATCCCCCATAGGGGACATCATGAGCAGCTCTCAGAACATCATAGATGTCATCTCCACTCATGCAATGCCATATTTGCTAATAAGATCCTGTATAGAAGAGATATCCCTCTATCCATGAATAATGAGCACTGTGATGGATAATCCTTCATTGTTCTATGTAAGACAAGTGTTGAGGCACTTTTCCTGTAGCAAGGAAGTTAGCAATATCTGCATACCACATAATGCAAGTAGAAATTGCAAAAATATGTTCATTTGGGAAACTATCCTCTACAAGTTTACCTTCATCACTAGAATCCATCATAGACAGGAAATCTACAACTACTTTATCCTTCCCTAGTTTGTCTACAATGTTAATACCCAATTCCTTAATTAACAACAACCATCTTGTAACACAAATAGGAGTTATTCGTTTTTTCATCAGATACCTGATAGTTGTATGATCAGTGTGCACGAAAGTAGGATATCCTCTGCGATAGTGTTGAAATTTATTAACAGTGTAAATAATATCCAAGAACTCCTTTTAAGTTACCGTATAATTTAATTCAACAGTTGTCAAATTCTTACTAACATAGTACATTGTGTACAACTTATTGTCCTCCTGCTACCCCAAAACCGCCCCTACTTCTATTTGAGAAGCATCAGTAGAGATGTGGAAGGGGAGCCTCCAGTAAGGACTGTGTAATATTCAAGCCTTGTAGACTAGTTCTTTGATTTCTACAAAAGTTGCTTCACATTCATTTGTCCACACAAATTCTTCCTCTTTAGGAAACAATTGATAAAGTATGAATGCTAATTTAGAAAAAAATTCTTTGAAACACCTATAATAGTCAATATAACCAATAAATTTTCGTATCTATGTCGGTGTCTTAGGCATAGGAAATTTTAAAATTACCTCTACCTTTGCAGGATCAACCCAAATTCCTACAGCTGAAAGAAAGTGTCCCAACGCTATCCCTTCCTTCATCATCATATGGGATTTGACTGTACTTAGAGAAATATGTTCCTTCCTACATCTTTCAAGTACTTTCCCTAAGTTTTTCAAAGCTTTTGTAAAGGAATCCCCCTATGGGTTGAAGTCGTCCATGTAAATCTCAACATTGTCATTAATTAGATCAAAGAAAATTCCTAATATTTCCCTTTGAAAAGTAGCAAGTGCAATATAGAGGCCAAATAGAAGAACTCAATAGGCAAAGGTTCCCCAAGGCATGTGAAGGTAGTTTTGTCCTGATCCTCGGGTGCTATTTGTATCTGGTTGTATTCGCTAAATCCATCGAGAAAGGAGAAAAACTCCTTCCCAACCATTGTATCAAGGACCTGGTCAATAAAGGGTAAGGGAAAATGGTATTTTTGTGTTGCTTCGTTCAGTTCCCTATAATCAACACAGATCCGCCACTTGCCATTCTTCATATGAACAATGATCAGTGAGAAAACCCATTGATTGACTGATATCGAATAAATAAAGCCCGCATATAATAGCTTTTGCAATTCATCTTTGACAATGTTTTTTAAGGAAGGATTCACTATTCTTTGTGGCTACCGAATAGGTCAACATTCCTATTTAATGTATATATGATGATTACATAAATCAACAGGGATGCCTTTCATGTCGGTGTACTTGCAGGAAAAATCTTATTTATGCTCCTGAGGTACATTCAATAGTTGTTCATATTGGGAGTGTGAAAGGTTAGTATTAATATTCAATGTTTTCCCTAGTTCGATTTCTATAGGAACACTATTGTGAGGCACAATTTCAGGAATATATTCTATTTCTGTTTCCAGTTCGATATGTTCCTGAATATTGCAACTCATGACAATTTCTAATAGTTGACATGTTGAATCAGAAATAAGGTCAGGATCACTAAGAAAGGTGCTAATGGCATTGTCCTCCATTTCATCTTTAAAACGGAGAGTGTTGATGATGGTAAGGATGGGTCTAATTTATTCATCTTCAGAATTAGGCTTTTTGGCAAATAGAGACTTTTGAAACAATGTAAATCTAGGTTTATATGATGAACTTGGTTCTGTAAGGGGGTAAAGGATAAGGTTCTTTGCAACTTCCCCATTGGATATTACCATGTTTCTAGAACGATATCCAATGTAAGAATATGTGGTTGCGAGCCAAGGCATTTCTAAAATCAAAGGGTGCCCACCAGCTGGGGATTGAGTATGTAGACCTAGAAGGTCAACAGGGTATTTCCATGAATCTACCGAAATAGTGATATCTTCCAGCTTCCCTACTGGTATAATAGTAGACCGATCTGCCAATTCTAGGACAATGGGAGCTGGTTTAAGGTTCAATAGACCCAATGTAATTACAGTAGAAAAAGTTATAACATTAAATTATTGCTACCCCCAAATCTACCAGTACATTTGGGATATCCGCCCCATTAATCTGCACCATCAGACTTGGCTTCCCAAGATCCCTATATTTGACAGGTATAAATTTCCCCAACATTATATCTAATAATTTTACCATGACATGAATATTGAATCTATTGAAATAGTGATATCTTCCAGCTTCCCTACTAGTATAATAGTAGATCGATCTGCCAATTCTAGGACAATGGGAATTGGTTTAAGGTTCCATAGACCCAAGGTAATTACAGTAGAAAAAGTTATAACATTAAATTATCGCTACCCCCAAATCTACCAATACATTTGGGATATCCAACACATTAATCTGCACCGTCAGAATTGGATTCCCAAGATCCCTGTACTTGACAGGTATAGATTTCCCCAACATTATATCTAATAATTTTCCCATGACATGAATATTAAGTCGTTCCTTTGGTTTTCTACTGGGTATCTTAAAACAATATTCTTTAATTGTCTTAGCATAAACTGGTAGATCCTTCATAGCATGAAGTAACGAAATTTTAACGAATCAATTCTGTAATTCTCCCAAAATGTCAAACTCGTGTTGAGGATTTTGTTTGCTCAAAGATAGTCTTTCAGGATAGGGTGGACTAGTTTGACAACCTCTAGCGGCAATAGTTTGTGAAGGGGTTTGTTACTATATGGGAATTTGTGTTGGATCTTCCCTTGTGGTTCTACATTCTATTTCTGAGACTTCATCATCAATATTCTCAGCAATTATAGGTGAAGTCTAAGTATTGACCACTTGACCAGATTGAAGATTTAATTCATTACATTCCATAGTGGCAATAATATATGGAGGGAGGTTTAGTTTCTCAACCTGTTGAGCCCCTCTATTATTAGGATTTGGGTTTGGTTGGAAAGGAAATTGAGGACGAAGAGGAGGATTATTGGTGGGTGTATTAGTAAGCAGTTGTAGCTACTGTTGCAGCACAGGTTGGGAGAATTTTCCTGAAGGAGGAGGAGGAGGTCCACACTAGTTATGGGACCGTGAAGAATTCAGACTAGATTGAGGATACCAAGGTTGCAATGGAATTGGATACTAGTAAGACAACAACCAAGAGGGTGAAAAAGGTACAAACTGCTGACCAAAATTTATATTATTAAAATATTGAGACGAGTCTTAAGGCATACTTTGATTCATACTCAACATCTATGGTTGCCATACTTTCCTCGATCCCATAAAGTAGAGTTGTTATGCTTCTTCATTTCTCCCCTAAAAGCCTACCTTTAATCCACGAAGAGATGGGCAAATGCTCGTGGAATGACTTTGTTCACATATAGTGAAAGCCTCCACAGAATTTAATGGACATTCCTTAAATGGGTGCTTCTTCCTACATTGAGGGAAGAAAAAAGACAGGGCCTTCTCTACTTCTATATTTTTTTTCTTCGCCTACAACACATCTAGCTACGATAGCAATGTGCTCAGGATATCGGTTCTTAGATTATCCAACAGATTCCCAATATCAGCCTTAGTAACTCCACTGCTAGATGTTTTGAGATTTCAGATTCTGTACCTTTGTCTCGTAGCCCCTCATGAGCACTTGATGTATAATTCATAGATGGTATGAAATTCCTCATTTGATATGTCTCCTTTCCCCGCTAAGTTCAATAACTCCAAAGGTTCCTCCCTCAGTGCCCTGAGAAAGATAATCTTCAAGATATTCTTGTCTAGGTCATTGTGGCTAGATCTGTGCAAGCTATATTGAAAAAGTTTGATCCGAATTTAAAAAAGAACGTAACAAATTATAGAGATAACCATAAATACAAAGATGCAGTGGAAATAATACTTCATATCATTAATGTGAAATACTGAAATATGCTTACAAATAGAAAAAGAGGTAAACTAGCTCGAGCGATGGTAGATTATCTTTAAGGAGAGATGTGGTGGCTAGATGCCTCTGAATTGTCTTACAATGACGGTCGAAGGCCTATTTATTGTTGAGAAACAATGGAAAACACTAAACATCCAAAACCCTAGCCCTAGGAGATGAAGCGCCAAACTATGGGCCCCATTTTGGGTGAATTGGTACATCAACTTCCCGGGGTTAGAACTTTGGCATACGATCTCTATTTGATGCGCACAATACCTCATTAGAAAGACCTATCTGAGGACTAAAACTTTGGGATGGCTAACATTGGTCCATAGACCCATGTTATTTCCAGTTTTCCTAAAAAACATTGTATAGGGCCTCAAAACGTCTCTGGATGTTTAGGACCTGAAAAACTACCAAAAGTAGTAAATTGTGCTACAAATAAGGAAATTGAAAAACTGAAAGGAACAATGGTGGGGGTCCAAGTGGAATTGGTGGGTGGCCACCAATATCCACCTGGATCATTCCTTCCCCCTTAGGAAGCAATGGTCCCCATTGTGTTCATTTCCTCCATGAGATGAGGAAATTTCTGCTGAACTTGGTCCCTGGTGAGCCACTTGCCATGGTGAAGGAGTTGGCCTGATTTCACAACTTGATACAGTTGGATATTCTGTTAGAAAGTGTTCTTGATCTACGTGTCCATGATTCGATCAGTTGTAGCTTGTTCCATGCAATCTGGATTTCTCTGTTGGTGTGAGTTGTTCTGCAATTTTAGATGTGTCTAGTAATGGTGGAAATTATGGCTAAAGGTTGTCCACCTTGAACACTGGGTGCAGGCCAACGAATGGGGGAATGATGAGCTCAAATTCATTTTCTCCCATAGCCTTGGTAATGGTGTAAGGACCATATCGGAGTGGTCTGAGCTTCTGATAGGCTTGGGTAAGGTGTTCCTTTTACAAATGCAACCAGACTTTGTTGCCCACCCGAAGCTTCTGTGGCACATGATGTTGATCATGTCGCTACTTGTATTTCACATTTGATTTCTCTAGAATGTCTTGGTCCTACTGGCGGATATGTTGGATGTGCTCAATGAAGCTATTTGTCTTATTTGTTTTGGATTGGACATGAGCCAAATTTTCTTAAGTAGCTGCAAATGGCATGGCCACATCAATGGGACATAGTGGCTGGAATCCCAAGCCCACCTGAAAATGGTTATGTCCAGTTGAGCTATGGAGAGCTTGGTTATAGCCGTGTTGAACATAGGGGAGGCTCTCATCCCATGTGTGTGGATGCTTTGAGTTGTACATCCATAGAATGTGTATGATCATCCTGTTGACAACCTCTGTCTGGCCATCAGTTTGGGGATGGAAGGCTATGGACTTACTAAGTTTGGTGTCCAACATCAACCAGAGACTTGACCAAAATTTACTGAGGAATTTGTTGTCCCGATCTGAAATGATAGACTGTGGGATCCCAAAGTGTACCCACACTCATTCAAAGAAGAGTTTAACAATGGATTCTGTTGTGATATTCTTCTTGTTGGTCACCATAATGGCCATCTTTGAGAACTTGTCAAAAACCACAAAAACACAGTCATTTCCAAGCTTATTAGAAGGAAGGCCCGACATTTAATCCATGGAGATGGATTCCCAAGGTCGACTAGGGGTAGGCAGCAGAGTATAGAGGTCTTGCTTCTTGATGCTCAGTTTGGTAATGGCACAGGAAGCACGGGATCTAATGTAATTCCCGACATCTTGCCGAAGGTTCAGCTAATAGAAATACTATTGCAGTACTGGCACCATTTTCTCGACCTCGAAATGCCTAGCAGCACAACTGTAGTGTGATTCCCAAATCATCTTGGCACACTCGCTTGAAGGAACACAAAGGTGACCCAGGTGGCATAACAGGGTATCCTAGAGGTGAAAATCTGGAACATGCTGAATCTCCAAGAGTGTCTGGTATGTGTGGCTGAATTCTGGGTTACTTTTGTAGAGAAGTGGCCAATCAGATGTCTCGTGCCCATAAGAGTTGAGCACAGTGGTTAACACCATTATCGGCAGTCAACTAAGGAAATCTGCAACATTATTAGTGCTTCCCTTCTTATACTTGATATTCAAATGGAATTGTTGCAGGTATGTGGACCACTTCTGATGGTGATCATTTTGAAACTTCCCTTGCATCTGTATGAACTGCAAGGGTTGGTGGTCTGTGTGGATGACCATTTCCTTCCCCAAAATGTAATGCTTCCATTGTCAGCAAGCCTGCACAATGGAATACATCTGTTTTTCACAAGTGGGATACTTCCAGACTGTGTTTGAAAGTTTCTCAATGTGATATGCCATTGGATGCCCGTGTTGAGTAAGGACTACCCCAATAGCATAGTCATAGACATCTGTCTCGATCTCAAATCGTTGTTGCAAGTCTCGTAATGCGAGCATTGGTGCCGAGCAGAGGCGATGTTTCAACTCTGTGAATGCCTTCTATTGAGATTCATACCAAAAAAAAGTTTCCTTCGCTTCTCCCTTGGTGACTTGACTCAAGGGCCAAGTGATATGAGAAAATCCCAACACGAATCTGCGATAGAATTTGGCAAGACCCAGAAAGTTGTGAAGCTCTGCAAGAGTAGTTAGAGATGGCCAATCCCGAATGACTTGGATCTTAGGTGGATCCAACTGCACCCCCTGTTCATGAATAATGTATCCTAGATACTGAACTTGGGTCATGCTAAAATTGCATTTCTCCAAATTGGCACATAACTTGTGTTGCCGCAGTGCTTGGAGAACCCGTCGAATGTGGTGGAGGTTCTCTTCCCAAATATTGCTGAAGATCAGGATGTCATCCAAGTATACCGCTACAAATGAGTTGGTGGATGGCCTTAAGATGTCATCCATTAGCCTCATGAAGGTTTTTGGAGCATTCGTCAACCTGAAAGGCATAACCAACCATTCGAAAAGGCCCTCCTTAGCTTTGAAGGTAGTATTCCACACATCGGAGAGTTCGATTGGTACCCAGTGATATCTTGACTTCAAATTGATCTTGCTGAAATACTCCCCCCCCCTAGTTGGTCCAGAAGGTCATCAATCTGTGGGATTGGGTACCTATTCTGGATAGTGATCTTGTTCATCACTTGATAGTCAATACAAAATCTCCAAGTCCCATCCTTTTTCTGTACCAAAATGATTGGGATCTCACAAGGTGATGAAATTTGTCTGATGTGACCGTTCTGTAGTAGCTCCTGAATATGCCTCTTGATTTCATCGTTATCCATAACGAAATGCCAATAGATTGGTCAATTGGGTAGTGATGCACCTGGGGCCAGATCAATGGAGTGCTTGACCTGACAGTGCAGGGGAACCCCTGCAGGGGAGGTGAAGATTTCCTCGTACTCCTCCATGACCTTTTCCATATATAGTTGTCGTGCGAAGGGGCTCTGTCTGGAGGTTTTGGCCACCGTCTTATTCTTTCCTTGAGGGCGTATCATCAGGAATATAAATTTCCTAGTTTTGTAAATAAGCATACTGCATTGTTTTTCAATAACCAAAGACATGGAGATAGGCGGTGATACCTTCGGTATCCTGTAAAAATTATTTCCCAAAATAACAATAACAACACGAGGCCTTGACTCATATACAACATGTTGCTTCCAGAAGTATTGTTCGCCTAATAATACATCACAAACATCAAGGGGAGCAATGTCACACAATACCTCATTCGTGAAGGGCTTGATGTTGTATGGAAGGTGACAATGTTGGCTCATGCGAACATACCGTCCTTAGTTAAGCCACCTAATGGTGTACGGTTATGGATGTGTTGTGGTTGGTAAGCCCAATCATTTCATGACCTCTACCGAAATGAGGTTCTTTTGGCTCTTGATGTTGATAATGAACTGTAATAGGGAGCCCTTTACCACATCTAGGAGTGGAAGAGGCACTCCTCCTCCTCGGGATCTTCGGGTTCCTCCTTCTGGATCTTCGTGGTGGCAACAGTGCCATTAGGCTTCACATCGACAATCTTCTACCCTTTGTCATTCCCCTTATCGGGTTTTGACTCAGATTCTAAACATGCATTTGATTCCAAAAACTTTAGCTCGGCCACCAGTGATTACTTGGCCCGACACTCACTTATGTTGTGAGTGGAGCTCTTATGGAACTCACACCAATTTCCTGTCTCCTTCTTCAGCTTCGCGGTGTTGTACTTTGCTTGTGGCTTTGACAATTTGTCCCCAGCCACCCCACCTTAGCTTCGTTCAGCGCTTTGGGGGAGCCTTTCCCTTGCTTTGAATTCACAGATACAAAGTCTCACTTCTTCTATTTAAAATTCTGCATGATCTTGATAGCGTATCGGTATGCCACACTAAGCAAGGAGATGTCCAGGAACTCCATCTCATCTTGGATGTACCTGTCTAGGTAGTGGTGGTATTGAGTAGGAAATGTACCTTAAAATCCTTGATACCCAACTTTGTGTGAAGGGTCTGAAAGATATTGGTGAAATCTGACACGTCTTGGTCACTTCCCTCCCGCAGCATGGTCCACTTTATGTGTTTCTCCTCATACCTTTTGACAGGGTAGTACTGCTCCTTGATGGCATTTTGAAATGAATTCCAAGTGGATCCGGCTGATAAAAGTGAGGCCATACTTTCATCCTTCTGCTCACAGTAGGTTTCCCACCAGTCCTTGATGTGGGGGGTGGCTTTGAGAAGAGTGAAAGTAATATTTTCCTGACCAGAAAAATCATGAACAGAAAAATACCCTTCTGGTAGATTTAACCATTTATTTATAGTGTCTGCATCTATTTGACCCTCAAATATGGGAATGTCAAAGTTAACTTGTACCTTAAAGGGTGTGGCACTTCCAAAATAGGTGTTGGAAGTAGATGTGTCACCCCTGGGTTGTCCATCATCACATTCCTTTGTCGCTCAAGGGCCTATTCGAGCAAGATTTTGATAGGATCTCCTGCCCCCTCGTCCTTCTTTTCATTCGCCATGGGAGGCCGTCGAGATTTTTTAGGCTAGTCTTGCAAAGGTTTGACCAGTTGAACCCTAACTCCTTATATCCAAACCTAATTTGGGACATGCAAAGAAAAACAGAGAAAGTTCAGACCGCTCTAATATCACTGATCTAGATTTAAATAGGAATGCAACAAATTAAAAAGATAACCATAAATATAGATATGCATCAAAAATAATACTTCATTTCATTAATGTGAAATATTGAAATATGCTTACAAACAGAAACATAAGTAAACTAGCTTAGGCAAGGGTAGCTTATCTCTGAGGAGAGATGTGGTAGCTACATGCCTCTGAACTGTCTTACAATGAGGCTCTAAGGCCTATTTATTGTTGAGAAATAATGGAAAACCCTAAACATCCAAAGACCTAACCCTAATAGATGAAGCACCAAACTATGGGCCCCATTTTGGGTAAATTGGTACATCAACTTCCCGGGGTCGTAACTTTCGCATACGATCCGTGTTTGAAGTGCACAATACCTCATTAAAAATATCTATCCAAGGACTACAACTTTGTGATGAGCAAAAACGTCGTTTAGGGCCTCAAAATGGATCCGAAAGTTCAAGACCCGAGAAACTGCCAAAAATAGTAAATTGTGCTACAAATAAGGAAAATAAAAAACTGAAAGAAACAATGGTGGGGGTCCAAGTGGAATTGGCAGGTGGCCACCAATATCCACCTGGATCAACATTCCACAAAATATTGCATATTCTCATCCTCTTTTTGCATCATCTTAAAATTTTCTTCTTTCACATCCCGAGATTTGCAGTAATCCTGATATTTCTCGAGGAAAATGGTCTTCATATATTCCCTTGTAGCATTTAATTTTCCTCCCAAACGCATAAACCATCTCAAAGTTGCACCCTTCAAAGTGGCAGTAAATATCATAACTTTCTGAGCATCATAAATGTAATCATACCCCTAACAAACAACGTTGAATTCGAAAATGAATGTGTCCGGATCCTCAGAAGTAAGACCATGGAAATTGAGTAGTATTGTCAAGGGAATAGGATTCATAAGTGCATCACCTTTGGTATCTCTAATTGGAAATTCAATTGAAGAAGTTGTAGGAGCCATGAATATCTACCAATACTCAGTTGGAATTTCAACAAGTTCTGGGTTTGGCTGTTCTATAAAAGGTATTGGAAGTTGTTTAACAACACTCCCTTAATCTAATGGTGCCAAACATTCCTTCAAATCTTCTTCCTCTGAACTTGCAATAGGAAACTCCTCAGATCCTCTACTTGCTACTTCTTCTTCCTCAAATTGTACTTCCTCTCTTAGAGGAGGTTCTAGTTGTGAAACTGATTTCCCTCCAGATCGCGTATGAGATCTTACCCTAGCTGCAGCTCGTGATGATTCTCTAGACTCATCCCTTGAGATGATCCCCTAGATGTAATTTTTTCTACGCAAATCAACCTCGATTACTTTTGGGGGTCTCCCTCTGCCCTTTTTATTGGTGTCTCTGTTCATATAATTGGGAAATAATATGGAAACATGCAAACAAATTAAAATCTCAAGACCTGGAGGAGGATAATAATTCCCTTCCCCAGGACAAGGGAGTGGCCCCTAAAAGAAAACAAAAGAAAATAAGAAAATAACATAAATCAAGCTCAGGACCTAAAATAGGGTGAAAAATAAAAATTCCCTTCCTAGGACGAGAGAAAAATACTCATGAAAAAAAAAGGAGCAAGGTGATAAAAAAAAAAAAACGTCCTTCCCTAGGATGAGAGAACAACCCTACAAAAAAAAGAAAAGAAAAGAACCAAAGAACCAAATGATCTAATACTCAAGACTTGGAGCAAGGTGTAAATTTCCTTCCCCATGATGAGAGATTAGTCATATGGTCAATGTTGGTTGTACTTTCACGCTTTTGATAACCTCCCCGAAAATGGTGCCAAAATGTTGGTGTACAAGTATGAATTGTGAAATTCACCCAAACCACATTTAATTATCAACTCGGGGCTCTACAACTTATTTCAAGGCTATCATGCATTGTATGTGTAGGCCATCAATGTGTAACAGTAAGAAATATTGTAATAGCAAATAAGAGTAACAACAGGTAATAATTGTAACATGAATTATGAGTAACAACAATAAGGATTCACAGCATCCCACTGATAAACATTCATGCAATAATAAGCTTATAGAAATAAACCTAAAATGCATCTATTCCAACAGCACCTGGTCAAGAGAGTTGACCCAAATCACTGATCAGGGTCATGGTAAGATCAAGGAATCACAATGTGCTCAAAAGAGAAATTTATCATTAATAAAATAAATAGTACAACCGTTCTCTTACAGACTCTAAGTTAGAGTATTCTCTTGCAAAATTTATGCCTATTAAGAGTGTTGGATTTCACAGCCTGTAACACAACTTTATACAAATTATCTAGATACAACTCCTAGAATTATGGCACTATCTACCCTTAATTACATGGTGGTTTCCAAAATGAGACAAAATTTTAAAATATAATAGTGTGTCAATTGAAGAGCTAATTCACCGTTTCATCCAACATTCAAGAATAGTGCTGCCAGTTTGATAACATCATTGACTGTATCACAGTCCTAGTAGTTCTCCCTTCAAATCTGCAGAAATAACTGAATGAGCAAGTCACTTTGGTAATAATCCCATACAACTATTCTTCACTGACCCATAATCCATATTTACATGACAAGATTTATACTTCTACACTTTAGTGATCGATTAACCACTATTGGCATGAAATGGATAAAAGAACAGGGTAAAAAGGGTGAGTAAAAGTGTGCAAATCTTGCCACCATCAGAGGAAAAGGCACCAAGATTGACCTGATCAATAAGGTTGTGATTAAATTCTCTTTTTACATCATAGTAGGGAAGACGATGTGACACTTTTCCAAAAATGAATGTACTCTGGACACCATTTTGGTTCCGTAACACTGTTGTGAAGGAACTTTGCTAAACTAGTCCACCTTCCTGCTTAGCGAAATCTTTGAGGATTGCGAAGACCTATACAGGAGAATCACCAACTTTATCTTCACATATTTTCTCATGAAATTTGCAATGCAGAAGTGGCATCTACCAAGAGGTAGGGATCTTGCACCAATCTGAGAAGACCAACTGGAGGATGTCATGAGACCTAAGTAGTAAAGAGGTGAATGAGGAAGCCTTCACTGACTGGTATTCAATAATTCTTTCCACAATCAAAGAGGCAAAGTGGATCCCTAGAGTGCTGTTGGACGAGTTTTCAAAATATGTCTGGTTCCGGGTCATGCATGGACATACTTATATAAGGCCACAATGTGTCCATCCAGAGACAGTCCAGATGAGGCCACAATGTGTCCATCTGGAGACAGTCTAGATGAGGCCACAAAAGTTTTCCTTGGCCGATGCAGTGTTCCACAATGAAGTTGGTTCATGGACAGGGGTTGCTGTGAGATTATGGAGGGTCAATACAAGTACATGTTTGGAGGCATGCAACTGCAACCATCATCAAGAGAAGAACCAAGGAGAAGCAAGAAGAGAGCATCCAAGGATGAGCTACAATCGATTCTTTCCCAAATGCAGAAACAAATGTCTTCGCTCAAGCAGACAATTGCAAGTTTTGAGGGCTCCTCAGGTAAGAGCACCCAGTCCACCACATTTCAAGGGTTCACATTGTTTAATCCAATTTTCACCACCCCACGCTCTTTAGAAATGCCTCACATCGGCCCTCATGCACAGCCTAAACCAACCACACCTAAGCCAAAACAGTGAAGAGGAGCCAAAATCCCCTTTCTAAGAAGCCTAAGATAGCCCCTATAGTTCAAATTATTGACCTCATTTGTGAGGCAACTCAATCAGTGTCTACCTCACCTGTAATTGAAGAAAATCCCCCATCCACATCTATAGTTTCACCTAGGTCACGGGATCCATTACCTCACACTATCTCCACCTTTGCAACCTTGTCTAAAACCATCCCCCCCAATACCCAGGTGGCCACAGAATAAATGCAAGTCGACTCAATAGAGTGGTATACTGGGTCACTCCATGGTAACAACACTCAAACCTCCTCAACGGTATCCCTTCTCCTAGGGTCGGGCCCACTTCCAAGAAAGGAGTCAATCGCCTCCACATCGTACTCTACGAGAATTGAACCATACAAACCCACTTTTCGTATAAATTTCCCTCTTATCCCAGACCCCGTTATTATTCCACCCACCCCTCGGTTCACCACAATTTCCTAGCCAGCCACCTCGCCCTACTCCCACTCCAAAAAATCCATCACCAACGCCTACCCATTCATAGTAACTTCTTAGATCCAAACACCATGTAGACAGAGACTCTCCAACACTAGTCATCCTCGTAGTTGTTTGGATTCATCCAACAAGCTGCGCAATGAGAAAATATAATAAACAATGACCTCATCAAAGAGCATGAGTAGCAAAAACAACAATTGTAGGCACTCACAGAGGAAAGAGATCAACTCAGATAGGTATATGAAGACCTCCAGTCACAAGTAAACCAAGTCATTGATAAGCTTCGAGCTCTCTCGCCGATAGCTTCTAACCTTGTTATCGAAGCTACCGAAGATTTTTCATCCTGCACACTAGTCGACTGCTGCGACCACAATCAGGCAGTGTGCTTAGGTTTGCTAGCCACAAACACTGAGTTGAAGAAGAGCTCAAAAAGAGTCAGATCAGTGCTTCCTGATTTGAGTGTGAGCTAAACCAAGGAAATTAACTAGAATCTCACCACCGCTGTCACAATAAAGTAGTCTCTTACTGAAGCGCTCGCCAACGCATATGCCCTAATGTACCAAGTACATGATTGGTTAGGTAGCTTGGCTCAAAATAATCAACCAGTCTACCCTCTTCATGAGCAGTTACAAAAGTACAAAGTGGGAAGCAAAACCTACACAAACTAAGTTCGACTATAGCAAATTAATGAAGAGATCACCTCCATTGAGGCTCAAATCCAGCAAATAGAGAAAGAATCCATGAAGACCAAAAATAAGATTCGTGACCTCCAACCACCTGTCCACCACCATGTTCTTGCTCTACATAGCAGCAACAACATTGAAGCATAGTGGAGCACACTCCATAGTAGAAGGTCAGATCATCCAACCTCCACTGTGGTAGACAATTTCATTAAATAGGTTGACTCCATCATGACTAGATGGTAAGTAGCACTCAATGATTACACCCGCTTCTGGTAAGAAGCGACCATGACTATCCCTAAATTACGGCCTTCACTTGGAAAAGAAGACCAACCTTCAACCAAAAAATAAGGCTAGCATGTAGCAGAAGCAGCTGAAGCAGTATCCCCATAGAAGGAAGGAGTAGCACAGACGTAGTAGGCAGGAATAGTGAAAACATAAGCAGGACCAGATGCTGTACACAAGATGCTTGAGATATATTGACTTGGAGATGGGTCAAAGAACTATGGTTAGGGCCTATTAAGGACTTCATTTTAAATTATGAATTTTTGCACGAACGAAGGTGAAGAACAGGTGGCAGGAAAAATGGTTGAGTTGCGAAAATGACATTCGGGGATGGAGGCAAGGACGTAAAACAAATAGGTAGTTGTGGCAAGGTGGCAAGAGAAAACTAGAATAACCAAGTGAACAAGAGGGAGGGAAGAAAGCAGCTGAAGGCAAGGGCAATCCAACAGAACTCGCAATGGGGACAATAGAAAAAAATATAAAAAAGTAGAAGACAAGAAGGGAATGGGGTTGGTATCTGGTAGAGGTCAGGTGTTTGGAAGAACAGGATCTCAAGGACCTAAGCAGTCATATAAGTGCCAAAGCTAGACTCGGCCATTAGTCTGACGCATCCTATGTTTATTTCATTCCATGTATTTGATAAAATGCTTTGTCCCTTATGTATTTTGTATTGAACCTTCCTTATGTTGATGTTAATGAATGAATGGAATAGTTCGGATGTTATATTATGGTTACGTGTATTGTTCTAATTTGTGGACATGTTCAAAATTTTAATTAATGGGTGTTTGCTTGATGAATATAGTGATCATATTACTATAATGTTGTGATAAATGATCTCTTTAAGCTATTGATGGTTGATGATAGGATCTCTGTTGATACCCCCTCTAACTCTTCCTATATTTGCTCATGACACGCCTCAGGTGAGTCTCCTTACCCATTGGGTAAGGTGAAAATGCCAGTGTTGTCTTAGACTATAACCGAGCCTTCTTGGCCCCTTGTGCCTAAACCTAGGATCTCTTCCCTCATAACATTTTTGTGCTAACATAAACTCTATACCCTCCATGTAAATTCTCAGTTTCCTCCAAGCCTCTAGAAAAAATGCATATCACATTCACATACCATAAGTTAGTACTTTTGACTACCTTGAGCCTATGTATGTGATTTTGTATGGGAGAGTTATTTTCTCATGCTTTATCTATATCTACATCTTTTCTACATGGATCTCTCCCTCTCTAGTAGCTATAACACACTCTTGATGGTTTCATATCTTCATCTCATCTAATCTACTATGCATACAACCATAACCTCTACAGGTGTGATATTATGAGTATAACCTATGCTAGACATGTTGATTTAATAACTAGAGGACTTGCACCATTTCTAGCTTCCTATGGGGCACCCTAATCCTGAGCACCTGCTCACCTTTACTCCTTTACTTTCATACTTGAGCTATCCATATATCAAATGCATACTCTTATCATAACTCACCCCATTGCATGTAAGCCCTTGCTGGAAGCCATATGAGATTGGTTTTACTGTAAGCCACCACTGAATGTAATCATCATTCTTTCAAAATATTCCCCACTGTTACCTAGTGATGGAATCTATGCTATGTCTCATTTCCAGTGTGGACAATCATATGAAAAGACTAGCTAAGCATCATTGACTTCGTCAACTTTTACCTAAGCAACTACTTGATACTACGTGGGCTCATCGAACAACGTGAGTTAGCATGCTTTATGAATTATTCAATATTTGGAGTGAACTATGCTTTATGGATTATTCAGGATTTGGAGTGAGCTATTCAACAGATTCCCACACCTAACAAACATGTTCACCAATTTTCTTTTTCTGCCCCATGTCCAACGCTCCATGTTTTATGCATTAAATTGTTTATTTTTGTGTTTTTACACACTCCCATCTACACCAGGTCACCTCCCTCAATGAGTATGGTTCAAGTACAAGTATGGTAACTTGGTTTGAGTCATGGGTGCATTGGGGATGAATTTTATTCTTTTGTTTGAATCAATGTTTGAAGTCACTAGTCATTTGGTTCAATTTGTAGGTGAACATATGCGATATGAAAAATGGGTGGATGAATGAATCTGCGTTGTATGTTGGTCATTTTAACTTGTCTATAAATTCATGTGATATTGATCTCATTATGTGTTATGGATTTGTTTGTCAAGCATGTTTCTTATCCTCCTCTATTTTCTGAACAGATTAACATATCTACTTTATATTGTATAGGCATGTCTACATTTGTTCATCATTTTTCTCATTTAAGGAAAATCCCACGTCACATATGATTACTCTTATGGATTCCAAACATCATGCGTTTCATCTAGGATTATTCTAAAATTAAAAAGATATGATTTAGAATTTTGGCTTTATTAAGTGTGGTATCATTTGTCAGGTATTTTTCTCACTCCAGTGAGACTAAATTTATAGTTTTTTTTAGAGGGATCTATGTGTAAGGAATTTCTTCTTTTTATTCTGGCATTCAAGACACATTAGCTTGTTTGATTTTTGGGTTATCCTTATAGATCAATCTGCAAGGTATTTTTCATTAAAGTATGTTTCCTATGTTATAGTAGAACATTATAAATATATTTGTAATGTTCTTTCTCTATAGGTCAATTTCAGTTAGATTCAAAATTTCTCCAACTTTTTATAGTGGTCCTGAAAATTTAACTCACATATGCTTATTGGGTGTATGGAAAAACATTAAGAGAGTTTTGAGGTCTATAATGGGCCTCCTAAGGAAATTATAAAATACTAGTCAAAATAATAAAATAATATTATATTACATTATCAAATTTTAGAGTGAAAAAAGAAAAAAAAAATCAACTTGTATTTTCAACTTATCTCTCTATGGATTTACTCAATTTTTGTGCGGAAAAACTTGTTCAATGTAGAATTTGATTCCTCATCCAAGGAGTACCCATGTTGCATACTTTCGATGGACCCTACTACACAAAAAATGAGAAATACGTGAAAAACATGATTGTAATAATGTTTTATCATGTATTTCTCATTTTTCATGTACCGGGGTCCATTGAAAATATGCAACATCAGTACTCCTTGGATGAGGAATGAAATTTTGCATCCAATGAGTACTCCTGCTCAAAATTTGAGTAAAACCTTAGGGTGATAAGTGGAAAATACGAGTTTTATTATTTTATTATTTTCTAATCTTTTTACTTTTTAACTCCAAAAATGGTGAATCATCTCGCATGGTTGACATCATCATCTTCAATCCTATTGGATCTTATAAAGTTTATTTTGGTTGTATTTTTTTCTTAGGAGGCCCATTTTAGAGCTCAAAATTCCCCTAATGAGAGTTTCAAGGATGTCGAAGAATGTAGTTGCAGGTATTTTGTATGGAGTGGTCAAATTAATACAGTTTATAAGAGGGTCAATAATGAATTCAAAGGCAGACAAAAAAAAAATCATCCTTCTTCCAGGGGAAGTACTACTTGCTTCACTTGATGCTTTTGGTAAGGTTGAATTATACTCTTTAGAATTTTATAACCTTTCATGTTAGTTGTGCAACCTAGGGAATCTTATGGGTTACAATTTTTGTCCTTTATTTTCATTTGTGGTTGGTGGAAGCAATCTACTATTTATTTTAGTTACACACCCTGCCCCCTGTTGATTTCTTTATTTGTAAAATAGTTTTTTTAATTAAGTAATATGTAGGTCCTTGGAAGAGGTTAAAATCAAGATGAAATTTTCTACAAGAATTCAGAACCTCTGGCTAAAACAATGTCTAACTTTGAAACTAGCATTATGCTAAGTTACTTTATATCAATGTGAGACTCTTCTTTGACCTTTCCAATTCACCATTGTAATTTATTCACATCATTTTATAGATTTAATCCTTCATACATGTAGAGCATCTAGCAGTTTGGTTTGTTATTCTAAGAATGCAGTCTTATAGGGAGCTTGAACTTAAGGAGATGGTGTTACACTCAAAATGGAAATGAAATGACATGCTGTTAGGGTACGTCAACTAAATATTATTCCTTACAACTTGTAAAACTTTAACTCAACATCAAAAGCCACCTAAGTCTCTATTTTAGATTTATTAAAATTTATTTTTAGTTAACTCAAAGCTAAAATAAATTGTGTCACACAGAGACTTCTATCCATTTTTGTATGCCATTGATGTAGCCATTAGATGGTAAAATAAATTTGGAGAAGCTAATACAAATATGACCTTGTTTTTACTCAAATAGACTTTGTTTCCGTTAGTGGTAATGAAATTAATGAATTAATCAAGTTTGAAGAAGGCTAAGATAAAATCTCAACTCTTAGCTAAAGTGACTTTGGGTACTATTTTGTAAATTTCACTTGTGATTAGTTTAGGAGAAAAAATAAGCCTGGAATAAGATTTACGAGGCATGTATTTTTAGTATTTTATAAATTTATATGGCATTGATTCTCAAAGCCCGAGTAGAGATAATGATAAGCTACAAATCACAGATCCTAAAATATGCAAGCAACGCAAATTTTATACTTGGGAATTGTCTAGTTCTATTTTTCATGCAACTCACGTCTGTTGAAATTTTGCTGACCAATTATGTCATGCAACTGAAAGGAGTCTATAATACCTTGAATTTTCTGAGTACTTTGAATTCAATCATGGCATAAGGATTGCCATGGGGAATCCCTCTCCATTGCTCATACTACCATTTATCATCTTGAGCTCTTATGTTAGGAAAGTTCAATATCCTTTGATGATTCGGAAATATGCAAATATCCCAAGCCATTAGAGGAACTCCTTTGACCTCCTTGTGTTTACACCAAATAAAACTTCTAATTCTGATGACCTTCTCTAGCATTTTATAAGATGACTGAGAAGAGAAAAGAAAAGAACAATTATAGGGTATTTCTCTAGTATTTTATAGGTTTCTTGAGAAGGAAAAGATGAGGAATAATAAATGTTCTTGTTGCATGTACTCTATTAGTGACTGCAACCTTACCCAACAAACAAAAGATCGAGCTACCTCCATGCTTGAAGTATTTATTCAACCTGGGCCATTATCCACTTCCTATGATCAACAAGAGAGAGTTATGTACAAAAGGGGATGCCCAAATGATGAATGATCCCTCTAGAATTTATAATATTCTATTTATGATCCAACCAATTAAGGGGTTCGTCTTGAACAATAAGGAAAATATTTGTTTCATCCTCACCAAAGCCACTCTTAACAAATTTTTCTGTGTCCAAGAAAATACTAATACCTACCATATAATACTCAATCAATTTAGCAGTTAAATCCAAGTCATCTGTGAAATGAACATTGAAAATTTGGTTGTCGTTAGGGAAAGTAATTCCCTTTGATTTTCGCTTGTACTCTAGTAGCCTCCAACAACTAACCTAGAACATTTACTGTAATCACATACAAATGAAGAAGAGACCAAAACCTAGCTGAATAAATTCTGGTGAGTATTCTGAATGATAAAGGTTGTATAGATTAACTTTCAAGAGGAAAATATATGAAAGTTTAAATATAAATTTCATGTCATAGACGAACTCGTAGTGTCTGAAGGATACAAAAAAGGATCATACTTATATCAAAAGAATTATAATAATTGATGCAGGTTTGACCTTTACGATCTCTATGGCACGATTGTTGGATATAGTTTCAAGATATTTAACTAAGACAACCTGGATATATTGAAAAAGGCACAAAAATAGCGCCATTTTTAATCAGTGTCAACCAATTTTCAAAGTCCATTGTGGAACAATGGTAACAATCTTAGCCTTTTCAATCATAGGTTGCTCAAACACTAGTACAACACCAGCAACGTCATGGAGTGCCAAGGACTATAACTCCCAAACCTACTCTAGAATCAATAATTGTGCATCAAGCCACTGAAATATGGAGTGGGAAATCAAATTGGCATCCGCTATACTAGGTTGTCAGGCCTAAACCAGGTGTCTTTCACTTAGAGGTTGTGAAGGATGGTGAAGTAGTAGATCAGATCAATTTGGATAAGCAGAGGCACATATTTGGGAGACAGGTTGTTACTTATGATTTTGTGTTGGACCATCCATTTGTCTCTTGACAATACATTTTTCTTGTGCAACATAGAAATGGCAGGTTTGCATATTCCACCAGAGAAGGTTACTTGGTAATAACTAAATTTTAATTGATTCTATATGAGGATCAAAACTACAACTCAATAAGAAGGAACAATATGGTTTTGGTGTATGAGTCAGAGTTATTTGTTGGATTGTCCATTGTAACCCTTAATTGTGGATTGGTTACTAGCCCAATATAATATTTTGTCCCAAGAACCTTTACACTCATTTTTAAGCTTTTGGTATAGTGACTGGATTTCATGTGGGTATACATATTTTTTATCCTAGACTCTTGTGGCCCTTAGTATGGCACCAAGGTGCTCTAAAAGTGCTTCCTTTGGTTTTTGGTTTACCTTTGGATTACCTAGGCTTAGTTAGAATGTGTACTCTTTTGTTTCTCTTTGTGAGTGCTTATTAATTTGATATTTCCTTTAGCATGTATATTTTCTTCAACTTCTTGTAGTGTTTTTTTTTCATTTCACAGGATGGGAACTTGTTTCTTTATTCTCTCAAGTAATTTAGAGCCATGCAGTTAATACAACCCATATTTATTTTGTTTAGAAAATATATGGGTTTTTTGCATTCTTAAATTTGTAACGAAGCATTTCTTTTATGTGCGACATCTATGTCAGTGATCTAGGCTCAATGCATGACACTTTTGTTGCAAATAAGCATGTTATAAAAGATAACCCTGGAGAAATTTAAATAGGATAGTCTCTATGTTTTGTTGCATTTTGTAGAGGTTATATCTTGAGAAAAAAAATACAGCTTCCATTTTGGCTATGTAAAAAGGTTCTCCACAGTTCACCCTTTCAGATCCTCTAGATCCTTTCGATGAGGATATGGTTATGGCATATATTACTATTTTGAACCACTTTGGGGCAAAAAAAATATACTTGGTACAAAAAAGAATTAAGGATTTAGGATAATTTTTTGTAGTTGGTAAAGGTGAGGAGTCCCAAGTTGAAAGGCCTTCCAGGAAACCACAAAAAGAGAGAAGTTCTTTCAGGATCAACATGGTGGAGGGTAAGTGGAGGTAGTTGGAATATTAGATGGTGCAGATGTTGACACTAAGCTTGAGCCCATCGGGGTAAAGGAAGGTAGTCTTGTTGGAAAATGCCAGTCTCTTATGCAAGTTACATTGATAAGGTAGTCTTATTGGAAAATATGAGTCTCTTATGCAGGTTATAGTGATACCTAAAGGCCAAGACACGCCTATGCCAAAGGAAAAGAGTGATGCACCAAAAGGGGTCACTCAAAAGTTATTGCATGTAATCATGTCGACTTGATTACAAGTAATGATACATTTTACAAAGAATTATTTAAATTTAGAGAGGGATTTATTCTATTTTTTTGTTGTGTTTCAAACACTAAGATCAATTACATTTATTAGTTCTTTAACTTGTATTAATAAAAAAAAACATTAATAACTATTAATATTAATATTAAATTATCCAAATAGTATTAATTTTAAATTATAATATCTATATATATATATATATATATACATATATATACATATATATACATATATATATATATATACATACATACATATATATATACATACATATATATATATATATATATATATATATATATATATATATATATATATATATATATATATATATATATATATATATATATATATATATTAATTCTAGTCTAGTTTTAAGGTTGGAATTGTTTTTATTTTTAGTACAATTTTTAACTACTAAATTCAACTGTAAACAGAAAGAGACTATATTTTTTCTTAGCCTCTTTCTCTTTCACTCTATTAATTTGACATAGTCTATATATCTTCCAAAACACTCCTAATATAGCTACATACTTGCATTACACAGTTTAACAGAAAAAAAATTAAACTAGCTTGCACCAATTAACCCAGATTTATGGTTGGATTCTTCTTTTTTATCTTTCGGCTACATTAGATGCAGGGAACAACTACCTAGAAGTATTCTACCATATCACCTTCATTTTGCTGTTTCTCTTCACCTGCATTCGTAGGAGCCATCAACTTGACACCCTCAATCAAAGGCAGACTGAATTCAACAGCCACAGTCCCTCTCAGAGCTTCCAAATTTGACAGACATCACTCTATAGATTTGTGGAAGTCATGAGATAACCCAAACATTTTGCAAATCCTTCCTTCTCAAATACGGGTGATTGAGCCATGACAAAACCAATTCCACAATATACTTTTCTTGCATGCAACTTGATATATCCAACATAGGGTGGTAACAACATATTTATGATTGAACACATCCTATAACCCAAGCGCTACTTTGAGTTCTTTGATGCGATCTCCAAATTCGATGTCATTAACTAGTCTACATAGGCACATGACAAATGTTTGAATTTTGAATTTTGAATTTAATTCACTACACATTCCTACCTTTTCTCTTACAAATATGTACCTCAAGCTTGTAAGCTTTTCCTCAAAATTAAAATTAAGCACCCTTCATATCCTTTCATATCTAATGATGAATTAGGCATACATCCATTTGTCTCCTCAGATGCATGAAAGCACATGGGAAATCTAGGTGTGTTCTCTAACTTGGATCTCGTTGAAGAGATGAAGGGCATAAGGAACCAGAAAGTGAAGATTATGGAAGGTAGAAAACCATCATTCCGACAAACATTTATTGACACCCTTATCACAATTTAGGGATATGAATTTTTTTTACTCTAATATATGATTTGAATTTTCATGTTAATGATTTGTATATCCCATTCAATTTTTATTGGACCAAGTTTTATTATTCTAGGGGATGCGCCCATCTTAGCCACCACATTGGCTTCTATGTTCATATGTCTCTTAGAATGGAAGAACTCAACTCTCTCAATTTTTTTTACTTGAAGATTTATTTTCTGTAAGATGGAGGAAGGAGCTTGCTTTGTATTTTCTTGAAGTTTTTTCACTTACCAGATGAAAATCAAAGAATCTCCATAAACTAATAAATTTCATACTCCTTAAATATCTACCCTTCCAACAAGACTAAAAATTTTGCTTGATTATTTGTAGAGTTATACCCTTCCATCAAGAATAAAAATTTTCCCCCGATCAGGGTGTAGCAACACAAAGGACGTGGGCCAGCAGATATGGGACAAGGAGATGCGAGACACCATACACACGAGTGCAAGGACAGGAATAAATTTGGGAAGTGGAGGGAGAGGACAGTGGGAAGGGCATGTGGAGGGATACGGTAGGGAAGGAGCAAGCCCCCAGAGATGTCAGGTGGAGCCAAGAAGGGAAGACAGTGAGGAAGGTAGTGGGGTAGCGAGAGAGTGGGCAGAATGATGCCAACAAGTGGGAAGACAATGAAGGAGGACTCACAGCAAGAATAGCCAGAGGCATGCGTGAGTTAATGAGAGCCACAACGGGAAGGAATGGAGGGTCATCATCCCAAGGGGATGGCTTAGGGATAAGGGCAGTGAGTAAATGCGAAGGACAGGTGGTAGATACATGGAAGGAAAAAGGGGGAAGGGGGATAAAACATATGGGCAGAGAGTGAATTAGTAGTTGCATACAGAAGGTGAGAACGAGAGCGAAAGCAGATAAAGGTTGTAGAGGAACAACGACATAGCCTGGGTAAGAGCTGAAACCAAGAACTCTTGGAACCCTGACTGGGTTGAGAATGTAGATATAATAAAGAGAGAAGAAAGAATTAAAAACCTGGCCTTGAAGAAGGGGTATAGAGAGAAAGGAGCAAGACGAGGAGAGAAGAGCGAACCTGGTAAGGAAGTTGGTCTGATGTATCTTGCTCCGGCCAGGTGGCGCCTGAGGCTCAGAGGAGATGTTGTAAGCACCTGGACTAGAGAGGAATCCACCACGGAGACCTCAGGAGATGAGACATGAGATATCGTGGCCCCTGAGAACCCTACTTGGAATTCCTTGTGCAAAAATGAGAGGAAAAACAAAGATTCAATTAGAAAAAAGAAGATAGAGAAGCGTGAGAAGGGAAGGAAATTATCTGGTGTAGCGCAAGACATGGTCCTTATGTCTAGCTCCCCTGATAGGTTCTCTATGGTTAAGCTTCCCCGCGGTGCCCAGAATAGCAATACACACTCCCTTAGTGGCATCCCCGTGAGGATGTCTTTGTCGAACCATCTGGACGATGGCTGATGGAGTGAGACTAACTAGTGAATAGAAGATGTGAGGGTTAGCAAAGAGCAAAACCATGAGATGAAAGGGGAAAAGTTGAAGGGAACTCTAAGAAATCTCAAGTCATCTGGTCTTGAGTGAGATACCAAACATTGCTCAGTTAATTGTAAAATTGATTGGGTGTCATACCAATAGAGTACTGATACTTTTCATGGTTATATTCTAGGTTTCACCAAAATCTGTGTCCAATACAGTGTGAAGGCAAGCAAATGGGGAGAAGCCAACAACAACAACGACAAAGACAGAATGGAAGAGATGGAAAATAAGTGACCAAGAAGAGCAAGAGAGATACAAGTAAAAAGAATGTTGAGGGGGTGAGAAGCTCCAATAGAGAACAAAGTAAGAGAGGGAGAAAGACAAGATGTGAGCACATGAAGACCCTCATTGACGCGTACATGGGAGGGAACCCACCTGAGGTCAAAGCCAAAATAGCTCGTTGGGAGAGAGAATTAAATGACAATATTAAAAACCAAGACATTCCCATGTAAGAATGGGAGGACATGGTTCATGACCCAGGCAACTCCCGTGGATGACACACACTCTTCAGACAAACAATCTAGCAATATTGGGTCATGATTAATGTTGTGGCTCGGGCCATGACTCTCAACAAAGAACAGGCATCAAGCAAAGGCTCAGAGGCATAAGAGGACACCAAAGAGAAAGATCCCATCAGAGCAGAGATACTCAGGGAGATAGTGGTAGTCTGTGGCCAAACTTATCGAAACAACCTGGCACTGGGAAGGATCGAACAAACTTTGCACGATATGAAGAGAACCGAGATGCTGGGTTCCAGTTGCAAAGCCCTAGCCCCCGTGATATCCTCGGACGAGGAGTAAAACAGTGATCTAGATAAATTTTGTTTCTATTCCATTACAAATAGATTTTACTTTTCAAAGTTGAATTGCAGTATAGTTAATATAGATAATGTTGTTCCGTTGATAGAGAAAGACTTATACAAATTCTGGACAATTTTTAACGCTGACAGGTGGCCAACCTAGTCTCCTACGGGCAGGTTGAGGCCACTTGGAACAAATGGAAAAACCTGATTTTGGCCAGTTAATATAAATAGCGAAAGTACTACCAAGTTTACAAAAAAACAAGACTAAAATTTTTTCTTGATTATTTGTAGTTTTTGCCAAGCCTAGTACATATTGGCTATATTGGATTTGTATTTATTCATTGGAGCACAAGATAACCCCTCCCACTTCTACTTCTCTTTATATTATTAATAATATTAATATTCACCGATATTATATTTAATATTCAATTATATTCTCGTAATTAAGACTTTAATTGCATTAAATATTCTATTTAAAGCCTTCATAGAATTAATATAAGAAAAATTATGATTTTGTTATACTGATAAATATATACTTAGAATTAATAGTAATCTCTTCTTTTGAATATTAGAAAATTATGTTCTTTTCATTAAGAAAAACATGAATTTTTAATATTGATAAATATAATAAGTATTAATATTAATATTATTAGTAATATTAAGGTAAGTATTAATAATAATAATAAGAATATTGCTATTAATGTTAATGTTAATATTCATATTCATATTATTATGTTTTTTAGTATTAATATTAATATAGTATTAATAATTGTGTAGAGAGACATTCTACAACTCAATATAAAGGAGATGTGTAGGTGTAATGTAAGATTTTACGTCAACATTTTTTAAATGTCTGGAAAATATATATATATATATATATATATATATATATATATATATATATATATATATATATATATATATATATATATATATATATATATATATATATATATATATCGACTTGATATGTTATAATTAATATTCAAATTAAAATGTGTATAAATATCAAATGCAAAATATAAATGAATGCCAAATAATGACACTTGATGATCCTTCATCTTTATTGAAAAAAGAAAAGTTAATGAAAATAAATAAATAAATTGGATAAATATAAAGTACAAAATCATTTCCTATAACCGAACCATGGGAGATAATACTTTTCTCAAAAACCACTTTAACATAATCAAATCCATGAAGTGACTAAGAATGAATGGTTTAGTAACTTATAAAATCACATGATATTTATATATAATCATTAATTTAACATAGTCTAATAATATATTTAAATTCAATTAAGATTAATAAAAAATAACTAATATTAATGTAAGGTAATTAAGTTTGATCATCAAACTTCAGCGTAGCAGTAAATTTATAAAGTAGTTTTAAGTGCGACTTTTTGGCAAGTTCTCTAGTTTATTTTCTTATCTAAATTGTCTAGAATTCAGCATAGATTCATTGGAATCACAAGTTTGACAAGTGAACTCTTCACAATTGTCCCAGTGGTTTTTGATGGTGGTGAATCCATACATGTAGTCAAAAATTTAGTTTAAACAACAAAAATCAACATTTTGCCACATTTATTTTTTTCGAACTCCAATGAAAAATCCTCGAGAAACTCCCAAAAGTTGCAGTTAAGACTACTCCATAAATTTATTACACATATTATGTGTGGTTCATTGAAATAATTAATATAAAATATAACTCTATATATATGTGATTTAATAAATGCAAATACAAATCCATTGTATACGAGAGACCCATTAAACACTCTCATATCGTAAATAGTAGATAATATATATGAAAATGTCCATCTCTAATTATAAGTGAAATTCAAAAAATTATAAATAAAAAACAAACAATTAAACACTATAATTTATATATGGGTCAATAATTAAACGTATTGTTTATCAATATTATAAATTAAGTTCATGTAGTCTAATTAATAGACTTAATAGTTCTTTAGCATTTTTTTGTCAATTTTATTCAAAACCCAATACAAATTTTTAAAAATCATATGTTCAAATAGTTTAATTTCCAAAGATGAAGTGTCTTAGGTCTTTCAAAGGTGTGGAATCGATTTATGCATTCAAAAGTGTATTTTAAACAATAAGAACAAAACTTCGATAGAAATTATATTCCCTGACTCCAACTAAAAAGACATTTTATTTATTACTTAGACTTCACCCAACTAAATTAAAGCTAATAATCATTTTTTATTAATTTACAAATTTAAATTTGATTAATTTAAAATTAATAATTTAAAAACTTAATAAATAAATATTTATTATACATTTTTTTCAAACTTTTGAGCCTAAATTACCATTAATGTATTATAATTTATATTAGCTTATAAAATAAAAAGAAAATAAGAAAATAATATTTAATTATATTTCAAACATGAAATAAAACTATAAATTATATTATTTTTAAAATTAATTAAAATTTACTCGAGGTAAATTGGTGATCATCATGTTATGAAATATTTTATGTCCAGAGTTACTCTTCATCAGAATACAGTAAAATATATAATATAATATAATGTGAATATTTTGACTAAATAAAAAATAAATAAATAAAAAATATATAAAATTAATAATTATAAGATCTAGACGTTTTCATATTCATCGTAGTTAAACTATAATGAAATCAATGTCGAACTGTGAATTTCACGCATAGCAGCATCACTGTGATGTTAGGAGGGGAAGCTAATCTCATATATTAATCAGATAAAATATCAAATCAGTCTGATGGAAAACCTAGCCATGAAAACCATGGATTGGCTATTAATATTTTTCCTTATCGTGATTGGGTGATAGCAGGGTGGCGTGACCTAAACGAAATATTCTAGACATTTTCTGTTGCGGCATAAAGAAACGACCAGTATTAATGAGCATTGGGCCAGCTAGGCTCACAGATTTGGAGTGGAACCTACGCCATAGGTCATCCCGATGAAAAATATTACAAGTTCAAAAAATAACTTGTAGCGGGATGCACAATGATTCAACACAAGATGTCGTGGCACCACCGCATCATGGGGCAATTGGAAGCAAGAGTTATCCGACGTCATGTCCCACTGGCCACATGGTCTATAGGCCATTCCCCAGCAGGTTTGATTAGCAACATAAAGGAGCAGTAGGGATGACGAGGTGCCTGGCCCGTAAAGTGCATCCCTATTGGTGAGAGTGGAGACCACATGACAACTAATCCCGTAGGCCATTACCCCATGAGTTCAAAGGGGAGGGTGTTGCAAAGTGCTGGGATCGATGGGGTTGGGATGACGTGTCCCTAAGGACCCACCCCTGATGGTTAAATAAGGGGAGTGGATAGGAGAGTCGGGATGAAAGAGTTGGAATGACGTGTCTCGGAGGCCTCATCCCATATGTATAAAGGAGGTGAGCGGATGGAAGTGCCAGGATAAGCGGAGACGAAATGATGTGGCTGTTAGGGGTGTGCCTCCTGACATCATGTGCCTGTCAACGAAAACAGTAATTAGGTTACAAAAACTAACATTGCCTACTCTGACAGACCCTGTGATGGTTTTAGAAAGGGTGATGAATGCTGTCAAAATGATTGTGGGCTATTGATGAGGGGATCAGTGGTATTATTTTACCGAATATTTAGAGGAGTGAGATGTCCTATCTTTAATCGTGATAGTCAAATTTAGTGGTGATGGTGGGGATAGTCAAGGCATAATGACAGAGTATATCACATATATTAATAATTTATATATATAGATAATACAAAAAAAAGGAAATTATCCTATTCTTGTAACAACACAAGAGGAATCGGATTATTAGTTGTAAATATCCCATTTGGGTAAGAGATGGGGTGGTTTGTTAAAATCCCTTTTCAAGCATGGTCAACCACATCAATCATTTTTAACCATTTTCAACCATATTCAATAAATCCACTACACACACATCGACAGTCAACAAGCGCAACTATATTCGTTAATTTGATTTAACCTTATTTGTAAATTTGATTTATATATGTTGATCAATGGCATTTTCCACCTTCTATTTAACAATTCATGTATCGAAATGACTTGAATAAACATATATGAACCACATTTTCTAATGTAGTTGTGAGATATATCGACCAAATTTACTAAAATAGTTGTGCTAGTTTTGAAATTGTTCAAAATCTTTTTTTTTAATCAAATATATATCTAAATTGGAGTTTTCTTATTATATTGTTTTTGGGAGTAGGCTTCAAATATACTGGACAAGACAAAGTCTCATTCATGTACATGAGAGAGATACATCAAAGGGTGATCTAGGGGTGGCTACTTGTTTGCATTTTTAAAAGTTACTTTTTTGATGTACCCATTATATGCATGAGTGGCATGTCATACTATAAACTATATATGTCATATGCCACTATGAGGTTTTTTGATGTTGTGTGTGTGAAATTTTTAGCCTAGAAGGATTTTCATTCAAATTTCTAAATGCTTCAGTTGGCATTAGATTTTTAGTTGGTACTTTGATCATTTAACCTCCACAATAGAAATTCTTTGAAAGGTAGTTTACAAGTCTAAGATTCCACATGAACAAGATATATTTAGGCAAAGATTTTAGATATTCAAAGTGCAGGCAAGATTTCTTTTTCATTTACTTTAGGAAAATTTAAGGAGAACTGTAGGAAGTTGTATCAAAGATTGCACAATAAGAAAGCTTGTATTTTTCATTACCAGATTTGTTAATTTATAAACATAGCAGAACGCTCTCAACCAAAATTTCACCAACTACCTAGAGACACATACCTTCCACCGACTACCTGGAGACACTGATATTCTAGAAATGGTTTTCACCACCTATTTAGAATAGTCATGATTATTCTAACACCTCCCCTTAAACATGACCTCTATATTACCTTGCCTACTGACATATGTCTCAACTAGGCATACAACATGATTTGGATTTTGCATAACTTGTAACTTCTAAAAATTTCAAATTTAGCCTTTCCAAGAGGCTTGGTGAATATGTAAGCCATATTTTGATCTGTATTAAAATATGTTATGTCAATTTATTTTGATTGTGATTCTTCTCTTAGAAAATGATGTTGTGCTTCTATATGATTTCACCTTGCATGATATATAGTATTTTTTGCCAATTTGATGGCGCTTTGATTATCACATTTGATCACTTTATGCTCTTTTTGTTTATCTCCAACCTCTTCAAAAATACTTCTAAGCCATATTTATTTCCAAGTTGCACTACTTAGTTCACTATACTCATCTTCAATTGATAACAAGGAAACAAATAGTTTTTTCTTACTGCTCCACGATATCGCTTCTAATCCTATATTGAACACGTATCTCATTATGGGCATGTAATCTACATGTCATGAATGCATATTGAAAAATAGGGGTCTGATACTTATTTGAGAATCACCAAGAAGGTCTAATGCTCTCTCATAATAGATGCAATAACATCTATTATCTCATGCATTCTTTAACCATTCATCAACAAGAAAAACATATCAACAACCATAGCTGGAACCTGTTATGAAATCATAATTATAGCCAAAATAGTAACCATGATAGAAAAACCATCAAAGCCACATAATAAAAAGTAATATTACTCCTAAAAATACAATAGGAAAGGAGATATTATTAACATATGCAAAATCCAACCAAGTCACGGACTTCCCTGTACCACCCGACCATAGATTGGGTTGAACCAAATATCTCTTTCAACCAATCACCCTTGTGCCATATTCGAAGCATGAATATGGGATATCATGGAATACACCAAGAAAAACTAAACTAGGGCTTCCAAAGGCCAAACCACCTCAACCCTCAGCCAATGGTTCCACCTCACAGTTTGACATCACTAACACCAACTAGATAGATCTCTCACCAAGTTATATAGTGCTTGAGAGCGTTTGTCCCAACCGCGGCTCTAGGATATAATAACTCAACCCACACCCTTCCAGCGGTCCAGAGCATTTTTCCAACCCAACATTAAGCCTAGTAACTCAACCCAGCAAGGGCTCAAGAGAATTTGTCGAACCAAGGCTCCAAGACTAGTAAGTCAACCCAAGTTTTTCAAGAGCTCTAGAGCATATGTTCCAACCAATGTCTCTAAGAACTAGTAACTCAACCCACACTCATAAGTAACCTAAGCACCAATTAAAATCAACAAGTGGAAAAACCCACAAACACCATGTCTATCTAGGAAAAGGAAAGGCTAGGAAAAACATTCTCAATCTAGGCAATCCTACATGCCAGGGACATTCCGTAACCAAATAATAACATGCATATACCATGCATCCATAATAAACAAGTAAAATCACACATGCAACCTGTTACCTGTAATCAATCCATATGTAGTTGTTGATCCACTTGTTCTCTTGTGATTTCCTGCTTTTCTTTTCCTTCTTTCTCCCAATCCAATGAAAACTAGAGTGCTCTAACCATTCTCCAACAATGCTCCAAGTTTTCTCTAAGTGTGCACGAGTATGTGAGAGAGAGAGAATAGAGAGATATATCCAAGCTAAAACTAACAAAATATTCAATTGACAAATGTTTTGAATTGATCCTCAGAATCCTTTTTATCATTAAGGCCTATGTTTTCTTCATTTTTCCTTAATTTTCCATCATTTCCGCATGAAATCCTTTGACATTTCATCTCCCTTTTCTCCTATTTTCCATTATTTTCATAAATAAATATCAATTAATGGAACTTTTCCTTTGTAAATACCTTTTTCATTTTCCATAGGCATAAATTAGTCATAAGTGGCCCCATCACTATGCTTTTTCCCAACATTTATCTTCGAATATGTGTCCCATGACATTGGTCTTATTTTTATTTATTTACATAGGAAATGAACCAAGGGTTGTTCCAAACCCCTCCCCCTTGGGGGAACACTGTCCTCAATGTTCAATGACACTTATGAACCAAGAAAACACATGCTTCCCATAGAGTTTTATAACGTAACTCAATACAATAGTTACATCATATCATATTTATGAATACATAACCAGCATACCATGAACACCATACTGCTTATTGGAGCTTTATGAACATCTTGATGCAGTATTTACATACATAGGCATATATATAGATAATCACAACACAATATCAAAAAATATACCATAGTACATCCGCTCAACCACTAAATAGAGAAGTATACATAGACCACATCTGATAAGTCATCTCTCATGTAGTTTCATCAGGGCCAAAGTGCTTCCACTACACTTTAACTTGCCTGATTTCTAGATTTTGGAGCTTGAGAACCTTTCACTACAAAATGCAATGAGGTTCAAACTAGAATTATCCTTCTAGCTCCACCAGCAATATAGACCAATTAATCACATCATCAACATATTTCACATACTTCTTAAGCAATGCCACATGGAAAACATCATGTACTTTCACTATCGGAGGCAGTGCAAGTCGGTAGGAAGCTGGTCCAATCCTTTCAAGAGCAATGAAAGGCCCAGAATACTTAGGTGCCATATTGGGACATGATCCAATCCTCAAGGATACCTTCTTGGGCTTGACGCGCAAGTACTCCTATTCCAAACCAGAAACTCTTTAAAAACTGTGTGTTGATTTTCATAAATCTTTTGTCTATCCTGTGCTACCTTTAGATTCTTCTTGATAAGTTGCATTTTGTGTTCAATCTGTTATAGCATGTCTGGTTGAATCAATACCTTGTTCACTAGATCACTCCAGATGATAGGAGTATTACAAATCTGCCCATAGAGTGCTTCAAATAGACTCATCCTTAAAGATTCCTAATACCCATTGTTATACGCAAACTCTAGCATTGGAAGATACTCTTCCAACCTCCTATGTTGATGCATAATATAGATTATCAACATATCCTCCAGAATCTTGCTGACACTCTCTATCTTTCCATTTTTCTACCAATGATAAGATTTACTGAAATCCAACTATGTCCCTAAATCTACAAATAACTCTTTCCAAAACTTGGAAGTGAACTTGGCATCTCTGTGTTGTTAGGATATTCCGACACATAGGATATAGTTAAGTTCAACTTGGTCTAGCATAGAGTTAGGTAAAGTGTGTTTCTTTACCGTTGTACATTTTGTAACTTACAATCCGACGGTCACGATATGTAGTGATCCGACGGTTCACTCTCACCTCGGTATTACCGACACTTGATCCGTGGCTTGACACCCGATTGGTCCATGAGTTCTATTTAAAGCGCATGGAGGGTCATTGTTCGGGTAATCCGTGCATGAGAGACGCTTATGTAAATTTTCATTCTTTGATTAATAAATTGCCTGTAGTACCCACGTTGGGACAGGCCGTGGACTGTTTCCCTCCTTGCACTCTGAGGGTTTTAACCACGTCAAAAATACTGGTGTATTGATTTGAGATCTGGTTGTGAGCGGTGTCCTTTTGGTATTCTTTCTGTAGAACTTACCCTGTAAATTCTTACATGGTATCAGAGCTATTTGAGGGCCGCATCCGTTGGTGATCCAAATCTGAAGCCGGTAGAACTGCATGCGGCTATCGTTTCCTAGATCTGTTGTTTCTGACTGCTTTCGGACCGAGAGGACTGCTCTGTTGCGTTCAGAGCATCTGTTCCAGTGAGGAACCCCTTTCGTTTCATGCGAAAAGGTTTCCGGTAGCCCTAGCTGCGTCATTTTTTAGATCGGGAGGTATACAGTTTTTTTTGCAGTTTACTGTTAATTTCTCTCTGCTTATTTCGGTCTCAGTTTATTTAGCCTTTTTTTTAACCGGATCTATACCTTTCATTTCTGCATATGCTCTTTGCCCTGCGACTCTGTGCGATCTGGGCAAATCAGAAACAGAAAGGAAGGATTTTTCTCATGCGTATGCTCTTTTCCCTGCACCTTAGTGTGATCTCGGAAAATCAGAAACATTGAGAAAAATATTTAGTTTTTCGGATAAAGCTAACTTTGAGATTTTTTTTAAAATTTCTAGTTTTTTGGCTAAAGCTAACTTCGAGCCGTAAGGTTCGTTTTTCTTTGCATATTCGTGTTGGGTTTTGTTTTTTGTGTTTTGTAGGGAAAAAGAGCTTTCTCAAGGCAAGCACGCAAATCGAGGCCCCCCCCCCCCCTCTCTCTCTCTCTCTCTCTCAAATTTTTTGTATAGATCAATTGGTTCAAAGCTATTTTTAGAGAGTAGAGGTCTTGGGTTCAAGTCTCCATTTTGTGGGGGCGGATTTTTTTTTTCATTCCCGCACATTCGCGCACTTTGCCGGCAATGTCAACAAGTTTTTTTTCAAAAAGCCATAACTTCTTCATCCGGAAGCCTTTTTCAGAGCCGTTTTTTTTAAAACCGCCTATTTTTTCGAGATCTATCCATTGGTACACTTACTTTCAGCATCTTCAGCTTCAGTTTTTTAAAAAAATGGAAAGTCCATGCCAAGTCATTCTTGACAGCACTAACTACTTCCAATGGGTAGAATACATGGAAGATTTACTTAGAAGTAAAGGTCTCTTCAGAATAGCCACAAACCAAGAGAAGAAACCCAAAGATGAAGACAAGGCGGCAAAATGGGAAAATAGACAAGATCAAGCACGTGGTTTGATAGGGATGTCTATTTCTCCTGATCTTAGATTCCACATTGCAGGACTTGAGACTCCTCATGAAGCATTAGAAAAACTTGCTAAAGTTTTTGGGATTAAAAATGAAATTAGATCCCATCAACTTGAAAATGAGCTGCTTACTTTGGATCCTAATAATTTTTCTTGCATTGAAGATTTCTTGTCAAAATTCAAGACCCTTAGATATCTCTTGGAAGGTGTTAAAGTTAAGAAAGATGATGGTAACCTTATTTATTCCATCCTTACTAAGTTAGGACCAGCCTACTCTGTATTTGTTTCCACTTTCCATTCTACAAGGGAAGCTTTCATTTGTCAAGGACAAGAATACAAGGCCCCTTCCTTTGACTCCTTTTGTGATTCCTTAATAAGAGAACAAGAAAAACTCTTACACCTTGGTCTTCTTAATCTTGGAAACTCTTCCACAAAAGCGTTAGCCGCCCAGCAGCACCAAATTCAAAGAATCCTAAGAAGTCATATCCTCAAAAGAATGGTCCTAAACCATCTCAGCCTCAAAATGAAAGATCATTTCAGCAAAATGATAAGACCAATAAAAACAAATGGAAGAAGACTGATAGACATTGTAACTTTTGTAATCGAGATGGCCACTTAGAATCTAAATGCTTTAAGAAGATGGAAGCCTTGGAAGCCGCAATGAAGAAACATAACATCCATCTGGAGCCTACTTCAACTTCAACTTCCGGAACGGCACTTTCTGCATGTCATCGTCAATCATCTCAGTCTGGTTATGCATTAAATGTATCTTCTTCTTCTTCTCATTCTCATGAGTGGCTCATTGATTCTGGAGCCTCTTGTCACATGGCCAAAAACCAAGCCATGTTTTCTTCTTTAAATGATTGTAACACCAAAAATATATATGTTGGTGATGATAGATCTCTTAATGTTGTAGGGACTGGAACTGTTCATCTAGACAATGGTCAGTTCAATGATGTATTATGTGTTCCAAACTTATCCTGCAACCTTCTATCTGTCTATCAGATAACTCATTCAGGTGAAGGTAAAATTGTTGAATTTTCACCTCATGATGTTGTAATCAAGGATCTAAAAGATCCTAAACAGATTCTAGCTACTGGTCTTGCTGATGATTCCAAAAGGTTGTATAAGTTTCACAACTTTGGGTCATCCCATCTTCCCTCAGTATTTGTTGCTCATAATGATGAAGTGAGCAAACTTTGGCATGAGCGGTTTGGTCACTTAAACTATCGCTCCCTTCAGCATCTATGTAAAGAAAATATGGTGACAGGTCTTCCTATGGTATCTTGCAAGATGGTGTTTGTTCCGGATGTGTACTCGGAAAACATCATCGGGACAGTTTTGACAAACGTGCCTCTTGGCACGCCTCAGCCCCTTTACAGCTTGTGCACAGTGATTTATGTGGTCCTCTTCCTGTTGCTTCATTCTCTGGCTGCAAGTACTTCTTAACTTTCATTGATGATTTCTCTAGACGCACTTGGGTATACTTCTTAAAACTCAAGAGCGAAGTATTTAACACTTTTTTGGCCTTCAAAGCATTTGTTGAAAAACAATCTGGACATCAAATTCTTAAGCTAAGAACTGATAATGGTGGAGAATATGTTAAAAACACATTCATCAACTTTTGCACCGAAAATGGAATTCAAATGCAACATACTGTTCCATACACTCCACAACAAAATGGTGTAGCTGAAAGGAAAAATCGCACCTTAAAGGAAATGGCTAATTGTATGCTGCAATCTAAAGGACTCAGTCTTAGTTTTTGGGCCGAAGCAATTAATTGTGCAAATTATATAATCAATCGCACTCCTACTAAGGTTCTAGAGAATATCACTCCAGAAGAAGCTTGGAGTTCCATTAAACCAGATGTAAGTCACTTTCGTGTGTTTGGAAGTGAAGCATGGGCCCATATTCCAGATGAAAAGCATAAAGCTTTAGAACCTAAGAGTGAGAAATGTACTTTTGTTGGATATTCTGAAGATGTAAAAGGTTATAGACTTATTCCATTTAAGTCCAAAAATGTTATCATTAGAAGAGATGTAAAATTTGATGAAAATAAATCGGCCTGCGAGCCTAGTCCGGCGGATGTGCCACCTCTTCCTATCTCTTCTATCTTTGAAAACATTTCTTCTTCTGATGATGAAAGCGAGGATGATAATCCTCCCCCACCTTCTCAGGATCCTCAACTTCCAAGATGGGTCCGTGCTACTCGGGATGCAGCAGGTGATCTTGCCGGTGATCCTACAGATCAGCGACGTACACGTTCTCAGTTTGAAAGAGCCTCTTCTTTACTGGCTCAAGCTCCAGTAAATCATGATCCTGACACTTTTGCAGAAGCTTCAGGCCATCCACATTGGGAAGCAGCTATGAATGAAGAATATCATTCATTGATGACAAATGATACATGGGATCTTGTTCCTCTACCAAAGGGACGCAAACTTGTTAGATGCAAATGGGTTTACAGAACCAAGTATGGACCAGATGGGAAAGTTGATAAACATAAAGCTCGTCTAGTTGCTAAGGGCTTTTCACAGGTTGAAGGCATTGACTACACTGAAACCTTCTCTCCAGTTGCCAAAATGAACTCTATCCGCCTTGTTCTTTCCCTTGCTGCCTCTTTAAAATGGGAAGTCCATCAAATGGATGTTAAATCTGCCTTCTTGCATGGGGACTTGCAGGAAGAAATCTATATGGAACAACCCATTGGCTTCATACAAACAGACTCCAGCCTCGTTTGTCGACTTAAGAAATCCCTTTATGGCCTCAAGCAAGCTCCTCGAGCTTGGTATGCCAAAATGGATAGCTTTCTTTTAGAATCTGGCTTTTCTAGGTGTCATTCTGACAATACTGTCTACACCAAGAAAGTGGGCAACTCTCTTATCATCCTTGTTCTTTATGTTGATGATCTTATTCTTACTGGTAGTGATCCCAACCTTATAAACCATGTGAAGTCCAGCCTTAAAAAGAAATTTGAAATGACAGACTTAGGACACTTACACTATTTTCTCGGTCTTCAAGTCTTGCAATCCCAAGAAGGTATTTTCCTTTCCCAGTCCAAGTATGCTTGTGATATTCTTCGTCATTTTCACATGGAAGACTGTAAGCCAGCCCCTTCTCCCTTTCAGTCTGGAGTCAAACTTTCAGTCTCTTGTACTTCTCCTGAAGTTGATGCTACCTTATACCGTCAACTTGTCGGAAAACTCTTGTATTTAACCCATACTCGTCCTGATCTTTCCTTTGTTGTTGGCCTTGTTGCTCGTTTTATGCAAAACCCCCGTGAAAGTCATTGGAAAGCAGCTAAAAGAATACTTCGTTATGTTCGAGGTAGAGTACAGTTTGGGATTCATTACAGTGCCAAAGCAGCTCCTCTGTTAGTTGGTTTCACTGATTCTGATTGGGCTGGTGACCTTGATGATCGGAAGTCTACTGCCAGTTATGTCTTCACTCTTGGTTCAGGACCTATTACATGGGCTTGTAAGAAACAGGCTGCCATTTCTCTTTCGTCAGCAGAAGCAGAGTATCGTGGTGCCGTGGAAGCTAGTAAGGAAGCCTTGTGGCTTCGTCAGATCCTATCAGAGTTTGGCTTTGAGCAGCAGCATCCAACCACACTTTGGTGTGATAATCAAAGTGCCATTCAGCTATGCAAAGATCCAGTCCAGCATCAGCGCAGCAAACACATTGAACTACACATGCACTTCATCAGAAAGCTCATTCATGACCATGTTCTTGAAGTGCAATATTGTCCAACGGATGATCAGGTTGCAAACATCTTCACAAAGGCTCTCACAGAGGCGAAGTTCACTAAACTTCGATATATGCTTGGAGTTCAGGAAGTTGTCACTAAGGGGGGATAGGCTCTAGTGCCTCCTTCCTTCTCCTATTGTGTCATATTTGTAAATCCTTCAATCCTATCCCAAGTTGTTCTTAAGGGGGGATGTTAGGATATTCCGACACATAGGATATAGTTAAGTTCAACTTGGTCTAGCATAGAGTTAGGGTAGAGTTAGGTAAAGTGTGTTTCTTTACCGTTGTACATTTTGTAACTTACAATCCGACGGTCACGATATGTAGTGATCCGACGGTTCACTCTCACCTCGGTATTACCGACACTTGATCCGTGGCTTGACACCCGATTGGTCCATGAGTTCTATTTAAAGCGCATGGAGGGTCATTGTTCGGGTAATCCCTGCATGAGAGAAGCTTATGTAAATTTTCATTCTTTGATTAATAAATTGCCTGTAGTACCCACGTTGGGACAGGCCGTGGACTGTTTCCCTCCTTGCACTCTGAGGGTTTTAACCACGTCAAAAATACTGGTGTATTGATTTGAGATCTGGTTGTGAGCGGTGTCCTTTTGGTATTCTTTCTGTAGAACTTACCCTGTAAATTCTTACATGTGTGACATAATATTCCTAGGAATACCATGCAACCTCACCATCTCCCTTATGAATACCTAAGCTACCTTGCTAGTTGAATTTATAGACTTCACTAGAATGAAGTGAGCTACCTTAGTCAACCTGTCAACCAAAACCATAATAAAACCATTTCTTCTTGATGTCCTTGCCAAACTTGTAATAAATTCCATGGAAATGACCTCCCATTTCCACTCTGGAAGCAGATTCAATTGTAATAAACCACTTAGATGCTTACACTCTAATTTTACATGTTGACAATCCAAGCATCTCGTGAAAAAATTTTCACCTCTTTCTTCAAATTAAACCAATGGTAAAACTTCTTAACCATTCTCAACGTCTTCTAAATATCTTGGGTGACTTGAATATGGATTGACACGAAATTACCTCAAGATAAGCTTATTGAGATCATTGTCGTCTATAACATAGATCCTATCCCTAAATTTGAATAAATCATCTGTCGTGAGAGGATAATCCACATCCTATTCACCTGTATCCTGTTGTTGTAACATATGATTAAGTTGTTCGTAGCTATCATCTTGCTAACTCACTTACAAGATCTGAACATGTAAATTTCTCCCATATGAAATCATAGTTGCTATGTGATTTACTTATACACTTCTTCTAAGAGAATTTGCAACCCTATTCTATTTACACTTGATAGACCTAATCTCAAATTGAAACTCCACTAGTACAAAATGGATAATTAGTTACTAAAAAATGACTAAAATTTGCATATAAATGACAATTTTTCAATCGGTGACCAGTAGTGGCTAATTTATAGTATCTTATAGCGCAACCAACTTTAAGTCGTATTTTCTTAGTCATTAATTGGGTGTCTCAATTTTATCGTCTAGTAGTATATTTAGTCATAAATTTGGTCATTAATTTAGTTATTTATTTAGTCATTAATTGTCACAATTAATGACCAAATACACAACAAAATACACTACTACATGATCACCTGAGAAAATCAATTAATGACCAAGAAAATATGACCAAAATGTTAGTAGTGTTATAAGATACTATAAATTAGCTACTAGTAGTCATATATATGAAAATTTTGGTCATTGTTTGAAACCAATTAATGACCAAAGAAATATGAGTAAATTTCATTCCTATTATAAGATAATGTAAATTAGCCACTAATAGTCATATATATGTAAAATTTAGTCGTCATTTGTAATGACAAATTTATCATTCACAACGGTCTTTTATATTTTTTGGGTTGTTTTATATTCATTATATACATGACTGATTTATTATTTTATATTCATTCCATTTACTTTCGTTAACAATCACTATAAATGTCTAATTTAGTCATATATTCATTTTATTTGTATTCATCATTAATCAATATGAACTACTAATTTAGTAGTTTTATATTGATTTTCTGTGTTCATTATTAATCATCATAAAATAATTAGTATGATTTTGTGACTAAATTAAAAGAACTTCATACAATGTGCATGTTCATATAATATGAAAATACAAAGCTACATATGTTAATTACAATACTAAATGATATCAAGTACAACTATAAATAATTTCAACCACAAATTATATTATATGAAATGTCAAGTATTAAAATATCAGTTTCCAACTTAATATTGGTTGGACAACAATTTACACAGAAAATATTGTTTCATCACTTCAAAACATTATCATTATGTTGCCAAGGCATTTCAAATGAATTTACCAACTGTAAAGACTTGACCATCAGTCTCTATGTGTGTGTCTCATGCAGGATATTGGCTTTAAGGGTATCACTAGACTAGTTCTCTTCTCTCTCTCTTTCTATATTTGTCACTCTAGTGCTATTGTTCTCCTCTTTCTTATATTCTTGCTTACCATCAATACTGAGTTCCTCTTCTGAAAATGAAAGAAGATACAATGTAGAGTATAAGATATAATGAGATGAATGGTGAAATATAATCGAAGTAGACTATATAGGATTTATACAAATATACCACAACATTAGCAATGTCTGCAATTTCCCCCCTAGAAATGCAAAAAATTTGAACATGTTTCTTCAGTTGGATAATAGCGACAACTATGTGACCAGATGGCCTATATAAATAAAGAAAATAAAATGTCACCATAGAAAATAACACCTTAGGAAATTAGTATTCAACCTTCAAGAAAGGCCTAGGAACAATCTTCCCAACTAAGTTACATGCTAAAAAACTCAAGCTGTAAATAACTTGTGAAAAAAAATGGAAAGAAAAAGACAACATATAATAAATAATGTATGACAACTAGCTAGCAAATTGCATCATAGAAGAAAAAATATCTTATGGTTACCCATACATGTGGGTGGGTAACACGCCCCAATATGCCATGATCCTTAGGGTCTATACGAAGTAAATTTCCTACGAACATAATGATAAAGCTTGGAAATATTACATGGTGCACAGGGCCTTGTAGTCCCCTTGAGAAACACAGTACACTCTCACAAAACTTGCCAATACTGACATAGTAGATATGGGCTTGTAGCTTGGCCAAGGAACAATAATATGGAACAAAATCTCAATAAACACATGTCAAGATCAATTCCTATCACACTGTTAAAAATCTCACAATTTATGAGTTGGTAGATAGAACTACCCAACAATTTGATCATTAAACAATAATTGCAAGAAACATATTTGTCATCTCACCTTAAACAATAACAATAAACATTCATCAAAATTTCATATTTATTGTCTTGAGATGTATATCATTTTAACAATTTGATCGAATCAGGTTGCAATAAACAAAATTATAGAACACAATTCTCATTCAATGAATGTACCGCATTGGAATAAGTAGCTGAAAAAAAAAAATTCAAAAAAGGCCCAGAATGAATAAAAATTATAGAATCACCTTAGATTATAATGCAACCAACTACATGATCCCAAATATTTTCACTATAGCCTGGATTGGGAAAGTGAAGATATATTGCTCCATCACCCCTTTTCATTGCTCCATATTTTTCCTGACTATCTATTCTAACTGATGGTGCTTTTACACCCAAGATCTGTCAAGGATATTTTCATAGGAATCTCACATTTTATGAATAAGTAAATTGATAAACTCTATATTAAAACAAATTGAAGAAAACTACTTAAAATCCTCTCAGGCGGGTTATGGTAAAGTGGTTAAATAAAAGCACTTTCAATGCACAAAACTAGGCTCAAAACTACCTGAAGACATGTTACTAAATTAATGTGGCCAATGGAGTTATCTACCCCATCTAAAAGTGGGTGGAAGTCCTAGCAACTTTGATGGCCCATGGTTGTGGCCTATCTCAACAAAGGAGGAAAGATGCAAGTATTGGATGAATTTAATGGAAGAGATACCCCTTGGTCATGGCCTCTAAGAAAAGGTAGATCCCAACTCATTAACAAAGGGCCTTTTTTCCAACAGAAAAAAGGAATATCACAAGATCTTGAACTTGATGGAAAAATACCTTCACTATTGCAACTGTCAAGTCATGCATGGAATGTGTTGCCTCGTATTATTCAAACACATATGGTTCTCGAGACTTTTCTATGGCACTTACATACATCTATGCATTATTACATTAAATCAACTTTGAATATCAGACGGAAATAAAGCTAAAATATCAACTATCGTGTTAATCTCAGTCCCAACAAAAGATTATTCTTGGCTAAAAATGAATGTGTTATGCACCCTTTTAGGTTGTAATGAACCATCCAATGATTACGCAGTAGTTTTAGCTCCTTTTCTTACATATAGAAAGGAAAATGAATTGGATCATTTGAAGGGTGAGAATTGATGCTAACAGATGTCCAAAGAAAATTTGGGCAGGCCAACACACCCAAAATAACTTTTCCTTCATCCAATAAGCCCAAGGCTACAACATATTGGTCTCCTCTAAGAAATTTGCAAAATAGGTTGGTCTCCTTAATCAAAATAGAAAAAGATTGTAACATGAAAAAGTGTTGGAAATGTGCAATGGTTGACATATTGCAGTACACTGGAAACTGGAATAAGAAATGTACACCAATTGTAGAAGCTTCACTAGAAATGAATTATAACACTAAGAGAATCTAGGTGCATTCTACAACCTAGTGTGTATGAGATTATAACATCCATGGGTAACACTTGTAAATTAAAACAGAAAATAAAATTAAAATTCATAAAGTAAAAAAGAAAATTTAAATAAAATATCAAAAATATATTTATGTGTGTATAGATAAATGTTTTCAAACCCATAATCAGTCAAGTGTCAACTTGGACTCCAACATAGACTCAAACTTTGAACCAGTCGTGGGTCAACTTGGACTCCCAAACTCAGATATACTCAAGTTGATCTAATTTAATTTACTTGGTTTACTAAAAAATACTTAAAATACTTAGGTACTGATTAAAAATCATTTTTAAATATTCCAAGCTATTACAAAAAAAAATATATAAAGTTTTCTCATGCACATAACAAGTAAAGTTTGAAGATCTCAAAAAAATTCACAATGCCATTGAGCACAATACATGTAAAAAATAAAATACATCATTATTTATAAATGGGGATTTAAATTCCCTCTATACTCTAAAAACTAATAAACATACTACATCCATCTATTTTTTCATAGTCTTATCTTCATTAAATTTCATAAGTTGATTTTCTAGTTCCAATCTACTATTGCATGTCTCCTCTAATGGGGCTATGCCTAGGGAAACTTGGCTTCCTATACTAGCCAAAAATTCTTACAACTAGCTTCTCCAACCCCCAAACTACCCCATTGAATTTATTGCAATAACATACTCGTCAACAAGCTCAACATGGATCCATGGAGGGCCTTTGACTCTTGGGGGCATGGTAAAATTCCAATCTGGAAATTCATATATGCAACATTGAAAACCCTATCATAACTTATAATTGTGCAAATTTCGTATTGAAAAATTTAAAGCTCAAAATTGGTAAGGGTTGAGAGTATGAAACATAGGGTATTCCTGGCTAGGACAAACCAATGCTCTTTAACGTTGCCCCAAAACTCCACATGCTCAATAAGAGAGGTTTGATGTAAATGGAGGGGTGGGGAAGGTCTCTTTACTTGGTTGACTAGTTTTAGTTTGCTGCTAGACTGGTTGATCCATGCCTTGATATGGTCAGCAATCAACTCATCCAAGTTAACAAAGTCTGAGTTGACTTGGAATTCTTTCAAAGACTAATATATAGAGTGATAGATTCTATCACAAATCCATCTTAACTCTAGGTCTTTGAAGCACAAAGAGATTTTCATTTTACAACATTTTTGGCCCCACCTATCCTTAACAATCGAAAGTCAAGATGGATATATGCAGGTTGATTAGTTGATGCTAATAGGAGACATATATTAGACATTGATTCATAGGAAATTAGTGCAACTCGAATAATAACAACTAACAAAGGTATGAACATTTCATATGGTGACTACAAGGTTTCTCCCTACAACCTAAAAGAATAGAGAAAGGACGGGAATAGACTTCAAGCAGACAGGAAGAGAAAAGTTAGTTTTGTGACAAAGAGAAAATATGCAATCACATTTACAAAACAAAAGGTAAGGACATACGATCTAGATAAAGCACATTATAGGCCCCTGTCACATTCTCATGGCTTAGCCTTTTGTCCCATCAATGGGGTCTAAAACCTAGTGCCAACCATGGGGCCCTCCTTTCGTTTTACCTTTATTTATTATTGCAAGCACACATCATGTTGTTAATGGAGATATATCATAGGTACCATCATTAGAAATCATTTAATTTACAATTTTTGTAATGCACTCCATAATATCTTGTGCATCATTCTTATACAAACCTCCTAAATCCTAATAGAAATACACAGATTTTAAGTATATTATTTGCAACTTAAAAAAATTATAGTTTGTATGCTGACTAAAGAAAATAACATAATTGTTATTCTTTTTAATAGAAATATGAAAACTTTTCCTTGCCATAGGCAAACATTTGGAAAAAAAACATGGTTGCAATCTGAACGTACCACATGGGAATAAGTAGCTGAAAAGGAACAATTCAAAAAATGCTTAGAAAGAATAAAAATTCTAGAATCACCTTGGATTACAATGCAATCAACTGCATGATCCCAAATCTTTTCACTATAGCCTGGATTGGGAAAGTGAAGATATATTTCTCCATCACCCCTTGTCATTGCTCCATATTTTTCCTCCTGACTATCTACTCTAACTAGTGGTGCTTTTACACCTAGGATCTGTCAAGGATATTTTCATAGGAATCTCACATTTTATACAGTAAATAAACTGCTAAACTCTATATTAAAACATATTGAAGCAAACTACTCAAAATCCTCTCAGGTGGGTTGTGGTCAAGTGGTTAAATCAAAGCACTTTCAGTGCACAAAACCAGGTTCAAAACTACCCGAAGACATGTTACTGAATTAATGTGGCCAATGGAGTTATCTACCCCATCCAAAAGTGGGTGGAAGTCCTAGCAAATTTGATGACCCATGGTTGTGGCCTATCTCAACAAATGAGGAAATATGCAACTATTGGATTAATTTAATCGAAGAGATACCCTTTTGTCATGGCCTCTAAGAAAAGGTAGAGCCCAACTCATTAACAAAGTGAAATTTTCCAACTGAAAAAAGGAATATGACAAGATCTTGAACTGGATGGAAAAATACCTTCGTTATTGCAACTTTCAATTAATGCATTGAATGTGTTACCTTGTATGATTCAAAGAAAGATGCTTCTTCAGACTTTTCTATGGCACTTACATACACCTATGAAAAAGTACCTTAAATCAAATTTGAATATCATATGGAAATAAAACTAAAATATCAATTATGGTGTTAATACTAGTCCCAACAAAAGATTATTCTTGGCTAAAAATGAATGTGTTACGCACCCTTTTAGGCTGTATAGAACCATCCAATGATTTCACAGTAGTGCCAGCTCCTTTTCTTGCAGAAAAAAGTAAACCAATTGGATCATTTGAAGGGTGAGCATTGATGCTAACAAATGTCTAGGGAAAATTTGGGTAGGCCAACACACCCAAAATAACTTTTCCTTCATCCAATAATCCCAAGGCTACAACATATTGGTCTCCTCTAAGAAATATACAAAATAGGTTGGTCTTATTAATCAAAATTGCAAAAGACTGTAACATGAAAAAGTGTTGGAAATGTGCAATGGCTCACATATTGCAGTACACTAAAAACTGGAATAAGAAATGTACACCAATTGTAGAAGCTTCACTAGAAATGAATTATAACACTCAGAGAAGTTAGGTGCATTCTACAACCCAGTGGGTATGATATTATAACATCCATAGTTAAAGCCTCTAAGTTAAAACAGAAAATAAAATTAAAATTCATAAAGTAAAAAATAAAATTTAAATAAAATACCAAAAATATATTTATGTGTGTGTATAGATCAATGTTTTCAAACTTAGAATTGGTCAAGTGTCAACTTGGACTCCAACTCAGACTCAAACTTGGAATCAGTCATGGGTCAACTTGGACTCCCACTCAGACTCAGATTGACTCAAGATGATCTGATTTCAATGACTTGGTTTACTAAAAAATACTTAAAATACTTAGGTACTACTTAAAAATCATTTTTAAAGGTTCCAAGGAATTAGAGAAAAAATACATAAAATTGCTCATACAGATACGATATAGAGTTTGAATATCTCACAAAATTTCAAAATGGCACTGAGCACAATACATGTCAACAAAAAAATACATAATTATTGATGAATGGGGCTCTAAATTCCCTCTAGACTCTAAAATCTAAAAAACATACTACATCCATCTCTTTTTTCCTAGCCTTGTCTTCATTAAATTTCACAAGTTGATTTTGTAGTTCCAATCTAATTTGTCCAGACTCCTCTAATGGGGCGATGCCCAGGGAAACTTAGCCTCTTATACTAGCCAAGAATTCTTGCAACTAGTCTCCCCCACCCCCCAATGCATTTATTGCAATAAACTACTCATCGACAAGATCAACATGGATCCATGCAAGGTCTTTGACTCTTGGGGGCATGGTAAAATTCCAATCTGCAAATTCAAATATGCAACATTGAAAACCCTATCTTAACTTCTAATTATGAAAATTTTGTACTAAAAACTTTAAAGTTCAAATTGGTAATGGGTTGAAAGTATGAAACTTAGGGTATACCTAGTTGGGACAGATCACTGCTCTTCAACGCTGCTCCAAAACTCCACATGCTCATTAAGGGAGGTCTGATGCAAATGGAGGGTTGGGACAGGTCCCTTTACATGGTCGACTAGGGTGAATTTTCTGCCAGACTGGTTGAGCCATGCTTTGATTAGTTTGGCACCAACTGGGCCTCCAAACTAAATATATGGCCAAGTTGATATGGTCGGCAGTCAACTCATCCAAGTTAACCAAGTTTGAGTTGACTTGGAATTATTTTAAAAACTGATATATAGAGAGATAGATTCTAGCACAAATTCATATTACCTCTAGGCCTTTGAAGCGCAAAGAGATTTGCATTTTAAATCATTCTTCGCCCCACCTAGTCCTTAATAATCCATAGTTAAGATGGATCTATGCATGTGATTAGTTGATGCAAGCAGGCAACATTTATTAGACAATGATTCATAACAACTTGAATAATAACAACTAACAAAGGTATGAACATTTCATATAGTGACTATAATGTTTCACCCTACAACATAAAAAAATAGGGACATGAAGGGAATAGATAGCAAGTAGACAGGAAGAGAAAAGTTGGTTTGGTGACCAAGAGAAAAGCTGCAACCACATTTAAAAAAGTAAAGGTAACGACTTACAATATAGATAAATCACATGATAGGTCCTTGTCACATTTTCATGGCTTACCTGTTTGTCCCATTAATGGGGTCTAAAACCTAGTGCCAACCATGGGGCACTCCTTTAGATTTACCTATATATATCGTTGCAAGAACATCTATTGTTGTTAATGGATAAATATCATAGGTACCATCATTAAAAATATTTTAATTTATAAGTGTTGTAATGAGTTTCACCATATCTTGTGCATCATTCTTCTATAAATCTCCTAAATCCTAATAGCAATACACAAATTTTAAGTATACTATTTGCAACTTAAGAAAATTACAGTTTGTATGCTGAATAAATCAAAGAACATAATTTTTCTTCTTTTTAAAAGAAATATGAAAAAATTTCCTTTCCATAGGCAAAAATTTGGATAAAAAACATGGTTGCAATATGAACGGACCACATGGGAATAAGTAGCTGAAAAAGAACAATTCAAAAAATGCTTAGAAATAATAAAAATTCTAGAATCACCTTGGATTACAATGCAACCAACTACATGATCCCAAATATTTCACTATAGAAATGATAGGAAAGTGAAGATATATTGCTCCATCACCCCTTGTCATTGCTCCATATTTTTCCTCCTCACTATCTACTCTAACTGGTGGCGCCTTTACACCTAGGACCTATACGGATATTTTCATAGGAATCTCACATTTTATATAGTAAATAAACTGCTAAACACTATATTAAAACAAATTGAATCCAATTACTCAAAATCCTCTTAGGTGGGTTGTGGTCAAGTGGTTAAATAAAATCACTTTCAATGCACAAAACCAGGTTCAAAACTACTCGAAGGCATGTTACTAAATTAATGTGGCCAATCGAGTTATGTACCCCATCCAAAAGTTGGTGGAAGTCCTACCAACTTTGATGACCCATGGTTGTGGCCTATCTCAACAAAGGAGGAAAGATGCAAGTATTGGATAAATTTAATTGAAGGGATACCCATTCATCATGGCCTGTAAGAAAATGTAGAGCCCGACTCATTAACAAAGTGCCATTTTCCACTGCAAAAAGGAATATTAAAAGATCTTTAATTGGATGGAAAATTACCTTCCTTATTACAACTTTCACATCATGCATTGAATGCGTTGCCTCGTATGATTCAAATAAATATGATCCTTCATAGCTTTCTATGGCACTTACATACACCTATGCAAAAGTACATTAAATCAACTTTGAATATAAGATGGAAATAAAACTAAAATATCAACTATGGTGTTAATATCAGTCCCAACAAAAGATTATTCTTGGCTAAAAATGAATAGGTATGCACCCTTTTAGGTTGTACAGAACCATCCAATGATTGCATAGTAGTGTCAGTTCTGTTTCTTGCAGAAAAAAAGAAAACCAATTGGACCATTTGAAAGGTGAGAATTGATGCTAACAAATGTCTACAGAAAATTTGCGCACGCCAACACACCCAAAATAACTTTTCCTTCATCCAATAAGCCCAAGCCCACAACATATTAGTCTCCTCTATGAAATCTACAAAATAGGTTGGTCTTCTTAATCAAAATTTCAAAATATTGTAACATGAAAAAGTGTTTGAAATGTGCAATGGCTCACATATTGCAATACAGTAAAAACTGGAATAAGAAATGTACACCAATTGTACAATCTTCACTAGAAATGAATTACAATACTGAGAGAAGCTAGGTGCATTCTACAGCAAATGGGAATGAGATTACAACATCCATGGGTAACACATGTAAATTAAAAATAAGATAAAATTAAAATTCATAAAGTAAAAAAGAAAATTTAAATAAAATACCAAAAATATATTTATGTGTGTGTGTAGATCAATGTTTTCAACTCATAATCGGTCAAGTGTCAACTTGGACTCCAACTCAGACTCAGGCTTGGAATCAGTCATGGGTCAACTTGGACTCCCACTCAGACTCAGATTAACTCAAGATGATTTGAGTTTAATGTCTTGGTTTACCAAAAAATACTTAAAATACTTAGGTACTGATTAAAAATCATTTTTAAAGATTTCAATCCATTGCAAAAAAAAAGCGTATTAAGTTTTCTCGTGCACATACCATATAAAGTTTGAATATCTCTCAAAATTTCAAAATGGAACTGAGCACAATACATGTCAACAACAAAATACATAATTATTTAATGGGGCTCTAAGTTCCCTCTAGACTCTAAAATATGAAAAACATACAACATCCATCTCTTTTTTCCTAACCTTATCTTAACTTCTAATTATGCAAATTTCGTACTGAAAAATTTACAGTTCAAATTGGTAATGGTTTGAAAGTATGAAACTTAGCATATACTTGGCTGGGGGAGATCACTTCTCTTCAACGATCCTCCAAAACTCCACATGCTCATTAAGGGAGGTATGATGCAATTGGATGGGTGGGGTAGGTCTCTTTACCTGGTTTACTAGGGTTAATTTGCTGCCAGACTAGATGAGCCATGCTTTTACTGGTCCATAACCAACTAGACCTCCAAAATAAATATATGGCCAAGTTGATATGGTCAGTAGACAACTCATCTAAGTTAACCAAATCCGAGTTGAATTGGAATTCTTTTAAAAACTGATATATAGAGATATAGATTCAAGCACAAGTCCATCTACACTCTAGATCTTTGAAGTACAAAGAGATTTTCATTTTAAATCCTTTTTGGTCCTACCTAGTCCTTAACAATCCATAGTTATGATGGATATAACAATGTAAACTTTGAAACGGGAACTGATACTGTTACCCGTTTCGTAAAGATAGCAAAAAAATGACCCGATTTTCAAAAGTGGTGATGCAGAATACACATGTTTTTTTTAGAACATGGTTTTTGGAACTTTAATTTTTTTCATGTGCATTAAGTTTTAGAATGGTAGTGATTTTCATGCTGATTTTAAAAAATGAGTATTCTGCATCACACCCTTTTTTTAAAAGACCTATTTTTTGACTTTAAATTTTCTAGTGTGTGAAATGTAAAAAATTATTTTCTAAATTTGATAGTTTTTGAAGTGGTCATTTTATTCATATTTTCTTGTTCTCTATCTTTTTTTTTTTTTTTTAGTGGGGTTTTTATTGTTTTGCGTTTTTAAATTATAAAGTCGATAGTTTGAATTTTAGATAATCTACATATTTATACATCCTTAATTAATTTTTCAATCCACATGAAATAATTGTTTCTAAAAAACAACATTTTTTAACAATGGACATAAAAATAACCATTTTTAACATAAATATAACAAAAAAACTAAACGTTTTGATAATTTTTTGCTAGAATTAACATGTCAAAATCACAATTTTTATACAATAATATTAACTAAAAATGGTCAAATAATAGTTTTTTTAATGAATTTCATGTCAAAAAAAATAACAATAACAACTTTTTTTTCAAAAAATAATAATTAACTTAAAAATCAATGCGAAAATCACAAATTACAAATATTGAACACATAACAACTTTAATTCATTGATTATTCTTTTCATGAAATGTCAGAGTCAAAATATTGCAAAGCTTGATTTCCAGGTATAACTTAAATTTAATCAACAATGTCACGTAATCCAAACTCTTCGTCCTCTAGAGTTTCATCATTGTCATCTTCCACAATATTTTCTGCTTCCTTTTGCGCAATTTCCTCTTCTAATGGGTCTTTGATGTCTGCAAATCTCCCAATATATGTCTTTCCAAACATTCCATGTAATGGTGGTTGGGGTTCCTTTGCCTATTTTGCCACACGTGATTCACTAAAGTCCCCTTTCTTCAACCCAATTTCTTGCATTGCATCTGGAAGAAATTGAAGAGCATTAATTCTTTGCGGAATGAAATTGCATTGTAATGGATCTTTCTCAATTGCAATGCAATTTCTTCATTTTTGAAGGCAGAATGCTAGTGTTGTACCTAATTATCAAGCACAAAAAATAATGAAGTAAATAAGTACAATGACATATTAATTAAAAAAAAAAGAACATATTAAAATTCAATTCCATGTGGCAAAACCTACCTGAGCCCGAAAATAAATCCAGAACCCAATCTCCTTCATTTGAACATATGTCTATAAGATAGTTAATCAATAATTGTGGTTTCTGATAAATGTTAACTATCTCTCCTTTCGTTTCTTTGTCTTCATATGTTAGTTTTCTCACAACAGCATCATAAGTCAATATTTGGCTATGACTCTTTCTGTCCACCCGATTAAAAATCATAGACATATGGCTATCATCTTTTGCCCAACTATCAATATGAATGAACTCACAGTCATTTATAAATTGTTGATCTTCATTGTTAAGAAGATTTGACTTTTGCCTGTAACATAAAATAGTAAAAGTTCAATTAACTTGTACATAAATGAATTTTTCAACATTAATCAAATATACCTTTAAACATCTTACCATGTAAGCTGCATCCTTGAATTTGTTTTCCCCTTGAAGCTTGACAATACCATTGCCAATTGTGTGTCTGAATGAAATGTCACAAATCTCCATAATGGTGATGACGTCACTTCCATAAATCCCGCCACCACTTTATTAAAAGCTTGATAAGTATAAGGGTCGATATCATAGTAAATGTTTGGAATATTGAAACCATGGGGAATATCTGCAATAACCAGGGCATAATCCCTTTTTGGTACGAGTTTAACAATGTCTTCACAGTCTCCTTGTATTACTTGATATTGAACAGTGTCTAGCCCATTCCAAATGAAATGATTAAGAGTTGGATCAAGTTCAACATTCTTAATACGTCGCTTTCTCAGTGTTTCAATCTTTATTTTTTCAATAAAAGTCTTGAAACTGTCTGGTGCTCCATTATCTTCTTTCCTCATCTTTTACCAAACAAACAAATGTATGTGTAAGTTTTAAATTAAAAATAGTACACAGATGATTAAAACTGAATGTATAAATCAAGTTACCTTTTTAAATGCAAGATAAAAAGCTTTTAATGTTGATGTAGAACTTGAATCTGGATAGTTGCGTACAACATCATCCCAACTATCTTCATTCAACAATTTAACCATTTGTTCCTGAATTTTCATGTAAACTTTGTGAGTGCATAGATAAAGTAAGAAAAAGTTAATATAATGATATGTATAACAAATACTACCAATAACAACATGTTTTATTTAAAAGATAACTATAATCCTGGAAATAAGTAAAAATAATTCAGCAAACTTACTTTTGAAATTCTTCAGACATTTCTTCCAATGATAATTCCCCTTACCTCACACGAGATAATATTGTTTTGACAATTTTTTCATCTTTCACTCCTTGCATCGCCCTCCAAGGCGTGATGGTCATATCGTCTGGAAGTTGCTTCAGTTCAGGAGCTGATTTATTGTTGCTACATATCAATGGCTTAGACTTTTTGACCCTCTGCTTTTTAATGCCAATGTCTTCCCACATGCTAAAAATGTCATCAATCAAATTCCAAATATCTCCAGTTCTAAATGCCAATTGGAAAATGTTATCAACACCTCTGAATAAATCGCTATATCTGCTGTCTTTTCCACCTTTTGAATTGGTTTTCTCTTCAATTTGATAGCCTATCTCCATACAACATTCCTTTCATAAATCTGCAGTAATATTTATCTTATCCCCACCACATTTTTCTAGGAATTCACTATGAATAAATCTAACCTTTTGGATCAAAGTCATAGACATCCTATATTCATTATCTGAATTATGATCCCATGCCACTAACTTTGCTTCTGTTTCATTTAAACCAGCATAAATGATACATTTCATTGTTTCAAAACGTGGGTTATTAGGATATTCCTCCATCAATTGTCTTTGAGCTTCAACAGAATGGTCCCCCCCAAGCACATAATAATTGTATTCAAAACATTTTGACTTATCAAATGCTTCTTTGTTGGGAACTTGAAGTGGATCAACAAGAAGCACATAACTAACCACATGAGCATATGGATTGTACCTCATCAATGTCTTCAAGTTGTGAACATGCAGATGATGTGGCTTTCTGACTTGATATTGGCATTGTCCTTCACTTGCCTTATAGGTTTGTCTGACATTTAACTGAGATGTACGACCACCATCAATTAAGTTTCTCTTTGTCAAATTCTGTCGAATGGCATTTTGTTTTGTTTTGATTATGCCATCATCTAAATCAGCTCCTGGTGTAATGATTTCTCTACTTTCTTTTGAAGTTTCACTAGGTTCTTGATTGCTGGTAATGACTACTTCAAGATCTTCAACTCTACTTTTTTTCGTCATAACATTCTCAAGAGATCTATTCTTGGGCATTGATACTTTTGGTCTTTTACGACCTTCTTCAGTTCCAATGTCATCTTCAGTAATGGCAACATATGCTTCATTGTCAATTTCAACTTCATCGTCCTCAAAAGTAACTTGTTTACCCTTGCTAGATTTATCCACCAGAGGCCTTTTTTTCTGATTCTTTGGATGTAGTTTTGTAGCATCATCAATTACTACATTTTCCATGTTTTCCATATCTTCTTCTGACACTGAGTAAAAATGGCTGACAACTTTCATGATATCATGCTCTATGAAATGAATGTCTCCCAACCTAATTGAATAGCTTTCAACAAAGTTCTGCCAAACAAAATATCATATGTTAATATAAACAAAGTTAAAAAAATATAGCGAGACACTTTCAAAACACAAAATAAAAATACAAATAACAATACTTACGATGTTTTGTGTCATCTCATTTACAATTTGTTTACACAACTTTGTAGATACCTCTCTCGTGTCATATAATGAATATGATAGTCGGTATTTAATCCTTTCATGTGACTTGGGAGCTTTTGTAAGTACGTAAACAACTTCAGTGTTTGGTACCGAACACATATCTATGACTCTTCCCATCACCTCCAAATTTTCATTATTATGGGGTATATCAATGTATAGATATATATTCACAGTTGTGCTCTCTCTTTCTTTCACATACCAGACTCTTGATGGAAATTTCACCTCTTTTGAACTTTTCCAATCTGAGATTAGCTTCTTATCATTTGAAGCACTTGAAATATTTTAGGCATGAGCTTAGGTGGAGTTCATTCACCAATGTTTTTTGAAGATACACCTTTAAGACTCTTTGGTCCAGAAAGATTCACAGAAATTTTCCTTGATGCCATTTTCCTAAAAAAAAACACATAAATTAGTAAATAAAAAAACATATTAACTTAAATTAATAACAAAAATATACCATAAATTTTTTATTTGTATAATCAGAATTGCCCAGCCACCTCTAACAGGCAGGCGGGTCGATGGGCGAGCGGGAGGTCAGGTGAGGGATAATGAGGCTAAGTAGACATTTAGGCAAGTATGGGCGAGCCCCTACCCATGCGCCCCCCACAACCCCCTAAGCTTCCCCCCCTCCCCGGCCCCCCCTCCCCTTCCCTCACCCTACCCCCTACCGTCCCCCACACTCCCGCGCCCCATCCCCCCTCACCCCCTGCCCCCAAAACCCCCTCCCCCCCATCCCCAGCCCCCCATCCCCCCAAACCCCCTACACCCCCCAACACCTCCCCGCTGCCGCCCCTCCCCACTGCGCCGACCACTCCGCACACCGCGCACCCCCCCAACCCCCCACCCACCACTACCCCCGTGCCCTACCCCATCCCCCCCACCTTCTGCCCCTACCCCTACCCCTTACCCCCCCCTACCCTTACCCCCTCATCACGCCCCCTACCCCCCCGCTACACCCTACCCGCGCCCTACCCCTCTAACCCCCCCCCCCCCCACTACCCCCCCCGCGCCCACCTTCTGCCCCTACCCCTACCCCTTACCCCCCCCTACCCTTACCCCCCAATTTACCCCCTACCCCCCCCCCCCCTACACCCTACCCGCGCCCTACCCCTCTACCCCCCCCCCCACTACCCTACCCCCCCCCGCGCCCTACCCTTACCCCCCTACCCCCCCCATTCCCCCCCCCCCCCCTACCCCCCTACCCCCCCCATTCCCCCCCCCCCTTACCCCCCTACCCACACCTACCCCATCCCCCTCCCCCCACTACCCTACCCCCCTACCCTACCCTTACCCCCCCACCCCATCCCCCCCCTTACCCCCCCCCTACCCCCCCCCCACTACCCTACCCCCCCTGCACCCTACCCTACCCCCCCTACCCCCGCCCTTACCCCCCTACCCCCCCCATTCCCCCCCCTGCCCCCTACCCTTACCCCCCCACCCCATGCCCCCCTACCCTAGCCCCACCATTCCCCCGCCGCCCCCTCCCCACCCCGCACACCCTCCGCCCCCTACCCAGCCCACCCCGCCCCCCCCATCCCCCCTTACCCCCCTACCCTAACCCCCCATTCCCTCCCCCCCCCTACCCGCGCCCTACCCTTACCCCCACACCCCATCCCCCTACCCCCCATTCCCCCCCCCCACCCCATCCCCCTACCACCCCCACCCCCTACCCTTACCCCCCCACCCCATCCCCCCCCCGCCCCCTCCCCACCCCGCACACCCTCCGCCCCTACCCGGCCCACCCCGCCCACCCCTCCCCCTCCGCCACCCCTCCTCAGCCCCCTCCGCTCACCCCTCCGCCCACCACTCCCCCTCCCCAGCCCCCTCCCCGGCCCCTCCACCCACTCCGCCCCCTCCCCAACCCCTCCGCCCACCGCTCCCCCTCTCCGACCCCTCTGCCCACCCCGCAAACCCCTCCCCCTCCCCCGGCCCCTCCCCGGGCCCTCCGCCCACTGCTCCCCCTCCCCGGCCCCTCCGCCCACCGCTCTCCCTCACCCACCCCCCCCCGGCCCCTCCGCCCACCGCTCTCACTCACCCGCCCCCTCCCCGGCCCCTCCGCCCACCCCGCCCCCTTCCCGACCCCCTTCGCCCGCGCAGGGCCACCCCCCGGCCGCCCCGCCCCGTTCGACCGGTAGCGGGTCGATTCCGGGAATCGACCCGCCGCCGGTCGGGCGGGGCGGGGCGGCCCGTGGGTGGCGCTCCCGGAATCGACTCGCCACCGGTCGGGCGGGGCGGGGCGACCTGAGCGCTCCCGGAATCAACTTGCCGCCGGTCAGACGGGGCGGGGCGGCCCGGGGGTGGCGCTGCCACGCGCAGTGCCACCCTGCCCCGCCCGACCGACAGTGGGTCGATTCCCGGAGGGGGACGAGGAGGGGGCGGGGTGGGCGGAGGGGCCGGGGAGGGGGCAGGGGAGTGGGAGCTGTGGGCGGAGGGGGCCGGGGAGGGGGCGGGGAGGGGTGGGCGGAGGGGGGTGGGGAGGGGTGGGGGAGGGGAGGGGTGGGGGGGGATGGGCCGGGGAGGGGCGGAGGAGGGGGAGGGGTGGGCCGGGTAGGGGCGGGGGAGGGTGGGCGGGGTGGGCCGGGTAGGGCGGGGGGGGAATGGGGGGGGGTGGGGGGGTAGGGTAGGGGCAGGGGGGGGAATGGGGGTAGGTTAGGGGGCGGGGGGGGGGAATTGGGGGGCTAGGGGGATGGGGTGGGGGGGTAGGGTAGGGTAGGGGGGTGGGGAATGGGGAGGGTAGGCGGCGGGGGGGGGGGGGCGAGGGTAGGGTGATGCGGTAGGGTAGGGGGATGGGGGGGGTAGGGGTAGGGCGCGGGTAGGGTGGGGGGGGGGTGTAAGGGTGTAGGGGTGGGGGGTAGGGGTAGGGGCAGAAGGGGGGGGTAGGGTGCGGGTTGAGGGGGGCAGAAGGGGTGGTGGGAGAGGGGGCACGGGGAAGGAGTTAGGGGGTGGGGCCCATGGGGCTGGCGTTAAGGAAGGGGGGGAGGAGTTGAGATTGGAGGGGAATGGGAGTTACGGGGTGGGGTTATTGGGAGGAGAGTTGTGTGGTAGGGAAGGAAGAGTTGGGGAAAGGGTGCATGGGTGGGTGAGTTGGGGGTGGCAAGGGCTGGCGCATGGGTAGGGTAGAAGGGGGAAGAGGGCATGGGTGAATGGGAAAGATCGGTAATGGGTTGGGGGAAGGGGGCACGACGACGGCTTACCCACGGTTATTGGGTGATTGAGTTTGATTGGGCCCACCATGCTTACGATTGACATAATTGTTATTTTGGCTTGGAAAAATTATTAATTTAAAAAAAAAAATCTTCTTCGACGTTAAATTAATTTAATATGAAAATTTTGAAAAAAAATTGAACTTACCTTTCAATTGCGATAATTCTTCGTTGAATATGTTATTGATAGCAATATAGCTGCTCCACAAATTCACAAGTCTTTCAACGAACTTCAGAAAACCTGGATGTGAGGTAAGTAATAGTGATAACAAATTTAATATATAAGTGAAATTACGAAGATGTTTTTCTGTACGATTAATGTGGGATAATTTGTTTTAAATTATTATAGAGCGAATATTGTAGAGTTATTTTACAATGGATTGAATGTGGGATTAATTTGTTTTAGAATATATTATAAAAATTAAAAAAAAAAAAAATTAGTTGTTTAGTAAATATTATATACTTTAACTATTAGAATAATTAATATAGAAGTTGTAGTTTACAATTTGAATTTCAATGATTGATTTCATAAAAAAAATTAGTTTATGTTTTTCAATGAATTGTAGAATAAAATAATAAAGGTAAATAAATCTAACAAACTTTTGGAGGGAAATATTTTCGCGAAAATTTTTGGAGGGAATAATTTTGGAGGGAATATTTCATTCTTTAAGCTATATAATATTCTTAGGAGACTCCATTTGTATCATTCAACATCTTCTATTTGAAAGGGATGGATTGTTCTGATGGTGAAGTTTCGATTTATACACCATCAACATCTTCATCGCGTAACAACTCTATTCATATTGATGAATATAGCGGGAATTCTTCCACTATGAATAGAAAGTCAATTCTTCCACTTAGTCCCGATTCTAAAGACTACGAGAGTAGCACTGATGAAAGAGGGGATGGAGAATTTCAAATTAATAAAGAGTCACAGATTCCACTTAGTCCAAATTCTAAGGACTATGAAAGCAGCGGTGATGAAGAGCATGATGGTGAAGTTCAAAAGAATGGGGTGTCACGATGTCCACTTAGTCCTAATTCTAAGGACTATGAGAGTAGCAGTTTTGAAGAGTGTGATGGTGAACTTCAAAAGAATGGAGGGTCACGGTGTCCACTGAGTCCTAATTTTGAAGACTATGAGAGCAGCAGTTTTGACGTGCATGATGGCGAATTTCAAAATAATGGAGTTTCATGGTGTCCACTTAGTCCTAATTCTAAGGACTATGAGAGCAGTAGTGATGAAAAGTGTGATAATGAATTTCAAAAAAATGGAGTGTCAAAGTGTCCACTTAGTCCTAATACTAAGGACTATGAGAGCAGCAGTGATGATGAGTGTGATAATGAATTTCAAAAGAATGGAGTGTCAACGTGTCCAGTTAGTCCTAATTCTAAGGACTATGAGAGCAGCGGTGATGAAGCGCGGGATGATGATTTTCAAAAGATTGGAGTATCACAATGTCATCTTAGTCCTGATTCTAAGGACTATGAGAGCAACAGTGATGAAGCGCGGGATGATGATTTTCAAAAGATTGGAGTATCACAACGTCCTCTTAGTCCTGATTCTAAGGACTATGAGAGCAGCAGTGATGAAGCGCGGGATGATGATTTTCAAAAGATTGGAGTATCACAATGTCCTCTTGGTCTTGATTCTAAGGACTATGAGAGCAGCAGTGATGAAGCGCGGGATGATGATTTTCAAAAGATTGGAGTATCACAATGTCCTCTTAGTCTTGATTCTAAGGACTATGAGAGCAGCAGTGATGAAGCGCGGGATGATGATTTTCAAAAGATTGGAGTATCACAATGTCCTCTTAGTCCTGATTCTAATGACTATGAGAGCAGCAGTGATGAAAAACAGGATGAGAGCAGCAATGATGATCCAATGATGGAGATGTTGCCAAGAAATATTGTATCGAGGAGTAGGAGTAGACCTTTTCGTATCAATGCAAACTATTCTAGTTATACAAGGGGTAGAACAGAATATCTGACGAGAAGAAGTTCTATCAGCACTCTCATTTCAGGTGAATGTTGCCAAAAAAATTGCTTGAAACGTATGGATTTCACATTTGCATTAGAAAGCAGGAAGAGATATTTGTCAATGAATAAAAGCATGCAAAACTCATATTTAGTTGGCTGCATGCAATCTACATTGTCAGGTTATGATTATCATATTAGGAATTTATTGTTGTGTAGAAAAGCTTTCAAAATGTTTCATTCAATTGTGAATTTTCGTCTCTCGAGAATTCAAGAAAATTTGGAAAAGGATCCCACATTTTATTCAGAAGTATGTTATAAAAGACAGTTTGGGCCATTATCAAATACTGCAATGTCATGGATGAAATATTTCTTTTCAAAGCATGGAGAGTGTATGCCAAATAGAGAGACAATACATATTCCAGATAATTTTTCAAGACGAGAAATCTACAACTTATACAAAGAATATGCAAAAAGTGCTGAGGGACAGGGCCAATTTATTACATATCAATAGTTTGTGAAGATATGGAAGAAAGAATTCAATAATGTTCGTATTCCTAAGAAGACAAGGATGGGGATTTGCAGTACATGTGCTTCTCTTAAATAAAAAAGGGACAAATGTGAAGGCTCAGAAAGAGGTAAGTGTTCATAACTTTTACTTTCAAAATTGTATAGTCATCAACTATGAAAACATATTTCTTAATGAATTTCTTTTATGTTGTGTAGATTTAATTGTCAAAGAACTTCAGGAGCATCGCGAACAACAAACAAATGAAAGGAAGAAGTTGTACAAGCATCGAAAGAAGTGTTATGATAATCCAAATAAATATTTGGGTTTGATAATTGATTGTATGGACCAGAAGAAAACACTTTTACCACATTTTGTTCGCACATCCAAAAATTTACAAGAGGAAAATTTTATTCAGTTTCACTTGGCCGGTTGTATGGTCTTCAATGGGAAAATGTTGCCAAGGGTGTACTTCACAGCTCCAAATATTCATAATGATGCAAATCTGACCATAACCATAATTCATGATGTGATTTCTTATTGGTCTGGTAATCTTCCTGAAGTTTTGTATCTATAATTGGACAACACTTGCCGTGAAAACAAAAATCAGGTTGTTTTTGGGTATCTGAACATGCTTGTTGAATTGAGAATTTTTCAAATGGTAAAGGTTGGTTTCCTTCTTGTTGGGCACACTCATGACCATATTGATCAGATGTTCAGTCGTTTTTCAGTCACATTGAGGAGGAAGGAAGTTGGGAGCTTGCCATCACTAATTGAATGTATTAAGAAATCATACATGCCAGAGCCTGCTTTTGAAGTGTTGGAAGAAATTGTTGACATGCGAAGGTTTATTCTAGGATCATATGGTGAGGGGAAATGCATTGAACAACTAAATGATATTAGCTTCCAACATCAATTTCGTATAAAAAAAATTGATGGGAAAACACTAATATGGGGTAAGAAGTTTTCAACTACTACAGAATGGGCACCGTCATTAGGTTTGAAATTTTTGAAGTTCATTCCAGATCGTCCAATATTTGCATCAAAAATATTGTTATTACAATCAGTTGGTGAAGTTCAGAATGCACGCAGACAGAATAGACATATAAATTATTCTGATTGCCTAGAAGAAATTAAAAAATGTATTAGATATACATATGAGTACTTTGACATTGTTGATTCAGTTTGGTGGGAGTCATTTTTCAATAATCAAAGTGATATCATTTCAACAACAACCAATGAAGATATACCTTTGAAATATCCATTTATTTGGCCACAAAATGTGTCGAATGAACAAGAGGAAGTAAACATTGTTGAACAGCAACAAACTCAAGGTATTATTAATTCTTCACAGGCAATGGAAAGAGAGATGTATATTGGTTCCAGAAGATCTCGTGCACAACGTGAAGCCATGGAAGACCTTTATAGGGGTTCAGTACACGATATTAAGGAGGGTTGCATGATTGCAGTGCTAGCAGATGGAGATCCTAAAGGCTATCCATTTTGGGTTGCTAAAGTTATAAAGGTCTTTACAGAAAATGAGGATGTTACAAGTGTTGAAGTACATTGGTATGCCACAAATACACACCCATTCAATGGTGTGTATAAGCCAGAGATGGTAGTTGACAAAAAAATGGTGGAAAAAGAAAAAGAAAGGGTACAAATATAAATCGCCGCCGCACAGACATATTACAATTGGAGGATGTTGACATACTTGTTTATGACTTCAGTTTAACAAAGAGAGGAACTCTTCGCTTCAAGACGATAGAGATTCTGAAAAGGGTTTTACCAGAAGGAATAGTGTTGACATGGGAGTCTGCTGAAACTAGTCGTAGATCTAGAAGACTTTTGAAACCTGGAATGTTGGGCATGCATGTGGACTCAGATGGGGCACTAGTTGATGAAAGAGAAGAATATGGAACATCTTCGTCAGCATCCAGTCACTCATCTCAAGATGTGAATTGTGATGGTGTGCAAGAAAATATGAGTGATTTTGAATAATTGTTTAAGATAGATTATATAACTGATGTATGCATCATATCTTCAAATAAAATTATTGTTTTCCATATGTTGTTAAATGAGAAGTTATGAAGCATTTTTATGTTGTTGGATTATGTCTTAAGTATGATAAATTTTATTGTTTAAATATCTACAATGCAATATAAAATTAGAGATATAATGTTTGTTTTATTCAGTATACAAATAAAGACTTTTGATTTCATTCAGTGATATAATTTGTTCATAATGTCATGGTTTTTTAATTTTATAGTTGAAAAAATTTCAATTTCTTTTGTATCTAGCATGGTGTGGTTGAAAACATGTTAAATTTATACTTAGGAAAGAAAAATGATATTCTACCAGAAACATTAATGTGTTTTTTCCTTAAAAATTAACTTTGTTTGAGACATAAAAAATTGGTTTTATTAGCATTTTTTAAAAAGTTTGAAAACTGACCCAAAAAAAAAAACGTTATTCCTGTATCATCACTTTCGTTTTGAAGCTATATTTTGCACGAAAATTGCGTAGTAAATTTCGTAGTCACCGCCATTTTTAAAACACATTCAAAATTGACACCTAAAATAAAAAAACATCGTTCCAGTATACACACTTTTCATTTTTAGCACTGTTTTTGATGTTTTTTTGGGGTTTTTTGGCCAGAGTTCCCGTTTTGAGTTTATAGTTCCCGTTTCAAAGTTTACATTGTTATATATGTAGGTTGATTATTTGATGCAAGTAGGAAACATATAGTAGACATTAATTTAGAGGAAATAAATGCAACTTGAATAGTAACAACTAACAAAGGTATAAACATTTCATATAGTGACTACAAGGTTTCTCCCTACAATATAAAAAAATAGAGACAGGAAGAGAACATACAATACGAAAACAGGAAGAGAAAAGTTGGTTTGGTGACCAAGAGAAAAGTTGCAACCACATTTACAAAATAAAAGGTAAGGACTTACAATTTGGATAAAGCACATTGTAGGTTCCTGTCACATTCTCTTGCCCCTTTGTCCCTTCAATGGGGTCTAAAACCCAGTGCCAACCATGGGGCCCTCCTTTAGATTTACCTCTATCTATCATTGCAAGCACATCTCTTATTGTTAATGGAGAAATATCATAGGTACCATCATTATAAATGTTTTAATTTACAAGTGTTGTAATGTGTTCCACCATATCTTGTGCATCATTCTTCTATAAATCTCCTGAATCCTAATAGCAATACACAGATTTTAAGTATATTATTTGCAACCTAAAAAAACTATAGTTTGTATGTTGACTAAAGAAAAGAACATAATTGTTCTTGTTTTTAATATAAATATGAAAAGGTTTCCTTTCCATAGGAAAACATTTGGAAAAAAACATTGGTATAATCTAAAAGAATGCGCTAATATATTCAAACAACAATACCTCTTCTGCAACCAAGGAAAACAATCTTGAGGGTAGTTCCCCTGCAAGTACAAAGCTAACTAAAGCCTGAGAACCTGAGATCATTTAATAATAAAAGATCTATTAAATTCAACTCTCATTTATGATAGAAAAAGATATAGAACCCCTGTATTAACAACTGATGTGCAAAATATGAGAATATAAAAAATACAAATGTTTCATCAAAATTCAACATCCTATAACAATGATTGAAGTTCACAATCTCATTGGGTAGTCAGCTACAAACTTCGGAAAGAAACAAGTACATAAAACTCATTTCATACAACTCAAAGAAATAAATTATTGATCATTATAGTCAAACCTACAAATGTTCTTCATTTATATTCTTATTTAAAAATTTGTGAATCATCTCAATAAGAACTTGTTATCTATCATATTGAGAAAGTCAAATAGGAACTACCTTCTAACTATGATAGACTGATGTCACAAAAACCACCAGACTTTTCAGGATAGATGGTTTTTGTTTTAGCAACCCCACCAAAAACAATTATTGCTGAGGTTTATTGCCATTTTTCATTTTGGGAGTAGGTAGTGGATATGCTTTTATTCCTTGAAACAAATGTGTCTTGTATGGATATGTTTGTAAGGACATGGATAACAGAATCAAAAGAGTTCAACAGATCATCAGATATTATAGCCTAGTAATCAAATCTAGAATATAGTTGTGAAGAGATATGACAAACTCAACTTGCATTTGCATACTTTGGCATATGCATAAGCATGGCATATTATGATGAGTACTATTTGCTTCATTTTGAAGATAAGTGACTAATTATCTACAAGGATCCTGAGGTGGCTAAGAGAAATAGAGCAGATATTGCTAAATATTGTCCCAAGTGACACCTTCACATTTTGGAATCAGGTTGTTATATTTATTGTTAGAACTAGCTCACTTGAAGATGTGTAAGTAGTGGTTACATGCTAAGGATTGGGCCAAAATCATGGTAGTGGAATTCTAGGGTTATAGAACTCATCAATTTGAAATTGATTTAAATTTGAGTTTTTAAGAAGTTGACAATCTATTTAGCAGATATCAAAAACTAGACCACTTATCGGTTAATTCAATCCTACCACCTAGAATGAGGAAATAGATGCACAATTCAGATTACCAGAAGGTATAAATTAACAGATATTTTCAAATCCTCAACAAACAAGGAAATTGTGTGTATGTATACACATATATTAGCCATAGTCACATTTATATGTCATATGACCTAAGAATGTCAGATGAATATTATCATTAGAGTTTAGTGGCTTCAATGGCAAAGGTTCATGGCAGTTCCCAGAAAAATATGGGAGAAAATATAGTTTTTTGTTCAATCAAAGACCACAAATCAATTTTATATGATATGACAGGAAATAAGGTACAAAATAGCTAGTTTTAAAGACAAATTTCTTTCACATAAAAATATAGTTGCTTATTTTTTTGTTTTTCAACCTTTTTCTAGTTTCATGCCATGGGGCCCACCCACACTTCTAAGCTTATGTAAAAAAGTGAAGTTTAAGGGAAAAAAAAAGAGGTGAAAAACAAGCATTTTCAAAAAGGGAAATGCTAGTGAATATAAATCCTTGGAGTCATAGTTGTGTGCCATTGTTTTCCCTTGGAAAAGTAGGTCCACAACTTTTCAAGGAGATAATTCCCACCTACATATGGGAGTATTGAGCATGTTCAAAAATGATCTAGCATATTGTGTTAAAGCTATATTTGATTGCCCAAATCCTACAATTAATACAAATGACATCATGCACAACTAGGTTTTCTCTCTAAAGTTCTCTTTTCTTAGGGACAACCATGACTTCCACAAGGAGGGGTGGCTCCCTATCCTCCTCTAATCCAAACTTTGAGGAAACCACAGAAGATTTCAAATATCTCGTGGCAGCTTCTTTCTCAAAATAAAATGATCCATAAAATTAGCTAAATGATGGTTTTTTAAGAAATTGATTAAGTTCTTAAAGTCATTCCATCAATCGAAGGAGAAAAGCACTTTAGTTCTACCTCTAAAATCTGTGCTTCAAAAAATAAGTTCAATTATCAACTACAAACCCCAAAGTTACTTGAGGATATCACCCATTGTCACCTTGGTGATCGTCCTTCTCACTTAAGGCCAACTCTCCTTAAAAAAAAGTGAGTAATCCCTTAGAAGCATATAAAACATTCCTTTACATGCTAAAAAAATAGATTTGTAGAATGATATTGTTTTTGTATTTTAAGATTTAAAATGAAAATCTAAGCAAGACCTAGTGCCTATTCCCTGGGCTATAGCCTCTAAGCAACAAACAAAACTTGAAAACTCATGAATAAGACATGGGTCATGAGAAAACAACCAAACAACAAGTTTTATCGGTCAATAATAGACCAAATAAATATGTAACAATGCTATATCCTAATAGATGGAACAATTGAAGACAATGTGCTCCTCCAACTTGATCTCTTGTAAGTGATATAGATGAAAATTCCTTTTGAGTTGTGTGATGTGGTGAGTTATCTCAAACCGAAGCTAGTGGGAGCCCACTCTGAATGAACCAAGGGGAATCCTAAGGTTGTGCATCCAATGTTTATTAGTATACATAGGCCTAACAATAAGAGTCACTTACCTACAGAAAGTACTCAAAATAATAAAATGACATATTTAAGCTAACGCCCTCAAGGAGGGAAATCCAATTGATTTGGATGTAGCTTGTAGATATCCTCTCTAATCTCCTAGGTTAAGTCTTATTTAGATAGCACTATCTCACCTAGAGTGTGTAAAGATTACCTAAAAAGGGCAAGTCAATTGATAGAAATGGACACTAACTGAAGAAGTTAAGAAGAACCCACAACAATTACACCAAGGGGGTGGTCTATTGAAGTAATACCATGAACTCCACCTAGATGATAGACTGAGGAATTGCATGCTTGTAGAAGATGAAGCATTGTAATATAAGGCTTTAGAATCTCTCTTTCCTAGCCCAATTAATCTAAAGTAGGGCAGGTCACCACACCTTGAAGCCATAAAGGCTCATGGCTCTGATGATCATGTCCAAAGTGGTGCATATTGAACGATATGTCCTACAACATTATCTATTGAGCCAAGTAAGACATATTCCTTATTAACTTGGGGATAGAAATCATGCCTCAATCAAAACTAGACTCCTAAGACTTGAACCCCAGGTATGTGTAGGTTGTAGGAATCTCAATCCCATCCACTCTAAAGTAAAAATGGTAGTGAAAGAAAGTATTTTGAGACATTCCTATGGTCATCACCTTAGCCTTGAATACGAATCTATATTGACTTGATGGTTTTCTTGTAGGACTCACATTGGTACTTTCTATTTCTATTTATAAACTTCGAATAACTAGAAGAATAATTATGGTTCCCTCCTCTTATCATAATGCCACTACTCTTTCAAAGGAAAATTGTCCAACATATAGTTGGGTTCTGGCTACCTTCCAATTATCACCTGGATCTGGAGAAAGAGAGAATATAATGTGAATACATAAGAAGTCAAAAAACATGGCATATTGGAATTATGATTTATGCCACTAGTTTTATTTTGAATATGCTTATTGAATAATGTAACTTACACAATAAGGCATGGGTCATGCCATAAAAAAAAGAGGGTGGAAAATAGGTTGTGCCACCATCACAAAAATGCAAAATCTGGGGAGAATAAAAATTTCCTGATGTCTAGATTCTCATTGAAATATATAATCGAGGTCAACCTCCTCACGTGTTCAAGAAGTTTAAGGTTTTCAAAATAAGCATGAAGAGAGTTAAAATGTGAAAATATTGTAAATGCTTTAGCTACTTGGAATAGATTAGAATGTAGGGTTTCCTCTTGTTGAAGCCTAAATTCATGCAATGTTCATATTGCACGTTGGCCTCCAACACTTATCAAAACAATAGGTTTCATTCCCGTTGTAGTTTTTGATGCCTATTGCATCCATTCTAGGATTGATGGTCAACATGCTTCATACAAAATGAGAACTAAGGAGATCGTAGGCATTGCAAAAATTTTCCCATATTTCCCTTATAACACTTTCTTCATCATAAGTGGCTAAGCCTGGTGAAGTCAGTTGCACTTCCCCAAAACATCTCTAAGGGAATATTCCAAGCATTGTGGAGGAGGCATTGAATGCAGTCGACATATGGAAGCATGCTTCAATTAAATTTAACGCAGTGACCAATGAGTACCAACTTCAGCTCAACGAATTTTATATTGTATTTATTAAAGGATGGGTACTTCGATGAAGTCAGTTAAAGGTATCAATGAAGTAAATAGGCAAAAACATTTACAAGCCAATATTCTTGGTAATCTACTCTATCTCCAATAAGAACATAACTTTCACAAAAAACCAAAATACATTAAGCTTTGAAACGTAAATTCCAAAAGAAAATTCTTCAAAGTTTATGAACTTACCAGACATAAGTGATTCCTCCTCTAGGCACTAATGTATGGATGTTATGAAAATTAGTCCATCCAAAGGCACGAATAGACTGGCAGAGTAGAAGGAATCAGTGATATAGTATATTTGTGTCATGGTGTTGGGTTGTTTTATATTCTTTCCACGTAGTTAACCGGGGGTTTGAGGGGCACCCGTAACCCCACTTTATGGGGTCCGGGGCAACGCCCCAGAAAATTTTGGTTTTGGACCCTATGTTAGGTTGGGCGGACCCACCCATGGTTTTGTGCATGATTTTCGCACATGTTTTTTGGACGCGATGGTTTTTGGTCCATGGTATTGGATGCGATGGTTTTCAGTCCATGGTATTGGATGCTTCGGCATGTATAAATATGTATTATAACATTGAAAGGAACATAATGAAAAATCAAGCTGGTAGTCTCGGTTTTGAGATCCAGGGGAAAATCTTTGTGTATATGTGTTTTATGTGTTCTGCTCTCGCATTATTTATTTTCTGTGTTTTAGAATTTGTATGCAGGTAATTTTTGTATTGGGTTAAAACCTACATTTGGTATCAGAGTAGATTTGGCTTCAAGGGGATGCCTTTGTTGCTGAGGGGTTTTGCTCGGGCCTGTGGTAGACCCTGTTCAGTGGGAGATCTATGCGATCGATTTTGGTGGTGAAAGAAGATGGCGAGCAGTGGAAAGATAGAGATCGAGAAATTTAATGGTCCAAGTTTTGAGTTGTGGAAACTCAAGATGGAGGATCTATTGGTGGATAAAGATCAATGGATCGCAGTAGATCTAGGTACTAAATCAACGAGAGTGTCCGATGAATAATGGAAGAAGTTGGATTGGAAGGCAAAGAGCACAATATGATTGTGTGTCTCAGATTCAGTATTGCTGAGTGAATAAATTGTTCCTGTGGAAAAAGCTGTATAACCTGAGGATGAAAGATGGAGACTCAGTGACAGAGCATATAAACACATTTAATACTATGGTAAGTCAGTTAGCATTTGTTGATATTAAACTTTTAGATGAAGATAAGTGCATCAGTTTGTTGTGTTCTCTACTAGATTCGTGGGATAGTCTGGTTATTGCAATAGGTAGCAATGCAACTACCTTGTAGTTTGATGAAATAGTCTCAACCTGGCTGACAGAGGATATGAGACGGAAAAATATGGAGAGCCAAAATGGTGATGCCTTGTCTGTATGAGGATGGTCCCAGAACAAAAACAAAAATAAGTCATCATGTGGGAGATCTAAATCTCCAGGAAAACCTATAAAGGTGGTGTGCTAAAAATGCGAAAAGGAAGGCCACTTTAAAAAGGACTGTAAATCTAAAGCTCCTGACAAAGGAAAGGGATCTGATGAGGCTCCTTTTGTAGAGGCGAAAACCACCTCAGATGAAGGTGGAGATGTGTACTTGGCTTCTTCAAGTACACATGTAGATCATGAGGCATGGTTGATTGACTCAGGTGCATCCTTTCACTTCACTCCCCATAGATAGTGGTTCTATGAGTATGAGAAATATGATGGTGGTGATGTCTACTTGGGGGATGACAGGAAGGTTAGAATCATTGGTCATGGAAAAGTAAAGTTGAAGCTGCAAGGTGGAAGGGTTAGAACACTTTTGGGTGTTCTGCATATTCCTGCATTAGCCAGAAATCTGGTTTTTGTTAGTAAGTTGGATGATGCAGGTGTAAAAACAATGTTCGAGAAGGATACCTGCAAGATGGTTCGGTGAGCACTAGTATTGATGCGGGGAATTCAGATTGGAACTCTGTACAAGCTGCAAGGTAGCACTGTTGTTGATGGGTGCAACAATTCCGTGATTCCTGAAAGTGGAGCACAAAATCTAGTGGTCTCTCGAGAAAAGACCATGGTGTGGCATCAAAGGCTTGGACATAGTGGAGAAAATGGCCTTCGAATACTTCATGGTAAAGGTATGGTAGAAGGTATGAGTAATAGCTCTCTAGATTTTTATTTCTATGAAAATTGTGTATATGAGAAGCAGAATCAGGTGAGTTTCCCCTTTGGTGGTAAGAGGGTGAAACATATATTAGAGCTTATGCAGAGTGATGTGTTTGGACCTATGAAGGTTCCATCACTGGGTAAGTCTATGTACTATGTATCATTTATAGATGACTTCTCAAGGAATACATGGATATATTTCCTTAAGAAGAAATATGAAGTCTTTGATAGGTTTAAAGAATTTAAGGCTCTAGTGGAAAACCAGACAGAGAAGAAGATAAAGGTGCTGAAGAAAGATAATGGTGGAGAGTTTTGCAGGAAGTAATTTGAAGAATTCTGCAAGAAGTGTGGCATAGCACGGAATAAGACTACTCCATATACACCTCGGAAAAATGGAGTTGCAGAAAGAATGAACAAGAAGTTGATGGAAAGGGCAGGAAGCTTGCTTAGTGGTGTCCGGTTAGGACAGGAATTCTGGGCGGAGGTGGTGTATACTGCATGTTACCTGGTCAATAGGTCACCTTCATCAGCGGTGAAGGATAAGACTCCACAAGAGGTATGGACTGGTAAGAAACCCTCTCTTTCACATCTGAGGGTATTTGGATGTGATGCATATGTACATGTTCCAAAGGAGAAAAGAACAAAGTTGGATAGTAAATCTGAACAATGCATCTTTATTGGGTATAAGGATGGTTTAAAGGGTTATAAGCTTTAGAACCCAGTAACAAGGAAGGTTATGTACAGCCGAGACGTGGTGTTTAGAGAGGTGAAAGATGTTATTAAACATGAAGTCCAACCAAAGGAACCTGAGAAGATAGAGTTTGAGCTAAAGGAGGAAGAATCAGACTCTACAGTAGATGACGAATCAAAATATGAAGAGCCACAAACTCCGACTGTGAGAAAATCAGTTCGAGAAAGAAGGCAGCCAGAAAGGTATAGTCCATCTGCTTTCTGTTCAAATTTTTCTTTGTATGTTACTGATGATGATCCCAGAACTGTGAAGGAGGTATTGGATTCAGAGGATGGAAAACTCTGGAAAGAGGCCATGGTTGATGAAATGGCATCTTTGCACAAAAATGAGGCTTGGGATCTAGTGGAGTTTTCGGCTGGAAGGAAACCCATTGGCAACAAATGGGTATTTAAAAAGAAGAAAAATGCAAAAGGAAAAGTGGAGAAATATAAAGCTTAGTTGGTAGCAAAAGGTTATTCCCAGGTGGCAGGAATTGATTTTGGTGATATTTTTTCTCCTGTTGCCAAGTTAACTTCTATTAGATTACTTTTATTTATTGTTGCTACTTTTGATTTTGAGGTAGAACAGATGGATGTGAAGACAACATTTCTTCAAGCGGATCTGGAAGAGGAGATCTACTTGAAGCAACCTGCAGGCTTTGCGGTGAAGGGTAAGAAAGAACTGGTATGTAAGTTAAAGAAGTCTCTATATGGGTTAAAACAGTCACCAAGGATGTGGTATCAGAAATTTGATACACTTATACGGGGACTTAGCTTCACCAGAAGCAAAGCAGATCACTGTGTGTATTTTAAATTAATTGGTGATTGTGTTATTTATCTGGTCTTGTATGTGGATGATATGTTGTTGGTTGGAAATGACAAAGAAGTTATCCAGGATTTGAAGACCCAATTGTCCTCCAAATTCAAGATGAAAGATCTTGGTGCTACAAACTATATTTTGGGCATGGAAATTAAAAGAGATCGGGCAAAGAGGAAGCTTTGGTTAAACCATAGGAAGTATGTCCAGACAATATTGCAAAGGTTTAATATGCAGGATAGTAAACCGGTGAAGGTTCCTATTGTTGTAGGTGTGATGTTATCTGCTGAACAGTGTCCCAAGACATAAGAAGAGGAAGAGGACATGTCCCGTCTTCTATATGTAAGTGCAGTTGGTAGCCTGATGTATGCAATGGTCTGTACTAGACCAGAAATTCCACTTGTAGTGGGAGTATTGAGCAGGTTTATGTCAAAACTAGGGAAGGAGCCCTGGACAGCAATGAAGCGGGTTTTCAGGTATTGCGTGGCACTATGATTATGATTTGTGCTACCAAGGAAGACCAGGATTGGATAGAGTGTTGGATATTCATGGCTTTGTTGATGCAGACTGGGCCGGAGATCTGGATCAAAGAAGATCTACAAGTGGGTATGTGTTTAACCTATTTAGAGGTATAGTTAGTTGGATGACTAGAAACAATATGTAGTGGTACTGTCAACTACAGAGGCAAAATACATGGCAACCACTCATGCAAGCAAGGAAGTAGTTTGGCTGCAGAGATTGTGTTTAAGTATGGGGTTAGTATGGGAAGCTATAAGGATATACTATGACAGCCAAAGTGCAATTTTCTTGTCAAAGAACCTTGCATATCATTCAAAGACAAAGCACATTGATGTTCAGTATCACTTTGTGAGGGATATGATAGAAGACAAAAAGGTGTTGATGGTAAAGGTGGACACTTTGAATAATACTGCATATGCATTGACAAAATTTGTGAGCTCTGAGAAGTTCTCTTGGTGTAGAGAGACAATGGGCATTTTAGGGCTGGAAAAATGACTAAGCTCTCTTGTGGCCCCCTGTGGAAAGAAAACAACAAGTGGGAGAATGTTGGGTTGTGTTATATTCTTTCCACGTAGTTAACGGGGGGTTTGAGGGGCACTCGTAACCCCACTTTATGGGGTCTGGGGCAGCACCCCAGGAAATTTTGGTTTTGGACCCTATGTTAGGTTGGGCAGACCCACCTATGGTTTTGTGCATGATTTTCACACATGTTTTTTGGATGTTATGGTTTTCAGTCCATGATATTGGACACGATGGTTTTTGGTCCATGGTATTGGATGCTTTGGCATGTATAAATATGTATTATAACATTGAATGGAACATAATGAAAAATCAAGCTGGTAGTCATGGTTTTGGGATCCAAGGGAAATCTCTATGTATATGTGTTTTATGTGTTCTGCTCTCGCATTATTTATTTTCCATTTTTTAGAATTCGTATGCGGGTAATTTCTGTATGGGGTTAAAACCTACACATGGAAATCAATCCTGGCACCTCCAATTATTCATATGTGAGACTGATATCAAAAGCTCCATAAGCATTTATGTCAGTAAATCTCCATAAGTAATTGATTGTAACCGTGTCCTCTATCATGGGAATAGTAAAAAATAATAACAATCAAAATTAATTATGTTTTGGCTAAGTCTATCAAATCAAATAAGAGAGAAATGAGTAGAGCATAATGTAGGGTTATCTCGGCGGCCACTTCTCTATTCTCATATTTCATTAAACTATTTATTCACCAAAATAGGTGCCGAACAAATTGATCTTTTGTAGTAAGGCACAAGTAGGGATTTTCATTTCATTTCGAGAATCTCAATCTTTATCACAGACATCCAAATATGGGTCTATACCATGAGCATAAGAATATTCATCTCTCTTATGAGCATAAGACTCGCATCAATCTCTTCAACTCAAGCATCTGACTCTTTATCCTGATCACCAAACTTATGCTCTTCCTTTCAATTCGGAACACAATAATATCCAATTCAAACACCCGGCTCTTCATTCCGATGTCGATCCACATCCATTGACACTGCCTTTTCATCTACTGCTCTAGCTACCACTACCTATGGCCATACCACTGTTGCTTCTTTCTCTACTGAGGGTTCCACCAATGGTTCTACTAGTGATGGTGCTAATGCAGGTGCGAGGTTAGGTGAAAATTATACTAATGCTTTATATACATCAATAGCTACCAGTGGTGGCACCCTCCTCTTTTCAAGTTCAATATCGACTTGGTTATCACTTCCTTAAATAGAATAAAGACTTTTTATATAAAAAATTAGCATAAGAAGTCATTAGGCCAATCCGTATAGTTTCTTCGTTGAATTCAATATCTGTGATTTTTTGTCGGAAAGAGTCTCAACTCTTAGCTCTTCTCTTTCTCTCCGAGTAGGGGTGAGCTATTGAAGACATCCTCCTCCATCCATCGATCCTTCTCTTTCTCTGCTTACAAGGTGAGAGCTATTGAAGAGATCCTCCTGCATCCATCGATCCCTCAATCTATCCAAATTCAACCCTGAAATCATAACTTTCGGTGAATCACTGTCGCATTTCCTGTGAAAATGTAAAACAAATCTGCAGCTAAGGAATCAAAGCTCAATTGATTCGAAGAATGAGAATCGATCTAGAGATTATAAAGATCAATCTACTGGCCTGTACCTATTTTCATATATTCGCATGAAAGATTGGAGATCGATCTTGATGCGGAGCCATGCCAAACTATTGTTCTCGCCTTTCCACTTTTGCAACTCTCCAACATTCATTCATATACATTATATTCAAAACCAATTTTTCAAAACACCTGAAAAAGGAAACGACTGACAACAATTTGTATAATCTGGGCATTGCGCTATAATTTGTGAAACATTTGGATTATTTAATCGCAAATAATTCACCCTCACTTTGCCTAACAATCTTTGTGCACACCCCCCTCGTTACATGGGCACTGAAAAAGGTGGATGGCGTAATGGATGTTGTGGGGTGTGACATCTCCAGCTTTAGTGGGAGGGTTGGGCTTTGCAACTTGCTCATCATTGATTATGCCTTCCCCTCTGCCCGTAGTCGTGGTTATGTCAATCAGGTGCAATTCTATTTTTTGGGTGGGAATTAGCTCATCGTAAAATATGTTTAAGAATGTGATCAATTTGGTGTTACTTTATTTGTTTGGGCGTGAATTAGCTCATGGTAAAATATATTTGGAGGTGCTTAATTTTGAGCAATCTACGCTAAATATATTTGAAGATTTTTGACATTTGTTTTCTTCTGGACATTTTTTTTAAATGGTTTTGTTATCGAAAAAACTAGTGTCCATTCAGAGATGCTAGTCCCACTAAGATGGGTATCTATCTCAGAAACAAACAAACTAAAGTCACTTGTGTTTTTCTTTATGAGAGATAGATGAGAGAGAAGCAGAGAGTACCAACCTCAGTCTTTCGCTAGTCTCCTTGCTTGTTTCCTCTCTCCTTTGATAGAGCTTTCGCCACTCCTTTCTCACTTGTCCTGCTTCAAAGAACACCTGTAGAGTCAAGGTAGCAAAATACCATCAAAGCATAGAGATCATTAACCATAAATAATGTAGGACGAGATGTACATTAACCATATAAATCCATACATAAACAAGATTCAGAGATATACAAGCATATGGAGGAAAACTCAATTAGCTTTATTGATAGAAGAAGTAGAAGAGAGGATTACAACCAAGCTTTCTGATCCAGCATCATCCTCCCAGCATGAAAGCCCTCTTCACCTCATACAAAGCAAGATCGCCCAAAAATGTCTTCAAAGAGAAACCAACAACACTTCCTTGCAAATTACAAAATTCCAGCCTTTGGATCTCTTGGATGAGGGATCCATATATAGATGTTTACAGGAGAGTGAGTTAACTTTTGGGATTTTGATTAGTGTCATTTCACTAATAGTTCTTGGTTCCACTTAGAGATTTCAGATCTCTTACTCATCCCAGGGCGAATTCAGAGAGGCAAGTGTCATATGAGCAGTTTCTAGAAGATTCTCTAGGTTTCCACCTAGCAACTGCTTCTGCCATTTGTCTGCTCTCGCTCATCGCACCCTACAGAATGGCTTTTCAGTATTCATTACACCCCCCGTGTGTAATAGGTGAGATGCATTGCACCCTATGCATGGAGCAATCTGTATGGTCCTGTTTTGACCAGTTCTGAGTAGTTTTTCATTGAGAACTTCTGGGAGATGATGTAATCAGTTGACCTTGTTCCTTTAGGGTATGAAACAAAATTTTTAGGGGATTAGAAGCCCTTGGTTTATGGACATATGTGATTGGGGTTGCAGTGCCCAAATATGTCTATAACAGTTCCCCCTAAAGCATGAGGTCATAAATCCTTTTGATGTCGGGGGAAATGTTTTATAATGAGGATCCGAGGTTTTTCGAACTGGAAGGTGACCGGTAATAAGATATAACACAATACATTATCTTCACAATATTTTCATGATCTGGCTAAGGCAGGCATTCCCATGCTTAGCTTTATAAATTCATATTCCTGTACATAAGACAGACAATCATCTGCGTGGCAAACTAATGATTCTGGTAGAGTCATCGTCGTTTAGTTTGGATGATTATCTGTGTAGCTGTGATGTACATTTGATGTCTTTATTTTCCTGAATATATCGCAGCCCGAATGGATGAAACTAGATCCGGGGTCTTAAAACTCGTTCAATCTTCACCCAAAGCATAAGGCGATCCATGTGAAAAGATGTCCTGATGTCAAACATGGAAAGATATCGCCTGATTACCAGCTAATGATGTAAGTTGTTAACATGCATGAGAGGAATCACCAATAATGATGATGACCCTCAAGGTACTGTAGTACAATTCACGTGGTGTGAATACATGAGTTGATGTCGAACACCACGTAAATCTTTCGTCTAAAGGCCATTGATGTAAACCTATCACTGGATGTGAGAAACTTGCCATTGAGGCATGCAAGCTCCAAAGTACTGAAAAGGTTGTTCCTCAGTCAACTTCTTGGATAATGAGCTGATGTCGATAAGAAGTGACCCGTCATAGGAGGGCCTTAATGAATCCCACATCTACGACATGGAACGGAGCAAATGATTTTATGGAGGTGAAAATGATCTGATGATACAAGGTTCAGGGTGGCAGTCATGAAAATATGGAGAGTGAAGGTATTGTAGCAGATGAGACGTTGGCTAAGTTGGTGAATTATCCGAGTGACTCCTCTTCAACATACTAGCGACACTGAAATGGATTGGTAGCATTAACCCCAAGGTGGATGGTACGATGGACCAATGGTGATATGACTGGTGAACGGAATAACCCAACCCAACTCAATCATGGTGATGGAGTGAAAGTTTCATGTTCAAGAGTGACCTACTACCAATGAAGCTATTCAAGTTTTTTTTTCCCTTTGTCCCCAGTCATTGCTGAACAGTACCTCTTTATCTTTGTCAAGCTTGAGGAGGATAACATATTCTTGTTCTATAATTTTCCCTTCAGGCAAACCTGTCGCTATGTTTTTACGAGCCTAGCGACAGTGAAACTCGCTCTTGTCTACATGGACAAGTTTGTCGCTATTGTTTTAATGAGTTTAACAACAAAGATAACTTGGTCCTTTTCAGTTTTAGAGAGTCTAAAAGGGATGGAAAGGCAACTCCAGTGGTCCTTTTCTGTAATGTAATCCCTTAGGTCCAAAAAAGTGTAAAACAATATGAAAGGGATGACTTTTCGATAGTTTTAACGAGCTGAAGAAGACAAGTGCTCGATCTTTTTGTGTAATAATCCCCCAGGTCCAAAAAGATTAAAATCTAGAGGAGGGATGGCACTTCCGGTTACTTTAACGAGCTGGAGAGGCCAATTGCTCGACAATCTTTTCATATTTTATGAGTCGGATTAAAAGAGCTTAAAGGAGACTCATTTTTTGAGGAACGAGTGATGTTTTGGATAGCAACTGGTTCTAGGTAAGGTTTGTAACTTTTCAATCATGGCAATGTAAAGAAGGTGGCTAATAGAATCACTCATCGCAGGTGTTCCTCAAAAAGGTAAACAATCAAATGGAGGTGTATGATTGGCTAAAAAAGAGTGGAGGTGATGGTAAGAACACGACCAAGGTTCAAAAGATAATAATTATGCAATCGCAAAGATTATCTACTAAAGGTGGGGTTCATTTTTTAATGAGCTTGAACTCTATGGAAACACTTGCTCATTGCTAGGTTTATTTTTTAACGAGCTTGAACTTCGTGTAAAATTACTCATGCGAGTCGTATAATAAGGATCTCTCATCAATAGGTTCATTTTTTAGGGAGCTTGCCCCATTCGAAAATTTGCTCCTGAGCCTTTCGTTATGCAAGCTAGGAATGACCAACCTACGAGTCTAAAGGGTTGAGAGCCTACAAACTAAGAAAACAAATGGTCTCTTTTCACTTGCATGAAAAAAGGTTTGCATGCCCCCAGGTATAAGGAAATAGAGTTTCCAAATTACCATACGAAAGTTCTTGCATTAGCAAGATTGTTTCGTTCACATTTGCAAACAAAACACTTCCTTGGATCTGTCCATCGAAATGGATGAAGGTGATTCTAGTTCCAATCACCAAACCTTTGACAGAGGAATCCTTTTCCAGACTGTTCCATTATCCTAAACAGACAGGATTGTCAGAATAGTAATATTCCTACGTGGAAACCTACCTTATATCTAGGGTTTTTCTACTGAAGCAGACCAGGGTGCATGCCTCCTGGGTTTCAGTCACAATAACTGAATCACTCGCGTTCATCAGGTGGACGAACTGGAGAGTGATGAGACATTCCTTGAGAAAAAGACTAGTTAGGGATGGCATTTGACTAATAGCTGTGTTGAACCAGGGAACGAAAGTTGGTCTACGAGCTGGACCACTCTGCCTTCATGTGGAAAACACATCACTAGAAAGAGTGAAGAAATGATAGCTCCCATGCTATAAATGTAGTCACACCCAAGGAGTAGATTTTAGTCTAGAGGTCCTTGGACTACCATCACATTTAGATGAAGGGTTTTCCTTCTCAAAGTTATAGGAAATTTGGAAGGATCCCTAATGGTTGACTGGTTCCTTTGTTGAAGTCTGTTATATTTTGAATCTCAGGCAGAATCGATGGCGAACCAAGCACTTCCAAGTAATTGAGGAAAGGATACTCACAAAAGCCCCTCCATCTATAATAGTACCAACCATGATCATTCTGTAAGCTTGTACTATGATTCAGAATGGTACATTAGATGGTAGGTGGGGTTTGCCTAGTAGATTCCAATCGAAGGAAACGACTAGGTTGCTTGGAGGTGGGACTGAATAAACAACAGGATAAATCTCTGATGCACTTCCTTCCTGCAGTAAAGGAATGGGTAGATTGCCCCCATGTTCATCAGAGTCTGCGTTTACGAAGAGAATTTGAATGGTGTCGTTCTCATTCTCTTTGGTGATAGTATCATCTAAAGGTGGACCCTCTGAAGACAAGATTAGGTCGATTGCCATCTCGGCCCGTTGACTTTGGTCCGGTGTGGACTCAGAGAGTTTATATTCAATGATAGGTGCTTCGACTGACAAAAATGGTGTGTCACTCAGATTTTCAACTAGCTATGGACTCGGCAAGAGTTTCTTGTATCTAGGAGGAAGTCACTGCCTTGATGTAGGATGGTTATCCAAGACTCTTTTAGCTTCATCTAAGAAGTGAAAAGGGTGGAGGGCATGATTGCCTTCACACAGTCTACAAGGAAATTTGGATCTTCCTTTTTGTCCATTGACTTTGTTTTCACTAGTTGATGATGTGCTTCCAACATGATCTTCAGCAGTTGAAGACATCGGATTGTGCAAGTGGGGAGACCAGTCCCTCAAGATCCGTGGGATGGAGGGACAATCTCGATGATAGTGTTCTCCCTTACAAATGACACATGGAGATTTAGGTTTGGAAGGTGCAGCGTGTGGATTTTCGCTAGTTGATGTACGATTTCCTCCTTTTGTTGTTGGCTTCTTCTTCTTCTTCTCCTTCCCTTTCTTCTTCTTCTCAGTTACTTGGTTTTCAGTGTTACTAGCTTCACCAAGCGAAGAGGAAGAAGGAGAGGGAGAAACAAATGAAGTAGAAGGTGGGGGAGCAACTTCATCTAGTTGCTGATTTGATTGCTAAGGAATTGCAGTGTTTTGAACAACAGAGGTCAAGAAAAGCCATACAGGCAAGCCAATTAGGAGTCCTGGAAGGGACAATGTGGCCATGTGTGGAGCACCAACATCCCCCCAAAAGGAGAAGGGACTAGGATTTTCGCCAAGGGGAAATCCTTGATTGGTAGACTCCATTTCTCAACATGAAGGCCAATGAGGGAACAATGACGTTATTCCAATTAAAATAAATTTTATGACACTTTGACACAACTTGCTTTTTCAATTTTTAAGAGTCGAGAAAAAGCTAAATATGACTCTAGTCGCCTTATATTTTTAATGAGCCTGAAGTGACAAGTGCACAGATGGACCTTTTCTTTTAAGGAGTCTGAAAAGGAACGAAAGTGACTACTCTAGAAATCTAGACAGAGGAATTACCAAACCAATCGCAAAACTGCAGAATAATGTTTACAGTACGACAGTCGATCTTCCCAAATGTTGTGTTCAGTGCATTGCGATCGATAGGGTGGCAGACACGGCTTTCTAAGGATAAAGGATGTAGCCTATTGTAGTCTCCCAATATATACTCGACGGTACATGGGAGCACAAGTCCATACTAGCACTTGTCATCTCAAACAGGAGGAATCACCCAACCTACGATGAAAGTGATAGTTACCAGGCTTTACGACGCCGGAATACGTCTCTAGCCTAGACTTCTAAATGTTGTGCGTTAAGTTCCAAAGAATTTTTATGTTCATTGAAGTTTATTTTACAGTTGATCTTTCTTAAGAAGTTTGCCTTTAAGGTTCACCACGTGATGTAGATATAAAATTCCTAAATATGCATACTAAGATGATAAAGAGTTGTTTACGTTCTTTTGGCATTGAAAATCTTAGCTACTAAGGAAAGAGAAATGAAATTCTTTCAACATAGAGCAGAGAGCACACACTAGATGCACTTTTCCTAAATCAACTTCAGCATGTAGTCTTAATGCAAATGCACATGCATGTATTGTTTTTCAATTTCCTTAATGTGAGAATGAAACAAAGAAAACAAAGTATAGATCTAAAAAATCTTCTTTCAAAGCGACAATATTAACAATTTTCTTTTCAAAAAACGAAAGTAAGGTCCAGACGACATTTTGCGATTTTGAATTTTAAACTGTTTTCGACACTTGAAATACTAATGATTCAAATCGAATACAATAGCAAAAGTGTAATCGACTATTTAAAGGAGGAATGCTTTGTAATACTCTTTTTCTTGACTGAAAGCGACACTTGCGACACTTTCAAATCAAAAGATGACAGTTCGATTAAGCTACTATTTGCAAAGGAAAACTGTAAAAGATGAAAAATACATAAAAAAACATTCACAATTCCTTCTGATGGAGGATGAATAATGCAGAGGAAGATGGTTTCAATAGAGATGTACTGATCACAGACAGCAGAACTACTTAATAAATCTGAAGACAATGAAGAAAAAACCAAAATCTAGAGGCAGAAATAGTCTTAGTCAATCATCACACCTGTAACACATGGAAACAAGGATGCATCTCACCTGCAACACACGGGAGGTGCGATTCATCCAGATTTCCTAGAAGAGACAGTGCGATGGTCTAGGGATGATACTGTGCTTGATTTTCGCTCATAGTTTGCAGCTAAGTTCAGGGATTTAGGTTGAGCTAATGATTGTCAGTAAACACAAAGTATAGGGGCTGATCTAATGAGGTTATTTGAGCTACCACAAGGGAACTTAGGATGTTTGCAAGCTAGATGTTCAGTTCATAAACCAACCCGGAGATTGATTGAAGCAGTGTTGATCTACTTTGCAATTGCATAGAAAAAGTAGTTCGAAGGCTAGCTGGCTTAACTTTAGGCTTCATCTGTGGTTTATAAAGCAAACAATAGTAACAAAACAAACAGACTATTTGTTCCCTAGTGGAGTTGCCATTTTGTTATCCGGAAAACTAGTGTCCATTCAGAGCTGTTAGTCCCACTAAGATGGGTAGCTATCTTAGAAACAAACAAACTAAAGTCACTTGTGTTTTCCTTTATGAGAGATAGATTAGAGAGAAGCAGAGAGTACCAACCTCAGTCTTTCGCTAGTCTCCTTGCTTGTTTCCTCTCTCCTTTGATAGAACTTTCACCACTCCTTTCTCACTTGTCCCACTTCAAAGAACACCTTTAGATTCAGGGCAGAAAAATATCATAAAAGCATAGAGATCTATAACCATAAATAATGTAGGATCAGGTGTGCATTAACCATATAAATGCATACATAAACAAGATTTAGAGATGTACAAGCATATGGAGGAAAACTAAAATAGCTTTATTGATAGAAGTAGTAGAAGAGAGGATTACAACCAAGCTGTCTGATCCAGCATCATCCTCCTAGAATGAAAGCCCTCTTCACCTCATACAAAGCAAGATCACCCAACAATGTCTTCAAAGAGAAACCAACAACACTTCCTTGCAAATTATGAAATTCCAGCCTTTGGATCTCTTGGATGAGGGATCCATCTATAGATATTTACAGGAGAGTGAGTTAGCTTTTGGGATTTTGATTAGTGTCATTTCACTGATAGTTCTTGGTTCCACTTAGAGATTTCAGATCTCTTACTCATCCCTGGGTGAATTCAAAGAGGCAAGTGTCATATGAGCAGTTTCTAGAAGATTATGTGGGTTTCCACCTAGCAACTTCTTCTGCCATTTGTCTGCTCTCCCTCATCACACCCTACAGAAGGGATCTTCAGTATGCGTCACACCCCCCGTGTGTAATAGGTGAGATGCATCGCAGCCGATGCATGGAGCAATCTGTATGGTCCTCTTTTGACCAGTTCTGAGTAGTTTTTCATGGAGAACTTCTGGGAGATGGTGTAATCAGTTGACCTTGTTCCTTTAGGGTATGAAACAACACTTTTAGGGGTTTAGAAGCCCTTGGTTTATGGACATATGTGATTGGGGTTGCAGTGCCCAAATATGTCTATAAAAGGTTTGGAAAGTAATAACTTTTCTTAATTGTGAAATGTCACAAAAGTATGCATGTTGATCATTTTGAAGGTCAAAATCTTCTAAAATCTTAAATATTTTGAGATGTAAGAGTGAGATACTTGACACAATGAGTTTTTACATTTTGGATAAGATCCTTGTTTCACTTTATATATTAGAATTTTATGACGGGCACACTATGATGTTAGTAGTGTTTGGTAGAATACAACAACAACATATCTTTCAGTTTTTTTTTTCATAGCATAGTTTTTGGGTCTGCACATTGAGTAGGGTTTTATTCATATGCTTGTGCACATAATTGTAACCTTGCTCATCATATCATTTTTAGTAGTGCTTTCAAGTTTAGTGGTAAGCTATCTAGTAGAAATTTCACATACATAGCTCCATCACTAAATTTAGAAGAAAATGGATAAAATATCCATCTAATGTTGGAGGACCTAATGTGAAACATTAGCCCATGATTGCCAAGGAGCATCATCACTAGTAGTTCACCTCCCATGAAGGATCCCTTTCTAGATATTAAATGCTATTTTGTTAGTTAGTTTCATATTTTGTTGTTTCTTATGGCCTTTAATTTGTATGCATGCCAATTTAATGATTGACTCTTCAGTTGATGTTGTCTTTGTAAAACTATAAAAGAATCCATTATCAAATGAATAAGGACCACAAATTTTTCTTTGGGATTCATTGATGATTTAATTTCTCTATGGTCTAGGTATATTTTTGCATTTATTTGTGAATGTTTGAGATAAATATCATTAAACTTGATCAGAATTATTCTTCTACTTGAAAATGCTAGCTTTTGACAACATACAAATAAGACAGCAAAACTACTGAATAAGGCTGAAGACAATGAAGAAAAAACCAAAATCTAGAGGTAGAAATAGTCTTAGTCAATCATCACACCTGTAACACATGGAAACAAGGATGCATCTCACCTACAACACACGGGAGGTGCGATGCATCCAAATTTCCTAGAAGAGACAGTGCGATGGTCTAGGGACGAGACTGTGCTTGATTTTCACTCATAGTTTGCAGCTAAGTTCAGGGATTTAGGCTGAGCTAATGATTGTCAGTAAACACAAAGTATAGGGGCTGATCTAATGAGGTTATTTGAGCTACCACAAGCGCACTTAGGATGTTTTCAAGCTAGATGTTCAGTTCATAAACCAACTCGGAGACTGATTGAAGCAGTGTTGATCTACTTTGCAATTGCACAGCAAAAGCAGTTCGAAGGCTAGCTGGCTTAACTTCAGGCTTCATCTGTGGTTTATAAAGAAAACAACGGTAACAAAACAAACAGACTATTTGTTCCCTAGTGGAGTTGCCATTTTGTTATCCGGAAAACTAGTGTCCATTCAGAGCTACTAGTCCCACTAAGATGGGTAGCTATCTTAGAAACAAACAAACTAAAGTCACTTGTGTTTTCCTTTATGAGAGATAGATGAGAGAGAAGCAGAGAGTACCAACCTCAGTCTTTCGCTAGACTCCTTGCTTGTTTCCTCTCTCCTTTGATAGAACTTTCACCACTACTTTCTCACTTTTCCCACTTCAAAGAACACCTTTAGAGTCAGGGCAGAAAAATATCATAAAAGCATATAGATCTATAACCATAAATAATGTAGGATCAGATGTACATTAACCATATAAATGCATACATAAACAAGATTTAGAGATGTACAAGCATATGGAGGAAAACTCAAATAGCTTTATTGATAGAAGTAGTAGAAGAGAGGATTACAACCAAGCTGTCTGATCCAGCATCATCCTCCCAGCATGAAAGCCCTCTTCACCTCATACAAAGAAAGATCACCCAACAATGTCTTCAAAGAGAAACCAACAACACTTCCTTGCAAATTACAAAATTCCAGCCTTTGCATATCTTGGATGAGGGATCCATATATAGATGTTTGCAGGAGAGTGAGTTAGCATTTGGGATTTTGATTAGTGTCATTTCACTGATAGTTCTTGGTTCCACTTGGATATTTCAGATCTCTTACTCATCCCTGGGTGAATTCAAAGAGGCAAGTGTCATATGAGCAGTTTCTAGAAGATTCTCTGGGTTTCCACCTAGCAACTTCTTCTGCCATTTGTCTGCTCTCCCTCATCACACCCTACAGAAGGGATTTTCAGTATACATCGCACCCCCTGTGTGTAATAGGTGAGATGCATCACACCCTATGCATGGACCAGTCTGTATGGTCCTGTTTTGACCAGTTCTGAGTAGTTTTTCATGGAGAACTTCTGGGAGATGATGTAATCAGCTGACCTTGTTCCTTTAGGGTATGAAACAACACTTTTAGAGGTTTAGAAGCCCTTGGTTTATGGACATATGTGATTGGGGTTGCAGTGCCCAAATATGTCTATAAAAGGTTTGGAAAGTAATAACTTTTCTTGATTGTGAAATGTCACAAAAGTATGCATGTTGATCATTTTGAAGGTCAAAATATTCTAAAAGCTTAAATATTTTGAGATGTAAGAGTGAGATACTTGACACAATGAGTTTTTACATTTTGGATAAGATCCTTGTTTCACTTTATATATTAGAATTTTATGACGGGCACACTATGATGTTAGTAGTGTTTGGTAGCTTACAGCAACAACTTATCTTTCAGCTTTTTTTCATAGCATAGTTTTTGGGTCTGCACATTGATTAGGGTTTTATTCATATGCTTGTGCACATCATTGTAACCTTGCTAATCATATCATTTTTAGTAGTGCTTGCAAGTTTAGTGATAACCTATCTAGTAGAAATTTCACATACATAGCTCCATCACTAAATTTAGAAGAAAATGGATAAAATATCCATCTAATGTTGGAGGACCTAATGTGAAACATTAGCCCATGATTTCCAAGGAGCATCATCACTAGTAGTTCACCTCCAATGAAGGATCCCTTTCTAGATATTAAATGTTATTTTGTTAGTTAGTTTCATATTTTGTTGTTTCTTATGGCCTTTAATTTGTATGCATGCCAATTTAATGATTGACTCTTCAGTTGATGTTGTCTTTGTAAAACTATAAAAGAATCCATTATCAAATGAATAAGGACTAGAAATTTTTCTTTGGGATTCATTGATGATTTAATTTCTCTATGGTCTAGGTATATTTTTGCATTTATTTGTGAATGTTTGAGATAAATATCATTAAACTTGATCAGAGTTATTCTTCTACTTGAAAATGCTAGCTTTTGACAACATACAAATAAGACAATGAGTGGCATACCTAGACCCTTAGTCTAAGGCATGTTACCATAAATCCAAATCTAATACCATTTTGAAATAAATTAATGTATGTTGTCTGACATATAGGATCATGTGACTTTCCATGATTTTAAAATTCAATAATATAGATGAATTAATCATGCACAACAACATTTAAACATGCACCAAAACTCTAGGTTTTTTTTCCTCTTACTTTTTGAAAGTTAGTTATCTCCTCTTGTCAAGATCCTTTTCTTATGCATGTTTTAACTCAGATGATTCGAAATATAATTTTACTCATCACATGTTTTAACCTCTAGGTGATATTACTCTCTCACCCACCTATAACATTCATTCAATAAAACCACTCCCGTCATGAGTATACATAGCCCATGCTTCAATAACTAATTGATATGACTCTTCTACCAACCTTAAAAATGCATTCAATGACTGGTTTTAATAAGTCAAATGGGGATTATATGGTAATGAAAAATAATTTATTATAATAATATGGGATTTTAGGCATGTATGATTTACCGTTCGAGCCATTTTTATGCACCTCCTTTATGGAATGACATGTCCTCCATGAATATGTTCTTGTCCATTTTATAACCAGTGATGTATTTCATATTTTTATTTTCAATATAAATGTTTACATATATTTTTTTGTTTGATATTTTGTTTATGACTTGTGCTACTATCATGTGATCTAAGAAACCATAAACTAGGGCATCTGAGCCATCAAAATCACTTGACAATCACACTAGGCATAGACCACACTAACCCTTGTCATGGATAGTTGTTTTTGGTGTCTCCTCCTGACCATTCCAATTTTCCCACATTAGTCACCTTACATAATGAAACCATCGAAATCCAATCATGCTAGAAATATTTCGCTACATTTTTACAAATCATATATCTTGTCATTTAGACATTCATCATATTTAAAAATATACATTTCCAATCTAGCAATCAAAACTGGGGTGTTACATTTTCCTCCCCCTACATTTTTTCACTATCTTTGGTTCACATCACCATATAGGTTTTACATGTAGATACATAAAACAATTTACGTCTTAGAACTCTATAATTTGAAAATTTAGTAACTCTTATAGAAATTCTAAATGCCAAACACTCACTCCCCTCAACCTTGATAATCCAAGGAAGAGTAGTCCCTTCTCTCCATCACAATCCTTTAGACTGTCCCACTTACCTTTGAGGGCTCAACCACTAATCGGACATGAAATATCCAAGCTATGGAATTTATTAATCCTATCTATAAAAACTATAGTCTTTAATCATTTATGCACAAAAGTGCATTCACATTTCCTCAAAATGTGCAAAACACTATGGGTAGTCATCCCACATAGCCTCTTCATACTCTAATATGGTATCTTCACGATTGTAGTAGGTCCACTAGACCTTTACCTAGGTAACCACTTTGCACATGAGAACTTTTGATTTTGAGTCTAAGATGCATATTGGCTCCACCCAAAAGTCTCCTTTTTTCCCCACCTAGACCATAGTCTAATCAACCACAAGGTTAGCATTAGCCACATACTTTTTCAAGAAAGATACATGAAACACTTTTATGAATATTCATGGATGAAAGTAATGAAAGAATGTATATAACCAACCTTATCCTATCTAGGATTTCAAATGTCCCACAATATTATGCTATGATTTTGGGTAGCTTCCCAATTTTAATGAGCCCTTTTTATCCTTCACTTTGAATAACACATGCCCAACCAATCAAAATTATCTATGCATTTTTCCTTTGCTCAAGAAACCTTCTACCTATCTTATGTATCCTTTCTATTTTTCCTTATATTTAACATATATTCTTCCATCTCTTTTGGAATATATATTTTCCCAACAATCACTTTGTTTTCTAGGTTCTCCCACCTCAAAATATAACCTCACAATTTCATTTTTATATAAATTTCCACAATATTGGATTCCTTATTAATCAAATTAATTGAAATAATATGTGTGCCTTTCATAATCTTGTCCATCACAACAATGATGGAATCATCTCACCTTGTTATCCTTGGTAACTTGGTGATGAAATTTATGGCAACAATATGTCATTTGCATTTAGGAATTGACAATGGATATATAAATCATTTTGGATGTCTATTTATATCCTTTACCTTCTAACATTACATGCATTTGCTAGGTAATCAACCACATTTTTTTTCATACTAAGTCAAAAATATTGGATTCTTATACCTACAATAGTTTTCTGGTACCCTAGGTGTCCAACATATGGTGAATCACACATTTCTCTTATCACTAAATTTCTCAATTCTTGAGAATTAGGAACATAAACTTGTGTTCCTTTGCAAGAGGATTCCATACTCTTCTAGCATGCAATCTTTAAATTTTTGGTGTGAATTACCTTGTCGTAAGCCTTTTTTAATTTGTAAAAAGCGTTAGTTTTATCCTAATCTCCCAAAATTATTCTTTTTAAGTCTATGTTGTATATGCTAATAGCTAGAACATATATTACACGCACCCTCTTGTTGAGTGCATTAACCTCTTTCTTCTATTTTCCCTTAATGTTGTTGATGTCAAAGTCATATTCACTAGAACATTCCAACCATCTAATTTCTCTACGTGAGTATTTCAAACCTCTATGGTCTATTTTCGACTAAAAATTTCATACCGTAAGATAATGTCTTCACATTTTCAATGGATGGATAATAGTTGTAGCATTTTCAAGTCATGGGTAGCATAATTTATTTCATGTTATTTCATGTCAAGTCACATTTTCAAGTCATGGGTAGACTAATTTATTTCATGTTATTTTATTTTATTCAATTCATATGACATTCTTATCTTGCATAAGGGGTGCACCAAATCCTTCTTTACATGAATTTATGCACACAAAAATATCCTCATTTGGATCTACATTCTTTAGAATAGGTGCATTGGTTAGAAAATTATCTTCACAATTTGCAGTCCATTCAGTTTATACTCATTTTTGTTGTTGTTATCACTTAGGTTTTCCCCAAAGACGTAAGAAAGGGAAGGATGCCGAGGTAACCACAGACCAATCTTTTAGATACAGAATCTAGCCAATCTGTATCCAGAGAGGGCTCTCTCTTTATGATTTAGCTTTGTTTTTAAAGGTATTAGGCTAGTTATGAAGTTCAAGGGTTTTGTTTTGAGTTTGGGTGGTGGGATTCAATAGAACAGAGAGCTAAAACAGAGTAGTTCAGTCCATTGGGCTAATGGAGTCAAAGAAGATGGCTTTCTAGATTTGGTTTCTTAACAGAGGATGGCTTCACAGAGCAAGATAGTCAAATAGGGAGAAAATAAAGACTGGAAACAGCTGGAATGTGCTCAAATGGGTGAAGGGCAGTTAAGAATCCTTCAACCTATTGAAAGTGGGAAAATGGATGACTATTGATAAGGAGCAGTTAAGAATTATTTAACAAATAATCAACATGAAAGAATCAGGAAACAGGAGTAATTAAGATTTCACTGCTTATTCTAATTGTGAAGAAAACACAAAGAACAATAAAGACTGAAAACGGAGTGCAGTCAAGCATATTCTGAAGTTAACCTTTTTTTTACCATTTAGATTTATGAAACACAGATGATATAATAAACAAGAAAACTATAAAACACAAGATATAGAGGACTTATTGGCCTGGAGATTGATTCAAGAAATCTGTGACAAGTCCTCTGTTTCAATTCTTCATCCAGTAGGTCATGCAACAGTTGATTCCAACAACTCTTTATTCCAAAATTTCAATATTACAGCAGAGTCTAAGAATCCACACACCACCCCCAATACTCTAATGGAGGGGGTATTTATACTACATATTTGTGCAACAAATATCTCATAACAGAAGTGAGATAATATCTAGGATGACTGATAACAGTTTACAAAAAAAAATAGAAGCGGTTAGAGAAACATAGCTGATGTTGTGCTGGAGGCAGGCCCTTTAATTCGGCTGGAAACTGTCTTCTGTAGTAGCTCTGTGCCGACTTCCTATCTTAACTGTGCTCTTTAATTCTGATCTGTTGCCTTTAATTCTACTCTGACATCTTTAATGCTGAATTGATACACTTTGACTTGTCTTGAAACCTAATTTGATAATCTTTGACCGTGATTTTTGTTCATCTCTGTCCAGTTTTTAGCCCAAAATCTCCCTTTTTCCAATGATAACAGTGCAGCTATGGATAAACACATGTTGTTGGACATTGGAGGTTGTTCTGCGCCCTTTGATTCATAACACATAGATCTTTCTGTGGGGATTGCTGAGAAGTTTCCAGTGAACGATGCAGAAATTCATGGCTTTCTGAGATAGTTGAAAGGGTACCTGTAATTGAGGAGGAACACCGTACACTGGAGGGTTGATTGATGGGTGGAGGACCTTATTTATCGATCCTTTCTAGTCGGAAACTGGAAATGCGACCTCAGTCGATTTTATTTTGCAAGAGAGCATTGGGCGCTATATGCAGAAAAACATAGCAAAAATGACTTTTTTCCCTTTTTATTGGACAAAATGAAGTTTTGGGATAGATGACATGGCGGGTGATGTCAGCAAAGGGTGACGTCAGCGAGGGGTGGTAAAGGGTTTTGCCCCGCACTACTTTTTGAGCTGAGCGATTTTGGGTGGAGGGCGACTGAGTAGGCTGAGAGCACGCTGCATGGCAGAGGTATGGCAGAAAACTGCTAAGCGATCGCTCGTTAAAAGGTAGAGGTTAGGGGGGTCGGGAAATGGTTATCAACCATCGGATGAGAATGGGTTGATCGGATGGCTATTGATTGTTGAAGGTGGAAGGAGTTTAAGCAGCGGGGCCGACACAATAAACTGTGTTTTTTATGTATCAGGGTTGTTTTATTGGTCCACGGGGTGTTTGGTTATTAATTAACTGGGGGTTAATTAATCCCATGATTTGCGCGGTGGGAAGGTTATTAATAGGTTTCAAATAAACCATTAATCCCTGTTTAAACAGTGATATGGTCGTATTTCGATCAGGGAGGGGATATGTAGCATTTTGGGGTTTTTTAATGTATTTATACACAATACGAGATTGGGTAATAAAGTGGGATTTATATAATAAAAGTTAATAGTTAATATGAAAAAATGTAAATGAAAGGACTAAGTTAATGTTAAAAAACTTAGGCTAAAGGGGGGAAAAAGAGTTTATACAAGAAATATGGCCATTTTCCTAAGTAAAATAGGGATTTTACTTAGGAAAAACTTTATGAAATGAGACGAGTGGCTTTTTAGTGATATTAAAAATAGATTCTTAATATTTTGGGGGGGGAATTAGTAAATGATTAGGGAAAAATGTGAAGGGGAGTTAGTCATGAAACCTTGCCTCGCTTGAGCTGCTTCAAGTATAATGTCCACCTTTGCACTTGTGATAAAAGTAAAGTTAACACATTGAGAGATATGATCCATCACAAGTATCATTCTGCAACACCAATCTACCTACCCTGCCTACTTTAGTCCTAGCATTTTTTCCTTCTTTCTTTGGGTGCACTTAGACTAGAAAACCCTCATCAACTTCTCTTTTCTTTGCATGGTAAGCCTACCTAAGTCTGCACTTGTTTCATCCAAGGGCTTAGACTTAACTGTTGAGCTCCTTTGCTTCTCTACTTATTTACTTATCTGCCAAAATTAAACAGTTTGGTCAGATTTTTATTCTCTATCTCTAAAACATGAAATTCAAACATGAACAAGCAAGATTAAGTTGTTTGGCCATTCATCAATTGTGGAAAAAGTTTAACAAGCTGCACACAATGCTTTATTTATAGAAAATGAAATAGTAGTGGCATTTGGACTTGCACACTTTCCTAGTATTTATTTATTTGGGGTTCATTTCTTTCTCTTTTTTGACCATTTTATTCTTTTTACCCTTTGATTTTTCTTTTAGGGCATACCCTCTTTACATTTTTTACATTTTATTTTTATTTTTTTGATAATATGGAAAACCTTTGCATCAAGGAAAGGGATGAACATATTACAGAGCTCATCAAGTCAATCATGAAATATGACACATATTGGTATAGGAGCATAACAGTTGCAATGAAATAATTGAATGTACAATATTATAGAAACCCAATAAATATCATGTGGTAACTATGTAAACCCATAAACAATCTCACCTTTAGAATATTCTTTGGTGATTGCCAATGTTTGATGGATTTAATCTTCCCTGGGTCCATTGCTATGCCCTCCTCTAGGAAATTGTGAACCAAATCATGGATTTTCCTTTGATAGAAAGTGCACTTGCTCAACTTGGCATACAATTATTGCCCTTGCAACACCTATAGCACCATCCTCAAATGTCACTCATGCTCCTCTTTTGTCTTGGAGTGTATAAGAATATCACCCAAGAAGGAAATAATAAATTAGTCTATATAAACTATAAACACTATATTCATCAAACATCTAAAACTAGAAATTGCACCACATGTTTCAAAGTAAAAGTTGTAAGGTGGTAGCACGGGAAACAATAGCATAAAATAAAGAAAAAACTTCTATGCAATTTTCTTTCTTTACTGGAATTTATTTTTTATCATATGTTATGTTTTAGGGATATTTCAACTAGGCCAATATTCTAGAATATGTTCAAAATGAAGCTAATGCACAACATCTTAACTCCAAAGGATTTATGAAAATGATCTTCATTAATATTCATTAACTATTATAAGTAAATTATTTAAATCAAACATTTCATGGCACAAGTAATCTCATATCACATTTTATTCACAATGCAATGGATAATATTTTTTTTTAGAAGGGATTCAAGATAATGTATGTGCATTTTGAGTATTTTTTATGCCAAATGTTGTTGACTAGAAAATTTTATTCATTTTGAGTCATTTTTATGTACTTATCATTGCAGAGGGATTTAGAGACCCTCTTAAATGGGTCTCTAAATTTTAACATTGCAGATGGACTCAAAGACCCATTTGTCTCTAAATTTAACACTGTAGATGGATTCAAAGAAGGGGGTCTATGAATCCATCTATAGTGTTAAAAGTTAGAGACAAAGGAGCATTCATAATTTTAACACTTTACATGGATTCAAAGACACCTTTGTCTCTAAATTTTAACAACGCAGATGGATTCAGAGACCCATGTATTGAAATGTAACACTTCAATATAAAAACTGCAATTTTCCATTTCCAAAGTGACATAATTAAAAATTACTAACATAAATGAGTAATTCATATACTTGTTTTACTTGCTATTTGGTCATATTTTTATTCTTGGACTATAATAGTCATTTAATTTAATCATTATTAATTTCATCACTTATTATCTAGTCATATATTTTACTCCTCGACTAAATTAGTCATTTAAGTTAGTCGCTTTTAGTTTGGTCACTTATTATCTAGCCGTATATTTTATCCCTAGACAAAATTAGTCATTTTTAGTTTAGTCACTTAAAATTGCTCAAATTTAGTAGTAATTCACTTTTTAAGTCACCCAGTCACTAATTTCATCATTTTCTACTAGTGCTTGTTGTACTAGCCAACCACCTAGATTGCCTAGAATTCAGATTAGTTTGGTCAAAGAAGTATCTCAATCCACTTTGATCACTCATCAAGGTGAACCTCCTACGAAGAATATAGTGTCTCCACATATTTAATGAATGGATGATCGTTGCCAACACAAGATGATGAGTCACATAGTTCTAGTCATGCTCATTCAATTTGCTTGACTCATAGCATACTATTTTCCCTTCCTGCGTCAATAATCCACCAAGTCCTTATGTTGCAAGCATGAGTAAATATAATAAACTCTTTATATGGATCTACAACATTCAATACCGAAGCATTTGTAAGAAACTGCTTTAACTACTCAAATCTAGTTATACATTCCTCTATCCATTCAAATTTCTTTCCCTTCCATTGGAAAGATGTAATAGGATAGGAAATCTGCGAGGATTTCCTGATGAAATTCATTTAATAACCTGCTAATCCCATAAATTATCTCGCCTCATCAACATTCTTAGTAGTTTCCCGTTCCATGATAGCTTTGATCTTTTCCAGGTCCACTACTATACCTTCCCTGGAAACTAGATGCCCAAAATAATGAACTTCGGTCTGAAAGAACTTGCATTTACTAAGTGTGGCATACAACTGATGTTTTATCCACAATATTAACATTGTTGATAGATGGCTTGCATGTTATTCCATTGTCATAGAATATATCACTATGTAATTAATGAATACAATAAAATACTTGTCCAGATAAGGACACAACACATTATTAATCAAACACATGAAACTAGTTGGAGCATTAGTCAAACCAAATGGAACCACAACAAACTCATAATTACCATACCTGGTCTGGAAAGAAATATTGTATATGTCATGTTTTCAATGTTTTCTTGATGACTTCCTGATCTTAAGTCGATCTTCATGAAGAAAATTATATCTCCCTTCAATAGATCAAAAAAATCATCAATCCATAGCACGGGGTACATGTTCTTAATCATATCCTTCTTCAAATTCCTATAAACAATACACAACCTAAGAGTACCATATTTCTTCGTAACAAACAATACTGGTGCACCCCAAGGTGACACACTTCACCTAATGTATCCCTTCTCAACTATTTCCTTCCACTGCAACTTCAGTTCCACTAACTCTTGAGTGCTAATCCTATACAGTGCCTTTGATGTTGGTGTTGCTCCTAGAATCAACTGAATAGAAAAGTCTAGTTCCCCATGAGGAAGTAACTCGGAAATCCCTAGTGGAAGTACATCTTGAAATTGTTGTAAAATCAGATATCTTTACAATACTTTAGCATCCTCGACATCCTTACCTTTATCACTAAAAATATGAACTGAAAACAATACACATCCTTTCCTACCACTATTCCTTTCTTGCATAGTTGTAACAATTCTCGCTACTTTAGGCTTCTTCTTACCCTATAATATTCTCCTCTTTGTCATCATCCAAACACTCAATAGTCTTATCATTGCAATCTACCTTAGTCCTGTGAATGTATAACCAATCCATACCCAACAACATATTGTGTGATCCCAATAGAAGCATATTCATATGCGTTGATGTTGACATACCATTAATCCCAAATGCATAAGCTCTTCACCAATGATGAACTCTTTTCTTAGTACTTGTAGTCAACTGCATTAACCAAGAATCTACATGCACTTATTTCTTCAAGAAAAACTTATCCACCAAGTCAAGATTGATATAAATATAGTTATATATAGGTTCAATCAAAATAGAAACAACTTGATCACAAAGCTTACCTTCCAAATCAATCATATATGCTTGATGATCATCTTCCATATTATCTAATGCTATGCAAATTCAAGGAATACTCTATCCAACATCCCCATATGTTTGTGCCTCCTGAGCATTGTAAAATTCCTATTGTGTGACATGAATGTTGTGGAAAATATGTCCTACGATGATCCTTTCCATAATATAAACATTGTAAATGCCTCCTACCACCACCCTTATTATGCTCCTCAAACAAAAATCTCTACCCTCTGTTAATTACATTGAACTTCTTGTGCCATGTTGCATTGTCCTTATCATGTATATCCAGTGGTTTTACTCTCTTCTTAACCCACATTCCCTTATTCTTCTCATTACCTTTCCAAACCTACTTAGACTCATTCTTATGATTTGTTTTCTCATAATAGTGCTTCAACTTTTTTATTCTTTCCACCAACGATATAGGCTTATCAACCTCAATACTATCTTTGAATGATACTACGAACCCACTGATGAATCTATGAATATTTCATTTCTCCTCCTTAAGATAAGGCATGTATCTCAACAACTTCAAGAATCTACTAGTATACTCCTCATCGGTCATAGATCCCATCTTCAACTCATAGAACTCCTTTTCCATTTCATCATTGTATTTTTTAGATAGACACTTCTTCTTGAAAAGTATCTTGAACTCACTCCAAGCAAACTCCTCTTCTTGAATGCCTCTAACATTCTTCACATCGTCCCACCAAACGTATGATTTTCCTTTAAGATTGAAAGTAGCTATCCCGACTTTCATATTCTATGAGCAATCATACAATCATAAAAAAATATTCATCCCAAGAAATCAAGCTTCAGCATCCAATGACTTCCTCATTTATCAATCAAATGTAGCATGATTTTTTTTCTTTAACTTCTCTAGAAAGTACTTCTTCTCACTCCTCCTATATGGATGGTAATGGTGATGATGATGTTGTCTCTTTGAGCTAGAAATAGAGAGAAATCCATGGTCATTACCCCTCATGTGAGGTGTATCTAGGAACCTACCATCTCTAAGTATATCATCCCCATCAAACCTATATCTTGATTAAGACCTGCTGCCATATGCCCCATTATTCCTTTACTCCTATCCATGATTGATCCTAAATTTCATTTGTCTCTGCATATATGAAAAAATATGAAGGATCACTACATTAACCTATAATTGTTTCTCCTGTTCCATTGCAAGTCTTTCTTGTGACTATATTTTTCTATCATTATCCTCCTTACAACTTTTGATCTTTGCCTTCAAACTTCTTAATGTGTCTTCTATGTCAGGGGAGTACTCATCACCATGATGCTCATCTTATCTTTAGGGAGAATCACATGAAGTGTAGTCCATTGTTTTTCTTGTAAACTTTGATCCTCTACTTCTTGCAAACATACCATGTCAGATAAACCAATAAAAATGTGACCAACATACCTCACTGAAGTTCAGGGGAGGTTATATTGTCTACAAGATCAATCTGGATTAGCACAACACACACACACACACACATAATGAAATCAACATATCGATCATCTCAGCATCAACATCATCAACCTCTACATGATGACACTAGTAACAACAACGGAAATCATAATGCATGCATAACGAACACATATACAACTGAAATGCATGCATGACAAACACATTCTACCCATTTTGTCCAAGTTTTGAACTTGGGAGCTTTGATACCATTCTATAATCACCCCTCCCATATCGACCCAGTTTCACCGTCCTTCTAGGGTAAACATGAGCGGAATAGATACTATGCCATGACCCATCCTACTAGGTCCCATTAAGGAAGTGGGGTCAACTTTGGAAGACAAAATGACATCTCATAATATCGTATGGGGACTACATGTTACTTAGAGGATGAGTAACCACCCCAAGGGGCCAAAAACTGAGGTGAACACCCTTTTTTTTTACCCGACCCCCCAACTTTGCCCACAATAACCCCTCCATGCATTTATAAGTCTCCAAGCGCATGCACAACCCTACATCCATGCAGTTACGACCAAAATTTTCCAATTTAGAGGTAGCGGGCATAGATTCTCAACCACCAGCTAAGGCTAGCCTCCAAACCACTGCCCAAATTATGGTGAGACTTTCCACAAAGATGAAATAACTTAGGACAAATCTATTCATACAAAATTTTATCAATAACTCGACCTAACTAGGCCTAACCATGACAGTCATTTCTTCAAACATGTCAAAGACATGTAATCTATGACTAGTACAAAATGGCTAATTAGTTACTAAAAAAACAACTAAATTTTGCATATAAACGATGATTTTTCAGTAGGCGGCCAATAATGGCTAATTTACAGTATCTTATAGTGCAACCATCTTTTAGTCATATTTAACTTTTTCATTAGTTGGTTATCTCACTTTATTGTCTAGTATTATAGTTACTTATGAATTTTGTCATTAATTTAGTCATTGATTTAGTCATTAATTGGCACAATTAATGAACAATTACACAATAAAATATATTACTACATAATCAGCCAAGAAAATCAATTAATGACCAAAATGTTAGTCACATTATAAGATACTATAAATTATCTACTAATAGTCATATCTATGAAAATTTTAGTGATCGTTTGAAACGAATTAGTGACCAAAAAAATATGACTAAATTTCAGTCATGTTATAAGATATTGTAAATTAGCTACTAATTGTCGTATAAATGCAAAATTTAGTCATCATTTGTAATCAACAATTTATGATTTACAGTAATGATTTATCTATTTTTAGTATTTTCATAGTCATTATATAAACTATTGATTTAGTAGTTTATATTCATTTCATTTAAATTCATTAATAATCATTATAAATGACTAATTTAGTCGTTGTATATTCATTTTATTTATGTTCATAACCAATCAATATTAACTACTAATTTAGTATTTTTAGATTTATTTTATATGTTCATTATTAATCAACATAAATTAATTAGTATTATTTCACAACTAAATCTAAAAAAAAAATGTCATACAATGTGCATGTTCATCTAATATGAAAACACATATTTACATATGTCAATTACAAGACTAAATAGTCTCAAGTACACCTATAAATAAATTCGACCACATAAATTATATTATACAAAATTTCAATAATTACAATATGAGTTTCCAACTATATATTGATTGGACTACAATTTACACATGAAATAGTGTTTCATCACTTCAAAACATTATCATTGTGTTGACAAGGCATTGCAGGTGAATTCATCAACTCTAAAGGTTTGACCATCAGTTTGTATATGTGTGTCTCATGTGGTATATTAGCTTTAAGGATATCATTAGACTAGTTCTCTTATCTCTCTCTTTTTACATTTGTCTCTCAAGTGTTATTATTCTCCTCTTTCTTCAATTCTTGTTTGGATATCATGCGTGGGAAGCGTCATACTCATATTTTCTTCCATATTCCAAAGATCGAATGGCTACAATAAAACACAATAAATATCAACATATCACATATCTCAATCACACTGTCTATCATTACCAACTCTTACAAGGAAAAATTCCATATTAAATAAGTAATAGTTTTGAAGTCAAATAATGAATAAGATTAACTTGATAACAATCAAATTACCAAACGTTAACAACTCTTACAGGGAAAAAAAACCATATTAGATAAGTAATAGTTTAGAAATCAAATATCGAATGTGATTAACTTGATAACATCCAATCACCAATTTTTTTGGATATCTTGGATGGAAGACACATGAATGGAATTTATTTCCACTACAACTAAATTCCTTTACACATTCACCTTCTTTTCTAGAAAAAAAGGACCATACCCTAACAAAATCCTCACTTACAGCAACAAAATATTCTCCACTTGGATCCCAACAAACTGAGTGCACAGGAATTGTATGTGTCCAAAATAATAAAAATATTAAAGATACTAATCATTTCCAGGACTTTCTTTATGTAAATCCGATAATTGTTTACAACCATTGTAATATTTTCCAAAAAACATTTAAAAATTTAGAATATACATATATCACGTGGAAACTACAGATACCTTCAATACACCAATTTCAACAAAACTAAGAGAATCAACAAACTCAAAATCATCATCCAATATTTCTTAGAAGTTTGGTGTTCATGACAAAAGAATGAATTTCAATGAAAGATAACAAAAAATATACCTGTAAAGAATGTAAATTGTGCTCAGTATCAACATCAAAAAATTGATACAACATTTTCTGTAGTCGCTGCATGAAATCTGCCAGCTCCTGTTTGAAATCACACTTGACTCATACCACCCTATGAAGTAAGTGAAATAAACAAATAAGACTTTCAAAATTTAATGTATACAACATCTTATCTAGCATAGTGAATTCATCACAATTAATTAGATAGCTAAAAAACTTATACTTTATAAATTGTCCACCTTAAAAGTTCTTGTGCAAATGCCCTGGTTAACACTACAATAACGCATTTAATTTTCTCCATTTCAAGAGTAGAGTAGATGATTGTTTTGATGGAAATCAAGAGACATAATAGTTCCAAAATGACCAATAAATGTTCTCAATGAAGAGTTTGGTTGTAACAAATAACAATATGTTAGAATGATTTGACCTATCCAATACAATATTTGGGAGCAACCACTCTTTACGAGAGAATGCCTATTGAGTAAATGCTTGGATGAAATCAATTTATAATGGCCATCCTACACCTAAATCTATTATCAAAAATTAAAATAAAATAAAATTTAAATTCTTGCATGTGCCAAGAAGGTACCAAAGCAGCCCAATCAATGAAATCATTAGCAAGTGCTAGATGGCCTATACAATGTAGAAACTAGTGTACTTGGAATTTATTTAAACCAAGGTTAATATTTCTGAAATGGTAAATCAACCAAGAAACATATTTCCATATTGAATGGAATATTTTCCTTGAATATATAACAAAAGAATTGCTAAGATTTAGAGGAAAACAAAATTCTAAGCCTGTTATGTCACAAAAGTACGAGAAAATGAAAAAGGCAAGCATGATTTAGTGAGACGATGAAATGTTCATATTCAAAGTTTAAGAGGACAACAATATTAGAAAACTGCAAAAATATATCAATTATATCGCTAAGATCTCAAGAAAACATATCATACAAGGCCTTTGATCATTAGAATTACATAACAATATATCAAATCTATTGCTAAGATCTGAAGAAAACCTGTCTTGCAAGTCCTTTAATGGGAATTATTTGAGAGGGGATAAAATTCTTAAAGGAAGAAAAATACTTGACATCCTATTACCAAAAGTTTTGGATATGTTGGATGAAAGAAACATGAACGGAATTTACTTCCACTACATCTCAGTTCATGCACACATTCACCTTCTTTTTTGGAATGAAAAGTGTTGAAGAATGTAACTGGGTCTAGTCTTCATAATTGTACTTGAAGCCAAAATGTAATATATTTTTCAAAAGAAAGAAAAAAGAATTTATATTATTAATTTAATTAACTTGTTAAAGCATGAGTTTCATTCTTGGGTGAATTTTTATAAGCTAGGCCTCCATTCTAGGCTTTAGGATTATTTATGTGGGTCAAATTCAATTTGTTTGTTGGCCAAAGACTCCTCAATCAAGTCATCATGTTCAACAAAGTCATCAACTCAGCCCCTTCATCAAGTCTTCTCTTCAAGTCGGCCTCAAATAAATTATCTTCAAGTCGTTTTCCTCAAATATACTCATGTTGGCCTAAAGTAGATACATGCCTCTTCACAAAGTGATGTCAACTTATTTACTGTGGGAAACTAATATAAATAAAAGTGTGAGGACTTCACATAAATTACATTCAAGTAGTTCGGATTCTCTCTTAAATTTGGATATCATAGATGTGTTCTCGATGCAATCATAGGAGGATGACTTCAGATTAGTTTGGTAATTACAGAATGAGGTTCAGTGCCACCATAGATCCCATACTAACATGCTACCATAGTTTCGGTGTCAACATGCCACAGTTTCTGTTCTAACAGTGTCAGCACAGCCTTGCTGCAATCTTTTTTTCAGCACCTCCACAGAAGAAGAGATCATAGTCACAATAGTAATGTTTTAGTGTCATCACAGTAATAAGGACTTTGCGGCACCAAAAAATGAGGTCTTGGTGATATTAAAACGATTAGGTCTTGGTGATGATACAATGAGGAGATCTCAGTGTCATATCAATGTTGATAATGTCTTAGTGCTAACATAGTGACTTGGATCTTCATATACAAACACAGAGAAAGGAAGATTAAAAAAAGGATGACTTGATGGAAGGAGTCTCTAGTCTATATTTTAAGGGCCTTGGTCATCTCACCTTGAATCTATTGAAGGAATATTTTTGACTGGGCTTTACGCAAAGAGTGGGGTTTTTTCCTCGTAGCGTGCCCACATCTTGTGTCCTCTTCTATTTTTTGTTTAGAATTAGTCTTTATGATAATAAACTATAAATCGAAAGATCTAATAATAATAATGAAAACATCACAAGAGAATGTCATAATCAGAGAAACAAATTAACAACCGCCTCCTTGGATTTCTCAACAAAAAGACTATAACCTAAGAAAATCCTCACCTAGAGCCACAAAATATTCTCCACTTGTGTTCAAGCAAACTAAGTGCACAAATCTTGTATACCTATGAAATAATAAATATATTAAAGATACCAATAATTTACAAGCCTTTCTTTATCTAAATTTGACAAATGTTTATAGCCACTGAAGATATTTTGAGAACTTATTTAAAAAATTAGAAGACAATGGAATCACATGTGGAAACTGTATATACCTTATGTAAACCAATATCAACAAACTGAGAATCTTCATTCAATATAACTTGGAAGTTTAGCATGCATAAAAAGAGACTAAATGTGAATGAAATATAACACAAAAAATTCCTGTAATGAATGAAAATTGTGTTCAATCTCAAAATAAAAAATTGGTACAAGCCTTTTTGCAGCCGCTGCAAGAAGTATGTCAACTCCTGTTTTAAATCACACTTGAATGATACCTTCCTGTGAAGTAAGTGAAATAAATAATAAAAAAAAAATTATAATTTAATGTGTACAACATCTCATCTAGCATAGTGCATTCATCGTGATTAATTACAAACATCTAAAAAACATATACTTTTAAATTTTCCACCTTAAATGTTCTTGTACAAATGCCCCGATTAACACTAAAATAACATATTTCATTTTCTCCATCGCAAGATAAGATAAATTTCTTGTTTTGATGCAAATCAAAAGACATAACAATTCCTAAATGACCTATAAATGTGCTCAATGATAGCTTGGTTGTAACAAATAACAATATGCTATAATGATTTGACCTGTCTAATATAAGATTTGGGGCCTACCACTCTTTAAGAGAGAATGCCCATTGAGTAAATGTTGGGATAACATCAAATTATAAAGACCATCCTCCACCCAAATCTGTTATCAAAAATTAAAATAAAATAAAATTTAAATGCTTCGATGTGCCAAGAAGGTACCAAAGTAGCCCAACCAATGAAAGCAGCAATAGGTGCTAGATGACCATCATCTAGAAACTAGAGTACTTAGAATTTATTTAAACCAAGGTTAGTATTTATGAAATCGTTAATTAAGAAATAAATGTATTTTCCCATTTAATGGAAGAATTTTCTAGAATTTATAATAAATGAAATGCTAAGATATGGAGGCAAAGAAAATTTTAAGCTCATTATGTCACAAAAATAGAAGAGAAAATGAAAAATCCAAGCATCATTTTGTGAGAGGATGAACCTTTCATCTTCAAACTCTAAGAGGACAACAATATTAGAAATTTGCAACAATATATCGAATATGTCTCTAAGATCTGAATCAAACCTATCAAGCGAGGCCCTGATCATTAGAAAGATGCAAAATATATCAAATGTGTTGCTAAGATATGAAGAAAACCTATCTTGTAAGTGAATGTACATGTACATAACAAAATATTGAATATGCATCAAAATTAACACAAATGTACTTGTAAAGAATGCATATAGTGCTCAGTCTCAACATCAAAAATTCGTAGAACAGTTTCTGCTGCGACTGCAAGAAGTCTGCCAAATATTGTTTGAAATCACATTTGACCCAAACCACCTTGTGAAGTAAGTGAAATCTAGAATATGTTTTGCATAGTTTAACCTGTATAGCATCTCATCTAGCATAGTGATTTCATTGCTATTAATTACATAGATAAAAATAATATAATTTATAAAGTGTCCACCTTAAATCTATTTTGTAAATGCCCTGATTAGCACTACTATAACAAATTTCATTTTCTCTATCACAAGAGTAGAGTAGATCATTGTTTGGATGGAAATCAAGAGACATAACGATTCGTAAATAACTAGTAAACATTCTCAATGAATAGATTGGATTTAACAAATAAAAATACGTTAGAATGATTTTACCTATCTAATACAAGATTTAGGAGCAACCACTCTTTAAGAGAGAATTCCCATTGAGAATGACCACTCTATATACAGGGCATAAACATTGTACTCTATATTCAATTGTACAATTTTTTGGCTTTTTCACCTATAAAAATTCCTTATCACATAAATGTCCTTATGGCTTACGAAATCCACCTTTGGGGGAGCCATTGCTTGACTAACCCAAAGTTGAGAGCAATTATGGAGCATTCCCATCTTTGCATAATTAAGGGTAAAAACCTCTCGAGCAATATGAACCTGAATTAAGTATTCATGATCTAACATAGAAAATCATGTTCATATTGGCAAAGCCATTTCAACAAAGGAAGGGAGAAGATAATTAATATTTCTTTACCATCTCCTCAAATAAAAAAAATTAACCCCACTTATTTGATTTCCATTTTGTTTTTGTATGGAAGAAGGTATAGCTCAAAGCATATGAAAGCATGGAAAACAATGTTATGAATTGTGAGCTAATGAATTCCATCATTGGTAGGATAGACATCTAGCAAATATGGAACAAGACAATCATCGTTAATGAAAAACTTTGGCCTAATAGGTTAGATATATTATTAATTATGATTAGTGGAGACACTGGCGAATTTTTCTAACTTTCAACACATTTTCTCTATTCATTGTTTCCCTGTACTTTACTTAATTTTGATCTTTCATTCCATTCTGGGAAGTGGACTGGGCTTTGGGCCTGAAAAAATGGCTCAAATCTAGGAGTCCCTAGCATAGAACTAGCAAGTTTCATCCACAGTCACTGGCATGTAGGCCTATGAGAGTGACTTTAGGTCTCTGGTCGCTCCCTTGCCCATAGCATGAGAGTGAATGAACCTTAAATTGTCCATAACAACAGTGGGATGCAAGGACATTCTGTTTGAGTGGCTAACTTATCTCCTAAGGGTTTGGTTGATGATGTTTGATGGATGTCTGTGTGATGTTCCAGCAATTCCACTTCATTAAGGTTACCTACGAGGTAAAATCTAATCATAGTAGGCTCTCGTCTCATGTTTACCTAATTGGCATGGTTACTTGCGTGGATGTGGGGGGGAGGGCATTACAATTCTATAATATATAACTACAAAATTTCCATGACTTCATTTTCTTGTAAATTTGTATGATCTGGGTCGAAGGTGATTAATATGAAATTTCTTGCAATAAATATGAACAATATATTGCAATAAACACGCAAAAATTGCGTCATAATCTAGGAAGTCAACCAAAGAAGGCAATCAAAAATATATCAAACATGGTTGAGAGAGATGGAGATGAATATATCATAAAGTAATATTTATTTGTATCTTGATTCAAATCACCTTGCATAGATGTATCTTAACGCCAGGTTTGTCAAACACCAAGGCAAACAAAATTCTTTGAAGTGAAAAACTTTCCTTAAGTTTTTTCTCTCTAAAAAATGTTTGCACCTTGAATCTCAGCACATGATAGATACAAGGTTAATATGGATCTACACCGGTTTATATATTATTTATAATAATTCATAATACATTAGATGTATATAGGCATGGTTTTTGGCATACATACACCACATCAGAGTTACTAACAGAGGTTCAAATTAGACATCTCATCCATATTGGAGTTGTAGATTCTAGAATGCACCTCTCGATACAATGCCAAATGACAACATATTTAGTTGAAAAACTAGAAAGAGGGGATATTCTCTAATGGTTTCACTGTAAGGCTAATATTACATAAACTAGAGAAATAAAGAGGAGAAAACAAACTAAAGACAAACACATCAATTAAGAAATATTTTTGTAGGAGAAATTATTGATATGTTAAGCCATGTTCGCTGTAGCCCAACCATAAGACAAACAAGTGACTCAATGGGATTGAAGAGACAATAGTCATGAAATAGCTTTAGAAATATTCAATTAAACTAAAGGCAAGCAAAAAAATAGTTAAATTTATGTCAAAAGACAAAAAAAATAACATAAAGTGGCGTTAATCAACCAATTTCATATGCATCCCCTTTTTTAATGGACTTAACTAATGTAATATCCCATCCATAAATGCACATTGCTAAAAACACGTTATGCATTTGAGAAGGAACCTTTACACCTTTTGTATACAATGTCTTTCCTACCACTACATGAACCAAATTTCTCTAATAGGGTAATTCATAAACCCTCTATTCTTGAAAATGAAATATTGGTTCGTTGATCAGGTCAACAAGCAATGAATCTATCCACTAGGATTCCATTTCCAGTGTTCTTCATCCCACACGAATGCCATAAATCTGAAAGGGATGGAACTGGGTACAACTCCTGGGAGAAGGCCATTGGTGCAATCATGTGAAATAGATTCTCATGGTTTCCCCATTGATCCAATAAAATTCAATCATTTTTTGTAAAATAGTACATCACTGGTAGCAAAATTTAGTCTAAGAGGGCATTTTTTTCGATGTTGATTAGTGGTAGACAATATTGTTTTATCTCCAAGTAAAAAATGAAATGACCAATTACAACACATGAACATTATAACTAAAATGTCACATATCTCTTACCATATACAAACTTTTAGATGAAATAGGCCACTCACCTATTTGATTGTAGATAAACAATATGCACCTAGCACCGCAATATTTGATGAGCATACATGTAGGAGTATACACCGCAAGGTGTGAAAAACCACCAAATCCAATTGTGTTATCCCAAAGTATAACCTCTTGAATGTTGCGGTGGTGTGTTTATTAATTTTTGTTAATTGTATAAGAAAATCCATGATGAATGTCGAATGCTAATCACTATTATCTTAATCTAAATATCATAATGCAACTTTCACTAATATGCAGTTCAATAAAGCAAGTTACAATGTAATCCAATATACAATACAAGGAGATAGTGTCATTAAAACATATAAAAATCCTTATGGAAGGATATGTCACTTTAATTTTTGCTTTAAGTCAGACATAGCTGACTGTAGGGGAATATCTATCATGAGGGTCCACCTATGATAATTACTATTCTCCTATGCTAAATATCAGAACACCATCATCATCAGGGAGGATTTTTGTAGGAACTTCACAAAGATTTTCTAGACAAGGCCATTTGGTTTCTTATGTCCCATGTGGGCTTCCAAATCATTGATGGGTCGTTGTATTGTCATCAATGTCTAGTGTATCTCAATTTGCTGACACTAGTACTAGATAGAGATAAAATAATGTGGTTGAACAAAAAACCATGAATGGTTTAGAGGGCAACTTGAGACTAGCACTAGTTGATGTTTGAGATATATCACCAACTTTTGAGAGCAGAATGGATTCATAGAATTTATTTCTTATGTAAAGGTTGAGGTCAAGGCTTATTTTATATTTCATTTAACTGTATACTATGGATCAGAGGAAAAAATTAACCATCTTTCCCTACACATTACTAAGGTTAGTCCTTGCAAATGATGTTTACTTTAGAGCTTGTATTTTACACATAAACATTATTTCTTTCCTACATTTTCTGTAACTTGAGACTGAAGTGCCTTGTCTACATTTGATTACCACTTGGATTATTTGGATTTTCTCTCTACCATGCACCACGTTGGCAACTTTACACATTGGGTTGTGGGCTTCTTGGAGGTTCATAAGATCTTTAGAGAGTCATTGATATTCTTGGAAACAAATTACTAGGGTTTTTGTTTTTCTAAAGAGTTCTGCAGCGATGGATGTTAAGAGTTGGTAGTTCCTTCCCTATTTTCCAAGGTGAATATGATTATTCCCCCAAGGATTACTACCCCACAACCTACTGATATGAGTCACAGTATCAAGGTTATTCTATTGTAGGCATTAGGCATGGATGTCTCCACTATTGATTTAAATTCAAAATATGAGTAGGGATACTTACCTACCCTCTTGGTGTTAGTTGTACTTTAACCTTGACTTCATCGTTTCAATATCTCTTCTTCTAAAAGTATGGGCCTCGCTTGAAGGATGTAGATTCTATTATGTTTGACATAGTTTTATATTTGATGGACATTGATATAAAATTCAATTTCTCACTAAATGTTGTTATAGTAGGTAGCTAGATTAATTTTTGGAAGAGAACTATGTTTTTGAATTTAGTTTGTCCAATGTTTCAGGTGGACATTCCACCCGTTATCAAAGACATAAAAGCTTTGAGATGATGTTAAAGGGGTGTCATGAGGAGAATGAGTAGAATTGGAGGAAATTAATCATCATGGAAAAAATGAATAAATTTGTTATGGTAGGTTGGAGATTGTTGTCTCATTGGTGTTGGGCTCATTAGAATTTGGATCATGTTTGCAAGTGGATGTGGTGGCAAAGGAACTTGGGGAGGATTACTAGACACTAATGGGGGTTTACACATTGATCTCAATGACCCAAACTATGATAGTGAGGAGGTAAAATATTATGCTTTAAAGTATGCATTAGCTCATTGACTCACTAGCTAAGATTTTTGCAGGATTTTCTACATCATTACCATCTATGTCAATGATATGCATGTTTGGGTTTTATTCTGTGTTTGTTATTTCATTTTTCAATGATTCCTTTATATGATTTAGAATCCTCAAATGTAATGTTGATGATGCGTTTGTTGCCTTGTTAAGTCACATTTATCTAGTTTTTTATTTATACCCAACATATTCCCTTTAACCTGATACCAAAAACCAGAAGACTTGTACACTAAAAAGGTAAATCACTCTGGTTTCAAGTACTAAGTCACTGAATACTGGTTCTGTGCATCTTTTCCTTTTGTGTCAATGATATGCAAGTTTGTGTTCTATTGTGTGATTTACTTGTAATGTTGATGATGGGCACCACCTTGTTGAATACATAAATTAATTGGGAGTTTTAGGAAATGTAATGTTCATTTTAAATGAGTGTGAGTGCCATAGTTTGAGAAAAATCATGCACAAACATTACACGTGTGAGAAAAAGGAAAGCTAGAAACATTTTTCTAAATTAGGTTTTACACTAACTTGGGAAAAAATCATAAGGAAATGAAAATCAAGCCTAACACAGTTTCTGAGAATGCTCACTCAGTTTGGTAGTGTTGTAAAGAACTAGAAAATGGACTTGTGAACAGAGAGTTGTTGTCATGATACTCAACCTCTATCATTATATAGTGTGGCTCCAAATTGAATAATTGAGCAATGCTGCCAAAAATGTTTGCAAGGTTGCACTTCAGTTACAAGCTCGTGAAGGCTATTGTTACCTGTGAAAACTATTGATCATTTGTAATTGTCCAGATGATGCAGAAACTAGAAAGGAAGCAGAATTTGCCAGCCCTAGTTTTTGTCGACAAATGTTGAATAATTTTTAATCTAGTTTTTTCTTTTTCTATTCACTGAGGTAAAAGCTCATAGGACTGGTATGAATTGTCTCTGTATGCCAATTGTTGTGGAAGAATTGCATGATAAATTTTGTTGTGTGTGGAACTATTCCATAGAGATATGCTAGAATTGAAGTATGATGCTATGATTGTTGGACACAGATATTAGGATGAGATAAATTGACTTTATAAACACTGCTATAGATCCATCTTAACCATGGATCTAGCAAGCGCAGCAAGGAATCAAATATCTTGAGGTGAAAACCTCTTTTAGATTGAAAAACTTGGAATCTTTTTTCTACCTCAAGATATTTGGTTAGTACCATTACTGGATATATTCATGGTTCAGAAGAACCTATATATGGATTCAATGCCCTGAAAATTTGCTTGGGCCTTACATTTTGTAAACTATATGTGTCAACGTAAGGTTGAGCACAGAAAGAACTAACATCTCCCTCATTTGGTTGTAGAGTGTGCCTCTTAGTGCAATGAACATGCTCAAAGGGACCACTTTGTTGTCAGTGTTAGTCATGTTTATGATTATTGTATTTTCTGGGAAAAAAATATTTTATAAAAAAATAATTATCTGATATGGATTAATCCAGTCTACTTTGTCATTAGGATTTTTTTGATGCCATCGAACCGATTTTATAGAAATTCTCCAAACAAGTATTGTCCTCTATAAATTTCGTGCAGTGAGACTTCCTTGAATGTAAAGTTGCAATTACATGTTTCTTTATTAATAATAGCTCGATCCCTAACAGGAGCTAAGTAAGCATATGTTTTTCTGAATGTAAGCATAGGTTCTACTTGGATAATTCAATTGGAATGGGAACATGCTTAAGATGCATGATCTCATGCCCAACCATCTCGATCAATATAGATATCATATCCCCTCAACATATGTTGCATTTTCCTTGTTTGCCTCCTATTAATACGATATATAGTTAGCAGCATCTCGTACACAAACCAAACATTCATCAAGTAGCCTTGGCGATACATCTTCATAGGGTTGTATTTGAAATATTCTGACTAATATGATAGTGACAAATTTCTGATTCAATGACTTACATCCATAACAAGGTCAATTAAAGCAGGTTAGATGAAGTCTTAAAATAAATCACACAAACCAACTAAAATATTACAATGTAAAAGCCCATCAATCACATTCCAACAACATTGAGTGAAGTTCTGATAGAAGAATTTATATTCACCTCCAAAAGTTTCAAGCTTGTTGCCCAAGATTGACTGTCAAAATTCCTTCAAATTTCAATTTTTCACTAACCTATGATTGACGTCACCATAAATACTTGCAACTCAATATTATATTATCCAAAATTAGAATGAGTATCTAAATCATGGAAAAGAAATTGGAATTGACATGTCAACTGTCCCCATTAACCCTTAGTGGATTGGAATATATTGACAATCGAGTCAATCCTCTATGGAATGGAATATCTTAACAGTGGACTATCATTTTTGCCTATTGAAGGAACCTTGTCAATTGCTCAGTACAATTGTATCTCAGTCTTTCGAGGAATACAAGGTAAAAGTTGGATCAATAATAGTGGAATATTTTGATACTAATGATGTCACTGCAGTAGCTACCGATCTTTGGTTGTCTCTACTATCACCATTATTTTGTTGAAAAGCTTATCTCCTTGGAAATGGATAGGTATGGCTGAGAAAAGGAGGTGGATGCAGTGTGGTGGTCTTGAACCTGAATAGGTTAGCAAAGGTTTTAGAAAATTGTTGGACACAGTTGACGACTTTGCCTGGGATATCCTTGAAGCAATATATATTTTAGCATTATTTGTTTCTCATGAAGTATTTGATAATATAATTCCTATGGCTTTTCTAACCAAAACCTTGAAATATCTATCTGAGGATTCAAAGGGAGTTGAATCAATCCAGAAGGCATAGGAAATCTATTTATCAACTCCTCTTCATGCATATATTATCGAACATTGATGGGGTGGCAGTAATTACATCACCGTAGAAGAAGTAAAAAGGAGACAAGTGACTCTTTCAATGAATATGTTGAGAGTGGTGATAAGGAAAAATATTGTCGATGTGTAAAATATTTGATATGCATTTTTAATAGAGTGATTTTCAATGTACTATTCAATGCACATTACAAGGAGATAGTGGCACTCATGCTAAACAAAATCCTCAAAAAGGGGCCTACCAAAATCCTCAAAAGGGGGTATTGCTACGAAGAAGACATCATAAAAACAACAAAACCCTCAAAAAGGAATATGCTACTTTTCTTTCAATTAATTAGCTTACAAACATCACAAAGACAAGAAGGAACCAAAAAGTGGCCAATCACCCATAAGAAATTTTAATGTCTAAATGAAGAAATACACATTGAAATTTGAGTATTAAAGATTAAAATACATCCCTGAGAAAGCTAATGTGAACACCAAGACTACAATGAGAAGCCGAACAATTCAAGCAAATGAAAATCGCATAAATGACTGATGCCCATGTGGTATTCATTGTATTAAAGTCAAAGCACATCTACCATGAATAAAAATAACATCACAATAGATGAGATCTATAAGAAATCACACATACCTATACAGAACTGGTCTCAAATTACGCAAATCACATTAAATTTTGCTTTAAATGATAAAATAAATGCAACCCCAATGAATGTTTTTTAGCACTAGAAATAGATATTTTGTGCCTAGAAAAAAAATAAATTACCAATAAATAATTTGAAAAGAAAAACTATGGGAAAGATGTATAGATCCTTGTTTCCGTGTGTTTCTTGGAGATTTATGAATACAACATTCTTGTCAGTAAAATCCTCGAGAGCCATTGGTGGATGTTTAAGGTAATGATGAAGAAACTCTCAAAGTGCTCAAAGCTCAAAGATCATACTACTATGTGTTCTAGTAGATCAGACTATTATTTTTTCCAGTAGATAAATTACTTTTTCATGCATGCTCAACTCTTCTGTAACGATTTATATATTTTTTGTAGCTAAAAAGGTAAAGTGATTTTTTAAATTATTCATGTGTATGAATAATATACCCCTAGTGTGGTTGTTTCCAGATCCCAACAATGATCTTTACTTTCCTAGGGGTGCCACCCATATGGAGGGTGATTTGTCAACGTTCAAATTTTTTTATGCCCTAACGAGGGTTCAAATTTGTCTAAAAAAACATTGAAATTCTGACATAAAAAATAAATACAATTTTTTGTAAGGTTATAGCTATAAAGTTTTAACATATGGGTTGAGCGTTTCAAGGATCTAGGTTCCTAAGGTTTTCCATTCTGTATCGATTTCCGCCATAAAAAGCTATTCAAACATTCCTACTATAAAGCTTTAAAAAATAAAAAAATACCGCCATTTTTGAGAGAGGATGCCATTTTTGTTTTGTTGGAAAACTAATTTTAATTGTTATGTCATTTATATTCGAAATTGATGTTTTTGGATGGAATGTCATTTAGATGCCATTCTTTTATTGGAAAATTAATTTTAATTGTTATGTGGTTAGTATTCAAAGTTGATGGCTATGGTTGCAAAGTCAATTCACCCACCTTCAACTTTTCATTGGTTTTCCTTTGAAGTCACCCTTCCGAAGAGGTTCTATCACATATTTTGGACTTGCCTACAAAGCTTCCATTAGAGAATTGGGACTTACTATAGAATTTAGAGATTAAGTTTAACGGTAATTGTTTATGGTATTGTTTTTTTAAAGAGAAATCACTCTAAAAATGGATATTGGGTGTAATTTTAGTATTATAATATGTATTTTTTTTTATGAGGAAAACCATATTTGGATATCTCATATGATTTTAGCATAATTAGATGTATTTGACGTATAGTGTTTCATAAATTATAAACATGTATTTTTCATGAAATTTATTTTTGCAGATCAATACTAAAGCATGGAGTGTTTAGCATAGGATTTAAGGGGCACCAAAATGTTCTTATAAGATTTAAAGTAGTATCTCGAAACCTCAACAACCTTTCATACAACACATACAACATTGTTCCTACCAAGTTTCAAAGCTCATATTCATATTCAACAAGTTGTGTGCACACCTAGGAGTTAACATGTTTACTATGAGGAATGCCAAACAATACACAAAGCCATCATGGAAGCCCAACATTGACATATGGTACCAAGAATACAAACAATGATCATCATGATTATGAAGTCAAACCATCTTTAGAAATTAAGTAAATATTATTGGTGTTACATGCATTCCTATGTAATTTTTGAACTGACATAATTAAAATTACTAACATAAACAATTGATTTGTATTATTGTAGTACTTGTTAGGTAATTGTATTTATGTTACTAGACTAAATTAGTCATTCATGGTAGTCATTTTTAGTTGTACTACTTATTAGCTAGTCATATATTTTAACCTAAGACTAAATTAGTTGTTTATGATATGTTTGATCCAGGTGGATATTTGTGGCCACCCGCCAATTCCACTTGGACCCCCACCATTGTTCATTTAGTTTTTTAGTTTCCTTAATTGTAGCACATTTTACTATTTTAGCAGTTTTTCGGGTACTAAACTTCCAAAGTCGTTTTGAGGCCCTAAACAATGTTTTTTTGGCAATCTACTACCAGCCACTATGATTAATCATTTTTCCATCATATTCCTCAAAGATATATTTCTAGTGAGGTATCATGCGCATCAAACATAGATAATATGACCAAGGCACAACCCTGGGAAGTTGGCTGCCCAACTAACCCCAATGGGGCCCATAAACTCTTGGTGTTACATCTCCTCGAGTTAACGTTTTGGTTATTTAGGGTTTTCTCTTATTGTTCAATAATAAAAATTCCCTTGAGCCTGATTGTAACACAGTTCAGACATGTAGCCACCACATCTCTCCTCAGACATAAGCTACCATTGCCTGAGCTAGTTTGTTTCCATTTATTTTTGTAAGCATTTTTCAGTATTTTACATTAATGAAATGAAGTATTATTTCTATTGCATCTCTGTATTTATGGTTATCTCTATAATTTGTTGCATTCCTGTTGAAATTAAGACCACTATTTTTAGTTTGTCACTTAAGAATTCTCATGTTTTGTAGTATCCTGGAAAAGTTGCGGTGACTAATGTTTTTAGTCACCTACTCATTAATCTCATCTTTTTTTACTAGTGTACAGGTCATGAATGCACATTTAAACATAAGGGCCTCATACTTATATGAGAATCTTCAAGAAGGTATAATTTCCTCTCATAATAGTTGCAATAAAATCTATTAGCCCATTCATTCATTAACCGTTCATCAACAAGTAAAACATATCAAGAGCCATAGCTATAGCCTACTATGAAACCATCATCACTACAACAAAAAATGTAATTGGTGAGGTTCATGCTTGTGACAGACCCTTAAGGTCCGTCACCAATGTCACATATGGTGACAGTCCTTAAAAAAGTGTTGTTGTAAGCGCATATAGTGATGGACCCTCAAGGTTTGTCACCAAAGCCATTTTCAGTGACACTTTTGGTGAGGATTGTTAAAGGCCCGTCACTAATTCTCTCTTTGGTGACACTTCTAGTGACGATGTTTTATTGACCCCTCACCAATGCTCTTTTTGGTTGCTTTTAGTGATGGACAAAAAAATTTCGTCATCATTGATCATTACAATGAGTTTTTGATGATGCTATGTGCATGTTACTATATTTTTTTTCAAATGATAATGATTTAAGACCATTGTTGTCGAGTATTTTTCATTATGTGTCCAAAGCCATAGTGGTTAGATTTGATCAATTTTTTAAGAATTAATTAGTGTGTATCATTTCCCTCAAGTAATGAGAATATAGTTTTCCTATGAGCCAATACATGATTCATGTCTATTAGGTTTATTATCTAACAAATTCCTTTTGGATAAAATTCCACTAGTGTTTATAGGAACTATATTATTTAATACATAGTCAAGCTCTGTCAATTCTTTTAATGAGAGAGACCTAGCACTCCTAAACACTCTTGGCACACCTTAACATGCTTTGGCACACACTAACATTCATTGGCACCTCACATGTCTTAGAACATCTTTGTACCTAGAATATCTTTCCATGACTAGGAAACCCAAGTGCGTGTTGGCAGGCCATAGCATAACATAACACTCTCCTAGCATGTGTTGGCATGCACTGTAGTACCTAACATGACCTAAAAAAGTTTTTCATGCATTAACATACATTACCACTTGGCACGCATTGGCACTTGGCATATGTTGGAACTTATTGTTAGTGTCCCTAGCATGCCCCTTTTGAAAAAGATAAATTCTAGACTTATTAACCCTCTTATGTTTATTACCTTGGATTTTAGCTTGGTTCTTCCTTTTGTTTCCTTGACACTCCTTAACACATATTGGAATACCCTAGCACCCTACAGATCCTAGCATGCCTTAGAATTTGGCATGTATTGGTGTGCCTTGGCACTATTTGGCACATGTTAACACACACTAGAACTCCCTAGCACACTCTGGCACCTTTTGGCATGCCCTGATATTCCCTAGCATGCCTTACCAATGGTTGACATACCTTGTCACTCCCTCCTTAGCATGCTAAATAGCACTGGATGACACTCCTTGCACACCCTTAGATTCATTCACTTCCATACATTTTGACCTAATGCTCCCTTGTGTTTCTCTACTACTACCTAACACTTGTCACCATGCATTGGCACTCTCTAGCACACCTTAGCAATCTTCGACATGCCCTACCACTTCATAACATGTTTTTCACTCCCTAACACACATTGGAACTTGGCACATGTTGGCAATTGGCAAGTATTAGCATGTCTAGAATTCGTTGAGATGCCTTGGTATGCTTCAGCATGGTTTAATATTAAAGTTATTTGAGATAAATTATTGGAAAGTAGATGAGAAGTAATAGAGGAATATTTGGCACTTAGAATGCACTATCACTTGGCACTTGGCACCTATTGGTGCCTAGTGTTGGTGTGCCTAGCATGCCCCTCCTGGAAAAGGTAAATTTATGACTTATTAACCCTCTTATGTGTTCATTTCCTTGTAGTTTAACTTGTTTCTCCTTTTTGTTGCCCTGACAATCCTCGACATGTATTGTCACACCCTTACACATCTTGGCATGCCTTAACACTTAACACATCTTAAAATATTTGACATGCCTTCAAACTATTTGGCACATGTTAGCATTACGTAGCACGCCTTGGCACTCATGCCCTCACAAGTAGCCTTACATGTTTTCATGACTTGGGAACCCAATCAAGTCCTTAGCTACTGCAGTTCATGTGACATTGGCTTGCTTCAGCCACAACAACTTGACCAATTGCACCTAGTAGAACTAGATTGTGCCTTGTTCACCTAACAATACGACACTCGTGTCAATTATCAACTTGTCCAACTTAAGAATTTACCAAGACAGGGATCACATCTATCCATGGCCATAAAACAACTAAGCAACATAACTTACATAGGCAATATTTCACATGTATGTTCAGTTCATATAAACAACTGAGCATTAACTGAGAGTTTACAAGACAAGAAAGATGCACAAGAGACACAAGATATAATCTGGCACATGTCAAGTGCCCCAAAACTTATTCACAACAATGTACAATATGAAATTGTCTAAAATAGTTTAAAACATGAGAATTCAACCAAAGTGTGCCACATGTCATATACAAATAATAGATAAAGTCAAAACACTGTTGTGCCCAACACAAAGTCTCCCTTTGTCTAAAGTTTCTATGTTGAGCCCCTTATCGCAATCGCAGGCATACCTCTTATAAATCATATTATGAACTTCTTCTAACGCACTTCATCCTTCGCACACTTGAATTCACTGACACTCCTTGGCACACACTCTTATTTGTTAATTTCCATGCATTTTGACCTAGTTCTCCCTTGTGATGCCTCGGCACTCCCTAACACTCATCAACATGCATTGACATTGGTTGGCATGTGTCAGCACATATTTTCATTCCTTGGCATGCCCTGACCCTCCCTAGCTATCATGTCCTCACAACCACCCTTAATTTTGTAACTTGCAAACCCAACCATGTCCTCGCTTGAATACAAGAGCTTGACTAAGTTATAGTTACTATAAATAGACTATGTTGTTGAATTGTCTAGCTTGGGAGGTACTCCACAAGCATAGTGAGATGGGTTTGTGTGAGTTTGGTCACAAGGGGATTTGTGGACAAAGAACCCAAGCGAAGGGGTTTTATACCCAATATGGACTTTAAAATTTAAAGAAAATTAAAAAGGAACATTAATATTTCCTAAGGTCTAAGTGGATAAAACTCGTAAGTTCTATAGGGTTATTAAGAGGCCTATCTAGGAAAATCTATTTAAGGAGGCCTTAGTATGAAGGCAAGAACATTAAGTGAGAATGATCTCATTTGATCAAGGAGGCAAGGATAGATGTAGTCCTAAAGTAGGCTGAGTTAGAGGGCTGAGTAAGGGTTTCTAAAGGGAGGCCATGATCATCCACCAAGAGTAAGATCATCGCGTGAGGGTTCACAAGAATGTCACATAACTTAATGGGTTCGAGTTAGGAAGTAGGTTTCCATACTGTTGGTTCTCTTCTGGTAGATCGAGCTCAAGAGAGACGACTCATGAGAATTTGGGCATGTGATCTTAGTGGTGTTTCTATGTGAGGGCTGCATCAAACTTTGAAATAGAAGAGAGTTTGAGACCCTATCTTGTGGTGGTTAGTAGGCTGCAACTTTTGTGATAAATACCAACACAAATGGAGGAGGGTCTGCAATGGAATTTAAGGCCAGAATAGAAGTATTTGCAGGTGTAATATTGACTAAGGTAATTGTAGTTTGAGGGTTCTATAGATCTAAAGCTTAGGTGAAGATTCAATCAAATCAATGGCCATAATATATGGATCCATATGAGATAGGTCGAGTCTCTTATGGAGGAAAAAAAAAAATTTCACTATGGATGGATAGGGTTTGTTATAAAGAAATTAGAAAGTAAGTATAATGCCATAGTTAGGGTGATTTCCTAGCATGTTCAGTCCATAAGGTATGCCCTTAAGACTGTGACAAATCTATGTAGAAGAAGAGGGGTTGTGACCCTTAGAGCGAGGTTTGTCTCTGCAATATAGACCATAGATCTAAAACATGGTTTGCAAAAGTATGTGGAGATAGAAAATCCAAAGGAAGGTGGAACCTTAGTAGAATATTGAGCAGAAGAAATGTGTCATATGAGGAATGGATTGACATGAAGAGGAGTTGATTTTGGTGGATTTTCCATAGAGTTTTGGACAAATATCTAAAGAAGCCTACAAATAGTTAGTCAATGGACTGTTAGTGGATGATTTGTGACCCTAGTTCAGCATCTACAAATTGTTAGAAGGATGATAAGAGGAGTAGTTCAAATTTGTTCATAGATTAGACAACATAGAAATCAGTACAAAAAAATAGTGATTTTGAGAGGACTCAAATCACTATTAGGTGGAAAATTTGAAGAGCCCTAGATGAGGGTAGTGTTGTGGGCACTAGATTAATAAAAGAATTGACTTTGGTTGGGAAAATTGATGGAAGTCCAAGTACAATTGGAGGGTTGTTAGGAGACTGACAAAGAAGAACCCTAATTCCTATAGTTGTGAAGGACGACAAGATTGGTAGAAGGGTAGGTGTATTATGCCTAAGGACATACAAACTTTGAAGGACTAAAGTAGCTATTAATAGGGCTAGACAACTAGCCCTAGTTCATTGTATTATAGAGGATTGAGCGAGTAAGAAGAAGGGAAACCTCCATAGCCCTAGACTTGTCATCTTAGAGCAGTAGTATGGAAAAAGTGGGTAGACCAAAGAGTTGTGAACAACTGATCGAAAACCCTAAGTGTTGCAGACCTTAAAGGAAAAATGAGGTAGTTAGAGGGAAAAAATTGTTGAACCAAGTTTAGTAACGTAAAGGAGTTGATTTCAGTGATAGAGGTAGATTGAGGAGTTGAAAAATGGGAGGCAAGAGGACTTTCCAGGTGTGTTTAGGACATGTGGAATGAAAGGTCTATATATGGCCACCATCAGCAAGTAGGTCAACTGTTGTCTTGTTCAAGGTAGATTGGTTTTCAAAGGACTAATGCGAAGCCCTAGTTGTAGCACGTGTATCAGTGTGATTGTAAAGGGCCATGATCCCTAGTACATGAGCTCTAGCCTTTTTTGCCCATGGAAAATTTGTAATTTTATTCATAAGACAAAATTACATTTTGTAGATGCTGAAGAGCATATGCAGATGTTCTGTTTTGGCTTTCACCGAAACCAAAAAGATGTAAAAAAATAAAAAACTATAATAGCTATTGTTTTATCCCTTTCTTCTTCTCCACCTTTCGCCATCCTCCATTGTTGGGGGTAGCAGTTACAAGGGATAGCTGATTTTTTGTTATAGTTGTGGGAGAATCCTTGTCCGACTCTGATCCTTCTGATCCATGAGCTCTCTTGTTGGTGGGTGTTTCCTTTCCTGTTAGTTGGGAATCTTGTTGCCGCATGGGGTTGTTGGGGACTTCCTCTTCTTTTTGTGAGTTGTCCTATACTATTTGTTCATATTATTCTGCATTGTTTTCTGCATTCTCTGTTGTGTCTTCTTCCTTCACCAATGGCTCTCTATGTTGCCATCCTTTCGGTTTCCGCTGTTGCTGCTTGTTCCTATTGGGGATGCTTCTTGCCCATGCGCATGCACTAAGTAGTTCGCATGTTTGTAGGCATCCAGGCATCAGAACGTTGTGTTTTCATAATCCAAGGGTTGTATCCACTGTCAATTGTTGAAGTTCAGTATTATACTTTCTGGTAGTCCTTGATTGAGATCTACTTCGATACATATTCTGGCGAAAGTAAATATTCCCTTTATGAGTGTCTCCTTGCCAGTCTTTATGAATTTACCCAGTGTATTCACGATGGCTACTAAAACCCAGTGGTGCCAGAAATGTAATGGGAGGTTATGCAACCTAACTCAAACTGGCACCTTTGATACCACCATTATGTTGGCATCAAATTCTAGAAACGATGGGGTGATGAAGAGTCCAGCATTGCCCCAGAACCATGGCCCCTTGTTTAAGATAATTTCCATTTCCTCTTTTATATTGAATCTTACTATGAAAAACCCCTTGGGGCATATGTAGGTCTCGTAATTTTTTGTCTAGAATGTATGTAGCCATTGATGCAATACATCAAATCTAGGCCAATAACCATTAAATATGCAAATGACTGCATTAGTATGTAGGTCTGAGTAAATAATGTTTACCTCGGGTATAGCGATGGTGAGAGATGGGTTTTGAAGTTTTTGTTCTACTATGTATGGCCCCAAAAGTTCAGTGGTAGCTGTAGGATTGATCTGTGCTTTCCCTTTGCCCTTGACTGCATCCTTGAATGTGCATGTGTTATTTGTGTTCTTTGACCCTGTTCTAGAACATCTGCCCTACAGATGGAGATTGACAATGATGGTCGAATCTGAAGTTATGTTATAGGCCTAGAGGGTATGATGGTCCTGCAAGCTGTGTCCCATGTAGATCAGGTTTTGCTTGTGTGTAGGTATGCAAGGAGACTCTGTATTCTAAATCAAAGATCTTGGATCCTACATCCTTGCCAAAGCTTTAGGCAATAGTTCCTGCCTTCTGGTGGTTTGAGAAAGATCTGTGTAATGTCCGTGATTTTAGGGTCCAATCTACTCCTATCCGTTATCTCTTCATTTTTCACCTTGTCGTTCCGGCCCTCTTCTATGCTTTGGGCCTATTATACAGGGCAAGGAGTTATCGCGGTGCTTGTTTGCCCCTGGATCTGGATTTTCGATAGGTTGTTCAGCACTCTAAGTGCCTAGTCTAATGGTTCATGTGCAGATCTAAGGGTATTATCATTTGGATCTGTAGTTTTCAGGCTTCCAGATTCAGTGCAGATAACCCCATTGTTCCCATGACCCTGTGCCTAAACTAACACGAGTATAGTGGTTTCAGAAACCCACTTCGTCACTTCTATATACACCTCATCCCTAATGTTTTTTCTGCATCAGATGAGTGCCGGATTTGTTAGATCAGAAATGGTTTTACGAAGTGGGAAGATGATATTTAGGCTTGCGGCGGTGATCCAATATACTTTGGTTGCCGGATATGAACAACGATTGTGACTGCCACTCCGCGATCCAGGGCATCCTCGTAACCAGAAGATATCCCATCGTCGGCTCTGGGGTAACGAGTACCCAGTCGAGCAAGCCCTACCTTCTTATTTGCACTGATATGAATTAGCTTCGCCACAAGGGTTTGTGGCTTAAGGGTCTGACTGTCTTCCGTGGGCCTCTGATGATCCCGCACAGCGCTGGTGAATGACTTGTGGCCCTCACAGCCAAAGAACTTCGCGGAAAATACAGTGGCATGCCACTGGGCTTTAGGGGTTCCAATCCATTGCAGAAAAGGCCGAAACATGTAGGTATCACTGCATCCTTTACACAAAACTCGACCCCCATTGTAGCTCATCTTTTTTCCACAGAAACTCAGATCTCAATTTCATAAAAAACCTTCAAATAAATTCACGTGAGATCTAGCCTATTCTATTATACTTTGTAATATAATGAAGAAGGGTTTGAAAAACGCTAAAAATTGTCACGTGCACTAGTTGATTCCCTGACCTGTGTAGGTTTCACTTTGCAAAGTAGATGTGTTGTGCTGCTTGAGTGTGTTTACATCAAATATTCTAAGACGAAACCCAGATTCTCATGTGTCATGGGAATTCAACATATGCCCTGTTCACCTAAGAACTACGTGTAACTCATGTTAGGCTATTCATGTCTAATCTCAACTCGTCCCACTTAACAAGATACCAAGACAAGGCTCATCAGATCCAATCGTGGCAATAAAACAACTAAGAAACACAGTTTACATCTTGACATTCCATATCACTTGGCATGTCTTAGAATGCCTTGGCATGTGTTAGCATCCCCTACATTCCTTGGCATGCTTTGACACTCCCTAGCACACCCTATCATTTCCTGACACACCTTGGTAGTTTAGCATACCTTGGCACTGCCTAACATGTAACCTTTTCACTCCCTCCTTAACACACATATAACTCATTGACACTCCTTGTCACGCACTCGTATTCGTTCATTTCCATGCATTTTGACCTAGTGCTTCCTTATGTTTCCTTGACACTCCCTAAAACACATTGGCACACCCTAGCACCTGGCACATCTTGGCATTCCACCATAGCACTCTAGCATTCCTTGGCACTACCTAACATACCTTGTCACTCTCTCCTTAGCACACCTAGAGCTTGCTGACACTCCCAGTCACAAACTCTTATTCATTCATTTCCATGCATTTTGACCTAGTGCTCCCTTGTGTTTCCCTAGCACTCCTTAACACTCCTTGGCACATGTTGGTACACCCTAGCACCTAGGATATCTTGGCATGTCGCCCTAGCCTCTAACATGCCTTAACACTACCTAGCATACCTTTTCACTCCCTCCTTAGCACACCTGGAAATCACTGACACTTCCAATCACATACTCGTATTTGTTTATTTCCATGCATTTTGATGTAGTGATCCCTTGTGTTTCCCTGGCACTCCCAACTAACACTTCCTTGCATGCATTGGCACATATTAGCCGCATGTCACCCTATCACTCTAGCATATCTTAGCACTTCCAAGCATGCCTTGTCACTCCTTCTTAGCACACTTGGAACTCGCTGACACTCCCTGCCACACACTCTTATTCATTCATTTCCATGCATTATGACCTAGTTCTCCCTTGGTTTTCCCTAACACTCCCTAAGACTCCTTGGCACACATTGGCACCCTGGCTCTTGGCACATCTTGGCATGCTTTCCTAGCACTCTATCATGCCTTAACACTACCTATCATACCTCATCACTCCATCCTCAACACACATAGAACTTGCTAACACTCCCTATCACACACTCTTATTCATTCATTTACATGGAATTGAACTAGTCCTCCCTTTTGTTTCCCTAGCACTCCCTAGCATGCATTGGCACCACACCCTAGCACCTAGCACATCTTGGCATGCCTTAGCACTTGGCATGTCTTGGAATGCCTAACATACCTTGGAAATTTCTAGAATGTGTTAGCACTTCCTGGCATTCCCTGCACACCTTGACACTCCCTAGTTCTCATGCCCTCATAAATAACCTTACTTTTTTGCAACCTGGGAACCCAACCAAGTCATTGAAAAAATAGTGTTGTGCCTAGTCCAAAGTATCCCTTTGTCTAAAATTTCTTTGTCCATCCCCTTATCAAAATCATAGGCTTGCCTCCTACAAGTCATATTATGAAATTATCCTAACACACTACATCCACGGGACACCTGGAATTCACTGACACTCTCTGGCAGACACTGATCTTATTCATTCGTTTCCATGCACTTTGACTTAGTTATCCCTTGTGATGCCTTGACACTCACCAACACTCCTCGACATGCATTTACATTGTTTGGCATGTGTTAGTATGCATTTTCATTCCTTGGCACGCCGTGACACTCCTTATCTATCATGTTAGAAAATTATATATTACAGAGCAATGGAACACAAAAAATGTTGCAGAATATAAACACAGAAAACACATAAAACAAGAGAGACACAGATATACGTGGTTCACCCAGTTTGGGCTATGTCCATGGAGAAACTTCCTGTTGGCATTATGATGCATGTGTTGTACTTGATGGCAAACAACTCATAGAAGATCAACTCACTTATATATATCTAGATGAATCTACGGAAGAGATATCAGATGACAATTCTCAGTATGACAAGTCCAAAGGGGAGATTGTTGGCATTATGAGACAAGTGTTGTCCTTGATGGCAAATCACACAAATGATAAATTATAGTGCAGCAAATTTATTTGATAAATTATAGTGCAACAAAGTTTCCTTCATGTAGAGAAAAGTTCACACACTTTTATGCAGAGAAAAGTTTATTCCATGTAGAGAAAAGTTCACGCACTTTTATGCAGAGAAAAGTTTATTCCATGTACAGAAAAGTTCACGCACTTTTATGCAGAGAAAAGTTTATTCCATGTAGAGAAAATTTCACACACTTTTATGCAGAGAAAAGTTTATTCCATGTAGAGAAACGTTCACGCACTTTTATGCAGAGAAAAGTTTATTTCATGTAGAGAAAAGTTCACGCACTTTTATGCAGAGAAGAGTTTATTTCATGTAGAGAAATGTTCACGCACTTTTATGCAGAGAAAAGTTTATTTCATGTAGAGAAAAGTTTACGCACTTTCATGCAAGAGAAAAGTTCACACACTTTCATGGTTGGTTCATGGTATTAATCTGACAGTTTTTGATCCTATGGTTTTGGCCCGTGGTATTGCATCCAAAAGTGTTGATCTTACGCACTTTCATGGTTGGTTCATGGTATTAGTCCGACAGTTTTTGATCCTATGGTTTTGGTCCGTGGTATTGCATCCAAAAGTGTTGATCTCACGCACTTTCATGGTTGGTTCATGGTATTAGACCAACAGTTTTTTGATCCTATGGTTTTGGACCGTGGTATTGACAAAGGACTAAGGCTATAAAAGAGGAAGGAGATCATTTGGCAAAGCATCATCTGAATTATTGAATATCTGATAAAGTGCTAGATCTGGAATACTATGATTGGGTTATGGTGCAAATCTGGATCTGAGCTAAAGAGGCATCTCACCGGTTGATGGAGAACAAGATCTAAGGATAGATCGGGATCAAATGGTTTGAAATGAACTATCTCTATATATTTGATTATGCTTATTCTAGATCTGTATATTGAAAAATTATCTGAACTGGGTATAACTTATGTTTGAAATCGCTGCAAGTCATGTTTGAATATTTATAGATCTGTACGTGGGTTGGCTTTGGTGTAAGCGTGTATATATGCAGGTTTGGTTCATTGTAGTAGCGTATACAATTTGAGCTATGATATTTGAAGTCGCAGGTGGTTCTGGTTGTTGATGGGTTCTGATGACAGTTTAAAGGTGTCAGTATTCTGCATATCCTGTTTGGTTGATTGTGTTTAACTTCAGTATTGATGGATGAGAACTAATATTGGATCAGGATCATAATGACTCATATTTATGTGATCTGATGGACTAGATCTGGGTGCTAACACATATATTATCCTTGTATATGTATTGATCTGGTGTTTGGGTGATTTAGAAGATTGATTGATTATGTGCTTCAATGATATTAATGGGTCCAGTATGAAAATTGGATGAAACGTGGCCTTTCAGATTATGTGTTGTGCTTCAGGAGTATCCAGTCTGAAAATGTATGAAACGTGGTACCTGGAGGAGAGAAGATTGTAGGCCGGCACCTACGTACTAGTATCTTATCTAGTACAAGAGCTAAGGGGGTGGTAGCTCCCTTTGAGTAGCAATTGAAAACTTTGGAGCATTGTAGCAAGTAGCAGCATGCGTACTAGTAAATGGATCGGCTAGTACAAGAACTATGGGGGTTGTAGCGCCCTTCCAGGAGAGACTGGAGAATGAGAGAGGGTTGTAGCTCTCTGCAGGTAGAAGCCTGCGTACTGGTATAAGACTGCACCAGTACATAAATATTGTAAAAGGATTTTCTTATTAAGAAGAAGATTGAGATGACTTGCAGCAGGTGGTTTTCTCCCACATTGGGTTTCCACCTTGTATCATGGTGTTCATGTGTGTGGCTTATGTGTGATGATCTGTTCTATTTTACTACACCTGTTTACTATTAATATGGTTGATAATTTTCTAATGCACTCATTAAGGATCAACTAACTGAATCATAAGAAGTTGTGGAAGTAGAATATATGAATCTGAATATGGAAATGAAAAAGTTTTATTGATGTGATAATACTGATTCACCCCCCCCCCCCCTCTCAGTATTATTTCCAACACTTCCAGTCCTTTTTTTATATTATCTAGTAAACTAAAGAGATACAACCTACAACAGATCCACTGTAATTCCCTCTTCTCTCTCAATCTCCTCTCTCTTCCACTCTCAGAATACGGATCTACATAGATGTAATACAATTTCCTCATATATAGCGAAGGGTTGCCTTCTAGGGAAAAAAACCCTAAATTAAACATAACTTCTGCCACTAGATCTCCGCCTAATGAACGACCCAGATTGACTATGAAATTACAATATTTTACAAGGCAATTTTACATCTATTTTTAGCTTTAGGGGCGCTGCCCCCGATCCCCCTACCACGGGGGGATCCCAAAAGTTGCAGCCGCCCCTCTTGGAACCCCTTACAGCGAATATTTTACGAGTGGCATTGCCACCCCCATTATGAAATGGGGTCCAATGTGTCAATACCTTTGAATACAGAAGATAATCAGGCTCCACACCAAACAATCTCCCACTTGGGGATTGATTATAGAAAATCCACCGTTGCTTCATTTGCTAGACAATGACTCCACTTTGGACCTAGCTATTTCTCATCTTATTCATCATACTTGAAGACCAATTGAAACTAAGCAAATTCTCAGTTTCTCCTTGGTTACAAATATTGTTAACATATCTATAGGATTCTAGCTAGTGTGTATCTTTTCCGGCTTCAATTGTCCATCTTCCAATGCTGACCATATGAAATGGTACTTGAGATGTATATGTTTAGTCTTGGAATGAAATGGAGAGTTCTTTGCAAGATGTATGGCACTCTAGCTATCACTGTATAACCTACCCAACTCCTGCTTCTTACCCAATTCATCCAGAAACCTTTGTAACAAAATTATTTCTTTACTAGCCTCTGTAGCAGCAACATACTCTGCTTCTGTTGTTGAAAATGCAACAACACTTTGTAGTTTTGAGATCCAAATGACAGTTGTTCCACCTAGAGTAAACACATACCTTGTTGTGCTCCTCATGTTATCTATATCACCTGCCATATCTGCATCAACATATCCCTATAGAGCAATGTGTGAACCACCAAAGCATAATGCTTGATTTGTGGTACCTCTCGAATACTTGAGAATCCACTTCATCGCCATCCAATGTTCTTTTCTTGGATTGTTCATGTACCTACTTATAACTCCCACTGCATGTGCAATATCAGGGCTTGTGTAGACCATTGCATACATTAAGATTCCAGCTGTTGATGCATATGGAACTTTAGACATATGAGCCATAACTTCCTGAGTCTTAGGACACTCCTCCTTACTTAATTTGAAATGCCTAGCCAAATGTATTCTAACTGGGTTTTCATTTTTCATATTAAACCTTTTCAACACCTTTTCTATGTACTCACTTTGAGACAATGTTAATTTTTGATTCTTCCTGTCTCTAGTTATTCTCATACCAACGATTTGTTTTGCAGCACCCAAATCCTTCATTGCAAATGAGTTCACCAATTTTCTTTTAAGCACATTTATTTCCTACATGTTAGAACTTGCAACAAGCATGGCATCTACATACAATAACAATATAATATAGCTGCCATCATTTTTCCTTTTGAGATAAACACAATGATCAGAGTGACATCTACTATAACCTTGTTCAGACATAAACCTTTCAAATTTTAGATACCACTACCTTGGAGCCTGCTTTAAGCCATACAAGCTCTTCTTCAACCTGCACACTATTTTATCCTTCCCTTTTACATCATATCCTTATGGTTGTTGCATATATATCACTTCCTCCAAATCCCCATGGAGAAAGGTTGTCTTTCCATCTAACTACTCAAGATGCAAATCTTCAGCTGCTACTAGACTTAAAATAGTTCTGATTGAAATCATTTTAACAACAGGAGAAAATATCTCATCAAAGTCTATACCATTTTTCTGTGCAAACCCTTTCACCAAAAGTCTATCTTTATACCTTTTTCTACTTCCATCTTCTTCTTTCAGCTTGTAAACCCATTAATTCTACAATGTTGTTTTACGTGCAGGCAACCTAACTAAGTCCCAAGTCTGGTTATGTCCTAAGGAGTCCATCTCTTCTTTCATCGCTTGTTCCCATTTCTTCCTAGTTTCTACTTGTACTGCTTCTTCATAACATTTTGGTTGACTAGAATCAGTCAATAATACATAATATAATGAACGATAGTATCATTTAGGGGGTCTACTTATCCTCATAGATCTTCTAGCACCACTTTTAGGTGTTTGAGGTGCTTCTTGTTGTTGTGGTTGTTGTTATAGATGTTGATCATTATGATTTTTAGGCACCATCACTTTTTCGGTGATCTCGTCAAGCATTGTGTATTCTCTGTTTTCCTTTTCTTGTTTCTTTTCCTGCAGTTGATCCTTATACAAAACCTTTTCATTGAATATGACATCTCTTCTCCTAATGATTTTGTGTTTTTCATAATAATAAAAGCAATAACCAAAATCATTAACACCATATCCAATAAAGGTACATTTCTTTAATTTTTCCTCAAGCTTTGTTCTATTTTCTTTATTAATGTCGACAAAGGCTTCACAACCAAAAGTCTTTAAAAAAGTGTAGTTTACCATTTTACCTGTCCATGCTGCCTCTCAAATACCACCATCCAAGGAACCTGGAGGCCCTCTTTTTATTAGATAAACAAAAGTATCTATAGCATCTATCCAAAATTGTAAAGGCAGTCATGCATGCAATCTCATGCACCTTGCACGCTCCATGATTTTCCTGTTCATCCTTTCTGACACACCATTTTCTTGTAGTGTTCCTGGAACTGTCTTCTCTCTGTGAATTCCATTCTCTAAATAGTACCTATCAAACTCTTTACAACAATATTCACCTCTATTGTCTGATCTGAAACACTTCAACCTTTTTCCTATCTCATTTTAAACCAAAGCTTTCCATTTCTTGAAAGTATCAAATACATTAGATTTATTTCGAATAAAATAAATCCAGGTTTTTCTGGTTGCATCATCAATAAAAGTAACATAATAACGAGAGCCACCAAGAGATGATACCTGAGCAGGTCCCCATACATATGTATGCACAAGCTCTAATTTTTCGCTCTTCTTTTCTTTCCCAACTCTGAGGAATATGACTCTCTTCTGATTTCCATAAACACAATTCTCACATAATTTTAAATCAACATGATTGAAATCTAGCAAAAAATTTCTTGAGTGAAGAATTTGCATCCCTTTCTCACTCATATGCCCAAGCCTATGATGCCACAATGTTGTATCTTATCCTATAGAGGTTAAAGCATTAATAGAATTAGAAATACCATTGCACAAATACACTATACCAACCTTTTCTCCTTTTGCTATTACCAGGGATCCTTTAGTGACCTTCCAGGTTTTATCTATAAAAGTAGTCACACAGCCTTCACCTCCCAACTGCCCTGTTGAAATAAGATTTTTCTTCAGATCTGGAAGATGCCTTACCTCCTTCAATAGCCATTGATTTCCATTCTGTTGTTTTATGAAAAATGTATCCATTCCAATGATTTTACAAGGTTTATCATCACCCAATTGAACCTGTCCAAAATCTCCTTAAAGATAATCATGAACATGTTTCCTATCAGGTGTGGCATGGAATGAGTCCCCTGAATCGACCACCCAGCCATCAATAATATTTTCTAAAGAAATAATCAAAGAATCTTGCAACACGTCACCTTTTACATTCACTTCATGATTATTTTCTTGCCGCGTGTCTCCTTCTTTTCCCTTTCGAGACTTGCACTCCTTCTTCAGGTGTCATTTCTTCCCGCATTTCTAGCACACTATCCTTCATCTGTACTTGGATCTTCCTTTTCTTGACTTACTGTGATATCCTGGGCTCTTTCCTCTTTCCATTTTTCTTCCCCTAGTCTCTGTAGTCGAAGCATTACCTCATGTCTCACTAGAGCTTTTCCATCACATTTCCTCGCTAAGAATTGCATCAACAACATCATCAAACTTTAAAGTACTAGATCTAGAGACAGAGCTACTAATGGCCATAACTAAACCATTCCAACTTTCTGGCAATGAGCACAAAAATAACAGAGCCCTAACTTCATCATCAAAAGTTGCCCCTACAAAACTTAACTCGATGGTAACTGTATTAAAATCATTGAAATGACCAACAACAGATCTACCTTCTCAAAATTTCATATTAAATAAACGCTTCATAAGAAATACCTTATTTGGGGCCAAGAGTTTTTCATCTAGTTTGGCCAATGTCAGAATTAAACCCTCTGTTGTCATTTCCTTTGAAATATTAAATGCTACCGACATTGCTAGGCACAACTGTATTGTTCCAAGTGCCATTCTGTGTCTATCATACTTGTCATCTTCCTTGCCTTTCGGCTCAATGGTTGGTACAGATCTCTCTGATACAGATAATATTCCATCTGCATCTTCCACAACTAGTTATTTTGGCTGTTAAATTTTTTGACCCTAAACCTAACATCTTCCTCCATTGCTCCCACTCAAACCAGGAACCCTCTTCTCTTGCGAGTTTATTAACCAAATAGACCTTTGGCTTTGATACCAATTGTTATAAAATTATATATTACAGAGCAATGGAACACATAAAATGTTGCAGAAATATAAACAAAGAAAATGCATAAAACAAGAGAGACACAAATATACGTGGTTCACCCAATTTGGGCTTCATCCATGTAGAAACAACCAGTCCTTTTTTTATATTATCCAGCAAACTGAAGAGAGACAACCTACAACAAATCCGTTGTAATTCCCTCTTCGCTCTCAATCTCCTCTCCCTTCCTCACTTAGAATAAATATCTACATAGATGCAATACAATCCCCTCATATATAGCGAGGGGTCCAATGTGGTGATACCTTTGAATACATAAGATAATTAGGCTCCACACCCAACATATCATTCCCTCATAACTACCCTTATCTCTTTAGACTTGGGAACCGAACCAAGTCATTCCTCGAATATAATAGCTTGACCAAGTTACATTTACTACAACTAGACTATGCCTTGTTCACCTAAGAAAGGCCTATTACTCATCTTAGGATACTAAGCAACATACTTTATATCTTGACATGCCATAACACCTAGCACGTCTAACAATACCTTGGAACTATGTGGCATGTGTTAGCATCCCCTGCATTCCTTGGCATGCTTTGGCACTCCATATCACACCTTATAACTCCTTGACCTGGCCTGACACCCTAGCATGCCTTGACACTTCCTAGCATATAAACTTGTCACTCCCTCCTTAGCACACTTGCAACTCGTTGACACTCCCTATCACACAGTCTTATCTATCATTTCCATGCATTTTGAACTAGTTCTCCCTTGTGTTTCCATGGCACTCCCTAACACCCCCTAGAATGCATTGGCGCAGCCTAACGCTTGGCACATCTTGGCATGTCGCCCTTACACTGTAACATTCCTTGGCACTACCTAGCATACCTTCTCACTCCCTCCTTAGCACACCTAGAACTTGCTGACAATCCCTGTCACACACTCTTATTCATTCATTTCCATGCATTTGAAACTAGTACTCCCTTGTTTTTCCCTGGCACTCCATAACACTCCCTGGCATGCATTGGTACACCCTAGCACCTGACACATCTTGGCATGTTTCCCTGGCCTCTATCATTCCTTAGCACTTCCTAACATACCTTGTCAATCCCTACCTGGAACAATGCGAACCCACTAACACTTCATGTCACAAACTCTTAATCATTCATTTGCATGCATTATTTTAACCTAGTGCTCCCTTGTGTTTCCCTAGTACTCCCTAACACTTCCTAGCACATGTTAGCACACCCTGGTACCTGGCACATCTTGGCCGCATGATGCTGTAGTGCACTAGAATAACTTAGCACTACCTAGAATATCATGTCACTCTCTCCTTAGCACACTTGGAAATCACCGAGACTCCCTGTCACACATTCTTATTCATTCATTTCCATGCATTTTGACCTAGTTTCCCCTTGTGTTTCCCTAGAACTCGCTAACACTCAACACACATTGGCACACCTTGGCACTTGACACATCTTGGTATGCTTCCCTAACACTCTAGCATGCCTTGGAACTATTTAGCATATCTTGTCACTCCCTCCTTAATAAACCTGGAACTCATTTCCACTTCATTTCCATCAATTTGAAACTAGTGCTCCCTTGTTTTTTGCTGACACATGGCCCTAACACTCCCTAGCATGTGTTCATGCTACACCCTGGCACTTGGCACATCTTGGAAGGCCTTAGCACTTGGCATGCCTAACATGCCTTGGAACTTTCTAGCATGTGTTAGTACTTCCTGGCATTCCCTAGCACACCTTGGCACCCCGTAGTTGTCATGCCCTCATAGATAACCTTAATTTTTTTGTGGTTTGAGAACCCAATCAAGGCATTGGAAAAACAATGGTGTGCCCAACCTAAAGTCTCCCTTTGTTTGAAACTTCTTTCTCTAGCCCCTTAAATTAACCATAGGCCTACCTCCTGCAAGTCCTATTATGAACATCTCCTAGCACACTTCATCCTTAGGACACATAGAATTCAATGACACTCCTTGGCACACACTCTTATTCATTCATTTCCATGCATTTTGACCTAGTTATCCCTTATGATGCCTTGGAACTCCCCAACATTCCTCAGTATGCATTGACACTGTTTGGCATGTCTTAGCATGCCTTTTCATTCCTCATCATGTCTTAGCACTCCTTGGCTATCATACCCTCACAACTACCCTTAATTTTTCTAGGACTTGGGAACCCAACCAAGTCATTCCTCGACTACAACAACTTGACCAACTTACAATTACTACAATTAGACTATGCCTTTTTCACCTAAGAATTGACTATAACTCGTCTTCAGAAACTCATGTCCAATTTCAACTTAGTCCACTTAACAAGTTACAACTTACAAGTTACCATGTCAAGGCTGACATCCAACAATGGCCATAAAACAAATAAGCAACATAGTTTACATCTTGACATGCCATAGCATCTTGCACGTCTAACAATCCCTTGGCACTATGTGGCACGTGTTAAAACCCCCTATATTCCTTGGCATGCTTTGGCACTACTGAACACACCATACCACTCCCTGACATGCCCTCATACTCTACCATGCCTTGGCACTACCTACCATATAACCTTTTCACTCCCTCCTTAGCACACCCAAAACTCACTGACACTCCTTATCACACATTCTTATATGTTCATTTCCATGCATTTTGGACTATTCCTCCCTTGTGTTTCCATGACACTCCCTGACACACATTGACACACCCTGACAGCTAACACATCTTTGCATGCCACCCTGGAACTCTAGAATTCCTTGGCACTACCTAGCATACCTTGTCACTCCCTCAATAGCACACCTAGAACTCCCTCCCATTTCCAAGAATAATTTACATCCCTACATAACCTTAGGGAAAAGTTAGGTTCACGCTTAAAATCATTCAAGTCACTTGAAAAAATTTTGTAGGTTAAACAATACCCCCTCAGTCATTAAACCCTAATTTAACTCATCTACCATATTTCAAATATTTTAAACAATTGTTTCCCATTATTGCATGTTGGCTCTATGATAGACTCAAGGTTAATGGAATGTTTCTAAATATGGCCTATTGTTGTGTAATGTCCTAACATATTCCATCTTATAGGGGCAAGAAGGTCCCACTTGAGACACATATAATAATTCCCATTAAGTAAAGCATACCATTTTAATTAGAAAAAAAGTGTTTATTAATTAATGATAATTATTTAGTCAAAACTAGTTGTTATATTCTAACGGTTAGAAACCACATCTCTTCATCTATTTAATCTAATGCCATGATCTGGTTCTTCATCTTGTCCTGAAGATGAACCACACTAGATGGTTCGAAACATGTCGACCTAAAGATTATTTATGTGATTTTTACTGAAAGATCTCTCAACATTCATAATATGGATCACATAAGCCTGAATTCAGAAATAAAGCATAACGTGTTAAAATTTTTAGTGGGGATCGCATTCGTTATGATATTATTAGCATCCATTTAAACTGCTATAATCAACATCATTCAAATGAATAAAAAAAGGCACATATCACCCAAATATACAAATACAAGCACATAAGTAGAATAAAAATACATTATACTAATAACATGCATGGTATTACATAACTCTAATGTAGAGTGAACAGGAAAAGCTAAGAACAAATACAATCCCTCTTACAACTTATCCCTAATATTGAATTTATTTAAGTACCTTACATACCTTGCATTTATGGGAAACTAGAGTGGCTTCAAAAGACTCAATATTAATAGAGAATAAATTATAATAGAGAATCTACCAATTATAAGCTACTCAACACACAAATAAAGTACACAAAAATATATATTTTTAAAAAAATAGAGATATTGTCCAGAAAAATAGATACAAAATATATGAGATGACTCCTTAACCTTATTTACTAGCCTTTCGTGAATCAACATATTCAACCTTCTATTTTTCTAAAATTTTGTTGAGCTTTTCTCTATGCTAAAACTTAGAGAACAAAATGATAAAAAATGCCTCGACCATGTCTTCCAACTCACCCATAAGTTAGCTTCTATGCTTCATATATGTCTTGCTCTTTATGACCAATATTTAAGTCGCCTTGAAAAACACACACTCATTTTAGGTCAAAAATTTCAAAATATTAAAATTTTCACTTCCTTCTCGTTGCAGGGTTTGTCCATATAAGGAGAAGGGTGCAACGATGTTATCGCAGGTCTGATCTGATACATATGATTGAGTCAAGAAATTGGATCACCGGTGCCTCAAATCGTGGTGATTTCCTTCCACAGAAGGAATCTACAGAAGATTTCCATGCTCCTAGTCTGAGGCAATCAAGAGGCTATATATTCATGATTCCACAAGGGAAGATGAAGCTGAATGCATGGACAATAATTAAAAATTCAACCTTTGTTTTGAAACCATTCACTAGCCAACTCACCTTTCCAATTCAAACTATACAAATCTCTCATCCTCAATTCACTACTCTGTTCCTCGCTAATACCCTTTTGCAACCCCTCATTGCCTTCTTCATTTGCTCACATCTAGTTAAACCACCACTAGTTAGTTATCTCTACTTCCACAAAGCTTTTTCAACATACTCTTTAGCTTTTGTTTCCTCCATGGGCATTTGGTCCTTTGGGCTCTCATCTTTTCCCACTCCATTGTAACTCATTCCGTAATGCAAGGTCTTACACCACCATGCTTAGTGGGTTTGTAGGAAACGAATTTTACTTCACCAACAACATTTGTATCCTTGTATGTTTGTGTTCAACAATCTCTCTTAAAACTCCTTTTGAAATTGGTCCTCATCTTTTGAGTACAATGAGTACAATTCTACTACAAAGTAGATATAATGTATCCTTCCATTGTCTACTCCACCCAAAAGTCTATTGTTGGATTAACCAAGTAATTGTAATGCTCCAACATTATTGGATTTAAGATTTGACTTGCTTGTCTTCTTGTCTCCTCAATGGTGATGTCGTGCTTCATCAAGTACATGCAACCATTCTCACAAGCTCACTATAAAACTCTATCCATAAAATTTCAAAGATGTCTCCATTGATGAACGTCTCCTTGGATTTTTTCATTCTCCAACAAAGTAGTGGGGCTTCCTCGCTAGCAAATATTTCATTCTATCATCAAAACAATATTCCACTTGTGGTTTAGTCAGTATTTTTTTCATTTTGCTAAGGCCTCAAAAATCATGTTGTGTTCCCAACAACATAACCATTTCTTGGCTCTAATTGGAAAAGGTAGGGTCACTTGAGTGTCCAAAGAACATTTTACTAGTCTAGCATTGACATTATCAATTCCTGAAGCAAGGAAGGTCTCACTTGAGGAGTGTTACCAAGGTTTTGGATAGCTAGGGATCTCTACATAGTGAAGTTATCATGTTGTGATGCAGTTCTATCAAGTAACATTCCATAAACATTCATTTAACACTACGCAATCCAACAACAACCATAATTTGTCATCTGACTATGCTATGACATTGAATTAGATTATTGTAATTGATATTAATAATGGAGAGAGATTCAAGCATTAATCCAAATGTAAAGTATTGTAGGTTTTAACCCTGTACAGAAATTACCTTCATACGAATTCTTAAACAAAGAAAATAAACAATGCGAGAGCATAACCCATAAAACACATATGCACAGAGATTTTTCCCTGGATCCCAAAACCGAGACTACTAGCTTGATTTTTCATTATATTCCTGTCAGGAGGAAAGAGTCGATTATGCGGACACAACCAACCTCCCTAGGAGCCTAAGACTCTCTAGTGACAAACAAGACAAACTAGAACTATCCTTCTCTAAACATGCATTATAATATGAGAAATCAAGTGTTTTGTTCTTACCTTTGTGCAAACGCTGTTGTAGAAGTCCAAGCTTTGTTGATCTGGATGAGCTCCTCCTTTTCTCCAAAACCTGCAATCACCAACAGTCAAACAATTAAATAGCACCTGATTATAAGATAAAACAAAGCATATTCAACATATAGACCAAGGAGTACATGAAATAACTCATAAACAACAAGTTATTGAGAAGAATGGACCAATTTGCATTAAGGGTAATCAAAAGGAACCATTACAACCTGAGCCTTGGTGTTGTGCAAGCTCCTTCCAGGGTCCACAAGAGTCTTCCTTTACTTTGACAAAGCTCACCCACTTCCAAATAGAACAAGCAAAGATGGCAATCTCTCCTCACAAGCTTCTAAATGGGAGTCCTAATTCCTGCAACATTTACCCTTAGAAATGTTTAGCTTTCAACCTTCTCTCCTTCTGGCCCAATGCCTGTACTTATAGTGCTCAAGAGGAAGTTAATCAGGTCCACCATCAATGGGATAATCCCCTCTTTGGATGGGATAGCTCCCCTATTGATGGGATAAGTTCCTCTTTGGTAGGAGTGCATGAACCATCTGGAGGCGCTCAATACACGTCGAACAACCTTATAGAATGCTCTAGAAATAACCACAAGTGACTTTTTAAAGATGAAACTTGCGCATTTTAACCTTTTCAGGGGGACGCACCTGCACCTTTACATACAGAGCGTCCAAAGACGCAGTTTTTGTGAACATTGGGTGCGTCCCTGCAGGTAAGGTTGAGAGAACCTGCGTCCCCAGAGATAAATACATTTAGAAAGACTTTCTCTCCTTTTTGGAGTTTGACATGGAAAGCAGAGGCATAAGACTTGCCTAAGAGGGTAGCATGACTGTTGATAGAGTCATCCTAACTGTAAATGGTCATGGTGACATTTTTTAGTGTAACAGATTGCCCCCTAAAGTGCGAAGCCTGAAATAGATTAGGGTTTTGTATTATCTAGGAAGGGTGAAGCGCTTTATCATTTCAAGGATTATCTCGTGGAGAGCCTGGTCAGAACCTGCAATTTTCAACACAAAATACATGTATAAGATTATATCATCACTGAGGTAGGCATTCCCATACTCAGATTTAAAACTTTAACTAACAGACTAACTACTCTGATACAGGAATGATCTTGCAATACATCATAATCATAGACTTTTGTAGACACAGTATGGACACAGCCATCTGTTTGTGATTAGTCTACTTAGATAATGAATACAAAACTCCTCGCAGCCTGGATGGTAGAAACTAGATCCAGGGTCTTCATTTCTACTTCTCGAATTGGTACGATTCTAGCCATGCGAATAAATGAGTTGATGTCGAACATGGTAGAAACCACTTGATTACCAGTCAATGATGTAAACTGTTAACAAGCGTGAGAGAGACCACCAGTAATGTCAATGGTTCTCAAAGTACCCAGTACAATCCATGAGATGTGAATGAATGAGTTGATGTCGAACATTTCACGGAATCCTTTGATCGAAATTCAATGATGTAAACTGACGTCAAAGGCGAGAAACCTGCCATTGATGCATGCAGACTTCAAGGTACTGACGATCTCTAAGTCATCTCTCTAGATAATGTGCTGATGTCGATAGAAAGTGACTCGTTGCAGGCAAGCCTGCAACACGAAATCATTGTTCAAGTTGAAGAAATGTTGCTGTAAGGACTGACTCAGGGATGGTCAAATGGATGATAAGTATTTTGCAGATGAAAGTTTTACTTGCAGACCTCTTGAACACATAACGACACGACAGATGGCTTGGTGATGAATAATTCAAAGTTAATCCCCGGAACCCGGTTAAAGACTTTCAAAGTGGTTTGATCAACTGTGAGGTAAGGATTTCCCAACCCAGGTGAATGAAAAAGTGTCGTGTTCAAGAGTGGTAATAAAGTTTCTTCTGAGACAAAAGGTAACAAATAGGCTCATTCTTCTCTCTTTTCCCCCACCATTTCTGGCAAGTACCTCTTTATTTTTAACAAGCTTGAGGAGGATAACATATGCTTGATTATAAGCTCATCCTTCAGATGAGTCCAACATAGTTTTGATTCGAACCCTAGGAAGGAGTGGTTCGTTCCTGTTTGTAATTGAACAGGTCCTTTACTGTGAAATGTTTAACGAGCCCAGTATAGGAGAAACTCGGCGTTTTTCAATTTTAGAGAGTCTGAAAAACTTAAGAAGACTCCAAGTTGAACTTTTTCGTAGATTTGTGTCCCTCAAGCCCGAAAAAGTATAAAATAATACCTGGGGGAACCGCTTGATCTTGCGACCAAGGAGTACTTTCATAATTACTGTCACCGACCTGAAAAGTAAAAAGTGATCAAGGACACGTCGTTTTATTTCCGTATCGAGTTTGAAACGACAAAAACCCGGCAATCTTTTCCTGATTTTACAGTCAGAAAAGAGCTATAAGGGGACCGTCTTTTAATTCCGTTTTAACGAGTGTAAAAGAAACGCTCGGCAATCTTTTCATTTTTTAGGAGTCAGAAAAGGGCTTAAAAGATGACTCTGATATTTTGGTTCGTGAAAAATGACAATTTTCCCTCTAAGTCCCTTTGTACTGCACAAAAGCAACACATTACTCATACCTGTTTAAGATAGGCAAAAATACATCGAAAAACATCTTTCCATGGTGAAAAATGAACTAATTCATCCAAAAAACCTATAAAAAGACTTTTTACAATATCATTTTTACCATTTTACTGTTGAGGTTGAAAAAAGGGCTTTTGGCAAGAAACTTCCCGTGGTTGCTGCGGAAAATCCGACCGTCAGAATCGAACGCCGTCTCTTCCAGGTATTTTACAACATCCTACTCTTCAATTTCATCCAATTAAAATTGTATTTTAGGTTTTAGTTTTGATTTTTGGGGGGTTTTAGGTTTCAAAATGCGCTCTGCGGTGGACGCAGGTGCCCTTCGGGTGACCTGCATCCCCCGACTTTTTTCTATACAGAAAAAAGGTCGGGGGACGCAGCCCACCTTCAGGCCAGCTGCGTCCCGACGCCCTGTGTTATAAAAGCGGGGTACGTCCTCCGCAAAACGCGGATTTTGAAACCCCAAACTCCAAAATCAACCATTCAAATTTCCCAAAATTAATTCTAATGCCTATTTATTCATGTTTCTTGGTGTGTAGGGCATTTACCATGTTGGATTGGAGAGAAAGAGAGCACGAGGACGTTGATTTAGCTGCAATTGAACATCAACCTTCCATTGATGCCCTAAAAGAATGCGGGCTATATAAATACTGGGCCATACCTGGCATGAGGGCTCAGGTGAGATTCTTAGAATGGCTGGTTGAGAGATGGAACGTTCAAGAGCAATGCTTTTACATAGGAGGGCACCAGCTCGAGATAGAGCCCTCGGATGTATACTTTCTCACTGGCTTGCCAAACAGAGGCGAGCAACTCAATCTAGCCGGGACTAGGCCGGGTGGCCAATCCCTTGTTAGTCTCCGGGAAGATTGGTGCACACCTGATGCACACCATTCGAAAGGCGTGGAGATCAAACACATCTCTCTGCGTGAACTCAAAGTTATAGCGTTCACGGTTACCAGAATTTGCGGCGCAGCCGCTTTACACATTGCTTTTGGGTCCCAAATGCGGATGGCAATTGACTGTTACCAAGGCACCATTTTCAACTGGTGTGATGCTGTGTCGGCTAATGTGAAGAGCCAACTAACTAAGGCAAAGAACGGACGACTGAAAAATTTTTGATATGGGCCTTTAGTCGTGAGCTTTGCCTTAGAGAGAGTTCCGATGCTGATCCCTCAGCAACTCACTGTTGATATCTTGGGTCCTCGGGAGCCAAAGCTGGTACGATGGGTTGCGGTGATGGCCCGGCATCCTGACGAGGGCGCGGCAGTTGTTCGATTTTTTGATAGTTACTTTCACTGGTTGGAGGACCAGGTTTTCTCAATCCAGGACTTTCCGTACGCCGGAGTAGATTTTCGACATGATCCGGACATGGTTCTTCCACAGGGAGAACAATGGGATGACAGAGGTACTTTATTTTTCACAAGTTTTCAAATTATGTATTTTTTTGTTTTTATATATATCGTCTTAAAACTAACAGTAAAAATTTTCAAAATGCAGATGTTGGTCCACAGCGCCCAGCCAACCTTCGACCTTTTGAGAGGAGACATCCAATTGCACCGGTACCGGCCCCACAGGACGCGGCGGCTACAGAGGTACTGGCTGAGTTGGAGCATGATCTAGAGCGTCTGACAGCGGATATGCCTGAGACTACCATTGATGATATTCCTATCAAGCTTCAGCGCTATGTAGTCGCGGTCCCTGGACCATTTAGGAGATTTTTGCGCAAGGTAGCCCGTGCAGTGGTGTCGTACAGGGAGCACCACCAGTGATTGGCTAGTCACTTTGTAGACACATGTGACATTTTTGACTTTTTGTACTCTATCATTTTTACCAATCATAAGGTGTTTTTCAACCTATGATCGAAGACGATGTATATTTTTTGACACACTCCTATCTATATATATATCACTATTACCGGCTTATCTTGTTTAACATATGTGATGAAATGTTTTTAAATTTACTTGCATGATTATCGTAAATGTCTCTCTAACATTCGAGAAGCAATTGCATCTGCTAATGTATTTAAAGACCTTGGAATATGCTGATATTCAATGTAATCAAATTCACGTTCCAAGAGACGCACCCTCAAAAACAACCTTAATAACACAGGATTTCTAATGGCATAAACTCTATTAAGCTGTAATACAACAAGTTCAGAATCTAACCTCACTATCAAACGCCGAATTCCAAATGAAATAGATTCGGATAATAATTCAACCACTGCACTGTATTCTGCAATGTTGTTCGTTGTTTGACCAAGGCTTACCCCATGCATAGAAACTAACTCGTCAGAGGGTGAACAGATAACCCAAGCTGCGGAAGAGATATTCCGTGTACTACGACAAGCACCATCAGCAAATCCAATGTATGTTTGGAGAGGCGTCGACATCTGCAATATCAAGAGTGAAACCAAGATAAGCCAGAATAACGACGAAAAACACACTCTCTAAGCTAAACACACTGACTAACTAACAAGCATACTAGCTAGAAAGAAAACCTAACCTAACTAAAAAATTCTCCATACCCACCATATAAGCATAATACCTCTTTAGGTAAAGTTCATTTCTGGGTTTACCCAAAGAGTCCCCATCAAAATCAACCAGCTCATAAGCCCCTTTTGCTAGCTTTCACTTTACAATGTAGGGTCCATGCCACATAGGAACGAATTTTCCAGCACCTAGCTTATCGTTAGCTTGATCATATAATAGCACTAGGTCTCCCTCCGAAAAACTTCGAGGGGTCACATTTCTATCATACTGAGCTTTCATTCGCTTCGCGTGAGTCTCGATTGCCAATGTAGCGTCACGTTGAGTCTCATCTAATTTAGCTAAGTATAATAAACGTTTCTCCTCTTCGGAAGTAGTTGGGAGTAATTCGACAGCCATTTGAAGTGATGGGATTTCGCATTCAATGGGTAACACAGCTTCTAAGCCATAAACTAGCTGGAAAGGAGTGAACCCTGTTGAATTTTTCACTGAGGTTCGGTATGCCCATAGCGCTGAAAATAACATGTTGTGCCAATTCAACCGATGAATACCAATGGTTCGTCGGATCATGATAACCAAAACTTTGTTGATAGACTCAACCAAACTGTTGGCTTGCGGATAATAAGGAGTAGAGCTATCGTGGCGCAAACCAAGCTGGCTTGTAAGCTCAGTCATCATGATGTTTCGAAAATGGCTCCCATGGTCAGTAATGATTGCTTGTGGGACACCAAACCTAGTTATAATATGATTGAATACGAAAACTGCAGCTGTTTTTCCGCTTGCGTCGAATGTAGGCATCGCCTCGGCCCATTTAGTAAAATAATCAACCGCGAGGATGATATACGCATGCCCCCCGGCCGAGTGAGGGTTACAAGTAATAAAGTCGATACCCCATTTGGCGAATGGACCAACGACAATTATAGGGTGGAGAGGAGCAGGTGGTGCGCGCATCTTTCAATCAAACACTTGGCAGTTGTGGCACTTCCGGACTGCAATGATACAATCTTTAAACATAGATGGCCAGAAGTAACCAGCGCGCAACACCTTCTGAGCTGTGGCATACCCAGACATATGACCGCCACATGCTCCAGAGTGACAATCATTTAAAACCTTCTCAGCCTCTTCATGAGTTAAACAACGTCGAAAAACTAAGTCTGCCCCCCGGCGATAAAGTGTATCTCCAATAATTTTATATTGCTGGGATTGAAACCGAATTTTTCGACGGTCCGCTTTGGAAGCTTCAGGCCGAAAGGTTTGGGTTTGGAGATAGATGATTATATCTCCGTACCACGGATCTAAAGTACTGATAAGAAACAAAGATTCGTCCGCAATGGACTCCTCTGCCACAGTCTCTGTGTCAGCACGCGGGAAATCACACATCAATTCCGCAAAAACTAAGGATTTCTTAGACTTGGACTTCTCAAACTCCAAGTCGAACTCTTGCAGGATAACGATCCATTTAGAGTACTTGCCCCCTAGCAGTTGTTTTGTCAAAATATAAATCATAGGGTTGCAATCCGAAATAACTGTAGTTTTACGGAGAAGAATGTAGTGACGAAAACGCTGGACAGCTTGAACGGCTGCCAGGGCCAATTTCTCCACATGCGAATATTTTAACTCAGTGGGATTTAAGGTCCTACTAAGATAATATATCACATGTTCCGCTCCGAATTCATCTTCTTGAACTAACACCATTCCAATGGTGGAATGCGAAGCTGCGAGGTATAAGAAGTAGTCCTGGTTGTAGTTGGGAGGATGCAACAATGGTGCATGGGTCAACGCATGTTTTAGTGCATCAAAAGATTGTTGGGCAATCTCGTCCCAAGAGAATTGAGCGTTCTGTTTCAACAACCGTGTAAAACCTTTAGTGACCTCGGCGTAGTTTGGGATGAATCGGCGTAAAAAGTTTGCTTTCCCTTGCAAACTTTGGAGTTGGCGCAAACTCGAAGGAGGAGGCAATTTGATGATAGCTTCGACCTTCGAGGGATCGACGCGAATGCCGGCTCTTGAAACAACAAATCCCAGCAATCGACCTGTTTCTATACAGAAAACACACTTGTGGGGATTCAACCTAATTCGATAATGCCTACACCTCATAAAGATTGCTCGTAAGTGGACAAGGTGATCAACTCGATTTAAAGAATGAGCAGGCAAATCATCGAGGTACGGTTGCACAATGTGCTTGATGTCATGAAATGCGTAAGACATCACCCGTTGAAAAGTGGCGCCGACATTCTTAAGCCCAAAAGGTAATTTGCAATAAGCAAATGTCCCCCATGGACAAATGAATGTCGTTTTTGGTTGGTCGGCAGGTAGAATATTGATTTGATTATAGCCCGAAAAACCATCCATAAAGGAAAACATTTCACTTCCGGCACAATCATCAATAATTTGATCGATATAAGGCGTAGGATAGTTGTCTTTTGGACAAGCTCGATTGATATCCCTATAGTCGATACAGATTCTTATTGTTCCTTGTTTCTTGTTGACCGGAACAATATTCGATACCCAATCCGTTAACGGGATCGGATATATGAAACCTGCTTTCAACAGCTTTTCGACTTCTGCTTTAATCGCAGCCGCTTTTCGAGGGTGAATCTGACGCAACCGTTGCCGGATGGGTTTAGCATCCGGGTAGGTCTTTATTTCATGAACAACAATGGCAGGATCGATTCCCGGCATTTCCTCGTAAGACCAGGCAAACACATCGCGGAATTCTTGGAATAGGGCCTTGTAAGTTTGGATTTCATCTTCTGTACATGCGGCACCTATATGAATGTTTTCCTCAATTCCGGGCTTCACTGAAATATCAATGGGAATAGTACGAGAAATATTCCCTAAATTCAATTCTGAATCAGAATGTTTCGTTGGATCCTGAGCATCTTTGACATATTCAGCGGTAAAGATAGATGAAAAATCATTTTCAAAAGCATCATCCTTAGGTAAAAACGAAGATCTGTGATGGAGATCTTCCCATGGTAGATTGTCTACACTTAGGATTTCGCGAAGTTGTTCATCAGATGACACGACTTCGGGAAATGCTATCCGTTCTAAGGTTGAGGTGAAAAGTGATTCTTCACTGACCACATTCATTTGGTCGATTTCGGTTGAACGCGAGTCGGTAAAAGACATGACAGCTTCATAAGCAATTTCATATGGACTCAAAGGCATAGCTTCACCGAATGAGTCTATCTCAGATTCAGATGGGACAATCCAAGGATCATCATAAATAATGTTTTCTGATGTAATCATATGAATTGTTGCAAATGAAGGATCTACGCTGAGTGGAGGGAGAGGAAAAGTTCCCAGTAAACCGGAATCTTTAACTAAACCTACACCAACGTCCCTATAAGGGATTGTCGTCTTACCGACATGCTGGATACTCTCTAAAGAGGCTGGGTCGGATGAAAAGTATGTCAGCTGATCAATAGTCACGATCTTACCGTTATGTGGAAACTTAATTACTCTGAAGACCGATGAAACGACCGCTGTCATAGCATATGACCAACTTCGACCCAAAAGAAGGTTGTAGTCTAGAGGGGCATCAACCACCTCCACATCCAGACTAACGGTTTTGCCTTCTACCCCTATAGGCAATTCCTGTAGAATACCAAATGGACGGAACCCACGGCCATCGAAGGCCTTAAGGATGGTGGGGGATTGGTTCAACGAAGGAGAACCAAGAGATCTCCAACATTGAATCGACATAATACACGTAGAGGCTCCCTCATCAATCACAGTCCGATGAATGGGCCTGTTTTTGACTATCACTGGAATTTGGAAAGCCATTTGATGGGGGAGACGTGGTGTACTATTTTCTAGATCGAAGATTATCAGGTTCGGGTCCTGAACATCAACAGCTCCGATAGCCGACAAAAGTAACTTTCGTTGTGCTAGGCATGATTGCAGCACTTCTAAAGTCGACATTGCTGAGGGTGAAATAGCTAAGTCCTCAACAATGTTGTAATTCTGGGCTGCTCTCGCATGTGGATTGAAAACGGACCTTCGAAGTACACCCTTGGCGGGCGGTTTAATTACTAAGTCCGGGTTAGGTTTCTCGATCTGTAGTGGATCGGAACCAGGAGCTGAGGTTGATGGGTTAGAATGAGAAGATTCTGCTTCCTTACCATCAACAGGAGCCTTACTACCATAATCTTGCGATCGAGTCGCAATCCGCACATGAGACATCATCAAAATGGGTTCTTCACTGGCATTTGAGGAAGAACCTATCATCTTATTCTCCTGCTCCGGAAATGGATTTTTTAACACGGCAGGAGTGGGAGAACCTTTGACTATTTTCACAACCTCGGCCCGATGAGGGCAATCTCTCGTAAAATGATCCTCTTCACAAATAAGACAAGGATATCGAGGTTTGCATTTTTCGTCATTGGTTTCCGACTTTTCCATTTTCTCCTTCGGAGCCTTGTCTGCTTTAGCCTTCTTCTTTCCTTTCTTCTTTCCACCGTTTTTTGATTTGGCCGTAGATGTCTCTACAACGTGAATATCGGCGGTAAGTTCAGGAGAAGACTCTCCTGTCGGGGAATCTGGCAAAGTGATAATAGGAGTAGTCGAAGCTTTGGAAGACTTCTTCTTGCTCTTTGTATTCACGATACCAATCATACCATCAGCGGCATGAGATCCCGAAGGAGCAGCAGCAATTTGATTCGACTTTGGAAGATCTAGAATCTTCTCGTGTAACGTACCCGACTGAGTGTAAACTAAGTCAAGGTATTGCGCCTGAGCAATGACTTGCTCCTCAGTAACTACTCCGGCCTTAGCTACATCTTCAGTAATCTTCGGTAATAATGATTTAACAAACCATTCAGCTAAGATTTGGTCCGGGATAAAAACTTTCACTAGCCTTCTTTGACGTCTCCACTCATGAATGTGATCAGAAATATACGTGGACGTTGATTGTTTCAGTGAAGTTAATAGCTCCGTGCCGTTATCGTATCTGACCGGCAACTGAAAGTGAGTTAAGAACGAGGTAGCTAACTGGCTAAAATTGTAAAAAGAGGCCCGTGGTAACTCAATGTACCACTTGGCCGCGAGACCAATGAGTGTACGCTGGAAAAGACGTAAGCAGATCGAATCATCCGAGATAGAATTTGAAGCACACCAGAGGTGGTAAGTCATCACGTGATTGGACGGATCCTCTCCAGACTTACCTTCGAACTTGGGTATATCACTGGGCAACTTATTTGGCATTGGCGGCCAGAACTGAAGATATTGAATTGGATCGTTCGTTAGGCGCGTCAAGTCTGGTAAATCTAAAGTTGCGATAAACGGTAACTGCCGGTTAGGATCTCTAAAACTCTGGGTCACAATACCAGCCCCAGGAGGAGGATATCCAGGATAACTAGGAACAGGAGTCGCATTTGGGATATTATATCCTCCTGGAAAACCAGGATTAACCGGACCGTACTGGGGTTGTTGAGGTTGTTGATAAGTGTACCCAGGATACGATTGATACTGGTAAACCGGTTGTTGGACAGCTTGCCCAGGTTGGTACTGTCCCTGGTACGGTTGGTGAACAAATTGAGGTTGAGTAGTGACAACCGTACTTATACCAGGCTGACCTGCAGGCATCTGGACTGTGGTTTGAATCGTAGATCCAGACAACGATAAAGATGTCTGAGGAGTGGTTACAGAGACAGTAGAAACCGGAGCCGTCGATACTCCAGAAGTAAGTATGGTAGATGTGGCGGTAGTTGCAGCAGCCGTTTGAGATGGAGTACTAGGTGCAATTGGCGGCTGAGTAACTACCGAAGTTACAGAAGTTTGAACATTTGACTGGACAGGTTGCGGTTGCTGGGGTGGACCAGAAACTACGGGTTGTCCAGCTTGAGGTACCAACTGTATACTTGGCTGCAACACCTGTTGACCCTGTGACGGATCCCACACTAACATTCCAGGGTATTGACCCGTAACAGGTTGAGGATACTGAGATCCATAGCCGGATTGAGGATAGGATTGATAATTGTAAGGTGTAGTTCCCACATTTTGACCATATGATTGACCTTGAGGTGGTTGATAACCTTGACCTGAGTATTGACCTTGAGGTTGATAACCTTGAGGTAAATACGGATACTGGGGTTGACCTTGACCTTGAGGTTGGTACCCTTGAGGTTGATACCCTTGGGGTTGATAGCCTTGAGGTTGATACCCTTGAGGTTGTCATCCTTGAGGTTGATATTGATACCGAGGTTGACCTTGGGGTACATATTGAGGCTGGGGTTGACCTTGAGGTAAGTATTGCACCATAGGCGCGTACTGACCTTGAGGTTGTTCCCCAGACACAAATGATGTACCTTGAGGTTGCCCCCCAGGCGTTAACTGAGGCTGCCCCCCAGGCGGTAATTGGCCACCTTGAGGTTGGGAAACGGGAACTGAACCTGACATCATGTAAATGTCTCCTACACCCAATGGTATATTACCATTGTTTCCAACTAATAACCCATGATCAACGGGTTGAGGAGATTCCCCCGCAAAAGTACCAGAAAGAGATTAATACCCGGTGGGAACAGAAGGACCGCCGTGTAAGAAAGATTCAGGATTTTGAGTAAACACGGATGACTGACTAGACATATTTACAGGAGTATGAATACCTCTAGGTGGAAAAGGAGTACGAGGTGTAGAAAAACCTAGCCCAAAATTGTCTAAATAATTGGTTAACGAAAGGTACCAAGTAGTACTTCTAGGAGGACTGTAAAAGATAGATTCACGCTCCCTTAGATCAATAGTAAGTTGATCTTCAAGGTTAGAGACGCCTATTTCTTCCTCTGGAGCAAGTTCTTCAATAGCAATCAAACCAGTAGGAAGATTTTCGGTGATAATTCTTTCTATTCTCGGTGAATCAGGAACACTAGAAGTCGGAGTAACAGGTTCAGATATTTCTGGTTCTTCGCCTGTATCACTAGCAGACGAAAAACTACCAACAAGCTCAGAAACTGTAACAGCTTCGGGATTATAACCTGTCTCTAAACTTTGGTAATCTGGATGGACTACCAAGGAAGATTCCCCTTCTTCAGGTGAACCTACTCTACTGCCACTAGGAGGAGTCACAAGGACCTTCAACCCTTCGTACTGACCCGGAACGTCTTCAGGAGATCCACCCCGCGATCTACGGAGTTTTCTTAACAAATCTGTTCCGCTAACAATTTCAGGTGACTTGCCCCGAAGTCTACGGGACTGTCTCGGTAATTCCGCCACAGCTAAAAACTTTTAACTACTACACACGAAAACAAAATAAAATTTCAAATCAAACCACCTAAAGCCTCTAAAGAACCAAACAAATTTGAATCACATGCCTAAAGAATCTAGGGCGTCAAACCAAGCACAAACAGTAGCCTTCCAAACCGAAAGCGCTAGTTGGTGATGAAGCCCAACATCGCTGGATTCAGTACAGAAGTGGCTGGTGGAACAGTTACCCCGACAACCTGCTTAATGAATAGACTGGACCAAGTTCCTCCACTTTAACCGTCTCGAGTGAAGTGAACCCCCCAGAAAATCCAAGTGAGTATAGCCGACGTCTACTCCAGGTACAGTGGGACCTTCCCTCCACCGTCACCTCGGTAGAATCCTAAAGATAATGGTTACTAAGGTTACCAATCGCAACAAATGCACCTGGGGGAACAGTCTAAACTCCGACAGCACGCAAGGGCAGAGTAGCAAGCTCAATCCCCTTGCCGGCTCCTTGACAATAATCCAAGGTTTACCGACAAGTGACCCCTGGCTCCTCGACAATGGTTAATCCGAGGTTTACCGTTTGTAATACGTGCGTGTCTGGCGTCGTTCCCAACGAGGGGGGAATGATCCCCTCACTGGTTCGGACACGAGCTCGTGCTTCTCCTTTAAGAGGAGCTTTCCCAGAGTACAAATGAGACAATTGGATTTATTCTATCACAAGATAAGCTACTTGTTTGGTTTTGTTGTCTTGGAGAGTTAATTACTCACCTACTCCAAGACACTAGCCTGATCTAAATTGGTGTTTCAGAGCCCTAGTAAATAAAAATTACTACGTCGATTTTACTTTAAGCGTTAATTTTATGGTTTTTCTTAAAGACAAAAGGTAGCGGAAGTGAAACCAATGGTGTGTAGACTCGACTCAAACCACTACAAAGATGCACCTAAGATGATTTACGCTACTTTTCCTTTTTCAATGAATTTCTTAACTAAGAGAGTTGAGAGAATGCAAATTTTAAAGAAAACCACTTCCTTAGAAAAGACAATCAAAGAAACAATTCTCTTTTTCTTTTCAAGCATACAAACATGACCACTCCTTACGTGCACGAAAAAACTCTTTTTCTTTCAAAACTTTTCAAAGCTACTTGAAACAAAACTTTTCAAAGGAGATGTTTTTGTATTTTCTCTTTTTAATAAAGCATATAAATCTATTGTAACGAAAATCAATCTTAAAAGCTATAAAAACTATGAAAACTTGACTCACAAGAAAATCAAAAAGGAAATTACTCTAAGCAAACCTAACAAGGCAAAAGCTCACAAAGATGATTCTAGGTTGTTTTACTTGACCAAAATCAGATCAAGGACCAGCTAATGCAGAATCAAAAGACTAGTCAAAACAAAATTCAAATCTTTTTATTCTTTTTGTAAAATGGAATTCAAGACTTAAACAGCAAGCACTTCGAAATTTGCCCAAAGAGACAACTCAATAGTAAGTTGCTCACACAGGTAGACTTTACGACAGATCTGACTTCTTAGAATGTTGACAAAACTAGAGAGATCTAAGGCTTCACAACTTCTACCGCCAAAGTCACTACAAGACCTACTCAAAAATCAAACCCTAGGGCTTAAACTTCCATGAAATCCACTAAAACACTCAATGCTATCGAAACAAGTTCAGGTGAAGATCTCTGACAAAGGACTAATGAATCTGGGCAGTAAAAACTAAGAAAAAACTAAATCTAAGAGCAAAAATGCAAAAAATGGAATTTTCTCAAATTTTAGCAGGGGACGCAGGCGACCCGTTAGCACACGTGCGGGCCCGCTCTGTGCACACAGCGACAGTGCATCTAGGGACGCACTGTGCAACACTCAGAGGGTGCGTCCTACTGAAAAACTCAAGAAAAACCAAAATGAATCTAATCCTAAGCTAACCCACCCACAGACAAAGTCACAGAGCCAAAACCAGAAAAATAAACCAATTTTCTCAGAGCAAAGTTCACACAAAGGAAAAGACTTTTCACTTTAATGGAATCCCCAGTGGAGTCGCCAATTTGTCAGGTGGAAAGAGTCGATTGTGTGGACACAACCAACCTCCCTAGGAGCCTAAGACTCTCTAGTGACAAACAAGACAAACTAGAACTATCCTTCTCTAAACATGCATTATAATATGAGAAATCAAGTGTTTTGTTCTTACCTTTGTCCAAATGCTGTTGTAGAAGTCCAAGCTTTGTTGATCTGGATGAGCTCCTCCTTTTCTCCAAAACCTGCAATCACCAACAGTCAAACAATTAAATAGCACCTGATTATAAGATAAAACAAAGCATATTCAACATATAGACCAAGGAGTACATGAAATAACTCATAAACAACAAGTTATTGAGAAGAATGGACCAATTTGCATTAAGGGTAATCAAAAGGAACCATTACAACCTGAGCCTTGGTGTTGTGCAAGCTCCTTCCAGGGTCCACAAGAGTCTTCCTTTACTTTGACAAAGCTCACCCACTTCCAAATAGAACAAGCAAAGATGGCAATCTCTCCTCACAAGCTTCTAAATGGGAGTCCTAATTCCTGCAGCATTTACCCTTAGAAATGTTTAGCTTTCAACCTTCTCTCCTTCTGGCCCAATGCCTGTACTTATAGTGCTCAAGAGGAAGTTAATCAGGTCCACCATCAATGGGATAATCCCCTCTTTGGATGGGATAGCTCCCCTATTGATGGGATAAGTTCCTCTTTGGTAGGAGTGCATGAACCATCTGGAGGCGCTCAATACACGTCGAACAACCTTCTAGAATGCTCTAGAAATAACCACAAGTGACTTTTTAAAGATGAAACTTGCGCATTTTAACCTTTTCAGGGGGACGCACCTGCACCTTTACATACAGAGCGTCCAAAGATGCAGTTTTTGTGAACATTGGGTGCGTCCCTGCAGGTAAGGTTGAGAGAACCTGCGTCCCCAGAGATAAATACATTTAGAAAGACTTTCTCTCTTTTTTGGAGTTTGACATGGAAAGCAGAGGCATAAGACTTGCCTAAGAGGGTAGCATGACTGTTGATAGAGTCATCCTAACTGTAAATGGTCATGGTGACATTTTTTTGTGTAACAATTCCTTTCAATGTTACAATACATATTTATACATGCCGAAGCATCCAATACCATGGACCGAAAACCATCGCGTCCAATACCATGGACCGAAAAACCATTGCGTCCAAAAAACATGTGCGAAAATCATGCACAAAACCATAGGTGGGTCCGCCCAACCTAACATATGGTCCAAAACCAAAATTTTCCGAGGCGCTGCCCCAGACCCCATAAAGTGGGGTTACGGGTGTCCTTAAAACCCCCTATTAACTATGTGGAAAGAATATAACACAACCCAACAATCTCCCACTTGTTGTTTTCTTTCCACAGGGGGCCACAGGAGAGCTTAGTCATTTTTTCAGCCCTGAGATTCCCATTGCTTCTCTACACCAAGAGAACTTCTCAAAGCTCACAGATTTTGTCAATGCATCTGTAGTATTCTTCAAAGTGTCCACCTTTACCAGCAACACCTTTCTATCTTCTATCATATCCCTCACAAAGTGATACTGAACATCAATGTGCTTTGTCTTTGAATGATAAGCAGGGTTCTTTGCCAAGAAAATTGCACTTTGGCTGTCACAGTCTATTCTTATAGCTCCCTGTACTAACCTCATACTTGAACACAATCCCTACAACCAAACTACTTCCTTGCTTACATGAGTGGCTGCCATGTATTCTGCCTCTGTAGTTGATAGTGCCACTACAGATTGTTTCTTACTCATCCAACTGACTGCACCTCCAAATAGGTTAAACACATACCCACTTGTAGATTTTCTCTGATCCAGATCTCCAGCCCAGTCTGCATCAACAAAGCCATGAATATCCAACACTCTGTCCAATCCTGGTCTTCCTTGGTAGCACAAACCATAATCACTAGTGCCACGCAAATACCTGAAAACCCGCTTCACTGTTGTCTAGTGCTCCTTCCCAGGTTTTGACATAAACCTGCTCAATACTCCCACTGCATGTGCAATGTCTGGTCTAGTACAGACCATTGCATACATCAGGCTACCCACTACACTTTCATATGGAACACGAGACATGTCCTCTTCCTCTTCTTGTGTCTTGGGACATTGTTCAGCAGATAACCTCACACCTACAGGAATAGGAACCTTCACTGGTTTACTATCCTGCATATCAAACCTCTACAGTATTGTCTCGACATACTTCCTCTGGTTTAACCAGAGCTTCCTCTTTGACCGATCTCTTTTAATTTCCATGCCCAAAATATAGTTTGCAGCACCAAGATCTTTCATGTCGAATTTGGAGGACAATTGGGTCTTCAAATCTTGGATAATTTCTTTGTCATTTCCAACCAGAAACATATCATCCACATACAAGACCAGATAAATAACACGGTCACCAATTAATTTAAAATAAACACAATGATCTGCTTTGCTTCTGGTGAAGCCAAGTCCCCGTATAAATGTATCAAATTTCTAATACCACATCCTTGGTGACTGTTTTAACCCATACAGAGACTTCTTTAACTTGCATACCAGTTCTTTCTTACCCTTCACCGCAAAGCCTTCAGGTTGCTTCATGTAGATTTCCTCCTCCAAATCCCCGTGAAGAAATGCTGTCTTCACATCCATCTATTCTACCTCAAAATCAAAAGCAGCAGCAACAGATAAAAGTAATCTAATAGAAGTTACCTTGGCGACAGGAGAAAAAATATCACCAAAATCAATTCCCGGCACCTGGGAATAACCTTTTGCTACCAACCGAGCTTTGTATTTCTCCACCTTTCCTTCTGCATTTGTCTTCTTCTTGAACACCCATTTGCTGCCAATGGGTTTCCTTCCAGCCGGCAACTCCACCAGATCCCAAGCCTCATTTTTATGCAAAGATGCCATTTCATCAACCATGGCCTCTTTCCAGAGTTTTCCATCCTCTGAATCCACTACTTCCTTCACAGTTCTGGGATCATTATCAGTAGCAGACAAAGAAAAATTTGAACTGAAAGCAGATGGACTATACCTTTCTGGCTGCCTTCTTTCTCGAACTGATCTTCTCACAGCCGGAGTTTGTGGCTCTTCATCTTCTGATTCCTCCTCTACTGCAGAGTCTGATTCTTCCTCCTTTGGCTCAAACTCTATCTTCTCAGGTTCCTTTGGTTGGACTTCATGTTGAATAACATCTTTTACCTCTCTGAACAACACATCTCGGCTATACACAACCTTCCATGTGACTGGGTTCCAAAGCTTATAACCCTTTAAACCATCCTTATACCCAATGAAGATGCACTTTTCAGATTTACTGTCCAACTTGGTTCGTTTCTCCTTTGGAACATGTACATATGCATCACATCCAAATACCCTTAGATGTGAAAGAGAGGCTTTCTTACCAGTCCATACTTCTTGTGGAGTCTTATCCTCCAACGCTGATGAAGGTGATCTATTGATCAAGTAACATGCAGTATCCATCGCCTCTACCCAGAATTACTGTCCTAACCCGACACTACTGAGCATGCTTCTTGCCCTTTCCATCAACGTCTTGTTCATTCTTTCTGCGACTCCATTTTGTTGAGGTGTATATGGAGTAGTCTTCTGTCATGCTATACCACACTTCTTACAAAATTCTTCAAATTCCTTGCTGCAAAATTCTCCACCATTATCTGTCCTCAACACCTTTATCTTCTTTTCTGTCTGATTTTCCACCAGAGCCTTAAATTCTTTAAACCTGTCAAAGACTTCAGATTTATTCTTAAGAAAATATATCCATGTATTCCTTGAGATGTCATCTATGAATGATACATAGTACACAGACTTACCCAGTGATGGAACCTTCACAGGTCCAAACACATCACTGTGCACAAGCTCTAATATCTGTTTCGTCCTCTTACCACTAGAGGGGAAACTCACCCGATTCTGCTTCCCATATACACAATTTTCACAGAAATCAAAATCCAGAGAGTTATTATTCATACCTTCTACCATACCTTTACCATGAAGTATTCGAAGGCCCTTCTCTCCAATATGTCCAAGCCTTTGATGCCACAACATGGTCTTCTCTCCAGGGACCACTAGATTCTCTACTCCATTTTCAGGAACCATAGAACTATTGCACCCATCAACAACAGTGCTACCTTGCAGCTTGTACAGAGTTCCAATCCGAACTCCCCGCATTAATATCAATGCTCCTCGAACCATCTTGCAGGTATCTTTCTCGAACACTGTCTTTACACCTGCATCATCCAACTTGCTTACAGAAATCAGATTTCTGGCCAATGCAGGAATATGTAGAACACCCGGAAGTGTTCTAATCCTTCCACCTTGCAACTTCAACTTTACTTTTCCCCGACCAATGATTCTAGCCTTCCTATCATCTCCTAAGAAGACATCACCACCATCGTATTTCTCATACTCGCAGAACCACTCTCTATGGGGAGTGAAGTGAAAGGATGCACCTGAGTCAATCAACCATGCCTCATGATCTACATGTGTACTTGAAGAAGCCAAGTACACATCCCCACCTTCATCTGAGGTGGTTTTCGCCTCTGCAGAAGGAGCATCATCAGATCCCTTTCCTTTATCAGGAGCTTTAGATTTACAATCCCTTCTGAAGTGCCCTTCCTTTCCGCATTTCTAGCACACCACCTTTGTAGGTTTTCCTGGAGATTTAGATCTCCCTCTAGATTTAGATCTCCCACTCGATGACTTATTTTTGTTTCTGTTCTGGGACCGTCCTCGTACAGACAAGGCATCACCATTCTGGTTGTCCATATTTTTCCGTCTCATCTCCTCCGTCAGCAAGGCTGAGACTATTTCATCAAACTGCAAAGCAGTTGCATTGCTACCTATTGCAATAACCAGACTATCCCACGAATCTGGTAGAGAACACAACAGACTGATGCACTTATCTTCATCTGAAATTTTAATATCAACAGATAATAAATTACTTACCACAGTATTAAACGCATTCAAATGCTCTGTCACCAAGTCTCCATCTTTCATCCTCAGGTTATACAGCTTTTTCCGCAGGAATAGTTTATTCACCAGAGACTTAGATTGTTACAAAGTCCCTAACTTGACCCACAAAGGCTTTGCCGTAGCTTCCCCTGATAGAGTCAGCAATACTGAATCCGAGACACACAATCGTATTGTGCTCTTTGCCTTCCGATCCAACTTCTTCCATTCTTCATCGGTCACTCCCGATGGTTTAGTACCCGGATCTACTGCGATCCACTGATCTTTATCCACCAATAGATCCTCCATCTTGAGTTTCCACAACTCAAAATTCTGACCATTGAACTTCTCAATCTCTATCTTTCCACTGCTCGCCATCTTCTTTCACCACCAGAATCGATCTCGCAGATTGCCCACTGAACAGGGTCTACCACAGGCCCGAGCGAAACCCCTCAGCAACAAAGGCGTCCCCTTGAAGCCAAAACAGCTCCGATACCAAATGTAGGTTTTAACCCTGTACAGAAATTACCTGCATACAAATTCTTAAACAAAGAAAATAAAAAATGCGAGAGCATAACCCATAAAACACATATGCACAGAGATTTTTCCCTGGATCCCAAAACTGGGACTACCAGCTTGATTTTTCATTATATTCCTTTCAATGTTACAATACATATTTATACATGCCGAAGCATCCAATACCATGGACCGAAAACCATCGCATCCAAAAAACATGTGCGAAAATCATGCACAAAACCATAGGTGGGTCCACCCAACCTAACATATGGTCCAAAACCAAAATTTTATGGGGCGCTGCCCCGGACCCCATAAAGTGGGGTTATGGGTGTCCTTCAAACCCCCTATTAACTACGTGGAAAGAATATAACACAACCCAACAAGTATAACAACATAACATATTTATAAATAATTGTGGAGCTTATCAATCCAAAGTTGAATATAGCTACTTAGAATATGATTTAGACATAGCTAGTTGGGAGGTTCAACAAGCAAAGCATAAGAGTAGGAAGTGAGTTTAGGATTAGGATTTGATCTACAATTATGACTAGGATCATCTTTGAGATCATGATTAAGAACATTTTTTTTAAATAAAAGTTTCAATCTATACCTCCTATTGAAATTTCAAAATAAATTTCTACCTTATTAATAATATTTGTGTAATAAATTACAACCATCAAATCATTTTTCAATCGCATTTGTAATATCCATTTTCAACATTTTTTTAATCTAAAATTGTCCTTTTTATAAACAATTTTGACCTATATTTTGATGGTTGTTTTTCCATATATTATATTTGTTTTTTTATACTAAATACTTTTCAACCTTATTATCGACCTAATTTTTGACCCCTATTTAAAATATAGGTTTATAATAAAGTCACATAATAGGTTGAAAAAACCTTTTCATAAGTAATTTCAAGGTGCATTTGAGGCATTAAAAAAAAGGCTGATGGTTGTAGTGCTTGCTACATTCTCTTCAACTACTAATTAACCATAAATATGAAGATCATCAAAATCAACACCATGAAAGGGGAATTGGTTGTCCTTGGTGAAGAGATAGAGAGGGTGTAGATGAGCATAGAGGTTGGGCAACTAAGGAAGCTTTCACCCATTGGTTATAATTGTTCATTGGTTGTTTGAGAGGCACATTTTAATCTTCCAAGTTATTCCTAGAAAACATTCAACAAATTGGACTCTTTTTGTCTACACTAAAGAGCACTCTGATAATCTTTCTGATGGATAAATAGAACTATGAAGAAGCCCTTAGAACAAAGGAGAACCCTATAGGATTTTGTACATTTAGAGTGGATCCATTGATAAAGATCCATTGTACAAGGCCACAACCCATTGAAGCAACAAATCTGATTGTTCTCTGCAAGTAGCTCATGAAAATCTTCTAGATCTAAATGGGAAATTTCAACAGAGGGAATATCCTCATATTTTTCCACTATAAATGGACTAGGAACAACCTAGGAAGGGGTTGTTTTGCTTAAAGGTTGAGAATGAGTTCAAGGAGGAACAACACCTTGGGGAGCCTGATTACGAACTGTGTCTTTATATGAGAAAGCTTGGGAGGAGAAGGGATTCCCCAAGGCACCCTCTCGCAAGTGAAGAGTCAAGAGCACAATAACATCCTTGCAAATATTATAATCAAAGATGGGAAGATGATCTTCTAATTGCTTACCTTCAAAAAGGAGGCGTTGAATCCCGCATGGAATCCTTGATTTGAGCTCCAATGAGAGTTTGAAGTCCCTTATTAGATCCGTAGATCTCACTTAAAAAATTAGAGAGTGTCTAGACAACATTTTGACTGAGATCTGGAAGGGGCTCTCACAAATTGCCTCTCTAAGTTCGTGGGTAGCTCTAGAGATCTTGAAACTGCATATCGAGTTTCCTAAAGTCAATCTTAGAAACTAATACGAGGAATTGGGTGGTTTGAGACCTATTTGTTATTTCCCTGCAAGAACTTCCTCCATATTCTCTATACTATATGATTTAGAAAGCTTAGAGGTTTTCCCCGACATCCCCTTGAATCGCCAAGATTCAACATCTCCTGTCCAAGCCGATAGAGGAAATAAGGGAGGAAAGGTCGCGAAAGGGAGAAAATCTAAAGGAGGGTTTCTATTACACTAGAGGCCACCAAATTTGTAAGGAAAACCACCATTGGGAGGCGCATCTCTAAGAAGAGGGTTGTCGGCTTTGCAATGGAAGGAAGCCCGCTACCATAAAATAGAGGCTACAAGGGTTCGGTCCTGGTAAAATTCAATTCCAACCCAACGATTAATATAATGAAAGTTTAATATACTCTTTATTTTTTATTCTTAAATTAAAATATTAATATTTTGTCAAATCATTTTGAAAATAGGGTGTTTCAACCAAATTTGAAATTGAAACATCCTAACAAAGTATCAAAATTACTCACCAAAATTTGACATGGAGACATTTTAAGGAAGTATCCATGCTAATATTAAAAATTCAACCCTATCAATAAGAAATGACTAGGAAATTTAGTCATAGATTAATTATCAACATGACTTAGAAGGTAAATTTTTGTGTGCATTACCGGGGAAGGAATTCAATACGCAAGAGTCATAGTCAACCAGAAATCCTAAACATTAAACTTCAACATGTACACACTCGCACCTCTCCCAGATCAGGGAATTTCTCTTCTGGCATTTCCATTTTCTAGATTCTCACAAGATCTTCACTGGCACATTCTTTAATCCATTTCATACCTACGGGCTTCTGGATCTGCACCTTCTCCCAGAGAATGAACTGCAACATTGTTATTATCAATTTGTGCAGAATTGGTCTGATGTTGCTTTTGGTCAAATACAACCAATTTATCATGAGACAGTTGTCATTTCTGACAATTGATAGCATAAGATGATATTGATATAGGTTGTTGCATTATTTTCCTTTGACTTCTATCACCTCCATATGGCCTATCCTTGGATAATTTCCCATCCCTTGAAATTCATTTGAAATATTTGGACACTCTCCACTCAGAATCTCATCTTGGGGATTGACTCTTCCATTTGCAAACCATTCTGTAATGTCTAGAAACTTTTCGTCCTACAGCTCCATGTCTGATATCGTACGTAAACTCTGGAATACACTCTGCATAGTGGTAGATATGGAATTCAACATCAAATGTTTCTCTCTAATTTCTTTGCAATCAATAGGTAGAAAGAACTCCAAGATGTATTCATTGGTCCCAGAGTAGATACTCCTTAAGCGAATGGCAACAATGGTGCTTAAGCCTAACATGAATGAATAGTGCACCAATGGATACTACGTCTTACTCAAAGTTAATACTTCAACTGAAAAATATGTTTGATTGGACGCATATGCCCTTCTAGGAACACCTAGCTGAGGGGTTTTGAATGTAGTTAAATCTCAGGTTAGAAGTCTGTAGGGACCGGTGCAGAGAGTTCTATCCGAGATAGTGGAGCCCTACAAACAGATCAGGTTAAATTCCCAACAACTTTCACACCTCCATGAGACTGTTGAGATTTTGCAGACCACTATTAGGGTTATAAGATAGGTGAGAAAGTTGAGAGAATTGATGGATTCTAAAGGTGCTAGCAACAAGTTGGACCTCATGAAAGTTGCTCAAATGTATAATGAAATCGAAACCCTGAGAAAGGAAGGGGATCTGCTGGGCATCGAGGTTGTCGATGAGGAGATCCCCTAGTTAATGGAAGCGGGGAACTGATTGCAATTGGAGGCGATGAAGGTTTCTGAGAGTGTAATGGAGGCTTTGAACTAGGTTGATGTATGAAGTACCTTGCAACTGTATTACAACATGGGGGAATTGAGGTTGGCTGTGGACACCATGATTACTAAATACAGGTCCTAAGTTGTGGAGCTTGTGAGTTAGGGATTGGGCATGAAGGCCATATGGGTTAGTTTTGGTTCGGGCTTTGGCTTGCATAGGATTCATAGGAGTGGAACACAGCGTATCAGAGTAGTCTAAACTTTAAATGCAAAGGAGGGGCTATGGCAGAGGATGGGATCTTGTATGGACCAGTTTCATTTGACTGTCGTTACAGTGTGGCATTTGCAAAGGGTGCCATCGAGGAAGAGGGATCCTTTCATGTATTCTTTGTTTCTTGAAGAAGTAATGCATGTAATGCAGGTATGTACTTGTATGTAAATTCTACCATCAGTTTCTTGATCTTAAATTTACAATTTTTATAACTAACACTTGTTTTGGTGAATAAAATTATACATATTTTTTATTAATTTGCATGGGATGTTACAGGGATTTTAATACAAAATATTACTTGAGCCATATAAAATCACTACAAATTATCCTTTGGATTCTCAATCTTTTAATGAATCTACTTAATACCATTCTTGGTTATGTCTCTTATTCAAAACTTTCATAACAAAGCCCTTCATATGATCAGCCCTATAATTTATAATTTATTTGTTTGACACACATAAAAAAACATTCTCCCAATGTTCACCACAGAAACTATGATCTTTATTTCCAACATCTGATAAAATGAGATCAATTCTCTACTTCTACATGCTACCTAGTTGTTTTCTAGCAGACTGTAAATGATACATTGATATCAATACCAGAAGGCCAAAAAAAAGAATAGGACTAAGCATTCTGCTTTTCTACTTGGAGATGTTTTCCACCTGATATTTCTGGCTTACAAACCATGAAAATCGTTCATACTCCTTTCCTATGCCTTTCAGTCACTTGATGTCCAACTTGAAGAGAAGGTAATATATCATGTTCATCTACAACTATATGTTCCTATGCTTGTGTTGGATGTGATTGCTGGTTCCTCCTCTTGCCCAGGTTTTATGAGTCAGAATTTTTGTTCACATTGATCAATTGGATGAGCTTACTATTTGGCTTGCACATCTGGATCATGGTAGAGTTCATATTTCCATCTATATTGTTACAGATCCATTTTGGCACATCACTCCCATCATCCAGATTAGTACTATTAGGGCTCATCAAAAACTAATTCAGTTGCTACATGCCCTAGACAAGTCAACACTTTGAATGCCTCCTTTGCTAACATTTTCATGGCTTGGAGACATTTTGAAATGACTCCTAGAAGGACCAGCATAGGTAGGCCCATGCAAGGGTGCTCTCCAAAGCACTTAAGCCCACTTTGACCTGTGTTGGGTGAGATTGAGCGAATTCAACATAGGGTTATGGGAATATTATTATCTTTTGGAGCTTTCTAGAAGATTCCCACACTTATCATCTCCTATGAGCTCAAAAATGGATGAGGAATGAGTTAAGTTACCCTCTATACTCTCGTCCCTTCCTCCATGGAAACTAACTCTAAGTTTGGAAGGCCATTCAATACCCTCATTTATGACCAAATCTCCTCCATTTGCCTATAATTTGAGCACTCATCTAAGTGATCAAGGGCTAGAATTTGAGAATTCGTAAGGAGATACTGTTGGAGTGAGAATTGAGATTGTAAGTGAGTAGTGTTATGCTACCAGAGTGATGTGCTATTGATTTGAGGTTGGTTGGAACCCAAGTTGGAAGAGTGACAATGGATCAGACTTCATGGTTGTCATTCTTCCTTCTACTCAATAAAGCAGTTTATACCTTTTTCCATATGCTTATCTTGATATATGATGTTTATATGTGTGAATGTATTTGATTCCATTTACTTGTATTCGATAGATCTCTTGCTTTGATTGGTTCTCTATATTTTGTTTATGCTTGCAAGTACTTTTTGAGCGAGCTAAGTTCGAGAAGGAGCAACGAGAGTCAAACAAAGGAGACAAAAGGAAAGCGAAAGAACAAGTAGGTCCTTTGATTCCTTTGTCTTATTTATAGTCTATAAAAAAAGGATAAGCACATTAAATCTGTTGTTCTATATATAGCTACCTACCTAGGGAATTAGTATTTATCCATAGATACCAAAGTCCTCATAACAAATTGGCGACTCCACTGGGGAACGATCATTGTTACGGGTAGTTTACCTTCGTCCTAGTACACTCTAGTAGTCATTACTTGCTTCCATTAATCTTATTTCAACCCTTTTCAAGTTTTTTAGTCAAAATTTGCACTAGAATACCTACTTTAGGAATGTGCTAGAATCAGTGCACCCTTGGCCAAGGTACAGTGCACTAATCAGTGCATTGTCTCCCATTCAAACATGTGCTGATCAATGCACTATCTCCCATTCAGACCTGCGTTGATCAGTGCACCCTTGGCTTAGAGACAGTGCATTTTAGCGCACTGTCTCCCATTCAGACCTGTGCTGATCCTCCTTAGGAAAAAAATCCCTCCCTTGAGTCGATTTTTTGCCAAATTTCCTTCTGTTTCTGCTTGCTGAAGGATCAATGATGCTTGTGTCTCTGAAATCAATTTGTATTTCCTTTGCTAGCACTACTTTGTCCTTGATTTTTTAGTGTTTCTTAAATTATTTCTTTATCACTATCAATTCATTGTCAAAGTTAGTCCATAGTCGATTAATCTTTGTTCAAAATAAAGTGTCGTAAAAGTCTTCATTTTTTGAGAAACGGAACTGTCGTAAAGTCTTCGTTCTTGCAAAAAGATTGATTGATTATATGTGCATTAGCTTCCTTTTTTTCATTTCAACATTAAGGGAATTGAAAAGAAAAACTTGCATTGTGCATGTTGTAGTTTGTGAATGCTCGATAGGAATAGTTAGGGAAATTGCATTAGATGTGCTGTTTGCTCTTTGTCAAAGATCTGATTGCTCTATCCCTTTCTAGCTAAGATTTTCATTGTTCAGTTTGAATGAAAATAATGTTTATCATAATAGTTTCATTCTAAGAATTGCAAACTTACATCATGTGGTGAACCTTGAATGGAAAATTGTTAAGAAGATCAACTTAAAATTCATATGAATTAACCTAATGGAGCATTGTCACATAACGCAAAACATTTAGAGGTTTTTGGCTAGAGATGTGTTCTGGCATCGTAAAACATAACAGCTGTCACTAAATTGTCTGCAATACATCCCGAGTGTGATACCCCATTCCACATATGTGAGTATACCATAGCTCGTCCAGGTACCTTCAGGTATATAAGGTGGTGTTACAGTACCTAAAGTATATGGGAATGCTCTCACTGTGCGGTTTCACATTAGACAATGCTAATGCAGATTGGGCCTCCATATACTTTCAGGTATATATGGGAGGACAAAAATAGGTTTTTATCCATCCTTAGGTGACTGAGTCAGCCGCCTTGTACACTATGATACACCGAACACATCATTCGGGGAGATTTATTGCTCGTATTTCTCGATTTTCTTGGAGGTATTCTACAGTTCAGAGTTGCTTGGTAATCATTTTTCCTAGATCATCCATCTTTTGTTTTGTTATGTTATTTTAATTAAAATAAAATTAATTGACTATGGATAACATCCTCCACGTCGTTCCTTAGTTGATCTTAGGTTGAGACATATGGCAACAACTCTGGAGTCCACCGATCAAGGAGTTCCTTTTGATGGGAACCCTAGTCCTTTCCTCCTTTTAGAAATATTGGTGCTACTTATATGGCTACATTGTCCCTTCCAAGACTTACCATTGGCTTTCTAGTATGGGTTTTCTCAACCTCCTTGGCCCGACAATTGAATATTCCTACAACTGGACAAAATCAACCTCCAGTTGATCCTAAAGTTGACCCTTTGCCTTCTTCCTTGGTTGTTTCTTCCTCTCCTTCTTCCTCTTCACCTAGTGAAAGTATTGACACTTGTAACTAGGTGGCTAAGAAGAAGAAGAAAGGGAAGAAGAAGAAAAAGAAGAAAATTTAGTAAGGGAAACCAAGCAACCATTGCTTTGAATGTAACTTCTGATGAGAAACCATCCGATAAGCCTCACCAACTTAGATATCCATGCAAACATTGTACGAGAGACCATCTTCTTTTAAATTTCTCTGGTATTCCTCAGATCTTAGAATAATGGTCTTCTCATTCACATCATCATGTTTCATCAACTTCTAGAGATAATGCTAGTGACACACCATCAACTAGTGGTAGTAAAGTTCATGGAAAGAAGGGTAATGTTAAGTTTCCCTATAGGTTATGTGAAGGGAATCACCCCATTCACCTTTGTCCCTATATGGATGAAGCCAAAAAAGTGTTGGATAACCATCCTTCTTCAACACAGCAACTTCCACCTCATTATAGTAGACTATCCCTTAATCCTTCACTAGTTGATAAAGTGATTGACCCAAATCAATTGTTTGTCAAACCCACTCTCTATAAATGTGAATCCCATGAGTCTATACCTGACCAATCACACGTCAAGGAAACAGTTGACCTGATTTCACCTTCAATTAATCATATCTTTCCCAAAGAGAGTGAATATGATACCACTCAGGTTCTTTTTGTTTCTTTAGATTCCAATGAGCTTGGGGGAAATCCTCTTATTCCATTAATACAGGAGGAAAATCCTCCTGTTCTCATAACTCAAGGGGGAAATTCTCACGTTCTTATGGTGCCCCCTCCAGATAGTCTACTCACTTCCTTTGATTGGAATCAATTGACAAGATGGCATCTTCCTTCTTATGTGCATTTCCAGATCATAGTACAGGTTTGTAATATGATTGTACCTGGGACTATTATAGATGAAGGTGCATCTGTGAGTATCCTTTCCTCCACTGCTTGGCAAGCACTTGGTTCGCTGCAACTTATACCTGTTACCCAATATTTGTTGGATTTTAACATAGAACCGACCAACCATTAGGGATCATTCCTCAGTTGCCTATTACTTTGGGAGGAAAAATCATCTATTTGAATGTGATGATAGTTCTAGGCCCTTTATATTACAATTTACTTCTTGGGCATGACTATGTTTATGACATGGAAGCTATCGTTTCAAAACTCTTTCAAGTGATTTGTTTCCTGCATGAAGGCAAAATTGTCACCGTCGACCAACTTTCATTTCCTAGTCCCAGTCAACCATCTTCCCTAAATGGTCCTTTTGTACCAATGGTATCATCCCCGACAAGGGTTAATTATGTGGCAACCCGTTCCATGCCTACATCAACTAATGATCAATTCGATGATGTTGTACATTATGTACTAGGGGCATTGGAACCAGATCTCTCTAATGATCCCTTCCACAGAATTGTTCTCCCATTTGATGAGAACCTCTTGGAAACCATGACCTCTTATGGGTCGTGAACAAAGGAATATGAGCATAGTTCCTTGTATTGTGTCAATCTCATTAAAAACTGAAACAAGGAATATGAGAATAGTTCTTTTACTGTGTCAACCTCATTAAAAAATGGAACAAGTCTTTGAGCGTAGTTCCTTGTCTTGTGTCAAGCTTGTTAAAAGATGAAACTAGGAATCTGAGTAGAGGTCCTTCTCTTGTGTCAAGCTCATTAAAAAATGAAACAAGGTCTGCTGGAGCAAAGTTCCAATGAAAGTCTTTGATTAGATCTCGTAAAATCCCAGTCGAGCCTTTCACTTGGTCTCATATATGAACCTTCATTCCATCCACCTGATAGCCACTTGTAGTCTACATAGGTGAACGTAATGAAGCTTGGGGGGCATGCACCTAGAATCGAGTCATCATGCTGGGGGCATGTAAACTAAATCCAAGCATATTTTTTCATTTCAAGCTTACACAAAAATGAAACTAAATCCAAGCATAGTTTTTTTGTTTCAAGCTTGTGTAAAAATGAAGCTGAATCCAAGCATAGTTTTTCATTTTAAGCTAGTGTAAACATGAAATTGAATCCAAGCATAGTTCTCCATGGTTCAAGCTCGTGTAAAAATTAACCCATCTCCATTTTAACCCTCATGATTTCCATTCTATCAGCCTCTTCCATCAGATGCGCCTTTGTTTTTCTCCTTCTATTGTCACCATCTACTTGGCCGATCATACGGTTTCACTTGCTTGTTTTACCCTTTTTAAGGAACAGTTGCTGTTGAGCTATGGAAAAGGTATGAATTTGCCATTTATTTCATCATCCTTTCCTTTAATTATATCCCCTTTATGTTCTAAAGATATTCATATATCAAAGGAGTTTAGTAAAAACTAGGGAACTAGTTATTATTGCAATTTAGCTAATTATTGTCTTTTCCTATGTAGGAAAAAGACAAAGTGGAGTAACTGTTGTTCCTTCACTAGGAAGCAGCATACAAGAAACAAGCCAAGGATGGAGTCCGCAGTTATGGATATGGATAGAGAAGATCACAACATCAGCGCAAAGGACAAAGAGCTAACTGAAGATGGAAGATTGAGCAGATCTCTTAGGATCTCTTGATCTTGAGGGATCACTATTACTATTCTATCCGTTGTTACTATTTTATCCATCTAACCATTATAAAAGGGACAACGATTGTGAAGAACAGGAGATTATTTAGAAATTACTTTTGTATTTTTACTTTGATCATCGACTCTCGTTGTTGAAACAGAGTACGAACTGGCTGTAACCATTTTGCATATGATTAATATATAATATAGTTGTTGTTCCTTCTTTCATACTAAAGTAATCTGGCGGTGTTCACTAGCGGCTAAGGGCCCGGCCCTGGTGGATTCACTTGCTATTCTTGTATCATTCCTTTATGATTTCTGTTGTGTGATGGTTTGGTTTCATTTCTATCTATTGTAATCGCATCGCTTTACTATTTCGTATTTCCAAACTTAATGAATTGATCTGTTTTATATGCTGTAATTGAATTGCATTGCTGTTCATTTCCCTCATAACAAGATCACTGCTTTTTGCAAGTATATTGTTGTGTTGTTCATTTTACTTATAGATCTTCACTGTTCATTTTAGTAACTTAGCTTTGTTGTTCATTGCAGTTACATAAGTTTTGTTGTTCATTTCTATTATATAGCGTTGTTGCTCATTTACTTTTTGCAATCATCTGGTTTTTCCTTTTAGCATTATTACAGTTAACATAATTATCTCATTTCGATCAGTTGTAGTAGCATTATTGATTTAATTCATTTCCATTTCCAATTGGTTATTTAGCATGGTGTGTGTGATATCAACAACTGTAAAGAAAATTGGCTATTACTGTCAAAGCTCTCAGATTGAGGATCTTATTTATGCTTGATTTAGTTTACATCAGTTAAACAAGGAATGAGTTATTGCTACTATATCCTTGACTGATAATTGTTGTTACTTTGTCGAATAAATGATTTAGCTTCAAAGCATTGAGTTTCCTTTAATTGCGAGTGATTTTTATTTAAAGCATCTGTTTACTCTTGTATTTGAAAGCACTGTACTGCAATTTAGAAAAATTACTCTTGAGTAAATAGCCGCGTCAAACTATGTACACTCTTGGAATAGAAAATCTTTCCCATATTTATAACTAATCTGAAGATAATTAGGAGTTAAAAAGACACCTTTTATACCTCAACATTTTAGCGTTGTTGCCAGGGAGAGTGTAGCGATTTCTAAAGAGTAGTGTGCATGTGATGGGTGCCTGTTAGGAAAGAGTTGGGTATTAAAAATGAAAGGTAAGAACCTGCGTATGGAGCATGTAAAAGCCCTGCTCCCCCACCCGCTTTCCAGCAGGATTGTTAAAGAACTTAGGGTAGAAATAAATATTTGAGTTGTGTGTATGACTAAGAAGAAAAAACTTGAAAATAATCCAAAACCACTACCCAAACCCGACAAAGCTAAGGGACTGGTGACCCTTGGTCAATCAACCTTCATAGACGATATCATTAAGAAAGTCGAATCTTAGCCATCAGTAGGCCCTAGAAAAGTTTCTTCTAGACAACCTACTGGCTCCCTTCAGGCCACAGACTCACCATTTGTAACCTTTGCTAAGGTGCACAGCAAAACAGAAGAAACTGAGCAAGATTTTCAAGAAATTGAGAATTCGCGCCTAATTTATTTACAAGAATTGAATTCTAGTAATCTCCGTGAAGGAGGAGGAGAAACAGGGGAAACAGAAGAGCCAAGATCCCCTCTCTAAATAATTCAAACACTTAGTAGCACAAATATGGGGAGTGTTGTTAAGTTTATCCAGAACGAAGTAGAAGAACCTGAGGAGCCAAGATCCCCCAGGTAGTAGTTCAGCAAGGAACACTCATTATGCTAGACCAGGGAAGTGTTGTTAAGCTCATTCCTATTCCTTCTATTCATCCTATGAATAACTCTATGGAAATCCCAGAAGGGTATTAGCACATATTTGATCAAATGGCCCAGAACCAAAAAACACCTCAAACCTTGACACTGCAGTATCCCATCATGGACACCGTAGTTAATGCACCTATGAAGGCCATTCCTCTCTAGAATATTCCTACATTTCATGGCCTAACATCATAGGATACAAATGCATTTTGTTTGAGTTTGATGTATTATACCATGGGTATATCTATACTACTGATCCCCAAAAGCTAAAATTATTTCCCTCCACATTAAAAGGAGCAGCTTTACGAAGGTTTATGGGGTTAGGTGAGGGCATTATAAACGACTGGGATTAGATGAAAGTTGATTTTCTAAAGAAATCTCAAGACTATTGCAGATCCAGAGAATTAAAGGATGAGATATTTCAAATGACAGCAAGACATAGTGAAACACTGGAGGAATATGTAGAACACTTTCAATACAATCTCCAGAGATCTCCTTATGCATCTTTACCCTTACCTGACAACGTGTTAAAAACTACAGTAATTAAAAGGGTGAAAGAACAATGGATTGAAAATTTGACATATATCAGGAAAATTTTGCTGACATCATTGATTTGTGTATCGGGAGTTCAAGAGGCAGCACAAGACTGAAGCCAGCAAAATGTGACATGATCACAAGGGATAACAAGATCTCAAGTGGAGGTATAACCTGCGTAGAAATCGGCAATCTACTAGAAGATTTCAAAATTGATATTCTAGGGACTCTGACAACGCAGATGGACATTATGCAAGATAAACAAAAGCAAGCAGAAGCGAAACAAAATTTGGTGATATTCTACCCTAGATGTAGAAAGAAACATAGCCACAAAGATGCCCGATGGATATGGTTAAAATTTGCGCTATTTGTACGAAAGATCACGCCACAGAAAGCTTCCCATCACTCCCAAGATTGAAAATAGTCTACAAAGAAGCAGAAGAAGAAACACAACTAGTTTACCTACAAAATCAGTGCCGCCAGTGGTAGTCACGACAAACAGGTATGCGCATTGATCCATCCTCTTATTTTTAGCCTCCTCAGTATAATGCTCAGCAGTATAATGGAATGTGGCAGAATCAGCCACCTTTCTCCAGCTGGTCACAATAGCCATTCCCCATATCACCATGGCCAAATCAAACCAATTGGCCGAACTTTCCTTACTGTCCACCATTTTGGAAAAATAATGCATATTCAACACAATGGTCACCCTCCACCTCGCAGAGTCAAAACTGGCAGTCGAACTAGCAAAGACCTATAAATTAGCCAGCTGGAATGATCCCTCTCCCTCAACCCACACTACCAACACCTTATACATTGCAACAAAACCCCCAAACCAACTTAAGACCACAGCTCCCAGCCCAACCCAACCCGAACCCCAACAATAGACCAGTTCAATTTGTGCAAATAATTGAAGGACCAGAACAAGAAACCGAGTTAAGGGAGTGTAATGACCTTCAATTAAGATCTGGGCATATAATGGAATCATAGGGATATAAAAATGTTCAAACTAAAAATTCGTTACCTATAGAACAAACACTACAAGAAGAGAATCTGCTTAGACAGACAAATCATGAACAAACAACCACCTCTTCTCCACCATTCCCAGAATCATTGATCATACCTCAACCAATAGAACATCCTGATTTTGATCTTCTGGGAGAACTAAAAAATTTGTGTATAAAAATTCCACTCCTCCAGGCTATTCAATACATCCCGATTTATGCAAAAACTATCAAAGAATTATGTATGAAAAAACCAAAGAGGAAAATAACAACAAATCCAACTGTCCATGTAGTCGGTACCCTATTTGACTTACTATCAGGAAGATAAGCACCTGTAAAATATGAGGACCTAGGAAATCCTATAGTCACGGTGCAAATCAATGGATGCTCCTTCCCCAATGCCTTAGTTGATTTAGGAGCTGCAATCAATATTCTTACAACCACCACTTGTCAAAAACTTGGCATTACATCATTAGACCCAACCACAACCTTATTGGATTTGGCTGACCAATCGATAGTTAGACCAGAAGGCACATTACATGATGTAATGGTGTATGTAGACTCCTGGGAATACCCTGCAGACTTTCTGATCATCAATCCTAGAAACCGACTGGATGGACACCCCTTAATTCTAGATAGACCTTGGCTAGCAACTACTGACACTTACATTGGATGTCGACAAGGCAGCATGACTATAGCAAGAGGAAGCAATGTAAAGAATTTAGCCTTATATCCTCTAGCCCAACCAAGTTTAACAATAATCAAAACAAAAAAACAACCTGTATCATACCTAACTGAAAACATTAGATCACCATTAACAATAGAAGATGCTCTCGAATTTAAAGACCAAACAGAGGATGACATCATTAACAGCTTCATTAACCAACCAGAAACCAGATCCCATCTAAAATGTCACATGATCGAAGTAGCATTCGATAATGAAGTAGAAGAAGATCCCCTAAAAGATACTCATGATCAATCAATACCAACCACCTCTGTTTATAACAGCAAAACCATAGAAATTGAGCCAGGAAAAACTTTGAACATTAACAAAAACTTGACTGTTGAACAAGAGGAAAAGTTGGTTCAACTCCTGAGAAAATATAAAGAAGCCTTTGCATGGGATTACCCGGACATGAAAGGAATTGATCCCCAGTTGTGTACGCACCACATCTATACAGAAAAGGATGCTAGACCCATTCGCCAACCCCAATGGAGATTAAATCCTCATCTTAAGGATATTGTGAAAGCTGAATTGCAAAAACTTTTAGATGTAAACTTTATCTACCCAATATCTGACAGCAAGTGGGTCTCTCCATTAGTAGTGGTGCTGAAAAAGAATGGAAAGTGGCGGATATGTGTTGACTATAGAGAACTGAATAAAGCAACCCAGAAAGACCACTTCCCCCTTCCATTCATTGATCAGGTCTTGGACACTTTAGCAGGAAAGAAATTCTTTTCTTTCCTAGATGGCTTCAGTGGATACAATCAGATCTAGATTGCCCCTAAAGATCAAGATAAAACTACCTTTACCTATCCTTGGAGAACATTTGCTTACAGGGTCTTACCCTTTGGGCTATGCAATGCACTTGCCACATTTCAAAGGGTTTTACTCAACATTTTTTTAGATGTAATAAATGAAGGGCTCCAAGTATATATGGGTGACTTCACACCTTATGGGGATGACTTTGAGCCAGCATTACAAACATTAGAAAAAGTGTTGCAAAGATGCATTGCCACCAGGCTTCGTTTGAGCCATGAAAAGTGTCATATGATGATGATCGAGGGACTCATCTTAGGTCATTATATCTCAGCAACTAGAATACAGGTAGATCTAGCTAAAATTTAGATAATTTTGTTAATACCTACCCCTACCACACAAACAGAGGTATGCAGTTTTTTGGGATTTTCTGGTTATTATAGAAGATTTATAAAGCATTTTTCTCAGATTGCTACACCTTTATATGTACTAATAGGAAATATTGATTTCATTTGGACAGATAAGTGTGACCATGCTTTTGAGGATCCAAAAAATCTTGTATCAATGGCCCCAGTGCTAAGGGGCCCAAACTGGGATTTGCCAATCTAGATTTCATCTGATGCTTCAGACACAACAATCGGAGCAATTCTTGGACAAGAAGAAGATAAAAAGCCATATGCAATATATTATATAGGCAAAAATCTATCTCCTGCTGAATTAAACTATTCTGTGACTGAAAAAGAATTTTTAGTTGTAATATATGCTGTAAAAAAATTTAGACATTATATAACTGGATATCCTATAGTTTTATATATAGATCACTCTGCCATTAAGTATTTAGCAAATAAACTTGTTACAAATGGAAGAGTGACAATATAGTTGACTCTTTTACAGGAATTTGACATCACAATTAAGGATCGACCAGGAAAAGAAAACCTTGTAGCTGATTTTCTCTCACGAATGCCAAAGCGAGTGGACGAAGGAGTAGTTGAGGATCAATTTATTAACGAACATTTATTTTTTGTTACTATTAGAACACCATGGTATTTGGACATTGCAAATTACTTTTCAATAGGCAAATTACCCAAGCACCTAACGCCTATTGAATGAAAACAAATAGTGGAGCGCAGTACCTGATTCTCTTGGATCAGGGGCTACTTATTCCATACGGGGGCAGATATGCACATCAGAAGATGCGTCCGGGAAGATGAAGTGTTTGACATTCTAAAAGCATGCCATGATGGGCTATGTGGCAGACATTTTGCAGACTGCAGAACCGGTCACAAAGTCTTACAAATAGGCTATTACTGGCCCACTATCTTTGAAGATGCTAAAAAGTTTGTTCAAGCCTATGATAGCTGCCAGAGGGCGGGATGCCTTAGACAATCTGATGAGATGCCTTTGAGCCCGCAATTAGTGATCGAGCCTTTTGAGCGGTGGGCACTAGACTTTGTTGGTCCTATTAACCCATCATCCAATCAAAAAACATACATACTCGTTGCAACAAAGTATGTTACTAAATGGGTTGAAGCATAGGCGCTGCCAAGAGCTACAGAGGATTCAATAATACATTTTCTTTTCCAATTATTTGTGCAATATGGCATGCCGAGAGACATAATTATAGATGGAGGACCGAAATTCGTAGGTAACAAGATTTTCGCAACATTGAGAAATTACCATATTATGCACAAAATTAAAACTCCATACCACCCACAAGCAAATGGCCAAGTAGAAAGTACTAATAAAGTAATTGAGGCAATAATTACAAAAAAAGTTGCATCACACAGATGTGACTGGGCTTCAAGATTGCGAGAAGCCTTGTGGGTATACCGTACAACATGGAGAAACACCATGGGATATTCACCCTATCAATTGGTATTTGGTAAGGAACCCATCTTCCCAATCGAATTCGAGATTCAAACATTAAGAACAGTGCAAGAGGTTGGTTTGAATTTAAATGAAGCTTAGACCAATAGATTACAACAAGTCAATGAATTAGATGAAATCGGGCTCTCAGCTCTTGAACACACTGCATTAGTTCAATAGCAAAGGGAGAAATGACATGATTCCCTTATTAAAAATAAGATCTTCCACGAAGGAGACTGGGCTCCTATATGATTCAAGGTTCCAGGATTTCCTCAGAAAACTCCACACCATATGGCTATGACCTTATGAGATACAAAAAGTGCATGATAATGGCACCATTACATTGACAACCATTGATGGATTTGGATATTCTTTCAAAGTGAATGGTAATTGAGTGCGACTTTGTCATAAATCGCTTACTGAGGAGTCCTTTTACCAACAGTTACGAGAAGACTCCACCATGAAAATTCTCACTGAGGAGGATAACCCATCCTCAGCATCAATCCAGTAAACAACTCATTTGCTTTTGAATTTTGTATACAAACTTTTCTTTTTTTTAAATTTTCTTGTATAAACTATTTTTTGTACATATTTTATAACTATTCTGTTTAAGGAACAACTATTGTTCCTCTTAAGGAACAACAGTCGTTCCATTTAAAGAACAACACTTTTCTCTTTATTTAATTTTTGTGTTGTTCCTCTTAAGGAACAACTGTTATTCCTCTTAAGGAACAACAGCCGTTCCATTTAAGGAACAACAGTTTTTGCGTGTGTTTTCTTTTTGTTGTTCCTCCTAAGGAACAACTACTATTCCTCTTAAGGAACAACAGTCATTCCTCTTAAGGAACAATAGTTTGTGTGTTTATATTATTGTTGTTCCTCTTAAGGAATAGCGTCTGTTCCTCTTAACGAGCAATAGTCGTTCCATTTAAGGAACAACAATTTTGCACATGTTTATATTTTTGTCATCCCTCTCGGGGAACAACTGTTGTTCCTCTTAAGGAATACCAGTCGTTCCATTTAAAGAACAACAGTGTTGCGTGTTTGAATTTTTGTTGTTCCTCTCAAGGAACAGCTGTTGTCCCTCCTAAGGAACAACAACTGTTCCATTTAAAGAACAGCAGTTCGGCATGTGGTCTATTTTTGTTGTTCCATTTAAGGAACAACTGTTGTTCCTCTTAAGGAATAACAGTTGTTCCATTTAAGGAACAACAGTTCTACATTTTTGTATGTTGTTGTTCCTCTTAAGGAACAGTTGTAGCCATTCCATTTAAGGAACAACAGTCTCGTTTACATTTGTTTGCACTATTCCATTTAAGGAATAGTTGTTTTTCCCTTTAAAAGGAACAACAACCGTTCCATCTAAGGAACAACAGTTTCATATGTGCATGCTTTATGCTATTCTATTTAAGGAACAGTTGTTGTTCCTCCTAAGGAACAGCTGCCCTTCCTTCTAAGGAACAACAGTGTCGTCATTTTTTTGCTTGTTGTTGTTCCTTTTAAGGAACATCAATTTCACTTCGATTTGTTTTGATGCTATTCCGCTGAAGGATCAGCACTTTCACTTGCATCTATTTTAATTGTTGTTCCTCTTAAGGAACAATAGTTGCATGTGCAATTTTCTTACCCTTCTATCGTTCCTCTTAAGGAACAATAGTTTTGCGCGCAGTTGTATTTTTTTTGTTCCTATTAAGGAAGAGCAGCTGTTCCATTTAAGGAACAACACCTTTTTTTTGAGTGCATTTTTTTGTGAATAATGTTGCACTCTTCATGATCCTTTTAAAGCAAGAATACAAAAAAATGCAAGGATACAAAATTAGAGGTTACTAGAATAAGCAAATCAAAGAAAAATTATCATCTTTAATGAGATTGCTTTGTATTGATTAGGAAAATGGAAGGACACATCTATCTATATTACTTTGTTGTCCTTATCTTCACTAGAACTCAAATTGATTGATTACTTGTATCATGTTGGTTCTTCCCTAATTCTCATAATTATATTTGATTATTAATTAGTAAATAAGAATAAGGGCATATTTTCTCCTATTGGTTCTTCCCTAATTCTCATAATTATATTTGATTATTAATTAGTAAATAAGAATAAGGGCATATTTTCTCCTATTGGTATGTTTAGACTTCTTCCATCATCCCTACTCTTAAGGAGTGTTGAGCCACCCTACCATGATCGTAAGGAAGCAGTGAAGTGGCATTCCCACTGTGGCCATCACACCAGGGATATGCTCCAATGGACACATCAGAAAAATAAAAGTCCTTAAAACAGGAGGTCTCATCACGAGATGGCCTTCCACCTTTCACTCCTTCCCAGTGAATGGCATTGCGATCCATCTGGTTACCAAGCCAGCACAATGATCTCCATTCTGACATCACAAGGCACTTTCCTAGGCATACATAAAGGATTATGGTTCCAAAGGGTGAAAAAGTAACTTTGTCAAGGTTATAAACACCTGTGGGCAACAAAGCTCTGCTGATGGTATTGGAGTCATATGTTTCAAACATCAATAGTAATTATAAACCATTTTCTTATTTCTTTATCTTTATTTCAAAAGAGATTATGTTCCCAATTCCTTTTGAACCTTTTATGCATGAAATACTATTTAAAAAAAAGTCAATCATAATGGTTTAAGTAGAATAATGACCGCATAGCATCTTACCTACGTCAGCTGTCCTTTTCCCTTTTTCGCATCACTCCATAGCATCTCCATATTTATTCATAATTTCCATTCTAATGCATCGATTTCAGCAACTCGATATTTTTGTGATCTTGTCATAAATATGTACACCTTGCCATTTTTTCACCACGGTACGATTGCCGTCAGTACGTCGTTCCTCCATTTAACCGGTCGAAGGCGACCTATCATTTTTTAGGGGGGCACGGGTGACTTCCAAAGCACTTTTGCATATGTGTCAGTCTTTTATTTGGTTGTACCAGGCTGCATGATATCCCATAATAGCAAGTTTTAACAGTATCTATGTTAAAAAAAAAGGTATTATCCGATATTTACAGTTTGTTGTTCCATTGTTGGCTCTGTGCATTGCTGTGTAAAAATAACAGTGTGCAGAATTCAGACAAAATGGGAGGACGATCAGTACGCAGCGAGCCACAGACACTAGCAGTTCCGATGCCACACGAGAAATTCTAGTAAGGGCTGGATGGGTCGCATATTTTACATGACTATAGCAACCCAATGAAACCGTGGCTATCAAATTTTTATAGAATTTGTAGGATGATCATTCTATAGTAAGAGGAAGACGAATAATAGTGATGGATATAGTAATAGCTGAGGTATCTAGACTACCAGCAGTCAGACCCATATGGACACATAAAAAATTGAGGCTTCAAGACACCATGGCCGTCTTTTGGGACAAGGGACAGAACCTGATTGTCAAAGGTAAAGGAGTCTAGCCTTCATCTCTAGGAGAACCATGGACAAAGCTGGCTAGAGTAGTTCAGAGCTACATTACATGTGACGGAAGAAAGGATGTGGTAAGACCACGCCACCTTAAATTACTAGCAGTTTTAAAACAGAAATGTTCTGTAAACTTGCCTGCATATTTGAATTTTTTGTTGCATGATGCTGCTCAAAGCATAAAGAAATCCCGGCATATAGATACAGTTGTAAGTAAACATTTTCTAATTCAGTTGATAGTAAGCTACAATCTTGTCTAGCAACAAACCAGTTGGGAAGAATTAGTGTTTTCTATAGACGGGGGATTAGCCTTACCTGCCCCAAAAAGAAAAAGGACCACCAGCACAACAAACAGACCACAAAAATGTAGACACTCTTCCAGATTAAGAACAAGCATGGGAACAGCTCAAAACCTCCAGGGTAACAACAACAACCCTTAGAATTATCTAGCCATGAAAATGAGCAACCCTTACAGCTGGAAGGAAGGGACAACCAAGAATCAGAACTTGAAGAGGAAATAGAGCACACTAGTGAAGAAGATAGGGATGAAGCAGAACTTTCCCTAACTCCCAGCACAAGTCCGCCACAAGACCCATTATATGAGGCAAAATTGTCCTAGATTTTGGCCAATATGAGTGAATATATTCAGCCTGAAAGTCTGCTCAACCTCAATGTTGAATCAGAACAATCAAAAGAAAACTTTGCCCACAATAGGAGTATATCAAAAGAAATAGTCGGTGAAGTAGAAACAGGGGCAGAAACCACTCAGGAAAAGGCAGACCAAACTAGGGTTACCTCTCTAGAAGAACCTATATCGGTCGATGTAAACACAGAAGATGTGGGCCAAATAGAGGAAATGGAAACTAGTCAGGGCAAAGACACAGCCCTTGGAGAACAAAACCCAACTGAGCAACCAAGCTCAGTAAGAGTAGAAACGGTTAGTGAAATAGTTGTTCCTCCCAAGAAGAAGAAAATTAAAATTAAGAGGTTGCGAAAGGAACAACAGAAGTTGCAGAGCTTAGTGAAAAGACTTAGACAAAAGATAAGAATATTAAAAAGGAGAAAAATTGCAAGTAGAACCCCGAAAATGGTGAATGCAGCCATTCAAACTGAATTCCATGATACAAGGGCTATGGAGACTCAAACCAAGCCCATACTCATTCAAAATGATAAGGAACAGCATGCAACCATTACAGAAGTGGCTGCCCAAACAGAGACTGCACATTTCTGCAATACAGTTGTTCAAATGGAGGCAATACCCTCCAACAGTGCGGACACCCAGACAGATATCCAAGCCAGAGATGTTTTGATAAGTAGCGATCCTAGTATAACAAATCTTCAAGAGAAGCTGGCACAGGCTCAGCTGACTATAGAAAAGCTTGAGGAAGAGACTGTTCCCCAACAAAGGTACCAGGAATTACAGAGGCAATTGTGGAATATCAACGCATCAGAAAGTGAGGCCTTCGAGAAATGTCGGAGGGCAGAAGAAAGAACTGAAAAGATAAAGAACAGACTGGAAACAGTCATGTGTTAGATGGATACTCTTTGTTCCCTTTACACAAATGTTTTAGCATGTAGGTCCCCTGCCAAGAACTATGCTTTATTTTTATTAGAAAGGTATTTACAGTTAAAAATTAAGGCTGTTAGGGCAGGGAAACCCATAGAATTAAAAATTGTTGAGGATTTTATAAACTGCTATAAACACCATGGAGTAAAAGTTCAACGATTACTCTGTGAGTTTTATTTGCATAATTTTATATTGGAAGAAGAAATGGAGAAGAACCCCAGCCCTTTTGTGGGTGATGTACAGTTTCAAGCATTCATTTCATTTGTTGTTAACCAGTTGAAGTGGTTCAAAGCCCATAACACTTTCTAGAGGCAAGAAAATGGGTTGGACCTTTGGGTCAGGGGTGAACCGAAAAACCCATTACAACTTTTGACCAAACATAAGGGTCTAATTCAAAAGGAAGGAGTAATCTAGACCTTGGGACCGATCCATAAAGGAATTGTCCAGCAAGGGGTAGAGTATTTTCTCTCTATCAAAGACAATTCCTTGGCAACAGCTAAATTCAGATGGAAAACTTCCAATCATAATGTACAGGACAAAGAACCATTTAACTATAAAAACTTTAAATTAGCTACAGATCGCTTGGTTACTTATAGCAACCTCATCTTGAGGGAATGGCCATATTGGCTAGGCTGTCGATTTCGTTGTCCTATTGTCTGGAATCCCGCAAAAGGGTATAAAGCTATATATGAGCTACCTGAAGGACAGACATGGCACATATTTGAAATTTTGGCTAAAAATCATGGTTTTAGACCACCTCATGACATCCCTTCTCCAGCCTATTCTTTGACTACTTTGCACACAAACTACATGGTTTTCATGAGGGCATGAAAAAGGGTAAGCAGGGGAATGTGTTGAGCTATGGAAAAGGTATGAATTTTCCATTTATTTCATCATCCTTTCCTTTAATTATATCCCCTTTATGTTCTAAAGATATTCATATATGAAAGGATTATAGTAAAAACTAAGGAACTAGTTATTATTACAATTTAGCTAATTATTGTCTTTTCTCATGTAGGAAAAAGACAAAGTGGAGTAACTTCTGTTCCTTCACCGGGAAGTAGTGTACAGACAGCAATCCAAGGATGCACCATGCAGTTATGGATAAGGACAGAGAAGATCCCAACATCAGCGCAAAATACAAAGAGCTAACTGAAGATGGAAGATTGAGAGGAACTCTTAGGATCTCTTGATCCTAAGGGATCATTGTTACTATTCTATCTGCTGTTACTATTTTATCCGCCTGGCCATTATAAAAGGGACAGAGATTGTTAAGAACAAGAGATTATTCAGAAATTGCTTTTGTATTTTTACTTTGATCATCGACTCTCATTGTTGAAACAGAGTACGAACTGGTTGTAACCATTTTGCATATGATTAATATATAATACAGTTATTGTTCCTTCTTTCATACTGAAGTAATCCGGCGGTGTTCACTAGTGGCTAAGGGCCCGGCCGTGGAGGATTCACTTGATGTTCTTGTATCATTCCTTTACGATTTCTACTATGTGATGGTTTGGTTTCATTTCTATCTATTGTAACCGTATCACTTTATTGTTTCGTATTTCCAGATTTAATGAATTGATCTGTTTTATATGCTGTAATTGAATTACATTGCTGTTCATTTCCCTCATAACAAGATCACTGCTTTTTTCAAGCATATTGTTGTCCTTTTCATTTTACTTACAGAGCTTCACTATTCATTTCAGTAACTTAGCCTTGCTATTCATTGCGGTTACATAAGTTTTGTTGTTCATTTCTATTATATAGTGTTGTTGCTCATTTACTTTCTGCAATCATTTAGTTTTGCCTTTTAGCATTCTTACAGTTAGCATAATTATCTCATTTCGATCAGTTGCAGTAGCATTATTGATTTAAGTCATTGCCATTTCCAATTTGTTATTTAGCATGGTATGTGTGAGATCAACAACTGTAAAGAACATTAGCTATTACTCTCAAAGCTCTCATATTGAGGATCTTATTTATGCTTGATTTAGTTTACATCATTTAAACAAGAAATGAGTTATTGCTACTGTATCCTTGACTGATAATTACTGTTACTTTGTCGAATAAATGATTTATTTTAAGAGCATTGAGTTTCCTTTAATTGCAAGTGAGTTTTATTTAAAGCATCTATTTACTCTTGTATTTGAAAGCACTGTACTGCAATTTAAAAACTGAGTAAATAGCCGCCACAAACTGTGTACACTCTTGAAATAGAAAATCTTGCCCGGATTGATAACTAATGTGAAGATAATTAGGAGTTAAAAAGACACCTTTTATACCTCAACAATTGCAATGAGTTGTCTTATTAGCTAACCTCTTCACATAAATCAACATGTTTTGAGAGGTTCCAACATCACCAGAACTAGTTGCTATCTTAGAAACCACTCGTTCCTCAAAGTGGATTTCTCCTTAAGCTCTTTTCAGACTCTCAAAATATGAAAAGATTGTCAAGCACTTGTCCTTTTCAACTCGTTAATGTTTTGGAAATGACACCTACTTGGTATAAGTTTAACCCTTTTTCCCGCAGAGATAGATTATTTACGAAAAAGGAATAGGTTGAGCGAACATGGTCAATAGGTTCTCTCTTGTATTATTTTACGCTTTTTCGAACTTGAGAGACAAATCTACAAAAAGGAACTTGTGGATTTTATTTTTGTCTTTTTTCAAACTCTCTAAACATGAAAAAGACTGAGTTAGCATTGTCGTTAGACTCGTTAAAACTTCAAATAGCGACAAACGTGTTCATCACGAAAAGACCAAGTTTCACCATCGCTAGACTCGTTAAAACATCACATAGTGATAGATTCACCTGAAGGGTGGAATTATATAGCAAGAATATGTTATCTTCCTCAAGCTTGATAAAAATAAAGAGGTACTAGTAAGCAATGACTGGGGAAAATGGGAAAAGGGGTAAACCACTTTACCGCAGCAGGTCGCTCTTGAACATGACACTTTCACTTCATCATTATGACTATTTGGGTTGGGTTATCTCCTCGATGGTCATCATACCTTGGTCTATCATACCATCCATTACTTTTTTTTTTGGGTCAATACTACCAATTCATTCAGTTTCACCGACATGTTCAAGAGAAGTCACTCAGTTAAAATTCATCCTTTGCAATACTCATAAACCTTCATTTTCATGACTGCCATTCCTAAACCTTGAGTCATCAGTTAAATTTCGTCTCCAAAATCATTACACTCGTTTAGTGTCGTTGATGTGGGATACATCAAGGCCCTCCTACAATGAGTCACTTCTTGTCGACATCAACACATTATCCAAGAAGTTGACTTAGAAACACCCTTCCTATACCTTGAGGCCTGCATACATCAATGGTAAGTTTCTCGCTTTCGGAAATAGGTTGATGTCACTAGCCTTCGACCGAAAGACTTTGTATGGTTTTCAACATCAAAACATCCATTTTAACCATGCAGAATGTAGTGCAGTACCTTGAGGACCATTATCATTATTGGTGATTTCTCTCGCGTTTGTTAATGGCTTACATCATTGGCTGGTAATCAGACAATGTCTTCCCATATTCGACTTCAGATCACATGTTCACATGGTTAGACTTGTAATTGAGCGAACGATTGAATGAGATAGAAAATCCTGGATCTAGTTTCATCCATCTGGGCTACTATTTTAGGAAAGTACCAAACCATCCATACAATGGCTTTACATTAATGGTCATTTGATCATGGGTCTATATCTGTAGATGACTGTCTATGTACCTGTAATGAAAGTTTATATGCCAAGCATGGGTATGCCTTGCCCCAGCGATTCATGAGAGAAAATAAAAATATCATGATATTATGTATTGTAATCGATGCAGGTCACCATCCACTTCAGAACCTCCTCATCACATCGTAAAGCATATCACTCGACATTATTATTTTCAACTTCATGCTTTAGGGGGCAGTTGTTACAGATCCATTTGGGCACATCACTCCCATCATCTAGATCAGAACTATTAGGGCTCATCAAACCGTAACTCAGTTGCTACATGCCCTAGACAAGTCAACACTTTGAATGCCTCCTTCCCTAACAAGTTCATGGCTTGAAGACATCCTGAAATGACACCTAGAAGGACCAGCGCATGTAGGCCCATGCAAGGGTGCTCTGCAAAGAACTTAGGCCCATGTAAGTGTGCTCTGCAGAGCACTTAGGCCCACTTTGACCTGTGTTGGGCGAGATTGAATGAATTCAACATAGGGTTCTGGGAATATTCTTATCTTCTGGAGCTTCCTAGAAGATTGCCACACTTATCATCTCCTATGAGCTCCAAAATGTATGAGGAATGAGTTAAGTTACCTCCTATCCTCTCATCCCTTCTTCCATGGAAACTAACTCTAAGTTTGGAAGGCCATTTAATACCCTCATTTATGACCAAACCTCCTCCATTTTCCTATAAATTGAGAACTAATCTAAGTGATCAAGGGCTGGACTTTGTGAATTAGTAAGGAGAAACTATTGGAGTGAGAATTGAGATTGTAAGTGAGTAGTGTTATGTTGCTGAAGTGTTGTGCTATTGATGGGATGTTGGTTGGAACCCAAGGTGGAAGAGTGACAATGGATCGGACTTCATGGTTGCCATTCTTCCTTCTACTCAATAAAGTAGTTTACACCTTTTTCCATATGCTTATCTTGATATATGATGTTTATATGTGTGAATGTGTTTGATTCCATTTACTTGTATTCGATAGATCTCTTGCTTTTATTGGTTCTCTGTCTTCTCTTTATGCTTTCAGGTACTTTTTGAGCGAGTTAAGTTTGAGAAGGAGCAACAGGAGTCAAACAAAGGATACAAAAGGAAAGTGAAAGAACGAGTAGGTCCTTTGATTCCTTTGTCTTATTTATCATCTATAGAAAAAGGATAAGTTCTTTAAATATGTTGTTCTCGGTATATCTACCTACCTAGGGAATTAGTATTTATCTGTAGATACCAAATTCCTCATAACACGTATGCAACAACATATTCCTCTTCATGTTCTCCTTGTTGAATTTCTTCTCGATGATATGAGCCATAATATCTATAAGGAACAATTCATTGCACAAGAATGCAATTGCTCAGACTACATAAATCTATTAATACATGGAAAACAGATCAGTGTGAATGTAAATGAGAAAATATGTTTTGTTGATGATCCATCTATGTTCCAACCAATTTATCTCCAATGGAATGTACTTTTAATTAATAAAGAAACTAGTGTGGGACATGAGTAGACTCCCAAATTATAATGAAATAAAGTAGCCAAGTTATGGATTTTCATATTTACATAAATATATAAATTGTTTAAATTGATAAAACATAAATTATAAAATGGAATTGCAGAGAAGAGAAACAATCTGCTTGAATTATACCAAGTTCAAAATGTTTCTCCTGAGTATGTCTAATGTCATAAGAAGGATGCATGCTCAAAATGAAATTTATCAGATAACTGCTACAAGGTTGCAATTGAATGGATTATTTTATGTTCAATTATGGGAAGGCTAACATGCAGACTAAAAGAACAATACTTCAAGTATGTTAAATCTAATTGGCAAATTATAACACTAGATTGGTTGATTCTAACCTTTAGGCTTTAGGGCATGGCAGTTTTGTCACTACATTGTAATAAAAAATACAAGGAATCATTCTGTATATATATAGGCTGTCGAGAGTTTGATATAATGAACACATCCTTGCTACAGATAGTGAATGCATCCTATTATGACTATTTATGAAATATTGTCAAAGGTTCATTGTAATTTCTTTGAGTAGTGTTCTATCTTTTCCACAGTCTGGAAAAAATTTGCAAATATATTTGTGCTCTTGAAATTGTTTAAACTTTAAATTGATTTGTTGTTGGCATTCTAGAACCTTGCAGTTGATCAAAACACTCATTCTCAAGTTGACCTAGGTAAATTTGTTCCTCCTTTTCTGGTAAGGGCCAGTTTGATATTATTATTTTATTTTATTGATTATGTTTATATGAATAAAATAAAAGACACATGTCAATTGGGTTTATCTCAGGCAGTTGGGGGGAATGATTGTTATCATCCCCACCTAGGTTCAATTCACGCAAGTGACATGATGAGCTTTTTTGTAGTGGCTTTGAGCCTTGTTGAGTCTGAGTAGTCTCTTGAGGACTGAAACATGCATATTCCTCATACGGGATATAAAGATATTTCTCATGAAAGAAATTAACAGACCCATATTTTTGTTGTTTAGCTATCATTTATTTATACATATTGTCTTCAAGTTCTCAAATACTTATTTCTAAACTGCATTATCCCTTTTAATTCCTCTTTATAAATATTTCCTTTAAATATTGGATTTATACAATTTCGTAAGGTTATGGATTTCTTAAGAAATTCTCCTATTACATCTAATGTTGTCGTTAACACGTTGCATAACTTATCAACTAATTTAGCATTGAAGTAAGAAATGCCCCCTGATTCTGTTTGCAATTTTTTTTCCTCTAAACCATTGAATGCTACATGGCCTTTTGCTTTATGTGTTGTAGTATATAGTCATGTGATTATTATTCTCACAATTTTAGCTTGGTCGATCTATTTACATAAAGCTTGTCATGACTATACAAGAAGGTGATCCAATGTTGATAGATCGAGTTTGGGATGTGCTTGTCAAGGCTTTTGCAAGTCAAATGAAATCTACATTCACACCATAAAGTTTTGTAAAAGAGATACTTATCTTGGGTGATCGAAATTTTTTTTCCATGGTAGAGAATCTAATTGAGAGAATTTTGCGAGACATCAATATTAAGACTGTTCTTCCAGCTATTATGATAGAAGGGAAAAATCAAATGCTAGCTACTATAAAATCTTTCCAGACAACTTCTTTGGCACATTGTCTGAGTAGTCTTTCAAATCTTGTCAATACTTTGTTACTTTGTCCAATTCAGGGAGTATTCCATCATAGGAGCAAATATCAATCCTTATTTCTTGCATTCAAGAAGAAATTGAAGCAGGTAAATTGGACACACATCTAACACTCCTTATTTTACATGAGATCGGTAAAGTCTTGTAGTTTCTAGTAGAAAAAGATGAGTATTAGGTACCACGTTTTTTCCCATATTCAGTTTGTTGTTTGTAAAATTAACCTTAAGTTGATTTTCATATATGCATTACATTTTCCTTTGTAATGTTTCTTGGATGCACATTTATCATTTCACCCTTTTGGATTCACTTATTTATATTGATATGTTTTGTTTTGGGGGTCTGTTCTTGTATTCCAAATTTCTATGTAATTCTATAATTTGCAATTGTTCATATCATGTAACAAACAAATAGACATGGTTACTGGACTCCACCCTCAAAGCCCACAAACTGGAACTATTTGCATCTAGGATTGAGTTGATGTTTACATGGGACCAACCTACTGAATGAATTTTGGTTCAGTATCTTGGGACTGCTCTGCTGCATTTCTTTTGCATAAAAAATCATTATAAATTTAGCTCTATAAGAAAGGACACAAAATAACTACCATACTGCAAATCCTAAAAATTTAAAACAAGAATCCCCAATTCTTGACTTTGCAAGTAGAAGTATTTCTGTGTCTATTATAATTTTTGAATTATGAATGATTTATGCATCTCATATAATTATTTTATTTCACGTTAGAGGATGATGTTTTCATGTATCATTTCATTCTCATTTAATGATGAGAAGCAATGGTTCACCCATTTAAATTTCAAATATGTTTCATTGTCTATTAGTGATTAATCATTCCAAATAAAATTCTTTTTTATAATTTTATATATAATCATTTAGTTTGAGAGTTTTCCCCAGCCCACTATTTTTTTTTTATTTTTTTTTTATCAAACTCAAACATGAACACAAATTAGGTGATGTAGAATATAATATTGAACACATCATTAAAAATAGTTATATATACCACACTTAATGGGTCCTTGGCACATGACCTCCCATACTGCAAAACTACGTGGCCACCACCTAGATGCTTCTTAATGTAACTACTACATAGAAATGTTTCAATATATATAATATAAAAATGAGGTATTGTTACATGAAGGTAATGGAGATGCCTTTTAATATCAATTCCTCTAGCTCCCCTTACAATTTATAGGCAACAATGAAATCACTTAGTTTGAGAGTGGCCTAGGTCCTTTTGCTCATCCTTAGAGACCCCAAAACGAGAACTCATTGTTTTAATTGTCATGTTTTTTCAAGGCTTCCCTACCTTTAGCTCATAACTTTTCTTTTTCGAAATTTGGTTGTGAGCTAGCAAGCCATGCATTCTACAGTGTGAACTGCTCATTCTTTGTCTATTAGACCTAAGCATAGAAGCTTGATGATAAATTATCCTCCTTGAGCCTAAAATTTAGTGCACATAATATGTATTTCTTGTTGGAAATAATACTGAGAGGGGGGGTGAATCAGTATTATCTAGCAATTTACCAAATCTTCCTTATTTGATCTTTTGAATTATTCTTGCATATCAGTACCATAAAACAATGAGCATGAATAAAGAAAATAGACAGTCACACCAAAGAACACAAGATGTAAGGTGGAAACCCAATGTGGGAGAAAACCACCTGCTGCAATATGTCTCTATCTTCTTTCAAGAAATTCTTTTTACAATGATTTTGTACGGGTGCAGTCCTTTACCAGCACGCAGGCTGCAACCTGCAGAGAGCTACAACTCTCTCTCGTTTTCCAGTCTCTCCTGGAAGGGAGCTACAACCCCCTACTTCTTTTCATGAAGAATCAAATGATCAACAAGTATACAACAGATACAGTCTACTACAGATATCAGATCAATAATTACAGAAACAACCCAGAACACTTTATGAACAGAAATATACAGTCAACAGATCATCTTAAGACAGGGACGCATATTTTCTTTCTGTGGCCTGCGACTGGACGCAGTCTACCTTCTGTTGTTCTGCGTGCAGACGCACTGTTCCTCTATGCTTTGCTGCGACCGACGCACCCAGCATAACTATCGCGCCGCGTCTTTCGCTTCAGAGACGCACCCAATAACACAGTCGCGCCGCGTCCTTTGCCTCAGAGACACACCTGAGCCTTTACTGTACTGCGTCCCGGCGCACTTGCCCTTCACTGAACTTGCGTCCCTTCAGATATAAGAAATATGAGGACTTCAGAACCAACCCAAACTCTCAGATCCACAGATCTGATCATGCGCCATAAAGATCATAGTCCATTAGAAGATTTGCCCTTATAGATCTGGACTAGATCTCACCAAGAGATATTCAACCAAGATGATGCTTAATCCAAATGAATTCCTATGCTTTATATAGGCAAGCTTCTCCCCAAAACATGGAACAATATCACGAGCCGACACCATAGAAACACAAAACCGTCGGCTAGATACCACACAAGAAACCCCCACGTGCTTTTCTCTGCCTTGAAATTTGTGCACTGGGCGGACGCACCTCCTGAACGGCTGGCCTGCGTCCCTGGACGCGGGTTCTGCATGGTATGCCTGCGGGGACGCACTTGCTGAACATATTTCCTGCGTCCTTCTTGATTTATCACCTGAATGGGTTTGCCATCAAGGACAACACCTGAATCATAATGCCAACAATCTCCCCCTTTGGACTTGATGGCAACCATATAAACTTCAGCTTCATTCTCCCCCTTTGACATCAAGGGCAAAGGGTATGCTCCCCCTATGCTCATGCTTCTCCAGATCTGTAACCAGAAATCCATCATGAAGGAGATAGAGACATATTGCAGCTATTTCCAAGATCTCCTTCTCCATAATGCCAACAATGCATTATGTGCTCCCCCTGAGCCTATACCACCAATAGGAAGATGATCAACAATAGGATGATGCATCAACAACCCCCAGCTTTTGCCTGAGGTATTCAAAAGTGTCCCTGGGCAACGGTTTGGTGAAAATATCAGCAACTTGTTCCTTCGAAGGAACATACTCCAACTTGACCTTCTGTTCAAGTACTTGTTCCCGGAGAAAATGGTACTTGATTGGTATGTGCTTGGTTTTTGAATGCATAACCGGATTCTTTGAGATGCTGATTGCACTTGTGTTGTCACATAAGATAGGGATTGGAGGTGTACAAGTGATTTGATAATCCTGCAAAGTCTGCATCATCCAAAGGAGTTGGGTGCAACAAGATGCAGCAGCAACATATTCTGCTTCAGCTGTAGACAAGGCAATTGAACTCTGTTTCTTGCTGAACCAAGATACCAGTCTGGGACCCATAAAGAACGCACCACCACTTGTGCTTTTCCTGTCATCCACGCTTCCAGCCCAATCTGCATCTGTATAAGCATGAAGAGTGAGATCTGTATCTCTAGGATACCATAAGCCATAATTTTGAGTCCCTTGAAGATATTTGAAAATTCTCTTCACTGCTTGAAGATGAGTCTCCTTTGGATTTGCCTGAAATCTTCCAACTATTCCAACTGCATGCATGATGTCTGGTCGGGTACCTGTTAAATATAGTAAACTTCCAATCATAGATCTGTAGGTTGGTTGATGTACTGCTGCAGACTCATCATTTGCACTGAGACTACATCCTGTGACCATGGGCGTACATACTGGTTTTGCATCTTCCATGCCATATTTCTTCAAAATATGCTTGAGATACTTGGTTTGAGATAAAAGGATTCCTCCTTCCTTTTGTTGGATTTGCAAACCAAGAAAGTATGTCAGTTCTCCTAGCAAGGACATTTCAAATTCTTTCTGCATGACTGAGGCAAAGCTTTGACTCATAGCTTCTTCATTGCTGCCAAAAATAATGTCATCTACATACACAACAAGTATTAGCAATTTGTCATTTTCAATTTTTATATATAGATTGCTATCTGCTGAACCTTTTGAAAAACCTTGTTGATGAAGATATTTGTCCAACCGGTAGTACCAAGCCCTTGGGGCTTGTTTGAGACCATAGAGAGCCTTTTTCAATTGGCATACAAGATTTGGATCATTTCCAAGAATGAACCCATCTGGCTGTTCAATGTACACTTCTTCTTCCAAGTCTCCATTCAGAAAGGCTGATTTTACGTCCATTTGAAATACTTTGAAATTCTGAGAACTTGAGAGAGCAAGGAACATTCGGATGGCCTCAAGTCTTGCAACAGGAGCAAAAGTTTCTTCAAAGTCTATTCCTTCTTGCTGTGCATACCCTTTACAAACAAGTATGGCTTTGTTTCTAATTACTTCTCCATTTTCATTCAATTTATTTTTGAAGACCCATTTTGTTCCGATAACATTCTTATCCTTTGGTCTAGGAACTAGCTCCCAAGTGTTGTTCTTTTCGATTTGCTCAAGTTCTTCATCCATTGCTTTCACCCAACATTCATCTTTGCATGCCTCTTTCACATTTTGTGGTTCAGTAGAGGAGAGTAATGCCAAATAACTTGAAGCTTCTGCAACTGTTCTTCTAGTTTGTATACCTGCTTCTTTCTGTCCCATGATCTGAGATTCTGGATGGTTCTTTTGAACATATCTGGATGGAGTCTTTTCTTCTATTCTTGTTCGTTCTTCTGCTTCTTCGTGAGGTTCTTCTTGAGATTGTTCTTGCGGTTCTTCTTCTTCATCATTCTGTCTTTGAGGGTAGCTTTCATCTTCTTCGATGTCTTCACGATGTATTTGCCTAGGAATGTATCCCTTCTCATCAACCACTACATCAATGCTGTCAACAATTCTGCCAAGTCTTTTATTGTAGCATTTGTATGCTTTGCTATGTGGAGAGTAGCCAAGAAGAATACCTTCATCTGCTCTAGGATCAAGTTTGCCAAGCTGCTCCTTAGTATTCTTGATATAGCATTTGCTCCCAAAGATTTTGAAGTGCTTTACCGAAGGAGTTTTACCACTCCAGAGCTCATGAGGAGTTTGAGTGCTGTTCACTCGGACATTTGTTTTGTTGAGAATAATAACCGCAGCATGTGCAGCTTCACCCCAGAAGGTTGCGGGAGTTCCTGATTCATCGAGCATAGCACGAGCCATTTGTTGGATTGTTCTGTTCATTCTTTCAACTACTCCATTTTGCTGAGGAGTTCTAGCTGTAGAGAATTCTCTCCTTATCCCATGTTCATCACAGAAATCGAAAAATTCATTTGAAGTAAATTCCCCACCTCTGTCAGATCTGAGGCACTTAATTTTGTGACCTGATTCATTTTCAACCAAAGCTTTGAAGGATTTGAATTTTTCGAATGCTTCATCTTTGTGCTTCATAAGTCCTAACCAAACAAACCTGGAGAAATCGTCAATAAATAATATCAAGTATTCCTCTCCTCTAGGTGTTCTTTTTCTGAATGGTCCACATACATCTGTATGTACTAGCTCAAGAGGCATGCTGGCTGATCCTTCTTTCTCTGGAAAGTTAGTTCTGGTTTGTTTTCCAAACTGACATGATCTGCATATGGTGTTGTCAGGAATTTTGATATCTGGAAGATCACGAACTGCCTGATATTTGCAAGCTTTCCTTATTTGTGAGAAGCTTAGATGTCCCAACCTTCGATGCCATAACAAGTGCTCTTCATCCTTGCTTAGATAACATTGTTGTTGTCCTTCATCAAATATGTATAGATTATTTGGAGTTCTTTTTCCTTTGAGAACTGTTTTACCTGTATCAAGATCACGAACAAGACATCCATTTGATCTGAATATAACCTCGGTTCTTTGATCACACATCTGGCTGACACTTAGTAGATTATGCTTCAGTCCATCAACAAACAAAACATTTCCAGCCTTAACATCTTCTTTTAAAGGAGCAATACCTTTTCCTTTTATAGTTGCAGGAGTATCATTTCCAAAAGAGACTTTCTTTCCCTTTTCTAAATTAGAATAAGACTCAAGTTTTTCTTTATCACCTGTCATATGCTTCGAACATCCACTGTCAATGTACCATAGATTTTCTTGTCCTTCTGCATAAAATGCTATCCCACATCTTTCTGTTTGAGGTTCCTTTATTCTCCATGTTTTGGTGCCTGAGGCTTGTTCCTTTTTCTGTTCTTGTACCTTTCTTTCCGGAAACCTGCTTCTGCATTCAAAGTCTTCATGTCCAAAATTATTGCAAATAGAACATTCAACTTCATTTTCAAGAGCTGAAAAGTTGTTATAGCTCCTTTTTGCAATCCCTGTCATACTTCTTTGTTTTTGAGCTTCCCTAGTCATGATTGTTTTATAAGCAACACATTGAGCTGCTTTGTGACCAAAGTTATGGCAAGAAAAGCATTGTCCATTGAAGAAGCTTCTGCGATTATTGGATCTACCAGCCAACTGATTGTAATTTCTATTTTCATCTATTCTTGAACCAAATTGAGAAGATTTTACCTGTGGCTGGTTGTGGCTTTTGTTCACCCTTAAGCTGGATTGCCCCTGATATTTTCTGTTTGACATTTGTCCCTGCTTTACCTGATGATCTTCCTTGTGCTCTTGCTCATTTCTTCTTGCTGCATCAAGATAACTTTTTGAAGTGGATGCTTGAGAAGTTTCTCCATTATAGCCCAAACCTGTCTTATTTAGTGGAGACCGCTGCACACTGATAATCTCATCCAAAGTTTCAGATCCTTTGACAAACTTGAGATTAATAGTTTTTGTTTTCTCAATTTCTTTTCTAAGACCAACAATTTCACCTTCTAATTTTTCAAGATGTTTTTCCTTTTCATCAATTTGGAATTGTAGAGTATCAATAATCATGTTCTTTTCTTCTATACATCTCTTGAGTCTAGTAATTTCATCATAAAGGTTATCCACATCTACAGCATCCTCATAATCATCATCTTCAAATGCCATTAACAGTCTATATTTATTACCTTGTTCATCTTCATCACTGTTTGATAAGCCATCACTATCTTCATGGGTGTAGTAGCTTTTCTTATTTGCACTTTGTTTCTTGTTCCATCTAACTGGTTCCTTTCCTTTATCCTTATAAGAGCATTTTGCAGCATAATGACCTACTCTTCCACAAGCAAAGCATTTGAAAGGTAGCTTACCTCTGAACCTTCCAGAACCTCTTTGAAGATTTCTGACAAAATTTGATTCTTCTTCTTCTTCTTCTGGATCATGGCTTGCTTCATAGTAATCTTCTTTGCCTGATGCTTTAAAAGCAGCCTCCCTTCTGTCTGATGGTCCTCCCTTTCTCATTTCATAAGCAGTTAGAATTCCATGTAGCTGAGACATAGTAAGAACACGAAGATTTTCTTTTTCTTCTATTGCAGATACTTTGGATTCAAACTTGGGGGATAATGATCTTAGAATCTTTTGAACTACTATAGACTCCTTTACTTCTTCACCCAAATTTTTCATACAATTTACAATCTCATCTACCCGAAGAAAATAATTAGCCACACTTTCATCATTATACATCTTGAGAGTCTCATATTGAATCCTGAGAGTTTGAAGTTTAGCTTGTTTTACCTGTTCATCTCCTTCATAGCTTGTGATCATTTTGTCCCATATTTCTTTTGCTGATTTGAAGTGCATTACCTTCATGAATTCTGTTTGGGATATACTTCCTAATAGAGTACTGACTGCTTTTGCATTTGTTTCATACTTCTTTTTCTCAGCTGGATCTGTAGGAGTAGCTGAAGGAAAAGCATAGCCTGTTTCTACAATGTCCCAAACTTCAGTACCAAGAGATTGAAGATATGCAGTAACTCTTACCTTCCAATAATTGAAGTTTGTCCCATCAAAAACTAGTGGCCTGATTGATGCTTCTCTCTCGTAGTTGCTCATGATGAACGATCTACCTTCAAGCGATCAAGCTTTTCTGAAGGACCTGCTCTGATACCAATTGTTGGAAATAATACTGAGAGGGGGGGTGAATCAGTATTATCTAGTAATTTACCAAATCTTCCTTATTTGATCTTTTGAATTATTCTTGCATATCAGTACCATAAAACAATGAGCATGAATAAAGAAAATAGACAGTCACACCAAAGAACACAAGATGTAAGGTGGAAACCCAATGTGGGAGAAAACCACCTACTGCAATATGTCTCTATCTTCTTTCAAGAAATTCTTTTTACAATGATTTTGTACTGGTGCAGTCCTTTACCAGCACGCAGGCTGCAACCTGCAGAGAGCTACAACTCTCTCTCGTTTTCCAGTCTCTCCTGGAAGGGAGCTACAACCCCTACTTCTTTTCATGAAGAATCAAATGATCAACAAGTATACAACAGATACAGTCTACTACAGATATCAGATCAATAATTACAGAAACAACCCAGAAGACTTTATGAACAGAAATATACAGTCAACAGATCATCTTAAGACAGGGACGCATATTTTCTTTCTGTGGCCTGCGACTGGACGCAGTCTACCTTCTGTTGTTCTGCGTGCAGACGCACTGTTCCTCTATGCTTTGCTGCGACCGACGCACCCAGCATAACTATCGCGCCGCGTCTTTCGCTTCAGAGACGCACCCAATAACACAGTCGCGCCGCGTCCTTTGCCTCAGAGACGCACCTGAGCCTTTACTGTACTGCGTCCCGGCGCACTTGCCCTTCACTGAACTTGCGTCCCTTCAGATATAAGAAATATGAGGACTTCAGAACCAACCCAAACTCTCAGATCCACAGATCTGATCATGCGCCATAAAGATCATAGTCCATTAGAAGATTCGCCCTTATAGATCTGGACTAGATCTCACCAAGAGATATTCAACCAAGATGATGCTTAATCCAAATGAATTCCTCTGCTTTATATAGGCAAGCTTCTCCCCAAAACATGGAACAATATCACGAGCCGACACCATAGAAACACAAAACCGTCGGCTAGATACCACACAAGAAACCCCCACATGCTTTTCTCTGCCTTGAAATGTGTGCACTGGGCGGACGCACCTCCTGAACGGCTGGCCTGCGTCCCTGGACGCGGGTTCTGCATGGTATGCCTGCGGGGACGCACTTGCTGAACATATTTCCTGCGTCCTTCTTGATTTATCACCTGAATGGGTTTGCCATCAAGGACAACACCTGAATCATAATGCCAACATTTCTCTTCACTTCATTTGTCATTTCATTGTACATTGATTTATTGGGGCAACATTTTAATTATAGTATTTACTCTTCAAATTGTTGAAGGGATCATTTAAAATAGGAAAGACAAAATGTTTGTTTTAAATCAGTTGGAAGAGACAAGTAAATTATTAGACTTGAAGGGAACTGTTGAAAATTGTAGCAAGACAAGGTCTTCTCTGGCTCGTTCTTTAGCCAAAAAGACCACTAGTTGTCTTTCCTTTGAGCATGGAGTGTGTTCATGGAGATGGTGAGTGTCTTTCCATCTTGCAGGAGTAATATTCACAAGTTAATGCATAGCGTTGGAGAATCAGTCATGCGTAGTGTTGGAGAATCAGTCGTGCATACTGTTGGAGGATTAGTCAAATCCCACAAACTTACTTGTCATTGTCACAAAATATGTGACCTGAATTTGCAACCTACAAGCAGAGAATCTACTAGCTCTCTAAATCTGCTAAATTGAATCCTTTGCAAATTAAACTTCCTTTGCAAATTAGTCTTATATGCTAACTCTTTCAAATTAGACAATTAGATTTCTATGAAAAAAAACATATAGTGATGTTATGTAAAAACCATAAATCAATTTGCTTCATAGAACTTGTATGTCGCCTATTGAAGGAGTTTCCTCAATTACTACCATACTTAACATAGAGCAGTTAGATTTTTTTGGGCCCTGAGCAGGCCCTTGTTCCTTTCTTTATTGGGGGCAAGAATGCACCATTTCTCTCAAAGCTTTCTATTTGGGCATGATTAATGGGATAAAAAATTGTGCTCTTCAATGGAATCTCAATATCTGAAACTTCAAGAAGTAATATCAGTTCAAGGTCTGAAATTTCACAAAATAGAACATGAAAAGAACAAGGACATGATATTGTTGTAAGTGTGCTAGAAATGAGGCAATGGAATGAAGAATCAAGCAAGCAATCAGATAGTAGATCAATACCTTCACAACTTATATGAGGTACATGAATAATATTACCCTGTGCTTGGAATATCCAGTGAATATTAATTTTCTTTTTCAATGATACTTTTGGAACAATATTTCACAACAACATTTGTTATTTGAAATGTTGTAAGAAAATTATATCTTACTCAATGACATCATGTAGTCATAGATTGTACCAGATATATGTATTTTGGAGACTTACAAGTTAGTACTAATCACTAAATTTTAATCAACAAGTACCTAACCACATTTCACTATAAAATCAGTAGCAAGCAACACATATAGTTAACCAAATCACGTAATATTAGTTGGAGCCAACTAAATAGACTGTAGTGGGTTCTCCATTTTCCTGTGCTAAGTGAGTTTTCATGTTGAATTGTTTTGGTTTTGTAAGTATTCCATGAGTTTTTAAAGTTCCTTTCAGTTATATCCTTGATTAGAATTTAAACAACTGTACAGTATTTTATAAAACTGAAACTCTAATCTAACAGCCTGCCAACCTCCAAACATAGTTCGAATAGTTTACAAACAATCCATGCTAATTGTTTGTGTTATCTTTACTATAGCTAAACAGTCCTCATTTTTCTGTTTCCAAATTTCATTTCCACCACCCATAGTTATTGCATCGTTCATCACTTTCTGATCCTTTCTCTTGTCATCCCCTGCAACTTTCTGGGGATTCTCATCTCTATTATAGCTAGTGCAGATGTTCATTTATAGACACCTAGCCTTCAACCAATGAAGAATTTTGTTTCAAGAACTTAGAATCACCAATATATGATACCTTATTAAGCATTTCAAATCCCACTTGACTACTGTTTATTTTTACTATTGGAATATGTTCCAGCAGCTGCACTGCCCCAAGGAGAAATGTACGTATGACATTCTTCATAGCTCACACTAGAATAGTGTCCATCACATAAGCCATACATATCCTATCAAAACAGTGCCACCATCTGCTAGATGGGAAGCTTCTTCCCTCAAGCTATGAAGCACTAGCACTAGCACCAACACCATATTTTGAGTGAGCCCTTGAGTTCCTTGTAGTAGGTGTTCCATATCTATGTGGTACTTCCACTGCAAAATATTGACATTTGGAGAGGGGCAAATCCCAAACCAAAATTTTGGAAACTCTCATGTGACAGGTGGTCCTTAAGAGCAGATAATTTTAGGTTGTAGATTCAATAATCCATGGTGTCAAATGTTCCTTGCACATGGAATTGAATGCTCAAGATCTTAAATTTCAAACATATAATGTTGGTCCTTCCTCTTGTGATCCCTTGTAACATTTTGGGTATTCTAATCTCTATTATAGCCAGTGCACATGTTCATTTCTATACACCTACCCTTCAACTAGCGAAGAATTTTGTTGGAAGAACATAGAATCACCAATATATGTAACCTTATTAGGCATGTCACATCTCACATGAGAAATATTTATTGTTACTCTTGGAATATGTTTCACTAGCTTCACTGCCCCAAGAAGAAATGTAGGTATGCCATTCTCCATATCTCACACTAGATGTCCATCACATAAGCCATACAAGTCCTATCCAACAGTGTCACTATAGGCTAGATGGGAAGCTTCTTCCCTCAAACTGTGAAGCACTAGCACCAACACCAACACCATATTCTGAGTGAGCCCCTAAGTTCCTTATAGCAGGTGTTCCATATCTATGTGGTATTTCCACTGCATAATATTGACGTTTTGAGAGGGGTAAATCGCAAAAAAAAAAAATGGAAACTCTCATGTGATAGCTAGTCCTTAAGAGCAAATAATTGTAGCTTGTAGATTCAATAATCGGTGGTGTCAAATTTTCCGTTCATGCTCAAGATCTGAAATTTCAAATCTATAATTCCAATCCTTGCCCTTTTGATCCCTTGTAACATTTTGGGGATTCTCATCTATATTATTTCCAGTGCACATGTTCATTTCTAGACACCTACCCTTCAACTAATGAAACATTTTGTTGCAAGAACTTAGAATCATCAATATATGCAACCTTATTAGGCATGTCACATCCCACTTGACAAATGTTTATTGTTACTGCTGGAATATGTTGCACCAGCTTCACAGCCCCAAGGAGAAATGTACTTATGAAATTCTCCATATCTCACACTAGAATAGTTTTGATTACATAAGCCATACAAATCTATCCAACAATGCCACCATAGGCTAGATGGGAAGCTTCTTCCCTCAAACTGTGAAGCACTAGCACCAACACGATATTCTGAGTGAGCCCTTGAGTTCATTGCAGCAGGTGTTCCACATCTATGCGATACTTCCACTGCAGAATATTGACGTTTTGAGAGGGGAAAATCTCAAACCAAAATTTTGGAAATTGTCATGTGATAGCTAGTCCTTAAGAGAAGATAGTTTTAGCTTGTAGATTCAATAATCCATGGTGTCAAATTTTCCTTTCACATGGAATTGCACGCTCAATATCTAAGATTTCAAATCTATAATGCTGATCCTTGCTCTTGCGATCCCCTCCAATATTTTGGGGATTCTCATCTCTTTTATAGCCAGTGCGCACATTCATTTCTAGACACCTACACTTCAACTAATGAAGAATTTTGTTGCAAGAACTTATAATCACCAATATATGCAACCTTATTAGGCATTCCACATCCCGCTTGACAAATATTTATTGTTATTGCAAGAGAATGTTTCACTAGCCTCATCACCCCAAGGATAAATGTACGTATGACATTCTCCATAGTTCACACTAGAATAATGTCCACCACATAAGCCATACAAGTCCTATCCGACAGTGCCACCATAGGCTAGATGGGAAGCTTCTTCCATCAAGCTATGAAGCACTAGCACCACCACCATGACCATATTCTATGTGAACCCTTGAGTTCCTTGTAGTAGGCGTTCCATATCTATGTGTTACTTCCACTGCAGAATATTGAAGTTTTAAGAGGGGAAAATCACAAACCAAATTTTTGGAAACTCTCATGTGACAGGTGGTCCTTAAGAGAAGATAATTTTAGCTTGTAGATTCAATAATCCATGGTGTCAAATGTTCATTGCACATGGAATTGCATGCTCAAGATCTGAAATTTCAAATCTATAATGTTGATCCTTGCTCTTGTGATCCCCTGCAACATTTTGGGGATTCTCATCTTTATTATAGCTAGTGCACATGTTCATTTCTAGAAACCTACCCTTCAACTAAAGAATAATTTTCTTGTAAGAACTTAGAATAACCAATATATGCAACCTTGTTAGGCATGTCACATCCCACTTGACAAATTTCTATTGTTATTGTTGGAATATGTTCCATGAGCTTCACTACCCCAAGGAGAAATGTACATATGACATTCCGCATAGCTCACACTAGAATATTGTCCATCACATAAGCCATACAAGTCCTATCCAACACTGCCAAAATAGGTTAGATGGAAAGCTTCTTCCCTGAAACTGTGAAGCACTAGCAGCAACACCATATTCTGAGTGAGCCCTTGAGTTCCTTGTAGCAGGTGTTCCATATCTATGCAGTACTTCCACTGCAAAATATTGAAGTTTTGAGAGGGGAAAATCACAAACCAAATTTTTGGAAACTCTCATGTGACAGGTGGTCCTTAAGAGTAGATAATTTTATCTTGTAGATTCAATAATCCATGGTGTCAAATGTTCCTTGCATGCTCAAGATCTGAAATTTCAAATCTGTAATGTTGATCCTTGCTCTTGTGATCCCCTGAATCATTCTGGAGATTCTCATCTCTATTATAGCCAGTGTATGTGTTCACTTCTAGACACCTACCCTTCCTCTAATGAAGAATTGTTTTGCAAGAACTTAGAATCACCAATATATGTGACCTTATTACGCATTTCACATCCCACTTGACAAATGTTTATTATTGCTGGTGGAATATGTTCCACCAACTTCACTGCCCCAAGCAGAAATATTCGTATGACACTCTCCATAGCCCACACTAGAATATTGTCCATCACATAAGCCATACAAGTCCTATCCAACAGTACCACCATATGCTAAATGGGAAGCTTCTTCCCTCAAACTGTGAAGCACTAGCATGAGCACCAACACCATATTCTGAGTGAGCTCATGTGCTCCTTATAGCGGGTGTTCCATATCTACGCGATACTTCCACTGCAGAATATTGATGTTTTGAGAGGGGCAAATCACAAACCAAATTTTTGGAAACTCTCATGTGACAAGTGGTCCTTAAGAGTAGATAATTTTAGCTTGTAGATTCAATAATCCATGGTGTCAAATGTTCCTTGCACATGGAACTGCACACTCAGGATTTAATATTTTAAATCTGTAATGCAGTGAGGTACCAAGCATCTTAAAGATTTGAATTGCAAGCATCTCCACAGATTCAAGATCCAACTATGACCTTGGTACCCAAACAATGGCCTTGTCCTCACAAACACTAATTATTTGTTTCCCATCAAATGTGGGTGCAATCAAGTATACATCTGGTATTCCTAATCCCATAGGGTGCCTTTCAGGATGCCCAAAATGTTCAAACAAATGATGAATAACAGTGCCAAAGCCATAATTAATGATTTTTTAGTCTTATCTAAAGTACCTTAACCATAAGAGGATCATCCTTGGAATTTGTGTATAAGGGGATGGATAAATACTTTTCGCTATGTTGAGTGTCAACATGGAAGCATGCACACTTAACCTTTGTCTTTGTGAGTTGAAGTTCATTCTTGCATATTATTTCTAACCAATTTTGCATTGATGTCCAAGCTTAGTAATGGGAGAATTATAGAGAGCTAATTTATAGGGAAAACTGAAGTATAACTACCATAGAAGCATCCCTGGTATCCCTGCATAAATATTTTTCTGGACAGTCTGCACTAAATCCCTAGAAGAGGGAGTTAACCTGATGGACTGTAGTTGCAGAGAAGGGGGATCCCCTCTAGGGTTGTGTGGACTGAGGAGAAAATGAAAGTTGATGATAGAGATAGTTGAGTGCATGAGCAACCTGTGTACCAGAGGGTATTGGACTGAGTGGAAGAATTGAATAGTTAGCCCTTGTGGTGTCATAGCCCCAGCTTAAGGGTGAGCTTGTTGCTGAAATACTTGGAACCTAAATGCCTAAGGAGGGGAGGAACAACCTTATTTAGAAGCCAATTCATGGAATTCATTAAACATAAATTTTTATGATTATGTGTATGTTACGCTATTATCTATTATGTGTAATTTATGTGTTTAATTTTGCTCTGATGTGCAAATATGGTTATCCATGTTATTAATTGTTATGCATGAATTTGTAAATTGTTAGGCCTGCATGTTGTTCATGTGTAGGAAATAATTTAAGAAAATGGTCTGAGTTGTTGTTTGGAAAAAGAAATAAGATCCAGTTGTAAGAAGAAATGCAAAATGAAGGTGTTCAGAGTTAGTTTGTGGAACTGTGACTAAGCCTTGTGGAGACTCAGTATGTTACAATGCAACAAATCTCTAATACCAACAAATACATCTCTTGGAGCATGGTGGATTCTAAATGTGAATCCACAATAAATTGAATCAAGATATTAGTAACTTTCACAGGAAATGGACCAAGCTGCCTAAATTCATAAGAATGATGTTAAATGAGCATGAAGAAGAGTGTCCAAGGACATAGGACATGCCCTAACTAAGTGATACCTTATGAAACTAGAGGGAAACCTTGTGATGCCTTACAATATTAAGACCTATAATCCAGTTATATGAACGTCTTTAACACTACAATACTGGCATTAGAACCAAGTGCTACTACAAAATGTATTAATAACAATAAATACGATATTCATGTAATATAATAGTAGAGTACACATGATGAGCATGACTAACTTGAGGTACTAATTATAGTGACTTTGCAATCCACTTTTGAGAGAAGTAAAGTTCTTGCAACCTTATCTTGCAAGAAGTGAAGCCCTTGGAATTGATTGCCATAGGGGAGAAACAACCATGCAATTCAAATTGACTATTGGAGGAAAGGTAGAACCCATGAACTATTGTTGTGGATAACTTGAACCTTCCTAGATAAGGTCGTAAAGATTGTTTATTTTTTGCACGCCTTTTATTTCACTCAATCTATAACATATTGCATTTGTCTTCACCAATTCTCTTCTTCCATATGTTATCCACTTGTGACATTTCCTTTGCAATATTTGGTGCATTTGCTAGTTATAGATCATTTATAAGTTATAAATGTCTTAAGAGTCTCACTTCTAATGAAGTATAAAAATTAACATATTGATTCTTCTATATGTAGCTTTTTTTCCCTCCACCCACATTTCATAACTTCCATAACCATTAGGTAGGGACCTGCAACTTCGATGTTGCTTTGCTTGTTTAGTAAAGGATTTACAAGACTTTAATTTATTGAAAGTTGTAGAATTTACAATTTATGAAGTTTCAAGGTCTAATTTTTAAATGTCTAATTCTTTAAAGGGTGCTAGCTCAATGGAAGAGCATCTACATTACAAGTAGAATGTTGGTGGTTCGATCCCATCGTGCCCTGGTATCCATATGGAATGACAGTGATCAGTTTTTGCTGACGAAGGATCTTTTTCCCATCACCAATGAGCTTATGGTGACATTTTTCGACCCTCACCAAAATATGAAATGGTGACGGTCAACAAAAGCCACCATATATACACATCAATAGTGATGATGATGGAAGGTCCATAACCAGAAATCATTGTTTTTGATATGAAATGGTGACGGCCACTGTCCGTCATTATAGTCATTATTCGTGACGAACCTTGAATGTCATCACAACGCCTATAGTTTTGGCAATGCAGATTTTGGTGACAATCAATAATCGTCACCATATATATGGACCAATAGTGACAGCCATGAAATATACATCACAATAAATCATTGTAGTTCATATGAAATGGTGATGGTGACTATTCGTCATTATAATCAATATCCATGACAAACCTTTAATGTCACCATAACACATACTTTTGGCGACAACACCTTTGGTGATGTTCAATTTTTGGTGACCGAGGCTATGGTCCATCACCATTACTCATATGAAAAGGTGACCGTCGCTATCTGTCATTATAAATCATTATTGGTGACAAACTTTGAATATCACTACAACACCTATACTTTTGGTGACGCCACCTTTGGTGACATTCAGTTTTTGGTGATGAAGGCTCTTTTGACTATCACCAATGAGCTTATGGTGATATTTTTTGCCCCTCACCAATGTCCTTTTTTCTTGTAGTGCATACTTATAATCAACATATAAATATAATAGTAACCATGATAGAATGACCATCAAATCCACATAATAACAAGTACAATTACTCATGAAAATACAAGAGGAAAGGAGCTCTTATTAACATATGTAAAATCCATCCAAGTCAGGGACTTCCATGTACCACCCAACCATAGACTTTGCTGAATCAAATATCTCTTTAAATCAATCACACTCGTTCCATATTCCAAGCTTGAATGTGGGATCTCATGGAATAAAGAAAAACCAAACCAACGCTTCCAGAGTCTTAACCATATCAACCCTCAACCTATGATTCCACCTCATGATCAAATATCACTAACACCAACTAGATCAATATCTACCCAAGTTGTCCAAGGCTCCAAAGCGTTTGTACCAACCACGGCTATAGGAACTAATAACTCAACCCATAGCCTTTTAGGTCTCTAGAGCCTTTTTCCAACCTAGCTCCAGGACTATTGACTCAACCCACTAAGGGCTCCATAGTGTGTTTCCAACCTAGGCTCTAGGACTAGTAACTCAAACCAAGTTGTTCTAGGCCTCCAAAGTCTTTGTTCCAACCAATGGATACAAGAACTAGCATGTCAACCAATAACCATAAGGAACATGAACACCAATTAAAAACAACAAGTGGAAAAACCCACAACACCATGGCTATCTAAGAAAAACCATTGTCAATCTAGGCAATCATCCATCCCAATGACAGATCATAACCAAATAATAACATGCATATACCATGAATCCATGATCAATAATGACAATCACACATGAAACCTATTATGAGCAAATAAATCCAACTGTAACTACTGATCCACCTGTTCCCTTACACTTTCCTACTTTCCTTTGCCTTCCTTCTCCAAATCCAATGAAAAGTAGAGTTCTCCAACAATTCTCCATGATTTTTCAAAGTGTGCAAGAGTATGAGAAAGAGAGAGAATAGAGAGAAAGAGAGATCCAAGCTAAAACTAACAAAAGCTTCAACTAACAAAAGTTGTGAATTGATCCTCAAAAGCCTTTTTATTATTGAGGCCTCTATTTTCTTCATTTTTCCTCAAGTTTCCTTCAATGTCCTCCTCATGCAATCCTGTGGCCTTTCATCTCTATTTTCTCCTATTTTCTATTATTTTCATAAATAAAATATCAATTAATGCCACTTTTCCTTTGCCAATGCCTTTTCCAATTTCCATAGCCATTTATTAATCACAAGTGATTGCAACCACTACATTTTGCCCAACATTAAGCTTGGAATACGTGTCTCGTGACCTTGGATATTGTTTTTTATTTATTTACATAAGAAATCAACCACAACCTATTACATTGATCCTATAGGAATTTTGTTTTCAAGTAATTTTTTTAATTCCCAAGTTTCATTTTTCAGTATAGAGTCATATTGTTCTTTCATATCATCCATCCATTCTTTATGATTTTTAACTTGTTCAAAATTTAAAGGCTCAACAACAGTCATCACTTGAGTTGTTAAAGCATAATATTTATACTAGATAGGCATTTGAATTTGTCATGTTTATCTTCTTAGTGGCTCATGTTGCTATAGATTTCCTTCTCATTTCCTTCTTTTTGGAGTACCTTCATCAATTCTTTGTTTGTGTTGACTTCTTGAAATTCCTTTTGGGACATCCATGTTTCCTTTATTTTTAGATGAGTCAACAACTTCTTCTTCTTCTTTGAAGTTTTCATGCGAAGGATGCCACACACTATGTTCATCCTATTTTAGTTTTTCATCTACATGCTCATGAAATATAACATCTTTGCTTGCAAAAAGCTTGTGAGTATATGTATCATACATTTTGTACATTATTTGGTCTGTACAATAACTAATGAAAATGCCTTTGATAACTTTGACATCAAATTTTATCTTATCTTCCTTATGAATATGAGGAAATTCCTTACGTACACATATTCTAAAATGATGAAATTTAGGTTGAAAACCATAAAATTATTTAAACGGTGTTTTTTGTTGAAGAAATTTTGTGGGCCTTCAACTCTTGAGACATATTGTTGGCTTCAACCCAAAAGCTATTAAAAATTCCTTTAAATTTCAACATGATATGAGCACATTCAATTAATGTTATATTCTTCCCCTGAGATACTCCATTTTTGTTATATGTATGTAGTATTGTAAACTGTTGTAGAACTCTAAAATCCTTGCAGTATTTGATGAAATATCCTGAATTGTACTCACCTACTTTATCTAATCGAAGAATTTTAATGCTTCTTCTTGTTTGTTTTTCAACTATATTCTTGAATTCTTTAAGTATTCAAGCACCACTTTTATTTCTTATAATGTATAACCATGTATACCTAGTGCTATCAACAATAAATAGAAGAAAGTAAGAAGCTCCACCAAGTGACCTTGTTTGCATAGAGACACATATATCAATATGCACTAATTTAATAATTTCAGGTTTTCTTCTATTAGTATGGATGGGAAATTCTTCCATATGTTGTTTTTCTAGCACACATCCTTCACACTACTACATTAAGGGTACTTTTAAGACATTTTTTTAAGACAAAAGAAATCTTTTTTCTTAAAAAGTTATTTTTTATTTTAGTTATTTAACATTAAAATTTAATATCAATTGAATTGTCTTAAATATAAAATTTAGACAAAAAAAATTAAGAAAAAACTTTATATTTAATACAAAAACACTTTGAAACAAAAATATTTTAAGACAAAACTTTAAATTTAAGACAAAAATTGTTTGAGACAAAAATATTTTAACACAAAACAATTTAAGACAAAAATTTATATTTAAGACAAAAACAATTTGAGACAAAATTATTTTAAGACAAAACTTTATATTTAAGACAAAAATAATTTGAGACAAAATTATTTTAAGACAAAACTTTATATTTAAGACAAAAACAGTTTAAGACAAAATTATTTTAAGACAAAGCTTTATATTTAAGAAAATGACCACTTAAAATGAAACGCATTTAAGATAATTAACAATTAAGACAAAAACATATCAATTTAAGACAATATTATCTAACAACTGTGAAATTGACTCTGACAGTGCACCCTAAGTTCATGAGCTTGCAGACTACTACTATTTCACACCTATACCTAGGTTGTTTTTTCACTTACCATTCACGTTATCTTATATAAAAACAATGATTTGTTGGGCTCTTCATTTTGTGGGGGTAGTCGACTCTGAAGAATGCAACAACTTTTCCTTGCAAGATTTCCTGGACATCAATTCCACTTTTGTCCCTTCAATCTTTGTTGATACGATTAGAGACAATTTGTTTGTCATTGCATTCAGTCGGTGAGTCACTTTGGTGCTTACTATTGTAGAGCAATTGATAAACTAACTAAAATGTGGACTCCTTCTCCTGGTTATGTGATTAAGCCTCAAGTTTAAATTTCCCTTAATATGCATCCCCTTAGACTTTGGATCTATATCAAGGTAATCAGCTACAAGAAAGATTGCAATGTGGTTGGCTTACAATTAGGTAGAGAGTTGAAGTTCTTCCTTCATTTTTGAGTCATCATTAAACACACAGATCGATAAGTGTACATTTCTTATGTGTATTGACTTATGGAGTGTGATGAATCTTGTTACAATGTGAATGGTGCAATATCTTGCATGTTTGTAAATGTAAATGAATGTCTGAGTTTTGACGCTCACTGTGTCTTTGTGATTAGAACGGTGTCATGTATGCACATGAATTTTAAAGTGTGCCTAGGATATGTTATTCATTATTATGTGCATGGTGAATGCGCAATTATGTGTTCATATTCAATCAGTTGAATTCCAAATTTATGGGTATACTTAGTTTAACCAATCCCTATGCTAGTTATTCTATCAAAACTAAGAATTTAGGTATCAAGAATTGGGCCATGAGTCTCCTTAAAACTACAGGAGGGTGGGCGCACAACAGTTGTAGTTCTTCTTTATGAACATAGCCTAGGTTTCTTTTTAGTCCATATACGCTATGTTTTCAAGGTCGAGAGGAAGTGGGAGAACATGACTTTGTTGACATGTTAGCGGGTCCAACACCTAGTGGACACTGGTGAAACCAAACCCTAGTGGAACCATGTTGTGTGTATAGACACGAATCATAATCTATTGACCCTAGTGATCAAATTTGAGGTAAGGGCAGGGTCTATACATTTGGCCAAATGTTGTTTTATTTTTGGTGAGAATCCTAAAGGCCGAGAGTGTGGTCCAGGTAGAACTGGGAGTGTTGGGAAAATTTTTAGCTCCCATCACTAAGATATTTGTACCCTACAACACCCTAAGAGTGTAAAAATTAATATAAATTTGCTACTACTAATGTATTTGAACTGAAAACAAGATATTACAAATTTCCTCTACTATTTTGTAAAATGGAAATCACAATTTAGAAACACATGAAATGACATTCAACCATACAAAAAACACAAGAACACGATTATTTATAGGGAAACCCAATAGGGAAAAACCCTTCCACTACTTTTCATTAATCATATGAGAATGAAAAACTATTACAATGTCTTGCTTCAATCCTGAAGCACACCCTTCACTATAAAATTGTTCTCCTATTGATTGTCCTACTCTTGCAAACACTTAGTCAATTCAAAGACCCATATTTCTCCTATTTCCTTGCATGATTCTCGAGGAAATTAACTCATAAATAATAGGGGAATTCACTATTCCCTTGTGAAAAGCCCAAGTAACTGATCGTCTACCTCAATGCCCAGCATGTACACTCAACTAGTATACAATTAATAATTACAATGTGCCTTTTCCTCCACTTTAGTTTGAAAATTCAGATTCCATGCATGTCTGGGTTATTTTTAGCTGATTGACTAGTTTAACCGAGAGATCATTGAGTTAACAACAATTCTACTACTCAAGTGACTCAACTAGTTTCTTGAGCTCAGTTAGCTGAGTCAAACTGAAAAAAAACTAAATTAGATTGGTAAATTTTAGCAACGCTACATGCAAAACTCTACTTCTAGCCTATAACTACAATTTACTGAGTAAACAAGTAGACAAGACCATGACACACAAGCTAACTTCCATCCAATTCATCTTGTTGATTTGGAAAATTGAATTACTAAATTTGACTAAGGAGCAAGTCAAATTTAGCCTTTCTTGCTACATTTTCTAACACTCCCTCTTAGCAATAAAGGGGTTTTGAACCACCCATATCCTACACTTGTGGAAATTGAATTTTCCTCTTGACAATGCCTTTTTCAATATATTTTCATCTCGCTTCTCAGTTGGAATGTAATGTAACATCATAATTCTCCTCTACACACAATTCCGCAAGTGATGGTACCTGATATCAATGTGCTTGGACCTGTCATGTGTTATAGACATATTTGGGCACTACAACCCCAATCTTATATGTCGATAAACCAAGGGCATTTTAACCCCTAAAATTTTTGTTTCATACCCTAAAGGATCATGGTCAACTGATTACATCATTCCCCAAAAGTTCCACCTAAAAAACTACTCAGAACTGGCCAAAACTGGACCATACTGACTGCCCCACTGTCAAGGTGCGATGCATACTAACTTCTACACTAGCCAGGTGTGATGCATACTGAAGAGACCTTCTGTGGGCTGTGATGAGTGAGGATGGACAAATACCCGAAACAGTTTTCTAAGTGGATGCTCATGGAATCTTCCAGAAACTTATCATATGACACTTGCCTCTCTGAATTCGCCCAGGGATGAGATCCAAGAAATCTCCAAGTGGAACCAAGAACAACAAGAGGAAAGACACTAATCAAAAACCCAGAGATGAATCACACCCTTGAAGACATCTATAAATGGATCACTCATTTGAGAGATCTAGAGGTTGGAATTTTGTAATTTGTAAGGAAGTGCTAATAGTTTGTCTTTGAGAAAAGGCATTGTATTGTTGGTTGATCTTGCTTTTCATGAGGTGAAGAGGGCTTTGATGCTGGATTAGACAGCTGGGTTGTAATTCTCCCTTCTACTATTAATAAAGTTCTTTGAGTTTTCCTCAATACAATCATGTATTTGTGAATGCCATTGTATGATCAATGTATTTTTGATTCTGCATTGTCTATGATATAATAGATCAAGATGCTTTGATGGTGTTTTGTTACTTTGCTTCTACAGGTATTCATTGAGTGGGATAAGTAGGAGAAGAAGTGCAAGCTCTATCAAGGGAGAGAGGAATCAAGCAAGGAGTCAAGCAGAAGATCTAGGTTGGTCCCTTTTCTCCTCTCTTACCTATCATACATAAAAGAAATCAAAAATTGCTTTGATTGTTTGTTTCTAGGATGGCTACCAATCCTAGTGGGACTAGTAGATCGAAAAGACACTAGTTTTCCCAAAAAAAAAATGGCGACTCCATTGGGGATCGAATAGTTTATTTGTTTTTTGTTGATTGTTTGTTATATAAGCTATAGATGAAGCCTAAAGTTAGCCAGATGGCCTTTAAACTGCTCTTTCTCTGCAATTGCAAAGTAGATGAATGTTGCTTCAGTCAATCTCTGGTTCAGTTTATGATTTGAACATCTGACTTAAAATCATTCTAGATGCCCTGTTGGTAGCTCAATAACCTCCTAAGATCATACCCATGTGCTTTTTTTCTTTACTTTTCATGATAGCTTAGCCTAAATCACTGAACTCAGCTACAAATTTGAGTAAAAGCCCACCTCAGTTTCGTTCCCTAACCCATCACACTGTCTATCACTAGAAGCCAGTATGCATCGCACCTCCCATGTGTAGCACGTGAGATTCATCCCTGTTTCTGTGAAGTACAGGTGCAATGACTGAGTAATACTATTTATCTGTTTGAAATTTGGGTTTTTCTCCTTGTTTTCAGCTCTTTTCAGTTGTTTTGCTCCTTATGATCAGTATCTCATTGGTGAAGCCTCCTTCCTTTACATAGTTTAGCCTCCATTGGTTAGGATTAGTAAAAAAAATTATGTATTTGTCCATCATTTATGGTCCTTTTTCAAAAGTAGCTTAATCGAACTGTCATTTTGACGCAAAAAAGTGTTGTAACTGTCATTTTGAGTCAAAAAGAAGAGTGTCGTAAAGTCTTCCTCCTCTAGATAGTCGATTGTACTTTTGTCATTGTATTTGATTTGAATTGTTAATATTTGAAGTGTCGAAAGCAGTTTTCTATTCGAAATCAAAAAGTTTCGTTTAGTCTTCCTTTCATTTTGAAAAGAAATTGTCGAAATGTCGCTTTGAAGAAAATATTTTAGATCTATACTTAGTTTTCCTTGTTGGCATTTTTCAAATTAAAGGGAACGAAAAAAAAATACATGCATTTGCATTTGCATTTAGACTGTGTGCAAAAAATGATTTAGGAAAAGTGGATTTAGTGTGTGCTCTTTGCTCTCTGTTTGAAAGAATCGTAATCTTCTTTCCTTAGTAGCTACGATTTTCATTGCTAAAAATAAACAACGATTGTTTATCATTTTAGATTGCATATTTAGGAATTTTACATATACATCACGTGGTGAACCTTGAAAGGAAAACTTCTAAGCAGGATCAACTCTAAAATAAATTTCAATGAAGTTAACAACGCTTTGGAACCTAACGCAACACATCTAGAGGTCTAGGCAGGAGACGTGTTCCAGCGTCGAAAATCTAGTAACTATCATTTTCATCGAAGGTTGGGTGATTCCTCCTCTTTGATATGACAAGTGCTAGCATGGACTTGTGCTCACCGTACCATTGAGTATATATTGGGAGACCACAATAGGCTGATATCCTTTATCCATAGGAATCCATGTCTGTCGCTGTATCAATCGCAATGCACTGAACACAGCATTCGGAAAGATTGACTGTCGTACATAAGTCCTTGGTAATTTCTCTTTAATTTATCACCAAGGTGTATTTTGCAGTTTTGCGATTGGTTTGGTAATCCCTCTATCTAGATTTCCAGAGTAGTCACTTTCGTTCCTTTTCGACTCCTTAAAAGAAAAGGTCCATCTGAGCACTTGTCACTTCAGGCTCATTAAAAATCGAAGGGGAGTAGAGTCATCTTTAGCTTTTTCTCGACTCTTAAAAATTGAAAAATCAAAGTTGTGTCAAAGCGTCATTAAAATTTATTTAAATTCGAAATAACATTTTTCCCCTTAATTTTGAGTTAATCTAGTAATCCGCAATTGTGGAGGAAATTCAATCAAAACCCTGTCATTCGCAGAGACTAGTGAGTCAACCATCTTTGACTACGAAAAAAAAACCATTCCGGGCAAAACGGTCTCGTTTAACCGAGTCCAATTCACCTGATTTATTTGAAACTTTTGTTTCAACATCATTAGAGACTACAGATACTCTGATCATTTCTGGTACATCTGCCTTTAGAGAAGGAATTCAGCAGTTGCAAGAGGAAATTAGAACTGATCCTAGTGTAACGGTAAACACTTCTATACCTGAAACAGCTCAAGATAGAGTTGATCTAGAGACTGAAGTTCGCTTACCTAAACATCTGGAAGTTGATTTCCAGAATTCAAAAAGTGTCACCCCTCTGGTATCTGTCACTGCAGAAGCAATACCTTCTTCAGCTCCAAAAGTATTCTACGGACCCGACAATCTACCTCTTCCACTTGGAATGATTGCAATAGAAGAGATAGTAGAGGATCTTCCATCTAGTACCCCATTGCATTTTGGACCTGGGATCGACTTATATCCTTCTACTTCTCAAGTTAGTTCTTTTAATCATCCTTCATCGCAAGTTCCTGTCGGATCGCTAGAAAATCTTTTGGATAGACTAAATATGTCTGAGAAACCATCAACATCTAGGACTGTATCATCTGATACAGCTACAACAGAACTTCCTGCTGCCACTCCAACAATGTTTGCTGGTATACCATCTGTCCCGACTAGTTACCAATCACTAGCTGGAGTCCATTCAGGCACTGTTTCACCAACATGGTTTGTTCCTATTTGTTCATCCGAAATCTCATCTGGTATTTCTTATGTTGAAACTCAGCAAGTTGATCTGGCGTGCCTGTATCAATTTGGTCAGACCAGTCTTCAAAGACCGATATATCCTTTGAAAACTGGACTACCGCCATATGGAGGGCAGTATGTTTTTTCATTGTTCCCTCCTGGAGAACAACCATATGAGAGTTTACAACAATATTCAGGTCCAACTAAAATTACATCTAGTGGTTGGATACCAATACTACCTCAACAACCAAGGGTTGTATATTCAATACAACCAACCCAACCTATGTCGAATGTTCCCACTAAACCTACTATTGTGACTATGTCACAAGTACAAGAACTACCTATTGTATGTCAACCTCAAATCTCTCAGGTTGCAATACAACAACCTCTTGTCTCCATGGCCCAATCACAACCTTAGGTTAGTGCTTCCTTACCTGGAACGATTCAGACTCAAACATGTGTTATCACCCCACATCTTGGTCAATCTTCCAGTATTGGGCAATAGCAAATGGTCCAACAACCATGGCTGGTACAATATCAACAACCATAATTACAACAAACCTACCAAGGATCTAAGTAACAAGGCTTTGTAGGTAACAGGCAACCCCATTTTCAAAACGGTTATCAACAACCATACTACAATGGTTATGTCCAACAACCTTATCAAAGTTACCAACATCAGATACATTATGCTAGCATGCAAAGACCTACTGCTCAGGCAATTCCATCTTATCCTGGGTATGCTTCACCTAACCTGAATCAATAGTTTCCTTTTGTAGCGACTCTAGAATTACCAGATTTGAACCGATTGACAAATGATCCAATTGTATACGCACCTTGGTGGCCAGTGATTCCTCATAAACTCCCCTTTGATATTCCTAAATTTAATGGAAATCCAGGTGAAGATCCATCGAATCACGTAATGACCTTTCATTTTTGGTGCTCATCTAACACCCTCAATGATGATTCGATTAGGCTTCACCTTTTTCAACGAAAACTAACTGGTATGGCAACAAAATGCTATATCAAATTGCCTAGAGCTTCATTTGATAACTTTAGCACCCTTCCCACTACCTTTTTAACCCATTTTCAGTTACCCATAAGGTACGAAATGGGGACAGAAATCCTTACCAACTTTAAACAGACCATGGCCACTCACATATCTAATCATATTCATGAATGGTGATGCCATCATTGAATGGTAAAGACGTATGTTCCTGATCAGCTTCTAGCTAAATGGGTTATTAAGTCAATATTACCTTCTATTACTGAAGATATGGCTAAGGGAGGAATTGTTACTGAAGAGCAAGTAATTGCTCATGCACAATATTTAGACTTGATCTATACTCAGTCTAGCATGCTCTACAACAAAATTCTTGACACTCCTAGACCAGAATTTTCCATTCCTACCTATCCTAAATCAAACAAGGACTCTCATCCTAGTGATCAGTACCACAAACACGAAAACCACAAAGGCTCCATCTAAAAAATCCCTTTCAGTTTCTAGTCAAAAATCAAATGAAGAATCTCTTGCCTGGGAGATTAATGCTGTGTCATCTGAAAAGGGCAAGAATCCAAAGAAACCAGTGGGCAAGAAAAAAGAAAAAAATAATAAGAAGAAACAGGAAAATTCACCTCCTGAAAATTCTTCTCAAAACCCAACTGGGCAAAAGAAACCTCGTTATCCATGTTACCTATGTGACGACGAGCATTTCACGAAAGATTGTCCACATAAAGCTGAGGTTAAGAAATTTTTAAAAACTTCAAGTACCTCAGCAGTGTTGACTGATCCGTTTGCAAACCTAGAAACTAATCTGGTTGCTATCAATCATGCTTCCCCATCCCAAGTGCTTATGTTATCCATCTCGAAATAGAAAAATTATCCTTTGATATCGACAAGGAATAAAGATTATGGGAATCCACAATCATCGAACAACAAGGCTACAAATCAACCCAGTAGTTTGACAAAAACTTCGACCAAAGTTGTTCTGCCCATCATTCCTGAACTAACTATAAAGCCGCCAAAGGGAGTAGTACATAAATCGACATTTAATCCTCGTGCTCGAGCAGCACAAAATTATAATATAGTGGAGAATTTGGCTCAATCGCCATCCACTATGTCGACACTTGAAGTACTGCAAAATTGCCCCTCCCAAAAGCAGGCTTTGTTATCAGCAATAGGTGGGATTGACCTAGCGGATTCCAATCTTGTGGCCTTCAACCATAAAGGATATGAACCTCAGTTACCAACCCAACTCATTTTCCTCATACAGGTAAAAGCCCTCAATAAAACTGTTCATCAAAAAAGCATTAATGAGGGGGCATCTACCTATATTATGTCAATGAGTTGTTGGAAAACATTAGGCTCACCACCATTGTCACGATCATCTACGACATTAAAAGCGTTTGATGGAAGAACATACCTACCGTATGGGATATTAAGTAACTTGCAAGTTGAACTGGGGGCCAAGACAATAGAAATTGAAGTCGAGGTCATTGATGGAAACCTTGACTACAATATCTTTCTAGGAAGGCCCTGGATTTATGCTATGGCCGTAGTTGTGTCAACATATTTTAGAAAGATTGTATTTCCCTTTCAAGGTGGAATTACAATCGTTGACCAACTAGCCTTTTTCCCCAATAGTTCACAAGCTACCGGAAGCATTCAATTAATCCATGGAAATTCCCAATCGATTCAACATGTCAGAGTAGGTCTCCTAAAAGACCCTTCCTTAATGGGTACTTTTGCCTTCCCACCTCCAAGTAATCTGGCAGAAGTGACCACAGTATAGACCTATCATATGATATCTTCTACATCATCAAAGATTAAGAAGAACTCTGACTATTTTGATAGTGTGGATCATCGCGAGGTGTTGCCCCAAAGCCCCATAGAATCTTTGTAGCAATCAATTTTTTGGGCCTGGGTGGCAAACCCAAATCAACACTCAGTGGGTGTTTTGATAGACAGGTCTCTAGAGTATGGTACCTCTTCCGATCCTTGGTCTCATATACATTCTACATACGAAGGAATCATTCAGTCTATGATGATAGGAGAGACACCATGGGAAGATTACCACCATTGTTCCCAACTTCAAAATAACAATGAAGATTATTTAAGCGATCTCAAACATCCATCAGTATTTGATTTTCTATCAAATATTGTAAATACAGTGGATTCCGAGCGAAATCTGTCCAATATTGAGGAAACTACAGCAATTAATATCTCGACCAAACCTAATGTTGTAGAGAATATTCATGTTGGAAAATCATGTTCTTCATCAGAACTGGAAATCTATTGTGCTCTCTTTCGTGAATTTAGAGATGTCCTTGCATGGTCATATGAAGAAATGCTAGGCATTGACTCAAGAATTGTTGAACATGAGATCAAGATGTATCCAAATGTCAAACCAGTACAACAACGGCTTCGACTAGTTCACCCGAAGAAAACTGCTGCCATTAAGGCAGAAGTTGAAAAACTTTTGCATGTTGGTTTCATTTACCCTATTCCTCTCACTAATTAGGTATCGAACATTGTTCCTGTAATGAAAAAACAAGGAACAATTAGAGTGTGTGTCGATTATAGGGATGTAAATCAATCTTGTCCAAAGGAAAACTATCGTACACCCTTCATCGACCAAATAATTGATGAATGTGCCGGATGCGAAATCTTTTCATTCATGGATGGATTTTCCAGATACAATCAAATCAATATACACCCACAAGACCAGTCAAAGACTACATTTATATGTCCATGGGGCACATTCACATACTGCAAATTACCTTTCGGTTTGAAGAATGCAGGGGAAACTTTTCAGAGGGAAATTAACTATGCCTTCCATGACATCAAGCACATCATTCAACCATATCTCGACGATTTACTAGATCATTCGCGAAAGCGGACTGATCATCCGCAGCATTTGAGAGCCATATTTCTATGTTGCTGACACTATAAGATATGACTCAATCCACACAAGTGTGTGTTTTGTGTTTGCTCCCATCGATTACTATGTTTTTTAGTTTCTAAGGACGGAATTTGTCTTGACCCATGTAAGGTTCAGGCTATCATTGACATGCCTCCACCTTCAAATTTTCTTTAGATTCAGAAAGTCCAAGGAAAAGCGAACTTTCTGAGGAGGTTCATTCCACATTACGCCGAACTTGGTAAAGGTTATAGACGTCTTTTGAAAAATGAACTACCCTTTAACTAGGATAAGGTTTCGCAAGCTTCCTTTAATGCTTTAAAAGATTCCCTGATAAAAGCATCATTAATGTATGCTCCTGACTATCAAAATGACTTTAACCTGTATCTCACCGCCACAGATACAACCATCACTATGGTTTTAGTACAAGAAAATGTTGGAAAAGAACATCCTATATATTATTTAAGTCGAAACTTAAATGATATAGAAAGAAAAGACTCCTATGTTGAAAAGCTAGCTTTAGCAGTTGTTTAAGCAGTACAGAGATTTCGACACTATATACTCTTTCGCAAAACTACAATTGTGTCAGATTGCAACCCTATGACCTACATTCTATTGCGTCAATTACTGGGGGGAAAATATTCCAAATGGATAGCCATTTTGCAAGTGTTTGATCTGGAATTCACCAAATCCAAATCAAAGAAGTCTCTCATCTTCGCGGAGTTACTTTGTGACCTTCCATCGTCATCCAACGATTTAACATCTAAAGCATCAATCATGGATGAGACTCTGTTTCTGATATCGTCAAGCAATCTATGGTATGGAGATATATTGAGCTATCTCCAAACCCAAACTTTTTGGCCAAACACCTCTCACTCAAAACAACGATGTATTCGATACCAAGAAAAAGACTACATGATCGTGGGTGATACACTTTACCATCGTGGTGTCGATACAGTTCTGCGAAGGTGCCTCACACATGAGGAGGCTGAAAATTTTCCAAATCACTGTCATTCAGGTGCGTGTGGGGGGCATCTATCTAGTTACGCTAATGCACAAAAGATGTTACGAGCTGGTTACTTCTAGCCCACTATATTCAAAGATTGCATAATTGCAATCAAAAGTTGCCATGCTTGTCAGATATTTGATCGCAAAACCAGATTACCACCTGCACCACTACATCCAGTAGTTGTTGTTTGGCCATTATCTAAATGGGGCATTGATTTCATGACATGTAACCCCACCTCTGCTGGGGGGCATGGGTATATTATAGTCGTTGTCGACTCTTTTACAAAATGGGCCGAGGCGATGCCTACATTAAACAACAGTGTCGAAATGACTACTCTTTTCTTTTTGAATCATGTAGTCTCTAGATTCAGTGTTCCATGGGCTATAGTCACAAATCATGGATCACACTTTCGCAATCACATGATGGTTGAGTTGAATGCCAAATTAGGACTGTCCCACAATAGTTCTACTCCATATTATCTGCAGGCTAACAAATAGGTTGAGGCAATCAACAAAGTCCTTAAGCGCATGCTGCAAAGAATGATTAGAGTCCACAAATGGAATTGGCATTTAATCCTATACTGAGCTCTGTGGGCATATAGGACTTCGGTGAGAAATGCGATTGGGTTTACGCCTTTTCAGTGGGTGTATGGTCTGGACGTTGTGTTACCAATTTAGTGCGAAATTTCGTCTCTCAAGCTCGCAATTGATTTTACTTCCCAAAACTTCAGAGGAAGAGGCTTGTTTCTTGGAACTAATCCACTTGGATGAAACCCATCATGACATCATGCTAGCTAACGAAGCACATAAGAAACATGTCAAAGCGCAATTTGACAAAAATGTCAAGCCCCGTGTCTTCTCGGAAGGTGAACTAGTCTTGCTCTATGATCAACACTTTGATAAATTGGGAGCGGGTAAGTTCGAACCATTAGGGATGGGTGCCTACATTGTTAAGACCTACATTCTGTCATGTCAATTACTGGGGGGGAAATGTAGGAATTTACAGGGTAAGTTCCTCAGAAAGAATACCAAAAGGACACCGCTCACAACCAGATCTCAAATCAATACACCAGTATTTTTGACGTGGTTAAAACCCTCAAAGTGCAAGGAGGGAAACAATCCACGGCCTGTCCCAACGTGGGTACTACAGGCAATTTATTAATCAAAGAATGAAAATTTACATAAGCTTCTCTCATGCACGGATTACCTGAACAATGACCCTCCATGCGCTTTAAATAGAACTCATGGACCAATCGGGTGTCAAGCCACGGATCAAGTGTCGGTAATATCGAGTTGAGAGTGAACCGTCGGATCACTACATATTGTGACCGTCAGATTGTAAGTTACAAAATGTACCACGGTAAAGAAACACACTTTACCTAACTCTAACCTAACTCTATACTAGACCAAGTTGAACTTAACTATATCCTATGTGTCGGAATATCCTAACATCCCCCCTTAAGAACAACTTGGGATAGGATTGAAGGATTTACAAATATGACACAATAGGAGAAGGAAGGAGGCACTAGAGCCTATCCCCCCTTAGTGACAACTTCCTGAACTCCAAGCATATATCGAAGTTTAGTGAACTTCGCCTCTGTGAGAGCCTTTGTGAAGATGTCTGCAACCTGATCATCTGTTGGACAATATTGCACTTCAAGAACATGGTCATGAATGAGCTTTCTGATGAAGTGCATGTGTAGTTCAATGTGTTTGCTGCGCTGATGCTGGACTGGATCTTTGCATAGCTGAATGGCACTTTGATTATCACACCAAAGTGTGGTTGGATGCTGCTGCTCAAAGCCAAACTCTGATAGGATCTGACGAAGCCACAAGGCTTCCTTACTAGCTTCCACGGCACCACGATACTCTACTTCTGCTGACGAAAGAGAAATGGCGGCCTGTTTCTTACAAGCCCATGTAATAGGTCCTGAACCAAGAGTGAAGACATAACCAGCAGTAGACTTCCGATCATCAGGGTCACCAGCCCAATCAGAATCAGTGAAACCAACTAACAGAGGAGCTGCTTTGGCACTGTAATGAATCCCAAACTGTACTGTACCTCGAACATAACGAAGTATTCTTTTAGCGGCTTTCCAATGACTTTCACGGGGGTTTTGCATAAAACGAGCAACAAGGCCAACAACAAAGGAAAGATCAGGACGAGTATGGGTTAAATACAAGAGCTTTCCGACAAGTTGACGGTATAAGGTAGCATCAACTTCAGGAGAAGTACAAGAGACTGAAAGTTTGATTCCAGACTGAAAGGGAGAAGGGGCTGGCTTACAGTCTTCCATGTGAAAATGACGAAGAATATCACAAGCATACTTGGACTGGGAAACGAAAATACCCTCCTGGGATTGCAAGACTTGAAGACCGAGAAAATAGTGTAAGTGTCCTAAGTCTGTCATTTCAAATTTCTTTTTAAGGCTGGACTTCACATGGTTTATAAGGTTGGGATCACTACCAATAAGAATAAGATCATCAACATAAAGAACAAGGATGATAAGAGAGTTGCCCACTTTCTTGGTGTAGACAGTATTGTCAGAATGACACCTAGAAAATCCAGATTCTAAAAGAAAGCTATCCATTTTGGCATACCAAGCCCGAGGAGCTTGCTTGAGGCCATAAAGGGATTTCTTAAGTCGACAAACAAGGCTGGAGTCTGTTTGTATGAAGCCAATGGGTTGTTCCATATAGATTTCTTCCTGCAAGTCCCCATGCAAGAAGGCAGATTTAACATCCATCTGATGGACTTCCCATTTTAAAGAGGTAGCAAGGGAAAGAACAAGGCGGATAGAGTTCATTTTGGCAACAGGGGAGAAGGTTTCAGTGTAGTCAATGCCTTCAACCTGTGAAAATCCCTTAGCAATGAGACGAGCTTTATGTTTATCAACTTTCCCATCTGGTCCATACTTGGTTCTGTAAACCCATTTACATCTAACAAGTTTGCGTCCCTTTGGTAGAGGAACAAGATCCCATGTATCATTTGTCATCAATGAATGATATTCTTCATTCATAGCTGCTTCCCAATGTGGATGGCCTGAAGCTTCTGCAAAAGTGTCAGGATCATGATTTACTGGAGCTTGAGCCAGTAAAGAAGAGGCTCTTTCAAACTGAGAACGTGTACGTCGCTGATCTGTAGGATCACCGGCAAGATCACCTGCTGCATCCCGAGTAGCACGGACCCATCTTGGAAGTTGAGGATCCTGAGAAGGTGGGGGAGGATTATCATCCTCGCTTTCATCATCTGAAGAAGAAATGTTTTCAAAAGTAGAAGAGATAGGAAGAGGTGGCACATCCGCCGGACTAGGCTCGCAGGCCGATTTATTTTCATCAAATTTTACATCTCTTCTAATGATAACATTTTTGGACTTAAATGGAATAAGTCTATAACCTTTTACATCTTCAGAATATCCAACAAAAGTACATTTCTCACTCTTAGGTTCTAAAGCTTTATGCTTTTCATCTGGAATATGGGCCCATGCTTCACTTCCAAACACACGAAAGTGACTTACATCTGGTTTAATGGAACTCCAAGCTTCTTCTGGAGTGATATTCTCTAGAACCTTAGTAGGAGTGCGATTGATTATATAATTTGCACAATTAATTGCTTCGGCCCAAAAACTAAGACTGAGTCCTTTAGATTGCAGCATACAATTAGCCATTTCCTTTAAGGTGCGATTTTTCCTTTCAGCTACACCATTTTGTTGTGGAGTGTATGGAACAGTATGTTGCATTTGAATTCCATTTTCGGTGCAAAAGTTGATGAATGTGTTTTTAACATATTCTCCACCATTATCAGTTCTTAGCTTAAGAATTTGATGTCCAGATTGTTTTTCAACAAAGGCTTTGAAGGCCAAAAAAGTGTTAAATACTTCGCTCTTGAGTTTTAAGAAGTATACCCAAGTGCGTCTGGAGAAATCATCAATGAAAGTTAAGAAGTACTTGCAGCCAGAGAATGAAGCAACAGGAAGAGGACCACATAAATCACTGTGCACAAGCTGTAAAGGGGCTGAGGCGTGCCAAGAGGCACGTTTGTCAAAACTGTCCCGATGATGTTTTCCGAGTACACATCCGGAACAAACACCATCTCTGCAAGATACCATAGGAAGACCTGTCACCATATTTTCTTTACATAGATGCTGAAGGGAGCGATAGTTTAAGTGACCAAATCGCTCATGCCAAAGTTTGCTCACTTCATCATTATGAGCAACAAATACTGAGGGAAGATTTGATGACCCAAAGTTGTGAAACTTATACAACCTTTTGGAATCATCAGCAAGACCAGTAGCTAGAATCTGTTTAGGATCTTTTAGATCCTTGATTACAACATCATGAGGTGAAAATTCAACAATTTTACCTTCACCTGAATGAGTTATCTGATAGACAGATAGAAGGTTGCAGGATAAGGTTGGAACACATAATACATCATTAAACTGACCATTGTCTAGATGAACAGTTCCAGTCCCTACAACATTAAGAGATCTATCATCACCAACATATATATTTTTGGTGTTACAATCATTTAAAGAAGAAAACATGGCTTGGTTTTTGGCCATGTGACAAGAGGCTCCAGAATCAATGAGCCACTCATGAGAATGAGAAGAAGAAGAAGATACATTTAATGCATAACCAGACTGAGATGATTGATAATGACATGCAGAAAGTGCCATTCCGGAAGTTGAAGTTGAAGTTGAAGTAGGCTCCACATGGATGTTATGTTTCTTCATTGCGGCTTCCAAGGCTTCCATCTTCTTAAAGCATTTAGATTCTAAGTGGCCATCTCGATTACAAAAGTTACAATGTCTATCAGTCTTCTTCCATTTGTTTTTATTGGTCTTATCATTTTGCTGAAATGATCTTTCATTTTGAGGCTGAGATGGTTTAGGACCATTCTTTTGAGGATATGACTTCTTAGGATTCTTTGAATTTGGTTGCTGCTGGGCGGCTAACGCTTTCGTGGAAGAGTTTCCAAGATTAAGAAGACCAAGGTGTAAGAGTTTTTCTTGTTCTCTTATTAAGGAATCACAAAAGGAGTCAAAGGAAGGGGCCTTGTAGTCTTGTCCTTGACAAATGAAAGCTTCCCTTGTAGAATGGAAGGTGGAAACAAATACAGAGTAGGCTGGTCCCAACTTAGTAAGGATGGAATAAATAAGGTTACCATCTTCTTTCTTAACTTTAACACCTTCCAAAAGATATCTAAGGGTCTTGAATTTGGACAAGAAATCTTCAATGCAAGAAAAATTATTAGGATCCAAAGTAAGCAGCTCATTTTCAAGTTGATGGGCTCTAATTTCATTTTTAATCCCAAAAACTTTAGCGAGTTTTTCTAATGCTTCATGAGGAGTCTCAAGTTCTGCAATGTGGAATCTAAGATCAGGAGAAATAGACATCCCTATCAAACCACGTGCTTGATCTTGTCTATTTTCCCATTTTGCAGCCTTGTCTTCATCTTTTGGTTTCTTCTCTTGGTCTGTGGCTATTCTGTAGAGACCTTTACTTCTAAGTAAATCTTCCATGTAGGCTACCCATTGGAAGTAGTTAGTGCTGTCAAGAATGACTTGGCATGGACTTTCCATTTTTTAGAAAAAAAACTGAAGCTGAAGATGCTGAAAGTAAGTGTTCCAATGGATAGATCTCGAAAAAATAGGCGGTTTTAAAAAAAACGGCTCTGAAAAAGGCTTCCGGATGAAGAAGTTATGGCTTTTTGAAAAAAAAATTGTTGAAGTTGCCGGCAAAGTGCGCGAATGTGCGGGAATGAAAAAATCCGCCCCCACAAAATGGAGACTTGAACCCAAGACCTCTACTCTCTTAAAATAGCTTTGAACCAATTGATCTATACAAAAAATTTGAGAGAGAGAGAGAGAGAGAGAGAGGGGGGGGGGGGCCTTGGTTTGCGTGCTTGCCTTGAGAAAGCTCTTTTTCCCTACAAAACACAAAACACAAAACCCAACACGAATATGCAAAGAAAAAAGAACCTTGTGGCTCGAATAGCTTTAGCCAAAAAACTAGATATTTTTTAAAAAAAATCTCACAGTTAGCTTTAGCCGAAAAACTAAATATTTTTCTCAATGTTTCTGATTTTCCGAGATCACACTAAGGTGCAGGGAAAAGAGCATACGCATGAGAAAAATCCTTCCTTTCTGTTTTTGATTTGCTCAGATCGCACAGAGTCACAGGGCAAAGAGCATACGCAGAAATGAAAGGTATAGATCCGGTTAAAAAAAAGGCTAAATAAACCGAAACCGAAATAAGCAGAGAGAAAATAACAGTAAACTGCAAAAACACTGTATACCTCCCGATCTGAAAAATGACGCGGCTAGGGCTACCGGAAACCTTTTCGCGTGAAACGAAAGGGGTTCCTCACTGGAACATATGCTCCGAACGCAACAGAGCAGTCCTCTCGGCCCGAAAGCAGTCAGAAACACCAGATCTAGGAAACGACAGCCGCAGGCAGTTCTACCGGCTTCAGATTTGGATCACCAACGGATGTGGCCCTCAAATAGCTCTGATACCATGTAGGAATTTACAGGGTAAGTTCCTCAGAAAGAATACCAAAAGGACACCGCTCACAACCAGATCTCAAATCAATACACCAATATTTTTGACGTGGTTAAAACCCTCAAAGTGCAAGGAGGGAAACAGTCCACGGCCTGTCCCAACGTGGGTACTACAGGCAATTTATTAATCAAAGAATGAAAATTTACATAAGCTTCTCTCATGCACGGATTACCCGAACAATGACCCTCCATGCGCTTTAAATAGAACTCATGGACCAATCGGGTGTCAAGCCACGGATCAAGTGTCGGTAATACCGAGGTGAGAGTGAACCGTCGGATCACTACATATTGTGACCATCGGATTGTAAGTTACAAAATGTACAACGGTAAAGAAACACACTTTACCTAACTCTAACCTAACTCTATACTAGACCAAGTTGAACTTAACTATATCCTATGTGTCGGAATATCCTAACAGGAAATATTCCAAATGGATAGCCATTTTGCAAGAGTTTGATCTGGAATTCACCAAATCCAAATCAAAGAATTCTCTCATCTTCGCGGAGTTACTTTGTGACCTTCGATCGTCATCCAACGATTTAACATCTAAAGCATCAATCATGGATGAGACTCTGTTTCTGATATCGTCAAGCAATCTGTGGTATGGAGAGATATTGAGCTATCTCCAAACCCAAACTTTTAGGCCAAACACCTCTCACTCAAAACAATGATGTATTTGATACCAAGAAAAAGACTACATGATCATTGGTGATACACTTTACCATCGTGGTGTCGATACAGTTCTACGAAGGTGCCTCACACATGAGGAGACTGAAAATTTTCCAAATGACTGTCATTCAGGTGCGTGTGGGGGGCATCTATCCAGTTACGCTACTGCACAAAAGATCTTACGAGCTGGTTACTTCTAGCCCACTATATTCAAAGATTGCATAATTGCAATCAAAAGTTGCCATGCTTGTCAGATATTTGATCGCAAAACCAGATTACCACCTGCACCACTACATCCAGTAGTTGTTGTTTGGCCATTATCTAAACGGGGTATTGATTTCATGACATGTAACCCCACCTCGACCGGGGGGGCATGGGTATATTATAGTCGTTGTCGACTATTTTACAAAATGGGCCGAGGAGATGCTTACATTAAACAACAGCGGTGAAATGACTACTCTTTTATTTTTTAATCATGTAGTCTCTAGATTCAGTGTTCCATAGGCTATAGTCACAGATCATGGATCACACTTTCACAATCACATTATGGTTGAGTTGAATGCCAAATTAGGACTGTGCCACAATAGTTCTACTCCATATTATCTGCAGGCTAACAGATAGGTTGAGGCAATCAACAAAGTCCTTATGCGCATGCTGCAAAGAATGATTAGAGTCCACAAATGGAATTGGCATTTAATCCTATACTCAGCGCTGTGGGCATATAGGACTTCGGTGAGAAATGCGACTGGGTTTACGCCTTTTCAGTGGGTGTATAGTCTGGAAGTTGTGTTACCAATTTAGTGCAAAATTTCGTCTCTCAAGCTCGCAATTGATTTACTTCCCAAAACTTCAGAGGAAGAGGCTTGTTTCTTGGAACTAATCCACTTGGATGAAACCCGTCATGACATCATGCTAGCTAACGAAGCACATAAGAAACATGTCAAAGCACAATTTGATAAAAATGTCAAGCCTCGTGTCTTCTCGGAAGGTGACCTAGTCTTGCTCTATGATCAGGACTTTGATAAATTGGGAGCGGGTAAGTTCGAACCATTAGGGATGGGCCCCTACATTTTTAAGCAGGTATTGACAAAAGGAGCCTATGAACTATTTGATTATGACAGAATTCCACTGTCACAACCCTAAAGCGGGTTGTATCTTAAATGTTACTATGCTTGATTAAGTGTAGTACGCTCTTTGTATATATTTTGTTACATTTTTGTTTTCTTTTAGAGTTGTCATTTTGGTTAAGTAATCCTCTTTTCATTTGTTTTAGATGTCAGACTTTTTGGAATCATTTGTTGGGTTGCCAATGGAGCTAGTTGTAGTACGTGGAACCTATCTTCTGTAGCCTGGGCCATTTTTGCTCCAAGCGGTGAGTTTCAGGGGGATATGTATTGGTTGATCAACAAACAACATTGTTGAGTATAGTGCGTTGATTGAGCTTCTCTCTGATGCCATTTCAAATGGCATACGCTGACTTGTTGTCAGCCTAGATTTGCAACTCGTCATTCTACAGCTTACTGGCATTTATTCTGTTCGAAACCCAACTATTTATCGCATGTTCCTAAGAGTTAGGATTTTGGAAAGACAGTTTGATTCCATTCAATATCAACATATTTCCAGAAACTTAAACACATTAACTGATTCATTAGAAAACTATGTGTTAGATATACATTTGTAGCATTTGTAAAGAAAGCATTTTTAACATTTGTATCAGGACCGCATAACTTAACCAAGATAAAACTCCAAAAATCAAAAATATATATAGCTGTTTATAGTTTTCACAAAATGTTTTGTGTCCAAGACAAAATCGTTCACATGACCAAGAAACTCAAAAATGAATGCAGAAAAGCATCCTAGACTAATGATGCTAGTGTAACATGTCACCGCCTATGAGATCATACACAAGAGCCTAATCCATTGACTCAGCACGCCAGTAGTATGGCATTGTAACCTTAGAGGTAGATTGTCAGTCCTCACATCCTGAATACCAAGAGTGAGGCCCTCGACCTGATCCTGGAGCACTGCCAAGGTCTCTGCTATGTCGAGATCGCGAAGGACAGCCCTCCCTACAGCCTCTCCTACTGGAGCATCAGCTGCCACCCATGGGCATGCCGATGGTCGCACTGGCCCAATATCTACACACAGATACGAGTTTGATTAGTCTTGATAACATTTAAAAACATGAAAACATTATAAAATTGATAAACAAAGATATGGTCAAATCATTTTACCTATCGCACTCCACTGCTCACCAACCGGTAACACCAAGTTCATGTCGCCTTGGAAATCCATCCCGACATATGGATACTCTACAAAGACCATCTCCTAACTGTCAAACCACTAAACTAAGGCATCGGAGAAAGAAATATGTGACTGAGTAGCATGTCTAGCCATAAGATCAACCCATCTCTGCATCCGTGGTTCCCTCAGTGTTGGCAATACTAGTGAGATGTACTGAGGTTGCACTAGTGGAATCCTCTCCAAGGCAAAAGTAGTTAATATGGAACTATAACCAAAGTTCTTGGATCTTCCATTCTTTATCTTGGAGATTTGTTCTTTTATGACAAGAAGTACCGCCTCACACCAGTTGAACACCTTAGGTTCTAAGCATTCCAGGGCGTACTGCATGTAAGATCTGTTTGCCAAATGAAGAGTCACGCTACCAGCCAATCTAGCAAAGGTAAATAAGATGGTCCTCAATGACCAATCAGTGACATCACAGATATTGATCTTACCGCCTCTACTAGGCTCAGATCCATCTATACAAAACTGACAGATATAGTCTCTCATGGATTCACCCCCACGGGCAGATCCTGATAGTGAAAGAGGGGCACCCCATCTTGATAACCCTATCAGAAAGTAAATATCCTCAACTGTCAATGGAATAGATTTGCCTCTAATTTGGAATACCTGGTCGATCAGATGCCAAGCATCGAGAAAATATTGCAACAAACTGATTTCTTGCCTCATGCTTGATATGCGGAAGAAGTTGAGCAAACCACAATTTCGTAATGCAGTAACTATGCCCTGATTGTGTAAGGCAATCATGTCCTCTTATTCATGTTCATGTTCATGCGATGTGACGACCATCTTGGTCCAACAAATATTTGAAACACAAGAAAAAAGATAAGTTAGGATCCAAATTTGAGCAAAAACAGGCAAACAATTCATGAAAAATCACTGTACAAAGTTTCCCTTTTGTGCCCATCGCACCCTGACTTTGAACAAGGTGAGATGCATACTGACTGGCCAGTGTATAGATCAGTATGCATCATTCCTTTCGATGTGGGATAGGTGCGATGATGGGAGAACAAGTTCTTCAAACCCCAAGGGTCTAGAAGAATGAGAAAACTTGCTCAAAATCAAGAAAGGATGGAATGAAAATGAAGAACTCAAGGTTAGCTCCTACCTAGTCTTGATGGTGTGGAGAATAGTCCACTGGATCTCTCGAAATCAGCTAGTGAAATTTGAGGGGGCAAACCACTCCAGAGCTCCAAAATCCCAAATTTGAAATGAAATGATGAAAAATGAAAGGTAAAACTACTTTTTATGTTACTTTCACGTATTTCAAGTAAGATGTTATTTTTAATTCATTTTATCGTGCATATATGTGTATTTCTAATCAATTTGATGGAGTGATTGAGCAGGTTAAACGACCATTGAAAGAATATCATGTGTTAAATGGTAAAAATATTTGACCACTTCAATGAGCAATGCTATTGTATGGTTCAAGCTCATTAAAAAATAAACCTACCTCTGAGCATATGTTCCCCCAGAGTTCAATCTCGTTAAAAAATGAACCTAACTTCGGTAAATAACCCTTGTGATTGCAAACTATATCAGCCTTTTGAACCTTGGTTGTGTTTCCTCCATCACCTCCATCCGTTTTGCCGATCATACACTTCTACTTGATTGTTTACCATTTTGAGGAACAATTACGATGAGTGATCTCGTTAGCCATCGTCTTCACATCACCATTTTTTGAGAAGTTCCAATATTACCGAGAACCAGTTGCTACCTCGGATACCACTTGTTCCTCAAAAAATGAGTCCACTTTAAACCCTTTTCAGACTCGTTAAATATGAAAATATTGTCAAGCAATTGGCCTCTCCAGCTCGCTAAAGTGATTGGAAGTGCCATCCCTCCTATGTATTTTAAACTTTTTGACTTGAGGGATTATCTCATGAAACAGTTTGAGCGCTTGTCTATTCGGCTCGCTAAAGTGATCAAAAGTCATCCCTTCTGTATTATTTTAATCTTTGTCGGACTTAAGGGATTATGCTACAAAAAAGAACTACTAGAGTTCTCTTTTTGTCCCTTTTCAAACTCTCTAAACATGAAAAGGACCGAGTTGTCTTTGTCATTAAACTCGTTAAAATAATAGCTACAAACTTGTCCACCAAGACAAGAACGAGTTTCATTGTCGCTAGGCTCGTTAAAACATAGCGACAAGTTTGCCTGAAGGGCAAATTATATAACAAGCATATGTTATCCTCCTCAAGCTTGACAAAATTAAAGAGGTATTGGTCAGCAATGACTAGGGAAAAAGGGAAGAAAACTTTGAAGAATTTTATTGGTAGCAAGTCGTTCTTGAACATGACACTTTCACTCCATCACCATGATTGAGTCGGGTTGGGTTATTCTATTCACCGGTCGTATCACCATTGGTCCTCCATACCATCCATATTTTGGGGTTAACGCTACCAATCCATCTCAGTGTCGCCGATATGTTCAAGAGAAGTCATTCAGAGAATTCACCATCCAGCTAATGCCTCATCCACTACAATACCTTCACCCTCCATTTTTCATGACTGCCATTCCTGAACCTTGTATCATTAGATCGTTTTCACCTCCAAAAAATCATTTTCTTCATTTCATGTAGTAGATGTGGGATACATTAAGGCCCTCCTATGACAGGTCACTTCTTGTCAACATCAGCTCATTATCCAAGAAGTTGACTTAGAAACAACCCTTTCAGTACTTTGAAGCTTGCATGCCTCAATGGCAAGTTTCTCACTTTCGATGAAAGGATTACATCAATGGCCTTCGACCGAAAGATTTTACGTGGCGTTCAACATCAGATCATATATTCACACCACGTGAATTGTACTGTAGTACATTGAGGGTCATTATCATTATCAGTGACTCCTCTCGCACCTGTTAACAGCTTACGATATTGGCTAGTAATCAGGTGATGTCTTTCCATGTTCGACCACAGAGCATCGAGCGAATATTGAATGAGTTTTGAAGACCCCGGATCTAGTTTCATCCATCCGGGCTGCGATATATTCAGGAACATAAAGATATCAAATGTACACAGAAGCTACACAAATAGTCATCTAAGCCAGGGAAGATGACTCTTCATAAGAAGAACTAGTCTGCAAGTGCAGACAATTGTCTGTCCTATGTACATGAAAATGAATTTATAAAGTTGAGCATGGGAATGCTCACTTCAGCTAGATCATGAAAATTATATGATGATGATGTATTGTATTGTATCTTATATAGGTCACCTTCTAGTTCGAATCCCTGAGATCCTCATGATAAAGCATTTCACCCGACATCAAAATATTTGCGACTTCATGCTTTAGGGGGCAACTGTTATAGACATATTTGGGCACTACAACCCCAATATTATATGTCGATAAACCAAGGGCTTTTTAACCCATAAAAGTGTTGTTTCATACACTAAAATATCATGGTCAACTAATTATATCATTCCCCAAAAGTTTCACTTGAAAAACTACTTAGAACTGGCCAAAACTAGACCATACTGACTGCCCCACTATCAAGGTGCAATGCATACTGACTTCTACACTAGCCAGGTACGATGCATACTAAAGAGGCCTTCTGTGGGGTGCGATGATTGAGGATGGACAAATGCCCAAGACAGTTTGCTAAGTGGATGCTCATGGAATCTTCCAAAATGTTCTCAAATGACACTTGCCTCTCTGAATTCGCCCAGGGATGAGATCCAAGAAATCTCCAAGTGGAACCAAGAACAAAAAGTGGAATGACACTAATCAAAAACCCAGAGATGACTCACACCCTTGCAGACATCTATAAATGGATCACTCATCTGAGAGATCTAGAGGCTGGAATTTTGTAATTTGTAAGGAAGTGCTGATAGTTTGTCTTTGAGAAAAGGCATTGTATTGTTGGGTGATCTTGCTTTTCATGAGGTGAAGAGGGCTTTGATGCTAGGAGGATGATGCTAGATCAAACAACTGGGTTTTAATTCTCCCTTCTACTATTAATAAAGTTCTTTGAGTTTTCCTCCAGACAATCGTGTATTTGTGAATGTTGTTATTTGTAAATGCCATTGTACGATAAATGTATTTCTGATTCTGCATTCTTTAAGATATAATAGATCGAGATGCTTTGATGGTGTTTTGTTACTTTTCTTCTACAAGTATTCATTGAGTGGGATAAGTAGGAGAAGAGGTGTAAGCTCTATCAAGGGAGAGAGGAATCAAGCAAGGAGTCAAGCGGAATATCCAGGTTGGTCCCTTTGCTCCTCTCTTGTCTATCATACATAAAGGAAATCACAAATTTCTTTGTTTTTTGTTTATAGGATAGCTACCAATCCTAGTGGGACTAGCAGATCAAAAAGACACTAGTTTTCCCAGAGACTTCATGAAATACTAGATTCTCAAAGAGTTTGATACAACTCTGATTATCATAATAAATCATTGTCAAATTCATTTGTTAACTGAAAAGACCCACAAGTATTTTCATCATCCATATGGCCTCACATGCTTCTTGATATGTAGTCATGTATTCAGCTTCTGTTGATTTGAGTGCCACATACTTATGTTTCCTACCATACCAGGAAATAACTATAGACCCAACTACTTTTCTTGTCCGATGGAATCCCTGACTAATATACATCAATGAAGTGTTGGGTCTTCACTCCATTTGTCCTTCTCTACCATACCCCATTCTTAGTTGTGCCTCTGTGGTACCTCAACATATGATTTCTCACCTTCTAATAAAGCTTGGTGGGCTTAACCATGGCTTGAATCAACTAATTAGTTACATAACATATGTCAGGCCTTGTGTTCACCAGATACATAAAGTATCCCACAATCTATTTGTAGATGGTAGCATTTATTGCCTCTCCTAAAGAAGCACTCTCCTTCCTCTAGTTTGTATCTAGAGGTGTGTCCATAGGCTTGCATTTCTCCATGTAAAATATGTAAAGTATTCAGAGGCATACCTTCCCTGAGTCACAAACATCTCACCATCACCTTGCCATACTTCAAGACCAAGGAAGTAATATATCGATCCCATGTCCTTCATCTCTGAATCACTACCCATCTCCTCTAAGTATCAAGTCGTCAACATACAATACCAAGATAAGAAACTTGACATATACTACAATATGATAGAGGTTGGCATCTGCTTCACTATAGGTGAATCCCAATCAACTGATATATGTATAGATTTAAGTGTACCATGTTCAAGGTGCTTTTTTGGCACCATACGGGGCTCTTTTGCGTCTACACATGTCTCCTAGTCATATGTCTCAAATCCCTCTAACTGCTCTATGTAAATTTCTTCCTCAACAACACCATCGAGAAAGGTTGTATTCACATCCATCTAGTGGATCTTACACCCCATGATCCAAAATGGATCTTGGATAAACCTCTAAGTCTAAAAAACTTCATATAAGAGGTAAAAGGTGCTAAATGGCACAAATCCTTTGTAAATCCAATTCAGGTAAGCATAAGGGTCGAAATCAGAGGATCATAGAGATGGATGCTTTATACAAAAACCTTAATAAAGGCAGTGAACCAATCCGCAGTGCGTTAAAGGGGTTGTCATATATATATATATATATATATATATATATATATATATATATATAATGAGTCGGCGGTGCATTAAAGGGGTTATCATCTATATCTATATATATATATATATATATATATATATAGAGAGAGAGAGAGAGAGAGAGAGAGAGAGATGATAACCCCTTTAATGCACCGCCGATTGGTTATCTATATATATATATAGATAGATATATACATATCGCATCGCAATCATATAAAGGGCGGAGTGTGCAGGACTGCAGCCCCGAGCGATTGCGATATGCGATCACTGCGATATCACATCGCGAAACACCATGGAAGAGTGTTTGGACCCCGGGGTTATTACAAGTGCAATATGCCGATATTGCGATGAGTGATAAAGTGATTGCGATAGAGTGATATGGAAGCGGACCCAAAAAACTATATTCCGTAGCCTAGAACCCTTATCGGATCCGTAAGACATATCGGATTGGAGCTTTGAAGGGAAAGAGGTCTGGATAGAGGATTTGCAATATGCAATGTGCGATCGCATATTGACCATCGGGTCCACGAGATGATAAACAATCAGGAATAGATCGCTAATAACATTTCGGAGGTGCAAATCGGCAATCGACAATCAACAACAGTCATCGCATTGGAACAAACCATGGGTGTTGAATGGACTTCGGGCCAATGCAACGTGCGATTGCAATATGCAATCAAGGCACAGACCCGATAGGATTATAGACACGATTGAATCCCATTTGGAATCTGGTTTTGCATTCAAACATTGGATTTATATGTATTTCCGTGTATTTGTCAAATTCATGTGTTTTGAGCATTTCACCATGCAACTTGCGATAAGCGATATTAGGACAGACCCAAAAGGTTTATAGAGCTGGCTTGATATTCTTTGAGTTCCAGATTAAAAGCTCGTAATGTGTTTTCACAAGTTTTGCCTATGCATTTCCGTTATATTTCTATTTCCAGGATTAAGGCAAAATAAAGGCCGCCGATTCCTTTTCACTTGAAAACTGCTCCTATTCTTAAAGCGTTTTGTGCCACGCTATCAGGGGGTGTTGTGGAACAAGAATGCATTAGGGAAAACGTAGAGAGACACAGAGATAGAAAGGAATGATTCCTCATGATTGAGGATAGGTGAACGGATAGAAGTCACAGAGCTAGAGAAACTTAAGGGCCGCAGAACCAAAGAAGCTTAAGGTCTGAGAGCCAGAGAGCCAGAAGGCACACAGAGGCCAAGAGTAATGCACACAGGCTGCTTGAAGAAGCCCAGAGTTGTTTGAACGCTGAGAAATCCAAAGGGAAAGCTCAGTATATGCTAGGAGGGCAGTCTGCAGAGTGAGGAAGGCTCGCGCAGAGAAAAAATCTTAGTGAATGCTCAAAGGGAAGCTCAAAGAGCCACAGAGCTAGAGTGCTTGATAGAGGCATAGCCACCAGAGGTTCGAGGCAAAGCTGCAAAGCCAGAGAGGTCAAATGAACTTCTAAAGAGCCACGAAGCTGCAACAAAGTTCAGAATAGCAAAGATATCGAAATGATCAAGTTGTTGTTGGTGACTATTGTAGTGAAGACAAAAGAAGGATTCCAGATACAATACAAAATCTTGAGGGAGTCAGAGAGGTGAGAAGCTCAAGAAGATCAAAGAACTGACTGAAGGAGTCAATTCCAGAGAAGCCTAGATCTGTCTGCAGAGTATGGACAACTAGCGGGATAAGATGGCATTCTAAGCCCATGGGTTCAGTTGTAAACCTATGGAGTTGAGTGTGGAACTTGTAAAAGAAGTTAAGCCATAATCCCAAAGAGCCTATTTGAGTTGACTAGAGCTCACAGAGACGTAGCCCAAGAGGTCTGGCTGAAGTCCTAATTATATTGTTGTTATGTGTGTTGGTTATTATTTGCATTTTTTTTTGTTATATTTTTTTATATCAGTTTAAGAAAATCAACTTAAAGCACTTAACAGTTAAAGGCAAACATAAGCATACACCTATTTCAAGTCCTTTAATTTTGCAAATTATCAATCATAAGCATAGATATTGGGAATATATAAGCTTTGGAGTGGGAGAGGTTCTTGTAATCTTGACAAGAAGCCTTTAGTGCCCCATTTCAGATCAGGTGGTAGTAGAGCAGGATGCTTGATTGCCAGAGCAATCTATATGCTTGTTTGACTTGAAAGGTGTTCAAACAGTGGCAGGGATTTTGTTGTTTGATTGTTTGTAAACTAACTGTTGTTTGAGTTTGCACAGCTGAAGGGAAAGATATTGATAGCTAATTCCAGGAGAGGATAAGTAGGAAGAAGGGTTGAAGGCATTCTTCTTATCCCAAAGTACCTCAAAGCAATCCTTGAAGCACAAGAGGTTTGTTGCAAAAGGTTTCTTGAATAAGCTCTTTGTTAATCTTGTTTGAAGTTCTTTTGTTCATTTTGATAGTGACAACTTCTACAAGTGAGTCCTCAAATTCTTCTTTCTTCACAATATTCTTTGATGAAGACATGAAGCAATACTTGTTCATCATGAGGGATATGGTGTGAGAAATGTATGAGGATGGAAGGAAGAGCACCGAACTTTGAGAGCATTTGAATTCCATTAAGGAAGAGAATCAGTTGACTTCTAACAAATTGCAGGAAGTGGAAGGACAAATTCATATTGCAAATATGAACCTGGAAAGGATGCATGAGTTGGAGACACAACTCTTTGTTGCAAAGGAAGCCTTAGTCAAGTATCAGCTTGAAGAAGAGGTAAACAATTCCATTTTCTCTTCAAATTCTTCTAAGAATGTTTATATTGGTTCTTTTCAAAAACATACCAGAGGCATAAGGTCCAAGTTAATGTCCAAGATGGGCTGTGAAGGAAAAGGATTGGGCAAACATGCGCAGGGTATTGTTGAGCCAATAATGGTTGAGGAAAGGCCTGAGTATTTGGGTCTTGGCTATGGACAAGCTTAAGGAGAAAGTTCCAAAGCTACCATGAAGACAATTGAAACAGTTCCAAGAAGGAGTTTCATTGCAGGTCTTCTACCTCAAGAGTTTGAAGATTGTATTCGAGGAATGCAATAGCTTGAAACATCATTTTCAGGAAGAAGGTGTTCATAAGCATCCACTTGAACCAGAGAGTTGTGGAAACTCTAAAACCATTGAAGAGGTTGATGGTGTTCTAGAGGGAGCTACTTCTTCATTCAATTCACCTCCTCATGAAGGCAATAAAGGTGAAAAGGAAAGGTATAAATCTAGTTTTAACCATATTTCTTTTGATTATATTCAACATGATAAATTTCCACATAAGTATGGGAAAAGAATTGCATGTTCCTTTTGTGATTTGGTTAACCATAATTTTTCTATATGTTGGAAGAGAATGGCCACATACAAGAAACTTTTGAAGGAAAAGAAGAAAGAAGCCAAAGGTCCATTGGAAAAGGCAAATCATGCTGTCAAGAAGATGCACATGTGTTGCGCTTACTGCCATAAGCAAGGACACATTGTTGAAAAGTGTTGGACTCTGAATCCAGCAATGCTTCCCCGAAACTTGAAGAAGGTGGAAAGAAAGAATGGTAGGAATGGAAAGAAATATTCCATGAATGATGTGTTTCAGGATGATTCACATGTTGATGCTGATGTGCAGACAAAGGAAGGACCTTTGAAATGGATTGGTAAGAAATGTTTATAATTCTTATCCAATTAAGATTGCATGTCTTTTGAAAATGCATCAAATCAATAGAATGCATTTCTTTATTAATGGAATTCAAAGTTGCAGGTTTTTACCAAGAAGGTGAATGGAAAAAGTTGAGTAGGACACTCACTTTATTGCTGTAACATTATATTCATTTCAGCTTTGAAAGTACGGTGTGCTTAAGCAAAATTTGAAGGATGAAATGCATGCATAAGCATGATATGCATGAACACAGGGATGTTAACGATTTCCTTGTATTTAAACATGTATGTGTGATTAACTTGAAGGGTTGATTACTTTGTTGTAAACATGCATGTAATGCAATATTGAATTGAGAAAAGTGGATTTGGTCTCCAAGATGGAGATAATGATGAAGTGTTTCATCTTTGAAAAATAATTTTAGGATCAATTGTTTCTTTTTCTACATGCTTGACTTGAAGGGTCAATTGTTTTAAAGGCATGTTTTGTTGGCTTGTTATCTAGTCAATCATTTGTATGCAGATATAAAGACATGGAGGTGTTCAAAGCATGTGAAATCTATTTATTTTGTTGAAGCAAGAGTTTAGGCCGTCCAGTTGTTGTTTGTAATCCTATTGTTGTTAATAGTTGTTGTTGGAAGTATCTCAAACAGGTACAAATGATAATTTTTGTGAAGCAGATGTAACTTCACATTTGTTTGAGCCATCTTGGATCAATGATCAAGGAAGAGAAGTTCAAACTAACTTCTGTGATCTTCTCAACAGGAGTTCTACATGAATTCAAGGAGGAAGATAGTTATTCCCAAGTGGACAAGCACATCCAGGAAGGGAGTGTTCAAAGGCTCTGGTTCAGAGGCACTATGCAAGGCAAGTGTATGGAGGCTGAAAGAAGAGGGTGAGGTATTCTCATTTACTGTTCAGATTAGTATATCAGTCTTTTGGAGTCCAAAAGCTTTTTAGTGGGAAGGCGTGATCCAAAATGGATCTTGGATAAACCTCTAAGTCTAAAATACTTCATATAAGAGGTAGAAGGCGCTAAATGGCACAAATCCTTTGTAAATACAATTCGGGTAAGCATAAGGTTCGAAAGTGGAGGATCATAAAGATGGATGCTTTATACACAAACCTTAATAAAGGCAAGGGGCCAATCACTGGTGCACTAAAGGGGCTATCATATATATATCTATATCTCTATATATATATATATATATATATATATATATAGATATATATATATATATATATATATATATATATATATATATATATATATATATATATATATATATATATATATATATATATATATATATATATATATATATATATATATATATATATATATATATCAAATCACAATCACAATCATATAAAGGGTGGAGTGTGCAGGACTACAGCCCCGAGTGATTGCGATATGCGATATGCCGATATTGCAATGAGTGATAAAGCAATTGTGATGGAGTGATATGGAAGCGGACCCGAAAAACTATATTTCGTAGCCTATAACCGTTATCGGATCCATAAGACATATCAGATCAAAGCTTTGAGGGGAAAGAGGCCTAGCTAGAGGATTTGTGATAAGCGATGTATGATCGCATATCGACCATTAGATCGAGGAGTAGATAAGCGGTCAGGAATAGTTCTCTAATCGCATTTCAGATGTGCAAATCAGTAATCGACGATCGATGACAGTGATCACATCGGAACAAACCATGGTTGTTGAATGGAATTTAGGCCAATGCGACGTGCGATTGCGATATGCGATCGAGGCGTGGACCCGAAAGATTATGGATGTAATTGAATCCCATTTGAAATCCGGTTTTGCATTCAAATATTGGATTTCTGTGTATTTCCATGTATTTGTCAAATTCATCGGTTTTGAGCATTTCGTCATACGACTTGTGATAAGCGATATTAGGACGAACCCGAAAGGTTTATAGAGCCAACTTGATATTATTTTAGTTCCAGCTTAAAAGTTCGTAATGTGTTTTCGCGAGTTTTTCCTGTGTATTTCCATTATATTGCTATTTCCTGGATTAAGGCAGAAGAAAGGTTGTCGGTTCCTTTTCACTTGAAAATTGCTTCTATTATTAAAGCATTTTGTGGCACGCTATTAGGGAGCGTTGTGGAACAAGAATTTATTACGGAAAACTTAGAGAGCCATAGATATGGAAAGGAATGATTCCCCATGATTGAGGACGGGTGAACAGACAGAAGCCACAGAGCCAAAGAAGCCTAAGGGCCGCAGAGCCAGAGAAGCTTAAGGGCTGAGATCCAAAGAGCTAGAAGGTACACAAGGGCCGAGAGTAATCCATAGAGGTAGCTCGAAGAAGCCCAGAGATGTTTTAATGATGAGGAATCCAAAGGGAAAGCTCATTATATGCTAGGAGGGCAGTCTGTGGAGTGAGGAAGGCTAATGCAAAGAAAAAGGCCCAGTGAATGCTCAAAGGGAAGCTTAGAGAGCCGCAGAGCCAAAGTGCTTGATAGAGGCATAGCCACTAGAGGTTGGAGGCAAAGCTATAAAGCTAGAGAGCTCAAATGGACTTCTAAAGAGCCATGAAGCTGCAATGAAGTGAAAAATAGCAAAGAGATTAAAATGATCAAGCAGTTGTTGGTGGTTGTTGTACTAATGACAAAATAAGGATTCCGGAGACAATACAGAATTATGAGGGAGTCAAAGAGGCGAAAAGCTCAAGAAGCTCAGAGCACTGACTAAAGGAGTCAAGTCCAGAGAATCCTAGATCTGTCTGCAGAGTATGGACAACCAGTGGGATAAGATGGTATTTTAAGCCCATGGGTTCAGTTGTAAACCTATGGAGTTGAGTACGGAACTTCTAAAAGAAGTTAAGCCATAATCCTAAAGAGCTTAGTCAAGTTGACTAGAGCTCACAGAGACATATCCCAAGAGGTTTGGGTGAACTCCTAATTATATTGTTGTTAAGTGTGTTGGTTATTATTTGCATTGTTTGTTGTTATATGTCTGTATATCAGTTTAAGCAAGTCAACTTAAAGCACTTAACAATTAAAGGAAAACACAAGCATACACCTATTTCAAGTCCTTTAATTCCGCAAATTATCAATCATAAGCATAGATCTTAGGAATATATAAGCTTTGGAGTGGGAGAGGTTCTTTTAAGTTTGGCAAGAAGCCTTTAGTGCCCCATTTCAGATCACCCCATCTATGTAGCTAATGCTAGAATGGTTATGATCGAGGTATATATTTTCACTGGTGCAAATGTTTCCTCATAATCCACTCCCTCTACCTTAGAGAAGCCTTTGGCCACAAATCTATCTTCGTACTTCTCCATGCTCCCATCAGGTGCATGCTTCACTTTGTAGATCCATATGGAACCAACTACTAACTTGTTCTCTAGCCTTGGCACCACCTCCCATACATTTTTCTTCATGATGGAGTCATACTTCTCCACCATGGCATCAACCCACACTGGTTGAGAAATTACTTCCTCAAATGAAGAAGGCTCTGATTTAGTGAGATTTGTAATGAGAGCCATATACCCAATGTACCTATCTGGTGACCTCCTCTTGCGCGAACACTTTGTTGCACAGTGCCCAAATTCATGGCAACGAAAACATTTTATCTTGCTCAAGTCTTTCTTCTTGCCATTGTTTTGGATATTTTATGGTTTTCTTTGGGGCGATGCTCCCTTTCCATTATTTCCCTTTCTAACCAAGGAAAAATTATCTTCCTCCTCAGATTTGAATGTTACTCCATCTCTAGTGTTCCCTTGAATTTCTTCCAACACTAAATCAGATCGAAGTCTCTCCCAATATGGTAATTTGTCCCTTCCACTTATAGAGTCCCAATAGTTGTGCTAGGATTTTAGAATGCCAAGATGGGCTAAGATCATTAGTTCTGGAGAGGGAATATTTTCTCCAACTCCTTCAATCTCATCTCGACACTGAGTGAATCTGGAGAGTAATGTGGAATTATTTCTCATTTCTGCAATTAGATATTTATGAGCTTGCCCCTTGATGTCATTCCTATTGGTGTGTTAAGATTCAAAGTAACTTTTCCTTCCCCTAATATTATTTTTTAACTTGAGGAAGTGGAGGATTTTGACGATGGCATATTATGTTCTTCTAAGCAATTTGAGTAGGCATTTTACTTAGATGTTCTAGGTAAAACAATTTGTTCATATGTTGTTCAACACGATCCAAGAGGAAGGTCTGCAAAGTATAAAGAATTGTGGTTGGATCAATATATTATTTTGCAACCATATTTCATAGCAGAATATTGGGAGGAATAAACTTTATGTGTCATTTTTACTACTTCTACCACCTTGAAAATTTCCAAAGAAAAGCTTTAGGATCCATCTTGAGGCCTTAAATGACCACATTTTTTGGTCTCAACCTTATTATGGACCTCAATTCCATAATTCACATACATGTTGATAGCGAAAATTTTCCCAACAATAGTTTGTGATTCTCTATGTTATGAGGTCCTAATTGGACCTAATAAAATTTGGTATGAGAGGACCATTCAAATTTTGGCTCAGCTCCCATGCTTAGTTGTGTGTAAGTACTATTATATGTATGTGATCATTATAATGATGGGTGCACCTATAGGCCTAGTAGCTATATTGAATGCAAGAATGCAATAATTCTAACCTATTTAAAGGGGGAAATTGATGAGAAAATTTGAGGTGATGAGTAGAAAAGTACATATATCCACATTTAAGGATTGTTTATTATAAACCTGGAAGGCATTGCACACTTAGATTATCGAAATAAGACATAGAATACTCATTGACCAAACCACTAAGTACCCAATGTAGAAGGAAACCAAATTGAAACCAAGTAAAAGGGATGATACTTGCCAACGATTAAATGTGCAGTTTTTCTTCTCCAATAAGTCCTTATTAAGTACCTTTTGAATATGAAATCCATTACAGGCGGCTATCAAATTCGTTAGCTAGTAATTGAGGAGAACATTAACAGTATCTAGCCTATCCATTGGTTCTCATAGTTTATTCTTTACCTCTTTAAACGTGACAATTTCCTACTCAAGTATAAAGGATAGCTCATATGTATTTTGTTTCTTATTATGTTGTTATGACTGCTCTACCTATCTCTCATTTGGACATTTTCAGTAACAAGTTGATGAACTAGTTGTTGCATTGAGTCCAATCGGTCCTGACTTTTGCTTAAGCAAGCTATTTGTAGTTTATCCATAAATAAACGTATGCAGTTAGTCTAGAAAAATTCCTTTTCTTTATTTTTTCCTAGCATTATAATCTCCTTCCTCATTCTCTTCCACCACATAGAAGTTTCTCTAGAGACAACATGAACTAGTTGAAATACCTAAATATCCAATACATCTTTTGGATCATATGCTAGTTGAGTTGGTTTAAGTTATTGTGTTGAGGTAAAATGCCCCTTCATTTTCATTTATTTATAATTGTGTATCTTCTCATGTTTTCTTACGCTATCCTTTTAAAATATACATATTTCAATTTTTGTTGAATTTATAAGTTTAAAAACATAACAAATTTTTTACTCAATTTGCGTAGGATACAATGCATTGGCTTTGGGTAACAAATATTGGGAAAAATATCCTTTGGATTTAGCACTTTATATGGGAAAGAAACATTCTCTTTTGAAGGGTATTGTGTTGGCATTATGTTATCTGGTATGACTGTATGTTACAGATGTTGTACTTGATGGCAACTCCAGTGGTAAGGCTCTCAGTTTGTTGAAAAATTAAGAAGGACGCAGGCAATCGGTTCAGAAAGTGCGTCCCCGCAGGTATACCATGCAGAACCTGCGTCCAGGGACGCCGGCCAGCCGTTCAGGGGGTGCGTCTACCCAGTGCACACATTTCAAGGCAGAGAAAAGCACGTGGGGGTTTCTTGTGTGGTATCTAGCCGACGGTTTTATGTTTCTATGGTGTCGGCTCGTGGTATTGTTCCATGTTTTGGGGAGGAGATTGCCTATATAAAGCAAAGGAGTTCATTTGGATTGAGCAATTGTCTTGGGTTGAATATCTTATTTGGTGAGATCTAGTCCAGATCTAAGAGGGCGAATCTTCTAATGGACTGTGATCTCTATGGCGCATGATCAGATCTGTAGATCTGACTGTTTGGGTTTGTCCTGAAACCTTCATATCATTTATATCTAAAGGGTCGCAGGTTCAGTGAAGGGAAAGTGCGCCGGGACGCAGGTACTGTAAAGGGCAAGTGCGCCGAGACGCAGCACAGTAGAGAGAGACCTGCGTGGGGACGCAGGGCGATCAAGGTTCAGGTGCGTCTCTGAAGCAGAAGGACGCGGCGCGATAGTGTTTTCAGGTGCATCTCTGTAGCGAAAGACGTGGCGCGATAGTATCTTTGGGTGCGTCCCTGAAGCAACAGAACGCAGAGCAGTCAAAGGAACAGTGCGTGGGCACGCAGCGGAGCAGAAGGATATCTGTGTGTGGACGCAGAGTAGCAGAAGGTTAACGGCGTCTGGTCGCAGGCCACAGAAAGAAAAACTGCGTCTCTGTTTTAAGATGTTCTGTTGATTGAATTTCTCTATTGATAAGGTGTTCTGGGTTAGTTCTGTTGTTGCTGATCTGATATCTGTAGTGATCTATATCTGTTATGTACTTGTTGATCATCTGATGCTTTATGAAAAGAAGTAGGGGGTTGTAGCTCCCTTCCAGGAGTAGACTGGAAAACGAGAGAGAGAGAGAGTTGTAGCTCTCTGCAGGTTGCAGCCTGCGTACTGGTAAAGGACTGCACCAGTACAAAATCATTGTAAAAGAAGTTTCTAAATTGAAAGAAGATAGAGACATATTGCAGTAGGTGGTTTTCACCCACATTGGGTTTCCACCTTACATCTTGTGTTCTTTGGTGTGACTATCTGTTTTTCATGCTCATTATTTTATGGTACTGACATGCTAAAATAATTCAAAGATCAAATAAGGAAGATTTATTAAATTGCTAGATAATACTGATTCACCCCCCCTCTCAGTATTATTTCCAACAATTGGTATCAGAGCAGGTCCTTCAGAGAAGCTTGATCGCTTGAAGGAAGATCGTTCATCATGAGCAACTACGAGAGAGAAGCATCAATCAGGCCACCGATTTTTGATGGGACAAACTTCAATTATTGGAAGGTAAGAGTTACTGCATATCTTCAATCTCTTGGTACAGAAGTTTGGGACATTGTAGAAACAGGCTATGCTTTTCCTTCAGCTACTTCTATAGATCCAGCTAAGAAAAAGAAGTATGAAACAAATGCAAAAGCAGTCAGTACTCTATTAGGAAGTATATCCCAAACAGAATTCATGAAGGTAATGCACTTCAAATCAGCAAAAGAGATATGGGACAAAATGGTCATGAGCTATGAAGGAGATGAACAGGTAAAACAAGCTAAACTTCAAACTCTCAGGATTCAATATGAGACTCTCAAGATGTATAATGATGAAAGTGTGGCTAATTATTTTCTTCGGGTAGATGAGATTGTTAATTGTATGAAAAATTTGGGTGAAGAAATAAAAGAGGCTATAGTAGTTCAAAAGATTCTAAGATCATTATCCCCCAAGTTTGAATCTAAAGTATCTGCAATAGAAGAAAAGGAAAATCTCCGTGTTCTTACTATGTCTCAGCTACATGGAATTCTAACTGCTTATGAAATGAGAAAGGGAGGTCCATCAGACAGAAGGGAAGCTGCTTTTAAGGCATCAGGCAAAGAAGATTACTATGAAGCAAGCCATGTTCCAGAAGAAGAGGAAGAAGAATCAAATTTTGTCAGAAATCTTCAAAGGGGTTCTGGAAGGTTCAGAGGTAAGCTACCTTTCAAATGCTTTGCTTGTGGAAGAGTAGGTCATTATGCTGCAAAATGTCCTTATAAGGATAAAGGAAAGGAACCTGCTAGATGGAACAAGAAACAAAGTGCAAATAAGAAAAGCTACTACACCCATGAAGATAGTGATGGTTTGTCAAACAGTGATGAAGATGAACAAGGTAATAAATATAAGTTGTTAATGGCATTTGAAGATGATGATTATGAGGATGCTGTAGATGTGAATAACCTCTATGATGAAATTACTAGACTCAAGAGATGTATAGAAAAAAAGAATGTGATCATTGATACTCTACAATTTCAAATTGATGAAAAAAAAAAACATCTTGAAAAACTAGAAGGTGAAATTGTTGGTCTCAGAAAATAAATTGAGAAAGCAAAAGCTATTAATCTTAAGTTTGTCAAAGGATCTGAAACTTTGGATGAGATTATCAATGTGCAGCGGTCTCCTCTAAACAAGACAGGTTTGGGTTACAATGGAGAAACCTCTCAAGCATCCACCTCAAAAAGTTATCTTGATGCGGCAAGAAGAAATGAGCAGAAGAACAATGAAGATAATCAGGTAAAGCAGGGACAAAATACAAACAGAAACTATCAGGGGAAATCCATCTTAAGGGTGAACAAAAGACAACCAGCCACAGGTAAAATCTTCTCAGTTTGGTTCAAGAATAGATGAAAATAGAAATTACAATCAGTTGGCAGGTAGATTCAATAACCGCAAAAGCTTCTTCAATGGACAATGCTTTTATTGCCATAATTTTGGTCACAAAGCAGCTCAATGTGTTGCATATAAAACAATCATGACTAGGGAAGCTCAAAAACAAAGAAGTATGACAGGGATGACAAAAAGGACCTATAACAACTTTTCGGTTCTTGAAAATGAAGTCGAATGTTCTATTTGCAATAACTTTGGTCATGAAGAATCTGAATGCAGGAGCAGGTTTCAGCAGAAAAAGGAGCAAGCCTCAAGCACCAAAACATGGAGAATAAAGGAACCTCAAACAGAAAGATGTGGAATAGCATTTTATGCAGAGGGACAGGAAAATCTATGGTACATTGACAGTGGATGTTCGAAGCATATGACAGGTGATAAAGAAAAACTTGAATCTTATTCTGTTCTAGAAAAAGGAAAGAAAGTCTCTTTTGGAAACGATACTCCTGCAACTATAAAAGGAAAAGGCATTGCTCAGTTAAAAGAAAGGTCAAAGCTGGAAATGTTTTGTATGTTGATGGATTGAAGCATAATCTTCTAAGTGTCAGCCAGATGTGTGATCAAAGAACCGAGGTTATTTTCAGATCGAATGGATGTCTTGTTCGTGATCTTGATACAGGTAAAACAGTACTCAAAGGCAAAAGAACTCCAAATAATCTGTACATATTTGAAGAAGGACAACAACAATGCTATCTAAGCAAGGATGAAGAGCACTGGTTATGGCATCGAAGGTTGGGACATCTAAGCTTCTCACAAATAAGGAAAGCATGCAAATATCAGGCAGTTCGCGATCTTCCAGATATCAAAATTCCTGACAACACCATATGCAGATCATGTCAGTTTGGAAAACAAACCAGGACTAACTTTCCAGAGAAAGAAGGATCAGCTAGCATGCCTCTTGAGCTAGTACATACAGATACATGTGGTCCATTCAGGAAAAGAACACCTAGAGGAGAGGAATACTTGATATTATTTATTGACGATTTCTCCAGGTTTGTCTGGTTAGGACTTATGAAGCACAAAGATGAAGCATTCGAAAAATTCAAATCCTTCAAAGCCTTGGTTGAAAATGAATCAGGTCACAAAATTAAGTGCCTCAGATCCGACAGAGGTGGGGAATTTACTTCAAATGAATTTTTCGATTTCTGTGATGAACATGGGATAAGGAGAGAATTCTCTATAGCTAGAACTCCTCAGCAAAATGGAGTTGTTGAAAGAATGAACAGAATAATCCAACAAATGGCTCGTGCTATGCTTGATGAATCAGGAACTCCCGCAACTTTCTGGGGTGAAGCTGCACATGCTGCGATTGTTATTCTCAACAAAACAAATGTCCGGGTGAACAACACTCAAACTCCTCATGAGCTTTGGAGTGGCAGGACTCCTTCGGTAAAGCACTTCAAAATCTTTGGGAGCAAATGCTATATCAAGAATACTGATGAGCAGCTTGGCAAACTTGAACCTAGAGCAGATGAAGGCATTCTTCTTGGCTATTCTCCACATAGCAAAGCATACAAATGCTACAATAAAAGACTTGGCAGAATTGTTGACAGCATTGATGTAGTGGTTGATGAGAAGGGATATATTCCTAGGCAAGTACATCATGAAGATATAGAAGAAGATGAAGGCTACCCTCAAAGACAGAATAATGAAGAAGAAGAACCCCAAGGAGAACCTCAAGAAGAACCAGAGGAGCAGACAAGAATAGAAGAGAAAACTCCATCCAGATATGTTCAGAAGAATCATCCAGAATCTCAGATTGTGGGGCAGAAAGAAGCAGGTGTACAAACAAGAAGAACAGTTGCAGAAGCCTCAAGCTATTTGGCATTACTCTCCTCTACTGAACCACAAAATGTGAAAGAAGCATGCAAAGATGAATGTTGGGTGAAAGCAATGGATGAAGAACTTGAGCAAATCGAAAAGAACAACACTTGGGAGCTGGTTCCTAGACCAAAGGATAAGAATGTTATCGGAACAAAATGGGTCTTCAAAAATAAATTGAATGAAAATGGAGAAGTAATTAGAAACAAAGCCAGACTTGTTTGTAAAGGGTATGCGCAGCAAGAAGGAATAGACTTTGAAGAAACTTTTGCTCCTGTTGCAAGACTTGAGGCCATCCGAATGTTCCTTGCTCTCTCAAGTTTTCAAAACTTCAAAGTATTTCAAATGGACGTGAAATCAGCCTTTCTGAATGGAGACTTGGAAGAAGAAGTGTACATTGAACAGCCAGATGGGTTCATTCTTGGAAATGATCCAAATCTTGTATGCTGATTGAAAAAGGCTCTCTATGGTCTCAAACAAGCTCCAAGGGCTTGGTACTACCGGTTGGACAAATATCTTCATCAACAAGGTTTCTCAAAAGGTTCAGCAGATAGCAATCTATATATAAAAGTTGAAAATGACAAATTGCTAATACTTGTTGTGTATGTAGATGACATTATTTTTGGCAGCAATGAAGAAGCTATGAGTCAAAGCTTTGCCTCGGTCATGCAGAAAGAATTTGAAATGTCCTTGCTAGGAGAACTGACATATTTCCTTGGTTTGCAAATCCAACAAAAGGAAGGAGGAATCTTTTTATCTCAAACCAAGTATCTCAAGCAGATTTTGAAGAAATATGGCATGGAAGATGCACAACCAGTATGTACACCCATGGTCACAGGATGTAGTCTCAGTGCAAATGATGAATCTGCAGCAGTACATCAACCAACCTACAGATCTATGATTGGAAGTTTACTATATTTGACAGGTACCCGACCGGACATCATGCATGCAGTTGGAATAGTTGGAAGATTTCAGGCAAATCCGAAGGAGACTCATCTTCAGGCAGTAAAGAGAATTTTCAAATATCTTCAAGGGACTCAAAATTATGGCTTATGGTATCCTAGAGATACAGATCTTACTCTTCATGCTTATACAGATGCAGATTGGGCCGGAAGCGTGGATGACAGGAAAAGCACAAGTGGTGGTGCGTTCTTTATGGGTTCCAGACTGGTATCTTGGTTCAGCAAGAAACATATTTCCATTGCCTTATCTACAGCTGAAGCAGAATATGTTGCTGCTGCATCTTGTTGCACCCAATTCCTTTGGATGATGCAGACTTTGCAGGATTTTCAAATCACTTGTACTCCACCAATCCCCATCTTATGTGATAATACAAGTGCAATCAGCATCTCAAAGAACCCTGTTATGCATTCAAAAACCAAGCACATACCAATCAAGTACCATTTTCTCCGAGAACAAGTGCTTGAACAGAAAGTCAAGTTGGAGTATGTTCCTTCCAAGGAACAAGTTGCTGATATTCTCACCAAACCATTGCCCAGGGACACATTTGAATACCTCAGGCAAACGCTGGGGGTTGTTGATGCATCATCTTATTGTTGAACATCTTCTTATTGGTGGTACAAGGCTCAGGGGGAGCACATAATGCATTGTTGGCATTATGGAGAAGGAGATCTTGGAAATAGCTGCAATATGTCTCTATCTCTTTCATGGTGGATTTCTGGTTATTTGTTGCAGATCTGGAGGAGCATGAGCTAAGGGGGAGCATACCCTTTGCCCTTGATGTCAAAGGGGGAGAATGAAGCTGAAGCTTGTAAGGTTGAGGTTGCCAGGTTGAGGTTGCCATCAAGTCCAAAGGGGGAGATTGTTGGCATTATGTTATCTGGTATGACTGTATGTTACAGATGTTGTACTTGATGGCAACTCCAGTGGTAAGGCTCCCAGTTTGTTGAAAAATTAAGAAGGACGCAGGCAATCGGTTCAGAAAGTGCGTCCCCGCAGGTATACCATGCAGAACCCGCGTCCAGGGACGCCGGCCAGCCGTTTAGGGGGCGCGTCTACCCAGTGCACACATTTCAAGGCAGAGAAAAGCACGTGGGGGTTTCTTGTGTGGTATCTAGCCGACGGTTTTATGTTTCTATGGTGTCGGCTCGTGGTATTGTTCCATGTTTTGGGGAGGAGCTTGCCTATATAAAGCAAAGGAGTTCATTTGGATTGAGCAATTGTCTTGGGTTGAATATCTTATTTGGTGAGATCTAGTCTAGATCTAAGAGGGCGAATCTTCTAATGGACTGTGATCTCTATGGCGCATGATCAGATCTGTAGATCTGACTGTTTGGGTTTGTCCTGAAACCTTCATATCATTTATATCTAAAGGGTCGCAGGTTCAGTGAAGGGAAAGTGCGCCGGGACGCAGGTACTGTAAAGGGCAAGTGCGCCGAGACGCAACACAGTATAGAGAGACCTGCGTGGGGTCGCAGGGCGATCAAGGTTCAGGTGCGTCTCTGAAGCAGAAGGACGCGGCGTGATAGTGTTTTCAGGTCCGTCTCTGTAGCAAAAGACGCGGCGCGATAGTATCTTTGGGTGCGTCCCTGAAGCAACAGAACGCAGAGCAGTCAAAGGAACAGTGTGTGGGCACGCAGCGGAGCAGAAGGATATCTGCGTGTGGACGCAGAGTAGCAGAAGGTTAACGGCGTCTGGTCGCAGGCCACAGAAAGAAAAACTGCGTCTCTGTTTTAAGATGTTCTGTTGATTGAATTTCTCTATTGATAAGGTGTTCTGGGTTAGTTCTGTTGTTGCTGATCTGATATCTGTAGTGATCTATATCTGTTATGTACTTGTTGATCATCTGATGCTTTATGAAAAGAAGTAGGGGGTTGTAGCTCCCTTCCAGGAGTAGACTGGAAAACGAGAGAGAGAGAGAGTTGTAGCTCTCTGCAGGTTGCAGCCTACGTACTGGTAAAGGAATGCACCAGTACAAAATCATTGTAAAAGAAGTTTCTAAATTGAAAGAAGATAGAGACATATTGCAGCAGGTGGTTTTCACCCACATTGGGTTTCCACCTTACATCTTGTGTTCTTTGGTGTGACTATCTGTTTTTCATGCTCATTATTTTATGGTACTGAGATGCTAAAATAATTCAAAGATCAAATAAGGAAGATTTATTAAATTGCTAGATAATACTGATTCACCCCCCCTCTCAGTATTATTTCCAACATATTGATCATTGCATTAATTCAAATACATAATTTTTCAATAAACTTAAAACAAAATATGATCTCTAAAAAATGTTTCTTATATCCATAAGACATAGATTAAGTTCAAATAGCAAATGAAGTCATAAATGAAGGAAAGTGGGTAGTAATTAGAAATGGAAAGCTATTATTAGTGATAGAGACCATAATGATACTAATTATTTCAAATTTAGGACATTATCAACCCATTTTTAGAACTATCATGGATTTACATGGCATACAATGTGTTTGCTAACTTTTCTCTTTATGGAGCAAACATTTTATGTTTCGTGAAAACATGAAGTACATATTATGACCTAGTGATATAGGCTTATATGTCATTGGGAAAGGTATATCCAATCTTGAATTTCAACCTTTTTAAAAGATAAGAGGACATGTTTCCTCTTGTTGATATAAATTCCAAAACCTAAAAATTGGGCTAAGTAGGCCAATGACAGATTAAGAATTAGAAATAAATATTATGAAGGAATAAGATAAAAAGAGATTGGTAAGGGAATCTTTTATTTTTTGGATATAGTCCAACATAATTATATGAGGGGAGAGCCTTCAAAGGGCTTCTGTGAGGATAAGATTTGCAAATATGATGATAGACTTGCATTATTATCTAATTTATTTGTAATTATAGTTACAATTCTTCTAATGTGGGTTGGGATGATCATCAAAATGCAAGGAAGGATAAATGCTACTAATATGAGTAGGATTTCATGTATCAAAATACAAGATATTCTTCTAGTTTAGGTGCATTCTAGGATTCATTTGGTTATGTTTATAACAAGTTGAGAATCTCCCATCCCATAAGTCTGGTGTAGCCTTGATTCTAGGAAATCAGTAGTAAATCTTGCAAGGCTTTCAATTTTACTACGTTATTACTATTATATCCCACAAAACATATAAATGTAGATATGGGATCCCAATTTATCCATGAAGATACGCCCATATCCCACCTTGCCTAGGCTACCTTTTCAAGCTCCGTAAAAAAATGAGCTTTAGAAAATTAAGGGGAGAAGGGATCTAAGAGGAGGGAATGGAAATTATCACAGAGAAGAGAAGGGGGAAATATTAATTCCTAGAATAGATAACTAAATATGACATAGAAATATCTCCTCACATAAGGCGTGTTAGTCTTTGTGTATTGAGGATTGCATGACAATTGATTCCTTTACATTGTTTTGAACTCTGATCCAATGAAATTTGAGAAGGATGGAGAGATTCTTGAATATGTGATAATTCCTATCTTTCCAAATATCCACAAGAGGACACTTAGAAGGGTATTGAAAATGAGGCTCAAGTTATGATTGTTAAAAGGGCGAGCCCTCCAATTGTTAACAATGTAAGGGAGACTAGACAGATCATGATTTCATCTCTTCATGCTATCTTGTAGATTTCTCAATAGATGATTGCAATAGGGAGAAATCTTGAATAAGTGCTCCACATTTCAGCTTCATGAAGGCACAAAGAATAGCAAGAGGTGTCCCTATGATTTCATTTTTGAATGTTATTCCAACTTAATGTTTTCCATTTAACTAGGGGCCATAGGAAGATGGAAATTTTTAGCCATAGATTTATTTGATAGATGCTACTCAAAATGGAATATTTTAGAAATTATTTGTATCATTGTTCTAGTATATATGCCTCGTGGATGGAAGGGAATCCAGCTTGTTGGTAAGCCCATTCTAGTTATCTACTAAGTTGGATATTAGGATGATTATTTACTATATCTTCCACCAAAAGTTCGACCAAGCCTCTTGAACCATGACTTTATTCCATCCTTCACAACCATGCATGCAAATGAAACAACTACAACTCAAACTTCCATCATTGGATGTTAAAGAAAATGTTTCCATTGAATTGTTCCAGCAGTTCTAAGGTCAATGTTCAGAAAATTTATAATTGTAGACACAGTTGCACCTCTGTCATATGTACTTTGTGTAATAAAAAAAATAGCTCCCTTATTTACACCTGTCATTGTAAATTCTATTCCATTCTTCCTAAATGTAGTCACATTGAATTAAGTAGCATGTGTGAATCCTTTGTTTGGGCTCAAATTATATCAGCATATAGTGAATAAGATGGTTGTATTATTTGAAGTAGCCTTCATTACATTGGAAAAATAATAATCAAAACCATAGCACCAAAAATGTCACAAGTTTGGTCTCGTAGAACATGATCTTAAACCTTCAGATACAATGGAATTGTATCGAGAGCTCTATGAACTCTTTTGCAAGATCATTTACCAATTGAGCTAATCCTTATTGCTACTAGCTCTTAACTAAACCTTTAACACTTTATTATTAAAAACATTGAAATAAAAAAAGTGTATAATTAGTGGTTGATATATTCCAATTTATCAAATTACTTAACAATCACAATATCAATTAGTTAATAAGGGAAAATTTGATCAATGGCATGAGGAAGAATATTATTGAAGTAGCTTATTTATATGGTGCGCATTAAAATTGTTTTATACCTCAATGCATTTTTCTTTTCCATTTAGTCGAATAGGTTCCTTTCTTAGATAAACGTATCAAACACTAACATTTATTAATGACTTCTAAATATAAAAAGCTCCAAAGTGGAATGATATTTTTTTATATTGGAATTATAGTCCATGAGTTTTACCCATTAGGATTAGTAAAGGCACTTCAATAAATTTAATACATCAATCCCAATTACACAAGTGACACCATATAAAGAAAAAAAATTAAACTGAGGTTGGTTATTATCGTATTTACATTGAAATTATACATTTGTTTTTTGGTTAAATCAGGAGAAAGAAATCTACTTTCACTACGGAAAAGGGGAAAACAAGAAGTTAATTTTTTTGCAAGAAAATTCCAAATACATTATCACATTAGTTTAATGGTTTCTACTTATTAATATAAGTATGCAATTTAGGAATGGAAATGGCATCCAAACCAAAGACCACAAAATTAACAAACCTTGGACTTTGTGTGAGATCTCTACCTTATAACCTAATTTTCTTAGGAGTTTCTCCTATGATATGGTGAAGTATGTATCCCAACATAGACTAAATTAAATTAACACCCAATTTTGCACTAGTGTAGATATTATATCTTGTACCAAATGGAAGTAGTCCATAGTCATGGCCCTCCATATCAACATTTTCTTCAATAAATATCTTATGCCTGAAGGTAAATGGGCTCTTCCATATAGTTAGGTCTTTAAAAACGACTTGCATATTTACATGTATATTAGATCCTTTAGATATATTATGACAACCAATCATCAATATTTTATGTTTTTCTATGCAAAATCATTAGAGAAGTGGGTGGACATGCAAAGGGCCTTTTTTGTGATATATTAATGAATTATAGATGATGAAAATCAATGTCACTCATCACTTTATCTAGTTTGTCTTGTGCTAAAAATATAAACATACCATTCCATAGATAAAAATATTAATAAGATCCCCTAGAGGAACTATTAATGAAGATGATCCCAAATAATAAGCACAATACCTTTTGTCAAAAATATCTTCATCCCAACATGATCTCTCACACTACTATGTGATATTGTATATATTTCTTTTATTGATGCTTACATATCTTATGTCACTCCAAACTTAATACATCCTCCTAACAACATTTCACTCCTTACATATAAATCTTAATATTAAATATACATTAACCTTTGCCATAATAGTAATGGATATAAAAAATGCAACCTCAAAAAATCTAATTCTTCTAAATAAGAACCAATTGTAACTTTAAAAATCTTTATATATATCTAACCTTTTATATATTTTACACGATCAAAAATTATTTTGTTTCAAACTCTCTTTCAAGTCACCTAAATGTATTTTCCTATAATAGTTTAATAATTTGTGCGTATTATCTTAATATTAAATATAATAATAATGGATATAAAAAATGCAATTAGAAAAATCTAATTCTTCTAAATGAAAACCAATTGTAAATCTAATAACCTTTATATATTTGCACGATCAAAAAGTTTTTGTTTCGAACTATTTGTCAGGTCATCTAAATATATTTTTAAATGTATTTTCCTAGTTTCCCATATCCTGTTGGATTTCCTATTCTTGATACTCGCTCAATTGATTTTCCAGGGGATCCCATAACCAAAGGGAAAAAATGGAGAGCAGTGTGGAGATTGTTAGGAGCCAGAGAACCGTTGTCCCTCCTCCCCACGACACTACCAGTGGGGCCAGAAGATTTACTCTTAGCATCCATGGGGTGCAAAGTTTGGAACAAAGTGCTCACACAAAAATACTAAAAGCTCAGGTGTCATGCACTCCTTTCTCACTTTTTCGATATTCAAATACTTAAATATTTCTAAATGTATGGATTAAATGCAAGACCAAGATATCTAGTTGGCCTCCAAATCCCTTAAAAACCTAGTTAGGGAACCCTGACCAACCATAGGAATGTATTTGAAATCTAGGGTTTATTGAGGTTTGTGAATAAATGTATTTTGTTGAAGGATGTTGCCACTTCCATATCCAATTTGCAGGATTTAGGTATTAGGCCCTTAACTAGGACTTGCAAAAGCTTAGCCCTGTTTATAGTAGGAAAATACCCAAATTTTCCTACTTGTTCTCCTTCTCAGACCTTGACTACACTTTATAGTGTTATACACAACTCCTCAACACATAAGCTCCTCAATACATCTGAATTACCCTCTAATGGTAGCAATTTCCAGTGGAATTTGGTCACGGCCCTTTGTATTTTCTTCTCGAATTCTTAACGAAAGTGAGGTATTCCAAATTTAGCACAGTTGTTGCCATGTGAGCAGAGAATGTAATGTTGGCATTATCAAGAATGCACCAACGATAAACACTCCGCTTATGTTGTAGTAATCTACAAGCTTCAATGGTGTTTTGGAATGCACATAGGAAACACCATTCACTGCATAACGTTGTTTGCCAAGAGGATTATTGTTTGAGTAATGTTGATTTTCCCGTAGTGGAAAGATCCCTGTGGATTGGGATGAGCCGCACTGATTTTCAAGTTCCATATGTACAACAATAGCCATTGAAATTTTCAGAACATGTTGACTCCAAACTTTGGCCCCAACATAGATTTAGGCAATATCCTTCATGTCTTTTCCTAGGTTATCCCTAATGCATACATGACATTGCGGTCTAGGGTTGAAAATCCTAATTAGTTTGTGACAGATGAAACTCCTAATAGGAGTGGAAATCTGGACCAGGAACCCCCAAAATTACTTAGAAGCCCAAAAAGCTTAACCTAAATAGGGAAGGATAGTTAAGTGGTTTGTTTTGCAGAGAAATATTCCTCCCGGGGAAACAACATCACCATTGTTTCAACATAACCAAGGGCCTTGAGCACAGTGGGTTTTCTCTTTAAAAGAGAACAAGGAATAACCCTTTCTTATGTTATGGGTGGCTGAATTGTGCAAATTGTAAGGCTCCTAGACTTCCTTTACCGAGGGCTTTATTATGGTCTTGGGTAGGATCTAGCTCCACAAAATAGTCCACCGAAGTAAAGTGTTTCAATTTATCACAGAGAACAAAATGTTCGTTATCATGAATTTCTCATGAATGTCATTACCTTTGTCGATTTTGTGGAAGAATAAAATGAAAGAAGATAAACTACAAAACATAGAAAGAAAAGTAACAATAAAATATAAGAAGAGGGAAAATATCGAATTGCAAATAGGATTATTATTTCCCTAACAAATTTAAGTTTTCACATTGGTATGATTTGAATCTTAATCAATATACATTTGTTTCCAAAATACTTTCTTTGATGCTATCTGTTTGAATTGATTATGCAACTGTTTTAATTGAATGGTTTATAATTATTTTTTCATTCGAGTAATAGTTTTGATTCTTGAATTTTTGTTAATTGTCTTTATTTTCTATAGTGTTCGTTGCTTGCCTTATTTGCTGGCAAGTTGGGCATAGTGACTTCATACATATGTGTGATATATGGACTAGTGAGAGAAATTGTTTCTAGCAAAGTACCTCAATAAAGTGGCCTATAAAAATAAAACACAACTGCATTTGTTCCTGATGCACTCTGATAATAAATTATGACATCATCAATGCATTGGAATAACATTATTACATCAACAATCCTTTATTTGTTCCTCTGATAAGTTGTGACATAAAAGCCTAATAAACATCTTACTTAGTGCTCCCAATACAAAGTTTGTAGTGGGGAATTGAACTGCTGAATAAGATTAAGAAGATGCCATAAAACATAGATCATATTCATTTGCTACACAGATTTTATCATGGAAACTAAGAAAAAGTTAAAAACAGAGGAAAGCAAGTATTGACCTATAGATTCATTGCACTGGAAACACAATTATGTACAGAGTATGTTACAATAAATGCACCGGTCCTGCTTCATAACACTGGTAGCAAGAGTCTCCTCCTCTGTCTGGTCGGCATGCTGCCATGCCTGCATCTTTCATATGTGCTCTTTTTCCCAAATGCACACTTCCCTTCCCGTCTGGTGTTGTTCGCTTTTCACCAGCGAACTGAGAGGAACAACAAGTAAAATTAAACTAACAAAGCAAGAAATTTCATGCAACCATTTTCCTTCATACATGCATTGTCATCTTGGCAACAATGCTAATGTGTGTCAAAGACATCAAGTATATCAAACTAACGAAACAAGAATTTTCTGGCAACCATTTTCTTTTATACCTTCATTATCAGCTTGGCATCACACATTGCACATTGGCAGTGATGCCAAGATGACAAAGTAGGTATAAAACAAAATGGTTGTGGAAAAATTCTTGTTTCATTAGTTTGATTTACTTGATGTCTTTGACACACATTAGCATTGTTGCCAAGCTGACAATGTAGGTACGAAAGAAAATAGTTGTAGGAAATTTCTTGCTTCGTTAGTTTAATTTTACTTGTCATTCCTCTTAGTTCATCAGCGAAAAGTGAACAACACTAGACGGGAAGGGAAGTGTGCATTTGGGAAAAAGAGAACAGATGAAAGATGCAGGCATGGAAGCATGCCGACTAGACAGAGGAGGAGACTCTTACTACTATTGTTATGAAGTAGGACCAGTACATTTACTGTAACATACTCTGTACATAATTTAAACTCTCAATCTTCCTTCTGCAATTTTGTTTCGAGTGCAATGATCCTGGCGGTCAATACTTGCTTTCCTTTGTTTTTCTTAATTTTCCTGATATAATCTGTGTAGGAAAATGAATATGATCTATGTTTTCTGGCATCTTCTTAATCTTATTCAGTAGTTTGATTCCTCACTGCAAACATTGTATTGGCAGCACTAAATAAGATGTTTATTAGGCTTTGATGTCACAACTTATCAGAGGAACAAACAAAGGATTGTTGATGTAATAATGTTATTCCAATGCATTGATGTTGTCATAATTTGTTATTAGAGTGCATCAGGAACAAATGCAGTTTTGTTTTATTTGTATAGGCCACTATATTGAGCTACTCCACTAGAAGCATTTTCTATCACTAGTCCATATATCACACATATGTATGAAGTCACTCCACCCAACTGGCCAACAAATAAGGCACGAACCGGACACTCGAGGCCTAGATGTAGGAAATTGATTGCATTTGCTTTCAACCGGATTCTTCTTAAGGTCATGGCTATCTATTTTTTTCCTGGTTTGTCTATTTTTTTGTCTGGTTTGTTTCAGATACTTGCCAAACCTTAAAGAAATTAAGGTTGTGAAACACAAGAAAGTTCGGAGAGCAAGGCTATATTACGTAAGAGAAAAACTACCGAGGTTTTCAACCTTCAAATAATGATTCTAGGACTTCGAAATCTTACTCCATTCATTGTTATGAATGCTAGTTGCTTATGTAGGTAAGTATATGATTGACCAATGCAGTCCAATATATGTAAACAGAAGGTGGAAAATGTGGGCATTGCAAATGTTGGCCACCATATGTTATAAAAAAATTGGGACATCATTGTTTGAAGTTGATATTTTTTTCTTTTGAATCAAACCCATACATGTGACCAGCAAATTACATGAATTTATTTACATATTAACTTGTATGGCACTCTCTTTTTGATGAATAAGAAGATATTTTTCTGATTGGTTATGAATGTGGAATAAAAATCCTTCAGTTTTAGAAGCTTTGAGGAAGAGGTTTTGAATTTTTTTTTCTCTTTCTTATTTGTACATACTTCTTTTGCTCCTCGTTCTTATCTTTGTTCATTGTACACATTTTATGTTTAATAACAAGGCACTTTCTCAACAAAAAGGGTGCAACAATATCATAAATGAAGGATATAGAGAAGACCTTCCCTATTGTGTGTCAAGTGGTAAACCCTAAACGATGAAGTTCATGGCTATATATATTTTTTCTGGTTTGTCTATTTTTTTGTCTGGTTTTTTTCAGATACTCGCAAAACCTTTAAGAAATTAAGTTTGCGAAACACAAGAAAGATCGAAGAGCAAGACTGTATTACCTAAGAGAAAAATTCATGAGGTTTTCAACCTTAAAATAATGATTCTAGGAATTCGAAATCTGACGCCATTCATTGTTATGACTACTAGTTGCTTATGTAGGTAAGTAGATGATTGACCAATGCAGTGCAATATATGTAAACGAAAGGTGGGAAATGTGGGAATTCCAAATGTTGGCCACATATGATAATTTTGGACATCATTGTTTGAAGTTGTTTTTTGTTTTCTTTTGAATGAAACCCATACATGCAACCAAGAAATTACATGAATATATTTACATCTTATTTTGTATGGCACTCTCTGTTTGATGGATGACAATGTATTTTTTCTGATTAGTTATGAATGTGGAATAAAAATCCTTCAGTTTTAGAAGCTTTGAGGAAGAGGTTTTGACTTTTTTTTTCTCTTTGATATTTGTACATGCTTTTTCTCCTTGTTCTTATCTCTGTTCATTGTACACATTTTATGTTCAATACCAAGGCATGTTTTCAACAAAATGTGTGCAAAAATATCATAAATGAAGGATATAGAGAAGTCCTTCCCTATTGTGCGTTAGATTCAAAGTGAGTGGTAAACCCTAAACAATGAAGTTAGGAAATACATATTTTAAATCATTGTTTGAATGTTTTCGAAACCGATATTTGAAAGAAGAATTGGTGGTCAAACTGTTTTTTTACTCAAACATAATATGTTCCTACCACAACTAGCTTTTAGCATAAGATGTTTTGACTCTGGCAATTATGTAGGCTAATCGGGAATTCCTTGTTCATTATTCCCTCTGTGTAAATTTTTTCGTTTTTTTTAATCTACATATCTAGCGGAATATTGTAAATACAAAGTTTGAGTCTCAGGGTTGTTGAAAAGTGTAACTAGGTTCAATGTTCATAATGACATGTGTAATTGTGATTTTATGTAATTGCCGTAAAGAATAAAATAAAATATTTTTGTAATGCCTGAATCATGGGTTTCATGATCAAGAAATTTTATTTTAGTTAAGGTTCTCATTGTGAGCCTATAGGTTTTTCCATCAAGTCATAAATTTCAAATTGAGTCAATGTCGTGTATGAATGAACGTTCTTGGGCATGTTACATTTGTCTATGAGTCAATGAAAAAGTGAAAAAACCCTCCAAGAGCAAGCTCAAGCTCCTCCAAGAAGTCGGCCTCCAGATGATCTCCAAAAGGCATGTCAGCCTAGTCTCCAAATCAAGTTGGCTTATTTACATTATCAAACTACTATAAATAGGGCAACTCAGCCTCATTTGAGATAGATTTTCGGTGAAGGTTTGAAGAAAGGAAGAAGTGCGAAAAGGTCAAAGAAGATAGCCTCATAGCCAGTGAGAATAAGGAAGGAAAGGAGAAGTTGTTCAGGTTTGTTTAAGGGCTGAAATCCTCCACATGTGCGAAGAATCTATGTTGTCAAAACTATAGAAAGAGCCGAAGTATCACAGTCATACCTGAAGATCGAATCTAGGAGGAAGTTAAGGTGAATCTCAATCAAAGCTTGAAAGAAAGAAGTCTCCTTCTAGAGTGAAGAAGATCAAGGGTCAAAGTTGGTAAAATCACATGTGCTAGGGTTTCTGAAATAGGGCCTAGAAGTGCAATGTTGAACCAAGGGGTTAGGAATAGTCTACAAAGTTCCAGTGAGGGACGGGCCCAGGGAAAGGATAGGCTCTGGGGTCTATCTCTTGCCCCTACAAAGAAATCCAAGAACCGTGGGGTTGTTGCGAAATATAAGCAGTTGAAACCCACTAAGAAAAGTTCAAATAAAAGGACAAATCACTAGAAGGATTTAAATAGTTGCAATGTTAAATCAATTTCAAGTAAGAGGAAGGAGGATCAAAGAAATGTATTGTGAATCCTCAATCTGGGGGAAGTTTTACCAAGTCTGTTAGGAAGATGCCAATTTTACTTCACAATCCCCATTATACTACCAATAGGGCACAATATGAGGAGCTGAAGAAAAAGTCCTTTTTTCCTTATAGACATGGCTTTTTTCCGTATAGACAGGGCTTTCTTCCTTATAGACAAGGTCTACTTGGGTGTTTGGGATTCACATTTAAATAATATATTTCCATGAATGGATTGACTAGTATCTTGAACATTGTTTCTTGACGAATTCTCCCCAAAACGTGGATCTAGAGAAGGGCATAGTGCCCATTCTCAGTAATGAATGGTTTGTGCCTATTTTCTTTTGTAATTTCTAGATTGAAAAATTGTTTCTAATTCTAGACTCTTTTTATGTTTTCATTTAAGTGCAAGCCATTCAGGGCCAGTGGATTTTTATTTCTTGAAAATATGGCAATTAGGCCACATATAATAAGGTAACATTTGACCTAGAATATTCATTTTATATGCTGCTACTAGATAGACAATGTGTGGATCTTGGTTAAAATGAGGAATACTGAATATCTTGCTACTAGAGTAGTGGAGAAGTTTTCAAAATCTATCATTTTTAAGCAATTCAGAGTTAATGATGTGAAATGTGTTGAAGGATAAAACTTGTGAAGGAAATCTAGGACAGAAATCAAAGGTAATAATTGGTAGCATGAGATTTCCATTCATTGGAGAAACTCTCGAAAATATTTCTCTAAACAAGACCTCTGATCATGGTCCCTTGCTTCAAAAAGGAATTTGAAGGTATAAAATTTAGTTCTCTGTAGTTCTGCATTGTTGCACCCATATTAGTTTTTTTGCTTTTCAATTTATTTATTCATGTTGTTGTGCATTTGAGATATAATGAAAATATTTCTTGGGTATTGAATTAATGAACATGTATGGAAACATATTCAAAAGACACATATTTGAGAAGCCTACCATCATAACAGCTAGTGTAGAAACAGACCAATTTTTTTTCCAAAATGAAGGTCAATTGTTCAAGACTACTTATTTGTGCCTTCATATTCTTGATGGGTTTACTTGTATATTCATGGGTGGGAGCTTCTGTCCTCTGGTCCAAACAATGGTTCATATATCTACTAAGTCTTGAAGAAAATAAGTGCTACCATTTCTCTAGATATTCCTAAGATTAGACATCATATATTGGGCTTTTTAAAAACATGTTATTGGCATGTTAAATTGTATAACTCCCTTTTAATAGGTACATGTGCATGTCTTCATTTGACTTTGAGAATCATAAGCATGATGTGGTCTTTTGCATTTCTTTTAGGCTTTAGCACATTTACATTTTAGAAACATGTTTTATTGTATAATCAAGTATCAAGTATGGAAAATGCCAGATCACTAACACTAAGGAAATATTTTTTCCTCTATTAGTCAGATTTCAAGAGAGTATGCATTCATGTTTTCAATATTGGTAATATTATTTTCTTATACCTATTTGATATTGCAGAAAATATATTTGATTTAATTTATGAAGCTTTTCCATAGATTGAAATATAATGGATTCCTAGCTTTCCATTCAATGAGATATGAATTGGTCAAATACAATAAATTTGTGGATACATGTATTATTAATTGAAGAGTTGAAGTTATGATTGTGGGTAAGGTGGTAATTTTTTATTGTTTTGTTAGAAAGTGTTTTTAAATCTTATACATAGCTTATTCTTTGCATACCAGAACACAAGGGCCTTTAAAGAGGTTGCAATTATTTGTCATCCACATATAGGGGAATATGCCTTTGGTTTTATTACATCATCACTTATCCTTCAGGTTGTTTCTTATGCTTTAGATATCCTTGAAGGTTGAGTTAATACTGAAGTATTCCACATGAATTTTGAAATTGAGTGGCATATGGAAATGTTTCTTGCATATCTGCAAATTGATATCTATTTGCAGATTATCATTATTATCATAAATAAAACTCCATGTTTATTGGTAAACATGCAATGTCTTTTGACATGCTATAGTTTAAATAAATATTATTTCAAGCTGTATGGAAGGTAGTTCTTACTTTTCTCCCATTGTCATATGTAGGTTGAGAGTGGAAATGAAGAAATCTGTGATGTCTATGTTCCCATGAATCATCTATATATTGGTGACATTTTCCTTGTTAACTCTAAATATATTATTCAACCAAACTTATCTGTTCGTGAAATCATAGGTTGGTAGTCATACATTTTTATTTCATATCTGTTATTATTTATGGTGTATATGTTTTCATGATATATTTCATTCTTTTTGGGATTTTGTTTCATAGATATAGGGATGATACTTTACCCTCTTCTTTTCACTTTCTAAAACATGTTCTTTCCATTCTATTTTACACTATAGTTTGCAATCAAATTAGTTATTGATCCTTACTTCCTTGGAGGTGTGTGTTGTGACCTCATATCCCAACTTCATTTGAGACCTACATTGTGACTTCATATAATGTACATTTTTAGTAGTGGAAAGTAATCATAGGAGGAAGGAGAAGGTTATTAATGTGGAATGGACTCCCAGCATAGGGATACTGAATTGTAGCAGTAAGACCTACAATTATTATGAGCATCACGTAGATAACAACCACAAACCAAAGAGGGCCCAGAAGGCATGACACCAAAAGAACTTAGTGATGTTAATGGCAGAGTGGAGGAGGATACTATAACAATGGGGACCTGCACTCCAAAGGAATGGAATCCCAAAATGGGAATGTGCCACTTTGGTAATGAGACTTGAAGCTATTACAAACCCCATATATATAGTCATTATTATTATTTTCAAAGGAAAATCTCATTGGAAATCCAAGGGATGCTTCCCCACATTTGTGGATGATATACATTGTAAACATGTTGACATAGACTTGCTTGTTTAACCTAGGGGGATTTGTTTTGGAGCTTTAGAAGCAAATGAGCAACTGTTGGAATGGCCCATTTTAGGAATTTTGAGAATTTTCAAGGGAGTGGAGGAATAATGCTTTCTCTTTCTTTGTCTTTGTAGAATCACGTGGTTACTTGTGGTTTGGATTTAGTAGGCATGTGTGTTGGGTCATGCTCTTGATTTAGGACCACGTGATACATTTTTCAGTTTTGTATGCCCTTGTCATTAGCTTTGAATAAGAATAGTTGTGGAATTGGATGGTCTCTTCTTTGTTGACAAGTTAATGCATCTTTAGGGGGGACCTGTCCATGTTTGAGTGCGAAGGAGACAACTTTGGCGGTGGGGTTTTATATATGGACTTTATATATTGTACATATGTAGCATTGGTATCCCTTTTTCTATATTTTCTCTTTTTTCTTTGACAAATAGTGTGGTTGTTTCCCAAGATTCTTATTGCATGATAATCCTTTGCAAGGTCACTATTGGTGACGATGATATGTTAGTTCAGGATATTATGAGATATGATTTATGTGCTTCCTTTAATTCTATGCAAAATGAAAAGTCCTCAAGATTGGATGGTTTTCCTTATGAAGTTTCTAAGTTCATGTGGGACTTTATTGGAGATCATATTTGTTGTTTAGATGTAGATTTTTTTTTTATAGGTTCCTCTTTGAGTCCCTCAAGTCTCAATTATGGCTTGATGAAGCCTATTCCTAAGAATGAAATGAGAGACTCTATAGGTGGTTGGTAACTTATTACTTTGCTTACCATTTCTTACAAATTTGTGGCAAAGACTTTTGCTTTGAGGATCTAGTGAGTTTCCAAGTATGTAGTGCGACCGAAGTGGACTAGGTTTGTTGAGGGGTCTGGTTAGTCTTGGAGGCAATGGAGTGGGATAGAGAGATAGGGAAACACTGCCTTAAGTTGAAGATTGACCTTGAAAATCCTATTATTGAGTTGGTTATTCTTTCATCTTTAAGATACATTAATGTTCTTACGTTATTATTGATAGTGTGTGGATATAATGAGTGATCTTTTCACTAATTCCTTGGCTTTTTTTTTCATAAAGCCTTATCCCTACACATAGTGTTACATTAGTTGATTCAGTAGGGCCATCCTTTGGTGCCTTATCTATATTTATGCATTGTTGATGCCTTGGGTTACTTGTTGGAGGCAAATTTTATTGTAAGGAAGATCAACATTATTATTCTTTTAGATGGCTGACAAAGGTTAATAACTATTCTTAAGATGTTTCTTACTTACTTGGAAAACTTTGTGGTGTCTTGGGTGCCATTTTTAGCCCTCATAAAATTGATCAAAACTAATATTCCATAGACTAGTAGGCTCAGGCCTCTCATCCTCATTCATCAAATCCTTAGAAATTTCCACAGGCTCAGCATTAAGACTCATTACATATTCACCCATCTCATCAGCTATATACATGAGAGAATTTGTGTAATTGGTAGGGTTCCCTCTATAATCTATAGGTTCTCCCTCTGAACACATGGACTATGGCATATTACAAGTCAAACTCAATATTTTCCCCCAAAGGAGTACCCTAGCTACATCACATCAACAAACCATAAGTAGGATGGACATTTACGATCATTGATTCACTACATCCATCATTACATGCTTTCATGGCATCTGTACCATCTTAACCACTAGATATTTAATCATTCCAATGTAGTGCACCTTTCTAGAAATAAGGAAATCCTTCTTAAGTAGTCTCCCTAGTATAGTTACTCGATTCATCTTTCACTAGATTATTTGTGAGTTCAACATGCTAGATTAATTGATCCAAAACTATCGGCTAGAGTTTCTTGAAGACTCCAGGCTAGAATGTTGAGGAGTTACTTGTGAAACATCTAGGATAGATGTTACATGTAAGGGAGTGTAGATGCTAAAACTTAAGACTCTATAATAGGCATTATTCTCTAGGTTGAAGATAGTGAATTAGCATATGTTGCTATAGTAAGTGCTAGGAGTAATTATGGAATAGGAAACATGGTAGCAGAGGCTATGAGTAAAGTTGGAAGGAAAGGTGTTGTGACACTTGAAGAGGGGAAAAGTGCAGAAAAAAATTTGTATGTTGTTGATGGAGTGAAATTTGATCGTGGATATATTTCTCTATACTTTTTGACAGACAGTGATAAGATGTCCACAGAGTATGAAAATTGCAAGGTAATTGATGTGAATTTAAAGGTACAAACATCAATATTAAGCGAGGGTTTCTATTAAAAGATTTAACTGCCAAAGAAGTACTGTTGAATACCAGATTTCTTCGGGAAACATAATTTTAAACTATATAAATCTCATTACTCTTATTCAATTCCAGTTCTATGTTTTGACACAACTTTTTGTTTCATTACTAAATTCGGTACTAAATTACCGCTGACAGAGGAATGAGAGGGTTCGCCTTTAAATCATGTGGAATGTGCTAAATTACTGAAATTGTGTTAGCTAATGGGTATCTATGATGTGATGCACTAAACTTAGCTTGTTTTGTTGCATACATAGGGAATTCCCATTCCAGAGTTGTGTGGAAAAACTGGCATATTTTTGCCATTTTTCGCTTTAAATCAAGAATTTACACTGGATCTAGATTTGTGTGTGATTTGTTTCCTGTTATTTTGATGTTGTTTTTGACGTTCTAGATAAATATGAAAATATTTGAACATGAAAGCTTCCTATTGGTGAAACTGTAGGAATCTTGGTTAATTGTATGTGCACTGGGAGGATTCAGCGATGAAGTTCTGCAAGAAGTACTTGGAGCACATGCAAAGGCACCAGGAGCGACTCCCCAGAGTCTCCTACGTTGAATTTAAGAAATTGGAGAAAGTTTTCAAGCACTGCACTGCTAAATGCCACAAGCAAAGCAACACAGGTCTATCTTCAGATGAAGGAAATAGTTCCAGTGAGGTCTATGATATTAACACAGAGGGAGATGGTATCGGTAGGACCTACCACACTTGTTGTCCTGGTAAGTTCCGGAAGACTCTATTCTTCCTTTCTATAAAACAATGGTTGAATAAATATGGATTTTTTAACACTCACAGAAAAACAAAAAAAGAATGAAATCCCCTTTTTTTTATAACCATGGAAGCACATAATTACAGAGTAAAAGCAATAGTTTCCAGCAATCGTTTTTCATTGTTGTAAATTTTTCTTTTATTTTTCCATTCTCGTATGAGAGAATGATTCAATTAGCTTTTATTTACAATTTTTAAATATTTTTTTCTTCTCTTGAAAAAGAAAAATATATTTAATAGCGAATGCTTCCTTCATATGCATAATTTCTATGAGCTGTGAGTATTTTGCAAAAGAAGTAATTTCTCTCTTCTCCGATGTGAAAGTAGAAATTTGACTTGTTTCTCCTTTCCCTAGGCTACATTCGTAAATTTTTTCCTAGCGAACTTCCTTTAGATTAAGAGCACCACAGATGCATCTACATATGTCAAAATATATTGTTATTTTGGAAGCCAGAAACAATGTAACTACAGCTCAGGGTCATGCTCAATTTCCATTGCTTCTAAATTAATACAGATTGATTTGATTTTCCTGTTGCTTTGTACTGGACTCTGTAAAGCATTTTTGCGAAGGTTACTTGAATTAAATTTGATTTAGTTTCTGACTAATTTCAAAGAACTTACAAGTTGTTACTCTGATTTAAGTATCAAAATGTATTCAACATATGGAGGCATAAGTTTTGCAAAGCAACTCAAAGTTGTGCATCTGGTTCCTGTCATTTCATTTTTTCTTTGAAAAAAGACTTAAAATGGGCTCCAATTTGTATCTAGTGTGTGACAAGATGTTCTTTCCATCACTGTTGAATGAGATGGCTGTTGTGGTTTGTTGCTTCAATACATGTGCAAAACAGTTATTAGAATTGCACCTTGCCACTGGATTTGGGAAGTATCTTGCATTGCTGACAAGTAAAAGGACTGGTGATCACTTTGCAATGATCAAAGAGGGGGGAAATTTAGTAAAATATGCTGCCATAAACGCTCTGGCAATGCAAGATACTGGAAAAGTATGGCAAGGTCTGTCCATATGGACATTAATAACAAGAATTGGTTAATTTTTTTTCTATAGAATTTTCAATATTAATGATTAATCTCAAGACAAAATACTCTGATACAGGAGTGCATGTTCTCCTTCCTCCATCTCTACTTTATCGTACAAGATTTAGCTTTTTTGTTTTGTTATTTGTAGTTTTACTAGATGAGATTTTTATTTTATGTACTTTCTTTTCATTTCGAGAGATGCTTTAGGTATCTCCTAGGTATGCGGTTAAACTTCAACTAGGGTTATCTGGACTCATGTAGGGGCTACATGACTAGGTCTAGATGCTACTTGTAAGCACATGATTCCAGTGTAATAACCTAGGTGATGATCTACAAAGGGTACTAGTTTATTTGCAGATACTATCTATGTTGAAACTATCTTTTTGGTTCTTTTGTAAAACTGTAAATTGTTTTTTATTGTCAAAGAACTTATCTTTCTCAAATATAAGGAAATAGGTGTATGACCCAAGACCTAGAGGTGTCTAGCAAGAGTGGAAGTTTGCCCCCTAACAAAGCACCAGCAGGTTTTTACAAGTAGCCACTTTGGGGTCTTGAGATTGTATCAATAGAGACTAGGCCATTTCAGATTTTCCTAAATCACAATTAAAACATAGGTGCAGAGAGTTTTACCTATAATCCCTATCAATTCAAACTCAAACTCAAAATCAAATTATCCAAGTTTATACATCTACATGTAATCTTAGAGATTTGAGTAAATTGGGAAAGTATCATGTTTTTATTGGTATAAGTTCAAACTTAAAATCAAACTCAAATTACCAATGTTTATACATCAAAATGAACAATTTTCACTTCAGAGATTTGAGTAAATCTAGAGTGCATAGTGTTTTTATTGGTAGAATCCTTAAATGTGGGCATAGTGCAATAAATGATTTATAGAAGTGTCCTAAAATTCTTCCCATTCTCTTTCATTGGTTAGGAAACATTGTTTGATCCAGTCTCTTTGAAATGCAGGCACATCTTCTGCTTCAGTTGTGCTTGTTCTGTTGTTGCAGTTACAATTGTGGATGGTTTGTATAGTGCAAACCCTAACTCTAAATGTCCTCTATGCAGACATGTGAGAATTCTGGTGCAGGTTAATTGTGTTTATTATTAACTTTTTCACTTGTACCTTCACTTTATCTTTTAATATATATATTATCTCTCCTTTTCATTCAATCTAAAACATGAATTGATTCCAGACGAGGGTTTTTGGCGATGTTGTGTGTTTAGGAGATTTGAGTGTTTTATTAAGCAAAAGGTACTCATAAAAACTTTCCCATTGTTCACTTCTTCCCAAGACAAAAGCAAAGGGAATATATTGTTTCCACAGGAAAATCTCTATTTGGTGGATTTATATTTAAATGTATAATATATCAATTTGGTACATGAACAGTTATGAATGTGTTCTGTGTCTCTCAACTGTCAAGAGTATTGGGAGCAGAGGCTTCAGAGGGAAAAGGTTGAGCGGCTTCAGCAAGCAAAGTAACATTGGGAAAACCAATGTTGGGCATTCATAGGATTCTAAATCTGGTTCTTCTCAACTTGTTCTTGGACTATACCTCTTCCATTACATGGATCTATCCCACTATTGGTTGTCATGTTGGACTTATTCACTTTCCTGTTCAAGTCTTTTTCTCCTGATCCTCATACAAATAAGAGAAGGAAAATCAGTTGATATGCATGACACTAACATATTTTTCTTACAATCTTTCTGTTGATTCAGAAATTTGATAAACAACGAGTTCATAAACAAATCTTCAAGGACAAGAACATAAAGGATGCACAACAATAATCACATTTATTTTGCCATAAAAGACCAAGCTAATATAGATCAGAGTGAGCCATTTGGCATTGAAAATTTGTACTGTGGCTCATAGGAGAAAGTGTTAGATGACGTTATTCAATCTGTCATTAATTTTCTTAATGTGTATCGAGTTTTGTTGGACAGATCTTACTTCAGAAGCTATTTTCGTATTCAATGTGTTGATTTCTTGAAGGTTTTGTAGTTGATTTAATTTTCATTAAGTTTTCACCTATGCATGTATTTAGAAAATTAAATACACAAAACCTTTAACCAGATTTACAACGAAATTTAATAGAACCCCATGTCACGCAAAAATGACACGGAATGTACCCTGGAAACCCCGAAGGGAAAAACCAGCTAGAGTGTTTTTCTTATTCAGTCTTGATAGAGAAATCTGAAAACAAAATTACAGAACAATAAGTCTTGAATTCTATCCAAGAATGACAAAAAATTTCTGCCAAAATTTCCATGCTTAAACAACTTTAGATAATAGCCCTGATTTTTGTGCATAAAAGTGCCAGAAATCACTTTAAATCTCGTGCAGAATTATGTTGTTAATAACAACAATCTGCACTTGAAGTCTGTGCCAAAATTCTGCTGAAAATGTCTAGGAAACAATGCGAAAAACTATAGAAATTTTTAATATTGTAACCCCAACAGAATTGGCAGATAGTGTTTATTTTTTTTTCCACGGAAGAGGTCTACCACATTTTTTCACATGGAAAGATTTCCAAGACATAGAGTTGGGTAACTGGTTGTCTTGGAGAACTATCAAATGTACTTAAAGTTTCTTGATAAAAGACAAACCAACCTTCACACACATTTTTTACATTTTTTAAATGAATTTGGATGCTTAGGAGGTCCATTGTACTATCCCCTTACAAGTTATTCAAAAATAAAGTTAGTCAAGTTTGATGGCTTAAAACTTAAAAGCTAACAAAGCATTTAGAAATCAGAGTTGTCTTTAGTGAGACTTTTTGGACTTTTTGGCATCGGAATCCTTTGGAAAAATTTGAGGTGAAATCTTGATTTGTGTATTTAAACTAGTTTTTTTTTACTGTATATATGGATTCAGCACCCTGAAAAACCCCTAGGGCACTTAGATTGTGTAGGGGTTACCCATCCACTGGATTTTAGAGAAATTAGACCAGAAAAGCCCAACAGAAAAGCTTCCAAAAAGTCTCACTCAAAGACAACTCGTTAGAAATCTCAGGTTGATGTCTACACATAGGCTTTCATTTGAAATGTTGTTGTAAACTTCTTCTATGGCAATGAGTCATTAAGAGAATTCATTGAGTACTAGTAAGGAGCAGAAGGCCTATTTTTGACATCTGAATTCTCTTAGCAATGAATATAAAACATTATTTTGTTGTTTCTTGTGGCCGATTTCATACAGATTTGTCTAAAGATGACTTAGCCATTGTGTGTTTCTACATGAACATTTAATTGTATACTAATATAAGATTTTGAAATTTTTTTCTAGAGATATAATCCGCCTCTCTTTGCACCTTTTGGGGCAATTGCTAATTTTAGTAAGTTAAAAATATGGTCTGCATGATTATAGTTTTTATAAAGATTATAGATCATGTATCTTAAAGTGTGCTAGCTGAACGGAAGAGCATTTTCCTTACAAGCAGGAGGTTGGTGGTTCGATTCCATTGTGTGCTAACATGAATTAATCAACGATTTTGTAGTTTATTTTTAATTAAATGTTTCTTATATCGATTTATTTCAATGGTGAAATATTTCTGTATTCATTATTTTATGTTGTGTCTAGAGAGACAAAAGTGATCCTTAAATAAAAATTTTATTGTCTTTAGAGAGATAATAGCTAGTATTAAAGACATATTGTCTCTAATCGGAGTCTTGTCTCTAGAGAGACAAAAATGAAATTGTCTCAAGAGAGATAAAAATGAAATTGTCTCCTAAGAGACAATAATGTTTGTGTTATATATTGTCTTTATAGAGACAATTTTTTATGACAATAATCTTTAAGAAAATAATTTTTTAAGACAATAATCTTTATAAGACAATAATTTTTGAGACACCCTCTTAAAGACAATATTTAAGACAACACATAATTTTTTTTGTCTCAACTTAAGACAATTTACCCAAAAATTGTCTCAAATATTGTCTTAAACCCCCCCCCCCCCTTTATGTAGTAATGTCACATTCGATGTGTTAACTTTTAATATTTGGAAGACCTTCTATCATCATTTTATTTTGTAGTAAAATTAGGTCATTAAAATTCAAATGTCCATACCTTTGATGCCAAATTTCCTCATTTAACATGTTTGTTGATGACAATGCTTTCTGACCTTTCTTTGTTAAATCCAACTTGTAAAATCATCCTACTCTAAATCCTATTGCAACAACCTTGTAGTTTTCATGCATATCCTTTACCATATAATGTGATTTAACAAATTCGACTTTTAAGTGTTGATTTGTAATAGTAAAAGCTATAAGTCCTTCTTTAATCTTGAAACATATATTACATTATGAAATTTTTTTTCTTGTCCATTAGGAATAGTAACACTTATATCTCCGTGCAATTTAATTTCATGCGATTTATTGTCTCCTAAATATATATGAGCACCATTATTGTCTCTATGGTATTTATCAAACCAATCTCTTTTACATGACATGTAAATTGAAGCACCAAAATGAATGAACCAAGCATGGTCATCATCAGTTTTTGTTGATAAAGCAACATTGGAGACAATCAATCTAAGATTCATGAAATCATGGTTCACTGAATCATCTTTGTTAACATAATTTCATGTATGCCTTATTTGTCTAAATTAATTATACTTTCTTTTCATACAATTCTTAGCAAAATGACCATGTTTTCCAAATAAATATCACGCATCATGTCTACTTAAATCGGAATTTGACCTTGGTGATGGTGTCACCTTGAAATGATTTTACCTATAGATTTTTTCCTTTATTTTTAACCCAATGTTTTCCTTTGAAAGATTGCTACCAATGCTATACATGAATTGGGAGATCTCTTATTAAGAATTCTTCTCCATTTTTCTTATTGCATAAGTATACCTTCCAACTCATCAATAAGTATACCTTCCAACTCATCAAATGTAGGAGCCTTCTCTCTGGCTACAAAAATAGTAATAAGAATTTGATATGCCTACCATCCAAATCTGCACTAGATATTATCTCACAAATGTCACTAAATTTATCTTTCAACACCTTAATTCTAGAAATAAAATTTCGGATGTTTACATTTTTTTCCATTTTAATCGAAAGAAGCTTACTTTTTAGATATAATATTTTTTTGGTTTTCATCACATTCAAATCTTTGAGAGTGTCCCATGTCTCCTTTGATGTTATGCAATCTTGAATATGCGGGATAATGTAATCCATAATGGACATGGGCAATAGCGCATTTGCTTTGTTTTCTTATCGCTCCCAATCTTGAATTGTAGCAACTGTAACATGAGAAAGATTTCACTTGTATTCAAATATTATAGCCTTCCATCAAAATCTACTATTTAATATTCTAATTTACATAATTTTCTCATTTAATAAATAAAACTCTACTTATACATTTTCCATAAAACTTGAACTTATAAAATATGACAAATATAAACTTATAAAATAACACAAATATAAACTCTCAAACACCCATCACCAACCTATAATCATATTTTACTAAATTTCACATCTCATTTATAACATAATCTTATTTTACTACACTTCACAACTCATTTATCATCGGACAATATGGCTACATTAGCAGATTCGACAAAATGCCAAAATCGATGGCTGATAACTCAAACTCAGATCACAAGATGAACCAGACACATGGCAACATATAAACACAAACTTTATTCACAACAGTAATTTGAAACCTTGCTTAGTATCGCTTCTTGTTGATGCCCTGCTACAGCTACTTCCTTTTTCTATTGGAAAAAGCCATATGTCCCTACTCCTATGTCCACTGGGCTCCTTAGCTTTCATAGAGAAAATTTTGCAGGAATACGTTTACTCCAAATCCACCTTTCTCAGAACGTCTGGAATGTACTCTAAACATTCAATGCGAACAAACACTTCCACCAGCGAAAAGAATCAAACCTCTCGTCAGATCACGCTCAGCAATTCAATGGCTCTGACATGATAATTGAAGCGACGGCTTATTAACAACTATTTTTCCCAATATAATGAGGTCATCACCACGCAGTTTCCGTCCACACACACTTCATTTAACGCGATCTATAGGGGTATGCAGCCCGCTCACACCTATTGTTCGTTCAATTGCTGAGTTTACAATGGGCGCAGATTTCCGCTGAATTTATTTGGATTCAAATTTCTGCTGTTGACAGCCATTACAAACACATACCTTCACGGCTTCCGCTTCCACAAGCTCAATGCTGCTTCGCTCTTTACACATACTCCACGACTCTCAAATGATACAGAACCTCACTCTGATACCATATCAGAGATCGCACTATCAGAAAACGATTTTATACTTCTTTAACATAAGAATATTCTATACTTATAACCACAGGACTGAAAACATCCAGTTTCCACAGAATTCTTTGGAACATTAAATCCTATGGTTATTTTTAATAATTTAAACATAGAAATAATGATTATAATACTTCATAGGTTCAATATATAAAATCTTTTTTGTTTTGGTTTTTGTTTTTATTCTCTATACTTTAAAGTTTAAATTTTAAAGCAGATGATTAGTTTAAGTTAATATATAGATTCATGGTGATTATACTCATTACTACAACCACATTAAAAATATTAATGTGGTTGATATAGTTTAAGGCTTCATAAATATAACATAACAAATTATTGTAACACTAAAAATGTCTTACTAATACACACATTTACTTGATTAACGATGTATAAAAAAATTATGGATCAATTTGAAAAAAAAAATAAAAAAAAAATTACGCATTTTATTGTAAAATAGACTATTTTACTATCTAAAATTTGATTATGTATTAATTTCCCTATCTATTATAATATAACTTTTAGAATTGGAATAATCACAAATCTCTAAGAAATTGGTGGGCAAAAATATAATTGAACTTGACAAAAAAAATTACATATCTTATTTCGTTAAATAAAATTTGCTTATATATTAATTTCCCAATATAATAAGAATATAAACATATTAAAATTGAAATAATTTTAAGAAATTAGTAAGCAAAGAGCGAGTGACAAAAACATAATTTTTAAAATTTATTAAAAATTAATACAAACTAACCAACTCTATAACACACTATAAAAGATAAAAAATTTATCAAACTCAAAATATTTGAAAATTTAAAAAAACTTTTGATGGCGCTCAATAGTTGATTCTCCATTCTCCCAATCATTTCCTTACCTATTCTAGAATCCATATCACATCCTTTTGTTTTCGGATGGGATTCTTTTACTCATCATCATGTCTTTAACGAAAGTGTTTAAATTCAGGAATGTAAATGTGTTAGAAAACCTGTACACATGAATTTAGCTAGTAAAGGTTGAACACACAACTTTGCAGAGCAAAATCACTAAAAGAAAATCAAAAGAACAAAAGAATGATTCTTTAGAAAATAGGTTACAATTCTCATGATATAGCATTACTGGGTGAAGATCCTAAGGTAATGCAGCATAGTGGTGATCAATGAGAAGACTCAACACCTACAACAACTTCCGGAGAGAACTAGCCAGTTGCGGAGTGAAAGAAGGAGAAAATCAGGGAGTAAATCATGCAAAAGAACTAACCAGTTGTGGAGTTAAAGAAGGAGAAAATCAAGGAGTAAATCATGCGGAAGGAATCTTGCATGTAGTCCCATGCTCTAACTAAGAGTCTGCATGTAGGTGTGTGGTACTTCCAACACCCCCCCTGAACACCACTATGGGGAAAAAAGAAAATCGACCCTAGCAACTAAGGCCAAAGCTCACCCAAAATACAGTGCAACTTGTACTAAAATTGAGGAGAGAGGGAAAACCTCGTGGGAAAAACCCCCCCTCAAAATACAATGTAATAAAAAAAAAACAGGAAGAAAAGGCAATTGCTAAGCAATTGTGTCCTTCACTCCAAGACGATCGCGCAGAGAGCGAAACTTCTACGCCGTCAATGTCTCGATGAAGATGTTTGCAATTTGTTCTGTTGAAGGACAAAACTGCAAATCAATGACCTGATCATGTACTAAGTCTCTGATGTAGTGCATATGGATCTCTATGTGCTTCGTCCGCTGCCGCTGTACTGGATCCCTACAAAATTTGAGAGTGCTCTGGTTGTCATACCACATGATAATGAGCTAGTGGAACTGGACGCCCAACTCAGTGAGGAAGTGTTGTAGCCACAGAGCCTGAATGGTGATGTTGACTACTCCTCTGTACTTGGCCTCGGCTGAAGAGAGAGCAATAGCATCCTGCTTCTTGCTCGACCAAAAGATAGGGCCAGACCCTAGACTGAGTGAATATCCGGAGGTGGACTTGCGATCAATACTGTCACCCGCCTAATCAGAATCAGTGAAGCTAAGGAGATTCAATGCAATGCCTGCTGCATAGTGAATCCCGAAGGTGATGGTGCCCTTCACATATTGGAGGATGCGCTTAGCAGCATTCCAATGTAGCTCATGTGGCTCCTTCATGTATCTGGAAACTACCCCTACTGCATATGAGAGATCTAGTCTGGAGTGGGTGAGGTACAATAAGCTCCCCACTAACTGTCAGTAGAGAGTGTTGTCAACTAATGGAATGTCATCTCCATCCTTAAGGCGGAACCCAGACAGAAAAGGAGTCGATGTTGGCTTGCAGTCAATCATGTGAAATCTCTTTGAAGAGATCCCGTGCATACTTAGCCTGAGAGAGTTTGATGCCTGTGGCATCCTGGCTGATCTCATGACCAAGAAATAAGTGTAATGGACCCATGTCTATCATCAAGAACTTATCATGCAAGGCCCTCTTGACTGCAGCGATGGTTGAAACCGAGCTATCGGTGATCAGGAGATCATCCACATACAAAACTAAGATGAGAAGAGAATCATGTGTCCTGAGCATGTAAACATTCGAATCAGACTTACATCTTTCGAAGTTTTGTGATAAGAGAAAAGAATCCATCTTCGCATACCAAGCTCTCGGGGTTTGCTTAAGGTCGTAGAGAGATTTCTTCAGTCTACAGACCAAAGATGAATCCTGAATGAAACCATGTGGTTGCTCCATGTAAATCTCCTCTGATAGGTCTCCGTGAAGAAAGGCATTCTTCACATCCATCTGATGTACTTCCCATCCTTGGGCAGCCTCAATAGCAAGTGTAAGACGTATGGAATCCATCTTTGCTACTGGAGCAAAGGTCTCGTCATAATCAATGACATGCACTTGTTGGAAGCCTTTAGCTACTAGCCTTGCTTCCGTCTGGTGATTTGCCCATCTACAGCACTTTTGGTCCTGTAGACCGATTTACATTGGACAAGTTTCCTTCCTAAAGGAAGAGGGACCACATCCCAGGTCTAGTTCTCGAGGAGGGAGTTATACTCCTCCTCCATGGTGGACTCCTAGGATGGATGCCTAGCAGCCTCAGCATAAGGCTGTGGATAAGAAGACTGAACCAAATGACAATGGCAGGATGGCGATTGTTTAGTGGCAATGAGGACAAGAGGAGGATCAATAAACTCTGAGCTAGTCCTCTGCAGATCAAAATTATCCCCCACAAGACCATTTCTAGCAGCTGGGTGGTCTTGTGCATATATCTCACGTAAGCTCCTTGTTCTCTGATTTATGACAAGGGAATTTGACTCACTGTTGGAAGCCCGATCTGGGCTTGGATGTGGATCATCATATGCATGCACTGGATTTGTATCTGAAGACTTTGTCTCTGCATCTACATGCTCTACTGCGACATCTGCATGCTCTGTATCATCATTTTAGTGTACAGAGTCATCATCTCGGACATGAGGTAGATAAAAGGGGTCTACATGCGGCAATTGAGGTGCATGTGAGAGACTTTCCTCAAATTTGACACTTCACTCAATGATGAGCTTGTCTGTAGAGGAAATCAGGAGTCGATATCCCTTCACACCATCAGGGTATCCAACAAAGATGCACTCAATGCTCTGTGGATCAAGATCTTTCCTCTTTTCAGAGCGGATTCTGGCCCATGCTCAGGAGCTGAAAACACGGAAGTGGGTGACCTCTGGATTAGTGCCTCTCCAAGCCTCAAAGGGGGTCTGATCCTTGATAGAGCTATGAGGAGATCTGTTCTAGATGTAGTTAGAACAATTAAGTGCTTCGGCCCATAGCTTATGAGGCAGTGACTTAGCATGCAACATGCAGGAAGCCATCTCTTTGAGAGATCAGTTCTTTCTCTCAGCAACTCCGTTCTGTTGCAGAGTGTATGGAACTGTGTACTGCAACTGTATGCTGGACTGAAGGCAAAGGTTCTGAAGTGCTGTGTTAACATATTCCCCCCCATTGTCTGTACGGAGGGCTTTGATCTTTCCCTCTGACTGTGTCTCAACTAGTTCTTTGAAATCTTCAAAGTGCGTAAAAACTTTAGATTTGTTCCTGAGAAGATACACCCAAGTATACCGTGAGAAATCATCAGTAAACGTAAGCACATACCTTGCTTTGTTGATGGAATGATGAGGAAAAGGCCCCATGAGATCACTATGGATCAGATCTAGAGGAGAGGATGCCCTGTGAGTCTTGCCAGTGTCAAACATTTCTCTAGGATGTTTGCCAAGGACACACCCTTCACAAACTCCTTTGGAGAAACTGATATTTGGCAAGCCTTCCACCATCTCATGCTTGCTTAGCTGCTGCATATACTTGTAATTTAATTGACCAAACCTCTCGTGCCAAAGCCTACTACTATCATCAGCATGTGTAAGCAATAAGGAGGATTTAGATTCAACAAATTCAGAAAATGTATACAGTCTGGCTCCATTGTTTACCTCACCGATTGCAATTTTGGAGTTGTTATGTAGGTCACATATGTTCACTGCATCTAAAGTGAATTCCACTCTCTTTCCGGTGTCGGAATGAGTGATTTGATAAACTGAAAGCAAGTTAACCGAAAGTTTTGGAACATGAAGCACATCTTCAAAGCTTCCTTATAAAAGTTCCACTCTACCTTTTCCGGTGACCTCAATAGGTGAGTCATCTCCCATGAGGATGGGAGGTCCTTTGCATGCATCCAAAGAGGAATAGACTTCCTTTGCAGCAGCCATATTATGTGATGCACCAGAATATGTAATCCATCCATCAGGGGAAGAATTAGTTGCAACTAAAGCATGAAAATTGTTACCTTTCCCATGTGGTGGATCCTCAGTTTTCTTCTTGGTGCCCTAAGGGATGTGGTCTCCAAGGTTGTGCTTCTGAAGGATTTCTACCATTTGGTCAATTTGTTTCTTCATGCAAGAGGATTCTTGATGGAATCCTCTTTCACAGTAGGTGAATCTGTTTCCTTTCTTCCCTTTCTCATTTCTTGAGCTGGAGGAGTCATTGAAGGGCTTGATGTACCCTTCATTCTTTGGATGGGAATGTGCTTTTCCCTTGTCTTTTTGCTGCAATTTTTTTTTATTTGAATTAGATCTGTGATTTTTATTGTGGCTGCCATCATGCGCAGCAAGTGCATGCACTTTTGGAGGTTTGATTTTCCCCATGCCAATGAGTTTATCTTGCTCAAAAGTAATGAACTCTTTGAGAGAATGCATAGTGTAGGATTTACCTATTACGAGCCTTGCTGAATGAAATGTAGACACAAAGATGGAGTATTTATGTTCGAGCTTTGACATAATAGAGAGCTTGGCGACTCTCCTCCTTGGATTTGTCAATTCCACAACCCTTGAGTTGCAGCAATACATCATTATATTTGGTGAAGAAGTCTTGAATTTCGTCATAGTTTTGTTGATCCAATAACAATAGTTCCACCTCGAGCAAGTGTCCTTTCATCTCATCCCGTTTCGCGTAGATTTCTTCAACCTTTTTCCAAATCTCATTGGGAGTATTGCAGTAAGATAGATGAAACTGCAACTCTGGGGAAATGCACATGCATATGGATCCATGGGCCTCATCCATGTGGTTGAGGTACTTGGATTTCTCTATAGCCGAAGTGGGTTCCACTTCTGCAGCCATGGTAATCCTCTACAACCCTTTTTGACGAAGGTATCGAGCCATTCTGTCCTTCCATTTGTGATAGTTGTACGGTGTTAGGATCGATGCTTTGGGAAAATCTATTTTTCTGTCGATCTTCGATCTCCAAGCTGTAATACCTACAAAATAAAGTATTGGTGTGTCTTTTATCTAGAAACCTGTGGGCTCTGATACCATGTAAATGTGTTAAAAAACCTGCACAGATGAATGTAGCTAGTAAAGGTTGAACATACAACTTTACAAAGGAAAAACACTAAAAGAAAATTGAAAGAACAAAAGAATGATTCTTTAGAAAATAGGTTACAATGCTCATGATATAGCATTACTGGGTGAAGATCCCAAGGTAATGCACCATAGTGGTGATCAATGAGAAGACTCAACACCTACAACAAGTTCCAGAGATAACTAACCAGTTGCAAAGTGAAAGAAGCAAATCGAAGAGTAAATCATGCAGAAGAACTAACCAATTGCGGAGTTAAAGAAGGAGAAAATCAAGGAGTAAATCATGCAGAAAGAATCTTGCATGTAGTCCCATGCTCTAACTAAGAGTCCTCATGTAGGTGTGTAGTACTTCCAACAAGGAAAAAAGACCCTCCAGGGAGGACAGCATTTGTTGCACACTCCTTGAGTCTGAGAACGTTGTGTCTCATCTTTTCTCCTTCCGTTATTTTCATCATTCTCCTCACAACATCCTCAATCTCCTCTTTCATGACAACCTATGGGTGATCCATATCTACATCTTCAAAATCCAGGCCGATCTTCCACACATCCTTTGTGAATTTGCAGTTGAGAAACCGATCGCCAAAATATGGGAATCCCACCACAGGAACTCCCATGCCCATACTCTCCAACATAGAGTTCCATCCACAGTGTGTGAGGAATAATCCCACTGAAGCATGGGCAGGAACTTTCACCTGCGGAGCCCACCTCACAAACAATGCCCATTCCTTTGTTCGTTCTTCAAAACCCTCAGCTAAAATCGTAGCCTGGCCTTCTGCGATATCCAACCTGAAAACCCACAAGAAAGGTTGCCCGCTGGCCTCTAGCCCTAGCGCCAGCTGCTCCAGCTGTTGTTCTGATTTTACAGGGATGCTCCCAAATGAAACATATATAACTGATCCCGGCTGTTGCATATCCAGCCATATCAGGCAGCTGTCCTCCTCCTCCCACAAATTGCTGCACGAATCCCTTCCCTCCAAAAAATTGGGAAGGAAAAGAGGTCCCACGGCAAGAGCAGGACAGCCATTCAAAGAGAGAGTTGTCACTGCATCCTTCCCTTCGAGCTCCTCGAAAGTATTCACCGATACGTAGTCGCCTTCACTTTGCTTCTGGGATTCATACAGAAGCGCATTGAATGTAATATCCCGATGATCCTAAGCGCGATAGAAAGATATCAGGTCGGTTGGCTTCAATGGTGGGATGTTTCCAAGAAGGCAGGTGACGAGCTTTCTCGGATTTTTCGTTTCGCTTACTGAAAAGTTACAAGAAAAAGTTTAGTTGGAATACACATTTGCAGAACAAATGAAAACAATGGACTGATATAATTCTGGATATATAGGAAGAATTTAAAATTTTTCCTATGAATGCGCTTTTAACTTTCATTTTCAAACTCTAACAAACTCTAATACTTCGTTGCATCTAGAGTAATCGAGAACTTTTACTGTGTAGGTATTATAAGATATATCCGACTGTAACTTCAAAGAAATCCACCTATAGTAATGAAGAATATTTACTCGTTAGAGCTAATATTAATTAATAATATAATAAATATTCTTTGCATTTCTTTTTCATTCCTCTTAAAACTTAATAAACTCAAAGGTAAAATACTATTCATTCTTAATCATAGAAGATACTAGTGTTTAATTCTTGTGCCCTAACACAGCAAATTCTGACCTTCTAAGGTTTAATTTGTTCAGTGCGTACGTTCCATAGACATTGTGAGTTTCTAAGGCTTCTTGTTTAGCAGCCTCTCTCAGGCATCAGGTCAGGGAGACTATTGCTTAAAAAAGTTTTCATAGTCTCGTTGCATAGTTTTCAGGTCAGGTAAGCCATCAGGACTAGACAGAAATTGAAGTCTCCGTCCTCGCTGCTCCAACTCAGGGTGGTCTCTGGAAGCAAGAGAATTAGCATCTTTTGAAGCTTCCATCATGCGTGTGTGTATCTACCCGGTATTGACGAAAGTGACGAAAACATTTATATGACCTTGTGCAGGAAATGGCACAATTACTGCTTGCAGATCATGCTTCCCCTTTTGGTCCAACGTATCCATGTCAATATGGGTAGACATTATTAGGTTGTCTTCCCTTAATCCACTACTTTGAGTTTACGACTGTGCATTTGAACCATAGTTACCAAGTTCGCCCGTACTGGGCATAAAAATTCGAAAATTCGCCGGTACGATCCGATTCGCGGGAAAATACGTTTATGCTGATACGATACGGATCTGTCTGGTGAATCATAGTTTTCCATTAAAAAGATTTTTCTTTGAAATTTTATATTAAAAAGTAGGGGTGGAATTATGGTAAGTTTGTATAATGAAAAACAAATAGTTTTTATATTAAAAAATAATGGAAAATAATAATTTGAATAATGAAAAACAATAGTTTTTATATTAAAAGGTTAAGTGATTTTTATCACAGTTACCAAGTTCAGCCGTACTAGCCATAAAAATATGGCAGGTTAAACTTATTAACTTATTACAATGGTGAATGAAATTTGGTAAATAAAAAAAATTATATTAAAAGAAATTATAATAAAATGTAAATGGTATGTCAGGGATATTACAGTTATGATGGAATTTAGTAAAATGGTAGGTTAAGAATATTACAATTATAATAAACTGTAAATAGTATATTAAGAATATTATAATTATAATGGAATTTAACAAAATGGTATGTTACTAATATTACAATTATGATGGAATTTAATAAAAAAAATATTTGTATAAAATTTAATATTTAAAAATAGAAATTTCTATGTTGTTTTAAAACATAATTTTTTATATTAAAAAAATTTACATTTATTATTTGATTTGGTAAAGATTTTTTGTTTTATATATATATATATATATATATATATATATATATAGATTAGAAATTTCTATATTAAAAAAGTATAGTAAATAATAAATTGCATATTAAAAAAGTTATAGTTGTAAAAAACTATAAATTATATATTAAAATAAAGTAAAAAATAGTAAGTTTATACGTATTAAAAATAATAAATTCCTATAACAAAGAAAAATAAATTCTTATCTATAAATATTTATAAACTATATATTCCTCAATTTTTTCTATTTGAATTTTATACTTCCCCTATTCCCCACTAGTAACAAAATGGAAACAATGAATTAAAGTTGGGGTGTGTTTCTCCCTTCCGGTCTGTTTTGAATTGAGTAGAATGCATATCTGGACTAACAAAATCTACACTATAAACAACTCTTTGAAAGTGTGTTTCACTGGAAACGCTATGTTGTTTTAGTTATTAATTAATAATGTTGTTATTTTTTTATTTTTAAAGGTTTATATTAAAATTTAGGATTTGAGAATATGATTTTTTTTTAAATATATATTAGAATATAGATTTTTTTAATTTAAAAATAATTTAATTTTGAAAGATCTCTACTTCCGAATTTTTCCCGTATTGTATTTTAGGTAATCGAATTTTTTCCGTATTCGAATTCGAATTTGGTAACTATGATTTGAACTGTTACTCATGCACCTTTTATAGTGGATTATACAATTATAGCAATTAGAGCACTCGAGAAAGCATTGTAAAGAAAATTGCAAAGCACGTTTTAAATGATTTATTGGTAAGGTTTCGTTATCGTCATCTACTTCAACTTGTTGTTTGTCATCCATTGAATGGTTGGTGGCGAGCTTGGTTGGTTGGTGGCGAGGAGATGTGATTCTTCTCAACCTCTGGAGTCATTGTCAATTTATCAAGTAAGCCTGTAAATGCTGCCAAGAAAGTTCTCCTTTACGTGTAGAGAAAATTGCAAAAAAAAAAAAAGTATGGGTGTAGAGAAAATATAGCTTGAAAAGCTATATTTCATGTCGTACATAGAATCTTATGTTCATTGGTCCAAAATTCCCCGCCGCTCCCAAGTTCCAACTAAAAAAAATTTCTGTCTCTGTATAGATGTTGATATTCATTATCGGAATTATTTATCTCTGGGAATTTTTGCGAGCAGAAGCTTGTGTTACATCTGACATCGGTCGTTGTCTCAGCGCCGTCTAGCCGACAGCTCGAGGATTGGAATTAAATTCAACGTACACAGCTACAGTACCGGGCAGATGCCAGCCTGTGCAATGGAATAAATGCACAGCAAAATGGTTAATGCGGTTTTTTCCGGTGAAAATTCGGCAGCAATTTATTGGAATCGCAAGTTTGATAGCTAGTTTCTGCACAATCAAAGCGTCCAGGTGTTTTTCAGGGTGCTGAATCCGAATATGCAGTTAAAAAACCATTTTAACTGCAACAAATCATGATTTAATCTCAATTTCTTCCGCCGGATTCCGTCACCGGAATCTCCAAAAAGTCGCATTATAGACAACTCCTTAAAAATATATATTTATCACACACGATTAAGTTGTTCGCTCACTCAGCGGTAGAATCAATTAATTTGTTTTTAATTATTAAAATTTAGATAACCATTAATATCAAATATTGATTTATGGAAAGATGGTAATTAAAAAATAAAATTATAAATATTAGTATTATTTATTAATGGGTTGTTATTAAGATTTAATTGTTATTAATGTTTTTTAGTTAATACTAAGACTAATCTAAGTACCTATGGAGATTTGATCGGTGATCTATCGCAAAGAGTGCCTTAACAATGCACCCATTCACGGTGAATCCAAAGCCCCATGGGCTAATTGTTATAATATTATGTTTATTTTAGAAATTTTATTTAAATAGTTTTATATTTTTAAAATTTATTAAAAATTATCCATTTAAAAAAATAATATTATTTTTTATAAAATTTGTATGCGTTTTTTTCAATTTTCTCTAAGTTAATGTTGCAAAAAATTTTATATTTAAGGTTCTTTTTCTTTTTAAAATAAAAATAAAATATTTTCTAAATAAAAAACAATAGCAACTATAATTAAAAACAAAAATAAAGATATTTATTTGGTTTATTGTTGAACAATTCTTATTTCAATTTGAGGATGACGATTTGTTGATTTTTTTAATTGAGGGCCTAGATTGATTCTCGAGGGAATATGCTCAGCATAGGCTTAGACTTAACGTTTATAATTGGTTATAGTGTATTAAAAAGTTCCTTAGGTTGCATTCACTTTTAAAAAATTTAAAAGATTATATTCTTTCCATGTGGCTCCCCACCCACCAATTTCCTAGGGATTTGAGATTATTCCAATTCTAATAAGTTATTCCATAATAAGTTTCTCATTATTATTTATAACAGCGATTTATATACCAAATTTTATTTAGCAAAATAGTCCATTACTTTTAATAAATTTAAAAAATTTATATTCTTGCCAAGTGGTTCCCAACCCACCAATTTCCTAGGGATTTGAGATTATTCCAATTCTTATCATTTCCACCATGTAAGTTCCTCATTAATATTTATAACATTCATTTATAATTCATTTTTTTTCTTAAGTTAAGGTTGACTCATAACCTTTTTATATGGCAAGAGCTAACGAGCCTGCCATAGCCATAGGGCATTAAATACCCGGCTACATGCGCCCTCGATAGCCCGATAACACACACGTCATTATTTTTTATTTATCTAGTCACCATGGGCGTGTGTGTTATCGGCTGGAGCTAACCAACCATATATTGGGTATTTAATGGCCTTAGAGCAGCACGCCACTTAGCCGGATAACAAGGGAGCGGGCAAATATTATTTAATGCCGAATTTGCCCGCTCCCGTGTTATCGCGTTAAGTCGCGTGCTGCTCTGAGGGCATTAAATACCCAATATATGGCTGGTTAGCTCTTTCCGGGGCTATCGAGGGCGCATGTAGCCAAGCATTTAATGCCCAATGGCAGGCTCATTAGCTCTTGCCTTTTTATACATGCTTAATGAAGTAAATGTGTGCATTAGTTTTTTTTGTTATATTTATGAAGCATTCTTTTGGTTATATTTATGAAACATTCTACTATATCAACAATCTCACTCTCATTGTACTTGCTCAGTTTGTGTCAATATTATAACTCAGAAAGTGTGGTAAGAATATTTCACCATAAATAAAATATTTGGATGTAAAAAAATGATAGAAATAATTAAAAGTGAAAAAAAAAAGGAAAATGAACTATTTTCTAAATAAAAAAATAATGTCAACTATAATTTTATATTAATGTAAAATATATATATAGAGAGAGAGAGAGAGAGAGAAAATATTTCGAGTTGAAGATGTATAATTTTTATACTTATTAAAAATGTTTCAATACAAGATTTAGATAAAATATTTAAATATCTATACTATTATATATATCAAAGAAAATAATTACATATATTGAAAGTGAAAAAAAATAATTTCTTAACAAGAATTCCTAATAAAAAAAATAAAAGGGAGGTATGCAATTCTTTCAATTCTTAATATAAAACTAATATGTGGCATTTAAAAAATATTAATGATAAAATAATAAAATGGATTATAAATAAAATATTTCAATCATTTTGGTTCTGCTATAAAATAAATGTGAATATGGGAAAACCTCTTTTAGATTTGAATATTTGACTACCCTAAAAAAACACATGTCCTTAACCAATAGCTACAGTTTAATTATTTCAAAAAATGTAATATACCTTAGATATGTTATTAAATTTATGATTGTAATGTAATAAATAAGTATTATTTTTTTTATTCCAGATCGAAAAAGCATGATTGTATTTATATCAGAAATATAAACATAGCATTATGTACCAATACAACTGTTTCTCATATAGAAGAAACTATGCAAAGGAATGGAGAACTTGACACAACAATACGTCCCAGCCTAATTGAAAAGCATCAACAATTCATGCGAAAAGAAAAAACTAACAGCCATGATAGGTATGAGCCTAAAATAGCCTCACTGATCGTAGAGAAGGCAATATTTATCCGCTGAAAACAAAGAATATCAAAACAATCTACCCATATCAAAAAGAGAGCCAGAATTGCAGACATCAAGCTTGGAGGACCTGCGTTCACTGGAAGCAGCAACATTAGAGGATAACAACCATCAACATCTGGAGAGAAGCATCTGATCTTAATGGAAAACAAAACCAAAAGATGATGAAAGAAACAGAACCGAAGCAAAAGCAAGGTTAAAATTCAAGAGGAAAGAAACCCTAAATGGAGAAGATTTTGCCCTCATGGGAGACCTACATAAACCATTAGCCTGGAACCGCATGAAGACCCATTTTTGATAAATCATCTACCTGCTGATTAAGGGCCCTTTTGATGTGATGAATGGAAGCTCCCTTGGACCTGTTCCATAAATATTTGATCCTATCAATCCATCCAATGAGCTGCGGCTTCATAATGATATTATTACCAAGAACACCATCCACCATGACCTTTGAGTCACCAAAAATGGATACATCCTGGATATTGAGAAAGTGGTAGAAGTGGAGAAGGCCAGCAAGGGCCATCGCTTCCGCCTTACTGTTGGATCCTCTCCCCCCGTTCCAGTAAACAAGAAAATGACAATTTTCGTTTATCGAGATGATGACCCCACAGCCACATTGACCTCCCTGTTTAGCCCAGTCAAAAAAATCCTTTGGCATAGGAGACAATTCATGCAGGACCTCATTACCATTCTGTTTCGGCCACTTGGGAAGGCACTGCGGAATCGACTCATAGATGGAAGTAATAATGGAGATGATTTCCAGAAAAGGGGAAGCCTTGCTATTGAAAATAACCTTATTACGCCACTTCCAAATACACCATACAGATGTGATGAAGATTGATCTCCATGATTTTTATTGAAGACTGCTCCATAAGAAAGCTTCCGAAATAGAGGAGTGAGACATATGCTGGATACCATAGCATTCCTCCAGAGCTCTCCAAAGAAGACGAGTCTTCTTGCAATCTAGAAAAAGGTGGAAGTTGCTTTCTTCATCAGACTAGCAGATGGGACAAACACCAGGACCCTGCCATCCATGTTTCCTTAAATTTTCCCAAGAGAGATTTCTGTTGTGGAAGGATAACCAGGAGAAAAAGATCATTTTTTAGGGGCATCCCGATTTCCAGAAGATGGGCGGGAATGAAGGCCTAGGGAGAGAAGGCTTAAGGTCAATCAGTTTCTATAAACATCTTTTACCTGCACAGCAGACATAGCTTTCGAGCTTTTCCACATGAGACCATCCTGATTCTCCGAGCAAAAGATTCCACAGTTTCTAAGGCAGATTCTGATTTGATCCCATTGAAAAGCAATGTCTGTCGGCATCCCCAGACTATCAGCTTCCTTCCAAAGAGGAATCAGACCCTGCCAACCTACAATTAGACTATCCCAATAAAATAGACCTTTCCTGTGGAGAAAATTTAGTAATGAATCCTGAATCTCAATCGCCTCAGCACCACTCATAAAATGGTCTTTCCCAATGAGAATATTTTTACCTAATTGGAAGTGCCAAGATAAGTTTCCCAAGAAAAAATTACCAATCCTTCAGAGGCTTAACCAAATAGGAGACCCCTTAGAAGAGCCTAACTTTTTTTTTCTCAGGCAAAATGCCAAATCCTTCCTTCTTAAATATTTGTTCCGAACTATATTGCTCCATCGACCATTTTCAAAGATGCCTCTCCACAGAGTTTTACAAAGAAAGGCCCTTCCAAAGGATTTCAAGTCTAAAAGCCGCCATCCGCCACAGCTCTTCGGCATGGAAATATTGGATAAAGTTGAGAGATGAAATTTCCTTTTACCCGCTTGCCCTCCCCATATGAAATTTGTCGTAAGCTTGTTCATTGCCATAATTATGCTTGCTGGGAGGAAAATAGATGGGACCAGTATACTACCATCTAATTTAAAACCGATTGAGCAAGGATCACTCATCCTGCAAGTGAGAGGCACCTGTATTGCCAGGCAGAAATCTTCTTGTAATACCTATCTAATATCCAAACCCAATCCGTAATAAATAAGTATTATGTAATAAAAGTCATATGACAGTTATTAGGTAATATAATCATTAATATGTAATATTGATTAGTTATAGAACAATTGTTACATGATATTTATTTACTGCATTATGATAATATTTCTTATAATATACCTTAGGTCTACTACATAAACCTTCTTCAAATTTAAGAAGATTACTTAAATTTGATGAGATTTTTTTAAATCACAAGGAAAAATTAGTCCTTTTGTATATTTTTCAATTAAAAAGTGTTTATTATAAGAGATATTCCTTCTATCATTAAATTTGAATCGGTTCCTAGATTTCCAAAAGTTTATCCACATAAAATCTGAGGAACCTTAAATTTGATTTGACCATTGGCTTGCCATCTGTCACTATATGTCTAGAAATTCAAGGCATCACCTAATAGACTAGGTCCTTCTTAAAAGATTATGAATTTCTCTAGATTGTAGCTAATTAATTATGCATCTAAAATAAGAAAAAAAAATTGAAAGGGTCATCCTTCCCATTGGATAATAGATGCTCTTTTGTGAAATTCCTCGGGTGCAGCCTAAGCAACATATACGTATCCTCCTAAAATAACAACAATAGCAAAAAGTAGAAAAAAAGACATGAAGATTATCCATAACAACAAACTTATTAATACAATGAAATAATCAACTCCACATCCAATGTCTAGACAAAAAGTAAATAATATTGTAGTGAACATGTACTAGAAAGCAACATCAAGAGAAAGCACCAATAATAAAAAATTCTATGGGCCAAAAAGTAGGAGGCCTAGCCAAAAAATGGAATAGGAGAAGAGTTAGTAGGTGATTTTTCCCAAGCGAAAAAGAGAGCCTGAGATGAATTCCTGGAAGTGGATCATGCCCAATGAGGTAGAACATCTGATTTTGGACACAATTTCAGCTTCCTTATTGTGCTCACGATAGATTTGAGAGGAGGAAATTTGAATGAATGATTGAGATATAATTTTGATCTATTGTTGCTAGGAGAGAAGATTCAGATTCTGAAGTTTACATCGGTTGTTGGCCTAATCGATAATAACTTTACAGTCCCCAAAGATGGAAATTCTTGTCAATCTAATCCAGGAAGCACAATAGAGAGTGCCCCATATTTCCAAAAGCTCAACCCTATTATTTGAACCCTATCCACCAAACCAAAGGAATCTGAAGAGGTGATGAGGTTCCAAATAAATGATCATTCTATAACCACATGACCCAAAGGAACTGGCTCCATCAAAGAAGCCAACTAGAAAGGAAGACCAAAGATCAAATGAGGGGCGAGAGGGGTGAGGAGAAGGGAAGGGCTTAGGAGAAAATTCTTTAAAGAGGGCCACGATCGAAGAGTTAGTTCTGTAGACAGGAGACTGAGAGGAATCAAAGATCAGTGCATTAGGTGCTCTCCAAACTCCCCATAAGAGAAAAAATGGAAGGGTCCCAAGAGATTTATGCACAACAAACCAATGATAGAGGCAGTTAGGGATGTGATCCCAGATTGGGACAACTAGGGATTCCAAGAGACTAAGGAATTAAAATATATAGTTGTAAAACATACATATGTTACTGACTTAAATCAAATTGTTCTATGTTCCCTTTAACATACACAAAATTGTCCAGAGTTGAGAATACATCCAACTAGAGTGTGTTAAAGTGAAAAGGGACCATATATTTCTTTGCCATTTTTTAATAGTTAAACCTATTCCAATTTTATTATAGTTGGTTTTATTTGTATAAAAGGGCAAACGTTATCTCAATTGAGGGTTCTCTTAACTTGCATACATTGATTCTCGGGCCCACCATTTCTGTCACTCTTTTAATAGATGAACATTGGAGTTATTACGAGAATTGTTGATTGTCGGAAAAATTTTACAACATAACTTATTCTATACTCGATAGATTGTGACATATAATATTTCTCCTTTGTCCTGGCTTCATTTAATGCAGAGTTCAAGACATGGAATTTGGACTATCTGTGGGTCTTATGCTAACACATAAATCGAGGATGGAGTAAGTTAGGTTTGAGAAAGTTATTTTTGGATCTCAGTGTATATGATATTTTCCAGTTAGAAAAATTACCATATATCTATAGAATATTAACGGTATGAAGAAAAGTCATCTAAATTAAAAAATATATATATATATATATATATATATATATATATATATATATATATAGATATATATATATATATAAGTGGATTAAAGAAGTTATAAGTTGGGGAGTATGAAAATATTGACTTCCAATATGGGATTAAGATGTTGTAAAATTCATGACAATGACATTAAATATTTTCATTATAACTATTGTCTTATTTAAAAAAAAAAAAAAAAATCGTATAAAAAATTATATATAGTATGTAATTATTTCTTGTTCATAATTAAATTATATGTTTTTAATTTCTTGAAAGTTTAGGATTTAAAAATTAGTTAAATTTGTTATAATTTAATGATAACTATTATTAAAGTAATAATCTGGAGATAAATTAAAAGTAATGTAAATTTTTAAAAAATAAAAGATTAATTATACAGTGCTTGAATTATTATATATAAAAATAGAAATAAAAATTTATGGTATTATTATAATAATATTCAGAGGAGTGAAATGATAATTTGGATGTATAGTGATGATGAGTATGATGATTAATGCCCACTAAGACTTATATAGTTTATGAGACCTTAAGAAGGTAATAGATTAAATAGGGTTCTTTAACATCTTATTTATATGGGCAAAAAGAACTGGGAGAAGGTTTCCAAATCACCATATCTTTTATGACTTAAAATATTAATAAGGTTGCTAAAGGACAATAGCTCTAGTGGTAGCTAGCAGGTTTAATTCCCCCTCCACATGAGTTGTAGTATTTGAAGACCTGTTAGACTGTGTGGAAAATTTTGAACAAGTTGAATGCCTGACTAGTAATTCCTATAAGCTTGAATGGGATTAAACATGAGTATAAGGTGGAAAATCTAAGAGAAACTTCTTTAATGTGATTATAAGATGGACAATCTTGGAGAAGGTGAATTTTACTATAAGATAGACAATCTAAGAGAAAGTTTTTTAATGTGAGTACAAGATTCAACCCTCCTAGGCTTGGTGGCAAACTCTTTCATGTGAATATAAGATGGACAATCTAAGAGAAAATGTTTTTTATCTTCAACCCTCCTATTATTGGTGACAAAATGTTTCATCCCAAGGTGTTTTGAGAATTCACCAATGCCTACATAAGTGACAAACCCTTTCATTCCACAGTGTTTTGAGAATTCACCAATGCTTAGTTTCTTTATAGAACTCACTGGAATTGGTTCTGATATTGGAAATGTTCATTTTCAACTTAACACTAATCAAGACAGAGAGATAATTTTGGTTTTCCAGGTTGGGGTGATCACCTCCTTATAATATTGCACTTTCCTTTTTTCCCTCCAACTCTTTATTTTCCAACAATTTCACTTTAAATTTGGAAGCAATATTATTTTTGATATTATCTTAATTATGTAAGATGATCTCCTCTTTATTCCCCAATGGTCTAGTGAAGACTGGTCATCCTTATGCCATCCTCACTTCAATCGATGGTGGAGGTTTTGGTTAAAGGTGGAAGCAATTTTTGGAAACCCATTTGCATCCATATTGTATAACTTCTTCTTATATATAAGATACGTAGTGATTAAATAAAATATCGAAACAAAATTAAAAGAGGAAAATAAATTATTTATAAGGTGAACCCATACCTTTTTATTGATCTCTTGTGATACCTTTTCACTTGGTAATGTTATTTTAATATTTTCTAATGATTATGATTTATATGTTTTCATGATACATTTGGTAAAGTATAATTGGTAATGTTTTTGTGTTTTATTTTTATTTTCATTTAACTAATAATATTTTTAAATGAGATTTATTTTATTTCTATTTTTATTTAATTGGTAATGTCTTTATATGATATTTATTAAGATATAATTTAGTGTAATTGTTTTAACAACATTTTAATGTTAGAGAATTGCATATTCCACAATTCAGAAGAATGATTGAAATGAATTCAAATATTCTATAACAAGTTCAAAAAAGTAAGACATCCAACAAGTTAATATGTAAGAAGTTAATGTTTTCATATGAAATTTTTGGGAAACACTTTTACATTAATGTTTATTGTGATTTGTATTTTTCTATAAATATTAATTTTTTGTTGTGGGCTAAGTTATGACGGGGATAATTTGGTTAATATTGATAAATATGTACAACCATTCAAAAAATAAAAGTAAATTTAAATTATATGACTTCATGAATATGAGTAACTTTATGTGAATATAAAGGTTTATTGTCACATTTTAGATGAAATGAGGTATATATAGTTAATTAAGGGAGGATAAACGAATTTGGAACCTTTTTAGTGCTACAGGGGCAATGAAATATAGATACGACCAATAAATAGTTGTAATGTGTGGGAAATAAATTTTGGTAATTATTTTAGTATTATTTGTCTTTTATACTTGTCCTCATAATAGAATCTTCTGATACAATTAATGAGAGTAACAACTTGGCAATCATGGCCAATATTAACAACTATATTCTAACAATTATTTCCTTATATTAAAATATTATTTATTTAGTCATATCTAACTGTTATATTATAACGACTAAAATTTTTCTCTCCATCTATTTAACTTGATGCCAATATCGGGTTCTTCATCTTGTTCTAGCGATGAACCACACTAGATGGTTCGAAACGCATCAACAAAACTCTGATGAAGTGATTTTTACAGAAAATTTTCTAACTTTTCATGATCATGGCAGAGTTTGAAAATGCAATTCCAGTTGATATGAATGATGGGTTCAAATATAAAATGGATTCAAGATGATTATTGAGCATAACTACTAATTAATGGTTATTGGATTTTTTTTCTTTGACGATATTGCATTTTGAAGATGGGAAGAATCGAGATAAAATCCTAACCATGGACATTAAGAAAAGAACATCAAAAATGAAGTAACATACAATCACATAATATGTTCAACTAATCGACGTAACATGTGGTAGTAAAGAAGACACTATTCATTTAGGAAAGATGTGGAGATGACCAGTAAATTATCGTGGATATTCCATTGGAACAATCCATCATAATAGATGTGATAAATATTGAATTTTTCACTGTGAATATTAATTATTTTAGAACTTAGATTCTTTATTTCTTGTTTGTATGCTTAAATATAAATTAGTTGAAATGCAAACAATATAGAGTGAAAAGAAATACACACACTAATCAAAGTAAGCACAATTTTTCCCTTGGAAAACCCTTATGGGAGAAACCTAGCTAGAAGGTGAGGTTGCTTTGATCTCTATTCTCTAGTATGGAAAAAGTGTAGATACAAAGAAAGAGGTACTCTCTATAGATTTACCTAAGACCTATGGCTTATAAAGTTGCTACAAAATCTTAAGCCCTTATTTTTCCCTCTAACATCCCACTCCCAATTTCTTTGCTCAAATATGGAAGAGAATGTAATAATATGAAATGTAACCCCTACTCCTCCTAGCGTCCTAGTATTTAACATAACACAATAGCTAACTATATGAAAAGTTTGACTCCCTCAACCATCAACTAGAGTTACGATTTTGGACATTCTCGAGTCTTTTTTGAATCACACACTTGGCTAGCTGCATATGCATGAGTAGCAGGGATTAATGTGACATCGACTTGTAGCATGGTGGTTAGTATGGTAGATAAACTTGCGAGATGCATAAATTTTGCATACAAAGTTCGAGTACCAAATGATCTCGCATAAAGAATAATTTTTTTTACCCCAGAAAAAAACTTTTAATGCCTCAAAATGGCTTTAGAAGAATTCATACCCAAATTAGGACCCATTCATAAAAATATTGTACAAGTTGATTCATTTAATTCTTCCACTATGAAAACATTGAGATAGATGAAGAACACTATAATAATTCAATCTGAAATAAGATAAATTATAAATGGTAAATAGTATCGCAATTTCGTAAATTACATATGAATGAAGTCAAAATTGGAAGAAACTCACCCCTCAAACAATACAAACCTATGAGAAGATAGAAAAATAAGTATAAAGAAATGGGGGTTTTAAGAAATGAATGATGATAACCTATTGCATTGCTCATAACCATGACCAACCTATAATGATGAGATAAACATAAAAGAGTAATATATAGATACATAAAGTTAAATATGTGGAAGTTTCTCAAACAACTGTAAGAAATCAACTAGGACATGATGGAGCCTTTTTTAATTAGCGATAGTCATGATGAAATAACTTAGCACTCTATTTTTATATTGTAAATAAGCATGTGGCAATTGGTTGTGGAATCACATATGTCTGGAAATGATTTCATATGTGGTAAAAGAAAGAAACTATGTAGACTAATAAGAAAACACCTAGCATGAAGTGTATGAAGGAATTTTGTGAGAACTTCTATAATGAGAGCTTGAGAAAGATTATGCATAATTGAAAAAACTAGTGAGAATCAACTAAGGGCACTTGCAGAAGAATGATGACTCCAAAAGTGGAAATGAGGCTATCATGAGGAACACATGCCCACAAGAATGTGTGCTTCTTCTTAGGAATTCACATGTGTTCCTAGTTGTTTAGGCTCCCTAATGCCCAAGTTACCAACTAGGACCCCAGCGAGGCTACCTGCTTAGCATGGCTCAAAAGTGTGTGTGCATTTTTAGGAAATATAATTATTCAATTTGAAAACCTTAGTTTTATGCACTATGAAAACCCTTGCTTCGTGGAATTTGAAAACCATAGCAATGTGGAATGTGGAAACTCCAACATCGTGAGTTCAAATTTGAGTGCATAATTAGAAAATGTGAGTAAACACACCAAACTATGCATCACAAATTGGCAACGTATGTAGATGTATATTGAAGTTAAATTTCAAGACCTTAGTTTTGTGAAATTTGAAAACACTGCTTTTGTGGAATTTGAAAACCCTCGTATTGTGGAATTTGATGGAATTGAATTGTATGGATGTAATTGTTGTTTATACCATTATGACTAATTTATTCCCAACACTCTATTTCTTTATTTCCATTTACACATTTTCTACTCTCTCTCTCTCTCTCTCTCTCTCTCTCTCTCTCTCTCTGATACTTGACTATCTAAGTTTAGTTATAGGATTAGTTAAAGGTAGATCAAATTCTCATTGTAAGAATTTTGATAAGGTAAGAATGGATTGGTTGGTTGTTCGACTCAAGATCCGTTTGTGGCCCTTAAAATGAATACATGATAGACATTTATTAGAACATGAGGTGGTAGTTGGGCCACATCATGCTTCATAATAATGAATCCAAAGATGAAATTAATTTAGTAACTAATGTTGGAAGAAAAACTCCAGGGTTTACATTAAATGTTGAAAGAAAATGCTAATTCTACTATAACCAATAATTTGCTTCACAGTTCTCATTGCCAATGTAACATAGTTGTTTTATTGTTCTTCACTTTAATTTACCTATATCTAAATTAACTAACAAAAATCACTACCATAATTTATTTTTAATTATATACATTTTTATATCATTAATTCAAATTACCAAAAAAATAATAAATAAATATTTTTTTAAATTTATTTTTATTGCAATTTCATTTTATAAACTTAAATATATTAATTATAAATTTTAAACTAAATAATTTAGCTTTATTGCAATTTCATTTAGTCAACTTAAATGTATTAATTATAAGTTTTAAAATAATTTAATGCGTTTGTTTTAAAATAATTTAATGCGATTGGCTTCTTGTTAATTATTTTCTTCCCTTTTCCAATTCCCTTTCCACATTTATATAACAAACGTTTCATTCGATTTGTTATATTAATTAGACTAATTTAGTACTTAAATTTTACCTAATTTTCAAGTTATTCGATTCTTGGTCAGACATCATTACTTAATAATAATAATGAATGCTTTATAAAATATCTATATATTATTATTAATTAGTCAAATAGAATTTATTTAAAAATGGTTTGTAAAAATGTAATGATTAGAGAAATATGTTCATTTAAATTATTTAAGAGTATAAATTTAATTTATAAATAGTATATCAATTTTTATATAAGAGTTTAAATTTAATTTATAAATAGTATATCAATTGTTTTTTTTTTAATATTGTATTGCTTCAAAATATGTCTATAAAATATTAAAAGATAGTATTGTTTATGTTATATGGTCACAATTTAACTCAAGGGAAACCAAATCTCTTGATCACAGAAAAGATTTCACATAATATGAATTGATAGCAATTAGCACTAAGAAATTTATGACAACTAATATAGATTGAACTACAAAAAGTAAAAGACAACTACCAAGTGGTGAAACATAATATGAAGAGTCAAATGAAGTGCTTGTTCTAGCTTGTGTAGGGGGTTTCAATTCACATCGTATATTGATTTCAAGGTGAGCAAACCAAGCATATAACCTAGCAAATTGATGAGCACTAGTAACATTGTACATGCTTGATTTCATATAGAGAAGAGATTGTATCATTACGATATTCATGTTTCTCCTTCATCTACCTAGGAGTGTCTTCATTAACCAATGAAGGGTGATGGAGTTTAGGTATTGGCTCCATCTTCCCCTGGCATGTCTCGGGTTATGAACCCAATTGGTTACCTCTACATGAATTTCTAAGTTAGAGTAGGCTTGCTCGTGACTAGTGATCTAAGCTTCAAGTTGGCAGAATTCCTCTTGAATCTCTAGAAGAGTGGCAGACTGGAAAATTGTTGTGACGCCTTGGGCTTGGGCTTGAGCTCATGTTCAACATTGAGGACCCTTTCCCCTAGACGCCTGGCGACAATGCATTCAATCTCGGGACATACTGCACCGGATAAATGATGACCACGATAGAATTTTCTCCCAAAAAACCCAGAAACCCGAGCGATTAGAAATGAGAATGCTAAATAAATGTAAAATCCAGGGAGGTTTGTATTACGAGAGAGGTATGATAGTTTCAAATGGAATACCATTCATGAGGGAGGGTAGATAAAATACTTTTGGAGGGTCCAACAACCACCAGGAGTGAACATCATTTGATCCACAACTCACCCCTGCTTAGCTTAGAGAATTGCAGGCCAATATCCACCAAATAAAAGAAAAAAAAATGAGGGAATTGAACATATATAGAATTAAAAAATGTTGACCGACCCACTAGACGTGCAACTGCATAGTCATGAGAGCCACATTATGGTTGATGCCTCCCACTTCTACAACATTTGTTGGTGTGGTTACCGTTAGCTATCCAGGAGATGTGTCCAATGCTTTCCCTAGGATTTTCCCCTCACTGTTGCTCAACGTCTAGTGCATGAGCTGAAGAACGCCAATCTCTGAAGCTAGGTCTCCCATATTTCCTATGTGTGCCAATCCATGGCATGGAAAAAGTCCATTGCCTCAACTACGAAATCTACCAAGGGGTGAGTTGTGGATTTTATTTATATATAATGGGTGCTATATAAAATCCACAACCCATCCCTCGCTTAGCTTAGAGAATTATAGTCCAACACCCACCAAATAAAAGAAAAAATAGTGAAGGTATTAACAAAATCAAAGGAATTAGACATGTAGAGAATTATGCAATGTTAACTGACCCACGAGACTTGCAATTGCATATTCATGAGAGCTACTTGATGGTTGATGCCTCTCACTCCTACAACACGTATTTTCGTGGTTACTGTGAGTAGTCCAAGGGATGTGTCTAATGTTATCCCTAGGATTTTCCCCCCGCCATTAGTCAACGTTCAGTGCATGAACTGAAGAACGCCAATCTCTGAAGCTATGTCTCCTATAATTTTTGTGCATGCCAATCCATGGCATGAAAAAAAGCCATTTCCCGAACCAGAAAGGAAGCCAACAATTTATGCCACATGCTTGTATCTTTGCCACCCAATTCAATCCCCTCACTCGCTAACGACTAAAGGAATTGCCCCACATGCGGTAGAGGTAAATCCCATGCATAGTAGAAAAGACAAAAAGCAAAGTCTTTCATCTTAGAGTGCTTGAGTATAGAGTAATTTGCCATAAAGATTAAAGGTAGCAATAGTTATTCCATGTGTGTTGCATGGGATGAGTTGACCAATCAAAAACCTTTTCTCTCTTCTAAAAACATCTAGACATTATTATTATAATAAACAATTTATTTATATTTTATATAACACCCATTATATATAAATAATTCAAATTAATTATTATAATAAAATAAATGTATAAAGAAATCTAAATTTTTAACCCTGCACAGGGGAAGTGTTCTTATCAAAGAAACATGCAAAATGCAGATAAGTGTTCTTAGTGAAGAAACGTGCACAATGCGGATAGTCTTTAATATTGCATAGAAGAGAAATTAACCTGTATTAGACATCATACGCAATTACATCTTCATATATTCTCTTTCCACATAATCTTATACCACGATAGAATTTTTTCCCAAAACACCCAGAAACTCGAGGGATTAGAAATGAGAATGCTAAATAAATGTAAAATCCAGGGAGGTTCGTATTGCGAGAGAGGTATGATAGTTTCAAATGGAATACCATTCATGAGGGAGGGTAGATAAAATACTTTTGGAGGGTCCAACAACCACGAGGAGTGAACATCATTTGATCCACAACTCACCCCTGCTTAGCTTAGAGAATTGCAAGCCATTATCCACCAAATAAAAGAAAAAACAATGAAGGAATTGAACATATATAGAATTACACAATGTTGACTAACCCACTAGATGTGCAACTACATAGTCATGAGAGCTACATTATGGTTGATGCCTCCCACTCCTACAACATTTGTTGGTGTGGTTACCGTCAGCTACCCAGGAGATGTGTCTAATGTTTTCCCTAGGATTTTCCCCTCACTGTTGCTCAACGTCTAGTGCATGAGCTGAAGAATGCCAATCTCTGAAGCTAGGTCTTCCATATTTCCTATGTGTGCCAATCCATGGCATGGCAAAAGTCCATTGCCTTAACTACAAAATCCACAAAGGGGTGAGTTGTGGATTTTATTTATATATAATGGGTGTTATATAAAATCTACAACTCACCCCTCGCTTAGCTTAGAGAATTATAGGCCAACACCCACCAAATAAAAGAAAAAATAGTGAATTAACAAAAGCAAAGGAATTAGACATGTAGAGAATTATGCAATGCTAACTGACCCACGAGACTTGCAATTGCATATTCATGAGAGCTACTTGATGGTTGATGCCTCTCGCTCCTACAACATGTATTGTCATGGTTACTGTGAGTTGTCCAAGGGATGCGTCCAATGTTATCCCTAGGATTTCCGCCCCACCATTAGTCAACGTTCAGTGCATGAGCTGAAGAACGCCAATCTCTGAAGCTAGGTCTCCTATAATTTTTGTGCATGCCAATCCATGGCATGAAAAAAAGCCATTTCCCGAACCAAAAAGGAAACCCACAATTTATGCCACATGCTTGTATCTTTGCCACCGGAAGCCCACAATTTATGCCACATGCTTGTATCTTTGTCACCCAATTCAATCCCCTCACTCGCTAACTACTAAAGGAATTGCCCCACATGTGGCAGAGGTAAATCCCATGCATAGTAGAAAAGCCAAAAAGAAAAGTCTCTCATCTTAGAGTGCTTGAGTATAGAGTAATTTGCCATAAAGATTAAATGTAGCAATAGTTATTCCATGTGTGTTGCATGGGATTCTAGAAACATCTGGACATTATTATTATAATAAACAATTTATTTATATTTTATATAACACCCATTATATATAAATAATTCAAATTAATTATTATAATAAAATAAATGTATAAAGAAATCTGAGTTTTTAACCATGCACAGGGTAAGTGTTCTTATCAAAGAAACGTGCAAAATGTAGATAAGTGTTCTTAGTGAAGAAACGTGCACAATGCGGATAGTCTTTAATATTGCATAGAAGAGAAATTAACCTGTAGCAGACGTCATACGCAATTACATCTTCATATATTCTCTTTCCACATAATCTTACACAATGACATTCATCTATGCTCTTCCGAACAAACTCTACAAAAATATATATATAGGCGTAGAGAAACACAACTCTCAAAAAAATTATCCGTAGAGAAACACGACTCTCAAACTCCATCAATAAACGAAAAGCATAGCGTGTTCCTCTACAAGCTTGTCACTAAAACTCTACCAATAAATGGAAGGCATAGCGTGTCATTCTAAAACCCTTGCCACTGGGGAAAAAGTAGTAGACAGCATTGTCTTTCTTCTTTTCTCATCGTAACACCCCCGACAGCCCGAACTCTCGTTAGCTGACACTACTGAGTTCGGTAGTGGGCATGGTTAACTTCAACACGTGAAGAATTACCGCCTAACTTTGAGTTTGTTGTGCGGAGACGTAATGCTGCTGGACCTCAAGAGTCAAATCTCATGAATCTATCCAATAATTCAAAGTTAGGCGGTAATTCTTCACCTGTTGAAGTTAACCATGCCCACTACCGAAGTTAACAATTAATTTAATTATGGATAGATTCATGACATTGACTCTTGAGGTCCAGCAGCATTACGTCTCCTCGCAGGTAATCATTCAATTGGAGACAAATAACAAATTGTAGTCAATGACGGAAACGTAAACCTACCAAATCAACTAAAAGTTCAAAATTGGTTGCAAATTTATCAGAATGCTGTGTGCAATACCCATGACTTTTTAACCATTATAAGAACCAAACATAATCACCATGATAATTGTATTCAATCCCTTGGAGAAGCTGTATGAGTCGTAGCTCAACTCCTTAGTGGATTAACGGAAGAGAAACGAATAATGTCGAGCAATAGTGACATGAATATGTTGGAGCAAAAGGGGAAACTTGCTCCCCATGCAGTAATTGTGCCATTTCCTGCACAGGGACATGTAAATGTTCTCATCAATTTGGCCCAGTTGCTGGCTATGAGGAATGTTTTTGTCACTTTCGTTAATACTGAGTGGATACACAAACGCATGGTGGAAGCTTCAGAAGACCCTAAATCTCTTCTCTCCAGAAACGATCCCGATCTGGACCAGCAAGGACAAAGAATTCGATTTCTGTCTATTCCAGATGGTTTACCACCCGACCATGGTCGCACTTCCAACGTTGGCGAGTTATTTGTTGCCGTGCAAAAGTTAGGGCCCACCTTGGAGGAGCTCCTTCGAAGCACTGAAGAGAAATCAGCAGCATGTCCACCCATCACGTTCATCGTCACAGACGCCTTCATGTCTTGTACGGAGCAAGTCGCAAGCAATATGAAAGTGCCGAGGGTTATCTTCTGGCCTATATGTGCCGCCGCCTCCATTTCTCAATGCTACGCCAATTTCCTTATTTCTGAGGGACATATTCCAGCAAATGGTATGTTCTCCATTTCCAGTAATTAGAAGAGAGTTCACATTTTCTGATTGTTGATCAAATCATATTTTATAGATTATCCTTTAATTTCTATTAATTGAAATTTCTGTCTTAATAATATTATTAATACCATATTATGATTCGCACTGACATGATTAATAATTTTTTCGCTTCATATTATATGCCAACTTCAATCATCCTTCATGATCCAAATAAATTATTTAATTTGATTGCTTCAATTTATGTACCAACAACCAAGGTTAACACAAAATTTAGTAAACTGTTAGATGCCATGTAACCAATAGGTAGGTAGACTTTATGTAGGACATTATGACAAAACAACTACTTTTTGGTTTTCAGTGTACGCAAAATGTTCTATATGATGGATTGTTTTAAATGATTGCAATCAATTGAGATACATAATTTGTCTGTGAGAGGTAGAAGCAAGATTAAGTTTATTTATTTTTGAGTAAGATAAAAAATCTGTAAATTATAATTTTTTTGATATTTTAAATATATAAATAAATTGTGTATATTAGATATTTTTTAACATTTAAATTATATAGGTTTTATAATTTTAATAAATTTTACTTAATTTCACAAAAAATAATATGCCAAAAACACTAAACATGAGAATATAGCCAACTTTTTCCGATAAATTTTACATATGAGTTCAGAAACTACGTTTATGTTGGATTCAAACATAGGTGTCTTTTGTGAATTGACATGGATGTTATAAAAGTTTTTTTTGAAAAAAAAATAAAATTGGAAAGTAATATTGACTTACCTACAAAAAGGCTATAGAAAGTATAAAGAGGATTTTAATCAGTATAGATCCATTTTAAGTATGGATTTAATATAAGTTTAAGGGATTGAATTTTTTTATGTGCAAATTTTTTTAGAGCGCAGAATAAAGTGTGTAATTTTTTATTCTTACCAAACTGTAAAATATTAAGATTCAAAGGTTTTAAAAGTAACATTGACTTAACTGCAAGAAGTCTATATGAAGTATAAGGAGAATTTTAACGAGTATAGATCCATCTTAAGCATGGATTTAACGCGAGCTTAAAGGGATTGAATTTCTTTATGTTCAAACTTTTTTAGAGTGCAAATGCAATGTATCATTGTTTATTATTACCACATTGTAAAATTTTAAGTTTCAAAGGTTTTAACCATAAAAACTTATTTTTTCATGATATATATATAATTTTTTTTAAAATATATAATACATACATAGTTGACATTAAAATATTTTACATAACATGTACATCAAGACATTTTACAATACAAATTAAAATATTTTTTTATTATTAGCATATTTTTAAGTATAGCTAGTATTAATATATTATATTGATAACTCAGATTAAATAATTTATTATATACAACATCAAAATATTTTCATTTAACAATTTTTTATATATATAAATATATATAAATTTGATATCTATTTAAATTAGTTAACATAAATTTTCAAATAATTTATTTAAATTTAATGTTAAAATATTTTTTTAAAATTTAAGATTTAACATTTTTTACTTTTAATTAGTTTATTCCTAACCTATTTATTTTTTATTATAAAAGATATTATTATTCCATTTAAATTTTATTTTTATTTTTATTTTAAAAACACTTCCCAACTCCATATTAACATACTTACACATACAGCGAGGTTACAAAATTAGCCTCTTCTCTTAACTAATTCTCACGATTACATTTACGAGACCTAACTAACTACACAATAAAAACTCATGATCGCTATCGATGCATCTAAATATAAATGGTCTTGGTGAGTCTCGATGCAGTCGAATATGAAAGATGAAACACTCGTTCATAGTTATAGTTTTTACGTTATGCTTATAAATCCTTGTTTGTTTCTTCAACTATTTTCATTTGCTCTGCAAAGACAATAACTATACTATGTTGGTACCTTCTTCAGTAACGGAGGCGAATAATCCAGAAAATTTCATCACCTGTCTTCCCGGAAACATCCCACCACTGAAGCCGACCGACCTGTTATCCTTCTATCGCTCCCAAGATCCATCCGACATTCTTTTCAAAGCCTTTCTCCATGAATCACAGAAGCAAAGCAAAGGCGACTATGTATTATTGAACACGTTCAAGGAGCTCGAAGGGAGGGATGCAATAACGGCACTCTCTTTGAATGGCTGTCCTACTTTGGCCATTGGACCACTTTTTCTTCCCAATTTTTTACAACGAAGGGCATCGGGATGCAGTCTGTGGGAGGAGGAGGAGGGCTGCCTCACCTGGCTGGATATGCAACGCCCGGGATCAGTTATATATATTTCGTTTGGGAGCGTTTCTGTCAAATCAAAACAACAGCTGGAGCAGCTAGCATTAGGGCTAGAAAACAGCGGACAACCTTTCTTGTGGGTTCTCAGGTTAGATATCGCAGATGGTCAGGCTGCAATTTTGCCTGAGGGCTTTGAAGAACGAACAAAGAAACGGGCAATCTTTGTGGGATTATTCGGTGGGATTATTCCTTGCCCACGCTTCGGTGGGATTATTCCTCACACACTGTGAGCATGGGAGTTCCGTTAGTGGGATTCCCATATTTTGGCGATCAGTTTCTCAACTGCAGATTCGCTAAGGAGGTTTGGAAGATCGGCCTCGATTTTGAGGACGTGGATGTGGATGAACGCAAGGTGGTCACGAAAGAAGAGGTTGAGGATGTTGTGAGGAGAGTGATGAGAACAGCGGAAGGAAAGAAGATGAGAGACAACGTTCTCAAACTCAAAGAGTCGGCAACAAAGGCCGTCCTTCATGGAGGATCTTCTTTTCTGAACCTAAACACTTTCGTTAATGCCATGACGATGAGTAAAGTGCACCAATCCAAAACATGAAGCCATTTGACTTGAAGTCCAGAAGATGTCAAGAGAGCTTGGCTTTCAAGCCTTTCAGGTTTTACTCATAAGTGGGTTTACCACATATGCAAAACCAGTATCATTCTTAAAAAAGAAAATATTTTAGATGTGGAAAATATTAAATATGGTCATCACGCTTGCTCCATTTCATGGCTTCAATGGCTTCATCTGGTACAGATTATGTAATCATGTACTACCTGGACTGTAATGGTTCATAATTGTCATCCTTTTCCTGCAAATGTTTTAAAGTAATTGAAATCAGATTCTTGGCACCAGTAACGCTCCTTTTCAAGTATCTTCCTTCACTGGACTCTACTCTGTTTCTAGATATTTTGATTGTGGCGGTTAAATGATCCGAGCACTAACAGAAGATCTAGCACCAACCAGAATTCTGGAAACTAGAGAAAAATTTATGCCCAGCTTACATGGCATCTCATAGTGCTTGAGGCATCTATCGATGACGTTGTGGCACGCCCCTCACACGTGTAACCGTACGTAAGAAAGTCAAATTGTCAAAAGCACACAACCTAGATAATCCATACACGTGACTCTATCGTCTACGTGGTTGACACTCCATTTCGCCCAGTTCTTCCGAATCGTAGTTTAATCCACAAAATTCCAAGTAAATTCCAATGTACATAATTACTTTATTAAAATGTTAAAGGGGTATTAGTTAAGCATTACGAAATTAATGAGAATGGCAGATGTTTCATAAGTTAAAATTATAATGGTTTTATAATTTTTTATTATCATTAAAAATATATGTACGTACAGAGATTATTATTGGTTTAGTTTTTTTTATTACAATATTATTTTATAAATGATATGTGATTTAAGTTAATATGTTTTAAATTTTATAAAATATATAGTAGGTAAACATTATCAAATTTTCCTTTTATTTTTTTAATTATTTAATTATTTGAAAATTAGATTTATTTTTTTTGTTTTTAAATTATATTTAAAAGGATTGTATTTATTACTGAAAAGAGAGGATTTGAATTTAATGGTGATGAGTTCTTTACTATTAAATCAAAATCAATTTTAAAGAAATATTTTGAGCTAGAGTTAGCGATTTAATTTGATATTGTATTTAGGAAGGTTATATTAATGATCTTGTGATATGTGTATACAAAGAGTATCAAAGTTTAGCCATACTTATTTCGTCAAATTTTTGTCCAAAGAAGTAAGATTTAATGGTGAAAAGTAAGGGGTTATTCGCCATACATAAGTGGATAAAAGTTCACCTCTATATCCTTCTTTTAAAATGAATTCAAAATTCTTCTGCCATAATTACAGTTGAAGGTTTCATTCTTTAAGGTGGCTAAGGTTTGAAACTCACCGTATTGGGAGGAGACGCCCAAGGAAATCCACCCATGTTAATTGTTCATGTGGCCTAGATTAGGTACAATCCTCAAGTTATTTTTATAAAATAGACATAGTGAGTAGTGATTTTGATGTGAAATTTGTGGTATTTGGTAGGAGACATTGCAAATTTTGCCCCCATGTTAAAGGCTGGTGTGGCCTAAGATGAATAAATTTTGTGTTGTAAATTTCTCTTTATAATAAAAAACAAACAAAAAAACTTTCATATTTAAATGTATTTTACTCTATTGAGAAATTAATAAAATAATAAGAATAACATTCTTGGGAAATTGAAATGTGATATGCTAACAAATTTTAATGAGTATTCCTCTCTCTCTCTCTCTCTCTCTCTCTCTCTCTCTCTCTCTCTCTATATATATATATATATATATATATATATATATATACTTTCTATTGTCAAAGAAAATAAAATTACATTGGTGTAGCGGATGTCCATCTAAGGACTTTGACAGAGCATGGATTTGACAGACCCAAAAGAAGAGACTACGATAGATTTGGTAGACCAAACAAAATCACCCGACTTCGGTATGGTCTTCAAAGTGACTCTTCTTTCCTCTCTTTCTCGCAATCTTTTTCTGACCTACAGGAGGCGAATCAACCAAAGTAATTTGTAGATTATTGGTGAGATCTGAAGGAGATTCCCTATCGGTCTCAAAAGAAGTCAATTCATGTGCACGCTTTAAAATACCAAAAGAGATGTCTTGACTTCCCAATTTCCTATTTTCAAGGGGTACTGAGATCCCTATTGAAGCTGCATAGGTTTGATGAGGAGTGACAATCTGATCTTACTTCTCTGGAGTCATACCATCGTCAACACCATTCTCCTCTTGATTTGAAATGGAAGAAGTCTCACCCTCCATAGAGGACGGGTTAACAAGTTTCGAACTTTTAGATTTTGAAGATCTAAAGTGTTGTCTCTTGATGTAATTTAATAGAGGGTAGGAATTATATATATGGCTAGTTTGTAGACAAATTCAACACTAAAACACAATATTCTCGTAATCCAGAGGTTGGGTTCAATGAAAACCACTAATTTTTAAATTGTTTTAATCTAACATCCCTTTAATAATGTCAATTCCACACATATTTTTCGGTATGTGTATAAGTCACAGTTCCCTCAAGAGGGATATGTGGTAGGAAAATGACCGAAAAAATTTCGTATGCCCTAAAAAACTCAAAGGTGCCAAATATGGGTGGGAAAATTTAGAAGTCGAACCCAAATTGGAAATTTGGTGATACTATTGTAGAAGGATCGAACTCCAGAAACTAGGAAGTTATGAACAAACCAACTTTACCCCATAACCAAGGCCCATAATTTAGGGCCTTCTGGTACTTTTCTAGTTCATCAAAAATCACTATAAAAAATCCTTTAGAGTAGAAGATGAGTTTGCACTCTTCAGTCCAAACCATATGAATCCATTTGTATAGATCATCTGAATGTAGCCATAAGCCATCGAAGTGACAGATAAGGCTTGATTCAGTGTAGAGTTGAAGGTAGTCCTCCATATTTTGGTGTGAAATTTCAATAAAGTCACTACAACAAAACCCTGTGATTAGCATCCATTTTTGCTTCCTTTTTTGCATCTAGAGACCATTTTTGGTGCTCTTTGTGTCCATTTATCAAATATGGTGCAAAACATGATGCAAAGTTTTCACCAAGTTTTGCAGCAAGTCTTACATCAAGTTTAGCACCAGGGATTGTAATAGGTTTTGCACCGGATTTTACACCAAGTTTTACGCCATGTTTTATGCCAAGTTTTGTGCCATCCTTTGCACCATGTTTTGCATCAAGTTTGGCACTTAATTTTGTTTCACCATCTTTTTTCATCCTCTATTGCATCCACTTTTTTGCGCCTACACTTGCATCAACTTTTGCATCATCTCTTGCATCCTCTTTTGCATCATTTTTTAAATCATTTTTTGCATCCATTTTTGCATATTTTTTGCATCTAATTTTGCATTTACTTTTGTTGCATTGACTTTTACATATTGTTTTGCATCCATATTTACATCCTCTTTTTCATCTGTTATTGTGTCCACTATTGCATCCATTTTTCTTGTGCCATAATTTGCACCTAGTTTGACACCTCCCTTTGCACCCTTTTTTGTTTCTAAATTTGCATCCTCATATACATCTAGGTTTTGATAGACTTTTACACCTATTTTTAATCCCTTTTTATATCCACTTTTGCTCAAGATTTGCATAAGGTTTTGTGTCTCGTATTGCATCTACTTTTGCATAAAATTTTGTTGCATCAACTTTTGCATCATATTTTACATCCATTGTTTCACCCATGTTTATGCCCACTTTTACATCCCTTTTTGCATCCCATTTTTCATCTTCATTTGCTTTTTTTTTTTGCATCTATCATTACATCCACTTTTCTTGTGACACAATTTGTGCCATGTTTTATACTTACTGTTGTACCCACGTTTTCTTCCAATTTTGCATCCATCTTCGCATCCTCTTTTGCATAAAATATTGCATCTATTTTTGCATCCACTTTTGTGTGGGTTTTGCATCTCATTTTGTATCTTTTTTTGCATGTACTTCCATTGCATCCATATTTTTCATCCAATTTTGTTTTTCATGTTGCACCCGTGTTTGCATCCACTTTTACATCCCTTATAGCATCTTGTCTTGCATCTAAGTTTGCATCTTTCTTTTTTTGGTCTATTATTACGTCCACTTTCTCATTCACTTTTTTTGTGCTATGATTTGTGCCATATCTTATGCCTATCATTGCAACCCACATTTTCTTCCTCTATTGCATCCACATTTGCATCCTCTTTTGTGTCCAAGTTTGCATCAAATATTGTTTATGTTTTTTGTATCCCATTTCGAATCTACTTTTACATCCACTTTTGATTTGTCCAATTTTGCAACTAATTTTTTGTTCACTATTGCACCCATGTTTGGCCCATGTTTACATCCCTTTCTTCATCCAATTTTTCCTCCTTTTTGCATTCAAGTTTGTGTCTCTTTTTTTTTTTACATTCATTGTAGTATCCACATTTGTTTCACCACAATTCAGGCTAAGTTTTATGCCTACTATTGTGCCCATGTTTTCCTCCACTTTTTCATCCATGTTTGATTCCTATTTTGTGTTCAAGTTTGCATCAACTATTACATCTAATTTTTCATCCAATTTTGTGTCAATTTTTCTGTCTTGTTCTTCATCTACTTATGTTGTGTCCACTCTTCATCAAAATTTACGTCTATTTTTACTGCCATTTTCTTGTTCACTTTTGCATCCCTTTTCCAACACACATCATATTTTTTGCATTGATGATATTTCTTATGACATTGAAAATTATGAACAACTGATGACAATGTCAATAATTATAACGATGATGATAATGAAGATGATGATGATGACATGAATTGTGATTGTTATGATAATGACAATGAAGATAAAGACGATGGAAGCTACAATGACAATGATGATGATGATGCTAATGACCTTGGCAATTCTTACCAATTTTTAAATGTTGTCATGGTCAAAATCATAATAATTATCTTTGGTGTCATCTTCCAAGTCATCATCATCTGATCATTTTATCATTATTTTCATCTTGGTCATCATCAAGAACAATAATGACATGAATGATGATTATGATGTTCATGATGAAGATGACAACAATTATGATAAAAATTATATTAGTTATGATGATGGAGATGATGACAATTATAATGATGATGATAATGGTAGTAATGATGATGATCATCGATCATCTCTAAAAAATAAAGTTGTTATTTTTCTTGCATATATCATGTGTCCTAACAACCCTTTTCGAGCACTCGTAACATTTTTTAGGTTGATGATATTTCTTATGATGTCTATAATTATGAACAATTAATGACAATATCCATAATCATGATGATGATGATGATGATGATGATGATGAAGACATGAATGGTGATTATGACGATAATGAAATGATGACAATAATGATGACATTGATGGTGGTGATGATGGCAATAATGAAGATGATGACCCTCCCTCTAAACTAGGGAGGTACTCATAATGAGACAAAAAGGTACTCTCAAGTTGAAATATTCATATAAGAAGGGATTTGGATTGATAAGCATCAGTGATGATTTACATCATCATAGCCAACATGTAACAGCCCAAAATAAATATCTAATTAACTTATTAACATTAAATTTAAATCACAGTGGCAATTACCTAACCACATAAACATGTAATTAATTAACTAAATTCAAACTAGGAATAGTGCTTACCTGTGGTAGCTGTGGGCTTACCGCAACAAGGTTTTGGGGACGACTCTCCACCCAACCATAGGCTCAATTGCACAAGGATTTGCTACAACTGGCCACCCCCGAGCCCTCAATCAACATACTATTGCCAGTGACTCCTAAGTGTTAGAACACCATTCTCCTAAGAGAATGAAAGATAGAATCTCGGAATGATGGAATGCAAGAATGCCTCTCATCTTCCTCACTATCTAATAAATAGAAAAAACATTGGAAGGGGAACCACATGCACACACTCCATGTGTCTACATGCAACTTTCTTTTGATTTTTAGCTTTCTTGTTTTATTTCTTTACTTTTCTTTTGATTTTTAGCTTTCTTGTTTTATTTTCTTCTTTTTGATAGTTTTCTTGTTTTATTTCTATCTATTATTATTTAGAGCTTTAGTATGGTTATTACTATTTTTATTTTTATTATTTTTATGTATTTTCTTGTATATATTTTTAATATCATTTATTATTTAACATTTATGATTTATTATTTTTATTATTTATTATTAAGTGATTTATTTGTTATTATTTATTATTTCTATTATTTTTGTATTATTTATTATTATTTATTATTTATTATTTTTATTATTTATTATTTATTATTAAGGGAGGGATATTACATACTCTCCCACTTTAAGGAACTTCATCCCTAAGTTAAGTTTAATTATTTTTTATTTTTTATTTTTATTATTTATTATTTATTTACTTCATGTTGCCAACACCCTCTGCTGAACTAGTATAACTAGCAGGCATCGAAAGTCCCCAACACCCCGGGAAATCTCAAGGAATCTCTATCCTTTTTTCCACTTTTGGCACCAGGCATAAGCCTCACCTGGTATGTATCCTAGTCCAAGGTTGGCCCCAAGCCTCGCGCCTGACTCAGACCTCATCTGCCCCGAGGCAGGCATCCGGTCTGGTACTCAATGACCTCGAGCCCATCAGAGTGGCGCAGCGGAAGCGTGGTGGGCCCATAACCCACAGGCCCCAGGATTGAAACCTGGCTCTGATACCACATGTAACATCCCAAAATAAATATCTAATTAACTTATTAACATTAAATTTAAATCACAGTGGAAATTACCTAACCACATAAACATGTAATTAATCAACTAAATTCAAACTACGAATAGTCCTTACTTGTGCTTACCTGTGGTAGAAGTAGGCTTACAGCAACAAGGTTTTGGGGAAGACTCTCCACCCAACCATAGGCTCAATTGCACAAGGATTTGCTACAACTGACCACCCCCAAGCCCTCAATCAACGTACTACTGCCAGTGACTCCTAAGTATAGAATCTCGGAATGATGGAATGCAAGAATGCCTCTCATCTTCCTCACCATCTAATAAATAGAACAAACATTGGAAGGGGAACCACATGCACACACTCCATGTGCCTACATGCAACTTTCTTTTGATTTTTAGCTTTCTTGTTTTATTTCTTTACTTTTCTTTTTATTTTTAGCTTTCTTGTTTTATTTTCTTCTTTTTGATAGTTTTCTTGTTTTATTTCTATTTATTATTATTTAGAGCTTTAGTATGGTTATTACTATTTTTATTTATTTTTATTTTTATTTATTTTCTTGTATATATTTTTAACATCATTTATTATTTAACATTTATGATTTATTATTTTTATTATTTATTATTAAGTGATTTATTTATTATTATTTATTATTTCTATTATTAATTATTATTTTTGTAATGTTTATTATTTATTTACTTCATGTTGCCAACACCCTCTGCTGAACTAGTATAACCAATCAGCATCGAAAGTCCCCAACAGCCCGGGAAATCTCAAGGAATCTATGTCCTTTTTCCCACTTTCGGCACCAAGCATAAGCCTGACCCGGTCTATATTGTAGTCCAAGGCTGTCCCCAAGGCTCGCGCCTGACTCAGACCTCATCTGCCCCAAGGCAGGCATCCGGTCTGGTACTCAATGACCCTGAGCCTATAAGAGTGGCGTAGCAGAAGCGTGGTGGGCCCCTAACCCAAAGGTCCCAGGATCGAAACCTAGCTCTGATACCACATGTAACAGCCCAAAATAAATATCTAATTAACTTATTAACATTAAATTTAAATCATAGTGGAAATTACCTAACCACATAAACATGTAATTAATTAACTAAATTCAAACTAGGAATAGTGCTTACCTGTGCTTACCTGTGGTAGAAGTAGGCTTACCGCAACAAGGTTTGGGGAACGACTCTCTATCCAACCATAGGCTCAATTGCACAAGGATTTGCTACAACTGGCTAGCCCCGAGCCCTCAATCGACATACTACTGCGAGTGACTCCTAAGTCTTAGAACACCATTCTCCCAAGAGAATGAAAGATAGAATCTCAGAATGATGGAATGCAGAAATGCCTCTCATCTTCCTCACCATCTAATATATAGAACAAACATTGGAAGGGGAACCACATGCATACACTCCATGTGTCTACATGCAACTTTTTTTTTTTTTTTTTTTAGCTTTCTTGTTTTATTTCTTTACTTTTCTTTTGATTTTTAGCTTTCTTGTTTTATTTTCTTCTTTTTGATAGTTTTCTTGTTTTATTTCTATTTATTATTATTTAGAGCTTTAATATGGTTATTACTATTTTTATTTTTATTATTTTTATTTATTTTTTTGTATATATTTTTAATATCATTTATTATTTAACATTTATGATTTATTATTTTTATTATTTATTATTAAGTGATTTATTTATTATTTCTATTATTAATGATTATTTTTGTATTTTTGTATTATTATTTATTATTTATTATTTTTATTATTTATTTTTTATTATTAAGGAGGGGGATATTACACAACATTGTCAGAGTAAGGCCTTGACTAACAAATTTATCTCTCCATTAGATCAGAGCACAATGTTGGGAGGCATAAATTTGAACACCACTGCCTCTCTAGGCACTTACTCCACCAAGATGTTCACTAGTTATGTCCTCACATGATCATTTCCTAATCCACTATCATAATATTTGACACCAGGAAATGTCAATCCTCATGACTATTCTTATCTTCGATTAATGTACTTGACTTATGGCGATTAGTCCTAGTCAAAGTCCAAATTCTCAAAGAATATTGGTCCCAGATGTTTATCCAATCCACCATTCTCCCTACTAGTGTCTTTACTAGGCTTATGATTGTTAGTCCTGGCCATAGTACATGACACATGGATAATATGGTGTCTACACTCACTCCCTCTCAAGCAGAGAGGAGACATCCACAAGCATAAGATTTTCTCAAGAATACCCATCATTTTCATAGAGAATAACATCATTAATTTGTTTTCATCACATGATGCCTTTATGATTAAGCATTCATAGATTTGTGGCAAAATATTTCCCCTTTTGTCATTTGTGATGAAATAAAATCAAAAAGTGAAAGACAAAATCATTTAAGATACACTATATTGATTTATGTATGTCTAAACTCTAAGGTTGAAGTGAATAATTCATGTAACTCTTATATCTATGAGTTATGCCAAACTTATGAAAACCTTATTGCCTAAGTCCTATATTTAAGAAAATGAAAAAGAAAGAAAAATAAGGCCCAATGAATGGTAACTCATGTATTCCCTCCCTCTTTGGAAAATATATGAATATATACACTCCTAGTCAGACTTGATCACATGTTTATGATGGTTAAATCATGAATTCCTCTTTTCTCCTTGCAGTTTCACTTTATCATTTAAGCACCTAATTGAAGATCTAGGGAATGTTTATTGCCTATGGCTTTCATGTCTACTCTTGCTTTATTTATGTCACACTATTGTCAATTTATGTGACGGAGTGAAATACATAACTTTGTGGAGTTATTAGAGTGGTGTATTAAGTTAGTCAACTCACACACATGTATTACATCTCATTGATCCACATGTGTGGGTTGGAGACTCATTTCTTGACAACTTTAATGGAGACTACTTTATGGCTTTAATGGTATAGCTTACAAAATATCTTGTTAAACATTGTGATTCATCCTTTCTTTTCCTCGAGACACTTGATAATATTGAAGTCACTCCCAATAATCCATGGAGATGGGGAGTATAAATTACTTGTGCTAGAAATATAATTGAGAAATAGAGGTTTTTCATTTGCGATATTGGAGTCATAGACATTGGATACATGGTAATAGTCCTCGATGTCAATTAACTAAAATTGTATTGTCATAATGCAAAAAGAGGTAAACATATTGGTAACCTTGATGTCTTGATCATTTCAAATAATAGTCATTCCACCCAAGTATCTCTAAGCATCAATCACTACTACTGGGAAATTCCTCCCCCATTTTCTAATTATATGAGGTAGGACCTCACTTAATTTCTTTTGCTCCTTATATCAACATTATTGATGGGTGCTTTGTGTACCATTTTTCTTTTAGGAGTCTTTGTTTTCCTTTACTATTGAGGCCCCTCATGTTCCATGAGACTATTTTCATCTAGAATTTACATAGAAAGGAAGTATAATGTGACAAAAAAAAACATGTCTCAAGATTTAAGAGCTTGGACAATTCCACTTCATGACTTGTATATTTCCTTAACCTGGGACCGAATGGTGAACTTGATGGCCTTAAGGGAAATTGAGCAATGAAAATCTAAAAAAGAGGTGACTTTTGACTTATCACATACAATTTAATATACTTAAAAAAATATCCATAACAATTTCATCAATCAATGAATCATTAAAAAGATATCCAAAACAATTTCATCAAGCAATGAATCATTGCATTATAAAATACAATCTATAAACATTTTGGGAACGTTTTACTAAACATGCTCAAAAACCAACATATTTAATATTAATATTTAACAATAACATGGATAATAACAAATTTTGATAAATTAAATAACATATTATCAACCCTAAAAAATGTCTCTAACAAAAAACTATAAAGCATGCAACTAATGGAAGTGACCACTCGAGGCCACCATAAAACAATTTATCTATTAAGACCAAGATTAATGGGGACAAAGATCTACAAAGGATAAAGGAAAACCTATTTTAACTTTATTGTTTTATTAACCTGGCTCAAGATGAACATTTCAAGATATCATGAAGAACATAATTAGTTTTATTGCATTAAGAAAACCCAAGCACATTCTATAACTTAGAAAGGAAGAGATGTATAACACCCATCTTAGTGACACAAAACATGGCATTGATTTACTTTTTTATATATAATTTAAACTCCTGTCATAAAATCACAAATTTAGCATGAATGGAATGTTTAAAATCCATTTTTATAAAAACAAAATATAATTTTTCTTATAGAAAGAAATACCAAAAACTAAATATATATTTTTAGAAAATAAAAAAAATACTAAAACTAAATATATATTAAAAAAAACTAAAACATAAGCAAACTAGAATATGAATTTGACTCTCTTGTTCACTTTCGAAAACTCATATGGTGGAATGTGATCTCTTTATCCTCATCTTTAGCTTTTTCCTAAAAAATAAAAGCATGCAAAAGCGGGAAAGAGCCATAAAGCATTGGGAAGAGTTTTCCTAAGCACAAAAGCATCTAAAAAGTGGAAAAGGCCATTTTTATATGAGGAAACATTATTGACCCAAAAAGACTTTTCCCAAATTGAACTAATTAGGAATTTTGGAAATCTTCATAGCCTTCACTTTCCTATATATTGGAGGCTTGGCCATTGAAAAAATGATGGGAATTCTTGTATTGTCACACTGCTGAGATATATCTTGAGAGGGAGAGTTTTGGAGCTACGAGTTGGGGGAGGTGCTATTGCAACTACATCTAATTGTTGTAACTTTCCTCTGACTCCTTTATTCAAATAGATCAATTGTTCTTCCTTCCATATGTTTCTATTCATTCTTTACTTCTTCTATTTAATGGATGTATGGAATTTTGGTTTGTATTTATTTATTCAATAATATTTATATGTTTCTGATAGTTTCGATTATCAAGATATTATGTTGTGAAGGTTGCTTTATTCTCTCTCTTATGTGTAGGACCAAGCTTTGGAGCTAGCTAGGAGTGCTTCCTAGCTATACTAAAAACTCGAAGAAGACCTGCATGTGAGGACTCACAAGAATTCATTCTCTTTTTCTTAATCTATACTCTACATCTTGTTCTACCAAGAATCCTAAGCCTTATAACAACCTTTCTCTTAATTGGTTTGTCCTAGGTTTCTGGGATAAACTGAGAGGGTTTTATTTTCATCTAACCGTGCATTAAATCCTATAGTAAAATGATATTTAGAAACTTTAATATAATTCACTATGTAAATGAACTTAGTAAAATGAACCCATAGAGGGGATTATAAATGGAAATAAAAGTAAAACTCTAAACAAGAAGCCAAAAGTGGATTTAACTATGGATGCAAAATTGGGTGTAGAATTGGATATTAAACTAGCCATCAAAACAAGATGCAAACAATGACACAAAAAGGGTTTTAAAGTAAAATTAAAAAATGGTGCAACACTAGCCACAAAGAAGGGAACAAAATAGAGCATATGAAAGGATACCGAATTGGGTGCAAACAAGGATGCAAAAATGGACACCAAAATGAGGATTCAAAGAATGGTGTAAAATTAGGATAAAAAAAGGATGTAAGAAAAGACACAAAACAAAATGCAAAATGGGACTAAAAAATGGTGAAACTAATGATGTAAAAAATGATGCATAACTAGATGAAAATTCAAACTAAAATCTAGGTGCAAAATGAGATGCAAATGTGGACACAAAATGTGGCAGAAAAAAGGTTGCAAATTTCAAAGCCAAAAAGGATGCAAATTTGGACAAAAAAATGGTGCAAAATTGGACACCAAAAAAGAAAAAATGGTGCAAAAATGGGCATAAAAATGGCTCAAATTTGGATGCAAATTGAGATGCAACATTGGATGTAAAATGAGGTGCAACAAATCATTCAAAACTTGGTGCAAAAACTGTAGGTTTTAACCCTGTACAGAAATTACCTGCATACGAATTCTTAAACAAAGAAAATAAACAATGCGAGAGCATAACCCATAAAACACATATGCACAGAGAATTTTCCCTGGATCCCAAAACTGGGACTACCAGCTTGATTTTTCATTATGTTCCTTTCAATGTTACAATACATATTTATACATGCCGAAGCATCCAATACCATGGACCGAAAACCATCGCGTCCAATACCATGGATCGAAAACCATCGCGTCCAAAAAACATGTGCGAAAAACATGCACAAAACCATAGGTGGGTCTGCCCAACCTAACATATGGTCCAAAACCAAAATTTTCGGGGGCGCTGCCCCGAACCCCATAAAGTGGGGTTACTGGTGTCCTTCAAACCCCCTATTAACTACGTGGAAAGAATATAACACAACCCAACAAAAACAAATGCAAAAGTAGACGAAAAAATGGCTCAAAAATGAATGTAACAATAGACACAAAATGGGATGCAAAGGTGGATGCAACATATGGTTCAACATAGGATGCAAATTTAGATGCTCAAAAGGATGAAAAATTAGATGCAAGAAATGGTGTTAAAAATGATGCTAAATTGGATGCAACGGATAATGCAAAATTAAATGCAAAATATGGTGCAAAATAGGATGCAAAAAAGGGATATAAATAAAATGCAAAAGTGGATGCAAAAAATGGTGCAAAAATGCATGCAAAATTTGGCATTAAAACAGATTCAACATATGGTGAAAAATTGGATGGAAAAAATGGTGTAAAAAAAGGCGGAAAAACTGGGACAAAAATAGATGTAAAAATAAGTACAAAATTAGAAGCAAAAAATGGCATAAGACCAGATGCAAAAATTGGCACAAACTGGATGTAAAAAAAGGCACTAAATCAGATGCCAAATATTGTGTTAAAATCGATGCAAATTATGACACAAAACTAGAAGAAAAGAATGCCACAAAAGAGGAAGAAAAAATGATGCAAAAATAGATGCAAACAATGGCACAAAACTAGAAGCAAAACCTGTTGTAAAACCAAATGAAAATCTTGGTGCAAAATATGATGCAAAAAATGATGGAAAATTTGGCATAAAAAAGATGCAAAATTTGGTGCAAAAAAGGACACTTTAAAAAATGTACAATAGAGCCAGATTTAGCACCAAGCTTCTCATCCCAATTGAGAAAAAAATGCACTAAAATCTGGTGCTAAATCTGGCACAAATTACCTGTTTTGTTGTAGTGAGTGCACCTCCTCAACTTTATCCACCTAGAATGCCCTACGAGTTGCCTGTCATTGCTAAGACCAGGGTCCTATTTTGAGCACCTCCTTGAAGGATAGATTATTTTAATTTGAAGATTCCCCACCCCCTTGGGAACCTACAAACAAGCATGTCACTATAGTGATTGTGGCATCCCTCTTAATTCCACAGCCTATGAGGAATTTTTCCATCTTCAGTTTCCTCCCTCCATAGAGGAGCCTCATTTCACCCATAGGAATACCTGTACGTTGTTGAATCTTGACACTCAACACTCCCACTTCTCTTGATTCTGTGACTAAAAAGCAAAGGGACATGACATGGTCCAAACAAAGATCATAATTTTTTTATGATCCAACTCACCAACACCTTCCATTGTCGGATCCAACTTTGGATAAAGACTTTCAAAAAACACTTTGCTGACAACCTTATGATTTGGCTTCTCAAAGTCGGAGGGCTAACGCTTGGCCATGGTCACACTCAGGATGCCAACCTTGTAAGTAGCCTTTATGTTCTCTACATTGGAGTCTCTTGATAGGATAAATTTTCAAATACACCTTGTAGTTTCCCTCTCCATTCCTATCAGCCTTACCTCCAAATTTAATTGCATGTTCTTCTTCTTAATTTTACCAACAATGTGAAGAATGTTGTCCTCCACATTCACCTTGATATTACCAGCCTCAAGGCCATGTGTTTTGAGAAAAAACATATAACGATCAGAGGTCTCCAAAATATCCGCACTAGATCTACATATCACATGTGTCTCAAACATATTTGTGTGTCAGTTGCATGGAGATGGATAGAAAATGCCCAGTGCACTTGTATTTCCCCACTCCCACATACACCATGAAATATCCAATAATATTCGACATTTTTCCTCATCATAATATTATCAATAAAATACTCTCATCAATAATCTCATTAATAGCATACGCTCTCTCTCTCTCTCTCTCTCTCTCTCTCTCTCTATATATATATATATATATATATATATATATATTTTAAATTAAAAAAAAAAATTGAGATTTTATGAAATTTTGAAATCATGTAGTTGGAAGATAAAAATATATATTTATTTAGAAACAAATAATTACTTATTTTTTAAAAATATATTTATTTTTATTTTATAATTATTTATTTTTATTTTTTATTATAATTTATCTAAATTTGAATTTTTTATTTTATAATTATAAAAAAATTTAATTTAATTAAAATATTAAAAAAATAATTTATATTATGCATAAAAAAATATGATCATAATAATGAAAAATAATATCCACTAAGACGTATATGGTCCACCATACCTTAAGAAGGTAAGAGATTAATAAAATTTCTTAACTTCTTATTTCTGTGCTAAAAAGAAGTGAGAGAAGCCTCCTAGATCACCATAGTTTTGATGAGTTAAAAGCTCAAGAAGGTTGGTAGAGTGAAAAATAACTTGAAAATTAGATTGAATGTGAGTATAAGAACGGAACTCTAAGAGATATATTTTTTCATTATCAACCCTCCTAGGATCACATATTTGACAAACATTTTCATCCCATAGGATTTTTCTTCATTCTCAACCCTCCTAAGATCACATATTTGACAAGCATTTTCATCCCATGGTGTTTTGTTATTGACCAACACCTAGTTTCACTATGGAGCTTATTAGTTCTAATCTTGGAAATGTTCATTTTATTCTTAGCACTAGTCAAGAAAGAGATCTACTTTTTGTGTTCAAGTTTGGGGTTGATCACCTCCTAATAATGTAGTAGTTTCATTTTCCCTCTAGCTCTTTATTTCCCCCTAATTTATCCTTAAATTTGGAATTTGGATAGATGATCTCCTCATTTATTTCTCAATGGTCTAGCCATGACTAGACATCCTTATCCCACCCTTGCTTGAGTTGAATTTTGGGGTTTTTTTTCTATAGATAGAAGTAATTTTAGGAAATCTCTTGGCATCCATGTTGTATAACTTATTCTAATACATAACATACCTATTAATGCCATGCTTCCAATGTGGGAAATAATTTTTCAATAAAGAGGATAGGGTAGGGAGTATTTTCTTTAATTTTGAGATGACAGGTTAAAATTTTCTTTTGGAGTTGTTCAATATTTCTACATGACTATTTGGATATACTACAACCTCAAACCTCACATCCATATAAAATAACAAGAGTGACATGACTATAAAAGAGGATGTTCTTTCTAAAGAATATGAATTTTATTTCAAAAGAAGAACATTGGAAGGGCCCAACATACTCTATCAAATTTGGGAGGCCTTAAGCTACAACTCTTTGTGCTCAAGGTTAGTGTTTGACATGAGAACTAGGGATGGATGCTAAGATGAAATGTTCGTTCAAGGAATTTTAGGTGGAACTTTGAAAATCCCACATATGTTTGAAGTATACAATGGATGAACTCAAATGGGAAACAAACTCAGTTAGAAGTGAGTACACAATTGGTATCCTCATGTTGTGGTTGAGGGAGATTAAAGATGGATTATGCTATGGAAGGTGACAATACTTTCCAAATGTATCTCCTTCACATGGCTTGTTTTTTTGCAATTGAATTTTGACACGAAGCGACTTGAAAGGAGAAAATCCCAAAGTCTAGGTAAGTGCTTATTATGTAAGTAATATGGTCGAACTACCTCTCCTCAATTTATGTGTGGCCCCTCCTCAATGAAAATTTAGAGGGAGGTGGAATACCACTTAGGCCTCCTTAATTTGTGGAAAAGGATGATGATGGACCATAATTTCAAGGACTAGTTTATATCAAGGCACTTGAAGGCATATAGGTCACTTCCATATTTAGCAGTATGGGGGATATAGCTTGGTCAAGATGTTAGCATCTTGAGGATTGTCACTTTTTTTAAGGTATTTTCCTTCCCTCGAACTCTTCCCTTCATCTTTTCGGGTTACATCTCATTTTTTTGTTTTATTTTCTTCGTTTAAGTTTATGAGCTTTCCTAAAGGGCCATAGATCATCAATGACTCGTGGATAAACAAGAAATATTCCTAAATCTTTTTTGAAAGTGCATGCCATGGCACAAGTTAGGTTTGTGTATTGAGGTTTATTTTATATGAGAGAGAAACTCACTTTTTCTATGAAAAGGTGGACACAAAGGTAGGAACAAATACTCCAATGAAGTCAAATCTGTTTAATGTATCCTAAAACTTATTTGAACATTGATCTTATGAATCTCCAAATTCTTGGGGACTCATCTCTGGTTATAAGACGGATGAACAAAACATTATATATTTACACCACCAGTTTATTCTCTGAGGTGGAAAACTTAATGAGCATTTCTAAGTAGTTTATTGACATACCTTTCTCACATTTGTATAGGGAATTTAATGCTAAACATATTCTCTCTATCAAATTTTTAATTCCCTATGTGTACTAGAATATGATGTAATTATGTAAATTTTATTGTTACATATTTTTGATACATGGCTAATTATGAAATGAACTTTAATTTATTGTCTTTTTTCAATCTATATTTAACATTTTCTAAGTGATTTAAGAATGAAATATGATATAGATAATTATTTTTCAAAATTCTAATCCAGATAATTGACTAAAATGACATGAACTCAATAAATTAGATACTTTTATTATTGATACTAGTATAAAACATTTTATAAAAATCTTTATTTAAAATATCAATTAAGATATGTTTTATAAATATATATAAAGTCGGTGTATTTTCAAAATTTCAAATAAATATATATATATATATATATATATATATAATTCTAAATTAATTTCTTTAATTTAAACAAAATTCATAAAAATTATAAATTATAAAATAAAAATAAATAAAAAGAAACCAAACAATAAAATAAAAATAAACGATATGAATAAAAATATCATTAAAATGTTGTTTATATAATATTAGGAAATCACTTTTCTATTTTTCTAACAGTATTGTTTATATATATATATATATAATTTAAAGTGGTTAATTATTTTTTAATAAAAAATAAAAATATATAAATATAATTAAAAAAATATATTTTTATATTATTAAATTTTTAAAATAAAATTAATAAAATTTATAACATAAATTTATAAGACTAGTTTAATCGACAATTGGTTTATTGAGAAATATTATGCAAATTGTTTTATCCAAAATTCAAATACCGAAACTAACCCCAAAAAAATTACAAATTTATAAGAATATATATTATACTATAAATATAAAATTATATACCGAAACTAACCCCAAAAAAATTACAAATTTATAAGAATATATATTATAATATAAATATAAAATTATATATTTTAATTAAAAACTTAAATTGATTACCTTTATATATAAATTATTTTAATAATATTAATTAAAAAATACAAAATCCTCAAAAAAAGTTGTTTATCATTCTCATTAACGTGTTATTGACTGAGTGATATTCCTTAAACATTTTAATAAACTTAATATCTAAATTGGAATTCACTTCGAATTTTATGGATTAGACAGAGATTTTCACATACTAAGAAAGATTGGTGGTCAATCATGCAAACAATGCCCGTTTCTTTGTTCGTTCTTCAAAGCCCTTAGGCAAAATTGTAGCCTGACCACCTGCGATATGTAATCTCAGAACCCACAAGAAAGGTTGTCCGTTGTTCTCTAGCCCTAATGCCAGCTGCTCCAGCAGTTGTTTTGGTCTGACAGCGATGCTCCCAAACGAAATATATATAACTGATCCCGGCCGTTGCATGTCCAGCCAGGTGACGCAGCCCTCCTCTTACTCCCACAGAGTGCATCCCGATGCCCTTCCTTCTAAATAGTTGGGAAGAAAAAGAGGTCCTATGGCCAGAGAAGGAGAACCATTCAAAGAGAGTGTTGTTACTGCGTCCTTCCCTTCGAGTTCCTCAAGCGTGTTCACTAGTATGTAATCCCCTTTACTTTGCTTCTGTGATTCAGGGAGAAAGGCTTTGAAAAGAATGTCAGATGGATCTTGGGAGCGATAGAAGGATAACAGGGCGGTCGGCTTCAATGGTGGGATGTTTCGGGGAAGACAAGTGATGAGTTTTCCTGCATTTTGTTCTTTCCTTACTGAACAAGATACAAACACAAGTATTGTCATTGCATTTTGTTCTTTCCTTACTGAAGAAGATTACAAACACAAGTATTGTCAGTCTTTCTATAGTAAATGAAATAATTGAAAGATGATCTCTCATATTTAATTACATTCTTGTATTTGCCATGATTTTATATTAAAAGGATGTGTAGTATTATTGAGTTGAAGAAGATTACAAACGCAAGTATTGTCACTGACTTTCCATATTAAATGAAATAATTCAAACATAATCTCTCATATTTAATTACATTCTTGTATTTGCCATGATTTTATATTAAAAAGATGTGTAGTATTATTGAGGTGAAGAAGATTACAAACACAAGTATTGTCATGGTCTTTCTATAGTAAATGAAATAATTCAAACGTGATCTCTCATATTTAATTATATTCTTGTATTTGTCATAATTTTATATTAAAAAGATGTGAAGTATTATTGAGGTGTTGGATGTTTTGCACGAATATTTACTCATTTTCAGAGACAATGTTATTCTAGCATTGTTGGTATTTAGTGAAATGTTTAACCAAAACATCTAACCCTTCAATAATATTACAAAAAACACTCACATTATTGCACCGCATAAACCCCCAATACTTAAATCAAAAGAGTGAAGGGAACTCTACTTGAATGGTTCATGAGGCACAATACTTGCTAACTTTTTGCAAATGGAGTAGAAAGCTAAGTGGGCTTGATTGTGGGGAAAGCTACACTATTAAGTGCGCTTGGTGACCTCTTGTCCTGGTTAATGGAAATCGATATAGATGAATAACTTACTTTAACAGTTGAATTCCAAAAAATGATATCTAATTAACATAACTATTACTGTGAAAACTTAAATGCTAACATCAATAATGCTTGTAGATATATGAAGAAGATTGAAGCTTCTTCCTATATCAACAAGTTATGGATCACATAAGCTTGAATTCAAACATCAATAATGCTATTAATATAACATATTGTATATAGAGGATGATTTATTAAGCATCAATTATAGCTGTTAAGTTTCTAGGTTTTAAGTGCCCTAAAAGTTTTTGATGGTGTTGAATCCATTTCCACTATCAATAACATAATTCAAACACTGACAATGAAAATTTTCTGAATTCTTTTAAGGAAACTCTCAACCTTCTAATATTTTATAATTATTAATCATTTTTTTAAAATCAAAATTCTACAATATAACAAATGATATAATTAATCTAAGTGAAAATACCAAAAATATATTCAAAATACTCTGGCTTTAAATTCAATCTATCGAAATAGTGAGACGTGCATGTGCCTTAGACAAATGAAATTCAAAGCTCCCGCAACATGAATCTATATTACATATAGATAGGCAATAGGAAAACATACCATTTACTGGAATATGTCCCTCAGAAAGAAGGAAGTTGGTGTAGCATTGAGAAATGGAGGCAGCGGCACAAAAAGGCCAGAAGATAACTCTGGGCACTTTCATATTGCTCGCGACTTGCTCCGTGTAAGACATGAAGGGGTCTGTGACGATGAACGTGATGGGTGGAAATGATGGTGATTTCCCTTCGGCGCTTCTAAGGAGGTCGCCAAGTTTGGAGGTACGACCATGGTCGGGCGGTAAACCATCAGGAATTGATAGAAATCGAATTCTTTGCCCTTGCTTCTCCAACAGTCTCTGGAAACAAGTGATTTAGCGTCTTTTGAAGTTTCTACCACGCGTTTGTGTGTCCACTCAATATTGACGAAAGCGTCAAAAAATTGCCTTATAGCCAGCAAATGTTGGGTATTTTTAAATGGAGAAAATACCAAAACCATACAAACAGACATCACAGAGCCAATGCTCTGTTTCCTTTGTTCCAGGACCTTTGCACAGGGAAGCTATTAAAACAAAATGACTTAGAAGACACAGTCCATTACACAGTCACAGCACATTTCTATTAATTTAAAACTGAAACACTGATACAAATTCCATCCTCTGTGCAAAGAGGGATTCACAAAATAAACTCTGTTGCAGTCACAGATTTTCCACTGCTGTGGATATTACATAAACATCAGTTTTACAATGGGGAACAAAAGCATTTCATCCCCTGTGGTATTCCTAATTAACGCACTGCTGTGCACCAAAAAAAACTATCACAACACTACGCAGCCACCACTCTATTTCATACAAAAAACTACAGCTCATAGTTTTTACACCACAGCATATATAACAATGCATAAAACTGCCGCACACCCATACATCGTGCGAGGGAACAATACAAAAACTACCAAAAAAAATTCAACGCGCAAACACCCTAAAAACTACCACACGCGCAGTCACTACTACACACATAAAAACTACATAACGCTTTTTACACATAGGCTTACATAGCCATATAAAAACATATATAAAAATGGCCCATAACCATATTAAATGGCCTCCACCAAAAACTACGTCAAGCATTAAAATCCATTGAATTCCACTACGGCGGTCAACGGGAAAAACTTCCACTCCACGCAAAGTTCTGACTTGACGCCTGACGCTGCCACGACTGCTGAGTTGGCTACCACATCTGCTGGTACGGCGCTGCATGGAGACTGCCGTTAACATCCGCGTAGGTTGACTCGGATCTGGGTCCGCTGCGCTGATCCAACGCAATTCGCACAACGTCACGGGCAAACGAATCGACCCTTAGCGTCCGGGGAGCAAGCGGTTTCTTGTTTGTACACGGGACGTGTGGCGCCATTTGATTGTGTCGGGTCCTCAACTACGGATACCGCCTTCTGCGAATGGTGGTGCGGGGAGAAACCACGGTTTTCCAAAACCGCTGTCCTGCGCTGTTGAAATTACAATTTAACACTCCCCTTTAATTTCAACTGCTGGGCATTAGGACATACCCAAGCACTTCCTCTCGTAGAGGGATTCCTCAGTACTACTGTTACAAAGATATCTTCCTCACATAGAGGGATTCACCAACTGCTTCTGATGCAGTTCACAAACAAACAAAGTTGTCTTCCTCTTAATAGAGGGATTAACCTGAAACTGTGCTTAAGAGCACCTTCCTCATGACAGAGGGATTCACCATAACAATGTGCTGAAGAGCACCTTCCTCATGACAGAGGGATTCACCATGTGACTGTGCTTAAGAGCACCTTCCTCATGACAGAGGGGTTCACCATCACAATGTGTTGAAGAGCACCTTCCTCATGATAGAGGGATTCACCTGTTATAAAAACATCTTCCTCTTAACAGAGGGATTTACCAAACAATGCTAAAGAGCATCTTCTTTACTGTGTCTACCCCACAATCTTGTGTCTACACTTGCACTGCTTGTGCACTTTTCAAAGACAAAATACTCTGTCTTTTCTGGAGCAATTACACTGTCCCAGCTTACAAATTTACACTGCTGTGTGTAAATATTTCTTACACTCACTGTTGTTGCATATGTTGCATTTCAATTCAATGAACAACAAATTCATTACATTTACCTTTACTGCTGTAAGAAAAATTTCTTTTGCATGTGCTGCTGTCCATTACATCTCATTTCTTCAACAAAACTTTAATGCTGCTGCATCTTTCTTGTTTGCATTGCTGTGTGCTTCTCCTTCTTCACGATGGGAAAACTTTTCTTCAAGCTGCTGCTGTCCATACACTTGCTGTTGTGTTGCTGCTGCAATTTGCACTGTGGCTGCCTTTTGTTTCATCATACTGCTGTGTGCCCATACACTTGGCACTTCATTCTCCACAAAAAAAAATAACACAGGCTGCTGCCTTTTCTCATGCACCCTTGCTTCACACAATCTTAGTCTTCATTTTTTTACACAATGCACTATTGTGCAATTCCTTTGGCTTTCTGCTGCCACACACATTCTTATACATCCAGTGTGCATTAAAAATCTGCTGTCCTTGTTTTTCTTTATGCATTTCTTTGCATGCTGCATTGCATAAAAAAAACATTACATTTTTTTTACTGTTGTGTGAAAGAATTTCATTGCATTCTCAGCCACTGGGCATTTACGTTCTGCTGCGTTTTGCCTTCTTCTCATTTTCTTCTCACTGTTTTGCATTTTCATTCCCAATACAAAACATTTCCATCTGCTGTGTATTATACTCACTCTGCTGTGAGTATATTCTCTCACATTACATAGAAGGAAACTACCTTCCATTGCTATGCATTTCAATGCATGTGCTCCATAACAAAAAAAATTCAAAACTGTTGTTCATTCTAATCCATGTGCTCCATAAAAAAATTCCAAACTGCTGTTTTGTATTTTGTCTTCCCACTGCTGTGAGGGTCTCCATGCTTTGCATACTTTTCTTCTTGCGCTGCTGCTCTTTACATTTGAGCGCTGTCATCTTTTCTTCTTTATGCATTCTTGTGCATATTGCATAAACACAAAGCAAAAACATTGCTGATTTCATCACTGCTGCATATTACCTTTTAGAGGGATTAACAAAGATTTCATTTGCAACCGCTGCGCTGCAATACATCCTCCATCAACAAATGACTGTTAATACAGTTCAGCAAATAAAAGTTACAAGCTCCCCTTTAATGTATGCTTGTCTTCTTTTGGCAGACTCTTCTCAAAACAAATTTAGATCCACTGGGGAGTTCAAGGGGTTTTCAGGTTGCCTTTCCTTCCTTCTCCATACTTGTGTAACTTTCTTCTTTTGCATGGGTCTAGCTTGCATAGCAGCCCATCTTAAGTTACAATCTCGTGTCATATGCTCAATGTTATGACACTTGAAACATTCAACTTTATTCATGAATAAGAATTCATGATTTCTTCTTGTGAAATTATTTCTTGGAGATTGTCGGGGACCACAACATCTATCTCCATGAAATGCTCTACAGTCTTTTGCCATATGACCAAAGTTTGAGCAAGCATAACAATAACCATAAAATGAACTTTGGTACCTGGGAGATGGAGGTTTCCTTGATGTACTTCTGAAGCCTTGTTGCCTTGAGATCCTTTGATGATCACCATTGCATCTTGCCTCTTTGACATCAGCTACATTTCTTCTTGGAGCTGGTTTTCTGCTTGGAGCAGGATTTCTTCTATTGCAGCCTTCATTTTTCTCCTTGCCTTTGCTGGAACTAGGAGCATCACCATCTCTTTCTGGCTTCTTCACATCTCCTTTGCTTAAAGCATCCCCATTCTTGTTTGAGGGTTCACCTACATACCCAAGTCCTGATTTATCAGATGGAGATCTGTGATAGCTCAGCATGTCATCCAAAGCTTGAGAGCTCTTCATCATTTTGTTCATCCCTTCAACCTTCTTCCTGAGGAGGACAATCTCTTCTTCTAACTTTTCACATACATTATTTTTCTTTGCAAGTTGTTCCTCAGTTTCTTTCTTGCTACGAGTAGCTTCAGCTGCTACTATTTTGAAGGAGATAATATCTGTCTTCATTTTAGAGATTTCTTCATCTTTTGCTTGACTGCTCTTCATTTTCTTTTCAGCTCCTTGTGCCTGCTTCTTGGCTTCTTGTAGTTCGGACTTAAGGGAGGAGACCTCTACCTTGTACTGTCCAATCTCTTCTGCAAGTTTGTTCACTATCTTGTGCCTTTGTTCAAGTTGACTTGACAAGGCATCTGCCTGCTTCTTTGCTTCATTCAGCTGATTTGTCATGGATATGACTTCTTCATGATGTTTCATCTTGCATTGTTCAAGCTCCTTCTTCAGCTTAGCGAGCTCTTCATCCCTTTCTCTTACTTGAAGCTTAATGAGGTCAAGCTTTTCATTCTCAGCTTCTATGATGGGTTCTTCTTGACTCATTGTCATGGTCAGTGTTCCCTTTGCATGAAGGTCATGCAGTCTGTCCCATATATCCTTTGCTGATGTATATTTTCCTAGATTCTTCTTTACTGAATCAGGGAGTCCATTCAAGATAGTCTTTGTTGCTTATGCATCATACTCCATGGATTCTTTATCCATCTTGCTGTCATCAATCATTGACTCCCAGACTTCAATCCCCTCAGACATTAAGAAAGCCCTCATCTTTATTTCCCATACATCAAAGTTTCCATCAAACTTTGGAACTTCAAATAGAATGTATTCTAATGGATTCCCTTCTAGTTTAGTAGAGGAGGGAGACACATTTTTAGCAGGCTTGGAGGCTTTCTTCTTTGACCTTGCCATTCTTAAATACTTGACTGTGTTTTTTTTAAATCACTGACTGTTTCTTTAACAGTAACAGAAAGGAAAGCTTTGAGAAATACCTTAACTCTTTTGGCTGTGGCTTCACACTGCTGGAGAGGTTTGACTGCTGCAGCAACACCTTCCTTCAGCTTCTTTGAGTTTTTAAAGAGCCTGGACTAGCTCTGATACCACTGTTGGGTATTTTTAAATGGAGAAAATACCAAAACCATACAAACAGACATCACAGAGCCAATGCTCTGTTTCCTTTGTTCCAGGACCTTTGCACAGGGAAGCTATTAAAACAAAATGACTTAGAAGACACAGTCCATTACACAGTCACAGCACATTTCTATTAATTTAAAACTGAAACACTGATACAAATTCCATCCTCTGTGCAAAGAGGGATTCACAAAATAAACTCTGTTGCAGTCACAGATTTTCCACTGCTATGGATATTACATAAACATCAGTTTTACAATGGGGAACAAAAGCATTTCATCCCCTGTGGTATTCCTAATTAACGCACTGCTGTGCACCAAAAAAAACTATCACAACACTACGCAGCCACCACTCTATTTCATACAAAAAACTACAGCTCATAGTTTTTACACCACAGCATATATAACAATGCATAAAACTGCCGCACACCCATACATCGTGCGAAGGCACAATACAAAAACTACCAAAAAAAATTCAACGCGCAGACACCCTAAAAACTACCACACGCGCAGTCACTACTACACACATAAAAACTACATAACGCTTTTTACACATAGGCTTACATAGCCATATAAAAACATATATAAAAATGGCCCATAACCATATTAAATGGCCTCCACCAAAAACTACGTCAAGCATTAAAATCCATTGAATTCCACTACGGCGGTCAACGGGAAAAACTTCCACTCCACGCAAAGTTCTGACTTGACGCCTGACGCTGCCACGACTGCTGAGTTGGCTGCCACATCTGCTGGTACGGCGCTGCATGGAGACTGCCGTTAACATCCGCGCAGGTTGACTCGGATCTGGGTCCGCTGCGCTGATCCGACGCAATTCGCACAACGTCACGGGCAAACGAATCGACCCTTAGCGTCCGGGGAGCAAGCGGTTTCTTGTTTGTACACGGGACGCGTGGCGCCATTTGATTGTGTCGGGTCCTCAACTACGGATACCGCCTTCTGCGAATGGTGGTGCGGGGAGAAACCACGGTTTTCCAAAACCGCTGTCCTGCGCTGTTGAAATTACAATTTAACAGCAAAAGGGAAGCATTCTCTCCCTGCAGTAATTGTGCCATTTCCTGCACAGGGACATGTAAATGTTCTCATCAATTTGACCCAGTTGCCGGCTATCCTTCAATTATATTTTATAAATTATCCTTCAGTTTCTATTAATTGAAATTTCTGTATTAATAATATTATTAGTACCATATTATGATTCGCACTGACACGATTAAATTTTTTTCGCTTCATTTAAAATGTTTAGTAATCGGAAAATCTTATATCCGAACATCAATCATCCTTCATGATCCAAATAATTTATTTAATTTGATTGCTTATTCAATTTATGAACGAGTAAAACCAAGAGGCAAGGTTAATACAAAACTTAGTAAGCTGTCAAATTTATTATTTAGATGCCATGTATCCAAGAGGTAGACTTTATGTATGACATTATGACAAAACAATTACATTTTGGTTTTAAATGATGGATTGCTTTCAATGATTGCAATGAATTGAGATACATAATTTGTCTTCGAGAGGTAGAAGCAAGATTAAGTTTTTGTATCTGGCTTTTTCTAATTTATTTGTTTAATTTTTATAATTTATTTGTTTATATGAATATTTTTAAGAAGTTTTTTTTTTCGTACTTTATGTTTTTTATTAAGTAATTTATTTACAGAGTTCAAAAATCTCTCACAAAGTAATTTATTTGTTTATGTGAATATTTTTAAGAAGGTTTTTTTTGGTATTTTATGTTTTATTTGTTTGAGTAAGATAAAAAAGCTTATAATAAAATTATATATATTTTTTGTTTTTTCTTTAAATATATAAATAAATTTTGTATATTAAATTTTTTTAACATTTAAATTATGTAAGTTTAGTAATTTTAATAAATTTTATTCAATTTCAAAAAAAGGGCCAAATATACTAAACATGAGAGTATAACCAGTTTTTTTTGGAAAAATTCTACATATGAGTTCAGAAACTACCCTCTCGTTGCATTTCAAACATCCACGTGTTTTTTTGCTAACTGACACAGATGTTATCAGAGTTTTTTTGGAAAAAAAAATTTGGAAAGTAACATTGATTTAATTATAAGAAGTCTATAGAAAGTACAAGCAGGATTTTAACCTGTATAGATCCATCTTAAGCATGGATCTAACATGAGCCTAGAGAGATAGAATTTCTTCATGTGCAAACTTTTTTAGAGTCCAAAATAAAATGTGTAATCTTTTATTGTTTCCAACTGTAAAATATTGAGATTCAAAGGTTTTAAGTATAAAAACTTATTTTTTCATCATCCATATAATTTTTTTTAAAACAATATATAATACATATATAGCTAACATTAAAATATTTTACATAACATGTACATCAAGACATTTTATATCACAAATTAAAATGATTTTTTAATTATTAATATATTTTTAATTATAATTCATATTAAAATATTATATTAATAACCCATATTGAATGTTTTATTATATACAACATCAAACTATTCTCTTTAAACAATTTATTTTATATATAAATTTAATATCAACAAAATTAATTATCATAGATTTTCAAATAGTTTATTTAAATTTAATGTTAAAATATTTTTTAAGAATTTAATATTTAAAAATTTTATTCACTCTTTTTTTACTTTTAATTACTTTAGTCGTAACATATTTTTTTTTATTAAGAAAAACATTATTTTTTTATTTAAATTTTATTTTATTTTGAAAAAATTTCTCAACTCCCCATTAACATACTTATACATATAATATATATGTAAAATGAGCCTCTGAACTTACGAGATAGATTTCTAATAATAAACCGAATTAATGACTAAAACTCACAATTACATTTACGAAACCTAACTACACAATAAAAACTCTTTCACAGTTTTCCATTAAAATGCAAATGCTTCACGAGTCAACCTTATCAACGAAAACGACTTTGCATTACGATTTATATTTATATCTTCTTTGCCTACATGTTCAATAGCAACAATGTCAACTCTTTTGTTTCCCTGGCGGTATGATCCCCACAACAAATTTAGACATTACAAACATCTTTACAGAATCATTTCTGTTATTCATTATAATGCTCTTATCCATCACAGAAACTGTCATTCTCTTCCAGCTCTAAACGTGCTACACAAGCAAAATGGTGATCCTGATATTCACTGGATCACCTATAGATTACATCACCTGGATAAGTCACCCGATTCCTTTACATATGCTTCTCTCTTGCAGGTTTGCAATAGTATCACAACACTAAAGAAAGTCCATGCCCAAATTATCGCGACTGGTCTTGAGCAAAACATCTTTCTGGGCTCCAAGATCATTAACATGTATTCCTTGTGGAGTTGCATAGAGGATGCACGCAATGTGTTTGACAAAATACGCCAACGAAATGTTTTCATATGGAATGTGATGATCAGAGGGTATGCCATGAATGGATCATGGGGGGAAGCCTTTGCAATATATTGCCAAATGCAGCAGGCAGGTATACAACCCGACAATTTCACCTTCACCTTTATACTGAAGGCGTGTGCCGAACTATTATCTCTGCAAGAGGGGAAAGAGATTCATGGTCATATAGTCAAAACTAGCTCTGAGTTGGATGTTTTTGTGAGTAATTCCCTTATATATATGTATGTTAAATGCGGGGTTGTAGAGCATGCCCGCCGAGTGTTCGGCAGAATACCTGAAAAGGATGTGGTCTCATGGAATACAATGATAACTGGATATGCACAGAATGGGCATGAAGTGGAAGCATTAGGTTTCTTCAATCAAATGCAGCTGGTAGAGATGAAAGCCAACTTGGTTAATATGGTGAGTGTGATCCAGGCATGTACCCATCTAGGCGTTCTGCTACCGGGTAAGTCTTTTCATAACCATTCTATTAAGAGTGGTTTTGAAGCAGATGTTTTCCTGCGAAATTCACTTATAAAGGGTATTGGTGAGTCTGATGCAATCGAATATGAAAGATGAAACATTCATTCATAGCTATAATCTTTTACACTGTGCTCATAAATCCTTGTTTGTTTCATTCAACTATTTTCATTCGCTCTGCAAAGACATTAACTGTAACTGTGTTTGTACCTTCTTCAGTAACGGAGGCGTAGAATCCAGAAAATTTCATCACCTGTCTTCCCGGAAACAACGCACCATTGAAGCCAACCGACCTGTTATCCCTCTATCGCATCAGATATTGCTATCGGGGCCTTACTCTATGAATCGCAGAAGCGAAGGACGCAGTAACAACACTCTTTGAATGGTTGTCCCTCTCTGGCCATCAGACCTCTTTTCATTCCCAATTATTTAGAAGGGCGGGCATCGGGATGCAGTCTGTGGGAGGAGGAGGAAGGCTGCCTCACCTGGCTGCATATGCAACGGCTGGGATCAGTCATATATATTTCATTTGGGAGCATCGCTGTAAAATCAAAGCAACAGCTGGGGCAGCTGGCGCTACGGCTAGAAGACAGCAAACAATCTTTCTTGTGGGTTCTCCGGTCAGATATAGCAGAAGGGCAGGCTGCGATTTTACCCGAGGGCTTTGAAGAACGGACAAAGAAACGGGCAATGTTTGTGAGGTGGGCGCCACAGGTGAAAGTACTTGCCCAAGCTTCGGTGGGATTATTCCTCACACAGTGTGTATGGAACTCTATGTTAGAGAGCATGAGGATGGGAGTTCCGTAGTGGGATTCCCATATTTTGCCGATCAGTTTCTCAACTGTAGATTCGCTAAGGAGGTGTGGAAGATCGGCCTCGATTTTGAAGACGTCGATGTGGATGGTCACGAAAGAATAGGTTGACGATGTTGTGAGGAGAATGATGAGAACGGCGGAATGAAAGAAGACGAGAGACAACGTTCTCAAACTAAAGGAGTCAGCAACACAGTCAGTCCTTCCTGGAGGATCTTCTTTTCTGAACCTAAAGACTTTCGTTAATGACATGATGATGACTTGGATTCCAGAAGATGTCAAGAGAAAACTTGGCTTTCAAGCCTTTCTGGGTTTACTCATAAGTCGCATTACCACATATGCAAAACCAGTATCATTCTTTAACAATAAAATATTTGAGAGGTTGAAAATATTAATTATTGTCATCATGCTTACTCCATTTCATGGCTTGAATGGCTTCATCTGACACAGATTATCTGATCATATACTACCTAGACTGTAATGGTTTATTATTGTCATCCTTTTCCAAGTAATTGAAATCAGATTCTTGACCGCAAATTAAAATGACCACCGGTAATGTTCCTTTTTAAGTATCTTCTTTCACTGGACTCTACTCTGTTTCTATATATTTTGACTTCGGTGGTTAAATGATCCAAGCACCGTCTAAAAACCTAGCACCAACCAGAAAGTCTGGAAACTAGATAAAATTTGTGCCCAGCTTACATGACATCCATAGTGTTTAAGGTATATATCGATGACGTTGTGGCACGCCCTTCACAACTGTAAGCGCACGTGAGAAAGCCAAATTGTGAATAGCACACACCTAACTATACCTAGATGATCCTTGCACGTGACTCTCTCCTCTACGTGGTTGACAATTCATTTCGCCCAGTTCTTTAGAGTCGTAGTTTAATCCACAAAATTCTAAGTAAATTCCAGTTTACATAATTAGTTTATTAAAATGTTAATGGGATATCAGTTACGCATTACGAAATTAATGAGAATGACAGACCTTTTATAAGTTAAAATTAATGGTTTTATAATTAATTATTATCAAAAAATATTTTTTATTATGTACGTACCGGGATTATTGATGGTTTTACTTTCTTTTTTATTACAACATTATTTTATAGATAATATATCATTTAAATAAATATGTTTCTAATTTTATAATATATAGTAGTAAATATTATCAAATTTTCCTTTTAATTCTATAAAAGTCAAATTTATTTGGTTTTTTAAATTATATTTAACAGAATTGGATTTAATGTCTATACATGAGTATCCAAGTTTACTCAGGTCTATTTTTTCATATTTTTATCAAAGAAATAGGATTTAATGGTAAAAAATAAGGAGTTATTCACTATATATAAGTGGATAAAATTTCACCTCAATGTCTCCTTTTTTTTAAATGAATTCAAATTTCTTCTATTGTAAATGCAATTATGTTTCAAGCTTTAAAGGTTTAAGGTGGTCAAGGTTTGAAACTCATGGTATTTGGGAGGAAACACCAAAGGAAATGCACCTATGTTAATTGTTTTTATGGCCTAGATTAGGTAGTCTTTTGATGTGAAACTTGTGGTAGTATGAGCCATTGCAAATTTCCACCCATGTTAAAGGTTGGTGTGGCCTAAGATCAATAACTTTTATGTTGTAAATTGCTCTTGATAACAAATTCCAGTAAAAATAAATAAATAAATAAATAAAGTTAGAAAAATTATTATATTTAAATGTATTTTACATTTTATTAAGAAAATAATAAAATAATAAAAACAACATTCTTGGAAAATTGAAAATGTGATAAGCAAACAAATTTAATGAGTATTCTCTCTCTCTCTCTCTCTCTCTCTCTCTCACACACACACATACACACACAAAAAAAACATAATTACATTGTTGTAGCAGATGCCCATCTAAGGACTTTGACAGAGCATGGATTTGAGAGACCCGAAAGAGGAGACTACCATAGATTTGACAAACCCAACATAATCATTGGACTTGGGAATGGTCTTCAGAGCGACTCTTATTTCCTCACTTTCTCACAACCTTGTTCCAACCGATAGGAGGTAGATCAACCAAATTAATTTGCATATTATTGCTGAGATCTGAAGGAGATTCTCTATCAGTGTCCAAAGAAATCAATTCATGTGCACGCTTCAAAATACTCGAAGGTATGTCTTGACTTGCCGACTTCCTGTTTGTAGGGGATACTGAGATCCCTACTGAAACCCCATAAGTTTGATGAGGAGTGAAAATTTGATCTTGCTCCCCTGGAATCATCTCATCATCGACCACCATTCTCCTCTTGATCTAAAATGGAAGAAGTATTTCCCTCCATAGGGGGTGGGTTAACATGTTTCCAAATTTTAGATTGTGAAGATCTTAAGTGTTGTCTCTTGATGGAATTTGTTAGAGAGAAGGAATTCTATAAATGGCTAGTTTGTAGACAAAATCAACAACAAAACATAGTATTCTTGTAATCCAAAGTTTGGGTCCAATGATAATCACCAATTTTTAAATTTATTTGATCTTATAACCCTTTGCTAATCTCAATTTCCACATATGTTTTTCTAGAGGTTTACATGCCACACTTCCCTCGAGAGGTATATGTGGTAAGATAACGACCCTAGGAAATTCCTATGCCCTAAAAAACTAAAAGGTGCCGAAGATGGGTGGAAAAAATTTGGAAGTGAATCCCAATTTGGAAACTTGATGATGATTATTGTAGAAGGATTGAAGTCTGGAAACCAGGATGTTAAGAAAAAACCAACATTACCCTAGAACGAAGGCCCACCAGTTAGGGCCTTCTGGTACTCTTATGGTTCAACAAACAACACTATCAAAAAACCTTTAGAGTAGAAGATGACCTTGCACTCTTTAGTCTAGTTTGTATGTGTAATGTCCCTTAATAATAAAAAATAAATAATAATAAAATAATAAATAACAATATTAAAGCTCTAAATAAATATAAATAAAAATAAACAGAAAAATAGTAAAAATCAGTAAAGCTATCAAAAAGTAAAAAAAATAAAAAATAAAACAAGAAAGCAATAAAAATCAATAAAGCTATCAAAAAGTAAAAAAGAAATAAAACAAGAAAGCAGTAAAGTTGCATGTTGATACATGGAGTGTGTGCATGTGGTTCTCCTTCCAATGTTTGCTCTACTTAATAGATGGTGAGGAAGATGAGAGGCGTTCCATGATTCCATGATTCCATCATCCATTCTCTTGGGAGAATAGTGTTGTGGGACAAAGGATTCCTTGGCAGTAGTACGTTGATTGAGGACTTGGGGGTGGCCAGTTGTTGCAAGATTTTGTGCAATTCAGCCTACGGTTGGGTGGAGAGTCGTCCCCAAGACTTTGTTGCAGTTAGCAGAATTCAACTAGCGTAACCCCGAAATCACAAGTGAGAAACATCATCGCCACAAGTAAGTTGCCTCTACTCATATTTATGAAATTTGATGTTAATTAGTTGATAAATTGCATGTTGGTTATAAATCGCATGATTAATCTAATTAATTACTTGTTTTTATTTCGGGATTGTTACATATGGTATCAAAGCCTAGGTTCAACTCTTAGGGCCTATATACATTTTAATGTAGAAAAATTCGATCTAAATGATTTAAAAAAAAAAATTACAGTCACATCCTAATGATTCTATCCAGCTAAAAGGGAATATTACAGTCACATCCTTCCTTCCACAAATAAAAAAAAAAAAAAAAAAAATCAATTATTTTATCGCTGGGCTGCGACAAAGAAAACTTTTGAGTGTGGCTATGACTTGAAGTTTTTGACTCTAGTTGTGACTTATCACTCACATAATGTGGCTCTGCAAGTTGCGGCTAAAAAATTTCTCATTGTCCCTCTTTGGCTTTGGCTCTATCCTCAATTCCGCGGCGAGAATTCCATTGACTTTATTGAAAGAGCATAGTACACTGCTCACACCTCCATCCTTAACGCACGTCTCAAATGGCGGTTGGAAAGTATCCATTATGTCTTGTTGAGTAACCACAACATCAAATTCAAACTGACTGAAGCTCTGCCCAGAGTCAAGATCATAGGCAGTGTAATGTTTGCAACATGCAGCAATTTTAAGTTTTCCAGTTGTCGCGTCTGGGTGATCTCCATAGGTTACACTACACAGTTGCCTTCAACTAAATCCCACGCACTATGCACAATATAATTGCATGAACTGTTTCGTATTACATATTCTTAGACCTCGACTCGCAATGTTGATGCTAGCAATTTCATGTTGTAGGAGCAAAGTGAAATAGTTCTTTGTTGACAATGGGCTTGTTAGACAAACACAAGTTTCAACCCAATCTCATGCCATGAATAGATCCTATAATAACCAATGCATGAAAACTATATCAAATAAAATATCAGTGGAAATATGTTATAGTGATAAAGATATATAGGCAAGCTCATGTGAAACATTAAACTATCCATCAATTTAAGGCGTGTTCCAATATGTGCAGAGCATTGAATGCGACAGAAAGGTCATTGATGTTCCTTGAAAAAATTTTGCCTCAAACATGCTTCACGGATTTGTACATGATATTTTTCCTACAGACTTTTGGATAATATTTTAAAGGGGATTGAAAGTTCCTTTGATCTTTAAACGAGCCGAAGGAAAATTTGAGGCTACTTTACACTAAACTCACGAGATTAGCTGCGAATACGAGACTTGTGCAAGATTCCAAATGCCTCTGGTTTTCTTTAATTGAATCTTTAGATTCCTGTTGGTTCAGTTAAAATGATGTATACATAACATTTTTTTAAAATACATGTTGAGCCGATCCACACAGGTTTTAATTTCGAAATTAGAAACGATTAGTCTAAAACTAAACTGTCACAGTCATCTCCAAGAGTTCCCCACCATCACAGTCATAAAGAAAAATATAAAAAAATGGGGTTTGATGAGTTTATCAAATAAATCTACCACCAATTGCTTCGAACGAGCTTTTATTCCGTGCAGGTAACTAGCATTTTCTTTTGGGCACATGAGATATCAATGAAATTGCAAATGTTTCCCTTCCAAATTTAAAATGTTATAGTCTTTGTGTCTTTTTAGCATCAGATCATCATTTTATGCATTAAGCAAACAAATTGCAGTATATATATAAACCACATGATGGTATATTTTAGTCTCAGCGGAAAAATCATACAGATTTGGAGTAGTTTGTTTGATTAAATGTTTGATTTGGATTAGAATTAATTTATTGTTGTTATTTCATTCTTTGGTTGCATGTATTTTCTTCAACTGAAATCTGTTCTTTAAATAGAGTTTCGTGGTGTCTATGTAACTAATCTCTCATTACTGATGTCGAAACCCAAACACAGTTTCGTAGTTAACTAAGTTAAATAGTTCACCCTTATGACCATTTGAGACCTGGTGCCATTTAACTTTGCAAACAATTTATAGACGAACAAATAGTTTTACGTAGATGCTAAATAAATGAGAACGAATTTTCTTGAGTTCTCTTTCAATTGTTAATGTGCATGATGAATGGATAATTTAAAGTTAATGGTATGAGATTGTTAGCATTGTTCTAATTCGGTAATCCCACTTGCTGATACGATTTATTGGCTGTTGCTAGTATCTAAATACACGAAATCGTAGCCTAAGTACCTGGGCACTAGAAACTATTCAATACACTTTAATTTGCATGAGCTCTATAGTTTACATTGTAGGGTAGTTTGTGATAAGTTTATTTATGGAAATATGGCTTAAATATGATGCATTCACTATTACACCAAGGGCACTTTTGAGACATTTTTTTGAGACAAAACAAATATTTTGTCTCAAAAAAAGTCTTTTGTCTCAAAAACTCATTTTTTATTTTACATTAAGAATTAATATTAATTGATTTGTCTCAAAGATAAGGTTTAAGACAAAAATAGGTTGAGACAAAAATATTTTAAGACAAAATGTTATGTTTAAGACAAAAATAGTTTAAGACAAAAATATTTTAAGACAAAAGTAGTTTGAGACAAAACTTTATATTTAAGACAAAAATAATTTAAGACGAAAATATTTTGAGACAACACTTTATATTTAAGACAAAAGTAGTTTGAGACAAAAATTTAAAGACAAAAATAGTTTAAGACAAAATTATTTTAAGACAAAAACAATTTAAGACAAAATTATTTTAAGACAAAAACAATTTAAGACAAAATTAGTTTAAGAAAAAACTTTATATTTAAGACAAAAGCATTTTGAGACAAAAATATTTTAAGACAAAAATTTATATTTAATACAATGACCACTTTAGATCAAACCTATGTTTATGCTTTTATCTTTACATAGAATGTGTCATCTTTGGGCATGGGGGTAATCAATCTGTGCCCAATAGTACGCCATATGCAACCAATGGAAATACATTCAAGTGAGATTTCATAGGCATGCCACTAGGCTCAAATACACATGACCTTACCCAATAACAAATTTTCCTTTTTGTTCTAGTTACTAACTGAACCAACCATGGATCTTCATTCAATTCCCTAAGTAGATTTCATATACCAACAATATTTAGGTTGAAATAACTATAACTAGAACCTAGATAAATTAAAATGGAAATAACTTGGTCATGCAACTTACCTTCCCTCTTAATAATGGATGTCTACTGGTCTGCTTGGTAGTTGTCCACTACTACAGAAACTCTCGGCATGTTCTGAGCTATATCACCTATTGTCCAAGCTTCTTAAGCACTATAGATCTTTGGGCCAACATTTTGTTGATGTGGATAATCCCTTCTTCTATGATGTTCACCAAAAATCCAACATTTTAGTGGCTCTCATCCCTCAAACTTGGTCTACTCTAGTGCTAGTTGTTGCACATTTTCCTTAACAACAACATTATATTTTTTGTTGAAATTGGTTTACAGGGGTTGGTTGCTTACCTTCCCTATCTTTTGAGTTTTTCTTGGGCTAATTTCTCTTATTTCTGGCATTGTCCTTTTCCTACCATTTTCCCTCGATCTCTGGCCTACATTTTTCTTGCTCATAATAGTGCTTCAGCGTTTTTATGACATCCTTCAAATTTAGTGGTTCCAGAGACTTAATTTTATCTTTGAATGCCACATGAAAGCCACTAATGAACCTTTGAATCTTTGCTTTCTCATGATTGAGATATGGTACATACCTCAATAGCCATAGGAACTTCGTGATGTATTCCTCATCTAATAATGGCCCCATCTTGAGTTCATAGAACTCCTTTTCATTTCCATCATAATAGTGTTCAGAAAGATATTGCTTTGTGAATAACTTTTCAAATTTTGTCCAAGTCAACTCCCTCTCAACAATCACTCTAACATTCTTCAGATCTTCCCACCATATATTTGTTTTTCCCTTCAAGTTGTAGGTGGAAACTCTAGCTTTCATATTTTTAGAATAGTTATGTATTCTAAAAAACTTCTTCATGCCCAAAAACCAAGATTTTTCATCCTCTACCTTCGTCATATCCCCATCAAATGTGAGTGGCTTGGCTTTCTTAAACTCCTTAGGTGTGTAATCATTTTCCTTTCTTCCTGGATGATGGTGATGATGGTGATGATTAGAATAATGATAGTTCCTCCTAGTAGTAGAACTAGATGGTTTTTTAGCATGATGCACATTAATGTTGGCTCCTCCTCTTTGGGTGCTCATTGGTGCATCTCCCTTCAAAGTGTCCTAGCTTTTAGGCTTAATCCTCTTTCTAGAACTTCCACCATTTGCCTCATTGGTATACTAAATTTCATCTATGTCTAGTGTATCTAAAGTTGCTGACAATCGTACTAGATAGAGATGAAAATAATGTTGTTGAACAAAAAAACATGAATGGTTTGGAGGGCAACTTGGGATTGACACTAGTTTATGTTTGAGATAGATCACCAACTTTTGAGAGCAGAATGGATTTGTAGAATTTATTTCTTATGTAAAGGTTGAGGTCAAGGATCATTTTATATTTCATTTAAATATATACTATGGATCAGAGGAAAAAAATAACCATCTTTCCCTGCACATTACAGAGGTTAGTCCTTGCAAACGATGTTTACTTTAGAGCTTGTATTTTTTAGATAAACATTATTTCTTTCCTACATTTTCTATAATTTGAGAGTGAAGTGTCTTGTCTACATTCGATTACCACTTGGATTATTTGGATATTATCTCTACCATGCACCACCTTGGAAACTATACACATTGGGTTGAGGGCTTCTTGGAGGCTGATAAGATCCTTCGAGAGTCGTTTATCTTCTTGGAAACACATTACTTGGGTTTTTTCTTTTCTGAAGAGTTCTGCAGTGATGGATGTTAAGAGTTGGTACTTCCTTCCCTATTTTCCAAGGTGAATATGCTTATTCCACTGAGGATTACTACCCCATGACTTACTGATATGAGTCACAGTATCGAGGATATTATATTGTAGGCAGTGGGCATGTATGTCTGCACTATTGATTTAGATTCAGAATATGAGTAGGGCTACTTACCTGCCCTCTTGGTGTTAGTTGTACTTTAACCTTGACTTCATCTTTTCAATGTCTATGATTATGAAAGTATGGGATTCTCTTGAAGGATGTAGATTCTAGTATGTTTAACCTAGTTTTATATTTGATGGACATTAATATAAAATTCAGTTTCCCACTAAATGTTGTTATGGTAGGTAGCTAGATGAATTTTTGGAAGAGAACTATGTTTTTGAATTTAGTTTGTCCAATGTTACAGGTGGACATTCGACCCATTATCAAAGACATAAAAGCTTTGAGATGATGTTAAACGGGTGTCATGGGGAGAATAAATAGAATGGGAGAAGATTAACCATCATGAAAAAAATGAATAAATTTGTTATGGTAGGTTGGAGATTGTTGTCTCATGGGCGTTGGGCTCATTAGAATTTCTATCATGTTTGCAAGTGGATGTGGTGGAAAAGGAATTTGGGGAGGATTACTAGACACTAATGGGGATTTAAACATTGATCTCAATGACCCAAACTATGATAACAAGGAGGTAAAATATTATGCTTGAAAGTATGCATTACTCATTGACTCACTAGCTAGATTTGTGTAGGATTTTCTACATCATTTCTATCTATGTCAATGATATGCATGTCTGGGTTCTATTATGTGTTTGTTATTTCCTTTTTCCATGATTCTTTGATATGATTTAGAATCCTCACATGTAATGATGATGATGGGTTTCTTGCCTTGTTAAGTCACATTTATCTAGTTTCTGCTTTATACCGAACATATGCCCTTTAACCTGAGACCAAAAATCACAATACTTTTATACTAAAAAGGTAAATCACACTGCTTTCAAGTTCTAAGTCACTGAATGTTGATTTTGTGCATCTTTACATTTTGTGTCAATGATATGTAGGTTTGTGTTCTACTATGTGATTTACTTGTAATGTTGAAGATGGGCACTACCTTGTTGACTAGATAAAATTAATTGGGATTTTTAGGAAATGTAATGTTCATTTTAAATGGGTATGAGTACCATAGTTTGAGAAAAATCATGCACAAAAATTACACCTGTGTGAGAAAAAGGAAAGCTATAAACATCTTTCTAAATTAGGTTTTACACTAACTTAGGAAAAATCATAAGGAAATGAAAATCAAACTTAACACAGTTTTTTAGAATTCTCACTCAGTTTGGTAGTGTTGTAAAGAACTAGAAAATGGACTTGCAAATAGAGATTTATTGTCAAGATACTCAACCTCTATAATTATATAGTATGGCTCAAATTGAATTGTTGACCGATGTTCCAAAAAGGTTTGCAAGGTTACACTTCAGTTATGAGCTCGTGAAGGTTATTGTTACCTGTGAAAACTAATGCTCATTTGTAACTGTCCACATGATGCATAAACTAGAAATGAAGCAAAACTTGTCAGCCCTAGTTTCTTTCCACAAATGTTGAATCATTTTTAATCTAGTTTTTTCTCTGTCTATTCATCGAGGTAAAAACTCATAGGACTGGTATAAATTGTCTGTGTATGCCAACTATTGTGGAAGAATTGCATGATATATTTTGTTGTGTGTGGAACTATTGCATAGAGATATGCTAGAATTGAAGTATGATGTTGTTGGATACAGATATTAGGATGAGAGACATTGATTTTATAAACACTGGTATAGATCCATCTTAACCACGGATTTAGCAAGCGCAGAAAGGAATCAAATATCTTGAGGTGCAAACTTCTTTTAGATTGAAAAACTTGGATTTTTTTTTTGCCTCAAGATATTTGGTTATTATCGATGCTGGATAAATTCATGGTTCAAAAGAACCAATATATGGATTCAATGCCTTGAAAATTTGTTTAGGCCTTGCATTTTATAAACTACACGTGTCAATGTAAGTTTAAGCATAGCAAGAATTAACATCTCCCTCATTGAGTTGTAGAGTGTGCCTCTCAGTGAAATGAGCATGCTCGAAGGGACCACTTTGTTGTCAGTCTTACTCATGTTTATGATTACTTTTCAGGTGATACTTTTTGGAAAAACAATATTTTATACAAAAATAATTATCTCATATGGATTGATCCACTCTCCTTTGTCATTAGGCTTTGGTTGATGCCATCGAACCGGTTTTATAAAAATTCTCCAAACAATTATTTTCTGTTATAAATATCATATAGTGAGAGTTCCTTGAATGTAAAGCTGTAATTACGTGTTTCTTTGTTAATAATATCTTGATCCCTAACACGAGCTAATTAAGGATATGTTTGTCTGAAAGTAAGCATAAGTTGTACCTGGATAATTGAATTGGAATGGGAACATGCTTAAGTTTCCCGATCTCATGCCCAGCCAGCTCGATCAATATAGATATCATATCCCCTCAACATATGTTGAATTTTTCTTGTTTTCTCCCATTAATACGACAGATGGTTAGCAACAAGTCATACATGAATCAAACATTCATCAAGTAGGCTTGGAGATACATCTTCCTAGGGTTGTATATGAAGTATTCTGACTAATATGATAGTGACAAATTTTTGGTTCAATGAATTACAACCATAACAAGGTCAATTCAAGCATGTTAGATGAAGTCTTAAAATAAATTACATAAACCAACTAAAATCTTTCAATGTGAAAACCCATCAATCACATTCCAACAACTTTGAGTGAAGTTCTAAGAGAAGAATTTATATTCACTTCCACAAGTTTCAAGCTTATTGCCCAAGATTGACTGTCATAATTCCTTCAAATGCTTCAAATGCAAATGTTTCACTGAGCTATGGTTGATGTCACTATAAATACTTTCAATAATTTCTCCTCAATATTATATTGTACAAAATCAGAACCAATATCTAAATCATGGAAATAAGATTTGAATCGACATGTCAACTGCCCCCATTAACCCTTAGTGGAGCGGAATATCTTGAAAATCGAGTCAATCCTATGTGGATTGGAATATCTTGACAGTGGAATATCATTTGTTCCTCTAGTAGGAACCTTGTCAATTGATGGGTAAAACTGTATCTCATTCTTTCGAGGAATACAAGGGAAAAGTTGGATCAATAATAGGGGAATATTTTGCTACTGATGATGTTGCTGCAATAGCTACTGATCTTTGGTTGTCTCTACTATCACCATTATTTTTTTGAAAATATTATCTCCTTGGAAATGGATAGGTATGAGTGGGAAAAGGAGGTGGATGCAATGTGTTGGTCTTTAACTTTAGTAGGTTAGCAGAGGTTTCAGCAAATCGTTGGACACAATTGATGACTTTCCCTTGGATATCCTTGAATAAATAGATATTTTAGCATTATTTGTTCCTCATGAAGTAGTTTATGATATAATTCCTCTGGATTTTCTGACCAAAACATTGAAATATCTGTAATAGGATTCAAAGGGAGTTGAATTAATTAAGAAGGCAAAGAAAATCTATTTATCAATTCCTCTTCATGGATATATTATTGAACATTGATGGGGTGGCACTAATTACATGACTGTAGAAGAAGTAAAAAGGAGATAAGAGACTCTTTGAATGAATATGTTGAGAGTGGTGATAAGGAAATATCTTGTCGATGTGCAAAATATTTGATATACATTTTTAATAGAGTAATTTTCAGTGTACCACTCAATGCACATTAAAAGGAGATAATGGCACTTACGATAAACAAAATCCTCAAAAAGGGGCCTTCCAAAATGCTTAAAAGGGAGTATTTCTATGAAGAAGACATCACAAAGACAACAAAACCCTCAAAAAGGAATAGGCTACTTTTATTTCAATTAATTAGCTTACAAACATCACAAAGACAAGAAGGAAGCACAAAATGGCCAAGCAACCTTAAGAAATTTTAGTGCCTAAATGAAGAAATATACATTGCAATATGAGTAGTAAAGATTAAAATACATCCATGAGAAAGCTAATGTGAACAACAAGACTACAATGAGAAGTAGAACAATCCAGGCAGATGAAAATCCCATCAGTGAGTGATGCCCATGTGGTATTCATCGTATTACAGTCAAAGCACATCTACCATGAATAAAAATAACATCAGAATAAATGAGATCTACAAGAAATCACACATACCTATATAGAACTGATCTCAAATTTACCCAAATCACATTAAATTTTTCTTTAAATGATAAAAGGAATGCAACCACAACGATTTTTTTTTAGCACCAGCAATAAATTTTTTGTGCCCACAAAAAAAATAAGTTACCCATAAATAATTTGAAAAGAAAAACTATGGGAAAGATGTATAGATCCTTGTTTTTGTGTGTTTCCTGGAGCTCTATGAATACAACATTCTTGTTAGTAAAATCCCTGGCAACCATTGGTGGATGTTGAAGTTAATGATCAATAAACTCTCACAGTGCTCAAAGCGCAAAGATCATACTAATATGTGTTCTAGTAGATCAAACTATTATGTGTTCCAGTAGAGAAATTATTTTTTCATGCATGCTCAACTCTTTTGTAAATATTTATATATTTTTGGTAGCTAAAAAGGTAAAGTGATTATTTAAATTATTCACTTGTATGAATAATATACACCTATTGTGGTTTTTTCTAGATCCCAGCAATGATCTTTTGTTCCCTAGGGGAGCCACCCATGTGGAGGGTGATCTGTCAACGTTCAAATTTTTTTATGCCCTAACGAGCGTTCAAATTCATCTAAAAAAAATTGAAATTTTGACATGAAAAATAAATACAAATTTTTGTCAGGTTATAGTTGTGAAGTTTTAAAAATATGGGTTGAGCGTTTCAAGGATATAGGTGCCTAGGGTTTTCCATTACATATACATTTCCACCATAAAAAACTATTCAAACATTCCTACTATAGTAGCTTTAAAAAAAAATACCGCCATTTTTTAGAGAGGATGCCATTTTTTATTTTTATTTTTTATTGGCAAACTAATTTTAATTGTTATGTCGTTTATATTAGAAATTTATTTTTATGAATGGAATGTCAATTGGATGCCATCTTTTTTATTGGAAAATAATTTTAGTTGTTATGTGGTTAGTATTCAAAATTGATGGCTATGGTTGGAAAGTCAATTCGCCCACCTTCAATTTTTTCATTGGTTTTCCTTTGAAGTCACCATTCCAAAGAGGTTCTATGACATAATTTGGACTTGTCTACAAAGCTTCCATTAGAGAGTTGGGACTTACTATAGAATTTAGAGATCAAGTTTGACGATAATTGTTTATGGTATTATTTTTTTGTATAAGAGGAATCACTATGAAAATGGATATTAGGTGTAATTTTAGTATTATAATATGTATTTGAATTTTTTATGAGGAAAATCATATTTGGATATTTCATATGATTTTAGCATAATTACATGTATTTGATGTATAGTGTTTCATAAATTATAAACATGTATTTTTCATGAAATTTATTTTTGCAAATCAATACCAAAGCATGGAGTGTTTCTCATAGGGTTTAAGGGGCAGCACAATGTTCTTATAAGATTTAAAGTAGTGTCTTGAAACCTCGACAACCTTTCATACAACACATACAACATTGTGTCTACCAAGTTTCAAAGCCCATATTCACATTCAACAAGTTGTGTGCACACCTAGGAGTTAACATGTTTATTATGAGGAATGCTAGCCAATATCACAACACCATCATGGAAGCCCAACATTGACGTATGGTACCAAGAATACAAACAATGATAATCACTGTTATGAAGTCAAACCATCTTTAGCAGCTAAGTAAATATTATTGTAGTTACATGTATTCCTATGTAATTTTTTCTAATAGGTAAGGTGGTGGGAAATGCCATAAAAAAAAAAAAAAAAAAAAAAAAAAATCCAATAAGAAAAAAACGTCATTTTTGTATTAACATTAATGCAAAGATGTAATTTGCATCATGTAACATATATTAAAGCGGTTTCACATGCATGACATGATATTGTAATGTGTGCAACATCTAATGTTCGAGTAATATCAAAATCCCCATAGTATTCAAAACAATTTCATAAAAGTCCAGTACTTCTATGTTTATAATGGGTGTTCAAACTAGATAAACAAATTGATGTCCAAGTTAAAAACAAGTATCATAAGTTCAATAGATATGCACATGATAATAAAAAATGTAGATATGCATGAAAAGTTAAGTCTTCATCTATGTGAAATGTGTCCTCTACTAATTAATAAACACTTCTCTTTATAGGTATTCTTCATATTGTGTTTGACACAGTTGTAAGCCCACTCTCATTTTGGATAATATGTCATCCTTTGAATTTAATTCTCTGTGAATGTGATCAAAGGATATAACCTTTCATCCAGTCTATAACATCCTTTGAATCCCCTGTCACTTGAAATTTTAGATTGTTGAAGTGACACAATTAAAATGACTAACATAAACAATTGATTTCTATTATTGTAGTACTTGTTAGGTAATTGTATTTATGTTACTAGACTAAATTAGTCATTCATGTTAGTCATTTTAGTTGTACTACTTATTAGCTAGTCATATATTTTAACCTGAGACTAAATTAGTTGTTTATGTTAGTTGTTTTTAGTTCGTCACTTAAGAATTCTCATGTTTTGTAGTGTTTCACTTGGAAAAGTTGCGGTGACTAAATTTTTCAGTCACCTACTCACTAATTTCATCTTTTTTTACTAGTGTACAAGTCATGAATGCACATTTAAACATAGGGGCCTCATACTTATATAAGAATCTTCAAGAAGGTATAATGTCCTCTCATAATAGTTGCAATAACATTTATTAGCCCATGCATTCATTAACCATTCATCAACAAGCAAAACATATCAAGAGCCATAACTAGAACCTATTATGAAACCATACTTATAATCAACATATAATAAGAATAGTAACCATGATAGAACGACCATCAAAACCACATAATAACTAGCACAATTACTCATGAAGATACAAGAGGAAACGAGCTCTTATTAACATATTCAAATTCCATTAAATTCAGTGACTTCCACATACCACCCAACCATAGACTTTGTTGAACCAAATATCTCTTTCAACCAATCACACCCACGCCATATTCCAAACCTGAAGGTGGGATCTCATGGAATAAACAAAGAAAAACAAAACAATGCTTCCAGAGTCCTAACCACCTCAACCCTCAACCTATGGTTCCACCTAACGATTAGATATCACTAACACCAACTAGATTGATATCTACCCAAGTTGTCCAAGGCTCTAGAGCATTTGTACCAACCACAGCTCCAAGAACTAATAACTTAAGTCATAGCCTTTGAGGGCTCTAGAGCCTTTTTCCAACCTAGCTCTAGGACTATAAACTCAACCCACTATGGGCTCCAGAGTGTGTTTCCAACCTAGGCTTGAGGACTAGTAACTCAACCCAAGTTGTTCTAGGCCTCCAAAGTGTTTGTTCCAACCAACAGCTCCAAGAACTAGTAAGTCAACCAATAACCATAAGGAACACGAGCACCAATAAAAAACAACAAGTGGAAAAACCCACAACACCATGGATATCTAGGAAATCATCCATCCAAACGACGGATCATAACTAGATAATAACATGCATATACCATGCATCCATGATCAACAAGGATAACCACACATGAAACTTGTTACATGCAAATAAATCCAACTATATCTTATGATCTACTAGTTCCCTTACGCTTTGCCACTTTCCTTTGCCTTCTTTCTCCAAATCCAATGAAAAATATAGTTCTCCAACAATGCTCCAATATTTCTCTAAGTGTGCAAGAGTATGAGAGAGAGAGAACAAAGAGAGAGCTCCACACTAAAACTAACAAAAGCTTCAACTAGAAAAAGTTGTGAATTGATCCCTAGAAGCCTTTTTATTATTGAGGCCTCTATTTTCATCAATTTTCCTTAATTTACCTTCAATGTCCTCATGCAATCATGTGACCTTTCATCTCCGTTTTCTCCTATTTTCCATTATTTTCATAAATAAAATATCAATTAATGCCACCTTTCCTTTGCCAATGCCTTTTTCGATTTCCATAGCCATTTATTAATCACAAGTGATCGCAGTCACTATGTTTTGCCCAACATTCAACTTCGAATACGTGTCTCATGACCATGGTTATTATTTTTTATTTATTTACATAGGAAGTAAACCATGGCCTATTACATTGATCCTATAGGAATTTTTCTTTCAAGTAATTTTGTTAATTCCCAAGTTTCATTTTTCAGTATAGAATGATATTGTTCTTTCATATCATCCATCCATTCTTTATGATTTTTAACTTGTTCAAAATTCAAAGGCTTGACAACAATCATCACTTGAGCCGTTAAAGCATAATATTTATACTACATAGGCATTTAAATTTGTTCTATTTATCTTCTTAGTGGCTCATGTCGCTATGGAGTTCCTTCTCATTTCATGCTTTTTTTTGGAGTACCTTCATCGCTTCTTTGTTTGTGTTGACTTCTTGAAATGCCTTTTGGGATATCCATGTTGCCTTTATTTTTAGATGAGTCAACAACTTCTTCTTCTTCTTTGTCGTTTTCATGAGAATGATGCCTTACACTATGTTCATCCTCTTTTATTTTTTCATCTACATGCTCATGAAATATAACATCTCTGCTTGCAAAAGTGTGTGAGTATATGGATCATTCATTTTGTATGTTCTTTGTTCTGTACAATAACCAATGAAAATTTCTTTGATAGCTTTGACATCAAATTTTCTCATGTCTTCCTTATGACTATGAGAAAATTCCTTACGTACAAATATTTTCAAATGACTAAATTTAGGTTGAAAAACATAAAATTCTTTAAATGGTGTTTTGTGCTCAAGAAATTTTGTGGGCTTTCTACTCTTAAGAGATATTGTTGGCTTCAACCCAAAAGCTATTAAAAATTCCTTTACCTTTCGACATGATATGAGCACATTCAACTAATGTTATATTCCTCCTCTCAGATACTCCATTTTTCTTATATGTATGTGGTACTATAAATTGTTGTAGAACTCTAAAATCCTTGAAATATTTGATGAAATCTCCTGAAGTGTAGTGACCTACTTTATCTGATCGAAGAATTTTAATGCTTCTTCTTGTTTGTTTTTCAACTATATTCTTGAACTCTTTAAAGTATTCAAGCACATCACTTTTATTTCCTATAATTTATACTCATGTATATCTAGTGCTATCATCAATAAATAGAATAAACTAAGAAGCTCCACCAAGTGACCTTGTTTGCATAGAGCCACATATATCAATATGCACTCATTTAATAATTTCAGGTTTTCTTCTATTAGTATGCACGAGAAATTCTTCCATATGTTGTTTTTCTCGTACACATCCTTAACATTTGATGTGTTGACTTTTAATATTTGGAAGACCTTCTATCATCATTTTCTTTTGTAGTAAAATTAGGTCATTAATATTCAAATGTCCATACCTTTGATGCCAAAGTTCTTCATTTAACATGTTTGTTGATGACAATGCTTGATGACCTTTCTTTGTTACATCCAACTTGTATAATCATCCTACTGTAAATCTTATTGCAACAACCTTGTAGTTTTCGTGCATATCCTTTAGCATATATTGTGATTTAACAAATTTGACTTTTAAGTGTTGATTTGTAATAATAAAAACTATAACTTCTTATTTAATCCTGAAACATATATTACATTATGAATTTTTGTTTCTTGTCCGTTAGGAATAGTAACACTTATATCTCCATGTCATATAATTTCATGTGATTTATTGTCTCCTAAATAGATATGAGCACCATTATTGTCTCTGTGGTATTTATCAAACCAATCTCTTTTACATAACATGTAAATTGAAGCACCAAAATGAATGAACCAAGCGTGGTCATCATCATTTTTTGTTGATAAAGCAACATTGGAGACAAACAATCTAAGGTTCATGAAATCATGGTTCATTTTATCATCTTTGTTAACATAATTTCATGTATGCCTTATTTGTCTAAATTAATCATACTTTCTTTTCAAACAATTCTTAGCAAAATGACCATGTTTTCCACATAAATATCACGCATCATGTCTACTTAAATCGGCATTTTACCTTGGTGATGGGATCACCTTGAAATGATTTTCCCTATGGATTTTTTCCTTCATTTTTCGCCCAATGTTTTCCTTTGAAAGACTGCTTCCCTTTAGCTACCAATGCTACATATGAATTGGGATATCTCTTATTAAGAATTCTTCTCCATTTTTCTTATTGCATAAGTATACCTTCCAACTCATAAAAAGTAGGAGCCTTCTCTCTGGCTACAAGAATAGTCATAAGCATTTGATATGCATACCATTTAATGTGGCAATAACCAAATCTGCACTAGATATTATCTCACAAATGTCACTAAATTTGTCTTTCAACTCCTTAATTCTAGTAATAAAATTACATGTTTTCATTTTCTTCCATTTTAATCGAAAGAAGCTTACTTTTTAGATATAATATTCAGTTTGTGGTTTTCATCACATACAAACCTTTGAGAGTGTCGCATGTCTCCTTTGATGTTATGCAATCTCGATTGTGTAGGATAATGTAATCCTTAATCGACATGGCAATAGCACCTTTTTTTTGTTTTCTCATCACTCCCAATCTTGAATTACAGGGATTGTAGCTCCAGAGTGCTTTCACTTATCTTCAAATATTGTAGTCTTCCATTAAAATCTACAATTCAATGTTCTAATTTACATAATTTTCTCATTTAATAAATAATACTCCACTTCTACATTTTCCATAAAAGTTAAACTTATTTTCTAAGACAAATATAAACTTACAAAATAACACAAATATAATTTTACTAGATTTGACATCTCATTTATAATATAATCTTATTTTACTACACTTCACAACTCATTTATCATCTCATTTGTCATTTGACAACATGGCTATATTAGCAGATTCGACACAATGCCAAAAACGATGGCTGCTAACTCAAACTCAGATCACAAGATGAACAAGACACATAGCACCATATAAACACAAACTTTATTCACAACAGTAATTTGAAACCTTGCTTAGTATCGCTTCTGGTTGATGCCCTGCTACAGCTACTTCCTTCTTCTATTGGAAAAAGCCATATGTCCCTAATCCTATGTCCACTGGCCTCCTTAGGTTTCATAGAGAAAATTTTGCAGGAAAACGTTTGCTCCAAATCCACCTCTCCCAGGACGTCTGGAATGTACTCTAAACATTCAATGCGAACAAACACTTCCACCAGCGAAAAGAATCAAATCTCTCGTCAGATCACGCTCAGCAATTCCATGGCTTTGACATGATAATTGAAGCGACGGCTTATTAACAACTATTTTTCCCAATGTAATGAGGTCATCCCCACGCAGTTTCCATCCACACGCACTTCATTTAACACGAGCTATAGGCGTATGCCGCCAACTCACACCTATTGTTCCTTCAATTGCTGAGTTAACAATGGGCGCAGATTTCCGCTGAGTTTATTTGGATTCAAATTTCTGCTGTTGACAGCCATTACAAACACATACCCTCACGGCTTCCGCTTCCACAAGCTCAATGCTGCTTCGCTCTGTACACACATTCCACGGCTCTGAAATGATACAGAGATCGCACTATCAGAAAACGATTTTATACTTCTTTAACCTAAGAATATTCTATACTTATAACCACAGGAAAGATATGATCATCCACTTAAATTACAACTTACAGTTACTGAAAACATCCAGTTTCCAAAGAATTCTTTGCAACATTAAATCCTATGGTTATTTCTAATAATTTAAACATAGAAATAATGATTATAATACTTCATATCTGATCTATAAAATCTTTTTTTTTTATGTTTTTATTTCTTTTAGTTTAATTTCTAAACCAGATAATTAGTTTAAAGAAATAGATTCACATGATTATATTTATTAATATAATTACATTAAAAATATTAATGTGGTTGATATAGTCTAAGGTTTCATAAATATAACAAAATAAATTTGTAGAACACTAAAAATGGTTTACTAACACACACATTTACTTATTAATAATGTATATATAAAAAAAATTACACATCTTATTGTAAAATGGACTATTTTAGTCACTAAAATTTGATTATATATTAATTTACCCATCTATTTACAATATGAACTTTTAGAATTCTAATAATCACAAATCCCTAGGAAATTGGTGGGCAGGGAGACACCCAGCAAAAATCTAATTTAACTTGAGAAAAAAAAATTACACATCTTATTTTATTAAGTAAAATTTGCTTATATTAAATTCCCAGTGTAAGTAGAATATGAACATATTAGAATTGAAATAATCTCAAATACCTAAAAAATTAGTGAGCAGGGAACAACTTACACTAATATGATTTTTAAAATCTATTAAAAGTCAATACAAACTAACAAATGTGACACTATAAAAATAAAAAAAAATAACTACATTCAAAATATTCATAGATTTAAAAAAACTTTTAATAGCGTTCAGTAGCTTATTCTCGATTCTCCCAATCATTTCCTTACCTATTCTAGAATCCAAATCACATCGGTTTGTTTTTGGATGGGAGTCTTTTACTCATCATCATGTCTTTAACGAAAGTGTTCAAATTCAGGAAAGAAGACCCTCCCGGGAGGACAGCCTTTGTTGCGCAGTCCTTGAGTCTGAGAACGCTGTCTCTCATCTTTTGCTTCCGCTGTTTTCATCATTCTCCTCACAACATCCTCAATCTCGTGTTTCATGACAACCTTTTGGTGATCCATATCTACATCTTCAAAATCCAGGCCGATCTTCCACACAGCCTTTGCGAATCTGCAGTTGAGAAACTGATCGCCAAAATATGGGAATCCCACCACAGGAACTCCCATGCCCATACTCTCCAACATAGAGTTCCATCCACAGTGTGTAAGGAATAATCCCACCGAAGCATGGGCAAGGACTTTCACCTGCGGAGCCCACCTCACAAACATTGCCCGTTCCTTTGTTCGTTCTTCAAAACCCTCAGGTAAAATCGCAGCCTGGCCTTCTGCGATATCCAACCTGAGAACCCACAAAAAAGGTTGCCCGCTGCCCTCTAGCCCTAGCGCCAGCTGCTCCAGCTGTTGTTCTGATTTTACAGCGATGCTCCCAAATGAAACATATATAACTGATCCCGGCTGTTGCATATCCAGCCATATCAGGCAGCTGTCCTCCTCCTCCTCGCACAAACTGCTGCACGAATCCCTTCCCTCCAAAAAATTGGGAAGGAAAAGAGGTCCCACGGCAAGAGCAGGACAGCCATTCAAAGAGAGAGCTGTCACTGCATCCTTCCCTTCGAGCTCCTCGAAAGTATTCACCAATACGTAGTCGCCTTTACTTTGCTTCTGCGATTCATACAGAAGCGCATTGAAAGTAATATCCCGACGATCCTGAGCGCGATAGAAGGATAGCAGGTCGGTTGGCTTCAATGGTGGGATGTTTCCAGGAAGGCAAGTGACGAGCCTTCTCGGATTTTTTGCTTCGGTTACTGAAAAGTTACAAACAAAAGTTTAGTTGGAATACACATTTGCAGAACAAATGAAAACAATGGACTGATATAATTCTGGATATATAGGAAGAATCTAAAAAATTCTATATGAATGCGCCTTTAACTTTCATTTTCAATGTCTAACAAACTCTAATACTTCGTTGCATCTAGAGTAATCGAGAGCTTTTACTGTGTAGGTATTATGAGATATATCCGACTCTAACTTCAAAGAATTCCACCTATGGTAATCAAGAATATTTACCGGTTAAACCTAATATTAATTAATAATATAATAAATAATCTTTGCATTTCTCTTTCATTCCTCTTAAAATTTAATAAACTCAAAGGTAAAATTTCTTAATCATAGAAGATACTAATGTTTAATTCGTGTGCCCTAACACAGCAAATTTCGAACTAAGGTTTAATTTGTTCAGTGCGTACGTTCCATAGACATTGTGAGTTTCTAAGGCTTCTTGTTTAGCAGCCTCTCTCAAGCATCAGGTCATGGAGACTATTGCTTAAAAAAGTTTTCATAGTCTCGTTGCATTAAGAAATGAGGAATAAAGTAACGTAAGTGTAAGTTTTGGTTTTTATTTCTGTTTTTTTGAAAATGTAAAATTGTATAATTTATATACAGTTTGAGTAAGTTTAATGATTAAAGGCGTGTATTTTTGCTAAAACAAAACTGTTAAAAAAACGAGTAAATTAGATAATAATTAATAAAATTATATTTTTAAAAATAATTTATATATATTAATTATATTTTTATTTTTATAAATTTATATATTAATATTTTTAATAATATAACTATGTAAATTAAAATATTATATATATCTATATATATGTGTAAGTCAACATAGTAAACCAATTATTTATTTGTTTAAAAAAAGATAATTTGTATTTTTAACGGAGAAAACCAGAAACATGTAGATTTTATTTTTATTTTTATAAAATTTATATATTAATATTTTTAATAATATAATTATATAAATTAAAATTATATATATATATATATATAGCAATGAACATAGTAAACCAATTATTTATTTCTATAAAGCAAGCTAATTTGTCCTTTTAACATAGAAAACGAGAAACATGTGGATGCCTTTATTGGAAAGAAAACATGTTTGTCTTTATTGGAAAGAAAACAAAAAACATGAACACATTTTTGGGATTAAGAATGTGGATGTTCTTTCAAAGATATGAAAAGTAAAATGGTTGATCTTTTAATCATCAAGACAAACATAAATCCCAACGCCACCTCTTCATTATCACAAGTAAACAATCAATACGATAACTTATAAAAGTTTTACACAAAGATAAAACCCAACATCCACCTATTGATTATCACATTTAAACCATCCATATGATAACTTAAGAAAGTTTTATGCTAATTTTTGTTTCATTAGAATAAAAATGGAAAAAATATTAAAATAAAATATTCATCTAATATGGAAAGAACACTGGTATTTTTATTTAAAATTTTCCAATTGATATAAAATAATATAATATATACTTAATTTTTTATATGAATATTAAAAATATTATATAAAAGATCAATATTAATAATATTAATGTAGAGTTAAAAAATTATTAAATTAAAATATTTATGTGATATAAAATGACTATTAATTTTTTGGAATTTTCAATAAATATATTATTAAAAATGTTTGGTATAAAATGTTAATAATGTTATTGATAGAAATTTTAAAGGTAAAATTAAATATAAAGTTTATTTAAAGATTAATTAATGATTATATATTTTTGTTAGTGAAGATTTATTCAAAAATGTGTAAACTTTTAAATTATTTTCATAAATATTTTACATTTTTTCAAACAATTTCAAAACATTAAAAAACTATATCAAAATAAAAATTATATTTATATTAAAAATGTTTAAATATTTATATTAATATCAAAATAATAATATATAATAATATATAAAAGATCAGTAATGTAGTGTAGAAATTAAATAAGAGAATCTTTACATTGTCATGTTCTATCTTTTCATGTCGCCGACACTTTGGTTCAAAATATTTCTTGTGTGATTTCTAACTAAAGTTTTTCCTTAATTCATTGTAGATCAAATAAGTCTGAATTTAGAAATTAATAATATTATTAATATACAACTTTAAAAATTAAAATAAAATAAATTGTTTAGATAATCTTCGGCAAAATCACATAATCAATCTTTTGACGATGCGTTTCGAACCAACCAGTGTGGTTCATCGTCAGGACAAGTTGTCCTGACGATGAACCACACCACACTGGTTGGTTCGAAACGTGTCGTCAAAAGATTGATTATGTGATTTTGCCGAAGATTATCTAAACAATGTTATGGATCACAGAAGTCTAAATTCCTTAATAAAATAAATTAATAATATTATTAATATACAACTTTAAAAATTAAAATAAAATATAAAATTTATTTAGAAATTAATTAGTAATTATATATTTTGTTAGCGAAAATTTATTGAAGAATATATAAAATTCTAATTATATCTCTTAATGAATTTCGAAACATTAAAAAATAATATTAAAATAAAAATATTTTTATATCTATTTAATTTGAGGATGAATCTATCTCTGGGGCAAAAGGAAGTTCGCATAGCATTGAGAGAATCTATATACATACAGATAGCAAATAGAGAAACATACCATTTACTGGAATATGTCCCTCGGAAAGAAGTAAGTTGACGTAGCATTGAGAAACGGAGCAAGCAGCACATATAGGCCAGAAGATAACCCTCGGCACTTTCATATTGCTTGCGACCTGTTCCGTGCAAGACATGAAGGCGTCTGTGACGATGAATGTGATTGGTGGATATGATGGTGATTTCTCTTCAGCGCCTCTAAGGATGTCCTCCAACGCGGGGCATAACTTTTGCAGTGCAACAAATAATTCGCCCAAGTTGGAAGTGCGGCCATTGTCAGGCGGTAAGCCATCAGGAATAGACAGAAATTGAAGTCGCCGTCCTCGCTGCTCCAACTCAGGGTGGTCTCTGGAAACAAGAGAATTAGCATCTTTTGAAGCTTCCATCATGCGTTTGTGTATCCACTCAGTATTGACGAAAGTAACGAACACTCCCCTAATAACGAGAAGCTGGGCCAAATTCATGAAAACATTTATATGACCTTGTGCAGGAAATGGCACAATTACTGCGTGCAGATCATGCTTCCCCTTTTGGTCGAACGTATCCATGTCAATATTGGCAGACATTATCAGTTTGTCTTCCCTTAATCCACTAGCAGAGTTTACGACTGTGGATTTGAACTGTTACTCATGCACCTTCTATAGTGGATTATACAATTAGAGCAATACGCTCACTTCTTGTATGGGCAATGGAGAAAGCATTGTAAAGAAAATTGCAAACCAGGTTTTAAATGATTGATTGGTAAGGTTTCGTTATCGTCATCTACTTCAACTTGTTTTTTGTCATCCACTGAATGGTTGGTGGCGAGGAGGTGTGATTCTTGTCGACCTCTGGAGTCATTGTCAGTTTATCAGGTAAGCCAAGAAAGTTCTCCTTAACGCTGCCAAGAAAGTTCTCCTTTACTGATAAAGATGTAGAGAAAATTGCCAAAAAAAAAAGGCATGGCGGCCCTTAATGCTGCCAAGAAAGTTCTCCTTTACTGATAAGGTTGTAGAGAAAATTGCCAAAAATAGGTATGGTTGTAGAGCGCCCTTATCTCGATTGCAGATTCACTTAACATTCTTACGTGGTTATTTGGACCCACTTTTGCGCGTCCGTTTATAGAAACAGATGTTGATCTTCATTAATGCAATTATTTATCTCTGAAAATTTTTGCAACCAGAAGCTTGAGCTACATCTGACATCCGTCGTTGTCTCAACGTCGTTCTGCCGACAGCACGAGGAATGGAATTAAATTCAACGTACACAGCTACAGCACTGGGCAGATGCCAGCATGTGCAATGGAATAAATGCACAGCAAAATGGTTAACGCATTGAAATTACTTTAAAAAAATATATTTATCACACACGATTAAGTTGTTCGCTCATTCACGGTACTCAGAGGTAGAATCAATTAATTTGTTTTTAATTATTAAAATTTAAATAACCATTAATATCGAATATTGATTTATGGAAAAGTGGTAATTAAAAATAAAATTATAAATATTAGTATTATTTACTAATGGGTGGTTATTAAGATTTAGTTGTTATTAATATTATATTTATTTTAGAAATTTTATTTAGATAGTTTTATACTTTTAAAATTTATTAAATATTATCAATTTAAAAAAATAATATTATTTTTTATAAAATTTGTATTTTTTTTTTCATTTTTCTCTAAATTAGTGTTGCAAAAAATTTTGTATTTAAGAAAATGTGTAATTTTTTTCTTTTTAAAATAAAAATAAAATATTTTCTAAATAAAAAACAGTAGCAACTATAGTTAAAAACAAAAATAAAGATATTTATTTGGTTTATTGTTGAAGGCTTCTTATTTCAATTTAAGGAGGATGACGATTTGTTGATTTTTTTAATAGAGGGCCTAGATTGATTCTCAAGGGAATATGCTCAGCATAAGTTTAGACTTAATGTTTATAACTGGTTATAGTGTATTAAAAAGTTCCTTAGGTTGCATTCACTTTTTAAAAATTTAAAAGATTATATTTTTGCCACGTGGCTCCCCGCCCACCAATTTTTTAGGGATTTGAGATTATTCCAATTCTAATAAGTTATTCCATAATAAGTTTCTCATTATTATTTATAACAATCATTTATATAGCAAATTTTATTTAGCAAAATAGTCCATTACTTTTAATAAATTTAAAAAATTATATTAAGTGGTTCCCAACCCACCAATTTCCTAGGGATTTGAAATTATTCCAATTCTTATCATTTCCACCATGTAAGTTCCTCATTATTATTTATAACATTCATTTATAATTCCTTTTTTTCTTAAGTTAAAGTTGACCCATAACCTTTTTATACATGCTTAATCAAGTAAATCTGTGCATTAGTTTTTTTAGTTATATTTATGAAGCGCTCTTTTGGTTATATTTATGAAGCATTCTACTATATCAACAATATCACTCTCAGTGTGTGTCAATATTATAACTCAGAAAGTGTGGTAAGAATATTTCACCATAAATAAAATATTTGGATGTTCCTATGAATAACATAATTTTTTGTCAACTTAAAAAAAATGATAGAAATAATTAAAAGTGAAAAAAAAATAAAACAAAAAGGAAAATGAACTATTTTCTAAATAAAAAAATAAGGTCAACTATAATTATAAACAAAAATGAATTAAATTACATTACAACTTACAAGATGTAAAAGTATTTTAGACTCACACACAACTACAAGTAAAATATTAAGATGTTAATATGAAATAACAAAATTTTATATCAATGTAAAACATATATATATATATATAGAGAGAGAGAGAGAATATATTTCCAGTTTTAAGTGTAGAAGGTGTATAATTTTTATACTTATTAAAAATGTTTCAATACAAGATTTAGATAAACTATTTAAATATCTATACTATTATATATATGGAAGAAAATAATTATATATATTGAAAGTGAAAAAAAATAATTTCTTAACAAGAATTCCTAATAAAAAAATTAAAAGGGAGGTGTGCAATTCTTTCAATGCTTAATATAAAACTAATATGTGGCGTGTAAAAAATATTAATGATAAAATAATAAAATTGATTATAAATAAAATATTTCAATCATTTTGGTTCTACTATAAAATAAATGTGAATATGGGAAAACCTCTTTAGATTTGAACATTTCAGAGGTGTGCAATTATTTCGATTCTTACTATAAAATTAATATGTGGCATTTAAAAAATATTAATAATAAATAAATAAATAGTTAGATTATAAATAAAATATTTCAATCAATTTGGCTCTACTATAAAATAAATGTGAATATGGGAAACCCCTTTTAGATTTGAATATTTGACTACCCTAAAAAAACACATGTCCTTAACCATTAGCTACAGTTTAATTATTTCAAAAAATGTAATATACCTTAGATATGTTATTAAATTTATGATTGTAATGTAATAAATAAGTATTATGTAACAAAAGACATATGACAGATATTAGATAATATAATCATTAATATGTAATATTTGTTAGTTATAGAACAATTGTTACATCATATTTATTCACTGCATTATGATAATATTTCTTATAATATACCTTAGGTATACTAGATAAACCTTCTTTAAATTTAAGAAGATTACTTAAATTTGATGAGATTTTTTGAAATCACAATGAATTAGTCCTTTTGTATATTTTTTAATTAAAAAGTGTTTATTATAAGAGATATTCCTTCTATCATTAAATTTGAATGGGTTCCTAGATTTTAAAAAGTTTATCCACATAAAATCTGAGGAACCTTAAATTTGATTTGACCATTGGCTTGCCATCTGACACTATATGTCTAGAAATTCAAGGCATCACCTAATAGACTAGGTCTTTCTTAAAAGATTATGATTTTCTCTAGATTGTAGCTAATTAATTATGCATCTAAAATAAGAAAAACAAATTGCAAGAGTCATCCTTCCCATTGGATAATAGATGATCTTTTGTGAAATTCCTCGGGTGTAGCCTAAGCAACATATATGTATCCTCCTAAAATAACAACAATAGCAAAAAGTAGAAACAAAGACATGAAGATTATCCATAACAACAAAGTTATTGATACAATGAAATAATCAACTCCACATCCAATGTCTACACAAAAAGGAAATAATATTGTAGTGAACATGTACTAGAAAGCAACATCAAGAGAAAGCACCAATAATAAAAAATGCTAAGGGCCAAAAAGTAGGAAGCCTAGCTAAAAAATGGAATAGGAGAAGAGTTAGTAGGTGATTTTTCCCAAGAAAAAAAGAGAGTCTGAGATGAATTATTGGAAGTGGATCGAGCCCAATGAGGTATAACATCTGATTTTGGACACACTTTCAACTTCCTTATTGTGCTCATGATAGATTTGAGAGAAGGAAATCTGAATGAATGATTGAGATATACTTTTGATCTGTTGTTGCCAGGAGAGAAGATTCAATTTCTGAAGTATACATCGGTTGTTGGCCTAATTGATAATAAATTTACAGTCCCCAAACATGGAAATTCTTGTCAATCTAATCCAGGAAGCATAATAGAAAGTGCCCCATATGGCCAAAAGCTCAACCCTATTATTTGAACCCTGTCCACCAAACCAAAGGAATATGAAGAGGTGATGAGGTTCCAAATAAATGATCATTCTACAACCACATGACCCAAAGGAACTGGCTCCATCAAAGAAGCCAACTAGAAAGGAAGACCAAATATCAAAGGAGGGGCGAGATGGGTGAGGAGAAGGAAAGGGCTTAGGAGAAAATTCTTTAAAGAGGGCCACGATCGAAGAATTAGTTCTGTAGACAGGGGACTGGGAGGAATCAAAGATCAGTGCATTAGGTGCTCTCCAGACTCCCCATAGGAGAAAAAATGGAAGGGTCCCGAGAGATTTATGCACAACAAACCAATGATAGAGGCAGTTAGGGATGTGATCCCAGATTGGGACAACTAGGGATTCCAAGAGATTGAGGAATTAAAATATATAGTTGTAAAACATAAATAACCTACTGACTTAAATCAAATTGTTTTGTGTTCCCTTTAACATACAGAAAATTGTCCAAAGTTGAAAATACATCCCACTAGAGTGTGTTAAAGGGAAAAGGAACCATATATTGTTTTGTCGTTTTTTAATAGTTAATCCTATTCCAATTTTATTATAGTTGGTTGTATTTGTATAAAAGGGAAAACCTTATCTCGATTTAGGGTTCTCTTAACTTGCATACATTGATTCTCGGGCCCACCATTTCTGTCACTCTTTGAATAGACAAACTTTGCAGTTATTAAGAGAATTGTTGATTGTCAGAAAACTTTTACAACATAACTTTTTCTATACCCGATAGATTGTGACATTTAATATTTCTCCTTTGTCCTGGCTCCATTTAATGTGGAGTTCAAGACATGGAATTTGGACTATCTGTGGGTCCTATGCTAACACATAAATCGAGGATGGAGTAAGTTAGGTTTGAGAAAGTTATTTCTGGATCTCAGTGCATATGATATTTTCCAGTTAGAAAAATTACGATATATATATATATATATATATATATATATATATATATATATATATATATATAATCTTAACTATATGAAGAAAAGTCATCTAAATTAAAAAAATAATTTATATATATATATATATATATATATATATATATATATACACACACACAAAGTGGATTAAAGAAGTTATAAGTTGGGAAGTATGAAAATATTGACTTCCAATATGTGATTAAGATGTTGTAAAATTCATGACAATGACATTAAATACTTTCATTATAACTATTGTCTTATTTTAAAAAATTTAAAAATCATATAAAAATTTATATATATTATGTAATTATTTCTCGTTCATAATTAAATTATATGTTTTTAATTTCTTGAAGGTTTAGGATTTAAAAATTATTTAAGTTTGTTATACTTTAATGATAATTATTATTAAAGTAATAATCTAGAGATAAATTAAAAGTAATATAAAAATTTTAAAAATAAAAGATTAATTATACAGTGCTTCAATTATTATATATAAAAATAGGAATAAAAATTTATGGTATTATTATAATAATATTAAGAGGAGTGAAATGATAATTTGGATGTATAGTGAAGATGAGTATGATGATTAATGCCCACTAAGGCTTATATAGTCTATGAGACCTTAAGAAGGTAATAGATTAAATAGGGTTCTTTGACATCTTTTTTATATGGCCAAAAAGAACTGGGAGAAGGTTTCCAAATCACCATATCTTTTATGACTTAAAATGTTAATAAGGTTGCTAAAGGACAATAGCTCTAGTGGTAGCTAGCAGGTTTAATTCCCCCTCCACATGAGTTCTAGTATTTGAAGACATGTTAGACTGTGTTGAAAATTTTGATCAAGTTGAATTCCTAACTAGTAATTCCTGTAAGCTTGAATGGGATTAAACATGAGTATAAGGTGGAAAATCTAAGAGAAAGTGCTTTAATGTGATTATAAGATGGACAATCTAGGAGAAGATGAATTTTACTATAAGATAGACAATCTAAGAGAAAGTTTTTTAATGTGAGTATAAGATTCAACCCTCCTAGGCTTGGTGGCAAACTCTTTCATGTGAATATAAGATGGACAATCTAAGAGAAAATGTTTTTTTATCTTCAACCTTCCTATTATTGGTGACAAAATCTTTCATCCCAAGGTGTTTTGAGAATTCACCAATGCCTACATAAGTGAAAAAACCTTTCATCCCACGGTGTTTTGAGAATTCACCAATGCTTAATTTCTTTATGAAACTCATTGGAATTGGTTCTAATATTGGAAATGTTCATTTTCAGCTTAACACTTGTCAAGACAGAGAGATAATTTTGGTTTTCCAGATTGGGGTGATCACCTCCTTATAATATTGCACTTTCCTTTTTTCCCTGCAACTCTTTATTTTCCAACAATTTCTCTTTAAATTTGGAAGAAATATTATTTTTGATATTACCTTAATTATGTAAGATGATCTCCTGTTTATTCCCCAATAGTCTAGCCAAGACTGGGCATCCTTATGCCATCCTCACTTCAATCGACGGTGGAGGTTTTGGCTAAAGGTAGAAGCAATTTTTGGAAACCCATTTGCATCCATATTGTATAACTTCTTCTTATATATAAGATACGTAGTGATTAAATAAAATATTGAAACAAAATTAAAAGAGGAAAATAAATTATCTATAAGGTGAACCCATAGCTTTTTATTGATCTCTTGTGATACCTTTTCACTTGGTAATGTTATTTTAATATTTTCTAATGATAATGATTTATATGTTTTCATGATACATTTGGTAAAGTATAATTGGTAATGTTTTTGTGTTTTATTTTTATTTTCATTTAACTAATAATATTTTTAAATGAGATTTATTTTATTTCTATTTTTATTTAATTGGTAATGTCTTTATATGATATTTATTAAGATATAATTTAGTGTAATTGTTTTAACAACATTTAAAGTTAGAGAATTGCATATTCCACAATTCAGAAGAATGATTGAAATGAATTCAAATATTCTATAACAAGTTCCAAAAAGTAAGACATGCAACAAGTTAATATGTAAGAAGTTATTGTTTTCATATGAAATTTTTGGGAAACACTTTTACATTAATGTTTATTGTGATTTATATTTTTGTATAAATATTAATTTTACTGTTGTGGACTGAGTTATGATGGGGATAATTTGGTTAATATTGATAAATATGTACAACCATTCTATGCAGGAGCATTAGCTTGGGAAAATACCTTGTATTTTTATTAAACCTAGGGGTCTCATGTTTTTGAGAAATTATTAATTTTATGTAAATATTTATGAGATTTTGAGAGGATTTGTGATGTTTTCAAATAATTGGACAGCAAGAGAGAAATTAGCCTTGAAATATTTCAGAATTAATTATAAGCCTAAGTTAGATTTAGTTTCAAGAGTTTTAGGGATGAGAATCTATCCTTTAGGGATGTTGAGAGATTTAGGGGTTTGTTGAGGAAGTGAAGGGATTGAGCATTTAATTAAATGAATTTTTTAAATTGTATAAATAGGAGGACTTTTTGAGGGAAAATACATTAGTGAGCGTGAGGGATTGAGTGTGAGAAGTGAGCAAGGCTGTAAGGCTTCAGTTTGTAAAAGGGCCATGGATTTGCATATCTTGCCATGAATGTATTTGTTATATGTGCTTGGTTTATGTAAAAATGAGTAGTTGAATTCAATGGATATGGATGTGTTTGTGCTTAATGAACTCCGAGATATGGCTCTGCAACTCGCGTAATAAACTGAATGTGTTGAATAATTTGATTGCTTTAGGCGGCGAATGTTTAGATGTTAATTCTTGGATTAAATGGTGGACATCGGGTTTGACCAGCGCGCAATGGTATATTTGTTAACTAGCCCGAATCTGTTATGATGCTGTGGTCTTCTTTGAAGAAGGAAACCGTCCACACTGGAATTGCGTTCTTATCTATGTTTGTTTAAGTTGTCCATTATGTGCCTTGTGTGCATCGATTTACAATTTATGTGATCTTTATGTGCTCGATTTACAAAGCATGCGGTGACATCTAAGTTTCCAGTTGCGTAAGTGGGCTGCGTGGTAGCCTTAGATGTGAGTTATGTCTGCTTAACGGTGCATATCAAAGGTGGGAAGCTGTTAATTGAATCGACTGAGGAAAATCTGAACGGCCACTTGTCAAAGAATACATCTAATTATACCGGTCCATTGAAGAACCTTGAGCAATCACGCGTTGTATTTGTATTGGCCAAACTGTATAGAGGCGCAGCGAATATATAGTCATCGGATATTATATTTGAGCCTGTGCTTATGGTAAGATCTAACTCATACTTATCACAGTTGAAAGAGGCCGTGGGTATTTATAAGTTAAACATATATCTTTATTAGGAACGCCTGCAAGCGTTTTGTGCAGTGGTGGTTATTCGGTCATGCAATGGATTAAATCACTGATCTCTCCGAATTATTCTGTGGAGCGATATTCTCAAAAGCGTTTTGCATCAATTTATTATTATTGAGTCTACCTAATTGCCCTTGCGCCATTTAATTGCTGTTCTTCACCGCGATTTTCTCATCTTCCTCGATGAATCTCTAAGGCTATCCTCATTATTGCCGGTGGATATCTATGTATTGAATATGTATGTAAAGGTTTCTGTTAATTATATAATCGTGCGCGCGGAGAAGGTGTCCGCTGGCTAAGCAGTTCTTAGCTACTCAAACCAATAGTTACATACCTGTGCGCGTGGAGAGCCTTTCCGAAGCCATGTTGAACAATAAAACTGTATATTTGCAGAATATAGTGTTTAATACCCAAAACTGTATATTTGCAGAATACAAATACTATGACTCATCTACGCTATGGATGGACTGACCAGGTGAAGTCATGCATCGATTGATTTCCTGGTACGTTTTTTTACAATCACGTATTCCTGAGCTGGACTAAAATTCCACATTAGTGTTTTATTAAAGTAAAAACAGCTGACCATCATAATCATTCATCCCTGTAGTTGATTCGGTTCTTCACAGGAAAAAATATCTTGGAAGTTGGTGTGACCTTTTTGTTCCCGTCAGTTATTTGGGCTTATCTCGGATATTATTCTACTTTTTCTATCAATCAACAGTATAGGAAACGAATGCCAGTGAGGAACCGGCTGTAGCCTATACGCAGTATGGCCAAAACAACAGACAAAGCAGTAATATTTAAGATCTAGCTGTCAATTCTGGTGGATCCGGTTGGGAGGCCATGAAATAAGGCAGATTATATAGGTCCGTCGCATCTTTGTTTTAGAATAAAATCCAGCATACAGCCAGCACCGAGAGCAGAGAGGTGCGTAAGTAATTGTGCGCAAGTTCATTTTTTTATATGTTTGTTCTACGAGTTTCTGAAAAAGTACTGTGTGAGTATGGTTTGATAGCACCGTGCGGTTAGAACAAGCATGGGTTTTTATAAGCCATGAAGATTATACCATATCATGAAATAAGCTTCCAGAATTTAAGTATACACTCTGGCGGGTATTGAGGTGAAGGTTTTTATATGCATGGGTGTACTGAGGATCCTGGTAGTCGTGGCCTGGGAGAGGCCTGGGTCATCAATTTTTGGTATCAGAGCTGGAATAGCTCTGTTTGGAGGATGAAGTTTTTTTTTTATTAATTGCATGTGATAAGATCAGATTTTGAGACTGGTGAATGTTGCAGCATAGAGATGCCGTGGAGATGGGAGATGAAGCGAGATCAACAAGGATCTTGAAGGTGAAATGATTTTTTTCCTGATTTGAAATTTGTGATGAGAGTTTCTGGTTGCAGAGAAGATGGCATTGAACCTGGCATTCAGCTAAAGGCTAGATAAGGAGGACAATTGCAGTGTCCTGAAGAAGAACCTGAGTTGAAGAGACAGCCTAGAGAGTGAGCAGAGGAGAGTGCTCAAAGAGGTTCCAGAGGCAGTGAACCAAGTACTTACCAAAAGACTGAGTGAGGAGGGCTTGGTGAGGTAAGTGACAACAGAAGAGATTGCTGTCGTAGAGGCTAGTGCAAATCATGGCAAGTGAGAAGATGATCATGGAGGATCAAAGAAGAGGTTCAGAGGAATGCCACAGAGGTGAGATGACTGATGAGGTAAGAGAAAGAGAGATTGCAGTAATGAAAGTGCAATTGCAGGTACTAGAGGAATGGCTGCAAGAGCAGGAAAGCCAGAATAGAGGATGGATCTTTCCACTGAAGGGAAAGAAAGTGAAGTGGCATAAGCTACAACAGAAAAGAAATCGGCAGATAAACATGCAGTTAACGGAAGAGCTGAGAAAGCTCAAGCAGATAATGGATGTACAATTGAGACGCGAAGAACTCAGAGCAGCTGAGTTGGAAGAGGAGGAGATTATTGATGATTTTTTGAACTATTGGGTAGATCCAGATCAACTGGATAATGTGAACTCTGGTGTTTTTATAGCTGACAGTTGTGATGTGATTACAGTTTTTGTTGAGGAGGAAGTTCATGTGAATGAAGAGGGTGAGCAGCTGGAGGAGCTGGTATATGAACCGACGATTAAAGCCGTTGAGACTTGTAGTTTTCAAACTGACAAGTTGTGTATGAATGCAAGGACTGTAAGTGATAGTGAAATGCTTCAGCAATGTCACAGGGAAATTGCATTGCTAGAATATTTGTTGAAAAATTCGGAGTATGATGTGGGAGAAAGACTGGTTGACAGTCTTGAGAATTCTTCAGAGGATTCTTTGGGCAAAGAGAATCAGCATAGTGATGTGCTGATAGTGGAGGAGACTTCAGAACAGCATACTGAAGTGCTGGCAGAGGAGGACAAGGCACTGATGCCTTCTGATTTTTATTCTAACAAGTGTTTTGTGAATGCAGGTACTGTTGAAGAACATTTGACTCAATTGAGAAGTCAAATGAGGGAAGAAGAAGTTTTTTGTTCTAGAAAACAAGAGGGTATGGATGACTGGGTGGCTGTGAAGACTGAACAAGTCAGAACAGAAACAAGCAAAGAAGTAAGAAGTCAGCAAGTGACAGTACAAACTGAGCAAGCCGTCTTAGCTCAGCAGATAGCAAAAAATCAACAGCCGGGAGATTTATTGGACCGAGAAATTGAAAGTATCAGAAGACTGATGACAAAAGAATCCCGGAAGAGACCAGCAGTAGCAAGGAAGAGAAGCAGAAGAAGCAGCAGCAAAATGAAAATAGAGACAGATTGTGAAAGTGCAGCAAGTGGAGCAAGACAGCATAAAGTGTGGGATCTAGGCGGACAAAGATTTAAAACACATGATCTGGAGATCATGGTCATTTTCAACTTTGGGAGTCTAATGCAGGAGCATTAGCTTGGGAAAATACCTTGTATTTTTATTAAACCTAGGGGTCTCATGTTTTTGAGAAATTATTAATTTTATGTAAATATTTATGAGATTTTGAGAGGATTTGTGATGTTTTCAAATAATTGGACAGCAAGAGAGAAATTAGCCTTGAAATATTTCAGAATTAATTATAAGCCTAAGTTAGATTTAGTTTCAAGAGTTTTAGGGATGAGAATCTATCCTTTAGAGATGTTGAGAGATTTAGGGGTTTGTTGAGGAAGTGAAGGGATTGAGCATTTAATTAAATGAATTTTTTAAATTGTATAAATAGGAGGACTTTTTGAGGGAAAATACATTAGTGAGCGTGAGGGATTGAGTGTGAGAAGTGAGCAAGGCTGTAAGCCTTCAGTTTGTAAAAGGGCCATGGATTTGCATATCTGGCCATGAATGTATTTGTTATATGTGCTTGGTTTATGTAAAAATGAGTAGTTGAATTCAATGGATATGGATGTGTTTGTGATTAATGAACTCTGAGATATGGCTCTGCAACTCGCGTAATAAACTGAATGTGTTGAATAATTTGATTGCTTTAGGCGGCGAATGTTTAGATGTTAATTCTTGGATTAAATGGTGGACATCGGGTTTGTCCAGCGCGCAATGGTATATTTGTTAACTAGCCCGAATCTGTTATGATGCTGTGGTCTTCTTTGAAGAACGAAACCGTCCACACTGGAATTGCGTTCTTATCTCTGTTTGTTTAAGTTGTCCATTATGTGCCTTGTGTGCATCGATTTACAATTTATGTGATCTTTATGTGCTCGATTTACAAAGCATGCGGTGACATCTAAGTTTCCAGTTGCGTAAGTGGGCTGCGTGGTAGCCTTAGATGTGAGTTATGTCTGCTTAACGGTGCATATCAAAGGTGGGAAGCTGTTAATTGAATCGACTGAGGAAAAGCTGAACGGCCACTTGTCAAAGAATACATCTAATTATACCGGTCCGTTGAAGAAGCTTGAGCAATCGCGCGTTGTATTTGCATTGGCCAAACTGTATAGAGGCGCAGCGAATATATAGTCATCGGATATTATATTTGAGCCTGTGCTTATGGTAAGATCTAACTCATACTTATCACAGTTGAAAGAGGCCATGGGTATTTATAAGTTAAACATATATCTTTATTAGGAACGCCTGCAAGCGTTTTGTGCAGTGGTGGTTATTCGGTCATGCAATGGATTAAATCACTGATCTCTCCGAATTATTCTGTGGAGCGATATTCTCAAAAGCGTTTTGCATCAATTTATTATTATTGAGTCTACCTAATTGCACTTGCGCCGTTTAATTGCTGTTCTTCACCGCGATTTTCTCATCTTCCTCGATGAATCTCTAAGGCTATCCTCGTTATTGCCGGTGGATATCTATGTATTGAATATGTATGTAAAGGTTTCTGTTAATTATATAATCGTGCGCGCGGAGAAGGTGTCCGCTGGCTAAGCAGTTCTTAGCTACTCAAACCAATAGTTACATACCTGTGCGCGTGGAGAGCCTTTCCGAAGCCATGTTGAACAATAAAACTGTATATTTGCAGAATATAGTGTTTAATGCCCAAAACTGTATATTTGCAGAATACAAATACTATGACTCATCTACGCTATGGATGGACTGACCAGGTGAAGTCATGCATCGATTGATTTCCTGGTACGTTTTTTTACAATCACGTATTCCTGAGCTGGACTAAAATTCCACATTAGTGTTTTATTAAAGTAAAAACAGCTGACCATCATAATCATTCATCCTTGTAGTTTATTCGGTTCTTCACAGGAAAAAATATCTTGGAAGTTGGTGTGACCTTTTTGTTCCCGTCAGTTATTTGGGCTTATCTGGGATATTATTCTACTTTTTCTATCAATCAACAGTATAGGAAACGAACGCCAGTGAGGAACCGGCTGTAGCCTATACGCAGTATGGCCAAAACAACAGACAAAGCAGTAATATTTAAGATCTAGCTGTCAATTCTGATGGATCCGGTTGGGAGGCCATGAAATAAGGCAGATTATATAGGTCCGTCGCATCTTTGTTTTAGAATAAAATCCAGCATACAGCCAGCGCCGAGAGCAGAGAAGTGCGTAAGTAATTGTGCGCAAGTTCATTTTTTTATATGTTTGTTCTACGAGTTTCTGAAAAAGTACTGTGTGAGTATGGTTTGATAGCACCGTGCGGTTAGAACAAGCATGGGTTTTTATAAGCCATGAAGATTATATCATATCATGAAATAAGCTTCCAGAATTTAAGTATACACTCTGGCGGGTATTGAGGTGAAGGTTTTTATATGCATGGGTGTACTGAGGATCCTGGTAGTGGTAGTCGTGGCCTGGGAGAGGCCCGGGTCATCACATTCAAAAAATAAAAATAAATTTAAATTATATGACTTCATGAATATGAGTAACTTTATGTGAATATAAAGGTTTATTGTTACATTTTAGACACAATGAGGTTTATATAGTTAATTAAGGGAGGATAAAGGAAATTGGAACCTTTTTAGTGCTATAGGGGCAATGAAATATAGATACGACCAATAAATAGTTGTAATGTGTGGGAAATAAATTTTGGTAATTATTTTAGTATTCTTTGTCTTTTATACTTGTCCTCATAATAGAATCTTCTGATACGATTAATGAGAGTAACAACTTGGCATTCATGGCCAATATTAACAACTATATTCGAACAATTATTTCCTTATATTAAAATATTATTTATTTAGTCATATCTAACTGTTATATTATAACGACTAAAATTTTTCTCTCCATCTATTTAACTTGATGCGAATATCATGTTCTTCATATTATTCTAGCAATGAACCACACTGGATGGTTCGAAACGCATCAACAAAACTCTGATGATGTGGTTTTTACAGAAAGTTTTCTAACTTTTCATGATCATGGCAGAGTTTGAAAATGCAATTCCAGTTGATATGAATGATGGGTTCAAATATAAAATGGATTCAAGATGATTATTCAGCGTAACTACTAATTAATGGTCATTGGATTTTTTTTCTTTGAGGATATTGCATTTTGAAGATGGGAAGAATGGAGATAAAAGCCTAACCATGGACATTAAGAAAAGAACATCAAAAATGAAGTAACATATAATCACATAAAATGTTAAACTGATCGACGTAACATGTGGTAGTAAAGAAGACACTATTCATTTAGGAAAGATGTGGAGATGACCAGTAAATTATCGTGGATATTCCATTTGAACAATCCATCATAATAGATCTGATAAATATTAAATTTTTCACTATGAATATTAATTATTTTAGAACTTAGATTCTTTATTTATTGTTTGTATGCTTAAATATAAATTAGTTGAAATGCAAACAATATAAATTGAAAATAAATACACACACTAATCAAAGTAAGCACAATTTTTCCCTTGGAAAACCCTTATGGGAGAAACCTAGCTAGAATATGAGGTTGCTTTGATCTCTATTCTCTAGCATGGAAAAAGTGTAGATATAAAGAAAGAGGTACTCTCTATAGATTTACCTACGACCTATGGCTTATAAAGTTGCTACAAAATCTTAAGCCCTTATTTTTCCCTCTAATCTCCCACTCCCAATTTCTTTGCTTAAATATGGAAGAGAATGTAATAATATGAAATGTAACCCCTACTCCTCCCAGCGTCCTAGTATTTAACATAACACAATAGCTAACTATATGAAAAGTTTGACTCCCTCAACCATCAACTAGAGTTATGATTTTGGACATTCTCGAGTCTTTTTTAAATTACACACATGGCTAGCCACATATGCATGAGTAGCGGGGATTAATGTGACATCGACTTGTAGCATGGTGGTTAGTATGGTAGATAAACTTGCGAGATGCATAAATTTTGCATACAAAGTTCGAGTACGAGACGATCTCGCACAAAGAACAATTTTTTTACCCCAGAAAAAAACGTTTAATGCCTCAAAATGGCTTTGGAAGAATTCATACCCAAATTAGGACTCGTTCATAAAAAAGACTGTACAAGTTGATTCATTTAATTCTTCCACTATGAAAACATTGAGATAGATGAAGAACACTGTAATAATTCAATCTTAAATGTGATAAATTATAAATGATAAATAGTATCACAATTTCGTAAATTACATATGAATGAAGTCAAAATGGAAGAAACTCACCCCTCAAACAATACAAACCTATGAGAAGATAGAAAAATAAGTATAAAGAAATGGGGGTTTTAAGAAATGAATGATGATAACCTATTGCATTGCTCATAACCATGACCAATCTATAATGATGAGATAAACATAAAAGAGTAATATATAGATACATAAAGTTAAATATGTGGAATTTTCTCAAACAAGTGTAAGAAATCAACTAGAACATGATGGAGGCTTTTTTAATTAGGGATAGTCATGATGAAATAACTTAGCAGTCTATTGTTATATTGTAAATAAGCATGTGGCAAGTGGTTGTGGAATCACATATGGCTGGAAATGATTTCATATGTGGTAAAATAAAGAAACTATGTAGACTAATAAGAAAACACCTAGCATGAAGTGTATGAACGAATTTTGTGAGAACTTCTATAATGAAAACTTTGAGAAGGATTATGCATAACTGAAAAAACTAGTGAGAATCAACTAAGGGCACTTGTGGAAGAATGATTACCCCAAAAGTGGAAATGCCGCTATCATGAGGAACGCATGCCCACAAGAATGTGTGCTTCTTCTTAGGAATTCACATGTTTTCTTAGTTGTTTAGGCTCCGTAATGCCCAAGTTACCAACTAGGACCACAGCGAGGCTACCTGCTTAGCATGGTTCAAAAGCGTGTGTGCATTATTAGGAAATATAATTATGCAATTTGAAAACCTTAGTTTTATGAACTATGAAAACCCTTGGTCCATGGAATTTGAAAACCATAGCAATGTGGAATGTGGAAACTCCAACATAGTGAGTTCAAATTTGAGTGCATAATTAGAAAACGTGAGTAAACACACCAGACTATGCATCACAAATTGGCGACGTATGTAGATGTATATTGAAGTGAAATTTCAAGACCTTAGTTTTGTGAAATTTGAAAACACTGCTTTTGTGGAATTTGAAAACCCTCGTATTGTGGAATTTGAAGGAATTGAATCGTATGGATGTAATTGTTGTTTATACCATTATGACTAATTTATTCCCAACACTCTATTTCTTTATTTCCATTTACACATTTTCTACTCTCTCTCACTCTCTCTCTCTCTCTCCATCTCTCTCTATTTATATGTGATACTTGACTATCTAAGTTTAGTTGTAGGATTAGTTAAAGGTAGATCAAATTCTCATTGTAAGAATTATGATATCATCATTTAGTAACTAATCTTGGAAGAAAAACTCCAAGGTTTACATTAAATGTTGGAAGAAAATGTTAATTCTACTATAAACAATAATTTACTTCACAGTTCTCATTACCAAAGTAACATAGTTGTTTTATTGTTCTTCACTTTAATTTACCTATATTTAAATTAACCAACAAAAAAATCTCTATCATATAGCACTTGTTTATAATGTGATATATTTATTTATTTATTTTTAATTATATACATTTTTTATATCAATTAATTCAAATAACCAAAAAAATAATAGATTAATATTTTATTTTTTATTTATTTTTATTGCAATTTCATTTAGACAACTTAAATATATTAATTATAAGTTTTAAAATAATTTAATGCGTTTGTTTTAAAATAATTTAATGCGATTCGCTTCTTGTTAATTATTTTCTTCCCTTTTCCAATTTCCTTTCCATATTTATATAAAAAAACGTTTCATTCGATTTGTTATATTAATTAGACTAATTTAGTACTTAAATTTTGCCTCATTTTCAAGTTATTCGATTCTTGGTCAGACATCATTACATAATAATAATGAATGCTTTATAAATATCTATATATTATTATTAATTAGTCAAATAGAATTTATTTAAAAACGGTTTGTAAAAATGTAATGATTAAGGAAATATGTTCATTTAAATTATTTAAGAGTTTAAATTAAATTTATATATAGTATATCAATTTTTATATAGAGAACGGTTTTTTTTTAAATTTATGTGGTATTGCTTCAAAATATGTCTATAAAATATTAAAAGATAGTATTGTTTATGTTATATGGTCACAATTTAATTCAATGGAAATCAAATCTCTTGATCATGGAAAAGATTTCACATAATATGAATTGATAGCAATTAGCATTAAGAAATTTATGACAACTAATATAGATTGAACTACAAAAAGTAAAAGACAACTATCAAGTGGTGAAACATAATATGAAGAGTCAAATGAAGTGCTTGTTCTAGCTTGTGTAGGGAGTTTCAATTCACATTGTATATGGATTTCAAGGTGAGCAAACCAAGCATATAACCTAGCAAAGAGATGAGCACTAGTAACATTGTACATGCTTGATTTCGTTTAGAGAAGAGATTGTATCATTACGATATTCATGTTTCTCCTTCATCTGCCTAGGTGTGTCTTCATCAACCAATGAAGGGTGATGGAGTTTAGGTATTGGCTCTATCTTCCCCTAGCATGTCTTGGGTTATGAACCCAATTGGTTACCTCTACATGAATTTTTGAGTTAGAGTAGGCTTGCTCGTGACTAGTGATCTAAGCTTCAAGTTGGTATATTTCTTCTTGAATCTCTAGAAGAGTGGCAGACTAGAAAATGGTTGTGATGCCTTGGGCTTGGGCTTGAGCTCGAGGTCAACATTGAGGACACTTTCCCCTAGACCCCAGGTGACAATGCATTCAATCTCGGGACATACTGCACTGGATAAATGATGGCCACAATAGAATTTTCTCCCAAAACACCCAGAAACCCGAGGGATTAGAAATGAGAATGCTAAATAAATGTAAAATCCAGGAAGGTTCGTATTGTGAGAGAGGTATGATAGTTTCTAATGGAATACCATTCATGAGGGAGGGTAGATAAAATACTTTTGGAGGGTCCAACAACCACCAGGAGTGAACATCATTCGATCCACAACTCACCCCTGCTTAGCAAAGAGAATTGCAAGCCAATATCCACCAAATAAAAGAAAAAACAATGAAGGAATTGGACATATATAGAATTACACAATGTTGACTGACCCACTATACCTGCAACTGCATAGTCATGAGAGCTACATTATGGTTGATGCCTCCCACTCCTACAACATTGTTGGTGTGGTTACTGTCAGCTACCCAGGAGATGTGTCCAATTCTTTCCCTAGGATTTTCCCCTCATCGTTGCTCAACATCTAGTGCATGAGCTGAAGAACGCCAATCTCTGAAGCTAGGTCTCCCATATTTCCTATGTGTGCCAATCCATGGCATGGAAAAAGTCCATTGCCTCAACTACAAAATCCACAAAGGGGTGAGTTTTGGATTTTATTTATATATAATGGGTGTTATATAAAATCCACAACTCACCCCTCGCTTAGCTTAAAGAATTATAAGCCAACACCCACCAAATAAAAGAAAAAATAGTGAAGGTATTGACAAAACCAAAGGAATTAGACATGTAGAGAATTATGCAATGCTAACTGACCCACGAGACTTGCAATTGCATATTCATGAGAGCTATTTGATGGTTGATGCCTCTCGCTCCTACAACATGTATTGTCGTGGTTACTGTGAGTGGTTCAAGGGACGCGTCCAATGTTATCCCTAGGATTTTCCCCCACCATTAGTCAACATTCAGTGCATGAGCTGAAAAATGCCAACCTTTGAAGCTAGGTCTCCTATAATTTTTGTGCATGCCAATCCATGGCATGAAAAAAAGCCATTTCCCAAACCAGAAAGGAAGCTCACAATTTATGCCACATGCTTCTATCTTTGCCACCCAATTCAATCCCCTCACTCGCTAATGACTAAAGGAATTGCCCCACATGTGGCAGAGGTAAATCCCATGCTTAGTAGAAAAGCCAAAAAGCAAAGTCTCTCATCTTAGAGTGCTTGAGTATAGAGTAATTTGCCATAAAGATGAAAGCTAGCAATAGTTATTCCATGTGTATTGCGTGGGATGGGTTGACCAATCAAAAACCTTTTCTCTCTTCTAAAAATATCTAAACATTATTATTATAATAAACAATTTATTTATATTTTATATAACACCCATTATATATAAATAATTCAAATTAATTATTATAATAAAATAAATGTATAAAGAAATGTGAGTTTTCGACCCTGCACAGGGGAAGTGTTCTTATCAAAGAAACGTGCAAAATGCACATAAGTGTTCTTAATGAAGAAACGTGCACAATGCGGATAGTCTTTAATATTGCATAGAAGAAAAATTAACCTGTAGCAGACATCATACGCAATTACATCTTCATATATTCTCTTTCCACATTCATCTATGCTCTTCCGAACAAAGTCTACAATATATATATATCCGTAGAGAAACACAACTCTCAGAAAAAATTATCCGTAGAGAAACACAACTCTCAAACTCCATCGATAAACGAAAAGCATAGCGTGTTCCTCTACAACCTTGTCACTAAAACTCTACCAATAAATGAGAGGCATAGCGTGTCATTCTAAAACCTTTGCCATTGGGGAAAAGGTAGTAGACAGCATTGTCTTTCTTCTTTTCTGATCGTAACACCCCCGATAGCCCGAACTCTCGTTAGCTGACACTACTCAGCTCGGTAGTGGGCATGGTTAACTTCAACAAGTGAAGAATTACCGCCTAACTTTAAGTTTTTTGTGTGGAGACGTAATGCTGCTGGACCTCAAGAGTCAATGTCATGAATCTATCCGATAATTAATGAATTATCGGATAGATTCATGACATTGACTCTTGAGGTCCAGCAGCATTACGTCTCCTCGCATGATAGATTCATGACATTGACTCTTGAGGTCCAGCAGGAGACAAATAACAAGTTGTACTCAATGACGGAAACGTAAACCGACCAAATCAACTAAAAGTTGAAAATTGGTTGCAAATTTTCATCAGCATGCTGTGTGCAATGCCCATGATTTTTTAACCATTATAAGAACCAAACATAATCACCATGATAATTGTATTCAATCCCTTGGAGAAGCTGTATGAGTCGTAGCTCAACTCCTTAGTGGATTAACGGAAGAGAAACGAATAATGTCGAGCAATAATGACATGAATATGTTGGAGCAAAAGGGGAAACTTGCTCCCCATGCAGTAATTGTGCCATTTCCTGCACAGGGACATGTAAATGTTCTCATCAATTTGGCCCATTTGCTGGCTATGAGGGATGTTTTTGTCACTTTCGTTAATACTGAGTGGATACACAAACGCATGGTGGAAGCTTCAAAAGACCCTAAATCTCTTCTCTCCAGAAACGATCCCGAACTGGACCAGCAAGGACAAAGAATTCGATTTCTGTCTATTCCAGATGGTTTACCACCCGACCATGGTCGCACTTCCAACCTTGGCGAGTTATTTGTTGCCATGCAAAAGTTAGGGCCCACCTTGGAGGGGCTCCTTCGAAGCACTGAAGCAGCATGTCCACCCATCACGTTCATCGTCACAGACGCCTTCATGTCTTGTACGGAGGAAGTCGCAAGCAATATGAAAGTGCCGAGGGTTATCTTCTGGCCTGTATGTGCCGCCGCCTCCATTTCTCAATGCTACGCCAATTTCCTTCTTTCTGAGGGACATATTCCAGTAAATGGTATGTTCTCCATTTCCAGTAATTACAAGAGAGTTCACATTTTCTGATTGTTGATCAAATCATATTCTATAAATTATCCTTTAATTTCTATTAATTGAAATTTCTGTATTAATAATATTATTAATACCATATTATGATTCGCACTGACATGATTAATAAATTTTTCGCTTCATATTATATGCCAACTTCAATCATCCTTCATGATCCAAATAAATTATTTAATTTGATTGCTTTAATTTATGTACCAATAAAACCAAGAACCAAGATTAAAATTATTTAATTTGATGTCTTCTTCAATTTATGTACGAATAAAACCAAGAACCAAGGTTAACACAAAACTTAGTAAACTGTCAAATTTATTATTTAGATGCCATGTAACCAATAGGTAGACTTTATGTATGACATTATGACAAAACAATTACTTTTTGGTTTTCAGTGTACGCAAAATGTTCTATATGCCCGTTTTAAGTGATGGATTGTTTTAAATGATTGCAATCAATTGAGAGAGATACATAATTTGTCTGTGAGAGGTAGAAGCAAGATTAAGTTTGTGTATCCGGATTTTTCATAATTTATTTGTTTATGTGAATATTTTTAAGAAGTGTTTTTTGGTATTTTATGTTTTAATTTTTTTTTAAGATAAAAAAATCTGTAAATTATAATTTTTTGATATTTTAAAAATATAAATAAATTTTGTATATTAGATTATTTTTAACATTTAAATTATATAGGTTTTATAATTTTAATAAATTTTACTTAATTTCTAAAAAAAATAATATGCCGAAAACACTGAACATGAGAATATAGCCAACTCTTTTCGATAAATTTTACATATGAGTTCAGAAACTATGTTTATGTTGGATTTCAAACATAAAGTGTCTTTTTTGAACTGACACGGATGTTATGAATTTTTTTTTTGAAAAAAAAAAAAAAATGTAAAGTAACATTGATTTAACTACTAAAAGTTTATAGAAAGTATAAAGAGGATTTTAATGAATATAGATTCATCTTAAGCATGGATTTAACATAAGCTTAAGGGATTGAATTTCTTTATGTGCAAATTTTTTTAGAGTGCAAAATATAGTGTGTAATTTTTTTTTATTGTTACCAAACTGTAAAATATTAAGATTTAAACGTTTTAAAAGTAACATTGGTTTAACTACGAGAAGTCTATAGGAAGTATAAGGAGGATTTTAACCATTATCGATCCATCTTAAGCATGGATTTAACATGAGGTTAAAGGGATTGAATTTCTTTATGTTCAAACTTTTTAGAGTGCAAAATGCAATGTGTAATCATTTATTGTTACCAAACTGTAAAATTTTAAGTTTCAAAGGTTTTAACCATAAAAACTTATTTTTTCATGATACATATATAATTTTTTAAAATGTATAATACATACATAGTTGACATTAAAATATTTTACATAACATGTACATCAAGACATTCTACAATACAAATTAAAATGGTTTTTTTTATTATTAATATATTTTTAAGTATAGCTAGTATTAATATATTATATTGATAACTCACATTGAATATTTTATTATGTACAACATCAAAATATTTTCATTTAACTATTATATATATATATATATATATATATATATATATATATATATATATATAAATTTGATATCCACATAAATTAGTTAACATAAATTTTCAAATAATTTATTTAAATTTAATGTTAAAATATTTTTTAAAAATTTAAGATTTAAGATTTTTTTACTTTTAATTAGTTTATTCCTAACATATTTATATTTTTATTATAAAAAATATTATTATTCCATCTAAATTTTATTTTTATTTTTATTTTAAAAACACTTGTCAACTCCATATTAACATACTTACACATACAGCGAGGTTACAAAATTAGCCTCTTCTCTTAACTAATTCTCACGATTACATTTACGAGACCTAACTACACAATAAAAATGCATGATCGGTATCGATGCCTCTAAATATAAATGGTCTTGGTGAGTCTCGATGCAATCGAATATGAAAGATGAAACATTCATTCATAGTTATAGTTTTTACGTTCTGCTTATAAATCCTGGTTTGTTTCATTCAACTATTTTCATTTGCTCTGCAAAGACAATAACTATACTATGTTGGTACCTTCTTCAGTAACGGAGGCGAATAATCCAGAAAATTTCATCACATGTCTTCCCGGAAACATTCCCACCACTGAAGCCGACCGACCTGTTAACCTTCTATCGCTCCCAAGATCCATTCGACATTCTTTTCAAAGCCTTTCTCCATGAATCACAGAAGCAAAGCAAAGGCGACTGTGTATTATTGAACACGTTCAAGGAGCTCGAAGGGAGGTGTCACGCCCCTACACCTGCGGTGATCTTCCAACCGCTTGTAGCGAGGTGCGGCACCACTGAGCGCTTTCTTTTTAACAATACTAACACCCGTGGACTACACCTACTTCAACATGGACATACTTAGTTTATGTTTTTACGACCGAATAAAGCATTATCCTTTATACTTTAGTGAAGACCATTCTCAATTATTAACCATGTACAATAAACTGAGAACATCAACGATAATCAAGTACAAAGGGAGGGGCAACTCCCAGAAAGTCTGCCCAACAATGTATTATAACATATTTTCTTCAATAGTACAAATACAAGTGATGCTTGACAATCTTCAAGCCAACACTTAGAATAATTTTACAACAAGGCATAAACCAGCCTTTTTACAAGATTCCCTGCACCTTTGCATAAGAAGGAGTGCTCACCTGAGCCACTCAACCTCCCTACCAAATCCTGCATAAAACCGCACACTAGAACTCCCTCAAACCATAACCGTTCACATAAGAAAACTTACGAAGTCCTTAATTCTTATGCGCTTGAGATATGTGCATGTCCTTCCAAGACTACACACTTTTCCCCTTGTCCTTATGCGAGAGTTATGAGCGAAGATCATTGTTACAAATGAGCTCCAAGTTCATTTATTTATACACATTTCAACGTGTGTTTACAAAGGGGTGGGCAGCCCCATGGCCGACCCCACACACCCACTAATACATGCCCACAACGCCTTTACACAAGTCGGCTTTGTGGCTGTCCAAATCGTGGTATAAGTGTGCGTTCCCATACTTAGTCTTTTTTCACACGCTCCCTATTGTCGCAATGGTGTCACTCTCCTACTGCAGCTCGTCGCAAACGCGGTTGTCGCGCGCCCATCGTGTGCCCGTCGTGCGTTCGTGCCCGGCGCCCATCGCACCATCACTCGGAGGCCTAACAGGAGGGATGTAATAATGGCACTCTCTTTGAATGGTTGTCCTACTTTGGCCATTGGACCTCTTTTTCTTCCCAATTTTTTACAAGGAAGGGCATCGGGATGCAGTCTATGGGAGGAGGAGGAGGGCTGCCTCACCTGGATGGATATGCAACGATCGGGATCAGTTATATATATTTCGTTTGGGAGCACCGCTGTCAAATCAAAAAAACAGCTGGAGCAGCTAGCATTAGGGCTAGAAAATAGCGGACAACCTTTCTTGTGGGTTCTCAGGTTAGATATCGCAGATGGTCAGGTTGCAATTTTGCCTGAGGGCTTTGAAGAACGAACAAAGAAACGGGCAATGTTTGTGAAGTGGGTGCCATAGGTGAAAGTACTTGCCCACGCTTCAGTGGGATTATTCCTCACACACTGTGGTTGGAACTCTATGTTGGAGAGCATGAGCATGGGAGTTCCGTTAGTGGGATTCCCCTATTTTGGCGATCGGTTTCTCAACTGCAGATTCACTAAGGAGGTGTGGAAGATCAGCCTCGATTTTGAAGACGTGGATGTGGATGACCGCAAGGTGGTCAAGAAAGAAGAGGTTGAGGATGTTGTGAGGAGAATGATGAGAACAGCGGAAGGAAAGAAGATGAGAGACAACGTTCCCAAACCCAAAGAGTCGGTAACAAAGGCCGTCCTTCATGGAGGATCTTCTTTTCTGAACCTAAACACTTTCGTTAATGCCATGACTATGAGTAAAGTGCACCAATCCAAAACATGAAGCCATTTGACTTGAAGTCCAGAAGATGTCAAGAGAGCTTGGCTTTCAAGCCTTTCAGGTTTTACTCATAAGTGGGTTTACCACATATGCAAAACCAGTATCATTCTTAGAAAAGAAAATATTTTAGATGTTGAAAATATTAAATATGGTCATCACACTTGCTCCATTTCATGGCTTCAATGGCTTCATCTGGTATAGATTATGTAATCATGTACTACCTAGACTGTAATGGCTCATAATTGTCATCCTTTTCCTTCAAATGTTTTAAAGTAATTAAAATCAGATTCTTGGCACCGGTAATGTTTCTTTTTAAGTATCTTCTTTCACTGGACTCTACTCTATTTCTAGATGTTTTTATTGTGGCGGTTAAATGATCCGAGCACTAACAGAAGATCTAGCACCAACCAGAATTCTGGAAACTAGAGAAAAATTTATGCCCAGCTTACATGGCATCTCATAGTGCTTGAGGCATCTATAGATGACGTTGTGGCACGTAAGAAACTCAAATTGTCAAAAGCACACAACCTCGATGATCCATGCACGTGACTCTATCGTCTATGTGGTTGACACACCATTTCGCCTAGTTCTTCCAAATCATAGTTTAATCCATAAAATTCCAAGTAAATTCCAATGTACATAATTACTTTATTAGTCCTCCGGCATAGCAGGGACTATAGCGTTTGATGTTTGACACTATTAATTCATCAGTTGACTGGATTTTTTGGGGTTTCTTGTATTTTAACCAAAGTTGATTGCTACCAATTTTGGGTCCTGACAATTTTAGCCAAACTTTTGAATTTAGCCTCTTATTGCAGGCTTCACCTGCCCCAATGTTGTTTTTAGCGAGGGGAAGCTATTTTATCCTAAGTTTTTAACTAGCGGTTGTTATGTTTTTCTTCTCCAGTGTACCTTAAGATATCCAAAGTTTCATTATAATTATATGCGGCTCTTGCATGTGTGCAATCTGCCATGGTGCATCTTCCATCATTCACCATATGTTCGCCATGGTTGCACACATCTGCCATTGTGCATCTTCCATCGTTCACCATATGTTCGCCATGGTTTTTCATGAACCTTTTTTCATGGAAACTGTCCATTGTTCACCATATGTTTGCCATGGTTTTTCACGCACCATTTTTCATGGAAACTGTCCATCATTCACCGTATGTTTGCCATGGTTTTTCAAGCACCATTTTTCATGGAAACTATCCATAAGGCTCGAAGGAGAAACGGTCAGGGTACAAAACCTTACCTCTGCTCAAGGGAAAAACACTATTTCAGGCGTATGCAAATTATATGAGAAGTTTCGGAGATGTGTTCAGAGATATTCTCAGAAAAGTCATAGTGGTATGTCGATCTAAATCTCTTTACAATTAATTGAACGATATATTTCCATTTCAAGTTTTCCATTGAACTGAAATAATGTTGTTTGTTTCCTTTCCAAAACTGTAACTTTGACATACGTGCAGGAAATTCAAGTTGGAATGGGACCTTGTGGGGAGCTGAGGTATCCCTCATACCCTGAAAGCAACGACAACGTAAATCAACTTTCTTTTCCTGGACAACTAGAACTTAAAATCTATGTATCCAATATATTTCTCCATGTGACCACCCTAAATTCAATGTAACCACCTAAATTTTTGGAATCTATTTGTCCAGTACATGAAGGTTTCCTGAAGATCCTGTGCTTGGGAATGGAATTTGATGGATACCCCTATGTAGTGTATTCGTCCTGTTTTTTCAATAATCATTGCACCACTGCAAAATTTGAAAAAAATAAAAATATTAATAAAAGCTAAAATAAGAAATATAATAAATAAAAAAACTTGTAAACACGTGGGGGCAATGCATGCAACTCAAGCTATCTCGAACTTTTGGTTAGCTACTTGTGTGCATTACATGCTACATGTAGTTTTTGTTGCCTGGTTGGTTTTGCAATGGCGATGTTTCTAGCTACAAATAGAATTGATTTTCCTATGCACCTTCATTTGTTTCTTTCATGGCTTTTTCTTGCTTGGTCAAATCTATTGTGCCACACGGAGTCAAATATTTCTTCAGCTGAAACGAATAAATTAGGGTTCACCCTGCACGAATATGTCCATGGCCATTTACTCAATTCTGTCTTTGCTCTCGAAAAATGAGAGGGTTTTGAAAATCATATTTCGAGGGTTTTGAAAATCATTATTATTGTATAAAATAAGAATAAACTCATTATTATGGCATAGAATTATAATAGGAACGCAGTGCTCATGGCCAAAAAAAATATACCGTTGATAGCATAATATATACACTGCGAATTACAGAAAAATCTCCTGAAATTTAACCAAGCCTAAATTTAAAATTTTAGGGAAAATTAAATTCATGTCATTAAAACGTAATCTCAGAGAAAAAAAAATGTAGATTTATGGAGTTAAAAATGTGGAATTGAAAACTACCTCTGGAGAGCAACGAAGACTTGATAATGGAAAAAGAACACCTTTGGCTCTAGTATTCGTACTGGACATTGTTGGGGCAACAAGCGCTTCACTCATGTTCAATCGGTCAATCATTAGGAAAGCACTAAAATGGTATTCCTAGCCATTTGAGAAAATACTTGGTGATTCTATGCCCCAACCTTGTCTTCACAAGGCCTCATATAGAGGAAATAAATGACAAACAACGAGATGACCTCATTCTTCAAGGTGTTGAATGCAGTAAAAAATATGAATGCCTGAGTTATAACTGTGATGGCGAGTCCAAGGAATTCCCACACCCCCATCCACACAAGGCTAAGAACGACTCACAACACAGTAGAGATAAAAAAGCAGAGCAATTTCCAGGCCAAAGGGATTAACTAAATCCCTTTAGAGACCAATGTCACTCAATGAGAATGATCAATATGGATGCATAGGCTTTGTTCCTTGCCACTCGGATAGCAACGCAACAGTGGAATTGTAAATTAAAAAGTTTAATGAGTAATAAATTAAATTAAAAATAACCTACTAAAACCATAAAAATTTTAGATTAAGTATTAGAGGGCTTGCATGTAGGCCAGGTGGATTATTTGGCAATCCCATGTTTATATTCTGATAGCAACACAACAATGGATTTGTAAATCAAAAAGTTTAATGAAAAATAATAAATTAAATTAAAAATAACCTAATAAAAATATAAAAATTGTAGATTAAGTATTAGAGGGCTTGAATGTAGGCCAGGTGGATTCTTTGGCAATCCCATTTTTATATTCATGGTTGATTGATGTCTCCCGACTGAGAGGAGTATAATGAGAAGCTAAGTCGACTAAGTGTCCGCCTAGTTAGTCGACGAATACTATGTAATAGCTGATGGATGCCAGTGGAAAAGAATCGATGCAGCCGCTGCTTCTTGTCCGAAAATTTTAAACTGTCATGCGGTAGCTTTATACAGGACATATATAAATGCTCGTACAAATAATTTGGGCACTGCTTATATCAAATATTTTACTTGAGAAATGTTGACAGGAAGGAAGGCATTGGTTGAGCTTGAGATGGATCATAACAGGGAGAACAAAAATGGAAAAGAAGACTTTAATTTGGGTATGTATCCTTGTGGTCTACTTCCCTTAATTTCCAGTTATAGAGAATCGAAACCATTATGAGATGGTAATATTATTTTGTTTTCTCTTTTCAAGGGACTGATCTTGCCTTTCTTCAAGTAGTCCAACTATCCCCAAGATATGGTCATGATTATGTTGGCATGTGCATGTACAGTAGCAATTAGTAGATTTTCATCTTTGTACAATTGTATTGATTTTCTATTCAATGTGTGTTTATTACTAGTTATGCTTTATATTATGAGGTGCGGACTATTGATATCTATATAATTGGGATCCTTGTCTGTTAAAGTAACTCTGGGGAATACTCACAAAATATTAGAGGTTGCAGGCATTTTCATATATCTGGCACCAGGCGGAAGTGGATTATAGTGCAGAATATTTTATTTCTAGGGAAGCAAATTTAACATCTATAATTATATGAGATATAACCACTTTACAGTTATAACCACTCAATACAACTTTTGCCTCGGAGATCAAGTAGAAATTTAAGAGCTCTGCCACTTAATACAACTTTTGCCTGGAAGATAAAGCAGAAATTTAAGAGCTCTGCCAAGAACCTTCTGTGTTAGGATGCCATGATTATCTAAAGGGAGTTGTTTGTTATGTTATGTTACTCTGCGTATCAGCAGGAACCTGCGGATATTGTCCGGAGAAAAATATGGAGCTAACACGCATTTTTATGAACATCTTTTTCGCTTGATTTTGCAAGCAGCGCATGCAGGTGCGTACTTTATTCGTGCAGTGGAATCATACTTTATTCGTGCAATGGAATCAGTGGCGTAGCTCATCTGTGGAAAATGGAAATTGGTTGAATGAGCACCTGTTCTCATCAGTTTTTCTATTATCATGAGCGTTATATTACGGGATAATCCATTTAGACCTGTGTAAGCACAGCCAAGGTTTTTCTCAATATCAAAATGTGTTTTCTTCTTTCTGGTAAATGTTAATATAAGTTTAGTGATTTATGGTTATTATTAAAAACCATGAAAAGTTCACACAGTTTAATCCATTTAGAAATAGGTTAATCCATTTAGACTCGTGTAAGAGGATCCAATTTTTTTATTTTTTTAAGTAAATTATAATATTTTGAGTAAATTTATTATATTAGTTTAATAAATAGCACATAATTTTATTATAATTATTGAAATGTACAATTTTATAGATTTTAATTTTATAAATATATGTATGGAGAGGGTATAAATATGTATGTATGTGGCATAAAATTGGTAACGACATATCATTTTTTAAGTATAAAAATAAAGATATTAAATTTTATTTTGAGAATATGTATAAGTTAATAAAATTATGTTTCAGATTTTATTTTGAAAATAGATATAAGGCAATTAATTTTTGGAAGTAAAAATTTCTCAAATCAAAAAGTAGGTGAAGTAGGTGAATATTGTATTGATCTTCAAACGAGTAGTCTACTGCTACTGGTTCTAAGTAAGTAAGTATCATAGCTTGCTTATTTCTTGCCACTTCTGAATGCTATATTGTCTTTAAATTCGCTATTATATTATATCTCTGACTATGCCCCTGATGTATTGCAAGTAAATTCAAAGTGTTGAGAATCGATTTTCCTTCAAGTAAACACCATTCTTTGTGTCTTCTCTTTTGGGTTATAAATCCCCCATACTCATTTTCTAATTTTTAATTTGGGTTTCCTTGTTCCAGACATGAACCATTTCTCTTTGGCGACTGTTACATGACAACGTCTGAACCGAAGGGTCAAGTTCATTTTCAGAAATTAGAACTGTCGTATTACACACTGCTCTTTTTTATAATTTATTGGTTGAAACCTTTCCATTTTTATGGCACATAACATTGATTTTATATTTGAGGGCTTGGATGTTTATGTATCTTATTATTGAGACTGTTTAAGGAGCTCTATGTCCTCCGTTTATTATCTTTCTTTACTCAAAGGCAATGGCCATTAGGATTTTTGGTAATACTTTTAATGAAACTTGTTTTTGGCTTGATAAAAATATTTCGAATTTACCTAAATGTACCTTAGTGGTACTCCATCTATACTAGAAAATGCTTATTCTATTTGTTTATTTCTATTTTATATGTTCTAGAAGACCACGTCCGGAAAAGTGTTCCACTCACAGCAAAATATGCTTGAAGATGCAACCATACCATGTACCTAAGAGCCCATCCAAGGATCTAAAGTCCATGGCCAGAGATGCATGTTCAATGTATAATACACAGCCAAAGAAACAGGAAATACACAATTGAAGTGACAGGAAATCAATTTGATATGAATACCATACACGGAACTGGAATTTTTCAACCCCGCCAGGGACTACCGCTACGGCAGTGGCTCCCTTATTAAAATGTTAAAGGGGTATTAGTTAAGCATTACGAAATTAATGAGAATGGCAGATGTTTCATAAGTTAAAATTATAATGATTTTACAATTTTTTATCATCATTAAAAATATATGTACGTACAGATATTATTATTGGTTTAGTTTTTTTTATTACAATATTATTTTATAAATGATATGTGATTTAAGTCAATATGTTTTAAATTTTATAAAATATATAGTAGGTAAACATTATCAATTTTTCCTTTTATTTTTTTAATTATTTAATTATTTGAAAATTAGATTTATTTGTTTTTGTTTTTAAATTATATTTAAGAGAATTGGATTTATTACTGAAAAGAGACTATTAAATCAAAATCAATTCTAAAGAAATATTTTGAGGTAGAGTTAGTGATTTAATTTGATATTGTATCTAGGGAGGTTATATTAATGATCTTGTGATATGTGTATACAAAGAGTATCAAAGTTTAGACATACTTATTTCGTCAATTTTTTGTCCAAAGAAATAGGATTTAATGGTGAAAAGTAAGGAGTTATTCGCCATGCATAAGTGGATAAAAGTTCACCTCTATATCCTTCTTTTAAAATGAATTTAAAATTCTTATGTCATAATTACATTTGAAGGTTTCATTCTTTAAGGTGGCTAAGGTTTGAAACTCACCGTATTTGGGAGGAGATGCCCAAGGAAATCCACCCATGTTAATTGTTCATGTGGCCTAGATTAGGTACAATCCTCAGGTTATTTTTACAAAATAGACATAGTGAGTAGTGATTTTGATGTGAAATTTGTGGTATTTGGTAGGAGACATTGCAAATTTCCCCCCATGTTAAAGGTTGGTGTGGCCTAAGATGAATAACTTTTGTGTTGTAAATTTCTCTTTATAATAAAAAGAAAACAAAAAAACATTCATATTTAAATGTATTTTACTCTATTGAGAAATTAATAAAATAATAAGAATAACATTATGGGGAAATTGAAATGTGATATGCTAACAAATTTTAATGAGTATTCCTCTCTCTCTCTCTCTCTCTCTCTCTCTACACACACACACACACACACACACCGATATATATATATATATATATATATATATATATATATATATATATATATATATATATATATATATATATATATATATACTTTCTATTGTCAAAGAAAATAAAATTATATTGGTGTAGCGGATGTCCATCTAAGGACTTTGATAGAGCATGAATTTGACATACCCAAAAGAAGAGACTACGATAGATTTGGTAGACCAAACAGAACCACTCGACATCGGTATGGTCTTCAAAGTGACTCTTCTTTCCTCTCTTTCTCGCAACCTTTTTCTGACCTACAGGAGGCGAATCAACCAATGTAATTTGTAGATTATTGGTGAGATCTAAAGGAGATTCCCTATCGGTCTCAAAAGAAATACATTCATGTGCACACTTTAAAATACCCAAAGAGATGTCTTGACTTCCCAATTTCCTATTTTCAAGGGGTACTGAGATCCGTATTGAAGCTGCATAAGTTTTATGAGGAGTGACAATTTGATCTTACTTCTCTGGAGTCATACCATTGTCAACACCATTCTCCTCTTGATTTGAAATGGAAGAAGTCTCACCCTCCATAGAGGACGGGTTAACAAGTTTCAAACTTTTAGATTTTGAAGATCTAAAGTGTTGTCTCTTGATGTAATTTAATAGAGGGTAGGAATTATATATATGGCTAGTTTGTAGACAAATTCAACACTAAAACACAATACTCTCGTAATCCATAGGTTGGGTTCAATGAAAACCACTAATTTTTAAATTGTTTTAATCTAACATCCCTTTAATAATGTCAATTTCCACACATATTTCAATAAAGTCACTACAACAAAACCCTATCATTAGCATCCGTTTTTGCTTCCTTTTTTGCATCTAGAGATTTTGGTGCTCTTTGTGTCCATTTATCAAATATGGTGAAAAACATGATGCAAAGTTTTCACCAAGTTTTGCACCAAGTCTTACATCAAGTTTATCACCAGGGATTGTAATAGGTTTTACACCAGATTTTACACCAATTTTATGCCATGTTTTATGCCAAGTTTTGTGCCATCCTTTGCACCATTTTTTGCATCAAGTTTGGCACCTAATTTTGTTTCACCATCTTTTGCATCCTCTATTGCATCCACTTTTTGCGCCTACACTTGCGTCAACTTTTGCATCATCTCTTGCATCCCCTTTTGCATCATTTTTTAAATCATTTTTTGCATCCATTTTTGCATATTTTTTTGCATCTAATTTTGCATTTACTTTTGTTGCATTGACTTTTACATCTTTTTTTGCATCCATATTTACATCCTCTTTTTCATCTGTTATTGTGTTCACTATTGCATCCATTTTTCTTGTGCCATAATTTGCACCTAGTTTGACACCTCCCTTTGCACCCTTTTTTGTTTCTAAATTTGCATCTCATATACATCTAGGTTTTGATAGACTTTTACATCTATTTTTAATCCATTTTTATATCCCCTTTTGCTCAATATTTGCATAAGGTTTTGTGTCTCGTATTGCATCTACTTTTGCATAAAATTTTGTTGCATCAACTTTTGCATCATATTTTACATCCATTGTTTCACCCATGTTTACGCCCACTTTTACATCCCTTTTTGCATACTATTTTTCATCTTCATTTGCTTCTTTTTTTGCATCTATCATTACATCCACTTTTGTTGTGACACAATTTGTGCCATGTTTTGTACTTACTGTTGTACCCACGTTTTCTTCCAATTTTGCATCCATCTTCACATCCTCTTTTGCATAAAATATTGCATCTATTTTTTCATCCACTTTTGTGTGGGTTTTGCATCTAACAATGTAAACTTTGAAACGGGAACTGATACTGTTACCCGTTTCGTAGAGATAGCAAAAAAATGACCCGATTTTCAAAAGTGGTGATGCAGAATACACATGTTTTTTTTAGAACATGGTTTTTGGAACTTTAATTTTTTTCATGTGCATTAAGTTTTAGAATGGTAGTGATTTTCATGCTGATTTAAAAAAGTGGTTATTCTGCATCGCACCCTTTTTTTAAAAGACCTATTTTTTGACTTTAAATTTTTTTATTGTATGGAATGTAAATAATTATTTTTTAAAATTAATAATTTTGGAAGTGGTCTTCTTCTTCATATTATCTTGTTTTTAATTTTTTTTTGTAGTGAGGTTTTTATTGTTTTGCATATTTAAAGAAGAATGTTGATATTTTGCATTTTCGATATTCAACATATTTATACATTGTTAATTAAATTTTCAATCCAAATGAAATAACTTTCTGTAAAAAACAAATATAAAATATATATATATAAAAATAAAAAATAAAAAATAAAAAATGTTAAAAAAAATTATCTCATAAAGCCTAAAAGAATTTGGAAAAAATTAAAAATAATATATATATATATATATATATATATATATATATATATATATATATATATATAAAAGTAAGTAAAAATAGAGAAATTAAGAAAAAACATTAGCAAAACTAGGGAAAAAAATAAAAAAAATTAAAAACAAACTAGTTTAAAAAAAAATAGAAAATTAATGAAAAAACTAGTAAAATTAATATTTAAAAAAACAAAAATAAAATCAAATTATAAAAAAAACCCCAAAAAATATTAAAATGGCGGAAAATATATGTCTTTTCAAATGAAAAAATAAATAAATAAAACATTTACAATTTATCAAAAAAATACCTATTTTTGATTTTTTTTAAAATTCAAATTATAAAAAAAAACAAACAAACAAAAAAATAAATAAATAAATAAAAATAAAAATAAAAATAAATTGCATATTTTTTATTTTTTTATTTTTTTTAGAAGTTAATAATAATTATTTTTTTTAAAACTAACATTTTTATTTAAAAAAAATAAAAATAAAAAATATTTTTTTTTTAAACAAACCTTTTTTTTTAATTAAAAAAATCATTATTTTTTTTAAACAAACTTTTTTTTTTAATTAAAAAAATTATAATTTTTTAAACATTATAATTTTTAAATAAACATTATAATTATAATTTTTATTAAACAAACTTTTTTTTTTAATTAAAAAAATTATAATTTCTTTTTTTAATTTTCATATTTAAAAAAAATATTAAAAAAAAAATTAAAATAAACATTATAATTATAATTTTTATTAAACAAAGTTTTTTTTTTAATTAAAAAAATTATAATTTTTTTTAATTTTCGCATTTAAAAAAATTATTAAAAAAATAAAATTTAAATTATAATTTTTTGTTAACGGAGTTATTTATTTTTTATTAAAAAAAATTAATTTTTTTTTTTTGCCACTGCCCCCGGCTGCCCGTGGTGGCGCGGCCGTAGGCGAAGGGCCTGCCCACAGGCACCTCCGCCCACGGCCGTGCCACCACGGGCGGCCGGGGGGCGGGCGGTCGATTCCTCTTTTTATTTCCTGTGCTATTTATTTTACGGGACTCCTTTCTGATTCCCAATGAAACTAGGTCCGAGGACACGAGATACGATACTATGTCTTCTTTAAAGAACTATTGGTTCTGAGATGTTGTCCTCGAGGTCTTACTTCGTCCGTATTACTTTCCACCTTATTAATTCCCAGCCTTCCTTTTCTTTCCCTCGCTGCGCACATACATAAGGAGTTTCCCGAATTCGGCAGAAATGAAGAAAAGGTAATGGGCCCAATTCCATTATATATATATGGGCTAAGGCCTTATATATCCACTCGATGCCCGGATCGAATGAACAGACAGAACGAAAGCTTTCTATTCTAGCATTTCTTACTATCTTCTCGTTAATAGTATCGCCATTAATATATCTTACGGTTTAATCACTAATTCAGGCATAGGTAGGACTGTTACAGAATATCTGGTTACAGCCTCTCGGGTTACAGACCTTCTCTTGGTTGGTATTATTAGCCTTACCTTATTGGCCTTATTAGCGTATAGGCCTTACTTAGCCCTATCTGATTTGGTTCCTGACTTAGATAAAATACGCCAGTCAATAATCTAAACTACACATGCCGGCAGGAAATAAACCGCTATGCATGCAAGAGAATCTCTGTGCTGGCCCTGCCCATTATCTATGTGTTTATCCTGACCAGATACGCCTGAACGTAAACCATAAACCCTGTCTATTTTTCACCTTAGGTAACGATAGTGAAAATGATGGGGAGGACTGACTATAGTGATGGGGTGTATACTGAATCTGAAGGGGGAGCTTGTCCCAGCCAGCAGCATTGAAAAACTTTGCCATTGTCATTTTTCATTATGCAACCTTAATCTCTTAATCTCTAGGCTATGTTTGAGCCATACAATCTTGTTCAATGAGGAATACTCAATGGGAGGGGACTAAACTTTGTGCCCAAGCTGCTTGCCTAGCTGGTTGGGATTTATTAGAGGAGCTGGCTCGAATCATTGGCAAGTCTCCGTAAGGCTAGTAGTAGTACTGATTGCATGGACCTTATGGAAGTCTTTACTGTATGGGACCTTATTCTTAAGGCTTTCAATCGGCCATCGTCCATAGGGCATGGGACTAAAGAGAGAAAGACCAACGGGCAAGTAAGTGTCCATGGGGACTAAGTGCTTTGACTAAAGTCACAACCTCATTTGGATGGGTTCAAGGAATTCCAACATCATCGGAGAGCATATATGAACTAGCACTTTAGACTATTAGCTTTGTCCATCCATGCACTAAGTTCCATAGAGTTTGTTGCTAAAGCCTTGCTACTACTATCGCCATAAGAATAAGTACGGGAAGGTACGGAACCAAGTGGAATGAGTGAGGCACATGGGTTCGCTGAGATACCATCATTGCCTCAAGGCGCAGCCAATAGTTAGATCCCCAGGATGAGGTGGTGGTGCCAATTACCGGTTGTCAATAGTGGGAATAATCCATCTTTTATGTGACTGATGGGCCGTTGGGTAGATTTGAGCTCTTTAGACACTCGACCAAATCAATATGTGGATGCATTATATATGTTGCATGAGAGATGGCAAAATCGATGCATGATGAAGCAAACATGCATTATGGAGATGCATGCATTATTGACCAAACATCATGATGCGAATTAGACTATTCTTATTCCTCAATTTGTTCCTTGTTTTATTCAAATGCATAATATAATATTATACAATATTATGGTACGATCGAGTAAGAGAGCCTAACGCGAAGATAATAGCTCCGAACTTCTTTCTACAGGTAGTTGGTTAGCTTTCAAATCATGATATCAAAATTGATTTGATTAGGTTAAATAGGAAGAAGCTCCGAATTCTCTCCGAAAGCGATAACTCATATCTCCGGCGTATTAGTCTTAAGTATGGTGGATGGATTATAAAATCATTAAATAAGAATCGATTTTCTTTCTTGTTTTAAGTAGAAGCTCCGAATTCTCTCCGAAAGGTTTAACTAAGAAGGAAGACTAGGTTCACGTAGGATAATTCGATACGTCACCCTTGCACTCGTGAATTTCCCAGTCGTTTGCTCAGTTCGACAATTAATGAAGTTTTCATTCGCAACGCAACCCCTTCACTAGCGAATTTACCATCTAAGTAAGGCCAGGGCCTGGAAACCTGCTCCAGCTCCTTCTCCTTCTACTCATCAATCGATTGGTTGTCTCTTTGGGGAAGACTCATCCTCCTGCTCCTCCTACTCCTCATCAATCCAATAAATCAATCAATCAATCAATCGTTGCTCTTGTTTCGCAAAGCAGACTCATCATAAATCAATCCATCGATCGTTGCTCTTGTATCGCGAAGCATAGTTGCTATTGTTTCGCTAAGCATAATTGTCGTCGGGTGGGTCTAGCCAGGCATAAAGCAATCCGTGTCAAGTTCATCATCTCCAGTTCGCAAGAAGAGATCGACGGGTCTAAATCGATATCCGGGTATGATCGAGTTCTCTATCAGGTCTTCGGTCGCAAGATAGAGATCAGCCAGCCGGAAGTCAGGTCTTCGGTCGAACGGTGGTCGGTTTGTTTGTCGGTTTAGTCGCCGAAGCTGCAGTTCATCGTTGTAAGTTAGCAAGAGATCGATCAGCATTCATAGATATAATATATCAGGTGGGAAGCCATAGATAGACGGGCTAGAGATAGATCCGGGAATCGACCCCCACCCCTCAGCCGCCCGTGGTGGCGCGGCCGTGGGCAGAGGTGTCTGCGGGCAGGCCCTCCGCCCACGGCCGCGCCACCATGGGCGACCGGGGGGCGGTGGCAAAAAAAAAATAATTTTTTTTAATAAAAAATAAATAACTCCGTTAAAAAAAAATTATAATTATAATTTTTTTTTTTAATAATTCTTTTAAATACGAAAATTAAAAAAAATTATAATTTTTTTAATTAAAAAAAAATTGTTTAAAAAAAATTATAATTATAATGTTTATTGAAAAATTATAATGTTTAAAAAAATTTATAATTTTTTTAATTAAATATGGAAATTAAAAATTTATTAATTTTTTTATTTTTTGTTAACTATTTTTATTTTTAAATTTAAAAAAAAAGAATGTTTAAAAAAAATTATAATTTTTTTAATTAAAAAAAAAAAGTTTGTTTAAAAAAAAATTAATTTTAATTTTCATTTTTTTTGTAAATAAAAAGGTTAGGTTTAAAAAAAATTCCGTTAAAAAAAAATAATTAAATTTTAATTTTTTTTTGTAATAATTTTTTTTTTTAATTTGAAATTAAAAAATTAATTTTTTTTGAAAAAAATTTAATATCTTTTTTATTATTTGTATTTTAAAATTAAAAAAAAAAAATGTTTAAAAAAAAGATTGTTTAAAATAAAATTTGAATTTAATTTTTTTTTTCCTTTTTTAAAATAAAAATAGTAGGTTTAATAAAAAATAATTATATATATATTTTTTTTGATAAAAAATATGCATTCTTTGGGTTTTTTTTTTATAATTTGATTTTTTTTTTTTTAATATTAATTTCACTAGTTTTTTAATTTATTTTCGTTAATTTTTTATTTTTTTTTAAAACTAGTCTATTTTTAATTTCTTTTTCTTTTTTTTCCCAGTTTTTGCCAATGTTTTTTTTTAATTTCTCTGTTTTTACTTATATATATATATATATATATATATATATATATATATATATATATATATTTATTTATTTTTTTTCCAAATTCTTTTTCGATTTGTGAGATAATTTTTTTTTTTAACGTTTTTTTTTTTTTTTTTTTTTTGTTAATTTTCAATTTTTTTAAATCTAGTTTTTTTTTTAATTTTTTTTGTTTTTTCTTAATTTTTTTTTCTATTTTTACCTACTTAATTCTTAGTTTTTTTTAAATGTTTTTTTGTTTCTTTTCCGTATTTTTTTTTTCTTTTGCCAATAATTTGATGGTTTTTTATTTTTTATTTTCACTATTTATTTGTTTATAATTTATAATTTTTTTTGTTTTTTAATTTTTACCATTAATTTTTTTCTTTTTTTTACATTTTTATGATTGATATTTTTTATTTTTTATTTATTTATTTTTTTTTTTAATTTTTATATTTGATTTTTTTTTAAGTTTTATATTTTTATTTTGTGTTTTGTTTTTATTATATATCTTAATTTATGTTTTGTTATATTTTTAAACTTTTTTTTTTTGTTTTGTGTTTTTTCATTGTTTTAATTTTTAATTTTATTTTATGTTTTCATTATTTTTTTAAAATTTAATGTTTTTTCGGGGTCATGAAAAAATATTTTTTAATTTTATTTTATGTTTTCATTATTTTTTTAAAATTTAATGTTTTTCGGGGTCATGAAAAAATATTTTACGCCATTATTTCGAAATGTTGAAATTTTACGTTCGAAAAAAAAAGTGTTCTTCCAGAATCAACACTATTCGTTTTGAGGGTGTTTTTTGGATAATTTTTGTGCAAAAAATTGGTTTTCACCACCATTTTTAAAACATGTTGAAAATTTACCCAAGAAAAAAATAGGTGTTATTCCAGCAAATTAACACTTTTCGTTTTTAGCACTGTTTTTGATGTTTTTTTGGGGTTTTTTGGCCAAAGTTCCCGTTTTGAGTTTATAGTTCCCGTTTCAGAGTTTACATTGTTATCTCATTTTGTATCTTTTTTTGCATGTACTTCCATTGCATCCATATTTTACATCCAATTTTGTTTCTCATGTTGCCCCCGTGTTTGCATCCACTTTTACATCCCTTATAGCATCTTGTCTTGCATCTAAGTTTGCATCTTTCTTTCTTTTTTTTTTGTCTATTATTACATCCACTTTCTCATCCACCTTTTTTGTGCTATGATTTGTGCCATATCTTATGGCTATCATTGCAATCCACATTTTCTTCCACTATTACATCCACATTTGCATCCTCTTTTGTGTCCAAGTTTGCATCAAATATTGTTTATGTTTTTTGCATCCCATTTCGAATCTACTTTTACATCCACTTTTGATTTGTCCAATTTTGCAACTAATTTTGTGTTCACTATTGCACCCATGTTTGGCCCATGTTTACATCCCTTTTTTCATCCAAATTTTCCTCCTTTTTGCATTCAAGTTTGTGTCTCTTTTTTTTTACGTTCATTGTAGTATCCACATTTGTTTCACCACAATCCATGCTAAGCTTTATGCCTACTATTGTGCCCATTTTTCACTCCACTTTTTCATCCATGTTTGAATCCTATTTTGTGTTAGGATATTCCGACACATAGGAAATAGTTAAATACAACTTGGTCTAGTATAGAGTTAGGTATAGAGTTATGTAAAGTGTGTTTCTTTACTATGTACATTTTGTAACTTACAATCCAACGGTTCATTCTCTCCTCGGTATTACCGACACTTGATCCGTGGCTTAACACCCGATTGGTCCATGATCTCTATTTAAAAAGCATGGAGGGTCATTTGTAGGGTAATTCATCTATGAGAGAAGCATATGTAAATTTTCATTCTTTTATTAATAAATTGCCTGAAGTGGCCGCGTTAGCTCAGGCCGTGGACTATTTCCCTCTTTGAGGGTTTTAACCATGTCAAAATACTGGTGTATTGATCTGTGATCTGTTTGTGAGCAGTATCCTTTGGTGTTATATCTGAGGAACTTACCCTGTAGATTCCTACATGGTATTGGAGCTATTTGAGGGCCGCCTCCGTTGGTGATCCAAATCTGAAGCCGGTAGAACTGCATCCGACAACTGTTTCCTAGATCTACTGTTTCTGACTGCTTTCAGGACGATAGGATTGCTCTGTTGCGTTGGGAGCATATGTTCTAGTGAGTAACCCCTTTCGTTTCATGCAAAAAGGTTTCCGGTAGCCCTAGCTGCGTCATTTTTAAGATCTGGAGGTATACAGTGTTTATTTGCAGTTTACAGTCATTTTCTCTCTGTTTATTTCGATTTCAGTTTATTTAGCTTTTTTTTTATTACCGGATCTATACCTTTCATTTCTGCGTATGCTCTTTGCCCTACGACTCTGTGCGATCTGGGCAAATCAGAAACAGAAAGGAAGGATTTTTCTCATGCGTATGCGCTTTTCCACTGCGCCTTAGTGCGATCTTGGAAAATCAGAAACATTGAAGAAAATATTTAGTTTCCAGCTAAAGCTAACATTGAGCCGCAAGGTTCGTTTTTGAAAATATCTAGTTTCCGGGTAAATCTAACTTCCAGCCGCAAGGTTCATTTTTTTTGTATGTCCATGTTGGGTTTTGTGTTTTTTGTTTTGTAAGGAGAAAGAGCTTTCTCAAAGCAAACACGCAACCCAAAGCATCAACAAATCCATAACTTCTTCATCCGGAAGCCGTTTTCAGAACCATTTTTTTTGAAACAGCCTAATTTTTTGAGATCTTTCCATTGAAACACTTAGTTTCAGCATCTATAGCTTCAGGTTTTTTTAAAATAGAAAGTCCATGCCAAGTTATTCTTGACAGCACCAACTACTTCCAATGGTGGTCCTACATTGTGGATTTACTTAGAAGTAAAGGTCTTTACAGAATAGCCACAGGCCAAGAGACCAAACTGAAAGATGAAGACAAGGTAGCTAAATGGGAAAATAGGCAAGACCAAGCACGTGGGTTGATAGGGATGTCTATTTCTCCAGATCTTAGATTCCATATTACAGAACTTGATACTCCTGATGAAGCAATGAAACATATTACTAAAGTCTTTGGAATTAAAAATGAACTTAAAGCCCATCAACTTGAAAATGAATTGCTTACATTGGACCCCAATAATTTTTCTTGCATTGAAGATTTTTTGTCCAAATTGAAGACCCTTAGACTTCTCTTGGAAGGTGTTAAGGTTAAGAAAGAAGATAGTAGCCTTATCTACTCCATTCTTACTGAGTTGGGACCAGCCTATTCTGTGTTTGTTTCCACCTTCCATTCTACAATAGAAGCCTTCATTTTTCAAGGACAAACCTACAAGTCCCCTTCCTTTGATTCGTTTTGTGATTCTTTAATAAGAGAATAAGAAAAACTCTTACACCTTGGTCTTCTTCATCTTGGAAACTCTTCTAAGAAAGCGTTACCCACCCAGCAGCAACCAAATTCAAAGAATCCTAAGAATTTGTATCCTAAAAGGAATGGTCCTAAACCAAACAAGGGTCCTAAGCAACTTCCGCCTCAAAATGAAAAATCATTTCAACAAAATGATAAAGACAAATAAAAACAAATGGAAGAAGACTGATAGACATTGCAACTTTTGTAATCGAGATGGCCACTTAGAATCCAAATGCTTTAAGAAGATGGAAGCCTTGGAAGCAACAATGAAGAAGCATAACATCCATTTGGAGAAATCTTCAACTTCAACTTCATCTTCACGAATGGCACTTTCTACTTGTGGTTGTTAAGCATCTCGGTCTGGCTATGCACTAAATGTATCTTCTTCTTCTCATTCTCATGAGTGGCTCATTGATTCTGGAGCTTCTTATCACATGGCCAAAAACAAAGCCATGTTTTCTTCTTTAAATGATTGTAACACCAAAAATATATATGTTGGTGATGATAGATCTCTTAGTGTTGTAGGGACTGGAACTGTTCATCTAGACAATGGTTAGTTTAATGATGTATTATGTGTTCCAACCTTATCCTGCAACCTTCTATCTGTATATCATATAACCCATTCAGGTGAAGGTAAAATAGTTGAATTTTCACCTCACGATGTTGTAATTAAGGACCTAAGAGATCTAAGACAAATTTTAGCTACTGGCATTGCTGATGATTGTACAAGGTTGTATAAGTTTCACAACTTTGGGTCATCAAATCTTCCCTCAGTATTTGTTGCTCATAATGATGAAGTGAGCAAACTTTGGCATGAGCGATTTGGTCACTTAAACTATCACTCTCTTAAGAATCTGTGTAAAGAAAATATGGTGACAGGTCTTCCAATGGTATCTTGCAGAGATGGTGTTTGTTCTGGATGTGTACTCAGAAAACATCATCGGGATAGTTTTGAAAAACGTGCCTCTTGGCACGCCTCAACCCCTTTACAACTCGTGCACAGTGATTTATGTGGTCCACTTACAGTTGCTTCATTCTCTGGCTACAAGTATTTCTTAACTTTCATTGATGATTTCTCTAGACGCACTTGGGTATACTTCTTAAAACTCAAGAGTGAAGTATTTAACATGTTCTTAGCCTTTAAGGCCTTTGTTGAAAAACAATCTGGACATCAAATTCTTAAGCTAAGATCTGATAATGGCGGAGAATATGTTAAAAACACATTCAACAACTTTTGCACTGAGAATGGATTTCAAATGCAACATACTGTTCCATATACTCCACAACAAAATGGTGTAGCTGAAAGGAAGAATCGCACCTTAAAGGAAATGTCTAATTGTATGTTTCAATCTAAAGGACTTAGTCTTAATTATTGGGCAGAAGCAATTAGCTATGCAAATTACATAATAAATCGCACTCCTACTAAGGTTTTAAAGAATATCACTCCAGAAGAAGCATGGAGCTCAATCAAACCAGATGTAAGTCACTTTTGTGTTTTTGGAAGTGAAGCATGGGCCCATATTCCAGATGAGAAACATAAAGCTTTAGAACCTAAGAGTGAAAGATGTATTTTTGTTGGATATTTTGAAGATGTCAAAGGATATAGACTTATTCCACTTAAGTCCAAAAATGTTATCATTAGAAGAGATGTAAAGTTTGCTGAAAATATATCGGCCTGTGAGCCTAGTTCGGCGGATGTGCCACCTCTCCCTATCTCTTCTACTTTTGAAAATATTTCTTCTTCAGATGATGAAAGCGAGGATGAAAATCCTCCCCCACCTTCTCAGGATCCTCCTTCAGCTCCTCAGTTTCCAAAATGGGTCTGTGCTATTGGGGATGCAGTAGGTGATCTTGCCGGTGATCCTACAGATCAGCGGCGTACACGTTCTCAGTTCGAGAGAGCCTCTTCTTTACTGGCTCAAGCTTCAGTGAATTATGATCCTGACACCTTTGCAGAAGCTTCAGGCCATCCAGATTGGGAAGCAACTATGAATGGAGAATATCATTCATTATTGGCAAATGATACATGGGATCTTGTTCCTCTACCAAAGGGACGAAAACTTGTTAGATGCAAATGGCTTTACAGAACCAAGTATGGACCAGATGGGAAAGTTGATAAACATAAAGCTCGTCTCGTTGCTAAGGGTTTTTCACAAGTTGTAGGCATTGACTACACTGAAACCTTCTGCCCTGTTGCCAAAATGAACTCTATCTGCCTTGTTCTTTCCCTTGCTGCTTCTTTCAAATGGGAAGTCCATCAGATGGATGTTAAATCCGCCTTCTTGCATGGGGACTTGCATGAAGAAATCTATATGGAACAACCTATTGGCTTTATACAAACAGACTCCAGCCTTGTATGTCAGCTTAAGAAATCCCTTTATGGTCTCAAGCAAGCTCCTCGAGCTTGGTATGCCAAAATGGATAACTTTCTTTTAGAATCTGGCTTCTCTAGGTGTCATTCTGACAATACTATCTACACCAAGATTGTGGGCAAGTCTCTTATCAGTCTTGTTCTCTATGTTGATGATCTTATGCTGACTGGCAGTGATCCCAACCTTATAAACCATGTGAAGTCTAGCCTTAAAAGGAAGTTTGAAATGACAGACTTAGGACACTTACATTATTTTCTCGGTCTTCAATTCTTGCAATCCAAGGAAGGTATTTCCCTTTCTCAGTCCAAGTATGCCTGTGATATTCTACGCCATTTTCACATGGAAGACTGTAAGCTAGCCCCTTCTCCCTTTCAGTCTGGAGTCAAACTTTGAGTCACTTGTAATTCTCCTGAAGTTGATGCTACCTTATACCGTCAACTTGTAGGAAAACTTTTATATCTAACCCATACTCATCCTGACCTTTCCTTTGTCGTTTTCCTTGTTGCTCGGTTTATGCAAAACCCACATGAAAGTCATTGGAAAGAAACTAAAAGAATACTTCGTTATGTTCGAGGTACAGTTCAGTTTGGGATTCATTACAGTGCCGAAGAAGCTCCTCTATTGGTTGGTTTCATTGATTTCGATTGGGCCGGTGACCCTAATGATCGGAAGTCTACTGTAAGTTATGTGTTCACTCTTGGTTCATGACCTATTACATGGGCTTGCAAGAAACAAGGTGCCATTTCTCTTTATTCAGGAGAAGCAGAGTATCGTGGTGCCGTAGAAGCTAGTAAGGAAGCCTTGTGGCTTCGTCAGATCCTGTCATAATTTGACTTTCAACAGCAGCATCCGACTACACTTTGGTGTGATAATCAAAGTGCCATTCAGCTACGCAAAGATCCAGTCCAACATCAGAAAGCTCATTCACGACCATGTTCTTGAAGTGCAATATTGTTCAACAGATGATCAAGTTGCAGACATCTTTACAAAGGCTCTCACAGAGGCGAAGTTCACTAAACTTCGATTTATGGTTGGAGTTCAGGAAGTTGTCACTAAGGGGGGATAGGCTCTAGTGCCTCCTTCCTTCTCCTATTGTGTCATATTTATAAATCCTTCAATCCTATCCCAAGTTGTTCTTAAGGGGGGATGTTAGGATATTCCGACACATAGGAAATAGTCAAGTACAACTTGGTCTAGTATAGAGTTAGGTATAGAGTTAGGTAAAGGGTGTTTCTTTACTATGTACATTTTGTAACTTACAATCCGACGGTCACGATATGTAGTGATCCGACGGTTCATTCTCTCCTCGGTATTACCGACACTTGATCCGTGGCTTAACACCCGATTGGTCCATGATCTCTATTTAAAGAGCATGGAGGGTCATTTGTAGGGTAATCCGTATATGAGAGAAGCATATGTAAATTTTCATTCTTTTATTAATAAATTGCCTGAAGTGGCTGCGTTGGCTCAGGCCGTGGACTGTTTCCCTTTTTGAGGGTTTTAACCACATCAAAATACTGGTGTATTGATCTGTGATCTGTTTTTGAGCAGTGTCCTTTGGTGTTCTATCTGAGGAACTTACCCTATAAATTCCTACATTTTGTGTTCAAGTTTGCATCAACTATTGCATCTACTTTTTCATCCAATTTTGTGTCAATGTTTCTGTCTTGTTCTGCATCTACTTATGTTGTGTCAACTCTTCATCAAAATTTACATCTACTTTTACCCCCATTTTCTTGTTCACTTTTGCATCCCTTTTCCAACGCACATCATATTTTTTGCATTGATGATATTTCATATGACATTGAAAATTATGAACAACTGATGACAATGTCAATAATTATAACGATGATGATAATGAAGATGATGACGATGACATGAATTGTGATTGTTATGATAATGACAATGATGATAAAGACGATGGAAGTTAAAATGGCAATGATGATGATGATGCTAATGACCTTGGAAATTCTTACCAATTTTTAAATGTTGTCATGGTCAAAATCATAATAATTATCTTTGGCATCATCTTCCAAGTCATCATCATCTGATCATCATTATCATTATTTTCATCTTGGTCATCATCAAGAACAATAATGACATGAATGATGATTATGATGTTCATGATGAGGATGACAACAAGTATGACAAAAATTATATTAGTTACGATAATGGGAATGATGACAATTATAATGATGATGATAATGGTAGTAATGATGATGATCATCGATCATTTCTAAAAAATAAGGTTGTTATTTTTCTTGCATATATCATGTGTCCTAACAACCCTTTTCAAGCACTCGTAACATTTTTTAGGTTGATGATATTTCTTATGATGTCTATAATTATGAACAATTGATGACAATATCCATAATCATGATGATGATGATGATGATGATGAAGACATGAATGGTGATTATGACGATAATTAAATGATGACAATAATGATGACATTGATGGTGGTGATGATGGCAATAATGAAGATGATGACCCTCCCTCTAAACTAGGGAGGTACTCATAATGAGACAAAAAAGTACTCTCAAGTTGAAAGATTCATATGAGAAGGGATTTGGATTGATAAGCATCAGTGATGATTTACATCATCATAGCCAACATGTAACAGCCCAAAATAAATATCTAATTAGCTTATTAACATTAAATTTAAATCACAGTGGCATTTACCTAACCACATAAACATGTAATCAATTAACTAAATTCAAGCTAAGAATAGTGCTTACATGTGCTTACTTGTGGTAGAAGTAGGCTTACCGCAACAAGGTTTTGGCAACGACTCTCCACCCAACCATAGGCTCAACTGCAAAAGCATTTGCTACAACTGGCCGCCCCCGAGCCCTCAATCAACATACTACTGCAGTGACTCCTAAGTCTTAGAACACCATTCTCCCAAGAGAATGAAAGATAGAATCTCGGAATGATGGAATGCAGGAATGCCTCTCATCTTTCTCACCATCTACTAAATAGAAGAAACATTGGAAGGGGAACCACATGCACACACTCCATGTGTCTACATGCAACTTTCTTTCGAATTTAGCTTTCTTGTTTTATTTTCTTCTTTTTGGTAGTTTTCTTGTTTTATTTCTACCTATTATTATTTAGAGCTTTAGTATGGTTATTACTATTTTTATTTTTATTATTTTTATTTATTTTCTTGTATATATTTTTAATATCATTTATTATTTAAATTTTATGATTTGTTATTTTTATTATTTATTATTAAGTGATTTATTTATTATTATTTATTATTTCTATTATTAATTATTATTTTTGTATTATTTATTATTTTTATTATTTATTATTTATTATTAAGGGGAGGGATATTACATACTCTCCCACTTTAAGTAACTTCGTCCCTAAGTTAAGTTTAATTATTTTTTATTTATTATTTATTTACTTCATGTTGCCAACACCCTCTGCTAAACTAGTATAACAAGAAGGCATCGAAAGTCCCCAACACCCTGGGAAATCTCAAGGAATCTCTGTTCTTTTTCCCACTTTTGGCACTAGGCATAAGCTTGTCCCGGTCTGTATACTAGTCCAAGATTGGCCCCAAGGCTCACGCCTGACTCAGACCTCATCTGCCCCAAGGCAGGCATCCGGTCCGGTACTCAATGACCCCGGGCCCATCAGAGTGGCACAGCGGAAGCATGGTGGGCCCATAACCCACAAGCCCCAGGACTGAAACCTTGCTCTGATACCACATGTAACAGGCCAAAATAAATATCTAATTAACTTATTAACATTAAATTTAAATCACAGTGGCAATTACCTAACCACATAAACATGTAATTAATCAACTAAATTCAAAGTAGGAATAGTGCTTACCTGTGCTTACCTGTTGTAGAAGTAGGCTTACCGCAACAAGGTTTTGGGGAAGACTCTCCACCCAACCATAGGCTCAATTGCGCAAGGATTTGCTACAACTGGCCACCCCCGAGCCCTCAATCAACGTACTACTGCCAGTGACTCCTAAGTCTTAAAACACCATTCTCCTAAGAGAATGAAAGATAGAATCTCGGAATGATGGAATGCAGGAATGCCTCTCATCTTCCTCACCATCTAATAAATAGAACAAACATTGGAAGGGGAACCACATGCACACACTCCATGTGCCTACATGCAACTTTCTTTTGATTTTTAGCTTTCTTGTTTTATTTTCTTCTTTTTGATAGTTTTCTTTTTTTATTTCTATTTATTATTATTTAGAGCTTTAGCATGGTTATTACTATTTTTATTTTTATTATTTTTATTTATTTTCTTGTACATATTTTTAATATCATTTATTATTTAACATTTATTATTTATTATTTATATTATTTATTATTAAGTGATTTATTTATTATTATTTATTATTTCTATTATTAATTATTATTTTTGTATTGTTTATTATTTATTATTTATTTACTTCATGTTGCCAACACCCTCTGAACTAGTATAACCAGCAGGCATCGAAAGTCCCCAACACCCCAAGAAATCTCAAGGAATCTCTGTCCTTTTTCCCACTTTTAGCACTAGGCATAAGCCTGACCTGGTCTGTATCGTAGTCCAAGGTTGGCCCCAAGGCTCGCGCCTGACTCAGACCTCATCTGCCCCAAGGCAGGCATCCGCTCTGGTACTCAATGACCCCGGACCCATCAGAGTGGCGCAACGGAAGCATGGTGGGCCCATAACCCACAGGTCCCAGGATTGAAACCTAGTTCTGATACCATATATAACAACCCAAAATAAATATCTAATTAACTTATTAATATTGAATTTAAATCACAGTGGCAATTACGTAACCACATAAACATGTAATTAATTAACTAAATTCAAACTAGGAATAGTGCTTACCTGTGCTTACCTGTGGTAGAAGTAGGCTTACCACAACAAGGTTTTGGGGACGACTCTCCACCCAACCATAGGCTCAATTGCGCAAGGATTTTCTACAACTGGCTACCCCCAAACCCTCAATCAACGTACTATTGCCAATGACTCCTAAGTCTTAGAACACCATTCTCCCAAGAGAATGAGAGATAGAATCTCGGAATGATGGAATGCAGGAATGCCTCTCATCTTCCTTACCATCTAATAAATAGAACAAACATTGGAAGGGGAACCATATGCACACACTCCATGTGTCTACATGCAACTTTCTTTTGATTTTTAGCTTTCTTGTTTTATTTCCTTACTTTTCTTTTGATTTTTAGCTTTCTTGTTTTATTTTCTTCTTTTTGATAGTTTTCTTGTTTTATTTCTATTTATTATTATTCAGAGCTTTAGTATGGTTATTACTATTTTTATTTTTATTATTTTTATTTATTTTCTTTTATATATTTTTAATATCATTTATTATTTAACATTTATGATTTATTATTTTTATTATTTATTATTAAGTGATTTATTTATTATTTCTATTATTAATTATTATTTTTGTATTATTTATTATTTATTATTAAGGGGAGGGATATTACACAACATTGTCAAAAGAGTAAGGCCTTTACTAACAAGTTTATCTCTCCATTAGATCAGAACACAATGTTGGGAGGCATAAATTTGAACACCACTGCCTCTCTAGGCACTTACCCCATCAGGATGTTCACTAGTTATGTCCTCACATGATCATTTCCTAATCCACTCTCATAATATTTGACACCAGGAAATGTCAATCCTCATGACTATTCTTATCTTGGATTAATGTACTTGACTTATGGCGATTAGTCCTAGTCAAAGTCCAAATTCTAAAAGAATATTGGTCCCAGATGTTTATCTAATCCACCATTCTCCCTATTAGTGCCTTTACTAGGCTTATGATTGTTAGTCCTGGCCATAGTACATGACACATGGATAATATGGTGTCCACACTCACTCCCTCTCAAGCAGAGAGGAGACATCCACAAGCATAAGATTTTCTCAAGAATACCCATCATTTTCATAGAGAATAACATCATTACTTTATTTTCATCACATGACACCTTTATGACTAAGCATTCATAGATTTGTGGCAAAATATTTCCCCTTTTGTCATTTGTGATGAAATAAAATAAAAAAAGTGAAAGACAAAATCATTAAAGATACACTATATTGATTTATCTAAATCTAAACTCTAAGGTTGAAGTGAAAATTCATGTAACTCTTATATCTATGAGTTATGCCAAACTTATGAAAACCTTATTCCCTAAGTCCTATATTTAAGAAAATGAAAAAGAAAGAAAAATAAGGGCCAATGAATGGTAACTCATGTATTCCCTCCCTCTTTCGAAAATATATGAATATATACACTCCTAGTCACACTTGATCATATGTTTGTGATGGTTAAATCATGAATTCCTCCTTTCTCCTTGCATTTTCACTTTATCATTTAAGCACCTAATTGAGGATCTAGGGAATGTTTATTTCCTATGGCTTTCATGTCTACTCTTGGTTTACTTATGTCACACTATTGTCAATTTATGTGACGGAGTGAAAAACATAACTTTGTGGAGTTATTAGAGTGGTGTATTAAGTTAGTCACCACACACACATGTATTACATCTCATTGATCCACATGTGTGGGTTGGAGACTCATTTCTTGACAACTTTAATGGAGACTACTTTATGGCTTTAATGGTATAGCTTACAAAATATCTTGTTAAACATTGCGATTCATCCTTTCTTTTCCTAGAGAGACTTGATAATATTGAAGTCACTCCCAATAATCCATGGAGATGGGGAGTATAAATTACTTGTGCTAGAAATATGATTGAGAAATAGAGGTTTTCCATTTGCGATATTAGAGTCATAGACATTGGATACATGGTAATAGTCCTCAATGTTAATTAACTAAAATTGTATTGTCATAGCGTGAAAAGAGGTAAACATATCGGTAACCTTTATGTCTTGATCATTTCAAATAATAACCATTCCACCCAAGTATCTCTAAGCATCAATCACTACTACTTGGAAATTCCTCCCCCATTTTCTAATTATATGAGGTAGGACCTCACATAATATCTTTTACTTCTTATATCAACATTATTGATGGGTCCTTTGTGTACCATTTTTCTTTTAGGAGTCTTTGTTTTCCTTTACTATTGAGGCCCCCCATGTTCCGTGAGACTATTTTCATCTAGAATTTACATAGAAAGGAAGTATAATGTGACAAAAAAAAACATGTCTCAAGATTTAAATGCTTGGACAATTCCACTTCATGACTCCTATATTTCCTTAACCTGGGACCGAATGGTGAAATTGATGGCCTTAAGGGAAATTGACCAATGAAAATCTAAAAAAGAGGTGACTTTTGACTTATCACATACAATTTAATATACTAAAAAAAATATCCATAACAATTTCATCAATCAGTGAATCATTAAAAAAATCCAAAACAATTTCATCAAGCAATGAATCATTGAATTATAAAATACAATCTATAAACATTTTGGGAACGTTTTGCTAAAACATGCTCAAAAACCAACATATTTAATATTAATATTTAACAATAACATGGAAAATGACAAATTTTGATAGATTAAATAACATATTATCAACCCTAAAAAATTTCACTAACAAAAACCTATAAAGCATGCAACTAATGGAAGTGACCACTCGAGGCCACCATAAAACAATTTATCTATTAAGACCAAGATTAATGGGGACAAAGATCTACAAAGGATAAAGGAAAACCTATTTTAGCTTTATTGTTTTATTAGCCTAGTTCAAGATGAACATTTCAACATATCATGAAGAACATAATTAGTTTTATTGTATTAAGAAAACCCAAGCACATTCTATAACTTAGCAAGGAAGAGATGTATAACACCCATCTTAGCGACACAACACATGGCATTGAGTTACTTTTTTATATATGATTTAAACTCCTATCATAAAATCACAAATTTAGCATGAATGGAATGTTTAAAATCCATTTTTATAAAAACAAAATATAAATTTTCTTATAGAAAGAAATACCAAAAACTAAATACATATTTTTAGAAAATAAAAAAAAAAATACTAAAACTAAATATATATTAAAAAAACTAAAACATAAGCAAACTAGAATTTGAATTTGACACTCTTGTTCACTTTCGAAAACTCATATGGTGGAATGTGATCTCTTTATCCTCATCTTTAGCTTTTTCCTAAAAAAAAAAGCATAGAAAAGCGGGAAAGAGCCATAAAGCATCGAGAAGAGTTTTCCTAAGCACAAAAGCATCTAAAATGTGCAAAAGGCCATTTTTATATGAGGAAACATTATTGACCCAAAAAGACTTTTCCCAAATTGAACTAATTAGGAATTTGGGAAATCTTCATAGCCTTCACTTTCCTATATATTGGAGTCTTGGCCATTGAAAAAATGATGGGAATTCTTGTATTGTCATGCTGCTGAGATCTATCTTGAGAGGGAGATTTTTGGAGCTACGAGTTGGGGGAGGTGCTATTGCAACTACATCAGATTCTTGTAACTTTCCTCCAACTCCTTTATTCATATAAATCAGTTGTTCTTCCTTCCATATGTTTCTATTCATTCTTTACTTCTTCTATTTAACTAATGGATGTATGGAATTTTGGTTTGTATTTATTTATTCAATAATATTTATATGTTTATGATATTTTCGATTATCAAGATATTATGCTGTGAAGGTTGCTTTATTGTCTCTCTTATGTGTAGGACCAAGCTTTGGAGATAGCTAGGAGCGCTTCCTAGCTATACTAAAAACTCCAAGAAGACCTGCATGCGAGGACTCACAAGAATTCATTCTCTTTTTCTTAATATATACTCTACATCTTGTTCTCCTAAGAATCCTAAGCCTTATAACAAACTTTCTCTTAATTGGTTTGTCCTAGGTTTCTGGTATAAACTCAGAGGGTTTTATTTTCATCTAACCGTGCATTAAATCCTATAGAAAAATGATATTTAGAAACTTTAATATATTTCACTATGTAAATGAACTTAGTAAAATGAACCCATAGAGGGGATTATAAATGGAAATAAAAGTAAAACTCTAAACAAGAAGGAAAAAGTGGATTTAACCATGGATGAAAAATTGGGTGTAGAATTGGATGTTAAGCTAGCCATCAAAACAAGATGCAAACAATGACACAAAAAGGGTTTTAAAGTAAAATTAAAAAATGGTGCAACACTAGACACAAAGAATGGAACAAAATAGGGCGTATGAAAGGATACCGAATTGGGCGCAAACAAGGATGCAAAAATGGACACCAAAATGAGGATTCAAAGAATGGTGTAAAATTAGGATGAAAAAAGGGTGTAAGAAAATACACAAAACAAAATGCAAAATGGGACTAAAAAAGGGTGAAACTAAGGATGTCAAAAATGATGCATAACTAGATGAAAATTTAAACTAAAATCTTGGTGCAAAATGAGATGCAAATGTGGACACAAAATGTGGCAGAAAAAAGGATGCAAATTTCGAAGCCAAAAAGGATGAAAAACTAGATACCAAAAAGGATGCAAATTTGGACAAAAAAAATGGTGCAAAATTGGACACCAAAAAAGAAAAATGGTGCAAAAATGGGCATAAAAATGGCTCAAATTTGGATGCAAATTGAGAGGCAACATTGGATGTAAAATGAGGTGCAACAAATCATTCAAAACTTGGTGCAAAAACAAATGCAAAAGTAGACGAAAAAATGGCTCAAAATTGAACGTAACAATAGACACAAAATGGGATGCAAAGGTGGATGCAACATATGGTTCAACATAGGATGCAAATTTAGATGCTCAAAAGGATGCAAAATTAGATGCAAGAAATGGTGTTAAAAATTATGCTAAATTGGATACAACAATTGATGCAAAATTAAATGCAACATATGGTGCAAAATAGGATGCAAAAAAGGGAGATAAATAAAATGAAAAAGTGGACGCAAAAAATGGTGCAAAAATGCATGCAAAATTTGGCATTAAATCAGATTCAACATATGTTGCAAAATTGGATGGAAAAAATGGTGTAAAAAAAGGCCGAAAAACTATCACAAAAATAGATGTAAAAATAAGTACAAAATTAGAAGCAACATAAGACTAGATGCAAAAATTGGCATAAACTGGATGTAAAAAAAGGCACTAAATCAGATGCCAAATATGGTGTAAAAATCGATGCAAATTATCACACAAAACTAGAAGCAAAGAATGCCACAAAAGAGGAAGAAAAAATGATGCAAAAATAGATGCAAAAAGTGGCACAAAACTAGAAGAAAAACCTGTTGTAAAACCAAATGAAAATCTTGGTGCAAAATATGATGCAAAAAATGATGGAAATTTTGGCATAAAAAAGATGCAAAATTTGGTGCAAGAAAGGATGCTTTAAAAATTGTACAATAGAGCCAGATTTAGTGCCAAGCTTCTCATCCCAATTGAGAAAAAAATGCACTAAAATTTGGTGCTAAATCTGGCACAAATTACCTATTTTGTTATAGTGAGTGCACCTTCTCAACTTTATCCACCTAGAATGCCCTATGAGTTGCCTGTGATTGCTAAGACCATGGTCCTATTTTGAGGGCCTCCTTGAAGGACAGATTATTTTAACTTGAAGATTCCTCACCCCCATGGGCACCTCCAAACAAGCATGTCACTATAGTGATTGTGGCATCCCTCTTAATTCCATAGCCTCTAAAGCATTTTTCCATCTTCAGTTTCCTCCCTCAGAGGAGCCTCATTTCACCCATAGGAATACCTGTACGTTGTTGAATCTTGACACTCAACACTCCCACTTCTTTTGATTATGTGACTAAAAAGCAAAGGGACATGACATGGTCCAAACAAAGATCATAATTTTTTTATGATCCAACTCCCCAACACCTTCCATTGCCGGATCCAACTTTAGATAAAGACTTTCAAAAAACACTTTGTTGACAACCTTATAATTTTGCTTCTCAAAGTCGGAGGGCTAACGCTTGGCCATGGTCACACTCAGGATGCTAACCTTGTAAGTAGTGTTTATGTTCTCTACATTGGAGTCTCCTGATAGGATAAACTTTTGAATACACCTTGTTGTTTCCCTCTCCATTCCTATCAGCTTTACCTCCAAATTTAATTGCATGTTTTTCTTCTTAATTTTACCGACAATGTGAAGAATGTTGTTCTCCACATTCACCTTGATATTACCAGCCTCAAGGCCACACATTTTGAGAAAAAACATATAACGATCAGAGGTCTCCAAAATATCAGCACTAGATCTACATATCACATGTGTCTCAAACATGTTTGTGTGTCGGTTGCATGGAGAGGGATAGAAAATGCCCAATGCACTTGTATTTCCCCACTCCCACATACACCATGAAATATCCAACAATATTCAACATTTTTCCTCATCATAATATTATCAATAAAATACTCTCATCAATAATCTCATTAATAGCATACGCTCTCTCTCTATATATATATATTTTAAATTTAAAAAAAATTGAGATTTTATGAAATTTTGAAATCATGTAATTGGAAGATAAAAATATATATTTATTTAGAAACAAATAATTACTTATTTTATAAATATATATTTATTTTTATTTTATAATTATTTATTTTTATTTTTTATTATAATTTATCTAAATTTGAATTTTTTATTTTATAATTATAAAAAAATTAAATGTAATTAAAATATTAAAAAAGTAATTTATATTATGCATAAAAAAATATAATCATAATAATGAAAAATAATATCCACTAAGACGTATATGGTCCATCATACCTTAAGAAGGTGAGAGATTAATAAAATTTCTTAACTTCTTATTTCTGTGCTAAAAAGAAGTGAGAGAAGCCTTCTAGATCACCATAGTTGTGATGAGTTAAAAGCTCAAGAATGTTGGTAGAGTGAAAAATAATTTGAAAATTAGATTGAATGTGAGTATAAGAATGGAACTCTAAGAGAGATTTTTTTCATTATCAACCCTCCTAGGATCACATATTTGACAAACATTTTCATCCCACGGGAATTTTTTTCATTCTCAACCCTCCTAAGATCACATATTTGACAAGCATTTTCATCCCATGGTGTTTTGTTATTGACCAACACCTAGTTTCACTATGGAGCTTATTAGTTCTAATCCTGGAAATGTTCATTTTATTCTTAGCACTCTAGCTCTTTATTTCCCCCCAATTTATCCTTAAATTTGGAATTTGGATAGATGATCTCCTCATTTATTTCTCAATGGTCTAGCCATGACTAGACATCCTTATCCCACCCTTGCTTGAGTCGAAGTTTCGGGTTTTTTTCTATAGATAGAAGTAATTTTAGGAAATCTCTTGGCATCCACGCTGTATAACTTATTCTTATACATAACATACCTATTAATGCCATGCTTTCAATGTGGGAAATAATTTTTCAATAAAGAGGATAGGGTAGGGAGTATTTTCTTTAATTTTGAGATGACAGGTTAAAATTTTCTTTTGGAGTTGTTCAATATTTCTGCACGACTGTTTGGATATATTGCAGCCTCAAACCTCACATCCATATAAAATAACAAGAGTGACATGACTATAAAAGAGGATGTTCTTTGTAAAGACTATGAGTTTTATTTCAAAAGAAGAACATTGGAAGGGTCCAACATACTCTATCAAATTTGGGAGGCCTTAAGCTACAACTCTTTGTGCTCAAGGTTAGTGTTTGACATGAGAACTAGGGATGGATGCTAAGATGAAATGTTTGTTCGAGGAATTTTAGGTGGAACTTTGAAAATCCCACATATGTTTGAAGTATACAATGGATGAACTCAAATGGGAAAAAAACTCAGTTAGAAGTGAGTACACAATTGGTATCCTCATGTTGTGGTTGAGGGAGATTAAAGATGGACTATGCTATGGAAGGTGACAATACTTTCCAAATGTATCTCCTTCACGTGGCTTGTTTTTTTGCAATTTAATTTTGACACGAAGTGACTCGAAAGGAGAAAATCCCAAAGTCTAGGTAAGTGCTTATTATGTAAGTAATATGGTGGAACTAACTCTCATCAATTTATGCGTGGCCCCTCCTCAATGAAAATTTAGAGGGAGGTGGAATACCACTTAGGCCTCCTTAATTTGTGGAAAAGGATGATGGTGGACCATAATTTCAAGGACTAGTTTATATCAAGGCTCTTGAAGGCATATAGGTCACTTCCATATTTAGTAGTATGGGGGATATAGCTTGGTCAAGATGTTAGCATCTTGAGGATTGCCACTTTTTTTTAAGGTATTTTCCTTCCCTCGAACTGTTCCCTTCATCCTTTTAGGTTACATCTCATTTTTTGGCTTTCTTTTCTTCGTTTAAGTTTATGAGCTTTCCTAAAGGGCCATAAATCATCAATGGCTTGTGGATAAATAAGAAATATTCCTAAATCTTTTTTGAAAGTGCATGCCATGGCACAAGTTAGGTTTGTGTATTGAGGTTTATTTTATATGAGAGAGAAACTCACTTTTTCTATTAAAAGGTGGACATAAAGTTAGGAACAAATACTTCAATGAATTCAAATCTGTTTAATGTCTCCTAAAACTTATTTGAACAATGATCTTATGAATCTCCAAATTCTTGGGGACTCATCTCTGGTTATAAGACTGATGAACAAAACATTATATATTTACACCACCAGTTTATTCTCTGAGGTGGAAAACTTAATGAACATTTATAAGTAGTTTATTGACATACCTTTCTCACATTTGTATAGGGAATTTAATGCTCAAACATATTCTCTCTATCAAATTTTTAATTCCATATGTGCACTAGAATATGATGTAATTATGTAAATTTTATTGTTACATGTTTTTGATACATGGCTAATTATGAAATAAACTTTAATTTATTGTCTTTTTTCAATCTATATTTAACATTTTCTAAGTGATTTAAGAATGAAATATGATATAGATAATTATTTTTCAAAATTCTAATCCAGATAATTGACTTAAAAAACATCGACTCAATAAATAAGTTAAATACTTTTATTATTATTGATACTATTAATACTAGTATGAAATATTTTATAAATGTCTTTATTTAAAATATCAATTAAGATATGTTTTATAAATATATATAAAATCATTATATTTTCAAAATTTGGAATAATTCTAAATGAATTTCTTTAATTTAAACAAAATTCATAAAAATTATAAATTATAAAATAAAAAGAAACCAAACAATAAAATAAAAATAAACGATATGAATAAAAATATCATTAAAATGTTGTTTATATAATATTAGGAAATCACTTTTCTATTTTTCTAACAGTATAGTATGTCTATAGTTTACACTGGTTAATTATTTTTTAATAAAAAATAAAAATATATAAATATAATTAAAAAAATATACGTTTATATTATTAAATTTTTAAAATAAAGTAATAAAATTTATAACATAAATTTATAAGACTAGTTTAATTGGCAATTGATTTATTGAGAAATATTATGCAAACTGTTTTATCCAAAATTCAAATACCGAAACTAACCCCAAAAAAATTACAAATTTATAAGAATATATATTATAATATAAATATAAAATTATATATTTTAATTAAAAACTTAAATGGATTCCTTTTATATATAAATTATTTTAATAATATTAATTAAAAAATACAAAATCCTCCCAAAAAGTTATTTATCATTCTCATTAACGTGTTATTGACCGAGTGATATTCCTTGAACATTTTAATAAACTTAATATCTAAATTGGAATTCACTTCGAATTTTATGGATTAGACAGAGATTTTCACATACTAAGAAAGATTGGTTGTCAATCATGCAAACAATGCCCGTTTCTTTGTTCGTTTTTCAAAGCCCTTAGGCAAAATTGTAGCCTGGCCATCTGCGATATGTAATCTCAGAACCCACAAGAAAGGTTGTCCGTTGTTCTCTAGCCCTAATGCCAGCTGATCCCGCAGTTGATTTGACAGCGATGCTCCCAAACGAAACATATATAACTGATCCCGGCCGTTGCATATCCAGCCAGGTGACGCAGCCCTCCTCTTACTCCCACAGACTGCATCCCGATGCCCTTCGTTCTAAATAGTTGGGAAGAAAAAGAGGCCCTATGGCCAGAGAAAGAGAACCATTCAAAGAGAGTGTTGTTACTGCGTCCTTCCCTTCGAGTTCCTCAAGCGTGTTCACTAGTATGTAATCCCCTTTACTTTGCTTCTGTGATTCAGGGAGAAAGGCTTTGAAAAGAATGTCGGATGGATATTGGGAGCGATAGAAGGATAACAGGGCGGTCGGCTTCAATGGTGGGATGTTTCGGGAAGACAAGTGAAGAGTTTTCCTGCATTTTGTTCTTTCCTTACTGAACAAGATACAAACACAAGTATTGTCATTGCATGTTGTTCTTTCCTTACTGAAGAAGATTACAAACACAAGTATTGTCATTGTCTTGCTCCGTGCAAGACATGAAGGGGTCTGTGACGATGAACGTGATGGGTGGAAATGATAGTGATTTCCCTTCGGCGCTTCTAAGGAGGTCGTCCAACGCGGGGCCTAATTTTTGCACGGCAACAAGTAATTCGCCAAAGTTTGGAGGTACGACCATGGTCGGGCGGTAAACCATCAGGAATGGATAGAAATCGAATTCTTTGCCCTTGCTTCTCCAATTCAGGATAGTCTCTGGAAACAAGTGATTTAGCGTCTTTTGAAGCTTCTACCACGCGTTTGTGTGTCCACTCAGTATGGACGAAAGCGCCAAAAAATTGCCTTATAGCCAGAAAAAGGGAAGCATTCTCTCCCTGCAGTAATTGTACCACTTCCTGCACAGGGACATGTAGATGTTCTCATCAATTTGACCCAGTTGCCGGCTATCCTTCAATTATATTTTATAAATTATCCTTCAATTTCTATTAATTGAAATTTCTGTATTAATAATATTATTAGTACCATATTATGATTCGCACTGACACGATTAAAATTTTTTCGCTTCATATAAAATGTTTAGTAATTGGAAAATCTTATATCCGAACATCAATCATCCTTCATGATCCAAATAATTTATTTAATTTGATTGTTTATTCAATTTATGAACGAATAAAACCAAGAGGCAAGGTTAATACAAAACTTAGCAAGCTGTCAAATTTATTGTTTAGATGCCACGTATCCAATAGGTAGACTTTATGTATGACATTATGACAAAACAATTACATTTTGGTTTTAAATGATGGATTGATTTCAATGATTGCAATGAATTGAGATACATAATTTGTCTGTGAGAGGTAGAAGCAAGATTAAGTTTTTGTATCTGGTTTTTTAATAATTTATTTGTTTATATGAATATGTTTAAGAAGTTTTGTTTTTTTTTTTTGGTTGGTATTTTATGTTTTTTATTAAGTAATTTATTTGTTTATGTATCTGGTTTTTTTATAATTTATTTGTTTATATGAATATTTTTAAGAAGGTTTTTTGTTTTTTTGTTTTTTTTTTTTTTTAAGTAATTTATTTGTTTATGTGAATATTTTTAAGAAGGTTTTTTTTTTGGTATTTTATGTTTTATTTGTTTGAGTAAGATAAAGATAAAATTATATTTTTTTTGTTTTTCTTTAAATATATAAATAAATTTTGTATATTAAATTTTTTTAACATTTAAATTATGTAAGTTTAATAATTTTAATAAATTTTATTCAATTTCAAAAAAAATACCAAATATACTAAACATGAGAGTATTACATGCCAAATATACTAAACATGAGAGTATTACCAGTATTTTTGGGAAAAATTCTACATATGAGTTCAAAAACTACCTTGTCCTTGGATTTCAAACATTCACGTGTTTTTGCTAACAGACAGATGTTACCAGATTTGTTTTGGAAAAAAAATAAAAAAATTGCATAGTAACATTGATTTAACTATAAGACGTCTATAGAAAGTATAAGCAGGATTTTAATTCGTATAGATCGATCTTAAGCATGGATATAACATGAGCCTAGAGGGATAGAATTTCTTCATGTGCAAACTTTTTTAGAGTCCAAAATAACATGAGTAATCTTTTATTGTTTCCTATTGAGATTCAAAGGTTTTAAGTATAAAAACTTATTTTTTCATCATACATATAATTTTTTTTAAAACAATATATAATACATATATAGCTAACATTAAAATATTTTACATAACATGTACATCAAGACATTTTATATCACAAGTTAAAATGATTTTTTAATTATTAATATATTTTTAATTATAATTCATATTAAAATATTATATTGATAACCCATATTGAATATTTTATTATATACAACATCAAACTATTTTCTTTAAAGAATTTATTTTATATATAAATTTGATATCAACAAAATTGATTATCATAGATTTTCAAACAATTTAGTTAAATCTAGTGTTAAAATATTTTTTAAGAATTTAAGATTTAGACATTTTATTCAATTTTTTTTACTTTTTAATTACTTTACTCATAATATATTCATTTTTTTTAATTGAGAAAAACATTATTTTTTTATTTAAATTTTATTTATTTTTTATTTTTTATTTTTTAAATTCTCAACTCCTCATTAGCATAGCATGTAAAATGAGCCTTGAACTTAGAAGATAGATTTCTAATAATAAACCGAATTAATGACTAAAACTCACAATTACATTTACGAAACCTAACTACACAATAAAAGCTCTTGATCACTCTCGATGCATCTAAATATAAAGGGCATTGGTGAGTCTGGATGCAATCGAATATGAAAGATGAAACATTCATTCATAGCTATAATCTTTTACACTGTGCTCATAAATCCTTGTTTGTTTCATTCAACTATTTTCATTCGCTCTGCAAAGACATTAACTGTAACTGTGTTTGTACCTTCTTCAGTAAAGGAGGCGTAGAACCAGAAAATTTCATCACCTGTCTTCCCGGAAACATCGCACCATTGAAGCCAACCGACCTGTTATCCCTCTATCGCATCAGATATTGCTATCGGGACCTTACTCTATGAATCGCAGAAGCGAAGGACGCAGTAACAACACTCTTTGAATGGTTGTCCCTCTCTGGCCATCAGACCTCTTTTCATTCCCAATTATTTAGAAGGGCGGGCATCGGGATGCAGTCTGTAACGCCCCGACATCTTGGGCAGGGGCGCGCTCCACACCTTACACGGCGGAGACTTGACTCGTGGACAGAACGGGCAAAGTCGACCCGTGCACAATGACCCGATGGCGGTTGGGTGAAACTTGGGTGCGGGTGTGGTCACCCGCCCGGACAGACACACATAGGACGAGTTCGAGTGAACGAACGTTGGACCGGGCAGACACACGGGACGAGTTCGAGTGGGCGGACATCGGACCGGGCAGACACACACGGGACGAGTTCGAGTGGGCGGACATCGAACCGAGCAAACACATTAACAGGTCGACCCACGGGCGCACCGCACACGGGCGGGCAACCCATGAGGCGACCCGCGCCAAAAGATAACATGACCGGGCAGAGTGTAAGGCGCGGACGGAGGGCGCGACAGAACAGTTGTGCAGCGGCGAGCTGGGTAGGCGACCCGCCGTGCGATGAGTAAACAGTAACCACGAACGACAGTCGTGCAGCGAGCGAGCTGGGTAGGCGACCCGCCGTGCGACGAGCAGACAGTAACCACGAGCGACAGTCGTGCAGCGGCGAGCTGGGTAGGCGACCCGCCGTGCGACGGGCGGACAGTAACAACGAGCGACAGTCGCGTAGCGGGCGAGCCGGGTGGGCGCCCCGCCGTGCTACGGGTGAACATAAACTTGTGAGCGAGGTTGGATAGCGGGCGAGCCGGGTAGACGCCCCGCTGTGCGACGGACGAGCAAACATAACAGCGAACCGAAAGTCATGTGGACGGGCGAGCCGGTGGGCGTCCCCGCCATACGACGGGCGGGCGAAACAAACGCGGGCGGAAGTTAGTGTAGCGGGCGAGCCGGGTGGGCGTCCCCGCCACACGACGGAAGAGCGCGGAACAGCAACAGGTGAACGTGCAGCAGCGAACGAGAGCGGGCGGCAACAGCGTGCGAAGGTGCGACATGGGACGAGCCAGCATAACGTGAGGCGCGCGTTCATGGACTTAGCGAAACAGTGCGAAGGGGAGACCGAAGTTTATAAAGGGCGTAGGTCGCCCTTGCCTTAAGGCAAGGGCCGACCTGCCCATAAGAATAATTCGAGGCTTCTATGCATACATTTGGGGGTCGGCTTGGACAGCGACACCCCTTCAACAAACAAGCTCGAAAGCGTATAAATGGACAGCGCTGAGGTTCATTTGGCAAGAAGAAAGAGGCAAGCAACAAGTGAGCTCGCACTTCGCTCTTGGACTCGGTCTTGAGACAAGAGGATAGTGTGCAATTCTTATGCGCACTTGGTGAAAAGAGTGCGCAGAACCGGGATTAATTTCAGAGGTCGAAGTCGGTCACGGTGAGACAGTTCGTGCAGAGTATAACGGGGTAGAAGTACGAGAGCTCGGGTGAGCTCAGCCCTGCTACGGGTATATTGTATTGGACTGTTGTAAACGGCATACGTGCCTTGGTTGTAACTTTAAGTGCAGGCCGTGGATTCTAGCCCGGCGCACTTGTAAATTGAAGATCTTCATATATAATATATTGGGTGGACTCAATGGGAGTTGCCCCTCCCATTCTAAGTTGTTCTTGCAATTGTTCTCGGTTTTATATTGCATTAATGATATTATGAATGTGTGTAAAGATTGTGAAGATTAATTATTTATGGTTATAAGTGAAGGCATGTTTAAATCAGTTTTAAGCTTGGTGAATTCGGTTAAGGCGTAGTTTACAAACGTAAGCTTGGTAAAAACGAGCGTTTGGTAGTGCCGCACCCTGCCGGGCACGGCGAAAAAAATTGGCCGTAGATTGGGGGCGTGACAGGTGGTATCAGAGCTCGGTCTAGAGCTGGTGAGCAGGGTTGCTCACACACTTGAAAGTTGGCAGTGGACAAGTTCTTACAAGTGACTTGGGGTAACCGATGAATGGTCAGTACAAGGTCGCAAAAGAAAATGGCCACTAACTCTCAAGCCGGGTCTAGTCATACAATGAAGGATCCCGCTAAGGATCCTCATCTTGAGTTCATGGAGAAGGTAATGGAAAAGATGGAGACTTTAGAGTCTTCTTGGCACCAAGACGTGGATTCACTTGCAAAGGAACGTGAAGCCACTTTAAAGGTCAGAGAAGAGCTTGTGGAACTCCGCACACGACATGAAGAACTCAGAACTCAGTTCGAATACACAGATGTTCTGTGTACACAATTGGAAGAAAGGCTCAAGGAAGTCGAAGATTCGAGAGACCAGGGCCTTGCAGAAATCACAAACTTGAAAAAGACTCTCGACAAGGTGAATAAGAGTCTTGATCAAGCCCAGGACGAGATTGCAATATTGAAGAAGGCCATGAGGAATAACTCGGGAGGAGGAATACCTCATGTGAAAGTCAAAGAACCAGAATCATATGACGGTACAAGAAGCGCAAAAACTCTTGGCAACTTCTTATGGGACATGGAGCAGTACTTGGAACGATTGAATCTGCCTGATGGAGAGACACAAGTCAAGGTAGCTGCTCAGTTCTTAACAAATGATGCCAAGATGTGGCGGCGAAGAAGGGTGGATCAGATTGCCAATGGTAATGCTGAAGATATCACTTCGTGGAGTGACATGAAGAAAGCCTTGCAAACCCACTTCAGTCCTCAGGATGAAACATGGGAAGCAAGGACAAAGATCAAATTCATCAAACAAACCGGGAGCTTACAAGCATATTTACGAGAATTCTCAAGTGCAGCTTTGGAACTTCCCGATATGGCTGAAAGGGACAAGGTATTCAACTTTATTATTGGGTTGAAACCTTGGGCACGCAATGAGGTGAAGAGACAAAAGATCAGAACACTTGAGGAGGCTTTTGCTGCGGTTGACAGATTGGTGGATCACTATGATGAAACTTCTAATAAGGAAAAGAAGCCCGAAAAGCCGAAAGAAAAGAAGAAGGAAGAGACTCCGAAATCCGATGATGGAGCAAAGATGAAGAAACCTTTGAAGTGTTTGTTATGTGAAGGACCACACACGGTGAAAAATCGCCCATCCAAACCAAAAGTGGCCGCGGTCACTCAACCTGCTGAAGAGGATGATAATGCTTCTGTAGGAATGATGCAGATACTTGGAGCAGCTGCTACTACAGAAGTGACTTCTAGAAGAGATCCGGAAAGAAATCGGTTGGAATATGTTCAAATGAAGTTTGGTGGAGCTGATGTACTCACGATGGTTAACAGTGGGGCTTCACACAACTTCATGAGTGAAGACACCGCAAGGAGACTTGGGCTGAAATTTGTACCTGCAAAGGCACAAATGAAGACAGTGAATGCTCCCCCGATGGCAATCCTTGGTATAGCCGAGAAGGTAGACACTACACTTGGTGAATGGACCGGAAAGGTGGACTTCACCATAGTGCGAATTGATGACTATGAGGCAGTATTGGGGATGGAGTTTATGAAGCAGTTTGAGGCTATGGTTGTGCCACACTTGAGGAAACTCTTCATTTATGATGGGAGAGGTGATGTACCCATTGGTGTTCCAACCATTGGTGTAACAAAACCTGATCATAAGTTAGGAGGAATACAGATGGAGGACGAAATAAAGGTAGACAAGCGGTTGTCTACGATGGAGGCAAAAATTGCAGAACAATCCGAGGTCATCCGTGCACTTTCAGATAGCATCTTGGACTTATCAAGAAGGCTAGAGTTGGTGGAGGACGATGATGATGATGAGCTGGTTGTGAGGCCGAATGTCCGCAAGGAGGATCAGGAAGCATACCTACAAAGGATGGAAGTGGAGGATCCCGATAGGTGGATCGAACTGATTAGTGAGAAAGAGCTCCCAAGCTCTTCTCGCTCCAGATTTTTCTAGATGACATGGGAGGAAGGGCTCATTGTTAAGCTGCTCATGGCAGTGAGTCCTCAACATGGTTGAGCAGGTATGGTGTTTGGTTTTTCATTTCTAAACATGCTGCAGAAGATGGGGTTTCCATGGAGCTCGGCATGGAACCATGGAGATAAGCGTTGGCACATAGTTAAGATGTGCGACACTTGTCATACATGGGCAGTTTGACTCTTGGAGATATCTTGGTGAAGGAGTCACCAGGACGGAATGTTGTCGGGACGACAACGTCTTCAGGTGGGGGAGAATGTAACGCCCCGGCATCTTGGGCAGGGGCGCGCTCCACACCTTACACGGCGGAGACTTGACTCGTGGACAGAACGGGCAAAGTCGACCCGTGCACAATGACCCGATGGCGGTTGGGAAAAACTTGGGTGCGGGTGTGGTCACCCGCCCGGGCAGACACACACGGGACGAGTTCGAGTGAACGAACGTTGGACCGGGCAGACACACGGGACGAGTTCGAGTGGGCGGACATCGGATCGGGCAGACACACACGGGACGAGTTCGAGCGGGCGGACATCAAACTGGGCAAACACATTAACAGGTCGACCCACAGACGCACCACACACGGGCGGGCGACCCATGAGGCGACCCGCGCCAAAAGATAACACGACCGGGCAGAGTGTAAGGCGCGGACGGAGGGCGCGGCAGAACAGTCGTGCAACGGCGAGCTGGGTAGGCGACCCGCCGTGCGACGGGTAAACAGTAACCACGAACAACAGTCGTGCAGCGGGCGAGCTGGGTAGGCGACGCGCCGTGCGACGGGCAGACAGTAACCACGAGCGACAGTCATGCAGCGGCGAGCTGGGTAGGCGACCCGCCGTGCGACGGGTGGACAGTAACAACGAGCGACAGTCGCGTAGCGGGCGAGCCGGGTGGGCGCCCCGCCGTGCGACGGGTGAACAGAAACTTGTGAGCGAGGTTGGATAGCGGGCGAGCCGGGTAGACGCCCCGCTATGCGACGGACGAGCAAACATAACAGCGAACCGGAAGTCATGTGGACGGGCGAGCCGGTGGGCGGCCCCGCCATACGATGGACGGGCGGAACAAAAGCGGGCGGAAGTTAGGTAGCAGGCGAGCCGGGTGGGCGTCCCCGCCACACGACGGAAGAATGCGGAACAACAGCAGGTGGATGTGCAGCAGCGAACGGGAGCGGGCGGCAACAACGTGCGAAGGTGCGACATGGGACGAGCCAGCATAACGTGAGGCACGCGGGTTCATGGACTTAGCGAAACAGTGCGAAGGAGGAGACCGAAGTTTATAAAGGGCATAGGTCGCCCTTGCCTTAAGGCAAGGGCCGACCTGCCCATAAGAATAATTCGGGGCTTCTATGCATACATTTGGGGGTCGGCTTGGACAGCGACACCCCTTCAACAAACAAGCTGTAAAGCGTATAAATGGACAACGCTGAGGTTCATTTGGCAAGAAGAAAGAGGCAAGCAACAAGTGAGCTCGCACTTCGCTCTTGGACTCGGTCTTGAGACAAGAGGATAGTGCGCAATTCTTATGCGCACTTGGTGAAAAGAGTGCGCAGAACCGGGATTAATTTCAGAGGTCGAAGTCGGTCGCGCAGAACCGGGATTAATTTCAGAGATCGAAGTCGGTCACGGTGAGACAGTTCGTGCAGAGTATAACGGGGTAGAAGTACGAGAGCTCGGGTGAGCTCAGCCCTGCTACGGGTATATTGTATTGGACTGTTGTAAACGGCATACGTGCCTTGGTTGTAACTTTAAGTGCGGGCCGTGGATTCTAGCCCGGCGCACTTGTAAATTGAAGATCTTCATATATAATATATTGGGCGGACTCAACGGGAGTTGCCCCTCCCATTCTAAGTTGTTCTTGCAATTGTTCTCGGTTTTATATTGCATTAATGATATTATGAATGTGTGTAAAGATTGTGAAGATTAATTATTTATGGTTATAAGTGAAGGCATGTTTAAATCAGTTTTAAGCTTGGTGAATTCGGTTAACGCGTAGTCTACAAACGTAAGCTTGGTAAAAACGAGCGTTTGGTAGTGCCGCACCCTGCCGGGCACGGCTAAAAAAATTGGCCGTAGATTGGGGGCGTGACACAGTCTGTGGGAGGAGGAGGAAGGCCGCCTCACCTGGCTGCATATGCAACGGCTGGGATCAGTCATATATATTTCATATGGGAGCATCGCTGTAAAATCAAAGCAACAGCTGGGGCAGCTGGCGCTACGTCTAGAAGACAGCGAACAATCTTTCTTGTGGGTTCTCCGGTTAGATATAGCAGAAGGGCAGGCTGCGATTTTACCCGAGGGCTTTGAAGAACGAACAAAGAAACGGGCAATGTTTGTGACGTGGGCGCCACAGGTGAAAGTACTTGCCCACGCTTCGGTGGGATTATTCTTCATACAGTGTGGATGGAACTCTATGTTGGAGAGCATGAGGATGGGAGTACCGTAGTGGGATTCCCATATTTTGCCGATCAGTTTCTCAACTGTAGATTCGCTAAGGAGGTGTGGAAGATCGGCCTCGATTTTGAAGACGTCGATGTGGATGGTCACGAAAGAAGAGGTTGACGACGGTGTGAGGAGAATGATGAGAACGGCGGAATGAAAGAAGACGAGAGACAACGTTCTCAAACTAAAGGAGTCAGCAACGCAGTCAGTCCTTCCTGGAGAATCTTCTTTTCTGAACCTAAACGCTTTCGTTAATGACATGACGATGAGTAAAGTGCGCCAATCCAAAACATGAAACCATTTGACTTGGATTCCAGAAGACGTCAAGAGAAAACTTGGCTTTCAAGCCTTTCTGGGTTTACTCATAAGTCGCATTACCACATATGCAAAACCAGTATCATTCTTTAACAATAAAATATTTTAGAGGTTGAAAATATTAATTATTGTCATCATGCTTACTCCATTTCATGGCTTGAATGGCTTCATCTGGCACACATTATGTGATCATATACTACCTAGACTGTAATGGTTCATTATTGTCATCTTTTTCCTTCAAATGTTTTGAAGTAATTGAAATCAGATTCTTGAGCACAATTTAAAATGATCACCGATAATGTTCCTTTTTAAGTATCTTCTTTCACTGGACTCTACTCTGTTTCTATATATTTTGATTGCGGTGGTTAAATGATCCAAGCACCATCTAAAAATCTACCACTAAAGTCTCCAAACTAGAGAAAATTTATGCGCAGTTTACATGACATCTCATAGTGTTTAAGGCATATATCGATGACGTTGTGGCACGCTCCTCACACGTGTAAGCGCACGTGAGAAAGCCAAATTGTGAATAGCACACACCTAACTATACCTAGATGATCCTTGCACGTGACTCTCTCCTCTACGTGGTTGACACTTCATTTCGCCCAGTTCTTTCGAGTCGTAGTTTAATCCACAAAATTCTAAGTAAATTCCAGTTTACATAATTAGTTTATTAAAATGTTAATGGGATATCAGTTACGCATTACGAAATTAATGAGAATGACAGATCTTTTATAAGTTAAAATTAATGGTTTTATATTTTTTTATTATCAATATATATATATATATATATATATATATATACACACGTACCGGGATTATTGATGGTTTTAATTTTTTTTTTATTACAACATTATTTTATAGATAATATATCATTTAAATTAATATGTTTCTAATTTTATAATATGTATAGTAGTAAACATTATCAAATTTTCCTTTTAATTCTATAAAAGTCAAATTTATTTGGTTTTTTAAATTATATTTAAAAGAATTGGATTTAATGTCTATACATGAGTATCCAAGTTTACTAATGTCTATTTTTTCGTATTTTTATGAAAGAAATAGGATTTAATGGTGAAAAGTAAGGAGTTATTCACTATACATAAGTGGATAAAAGTTCACCTCCGTGTCTTTTTCTCTCTTAAATGAATTCAAATTTCTTCTATTCTAAATGCAATTATGTTTCGAGCTTTAAAGGTTTAAGGTGGTCAAGGTTTGAAACTCATGGTATTTGGGAGGAGACACCAAAAGAAATGCACCTATGTTAATTGTTCTTATGGCCTAGATTAGGTAGTGAATAGTGATTTTTGATGTGAAACTTGTGGTAGTATGAGCCATTGCAAATTTCCACCCATGTTAAAGGTTGGTGTGGCCTAAGATCAATAACCTTTATGTTGTAAATTGCTCTTGATTACAAATTCCCGTTAAAAAAGAAGAAGAAGAAGAAGTTAGAAAAATTATTATATTTAGATGTATTTTACATTTTATTAAGAAAATAATAAAAACAACATTCTTGGAAAATTGAAAATGTGATATGCTAACAAATTTTAATGAGTATTCCCTCTCTCTCTCTCTCACACACACACACACATACACACACACAAAAAAACATAATTACATTGTTGTAGCAGATGCCCATCTAAGGACTTTAACAGAGGATGGATTTGAGAGACCTGAAAGAGGAGACTACCATAGATTTGACAGACCCAACATAATCATTCGACTTGGGAATGGTCTTCAGAGCGACTCTTATTTCCTCTCTTTCTACCAACCTTGTTCCAACCGATAGGAGGTAGATCAACCAAATTAATTTGCATATTAGTGCTGAGATCTGAAGGAGATTCTCTATCAGTGTCCAAAGAAGTCAATTCATGTGCACGCTTCAAAGTACTCAAAGGTATGTCTTGACTTGCCAACTTCCTATTTGTAGGGGATATTGAGATCCCTACTGAAACCACATAAGTTTGATGAGGAGTGACAATTTGATCTTGCTCCCCTGGAATCATATCATCATCGACCACCATTCTCCTCTTGATCTAAAATGGAAGAAGTATTTCCCTCCATAGGGGGCGGGTTAACATGTTTCCAAATTTTAGATTGTGAAGATCTTAAGTGTTGTCTCTTGATGGAATTTGTTAAAGGGAAGGAATTCTATAAATGGCTAGTTTGTAGACAAAATCAACAACAAAACATAGTATTCTCGTAATTCAAAGTTTGAATCCAATGATAATCACCAATTTTTAAATTTATTTGATCTTACAACCCTTTGCTAATCTCAATTTCCACATATGTTTTTCTAGAGGTTTACATGCCACACTTCCCTTGAGAGGTATATGTGGTAAGATAACGACCCTAGGAATTTCCTATGCCCTAAAAAACTAAAAGGTGCCAAAGATGGGTGGAAAAAATTTGGAAGTCAATCCCAATTTGGCAACTCGATGATGATTATTGTAGAAGGATTGAAGTCTGGAAACCAAGATGTTAAGAAAAAACCAACATTACCCTAGAACGAAGGCCCACCAGTTAGGGCCTTCTGGTACTCTTATGGTTCAACAAACAACACTATCAAAAAACCTTTAGAGTAGAAGATGACCTTGCACTCTTTAGTCTAGTTTGTATGTGTAATGTCCCTTAATAATAAATAATAAATAATAATAAAATAATAAATAACAATATTAAATCTCTAAATAAATAAAAATAAAAATAAACAGAAAAATAGTAAAAATCAGTAAAGCTATCAAAAAGTAAAAACAAAAGAAATAAAACAAGAAAGCAGTAAAAATCAATAAAGCTATCAAAAAGTAAAAAAGAAATAAAACAAGAAAACATTAAAGTTGCATGTTGATACATGGAGTGTGTGCATGTGGTTCCCCTTCCAATGTTTGCTCTATTTAATAGATGGTGAGGAAGATGAGAGGCATTCCATCATTCCATGATTCCATCATCCATTTTCTTGGGAGAATAGTGCTGTGAGACAAAGGATTCCCTGGCAGTAGTACGTTGATTGAGGGCTCGGGGGTGGCCAGTTGTTGCAAGATTTTGTGTAATTCAGCCTACGGTTGGGTGGAGAGTCGTCCCCAAGACTTTGCTGCACTTAGCAGAATTCAACTAGCGTAGCCCCGAAATCACAAGTGAGAAACATCATCGCCACAAGTAAGTTGTCTCTACTCATATTTTTTAAATTTGATGTTAATTAGTTGATAAATTGCGTGTTGATTATAAATCGCATGATTAATCTAATTAATTACTTGTTTTTATTTCGGGATTGTTACATATGGTATCAGATCCTAGGTTCAACTCTTAGGGCCTATATACATTTTAATGTAGAAAAATTTGATCTAAATGATTTAAAACAAAAAAATTACAATCACATCCTAATGATTCTATACACTTAAAAGGGAATATTACAGTCACATCCTTCCTTCTACAAAAAAAATAATTCAATTATTTTATCGCTGGGCTGCGACAAAGAAAACTTTCGAGTGTGGCTATGACTTGAAGTTTTTGACTCTAGTTGTGACTTATCACTCACATAATGTGGCTCTGCAAGTTGCGGCTAAAATTTTTCTCATTGTCCCTCTTTGGCTTTGGCTCTATCCTCAATTCCGCGGCGGGAATTCCATTGACTTTATTGAAAGAGAATAGTACACTGCTCACACCTCCATCCTTAACGCATGTCTCAAATGGCGGTTGGAAAGTATCCATTATGTCTTGTTGAGTAACCACAACACAAAGTCAAACTGACTGAAGCTCTGCCCAGAGTCAAGATCATAGGCAGTGTAATGTTTGCAACATGCAACAATTTTAAGTTTTCTAGATGTCGCGTCTGGGTGATCTCCATAGGTTACACTACACAGTTGCCTTCAACTAAATCCCACACACTATGCACAATATAATTGCATGAACTGTTTCGTATTACATATTCTTAGACCTCAACTCGCAATGTTGATGCTAGCAATTTCATGTTGTAGGAGCAAAGTGAAACAGTTCTTTGTTGACAATGGGCTTGTTAGACAAACACAATTTTCAACCCAATCTCATGCCATGAATAGATCCTATAATAACCAATGCATGAAAACTATATCAAATAAAATATCAGTGGAAATCTGTTATAGTGATAAAGATATATAGGCAAGCTCATGTGAAACATTAAACTATCCATCAATTTAAGGCGTGTTCCAATATGTGCAGAGCATTGAATGCGACAGAAAGGTCATTGATGTTCCTTGAAAAATTGGCCTCAAACATGCTTCACGGATCTGTACATGAGATTTTTCCTACAGACTTTTGGATAATATTTTAAAGGGGATTGAAATTTCCTTTGATCTTTAAACGAGCCAAAGTAAAATTTGAGGCTACTTTACACTAAACTCATGAGATTAGCTGCAAATATGAGACTTGTGCAATATTCCAAATGCCTCTGGTTTTCTTTAATTGAATCTTTAGATTCCTGTTGGTTCAGTTAAAGTGATGTATACATAACATTTTTTAAAATACATGTTGAGCCGATCCACACAGGTTTTAATTTCGAAATTCGAAATGATTAGTCTAAAACTGAACTGTCACAGTCATCTCCAAGAGTTCCCCACCATCACACTCATAAAGAAAAATATAAAAAAATGGGGTTTGATGAGTTTATTGATTAAATCTACCACGAATTCCTTTGAACGAGCTTTTATTCCGTGCAGGTAACTAGCATTTTCTTTTGGGCACATGAGATATCAATGAAATTGCAAATGTTTCCCTTCCAAATTTAAAATGTTATAGTCTTTGTGTCTTTTTAGCATCAGATCATCATTTTATGCATTAAGCAAACAAATTGCAGTATATATAAAACACATGATGGTATATTTTAGTCTCAGAGGCAAAATCATACAGATTTGGAGTAGTTTGTTTGATTAAATGTCTGATTTGGTTAAGAATTAATTTATTGTTGTTATTTCATTCTCTGGTCGCATGTATTTTCTTCAACTGAAATCTGTTCTTTAAATAGAGTTTCGTGGTGTCTATGTAACTAATCTCTCATTACTGATGTAGAAACCCAAACACAGTTTCGTAGTTAACTAAGTTAAATAGTTCACCCTTATGACCATTTGAGACCTGGGGACATTTAACTTTGTAAACAATTTATAGACGAACGAATAGTTTTACGTAGATGCTAAATAAATGAGCACGAATTTTCTTGAGTTCTCTTTCAATTGTTAATGTGCATGATGAATGGATAATTTACATTTAATGGTATGAGATTGTTAGCGTTGTTCTAATTCGGTAATCCCACTTGCTGATACGATTTATTGGCTGTTGCTAGTATCACTAAATACACAAAATCATAGCCTAAGTACCTGGGCACTAGAAACTATTCAATACACTTTAATTTGCATGAGCGCTATAGTTTACATTGTAGGGTAGTTTGTGATAAGTTCATTTTTGGAAATATGGCTTAAATATGATGCATTCACTACTTCACCAAGGGAACTTTTGAGACATTTTTTTGAGACAAAACAAATATTTTGTCTCAAAAACTCATTTTTTATTTTACATTAAGAATTAATATTAATTGATTTGTCTCAAATATAAGGTTTAAGACAAAAATAGGTTGAGACAAAAATATTTTAAGACAAAACATTATGTTTAAGACAAAAATAGTTAGGACAAAAATATTTTAAGACAAAAGTAGTTTGAGACAAAAATATTTTAAGACAAAAGTAGTTTGAGACAAAAATATTTTAAGACAAAACTTTATATTTAAGACAAAAATAATTTAAGACGAAAATATTTTGAGACAAAACTTTATATTTAAGACAAAAGTACTTTGAGACAAAAATTTAAAGACAGAAATAGTTTAAGACAAAATTATTTTAAGACAAAAACAATTTAAAACAAAATTATTTTAAGACAAAAACAATTTAAGACAAAATTAGTTTAAGAAAAATCTTTATATTTAAGACAAAACTTTATATTTAATACAATGACCACTTTAAATCAAACCTATGTTTATGCTTTTATCTTTACATAGAATGTGTCATCTTTGGGCATGGGGGTAATTAGTCTGTGCCCAATAGTACGCCATATGCAACCAATCGAAATACATTCAAGTGAGATTTGATAGGCATGCCACTAGGCTCAAATACACACGACCTTACCCAATGACAAACTTTCCTTTTTGTTCTAGTTACTAACTGAACCAACCATGGATCTTCATTCAATTCCCTAAGTAGATTTCATATACCAACAATATTTAGGTTGACATAACTATAACTAGAACCTAGATCAACTAAAATGGAAATAACTTGGTCATGCAACTTACCTTCCCTCTTAATAATGGATGTCTACTGGTCTGCTTGGTAGTTGTCCACTACTACATAAACTCTCGGCATGTTCTGAGCTATATCACCTATTGTCCAAGCTTCTTGAGCACTATAGATCTTTGGGCCAACATTTTGTTGATGTGGATAATCCCTTCTTCTATGATGTTCACCAGAAATCCAACATTTTAGTGGCTCTCATCCCTCAAACTTGGTCTACTCTAGTGCTAGTTGTTGCACATTTTCCTTAACAACAACGTTATATTTTTTGTTGAAATTGGTTTACAGGGGTTGGTTGCTTACCTTCCCTATCTTTTGAGTTTTTCTTGGGCTAGTTTCTCTTATTTCTAGCATTGTCATTTTCCTACCATTTTCCCTCGAACTCTGGCCTACATTTTTCTTGCTCATAATAGTGCTTCAGCGTTTTTATGGCATCCTTCAAATTTAGTGGTTCCAGAAACTTAATTTTATCTTTGAATGCCACATGAAAGCCACTAATGAACCTTTGAATCTTTGCTTTCTCATGATTGAGATATGGTACATACCTAAATAGCCATAGGAACTTCGTGATGTATTCCTCATCTAATAATGGCCCCATCTTGAGTTCATAGAACTTCTTTTCATTTCCATCATAATAGTGTTCAGAAAGATATTTCTTTGTGAATAACTTTTCAAATTTTTTCCAAGTCAACTCCCTCTCAACAATCACTCTAACATTCTTCAGATCTTCCCACCATATATTTGTTTTTCCCTTCAAGTTGTAGGTGGCAACTCTAGCTCTCATATTTTTAGAATAGTTATGTATTCTAAAAAACTTCTTCATGCCCAACAACCAAGATTTTTCATCCTCTACCTTCATCATATCCCCATCAAATGTGAGTGGCTTGGCTTTCTTAAACTCCTTAGGTGTGTAATCATTTTCCTTTCTTCCTGGATGATGATGATGATGATGGTGATGATTAGAACAATGATAGTTCCTCCAAGTAGTAGAAATAGATGGTTTTTTAGCATGATGCACATCAATGTTGGCTCCTCCTCTTGGGGTGCTCATTGGTGCATCTCCCTTCAATGTGTCCTAGCTTTCAAGCTTAATCCTCTTCCTAGAACTTCCACCATCTGCCTCATTGGTATACTAAATTTCATCTATGTCTAGTGTATCTAAATTTGCTGGCAATAGTACTAGATAGAGATGAAAATAATGTGGTTGAACAAAAAAACATGAATGGTTTGGAGGGCAACTTGGGACTGACACTAGTTGATGTTTGAGATAGATCACCAACTTTTGAGAGCAGAATGGATTTGTAGACTTTATTTCTTATGTAAAGGTTGAGGTCAAGGATCATTTTATATTTCATTTAAATATATACTATGGATCAGAGGAAAAAAATAACCATCTTTCCCTGCACATTACAGAGGTTAGTCCTTGCAAACGATGTTTACTTTAGAGCTTGTATTTTTCAGATGAACATTATTTCTTTCCTACATTTTCTATAATTTGAGAGTGAAGTGTCTTGTCTACATTCGATTACCACTTGGATTATTTGGATATTATCTCTACCATGCACCACCTTGGAAACTATACACATTGGGTTGAGGGCTTCTTGGAGGTTGACAAGATCCTTAGAGAGTCATTTATCTTCTTGGAAACACATTACTGGGGTTTTTTCTTTTCTGAAGAGTTCCGCAGTGATGGATGTTAAGAGTTGGTACTTCCTTCCCTATTTTCCAAGGTGAATATGCTTATTCCACTGAGGATTACTACCCCATGACCTACTGATATGAGTCACAGTATCGAGGATATTATATTGTAGGCATTGGGCATCGATGTCTGCACTATTGATTTAGATTCAGAATATGAGTAGGGCTACTTACCTGCTCTCTTGGTGTTAGTTGTACTTTAACCCTGACTTCATCTTTTCAATGTTTATGATTATGAAAGTATGGGATTCTCTTGAAGGATGTAGATTCTAGTATGTTTAACCTAGTTTTATATTTGATGTACATTAATATAAAATTCAATTTCTCACTAAATGTTGTTATGGTAGGTAGCTAGATGAATTTTTGGAAGAGAACTATGTTTTTGAATTTAGTTTTTCCAATGGTTCAGGTGGACATTCCACCCGTTATCAAAGACATAAAAGCTTTGAGATGATGTTAAACGGGTGTCATGGGGAGAATAAATAGAATGGGAGGAGATTAACCATGATGAAAAAAATGAATAAATTTGTTATGGTAGGTTGGAGACTGTTGTCTCATGGGCGTTGGGCTCATTAGAATTTCTATCATGTTTGCAAGTGGATGTGGTGGAAAAGGCATTTGGGGAGGATTACTAGACACTAAAGGGGATTTAAACATTGATCTCAATGACCCAAACTATGATAACGAGGAGGTAAAATATTAAGCTTGAAAGTATGCATTACTCTTTGACTAACTAGCTAGATTTGTGTAGGATTTTCTACATCATTTCTATCTATGTCAATGATATGCATGTCTGGGTTCTATTATGTGTTTGTTATTTCCTTTTTCCATGATTCTTTGATATGATTTATAATCCTCACATGTAATGCTGATGATGGGTTTCTTGCCTTGTTAAGTCACATTTATCTAGTTTCTGCTTTATACCGAACATATGCCCTTTAACCTGAGACAAAAAATCACAATACTTATATACTAAAAAGGTAAATCACTCTGCTTTCAAGTTCTAAGTCACTGAATACTGATTTTGTGCATCTTTACATTTTTTGTCAATGATATGTAGGTTTGTGTTCTACTATGTGATTTACTTGTAATGTTAAAGATGGGAACTACCTTGTTGACTAGATAAAATTAATTGGGATTTTTAGGAAATGTAATGTTCATTTTAAATGGGTATGAGTACCATAGTTTGAGAAAAATCATGCACAAAAATTACACCTGTGTGAGAAAAAGGAAAGCTATAAACATTTTTCTAAATTAGGTTTTACACTAACTTAGGAAAAAGCATAAGGATATGAAAATCAAACTTAACACAGTTTTTTTGAATTCTCACTCAGTTTGGTAGTGTTGTAAAGAACTAGAAAATGGACTTGCAAACAGAGATTTATTGTCAAGATACTCAACCTCTATAATTATATAGTATGGCTCCAAATTGAATTGTTGACCAATGTTGTCAAAAAGGTTTGCAAGGTTACACTTCAGTTATGAGCTCGTGAAGGTTATTGTTACCTGTGAAAACTAATTCTCATTTGTAACTGTCCACATGATGCATAAACTAGAAATGAAGCAAAACTTGTCAGCCCTAGTTTCTTTCCACAAATGTTGAATCATTTTTAATCTAGTTTTTTCTCTGTCTATTCATCGAGGTAAAAACTCATAGGACTGGTATAAATTGTCTGTGTATGCCAACTATTGTGGAAGAATTGCATGATATATTTTGTTGTGTGTGGAACTATTGCATAGAGATATGCTAGAATTGAAGTATGATGTTGTTGGATACAGATATTAGGATGAGAGACATTGATTTTATAAACACTGGTATAGATCCATCTTAACCACGGATTTAGCAAGCGTAGAAAGGAATCAAATATCTTGAGGTGCAAACTTGTTTTAGATTGAAAAACTTGGATTTTTTTTTTTTGCCTCAAGATATTTGGTTATTATCGATGCTGGATAAATTCATGGTTTAGAAGAACCAATATATGGATTCAATGCCTTGAAAATTCACTTAGGCCTTGCATTTTATAAACTACACGTGTCAATGTAAGTTTGAGCATAGCAGGAATTAACATCTCCCTCATTGAGTTGTAGAGTGTGCCTCTCAGTGAAATGAGCATGCTCGAAGGGACCACTTTGTTGTCAGTCTTACTCATGTTTATGATTACTTTTCAGGAGATTTTGGAAAAACAATATTTTATACAAAAATAATTATCTCATATGGATTGATCCAGTCTCCTTTGTCATTAGGCTTTGGTTGATGCCATCGAACCGATTTTATAAATATTCTCCAAACAAGTATTTTCAGTTATAAATGTCATGCAGTGAGAGTTCCTTGAATGTAAAGCTGTAATTACGTGTTTCTTTGTTAATAATATCTTTATCCCTAACACGAGCTAAGTAAGGATATGTTTGTCCAAAAGTAAGCATAAGTTCTACCTGGATAATTGAATTGGAATGGGAACATGCTTAAGTTTCCCGATCTCATGCCCAACCAGCTCGATCAATATAGATATCATATCCCCTCAACATATGTTGCATTTTTCTTGTTTTCTCCTATTAATACGATAGATGGTTAGCAGCAAGTCATACATGAATTAAACATTCATCAAGTAGGCTTGGAGATACATCTTCATAGGGTTGTATGTGAAGTATTCTGACTAATATGATAGTGACAAATTTTTGGTTCAATGACTTACAACCATAACAAGGTCAATTCAAGCATGTTAGATGAAGTCTTAAAATAAATTACATAAACCAACTAAAATCTTTCAATGTGAAAACCCATCAATCACATTGCAACAAATTTGAGTGAAGTTCTAAGAGAAGAATTTATATTCACTTCCACAAGTTTCAAGCTTATTGCCCAAGATTGACTGTCATAATTCCTTCAAATGCTTCAAACGCAAATGTTTCACTGAGCTATGATTGATGTCACTATAAATACTTTCAATAATTTCTCCTCAATATTATATTGTCCAAAATCAGAACCAATATCTAAATCATGGAAATAAGATTTGAATCGACATGTCAACTGCCCCCATTAACCCGTAGTGGAGTGGAATATCTTGAAAATTGAGTCAATCCTATGTGGATTGGAATATCTTGACAGTGGAATATCATTTGTTCCTCTAGTAGGAACCTTGTCAATTGATGGGTAAAACTATATCTCATTCTTTCGAGGAATATAAGGGAAAAGTTGGATCAATAATAGGGGAATATTTTTCTACTGATGATGTCGCTGTAATAGCTACTGATCTTTGGTTGTCTCTACTATCACCATTATTTTTTTGAAAATATTATCTCCTTGGAAATGGATAGGTATGAGTGGGAAAAGGAGGTGGATGCAATGTGGTGGTCTTTAACCTTAGTAGGTTAGCCGAGGTTTCAGAAAATCGTTGGACACAATTGATGACTTTCCCTTGGATATCCTTGAATAAATAGATATTTTAGCATTATTTGTTCCACATGAAGTAGTTTATGATATAATTCCTCTGGATTTTCTGACCAAAACATTGAAATATTTGTAATAGGATTCAAAGGGAGTTGAATTAATTAAGAAGGCAAAGAAAATCTATTTATCAATTCCTCTTCATGGATATATTATTGAACATTGATGGGGTGGCACTAATTACATCACCATAGAAGAAGTAAAAAGGAGATAAGAGACTCTTTGAATGAATATGTTGAGAGTGGTGAGAAGGAAATATCTTGTCGATGTGCAAAATATTTGATATACATTTTTCATTGAGTAATTTTTAATGTACCACTCAATGCACATTACAAGGAGATAATGGCACTTATGATAAACAAAATCCTCAAAAAGGGGCCTTCCAAAATGCTTAAAATGGGGTATTTCTATGAAGAAGACATCACAAAGACAACAAAACCCTAAAAAAGGAATAGGCTACTTTTATTTCAATTAATTAGCTTACAAACATCACAAAGACAAGAAGGAAGCAAAAAATGGCCAAGAAACCTTAAGAAATTTTAGTGCCTAAATGAAGAAATACACATTGCAATTTGAGTAGTAAAGATTAAAATACATCCATGAGAAAGCTAATGTGAACAACAAGACTACAATGAGAAGTAGAACAATCCAGGTAGATGAAAATCCCATCAGTGAGTGATGCCCATGTGGTATTCATTGTATTACAGTCAAAGCACATCTACCATGAATAAAAATAACATCAGAATAAATGAGATCTACAAGAAATCACACATACCTATACATAAATGATCTCAAATTTACCCAAATCACATTAAATTTTTCTTTAAATGATAAAAGCAATGCAACCACAACGATTTTTTTTTAGCACTAGCAATAAATTTTTTGTGCCCAGAAAAGAAATAAGTTACCCATAAATAATTTGAAAAGAAAAACTATGGGAAAGATGTATAGATCCTTTTTTTTGTGTGTTTCCTGGAGCTCTATGAATACAACATTCTTGTTAGTAAAATCCCTGGCAACCATTGGTGGATGCTGAAGTTAATGATCAAGAAACTCTCGCAGTGCTCAAAGCGCAAAGATCATACTAATATGTGTTCTAGTAGATCAAACTATTATGTGTTCCAGTAGAGAAATTATTTTTTCATGCGTGCTCAACTCTTTTGTAAATATTTATATATTTTTGTTAGCTAAAAAGGTAAAGTGATTATTTAAATTATTCACTTGTATGAATAATATACACCTATTGTGGTTTTTTCTAGATCCCAACAATGATCTTTTGTTTCCTAGGGGAGCCACCCATGTGGAGGGTGATCTGTCAATGTTCAAATTTTTTTATGCCCTAACGAGGGTTCAAATTCATCTAAAAAAAATTAAAATTTTGACATGAAAAATAAATACAAATTTTTGTCAGGTTATAGTTGTGAAGTTTTAACAATATGGGTTGAGCGTTTCAAGGATATTGGTGCCTAGGGTTTTCCATTACGTATACATTTCCACCATAAAAAACTATTCAAACATTCCTACTACAGTAGCTTTAAAAAAAAATACCGCCATTTTTTACAGAGGATGCCATTTTTTATTTTTATCTTTTATTGGCAAACTAATTTTAATTGTTATGTCGTTTATATTCGAAATTTATTTTTATGAATGGAATGTGAATTGGATGCCATCTTTTTTATTGGAAAATAATTTTAATTGTTTTGTGGTTAGTATTCAAAATTGATGGCTATGGTTGGAAAGTCAATTCGCCCACCTTCAAGTTTTTCATTGGTTTTCCTTTGAAGTCACCATTCCAAAGAGGTTCTATGACATAATTTGGACTTTTCTACAAAGCTTCCATTAGAGAACTGGGACTTACTATAGAATTTAGAGATCAAGTTTGACGATAATTTTTTATGGTATTATTTTTTTGTATAAGAGGAATCACTATGAAAATGGATATTAGGTGTAATTTTAGTATTATAATATGTATTTGAATTTTTTATGAGGAAAATAATATTTGGATATTTCATATGATTTTAGCATAATTACATGTATTTGATGTATAGTGTTTCATAAACTATAAACATGTATTTTTCATGAAATTTATTTTTGCAAATCAATACCAAAGCATGGAGTGTTTCTCATAGGGTTTAAGGGGCAGCACAATGTTCTTATAAGATTTAAAGTAGTGTCTTGAAACCTCAACAACCTTTCATACAACACATACAACATTGTGTCTACCAAGTTTGAAAGCCCATATTCACATTCAACAAGTTGTGTGCACACCTAGGAGTTAACATGTTTATTATGAGGAATGCCAGCCAATATCACAACGCCATCATGGAAGCCCAACATTGACATATGGTACCAAGAATACAAACAATGATAATCACTGTTATGAAGTCAAACCATCTTTAGCAACTAAGTAAATATTATTATAGTTACATGTATTCCTATGTAATTTTTTCTAATAGGTAAGGTGTTGGGAAATGCCATTAAAAAAAAAAAAAAAAAAGAATCCAATAAGATGTAATTTGCATCATGTAACATATATTAAAGCGGTTTCACATGCATGACATGATATTGTAATGTGTGCAACATCTAGTGTTCGGGCAATATCAAAATCCCCATAGTATTCAAAACAATTTCTTAAAAGTCTAGTACTTCTATGTTTATAATGGGTGTTCAAACTAGATAAACAAATTGATGTCCAAGTTAAAAACAAGTATCATAAGTTCAATAGATATGCACATGATAATAAAAAATGTAGATATGCATGAAAAGTTAAGTCTTCATCTAAAGGAAATGTGTCCTCTACTAATTAATAAACACTTCTCTTTATAGGTATTCTTCGTATTGTATTTGACACAGTTGTAAGCCCACTCTCATTTTGGATAATATGTCATCCTTTGAATTTAATTCTCTGTGAATGTGATCAAAGGATATAACCTTACAAATTATAATAATCTCCATAACTCTGATAGTCCATTGGTCCAATAAAGAAGTGTTTAAGGACGTATAACCTTTCATCCAATCTATAACATCCTTTGAATCCCCTGTCACTTGAAATTTTATATTGTTGAAGTGACACAATTAAAACGACTAACATAAACAATTGATTTCTATTATTGTAGTACTTGTTAGGTAATTGTATTTATGTTACTAGACTAAATTAGTCATTCATGTTAGTCATTTTAGTTGTACTACTTATTAGCTAGTCATATATTTTAACCTGAGACTAAATTAGTTGTTTATGTTAGTTGTTTTTAGTTCGTCACTTTAGAATTCTCATGTTTTGTAGTGTTTCACTTGGAAAAGTTGCGGTGACTAAATTTTTCAGTCACCTACTCACTAATTTCATCTTTTTTTACTAGTGTACAGGTCATGAATGCACATTTAAACATAGGGGCCTCATACTTATATAAGAATCTTCAAGAAGGTATAATGTCCTCTCATAATAGTTGCAATAACATTTATTAGCCCATGCATTCATTAACCATTCATCAACAAGCAAAACATATCAAGAGCCATAACTAGAACCTATTATGAAACCATGCTTATAATCAACATATAACCATAATAGTAACCATGATAGAATGACCATCAAAACCACATAATAAAAAGTACAATTACTCATGAAAATACAAGAGGAAACGAGCTCTTATTAACATATGCAAATTCCATCAAATTCAATGACTTCCACATACCACTCAACCATAGACTTTGTTGAACCAAACCTCTCTTTCTACCAATCACACCCACGCCATATTCCAAACCTGAAGGTGGGATCTCATGGGATAAACAGAGAAAAACAAACCAACGCTTCCAGAGTCCTAACCACCTCAACCCTCAACCTATGATTCCACCTCACGATCAGATATCACTAACACCAACTAGATCGATATCTACCCAAGTTGTCTAAGGCTCTAGAGCATTTGTACCAACCACAGCTCTAAGAACTAATAACTTAACCCATAGCCTTTGAGGGCTCTAGAGCCTTTTTCCAACCTAGCTCTAGGACTATTAACTCAACCCATTAAGGGCTCCAGAGTGTGTTTCCAACCTAGGCTTGAGGACTAGTAACTCAACCCAAGTTGTTCCAGGCCTACAAAGTGTTTGTTCCAACCAACAGCTCCAAGAACTAGTAAGTTAACCAATAACCATAAGGAACGCGAGCACCAATCAAAAACAACAAGTGGAAAAACCCACAACACCATGGATATCTAGGAAAAACCATTGTCAATCTAGGAAATCATCCATCCAAAGGACAGATCATAACCAGATAATAACATGCATATACCATGCATCCATGATCAACAAGGATAACCACACATGAAACTTGTTACATGCAAATAAATCCAACTATAGCTTTTGATCTACTAGTTTCCTTACGCTTTGCCACTTTCCTTTGCCTTCTTTCTCCAAATCCAATGAAAAGTATAGTTCTCCAACAATGCTCCAATATTTCTCTAAGTGTGCAAGAGTATGAGAGAGAGAGAACAGAGAGAGAGCTCCACGCTAAAACTAACAAAAGCTTCAACTGGAAAAAGTTGTGAATTGATCCCTAGAAGCCTTTTTATTATTGAGGCCTCTATTTTCTTCATTTTTCCTTAATTTACCTTCAATGTCCTCCTCATTCAATCTTGTGACCTTTCATCTCCGTTTTCTCCTATTTTCCATTATTTTCATAAATAAAATATCAATTAATTCCACCTTTCCTTTGCCAATGCCTTTTTCGATTTCCATAGCCATTTATTAATCACAAGTGATCGCAGTCACCATGTTTTGCCCAACATTCAACTTCAAATACGTGTCTCGTGACCATGGTTATTATTTTTTATTTATTTACATAGGAAGTAAACCATGGCCTATTACATTGATCCTATAGGAATTTTTATTTCAAGTAATTTTGTTAATTTCCAAGTTTCATTTTTCAGTATAGAATGATATTGTTCTTTCATATCATCCATCCATTCTTTATGATTTTTAACTTGTTCAAAATTCAAAGGCTCGACAACAATCATCACTTGAGCTGTTAAAGCATAATATTTATACTATATAGGCATTTAAATTTGTTCTGTTTATCTTCTTAGTGGCTCATGTTGCTATGGAGTTCCTTCTCATTTCATGCTTTTTTTTGGAGTACCTTCATCGATTCTTTGTTTGTGTTGACTTCTTGAAATTCCTTTTGGGATATCCATGTTGCCTTTATTTTTAGATGAGTCGACAACTTCTTCTTCTTCTTTGTCGTTTTCATGAGAATGATGCCACACAATATGTTCATCCTCTTTTATTTTTTCATCTACATGCTCATGAAATATAACATCTCTGCTTGCAAAAGTGTGTGAGTATATGGATCATACATTTTGTATGTTCTTTGTTCTGTACAATAACCAATGAAAATTTCTTTGATAGCTTTGACATCAAATTTTCTCATGTCTTCCTTATGACTATGAGAAAATTCCTTACGTACAAATATTTTCAAATGACTAAATTTAGGTTGAAAAACATAAAATTCTTTAAATGGTGGTTTGTGCTCAAGAAATTTTGTGGGCTTTCTACTCTTAAGAGAAATTGTTGGCTTCAACCCAAAAGCTATTACAAATTCCTTTACCTTTCGACATGCTATGAGCACATTCAACTAATGTTATATTCCTCCTCTCAGATACTCCATTTTTCTTATATGTATTTGGTACTATAAATTGTTGTAGAACTCTAAAATCCTTGAAATATTTGATGAAATCTCTCTACTTTATCTGATCTAAGAATTTTAATGCTTCTTCTTATTTGTTTTTCAACTATATTCTTGAACTCTTTAAAGTATTCAAGCACATCACTTTTATTTGTTATAATGTATACCCATGTATATCTAGTACTATCATCAATAAATAGAATAAACTAAGAAGCTCCACCAAGTGACCTTGTTTGCATAGAGCCACATATATCAATATGCACTCATTTAATAATTTCAAGTTTTCTTCTATTAGTATGCACGAGAAATTCTTCCATATGTTGTTTTTCTATTACACATCCTTAACATTTGATGTGTTGACTTTTAATATTTGGAATACCTTCTATCATCATTTTCTTTTGTAGTAAAATTAGGTCATTAATATTCAAATGTCCATACGTTTGATGCCAAAGTTCTTCATTTAACATGTTTGTTGATGACAATGCTTGATGACCTTTCTTTGTTACATCCAACTTGAATAATCATCCTATTGTAAGTCCTATTGCAACAACCTTGTAGTTTTCATGCATATCCTTTAGCATATATTGTGATTTAACAAATTTGACTTTTAAGTGTTGATTTGTAATAATAAAAACTATAACTTCTTCTTTAATCCTGAAACATATATTACATTATGAATTTTTTTTTCTTGTCTGTTAGGAATAGTAACACTTATATCTCCATGTCATTTAATTTCATGTGATTTATTGTCTCCTAAATAGATATGAGCACCATTATTGTCTCTGTGGTATTTATCAAACCAACCTCTTTTACATAACATGTAAATTGAAGCACCAAAATGAATGAACCAAACGTGGTCATCATTAGTTTTTGTTGATAAAGCAACATTGGAGACAAACAATCTAAGGTTCATGAAATCATGGTTCACTTTATCATCTTTGTTAACATAATTTCATGTATGCCTTATTTGTCTAAATTAATCATACTTTCTTTTCAAAAAATTCTTAGCAAAATGACCATGTTTTCCACATAAATATCACGCATCATGTCTACTTAAATCGGCATTTGACCTTGGTGATGGGATCACCTTGAAATGATTTTCCCTATGGATTTTTTCCTTCATTTTTCACCCAATGTTTTTCTTTGAAAGACTGCTTCCCTTTAGCTACCAATGCTACATATGAATTGGGATATCTCTTATTAAGAATTCTTCTCCATTTTTCTTATTGCATAAGTATACCTTTCAACTCATCAAAAGTAGGAGCCTTCTCTCTGGCTACAAGAATAGTAATAAGCATTTGATATGCGTACCATTTAATGTGGCAATAACCAAATCTGCACTAGATATTATCTCACAAATGTCACTAAATTTGTCTTTCAACTCCTTAATTCTAGAAATAAAATTACATGTTTTCATTTCTTCCATTTTAATCGAAAGAAGCTTACTTTTTAGATATAATATTCGGTTTGTGGTTTTCATCACATACAAACCTTTGAGAGTGTCCCATGTCTCCTTTGACGTTATGCAATCTTGATTGTGTAGGATAATGTAGTCCTTAACCAACATGCGCAATAGCAACTTTTTTTTGTTTTCTCTTACAACTGTAGCTCCAGAGTGCTTTCACTTATCTTCAAATATTGTAACCTTCCATCAAAATCTACATTTCAATGTTCTAATTTACATAATTTTCTCATTTAATAAATAATACTCCACTTATACATTTTCCATAAAAGTTAAACTTATTTTATAAACTTATTTTATAAGACAAATATAAACTTATAAAATAACACAAATATAATTTTACTAAGTTTCACATCTCATTTATAATATAATCTTATTTTACTACACTTCACAACTCATTTATCATGTCATTTATCATTGGACAACATGGCTATATTAGCAGATTCGACACAATGCCAAAAACGATGGCTGCTAACTCGAACTCAGATCACAAGATGAACAAGACACATAGCACCATATATACACAAACTTTATTCACAACCGTAATTTGAAACCTTGCTTAGTATCGCTTCTTGTTGATGCCCTGCTACAGCTACTTCCTTCTTCTATTGGAAAAAGCCATATGTCCCTAATCCTATGTCCACTGGCCTCCTTAGGTTTCATAGAGAAAATTTTGCAGGAAAACGTTTGCTCAAAATCCACCTCTCCCAGGACGTCTGGAATGTACTCTAAACATTCAATGCGAACAAACACTTCCACCAGCGAAAAGAATCAAATCTCTCGTCAGATCACGCTCAGCAATTCCATGGCTTTGACATGATAATTGAAGCGACGGCTTTCCCAATGTAATGAGGTCATCCCCACGCAGTTTCCATCCACACGCACTTCATTTAACACGAGCTATAGGGGTATGCGGGCCACTCACACCTATTGTTCCTTCAATTGCTGAGTTAACAATGGGCGCAGATTTCCGCTGAGTTTATTTGGATTCAAATTTCTGCTGTTGACAGCCATTACAAACACATACCCTCACGGCTTCCGCTTCCACAAGCTCAATCCTGCTTCGCTCTGTACACACATTCCACGGTTCTGAAATGATACAGAGATCGCACTATCAGAAAACGATTTTATACTTCTTTGACCTAAGAATATTCTATACTTATAACCACAGGAAAGATATGATCATCCACTTAAATTACAACTTACAGTTACTGAAAACATCCAGTTTTCAAAGAATTCTTTGCAACATTAAATCCTATGGTTATTTCTAATAACTTAAACATAGAAATAATGATTATAATACTTCATATCTCCGACCTATAAAATCTTTTTTGTTTTTGTTTTTATTTCTTTTAGTTTAATTTCTGAATCAGATAATTAGTTTAAAGAAACAGATTCACGGTTATTATATTTATTAGTATAATTACATTAAAAATATTAATGTAGTTGATATAGTCTAAGGTTTCATAAATATAACAAAATAAATTAGTAGAACACTAAAAGTGGCTTACTAATGCACACATTTACTTATTAATAATGTATATATAAAAAAAAATTACACATCTTATTGTAAAATGGACTATTTTAGTCACTAAAATTTGATTATATATTAATTTACCCATCTATTTACAATATGAACTTTTAGAATTGGAATAATCACAAATCCCTAGGAAATTGGTGGGCAGGGAGACACCCAGAAAAAAATAAATTACACATCTTATTTTGTTAAGTAAAATTTGATTATATTAATTTTCCCAATGTAAGTAGAATATGACCATATTAGAATTGAAATAATCTTAAATACCTAAAAAATTAGTGAGCAGGGAACAAGTTACACCAATATAATTTTTAAAATCTATTAAAAGTCAATACAAACTAACAAACTCTGTGGGTGACACTATAAAAATAGAAAAAATGACTACATTCAAAATATTCATAGATTTAAAAACACTTTTAATAGCGTTCAGGATTCTCCCAATCATTTCCTTACCCATTCTAGAATCCAAATCACATCATTTTGTTTTTCGATGAGAGTCTTTTACTCATCATCATGTCTTTAACGAAAGTGTTTAAATTCAGGAAAGAAGACCCTCCCGGGAGGACAGCCTTTGTTGCGCAGTCCTTGAGTCTGAGAACGCTGTCTCTCATCTTTTCTCCTTCCGCTGTTTTCATCATTCTCCTCACAACATCCTCAATCTCGTCTTTCATGACAACCTTTTGGTGATCCATATCTACATCTTCAAAATCCAGGCCGATTTTCCACACAGCCTTTGCGAATCTGCAGTTGAGAAACTGATCGCCAAAATATGGGAATCCCACCACAGGAACTCCCATGGCCATACTCTCCAACATAGAGTTCCATCCACAGTGTGTAAGGAATAATCCCACCGAAGCATGGGCAAGGACTTTCACCTGCGGAGCCCACCTCACAAACATTGCCCGTTCCTTTGTTCGTTCTTCAAAACCCTCAGGTAAAATCGCAGCCTGGCCTTCTGCGATATCCAACCTGAGAACCCACAAAAAAGGTTGCCCGCTGCCCTCTAGCCCTAGCGCCAGCTGCTCCAGCTGTTGTTCTGATTTTACAGCGATGCTCCCAAATGAAACATATATAACTGATCCCGGCTGTTGCATATCCAGCCATATCAGGCAGCTGTCCTCCTCCTCCCACAAACTGCTGCACGAATCCCTTCCCTCCAAAAAATTGGGAAGGAAAAGAGGTCCCACGGCAAGAGCAGGACAGCCATTCAAAGAGAGAGCTGTCACTGCATCCTTCCCTTCGAGCTCCTCGAAAGTATTCACCAATACGTAGTCGCCTTTACTTCGCTTCTGCGATTCATACAGAAGCGCATTGAAAGTAATATCCCGATGATCCTGAGCGCGATAGAAGGATAGCAGGTCGGTTGGCTTCAATGGTGGGATGTTTCCAGGAAGGCAAGTGACGAGCTTTCTCGGATTTTTCGCTTCGGTTACTGAAAAGTTACAAACAAAAGTTTAGTTGGAATACACATTTGCAGAACAAATGAAAACAATGGGCTGATATAATTCTGGATATATAGGAAGAATCTAAAAAATATCTATATGAATGCGCTTTTAACTTTCATTTTCAAAGTCTAACAAACTCTAATACTTCGTTGCATCTAGAGTAATCGAGAGCTTTTACTGTGTAGGTATTATGAGATATATCCGACTGTAACTTCAAAGAATTCCACCTATGGTAATCAAGAATATTTACCGGTTAAACCTAATATTAATTAATAATATAATAAATAATCTTTGCATTTCTCTTTCATTCCTCTTAAAATTTAATAAACTCAAAGGTAAAATAAACTCAAAGGTAAAATACTATTCATTCTTAATCATAGAAGATACTAATGTTTAATTCGTGTGCCCTAACACAGCAAATTTCGACCTTCTAAGGTTTAATTTGTTCAGTGCGTACGTTCCATAGACATTGTGAGTTTCTAAGGCTTCTTGTTTAGCAGCCTCTCTCAAGCATCAGGTCATGGAGACTATTGCTTAAAAAAGTTTTCATAGTCTCGTTGCATTAAGAAATGAGGAATAAAGTAACGTAAGTGTAACTTTTGGTTTTTATTTCTGTTTTTTGAAAATGTAAAATTGTATAATTTATATATAGTTTGAGTAGGTTTAATGATTAAAATATGCGTGCATTTTTGCTAAAACAGATCTGCTAAAAAATAGAGTAAATTCGATAATAATTAATAGAATTATATTTTTAAAAATAGTTTATATATATTAATTATATTTTTATTTTTATAAAATTTATATATTAATATTTTTAATAATATAACTCTCTAAATTAAAATATTATATATATCTATATATATAAGTAAGTCAACATAGTAAACCAATTATTTATTTGTTTAAAGAAAGATAATTTGTATTTTTTGACGAAGAAAACCAGAAACATGTAGATTTTATTTTTATTTTTATAAAATTTATATATTAATATTTTTAATAATATAATTATATAAATTAAAATTATATATCTATAGCAATGAACATAGTAAATCAATTATTTATTTGTATAAAGCAAGCTAATTTATCCTTTTAACATAGAAAACCAAAAACATGTGGATGCCTTTATTGGAAAGAAAACATGTTTGTCTTTATTGGAAAGAAAACAAAAAACATGAAGATATTTTTGGGATTAACAATGTGGATGTCCTTTCAAAGATATGAAAAGTAAAATGGTTGATCTTTTAATCATCAAGACAAACATAAATCCCAACGCCACCTCTTCATTATCACAAGTAAACAATCAATACGATAACTTATAAAAGTTTTACACAAAGATAAAACCCAACATCCACCTATTGATTATCGCATTTAAACCATCCATATGATAACTTAAGAAAGTTTTATGCTAATTTTTGTTTCATCATAATAAAAATTGAAAAAATATTAAAATAAAATATTCATCTAATATGGAAAGAACACTGGTATTTTTATTTAAAATTTTCTAATTGATATAAAATGATATAATATATACTTAATTTTTTATATTAATATTAAAAATATTATATAAAAGATCAATATTAGTAATATTAAATTATTTTTTAGTATAGAGTTAAAAAATTATTAAATTAAAATATTTATGTGATATAAAATGACTATTAATATTTATATTAATTTTTTGGAATTTTCAATAAATATATTATTAAAAATGTTTAAATATTTATATTAGTATTAAAATAATAATGTATAAAATGTTAATAATGTTATTGATAGAAATTTTAAAGGTAAAATTAAATATAAAGTTTATTTAGAGATTAACTAATGATTATATATTTTGTTAGTGAAGATTTATTCAAAGATATGTAAAATTCTAAATTATTTTCATAAATATTTTACATTTTTCAAACAATTTCAAAACATTAAAAAAACTATATCAAAATAAAAATTATATTTATATTAAAAATGTTTAAATATTTATATTAATATCAAAATAATATATAATAATATATAAAAAATCAGTAATGTAGTGTAGAAATTAAATAAGAGAATCTTTACATTGTTATGTTCTATATTTTCATCTCGCCAACACTTGTTGGTTCAAAATATTTCTTAAATGGGTTTTTACACACCAGCAGTGTAAATACTCAGGAGGAGACAGAGTTTGTTTTTTTTGGTTGAATGTTGTTTTTGGTAAATCCCTCTCAGTAAAAGAGGATGAATATGTATGAGGCAATATATATTTTTGAATAGAAATCATTTTATGGTGGTGTAATACTCTGTTCTCAGTAATTCGTTTTAAAGCTTCCATGTGCACACAAAAGATCCTGGAAAGGTAGAAACAGAGCATTGCCTCTGTGTGTTTGAATTGTTTGTTTTTGGGATTTTACCAGAAAAATCCCCAACAGTGGTATCAGAGCAGGCTTAGGCTCTTTGAAAGTGTTCAAGAAGCTGAAGGGAGGAGTCCTTTTGTTGCAGCAGTAGATCTTCTCCAGCAGAGTGAAGGCTCAGTCAAGAAAATACTCGGGTATTTCAAAAGTTTTTTATGTGTTGCTGAAGAAACAATCAGTGTTTTTAAACACACAATCAAGGATTTAGAGGCATAGATCAGGATGCAAGGAATGGCCAGCACAAGCACTGGTATGGGTATGTTTAACACCCAGCTCCCACAGTTTAATGGGAAAAACTATGACTATTGGGCAATAACTATGACAGCCCTGTTTGCCTCTCAAGATTTATGGGAAATAGTTGAAGATGGTTTTGAAGAACCAGCAGATGAAAACTAGTTTAATAGATTAACTCCAGCAGAGAAAGATCTGCTGAAGAGCAATAGGAAGAAGGATTCAAAAGCCCGTGTGTTGTTGTATCTAGCAGTAGACCAGAGTGTGTTTCCAAGGTTAGCAGCAGCTAAGACATCCAATGAAGCATGGCAAACTAGACAACCTATCAAGACATGGAGAGAGCGAAGACAGCAAAACTACAATTGCTGAGGAAAGATTTTGAGAATCTGTGCATGAAGGAGTCAGACAACATTGACTCATTCTTCACACATGTAATTGATCTGATCACACAAATGAGGACTCATGGAGAAACCATTGAAGAAAGGAGGATTGTGGAGAAAATATTGAGGGTCTTACCCTCAAATTTTGATGCGATTGTCACCACCATTGAAGAGACAAAGGATCTCTCAAACTTTTCAGTTGATGAGCTACATGCATCACTGATAACACATGAGCAGAGGTTGAGTAGAAATGAAAACTCATCTCTAGAGCAAGCCTTGAAAACCCAGATGTCTTTTGGAAGAGGAAGAGGTCAAGGCAGAGGAAACAAAAGAGGAAGAGGCAGAAGCCAGAACAGAGGTGGAAGCAACAACCCAGCAAATGCTCAAGGAAGAGGCAGCAATCCAAATTGGAACCAAGACCAAGGCAGCAGCGAACAAAGAGGACAACATCATGCTCAAGGACAAAGGTATGAAAAATCCAATGCCCAATGCTATTATTGTAAAAAATATGGGCATTATGCCAGTGAATGTAGGAAGAAGCAGCATGATATGAGTAATAGACAAAATGCAAATGTCACTAGAGAAAACATCAGCCAAGATAATGTGTTGTTAGCTTGTAACATCGCTGAAACAAACAGTGAAGACATATGGTTTTTAGACTCAGGTTGCAGCAACCATATGATAGGAAACATAGCCTTCTTTTCTGCCCTAGATAAAAATATGAAATCAGAAGTTACACTAGGAACTGATAGTAAAATCTCTGTTATGGGAAAATGAGAGGTAAAAATATTTACAAAGCAAGGAGAAAAGAAAACCATAGCAGATGTCTACTATGTCTCTGGAATGAGATGTAACCTCTTGAGTATTGGACAGCTTGTCCATAAGGGGTACAATGTTTTCTTTAAAAATGATGTATGCACCATCATGGATATAGCACCCAGCAAAAGAAGCATTGCTGAAGTGAAGATGACAAGGAACATGATGTTCCCTCTCAGGATCAGGGCAGATTTGAAAAACAAAAATGAAATTGCAGCAGTTACCCAAGAGGCTTTCCAAAGCGTGCCAAGGGATGAAAATTGGTTGTGGCACTTGAGATTTGGACATCTCAATTTTGGAGGTCTAAACTTGTTAAGCAGAAAAGGAATGGTAAGAGGATTACCATTGATAGAGAAATCGGACAACCTATGTGAAGGTTGCATATTGGGGAAACAACATAGAGAAAGTTTTCCATCAGGTAAAAGGATAAGGGCAAAGGAACCCTTAGAGATCATCCACTCAGACTTATGTGGACCGATGCAAGCTCCATCATTAGCAGGCAGCCAATATTTCCTAACATTCATTGATGACTTTACAAGAAAAACTTGGGTATATTTCCTTAAAAACAAAAGTGAAGTGTTTGAGAAATTCCAAAATTTCAAGGCATTTGTGGAAAACCAAAGCGGTCTGCACATTAAAGTTTTGAGAACTGATAGAGGAGGTGAGTATATCTCCAAGGAATTCCTAGGATATTGTAGAGAAAATGGAATTCACAAACAGTTTACAGCAAGGTACACCCCACAACAAAATGGAGTTGCTGAGAGGAAGAACAGGACAATCAGTGGCAAACTCTTTCATGTGAATATAAGATGGAAAATCTAAGAGAAAATGTTTTTTTACCTTCAACCCTCCTATTAAATGGGTTTTTACACACCAGCAGTGTAAATACTCAGGAGGAGACAGAGTTTGTTTTTTTTGGTTGAATGTTGTTTTTGGTAAATCCCTCTCAGTAAAAGAGGATGAATATGTATGAGGCAATATATATTTTTGAATAGAAATCATTTTATGGTGGTGTAATACTCTGTTCTCAGTAATTCGTTTTAAAGCTTCCATGTGCACACAAAAGATCCTGGAAAGGTAGAAACAGAGTCCCTCCTATTATTGGTGACAAAATCTTTCATCCCAAGGTGTTTTGAGAATTCACCAATGCCTACATAAGTGACAAACCCTTTCATCCCACGGTGTTTTAAGAATTCACCAATGCTTAATTTCTTTATGAAACTCATTGGAATTGGTTCTAACATTGGAAATGTTCATTTTCAGCTTAACATTAGTCAAGACAGAGAGATAATTTTGGTTTTCCAGATTGGGGTGATCACCTCCATATAATATTGCACTTTCCTTTTTTCCCTCCAACTCTTTATTTTCCAACAATTTCTCTTTAAATTTGGAAGAAATATTATTTTTGATATTACCTTAATTATGTAGGATGATCTCCTCTTTATTCCCCAATGGTCTAGCCAAGAGTGGGCATCCTTATGCCATCCTCACTTCAATCGATGGTGGCGGTTTTGGCTAAAGGTATAAGCAATTTTTGGAAACCCATTTCCATCCATATTGTATAACTTCTTCTTATATGTAAGATACGTAGTGATTAAATAAAATATTGAAACAAAATTAAAAGAGGAAAATAAATTATTTATAAGGTGAACCTATACCTTTTTATTCATCTCTTGTGATACCTTTTCACTGCGTAATGTTATTTTAATATTTTCTAATGATAATGATTTATATGTTTTCATGATACATTTGGTAAAGTATAATTGGTAATGTTTTTGTGTTTTATTTTTATTTTCATTTAACTAATAATATTTTTAAATGAGATTTATTTTATTTCTATTTTTATTTAATTAGTAATGTCTTTATATGATATTTATTAAGATATAATTTAGTGTAATTGTTTTAACAACATTCTAAAGTTAGAGAATTGCATATTTCACAATTCAGAAGAATGAAATATTCTATAACAAGTTCAAAAAAGTAAGACATGCAACAAGTTAATATGTACGAAGTTAATGTTTTCATATGAAATTTTTAGGAAACACTTTTACATGAATGTTTATTGTGATTTGTATTTTTGTATAAATATTAATTTTACTATTGTGGACTAAGTTATGATGGGTATAATCTGGTTAATATTGATAAATATGTACAACCATTCAAAAAATAAAAGTAAATTTAATTTATATGACTTCATGAATATGAGTAACTTTATGTGAATATAAAGGTTTATTGTTACATTTTAGACACAATGAGGTTTATATAGTTAATTAAGGGAGGATACAGGAAATTGGAACCTTTTTAGTGCTATAGGGGCAATGAAATATAGATACGACCAATAAATAGATGTAATGTGTGGGAAATAAATTTTGGTAATTATTTTAGTATTATTTGTCTTTTATACGTGTCCTCATAATAGAATCTTCTGATACGATTAATGAGAGTAACAACTTGACATTTATGGCCAATATTAACAACTATATTCTAACAATTATTCCTTATATTAAAATATTATTTATTTAGTCATATCTATCTGTTATATTACAACGACTAAAATTTTTCTCTCCATCTATTTAACTTGATGCGAATATCAGGTTCTTCATATTGTTCTAGCAATGAACCACACTGGATGGTTCGAAACGCATCAACAAAACTCTAATGATGTGATTTTTACAGAAACTTTTCTAACTTTTCATGATCATGGCAGAGTTTGAAAATGCAATTCCAGTTGATATGAATGATGGGTTCAAATATAAAATGGATTCAAGATGATTATTGAGCATAACTACTAATTAATGGTTATTGGATTTTTTTTTTTCTTTGAGGATATTGCATTTTGAAGATGGGAAGAATGGAGATAAAAGCCTAACCATGGACATTAAGAAAACAACATCAAAAATGAAGTAACATATAATCACATAATATGTTAAATTGATCGACGTAACATGTGGTAGTAAAGAAGACACTATTCATTTAGGAAAGATGTGGAGATGACCAGTGAATTATCATGGATATTCCATTGGAACAATCCATCATAATAGATCTGATAAATATTGAATTTTTCACTATGAATATTAATTATTTTAGAACTCAGATTCTTTATTTATTGTTTGTATGCTTACACATAAATTAGTTGAAATGCAAACATAATAAAGTGAAAATAAATACACACACTAATCAAAGTAAGCACAATTTTTCCCTTGGAAAACCCTTATGCTAGAAACCTAGCTAGAAGGTGAGGTTGCTTTGATCTCTATTCTCTAGTATGGAAAAAGCGTAGATACAAAGAAAGAGGTACTCTCTATAGACTTACCTAAGACCTATGGCTTATAAAGTTGCTACAAAATCGTAAGCCCTTATTTTTCCCTCTAACATCCCACTCCCAATTTCTTTGCTCAAATATGGAAGAGAATGTAATAATATGAAATGTAACCCCTACTCCTCCTAGCATCCTAGTATTTAACATAACAAAATAGCTAACTATATGAAAAGTTTGACTCCCTCAACCATCAACTAGAGTTACGATTTTGGACATTCTCGAGTCTTTTTTAAATTACACACATGGCTAGCCACATATGCATGAGTAGCGGGGATTAATGTGACAACGACTTGTAGCATGGTGGTTAGTATGGTAGATAAACTTGCGAGATGCATAAATTTTGTATACAAAGTTCGAGTACCAGATGATCTCGCACAAAGAAGAATTTTTTTACCCCAGAAAAAAAACATTTAATGCCATAAATGGCTCTGGAAGAATTCATAACCAAATTAGGACTCATTCATAAAAAAGACTGTACAAGTTGATTCATTTAATTCTTCCACTATGAAAACATTAAGATAGATGAAGAACACTATAATAATTCAATCTGAAATGAGATAAATTATAAATGATAAATAGTATCACAATTTCGTAAATTACATATGAATGAAGTCAAAATGGAAGAAACTCACCCCTCAAACAATACAAACCTATGAGAAGATAGAAAAATAAGTATAAAGAAATGGGGGTTTTAAGAAATGAATGATGATAACCTATTGCATTGCTCATAACCATGATCAATCTATAATGATGAGATAAACATAAAAGAGTAATATATAGCTACATAAAGTTAAATATGTGGAAGTTTCTCAAACAAGTTTAAGAAATCAACTAGAACATGATGCAGGCTTTTTTAATTAGGGATAGTCATGATGAAATAACTTAGCACTTTATTGTTATATTGTAAATAAGCATGTGGCAAGTGGTTGTGGAATCACATATGTCTGGAAATGATTTCATATGTGGTAAAAGAAAGAAACTATGTAGACTAATAAGAAAACACCTAGCATGAAGTGTATGAAGGAATTTTGTGAGAACTTCTATAATGAAAACTTTGAGAAGGATTATGCATAATTGAAAAAACCAGTGAGAATCAACTAAGGGCACTTGTGGAAGAATGATGACCCCAAAAGTGGAAATGAGGCTATCATGAGGAACACATGCCCACAAGAATGTGTGCTTCTTCTTAGGAATTCACATGTGTTCTTAGTTGTTTAGGCTCTGTAATGCCCAAGTTACCAACTAGGACCCCATCGAGGATACCTGCTTAGCATGGCTCAAAAGTGTGTTTGCATTATTAGGAAATATAATTATGCAATTTGAAAACCTTAGTTTTATGCACTATGAAAACCCTTGCTTCATGGAATTTGAAAACCATAGCAATGTGGAATGTGGAAACTCCAACATAGCGAGTTCAAATTTAAGTGCATAATTAGAAAACGTGAGTAAACACACCAAACTATGCATCAAAAATTGGTGACGTATGTATATGTATATTGAAGTGAAATTCAAGACCTTAGTTTTGTGAAATTTGAAAACACTGCTTTTGTGGAATTTGAAAACCCTCGTATTGTGGAATTTGAAGGAATGGAATTTGAAAACCCTCGTATTGTGGAATTTGAAGGAATTGAATCGTATGGATGCAATTGTTGTTTATACCATTATGAACAATTTATTCCCAACACTCTATTTCTTTATTTCCATTTACACATTTTCTACTCTCTCTCTCTCTCTCTCTCTCTCCATCTCTCTCTATTTATATGTGATACTTGACTATCTAAGTTTAGTTATAGGATTAGTTAAAGGTAGATCAAATTCTCATTATAAGAATTTTGATATCAGCATTTAGTAACTAATGTTGGAAAAAAAACTCCAAGGTTTACCTTAAAAGTTGGAGGAAAATGCTAATTCTACTATAACCAATAATTTGCTTCACAGTTCTCATTACCAAGGTAACATAGTTGTTTTATTGTTTTTCACTTTAATTTACCTATATTTAAATTAACCAACAAAAAAATAGCTATCATATAGCACTTGTTTATGATATGATATATTCATTTATTTATTTTTAATTATATACATTTTTTATATCAATTAATTCAAATAACCAAAAAATAATAAATTAATATTTTTTTTAATTTATTTTTATTGCAATTTCATTTTATAAACTTAAATATATTAATTATAAATCTTAAAGTAAATAATTTAGCTTTATTGCAATTTCATTTAATCAACTTAAATATATTAATTATAAGTTTTAAAATAATTTAATGCGTTTGTTTTAAAATAATTTAATGCGATTCGCTTCTTGTTAATTATTTTATTCCCTTTTCCAATTTCCTTTCCATATTTATATAAAAAAACGTTTCATTCGATTTGTTATATTAATTAGACTAATTTAGTACTTAAATTTTATCTCATTTTCAAGTTGTTAATTATTTTCTTCCCTTTTCCAATTTCCTTTCCATATTTATATAAAAAAACGTTTCATTCAATTATTTTCTTCCCTTTTCCAATTTCCTTTCCATATTTATATAAAAAAACGTTTCATTCGATTTGTTATATTAATTAGACTAATTTAGTACTTAAATTTTACCTCATTTTCAAGTTATTCGATTCTTGGTCAGACATCATTACATCATAATAATAATGAATGCTTTATAAAATATCTATATATTATTATTAATTAGTCAAATAGAATTTATTTAAAAATGGTTTGTAAAAATGTAATGATTAAGGAAATATGTTCATTTAAATTATTCAAGAGTTCAAATTAAATTTATATATAGTATATCAATTTTTATATAGAGAACGGTCTTTTTTTTTTTTAATTTATGTCGTATTGCTTCAAAAAATGTCTATAAAATATTAAAAGATACTATTGTTTATGTTATATGGTCACAATTTCATTCAAGGGAAACCAAATTTCTTGATCATGGAAAAGATTTCACATAATATGAATTGATAGCAATTAGCACTAAGAAATTTATGACAACTAATATAGATTGAACTACAAAAAGTAAAAGATAACTACCAAGTGGTGAAACATAATATGAAGAGTCAAATGAAGTGCTTGTTCTAGCTTGTTTAGGGAGTTTCAATTCACATCGTATATGGATTTCAAGGTGAGCAAACCAAGCATATAACCTAGCAAAGAGATGAGCACTAGTAACATTGCACATGCTTCATTTCGTTTAGAGAAGAGATTGTATCATTACAATATTCATGTTTCTCCTTCATCTACCTAGGTGTGTCTTCATCAACCAATGAAGGGTGATGGAGTTTAGGTATTGGCTCCATGTTCCCCTGACATTTCTTGGGTTATAAACCCAATTGGTTACCTCTACATGAATTTTTGAGTTAGAGTAGGCTTGCTCGTGACTAGTGATCTAAGCTTCAAGTTGGTAGATTTCCTCTTGAATCTCTCGAAGAGTGGCAGACTAGAAAATGGTTGTGATGCCTTGGGCTTGGGCTTGAGCTCGAGGTCAACATTGAGGACCCTTTCCCCTAGACCCATGGCGACAATGCATTCAATCTTGGTGCATACTGGACTGGATAAATGATGGCCACGATAGAATTTTCTCCAAAAACAACCAGAAACCCGAGGGATTAAAAATGAGAATGCTAAATAAATGTAAAATCCAAGGAGGTTCGTATTGCGAGAGAGGTATGATAGTTTCTAATGGAATACCATTCATGAGGGAGGGTAGATAAAATACTTTTGGAGGGTCCAACAACCACCAGGCGTGAACATCATTCGATCCACAACTCACCCCTGCTTAGCTTAGAGAATTGCAAGCCAATATCCACCAAATAAAAGAAAAAACAATGAAGGAATTGAACATATATAGAATTACACAATGTTGACTAACCCACTAGACCTGCAACTTCATAGTCATGAGAGCTACATTATGGTTGATGCCTCCCACTCCTACAACATTTGTTGGTGTGGTTGCCGTCAGCTACCCAGGAGATGTGTCCAATGCTTTCCCTAGGATTTTCCCCTTACCATTGCTCAATGTCTAGTGCATGAGCTGAAGAACGCCAATCTCTGAAGCCAGGTCTCCCATATTTCCTATGTGTGCCAATCCATGGCATGGAAAAAGTCCATTGCCTCAACTACAAAATCCACAAAAGGGTGAGTTGTGGATTTTATTTATATATAATGGATGTTATATAAAATCCACAACTCACCCCTTGCTTAGCTTAGAGAATCATAGGCCAACACCCACCAAATAAAAGAAAAAATAGTGAAGGTATTGACAAAACCAAAGGAATTAGACATGTAGAGAATTATGCAATGCTAACTGACCCACGAGACTTGCAATTGCATATTCATGAGAGCTATTTGATGGTTGATGCCTCTCGCTCCTACAACACGTATTGTCATGGTTACTGTGAGTGGTCCACGAGACGCGTCCAATGTTATCCCTAGGATTTCCCCCCCGCCATTAGTCAATGTTCAGTGCATGAGCTGAAGAACGCCAATCTCTGAAGCTAGGTCTCCTATAATTTTTGTGCATGCCAATCCATGGCATGAAAAAAAGCCATTTCCCAAACCAGAAAGGAAGCCCACAATTTATGCCACATGTGTGTATCTTTGCCACCCAATTCAATCCCCTCACTCACTAATGACTAAAGGAATTGCCCCACATGTGGCAGAGGTAAATCCCATGCATATTAGAAAAGCCAAAAAGCAAAGTCTCTCCTCTTAAAGTGCTTGAGTATAGAGTAATTTGCCATAAAGATGAAATCTAGCAATAGTTATTCCATGTGTGTTGCATGGGATAGGTTGACCAATCAAAAACCTTTTCTCTCTTCTAAAAATATCTAAACATTATTATTGTAATAAACAATTTATTTATATTTTATATAACACCCATTATATATAAATAATTCAAATTAATTATTATAATAAAATACATGTATAAAGAAATGTGAGTTTTTAACCCTGCACAGGCGAAGTGTTCTTATCAAAGAAACGTGCAAAATGCAGATAAGTGTTCTTAATGAAGAAACGTTCACAATGCGGATAGTCTTTAATATTGCATAGAAGAGAAATTAACCTGTAGCAGACATCATACGCAATTACATCTTCATATATTCTCTTTCCACATTCATCTATGCTCTTCCGAACAAAGTCTACAAAATATATATATATATATATATATATATATATATATCCCCGTAGAGAAACACAACTCTCAGAAAAAATTATCCGTAGAGAAACACAACTCTCAAACTCCATCGATAAACGAAAAGCATAGCGTGTTCCTCTACAAGCTTGTCACTAAAACTCTACCAATAAATGAAAGGCATAGCGTGTCATTCTAAAACCCTTGACATTGGGGAAAAGGTAGTAGACTGCATTGTCTTTCTTCTTTTCTCATCGTAACACCCCCGACAGCCCGAACTCTCGTTAGCTGACACTACTCAGCTCGGTAGTGGGCATGGTTAACTTCAACAAGTGAAGAATTACCGCCTAACTTTAAGTTTGTTGTGTGGAGACGTAATGCTGCTGGACCTCAAGAGTCAATGTCATGAATCTATCCAATAATTAATGAATTAGTGGATAGATTCATGACATTGACTCTTGAGGTGCAGCAGCATTACGTCTCCTCGCAGGTAATCATTCCAGACAAATAACAAGTTGTAGTCAATGACGGAAACGTAAACCTACCAAATCAACTAAAAGTTGAAAATTGGTTGCAAATTTTCATCAGCATGCTGTGTGCAATGCCCATGATTTTTTAAGCATTATAAGAACCAAACATAATCACCATGATAATTGTATTCAATCCCTTGGAGAAGCTGTATGAGTCGTAGCTCAACTCCTTAGTGGATTAACGGAAGAGAAACGAATAGTGTCGAGCAATAATGACATGAATATGTTGGAGCAAAAGGGGAAACTTGCTCCCCATGCAGTAATTGTGCCATTTCCTGCACAGGGACATGTAAATGTTCTCATCAATTTGGCCCAGTTGCTGGCTATGAGGGATGTTTTTGTCACTTTCGTTAATACTGAATGGGTACACAAACGCATGGTGGAAGCTTCAAAAGACCCTAAATCTCTTCTCTCCAGAAACGATCCCGAACTGGACCAGCAAGGACAAAGAATTCGATTTCTGTCTATTCCAGATGGTTTACCACGCGACCATGGTCGCACTTCCAACCTTGGCGAGTTATTTGTTGCCCTGCAAATGTTAGGGCCCGCCTTGGAGGAGCTCCTTCGAAGCACTGAAGAGAAATCAGCAGCATGTCCACCCATCACGTTCATCGTCACAGACGCCTTCATGTCTTGTACGGAGCAAGTCGCAAGCAATCTGAAAGTGCCGAGGGTTATCTTCTGGCCTATATGTGCCGCCGCCTCCATTTCTCAATGCTACGCCAATTTCCTTCTTTCTGAGGGACATATTCCAGTAAATGGTATGTTCTCCATTTCCAGTAATTACAAGAGAGTTCACATTTTATGATGGTTGATCAAATCATATTTTATAAATTATCCTTTAATTTCTATTAATTGAAATTTCTGTATTAATAATATTATTAATATTAATACCATATTATGATTCGCACTGACATGATTAATAATTTTTTCGCTTCATATTATATGCCAACTTCAATCATCCTTCATGATCCAAATAAATTATTTAATTTGATTGCTTCAATTTATGTACCAATAAAACCAAGAACCAAGGTTAACACAAAATTTAGTAAACTGTCAAATTTATTATTTAGAGGCCATGTAACCAACAGGTAGACTTTATGTATGACATTATGACAAAACAATTACTTTTTGGTTTTCAGTGTACGCAAAATGTTCTATATGCCCGTTTTAAATGATGGATTATTTTAAATGATTGCAATCAATTGAGATACATAATTTGTCTGTGAGAGATAGAAGCAAGATTAGGTTTGTGTATCTGGATTTTTCATAATTTATTTGTTTATGTGAATATTTTTAAGAAGTTTTTTTTTGTTTTTTTATTTAGGTTTTATTTTTTTTAAGATAAAAAATTTGTAAATTATAATTTTTTTGATATTTTAAATATATAAATAAATTTTATATATTAGATATTTTTTAACATTTAAATTATATAGGTTTATAATTTTAATAAATTTTACTTAATTTTGGAAAAAATAGTATGCCAAAAACACTAAACATGACAATATAGCCAGCTGTTTTCGATAAATTTTACATATGAGTTCAGAAACTACGTTTATGTTGGATTTCAAACATAAAGTGTCTTCTGTGAATTGACATGGAAGTTATAATTTTTTATTTTTTTTAAATGGTAAAGTAACATTGATTTAACTACAAAAAGCCTATAGAAAGTATAATGAGGATTTTAATCAATATAGATTCATCTTAAGTATGGATTTAACATAAGTTTAAGGGATTGAATTTCTTTATGTGCAAATTTTTTTAGAGTGCAAAATATAGTGTGTAATTTTTTATTGTTACTAAACTGTAAAATATTAAGATTTAAAGGTTTTATAAGTAATATTGGTTTAACTACAAGAAGTCTATAGGAAGTATAAGGAGGATTTTAACCATTATAGATCCATCTTAAGCATGGACTTAACATGAGCTTAAAGGGATTGAATTTCTTTATGTTCAAACATTTTTACAGTGCAAAATGCAATGTGTAATCATTTATTGTTACCAAACTGTAAAATTTTAAGTTTCGAAGGTTTTAACCATAAAAACTTATTTTTTCATGATATATATATATATATATATACATAGTTGACATTAAAATATTTACATAACATGTAGACATTTTACAATACAAATTAAAATGGTTTTTTTATTATTAATATATTTTTAAGTATAGCTAGTATTAATATATTATATTCATAACTCACATTGAATATTTTATTATATACAACATCAAAATATTTTCATTTAACTATTTTATATATATATATATATATATATAAATATATATAAATTTAATATCCACATAAATTAGTTAACATAAAATTTTAAATAATTTATTTAAATTTAATGTTAAAATATTTTAAAAAAAACTTTTAATTACTTTATTCCTAACATATTTATTTTTTATTATAAAAAATATTATTATTCCATTTTAATTACTTTCTTTTTAACATATTTATTTTTTTATTATAAAAAATATTATTATTCCATTTAAATTTTATTTTTATTTTTACTTTAAAAACACTGGTCAAACTCCATATTAACATACCTACACATACAGCGAGGTTACAAAATTAGCCTCTTCCCTTAACTAATTCTCACGATTACATTTACGAGAACTAACTACACAATAAAAACTCATGATCGCTATCGGTGCATCTAAATATAAATGGTCTTGGTGAGTCTCGATGCAATCGAATATGAAAGATGAAACATTCATTCATAGTTATAGTTTTTACGTTATGCTTATAAATCCTGGTTTGTTTCATTCAACTATTTTCATTTGCTCTGCAAAGACAATAACTATACTATCTTGCTACCTTCTTCAGTAACGGAGGCGAATAATCCAGAAAATTTCATCACCTGTCTTCCCGGAAACATCCCACCACTGAAGCCGACCGACCTGTTATCCTTCTATCGCTCCCAAGATCCATCCGACATTCTTTTCAAAGCCTTCCTCCATGAATCACAGAAGCAAAGCAAAGGCGACTATGTATTAGTGAACACGTTCGAGGAGCTCGAAGGGAGGGATGCAATAAGGGCACTTTCTTTGAATGGCTGCCCTGCTTTGGCCATTGGACCTCTTTTTCTTCCCAACTTTTTACAAGGAAGGGCATCGGGATGCAGTCTGTGGGAGGAGGAGGAGGGCTGCCTCACCTGGCTGGATATGCAACGGCCGGGATCGGTTATATATATTTCGTTTGGGAGCATCGCTGTCAAATCAAAACAACAGCTGGAGCAGCTGGCATTAGGGCTAGAGAACAGCGGACAACCTTTCTTATGGGTTCTCAGGTTAGATATCGCAGATGGTCAGGGTGCAATTTTGCCTGAGGGCTTTGAAGAACGAACAAAGAAACGGGCATTGTTTGTGAGGTGGGCGCCACAGGTAAAAGTCCTTGCCCATCCTTCAGTGGGATTATTCCTCACGCACTGTGGTTGGAACTCTATGTTGGAGAGCATGAGCATGGGAATTCCGTCAGTGGGATTCCCATATTTTGGCGATCAGTTTCTCAACTGCAGATTCGCTAAGGAGGTGTGGAAGATCGGCCTCGATTTTGAAGACGTGGATGTGGATGACCGCAAGGTGGCCACGAAAGAAGAGGTTGAGGATGTTGTGAGGAGAATGATGAGAACAGCGGAAGGAAAGAAGATGAGAGACAACGTTCTCAAACTCAAAGAGTCGGCAACAAAGGCCGTCCTTCATGGAGGATCTTCTTTTCTGAACCTAAACACTTTCGTTAATGCCATGACGATGAGTAAAGTGCACCAATCCAAAACATGAAGCCATTTGACTTGAAGTCCAGAAGATGTCAAGAGAGCTTGGCTTTCAAGCCTTTCAGGTTTTACTCATAAGTGGGTTTACCACATATGCAAAACCAGTATCATTCTTAAAAAAGAAAATATTTTAGATGTTGAAAATATTAAATATGGTCATCACGCTTGCTCCATTTCATGGCTTCAATGGCTTAATCTGGTACAGATTATGTAATCATGTACTACCTAGACTGTAATGGTTCATAATTGTCATCCTTTTCCATTTTAAGTATCTTCTTTCACTAGACTCTACTCTGTTTCTAGATATTTTGATTGTGGCGGTCAAATGATCCGAGCACTAACAGAAGATCTAGCACCAACCAGAAGTCTGGAAAATAGAGAAAAATTTATGCCCAGCTTACATGGCATCTCATAGTGCTTGAGGCATCTATCGATGACGTTGTGGCACGCCCCTCACACGTGTAACCGTACGTAAGAAAGTCAAATTGTCAAAAGCACACAACCTAGATGATCCATACACGTGACTCTATCGTCTACGTGGTTGACACTCCATTTCGCCCAGTTCTTCCAAATCGTACTTTAATCCACAAAATTCCAAGTAAATTCCAATGTACATAATTACTTTATTAAAATGTTAAAGGGGTATTAGTTAAGCATTACGAAATTAATGAGAATGGCAGATGTTTCCTAAGTTAAAATTATAATGGTTTTATAATTTTTTATTATCATTAAAAATATATGTACTTACAGAGATTATTATTGGTTTAGTTTTTTTTATTACAATATTATTTTATAAATGATATGTGCTTTAAGTTATATGTTTTAAATTTTATAAAATATATAGTAGGTAAACATTATCAATTTTTCCTTTCATTTTTTTAATTATTTAATTATTTGAAAATTAGATTTATTTGTTTTTCTTTTTAAATTATATTTAAAAGAATTGGATTTATTACTGAAAAGAGAGGATTTGAATTTAATGGTGATGAGTTCTATACTATTAAATCAAGATCAATTCTAAAGAAATATTTTGAGGTAGAGTTAGCGATTAAATTTGATATTGTATTTAGGGAGGTTATATTAATGATTTTGTGATATGTGTATACAAAGAGTATCAAAGTTGAGCCACTTATTTCGTCAAATTTTTGTCCAAAGAAATAGGATTTAATGGTGAAAAGTAAGGAGTTATTCGCCATACATAAGTGGATAAAAGTTCACCTCTATATCCTTATTCTAAAATGAATTTAAAATTATTTTGTCATAATTACATTTGAAGGTTTCATTCTTTAAGGTGGCTAAGGTTTGAAACTCACCGTATTTGGGAGGAGACGCCCAAGGAAATCCACCCATGTTAATTGTTCATGTGGCCTAGATTAGGTACAATCCTCAGGTCATTTTTACAAAATAGACATAGTGAGTAGTGATTTTGATGTGAAATTTGTGGTATTTGGTAGGAGACATTGCAAATTTCCCCCCATGTTAAAGGTTGGTGTGGCCTAAGATGAATAACTTTTGTGTTGTAAATTTCTCTTTATAATAAAAAACAAACAAAAAACATTCATATTTAAATGTATTTTACTCTATTGAGAAATTAATAGAATAATAAGAATAACATTCTTGAGAAATTGAAATGTGATATGCTAACAAATTTTAATGAGTATTCCTCTCTCTCTCTCTCTCTCTCTCTCTCTCTCTATATATATATATATATATATATATATACTTTCTATTATCAAAGAAAATAAAATTACATTGGTGTAGCAAAGGTCCATCTAAGGACTTTGACAGAGCATGGATTTGACAGACCCAAAATAAGAGACTACGATAGATTTTGTAGACCAAACAGAATCACCCGTCTTCGGTATGGTCTTCAAAGTGACTCTTCTTTCCTCTCTTTCTCGCAACCTTTTTCTGACCTACAGGAGGTGAATCAACCAAAGTAATTTGTAAATTATTGGTGAGATCTGAAGGAGATTCCCTATCGGTCTCAAAAGAAGTCAATTCATGTGCACGCTTTAAAATACCCAAAGAGATGTCTTGACTTCCCAATTTCCTGTTTTCAAGGGGTACTGAGATCCCTATTGAAGCCGCATAAGTTTGATGAGGAGTGACAATTTGATCTTACTTCTCTGGAGTCATACCATCGTCAACACCATTCTCCTCTTGATTTGAAATAGAAGAAGTCTCACCCTCCATAGAGGACGGGTTAACAAGTTTCGAACTTTTAGATTTTGAAGATCTAAAGTGTTGTCTCTTGATGTAATTTAATAGAGGGTAGGAATTATATATATGGCTAGTTTGTAGACAAATTCAACACTAAAACACAATATTCTCGTAATCCAGAGGTTGGGTTCAATGAAAACCACTAATTTTTAAATTGCTTTAATCTAACATCCGTTTACTAATATCAATTTCCACACATATTTTTTGGTAGGTGTATAGGTTGCACTTCCCTCAAGAGGGATATGTGGTAGGAAAATGGCCGAAAAAATTTCTTATGCCCTGAAAAACTTAAAAGTGCCAAATATGGGTGGGAAAATTTAGAATTCGAACCCAAATTGGAAATTTGGTGATACTATTGTAGAAGGATCGAACTCCAGAAACTAGGAAGTTATGAACAAACGAACTTTACCCCATAACCAAGGCCCATAATTTAGGGCATTCTGGTGCTTTTCTAGTTCATCAAAAATCACTATAAAAAATCCTTTAGAGTAGAAGATGACCTTGCACTCATCAGTCCAAACCATATGAATCCATTTGTATAGATCATTTGAATGTGGACATAAGCCATCAAAGTGACAGATAAGGCTTGATTCAGTGTAGAGTTGAAGGTAGTCCTCCATATTTTGGTGTGAAATTTCAATAAAGTCACTACAACAAAACCCTGTGATTAGCATCCGTTTTTGCTTCCTTTTTTGCATCTAGAGACCATTTTTTGTGCTCTTTGTGTCCATTTATCAAATATGGTGCAAAACATGATGCAAAGTTTTCACCAAGTTTTGCACTAAGTCTTACATCAAGTTTAGCACCAGGGATTGTAATAGGTTTTGCACCAGATTTTACACCAAGTTTTACGCCACGTTTTATGCCAAGTTTTGTGCCATCCTTTGCACCATGTTTTGCATCAAGTTTGGCACCTAATTTTGTTTCACCATCTTTTGCATCCTCTATTGCATCCACTTTTTGCGCCTACACTTGCATCAACTTTTGCAGCATCTCTTGCATCCTCTTTGGCATCATTTTAAAATCATTTTTTGCATCCATTTTTGCATATTTTTTGCATCTAATTTTGCATTTAGTTTTGTTGCATTGACTTTTACATCTTGTTTTGCATCCATATTTACATCCTCTTTTTCATGTGTTATTGTGTCCACTATTTCATCCATTTTACTTGTGCCATAATTTGCACCTAGTTTGACACCTCCCTTTGCACCCTTTTTTGTTTCTAAATTTGCATCCACGATTGCATCCTCATATACATCTAGGTTTCGATAGACTTTTACATCTATTTTTAATCCCTTTTTATATCCGCTTTTGCTCAAGATTTGCATAAGGTTTTGTGTCTTGTATTGCATCTACTTTTGCATAAAATTTTGTTGCATCAACTTTTGCATCATATTTCACGTCCATTGTTTCACCCATGTTTACGCCCACTTTTACATCCCTTTTTGCATCCTATTTTTCATCTTCATTTGCTTCTTTTTTTGCATCTATCATTACATCCACTTTTGTTGTGACACAATTTGTGCCATGTTTTGTACTTACTGTTGTACCCACGTTTTCTTCCAATTTTGCATCCATCTTCGCATCCTCTTTTGCATAAAATATTGCATCTATTTTTGCATCCACTTTTGTGTGGGTTTTGCATCTCATTTTGTATCTTTTTTTGCATGTACTTCCATTGCATCCATATTTTGCATCCAATTTTGTTTCTCATGTTGCACCCGTGTTTGCATCCACTTTTACATCCCTTATAGCATCTTGTCTTGCATCTAAGTTTGCATCTTTCTTTTTTTGGTCTATTATTACATCCACTTTCTCATCCACTTTTTTTGTGCTATGATTTGTGCCATATCTTATGCCTATCATTGCAACCCACATTTTCTTCCACTATTGCATCCACATTTGCATCCTCTTTTGTGTCAAAGTTTGCATCAAATATTGTTTATGTTTTTTGCATCCCATTTGGAATCTACTTTTACATCCACTTTTGATTTGTCCAATTTTGCAACTAATTTTGTGTTCACTATTGCACCCATGTTTTGCCCATCTTTACATCCCTTTCTTCATCCAATTTTTCCTCCTTTTTGCATTCAAGTTTGTGTCTCTTTTTTTTTTACATTCATTGTAGTATCCACATTTGTTTCACCACAATTAATGCTAAGTTTGATGCCTACTATTGTGCCCATGTTTTCCTCCACTTTTTCATCCATGTTTGACTCCTATTTTGTGTTCAAGTTTGCATCAACTATTGCATCTACTTTTTCATCAAATTTTGTGTCAATTTTTCTGTCTTGTTCTGCATCTACTTATGTTGTTTCCACTCTTCATCAAAATTTACGTCTATTTTTACCCCCATTTTCTTGTTCACTTTTGCATCCCTTTTCCAATACACATCATATTTTTTGCATTGATGATATTTCTTATGACATTGAAAATTATGAATAAGTGATGACTATATCAATAATTATAACGATGATGACATGAATTGTGATTGTTATGATAATGAAAATGATGATAAAGATGATGGAAGCTACAATGAAAATGATGATGATGATGCTAATGACCTTGGCAATTCTTACCAATTTTTAAATGTTTTCATGGTCAAAATCATAATAATTGTCTTTGGCATCATCTTCCAAGTCATCATCATCTGATCATCATTATCATTATTTTCATCTTGGTCATCATCAAGAACAATAATGACATGAATGATGATTATGATGTTCATGATGAAGATGACAACAATTATGATAAAAATTATATTAGTTATGATGATGGGGATGATGACAATTATAATGATGATGATAATGGTAGTAATGATGATGATCATCGATCATCTCTAAAAAATAAAGTTTTTATTTTTCTTGCATATATCATGTGTCCTAACAACCCTTTTCGAGCACTCGTAACATTTTTTAGGTTGATGATATTTCTTATGATGTCTATAATTATGAACAACTGATGACAATATCCATAATCATGATGATGATGATGATGAGGATGATGATGATGAAGACATGAATGGTGATTATGACAATAATGAAATGATGACAATAATGATGACATTGATGGTGGTGATGATGGAAATAATGAAGATGATGACCCTCCCTCTAAACTAGGGAGGTACTCATAATGACACAAAAATGTACTACTCTCAAGTTGAAATATTCATATAAGAAGGGATTTGGATTGATAAGCATCAATGATGATTTACATCATCATAGCCAACATGTAACAACCCAAAATAAATATATAATTAACTTATTAATATTAAATTTAAATCACAGTGGCAATTACCTAACCACATAAACATGTAATTAATTAACTAAATTAAAACTAGGAATAGTGCTTAGCTGTGCTTACCTGTGGTAGAAGTAGGCTTACCGCAACAAGGTTTTGGGGACGACTCTCCACCCAACCATAGGCTCAATTGAACAAGGATTTGCTACAACTGGCCACCCCCAAGCCCTCAATCAACGTACTACTGCCAGTGACTCCTAAGCCATAGAACACCATTCTCCCAAGAGAATGAAAGATAGAATCTCGGAATGATGGAAGGCAAGAATGCCTCTCATCTTCCTCACCATCTAATAAATAGAAAAAACATTGGAAGGGGAACCACATGCACACACTCCATGTGTCTACATGCAACTTTCTTTTGATTTTTAGCTTTCTTATTTTATTTCTTTACTTTTCTTTTGATTTTTGGCTTTCTTGTTTTATTTTCTTCTTTTTGATAGTTTTCTTGTTTTATTTCTATCTATTATTATTTAGAGCTTTAGTATGGTTATTACTATTTTTATTTTTATTTATTTTCTTGTATATATTCTTAATATCATTTATTATTTAACATTTATGGTTTATTATTTTTATTATTTATTATTAAGTGATATTTATTATTATTTATTATTTCTATTATTCATTATTATTTTTGTATTATTTATTATTATTTATTATTTTTTATTATTTATTATTTATTATTTATTATTAAGGGGAGGGATATTACATACTCTCCCACTTTAAGGAACTTCGTCCCTAAGTTAAGTTTAATTATTTTTTATTTATTATTTTTATTGTTTATTATTTATTTACTTCATGTTGCCAACAACCTCTGCTGAACTAGTATAACTAGCAGGCATCGAAAGTCCCCAACACCCCGGGAAATCTCAAAGAATCTCTATCCTTTTTCCCACTTTTGGCACTAGGCATAAGCCTGACCCGGTATGTATCCTAGTCCAAGGCTGGCCTCAAGGCTCGCGCCTGACTCACACCTCATCTGCCCCGAGGCAGGCATCCGGTCCGGTACTCAATCACCCCGGGCCCATCAGAGTGGCGCAGCGGAAGCGTGGTGGGCCCATAACCCACAGGCCCGAGGGTTGAAACCTGGCTCTGATACCACATGTAACAACCCAAAATAAATATCTAATTAACTTATTAACATTAAATTTAAATCACAGTGGCAATTACCTAACCACATAAACATGTAATTAATCAACTAAATTCAAACTAGGAATAGTGCTTACCTGTGGTAGAAGTAGGCTTACAGCAGCAAGGGTTTGGAGAAGACTCTCCACCCAACCATAGGCTCAATTGCGCAAGGATTTGCTAAAAATGACCACCCCTGAGCCCTCAATCAACGTACTACTGCTAGTGACTCCTAAGTCTTAGAACACCATTATCCTAAGAGAATGAAAGATAGAATCTCAGAATGATGGAATGAAGGAATGCCTCTCATCTTCCTTACCATCTAATAAATACAATGGACATTAGAAGGGGAACCACATGCACACACTCCATGTGCCTACATGAAACTTTCTTTTGATTTTTAGCTTTCTTGTTTTATTTCTTTACTTTTCTTTTGATTTTTAGCTTTCTTGTTTTATTTCTTTACTTTTCTTTTGATTTTTAGCTTTCTTGTTTTATTTTCTTCCTTTTGATAGTTTTCTTGTTTTATTTCTGTTTATTATTATTTAGAGCTTTAGTATGGTTATTACTATTTTTATTTTTTTTTATTTTTATTTATTTTCTTGTATATATTTTTAATATCATTTATGATTTATTATTTTTATTATTTATTATTAAGTGATTTATTTATTATTTCCATTATTAATTATTACTTTTGTATTATTTATTATTTATTTACTTCATGTTGCTAACACCCTCTACTAAACTAGTATAACCAACCGGCATCGAAAGTCCCCAACACCCCCGGAAATCTCAAGGAATCTCTGTCCTTTTTCCCACTTTTGGCACTAGGCATAAGCCTCACCCGGTCCGTGTCATAGTCCAAGGCTGGCCCCAAGGCCCGCGCCTAACTCAAACCTCATCTACCCCAATGCAGGCGTCCGGTCCGGTACTCAATGACCCCGGGCCCATCAGAGTGGCATGGCGGAAGCGTGGTGGGCCCATAACCCACAGGTCCCAGGATCGAAACCTAGCTCTGATACAACATTTAACAGCCCAAAATAGATATCTAATTAACTTATTAACATTAAATTTAAATCATAGTGGCAATTACCTAACCACATAAACATGTAATTAATTAACTAAATTCAAACTAGGAATAGTGCTTACCTGTGCTTACTTGTGGTAGAAGTAGGCTTATCACAACAAGGTTTTGGGGACGACTCTCCACCCAACCATAGGCTCAATTGCACAAGGATTTGCTACAACTGGCTACCCCTGAGCCTTCAATCAACGTACTACTGTCAATGACTCCTAAGTCTTAGAACACCATTCTCCCAAGAGAACGAAAGATAGAATCTCGGAATGATGGAATGCAGGAATGCCTCTCATCTTCCTCAGCATCTAATAAATAGAACAAACATTGGAAGGGGAACCACATGCACACACTCCATGTGTCTACATGCAACTTTCTTTTGATTTTTAGCTTTCTTGTTTTATTTCTTTACTTTTCTTCTGATTTTTAACTTTCTTGTTTTCTTTTCTTCTTTTTGATAGTTTTCTTGTTTTATTTCTATTTATTATTATTTAGAGCTTTAGTATGGTTATTACTATTTTTATTTTTATTATTTTTATTTATTTTCTTGTATACATTTTTAATATCATTTATTATTTAACATTTACGATTTATTATTTTTATTAGTTATTTTTTATTATTAAGGAGAGGGGTATTACACAACATTGTCAAAAGAGTAAGGCCTTGACTAACAAGTTTATCTCTCCATTAGATCAGAGCACAATGTTGGGAGGCATAAATTTGAACACCACTGCCTCTCTAGGCACTTACCCCACGAGGATGTTCACTAGTTATGTCCTCACATGATCATTTCCTAATCCACTATCATAATATTTGACGCCAGGAAATATCAATCCTCATGACTATTCTTATCTTGGATTAATGTACTTGACTTATGGCGATTAGTCCTAGTCAAAGTCCAAATTCTCAAAGAATAATGGTCCCATATGTTTATCCAATCCACCATTCTCCCTACTAGTGTCTTTACTAGGCTTATGATTGTTAGTACTGGCCATAGTACATGACACATGGATAATATGGTGTCTACACTCACTCCCTCTCAAGCAGAGACGAGACATCCACAAGCATAAGATTTTCTCAAGAATACCCATCATTTTCATAGAGAATAACATCATTAATTTGTTTTCATCACATGACGCCTTTATGATTAAGAATTCATAGATTTGTGGCAAAATATTTCCCCTTTTGTCATTTGTGATGAAATAAAATCAAAAAGTGAAAGACAAAATCATTTAAGATACACTGTATTGATTTATCTAAGTCTAAACTCTAAGGTTGAAGTGAAAATTCATGTAACTCTTATATCTATGAGTTATGCCAAACTTATGAAAACCTTATTGCCTAAGTCCTATATTTAAGAAAACGAAAAAGAAAGAAAAATAAGGGCCAATGAATGGTAACTCATGTATTCCCTCCCTCTTTGGAAAATATATGAATATATACACTCCTAGTCACACTTGATCACATGTTTGTGATGGTTAAATCATGAATTCCTCTTTTCTCCTTGCATTTTCACTTTATCATTTAAGCACCTAATTGAGGATCTAGGGAATGTTTATTGCCTATGGCTTTCATGTCTACTCTTGCTTTACTTATGTCACACTATTGTCAATTTATGTGACGGAGTGAAATACATAACTTTTTGGAGATATTAGAGTGGTGTATTAAGTTAGTCACCACACACACATGTATTACATCTCATTAATCCACATGTGTGGGTTGGAGACTCATTTCTTGACAACTTTAATGGAGACTACTTTATGGCTTTAATGGTATAACTTACAAAATATCTTGTTAAACATTGCGATTCATCCTTTCTTTTCCTCGAGACACTTGATAATATTGAATTCACTCCCAATAATCCATGGAGATAGGGAGTATAAATTACTTGTGCTAGAAATATGATTGAGAAATAGAGGTTTTCCATTTGCGATATTGGAGTCATAGACATTGGATACATGGTAATAGTCCTCGATGTCAATTAACTAAAATTGTATTTTCATAATGCGAAAGGAGGTAAACATATTAACCTTGATGTCTTGATCATTTCAAATAATAACCATTCCACCCAAGTAACTCTAAGCATCAATCACTACTACTTGGAAATTCCTCCCCCATTTTCTAATTATATGAGGCAATACCTCACTTAATATCTTTTGCTTCTTATATCAACATTATTGATGGGTGCTTTGTGTACCATTTTTCTTTTAGGAGTCTTTGTTTTCCTTTACTATTGAGGGCCCTCATGTTCCATGAGACTATTCTCATCTAGAATTTACATAGAAAGGAAGTACAATGTGACAAAAAAAAACATGTCTCAAGATTTAATTGCTTGGACAATTCCACTTCATGACTCCTATATTTCCTTAACCTGGGACCGAATGGTGAACTTGATGGCCTTAAGGGAAATTGACCAATGAAAATCTAAAAAGGAGGTGACTTTTGACTTATCACATACAAGTTAATATACTAAAAAAAATATCGATAACAATTTCATCAATTCATTTAAAAAATATCCAAAACAATTTCATCAAGCAATGAATCATTGCATTATAAAATACAATCTATAAACTTTTGGGAACGTTTTGCTAAAACATGCTCAAAAACCAACATATTTAATATTAATATTTAACAATAACATGGACAATAACAAATTTTGATAAATTAAATAACATATTATCAACCCTAAAAAATGTCACTAACAAAAAACTATAAAGCATGCAACTAATGGAAATGACCATTCGAGGCCACCATAAAACAATTTATCTATTAAGACCAAGATTAATGGGGACAAATATCTACAAAGGATAAAGGAACACCTATTTTAACTTTATTGTTTTATTAACCTGGTTCAAGATGAACATTTCAAGATATCATGAAGAACATAATTAGTTTTATTTCTTTAAGAAAACCCAAGCACATTCTATAACTTAGCAAGGAAGAGATGTATAACACCCATCTTAGTGACACAACACATGGCATTGAGTTACTTTTTTATATATAATTTAAACTCCTATCATAAAATCACAAATTTAGCATGAATGGAATGTTTAAAATCCATTTTTATAAAAACAAAATATAATTTTTCTTATAGAAAGAAATACCAAAAACTAAATATATATTTTTAGAAAATAAAAAAAATACTAAAACTAAATATATATTAAAAAAAACTAAAACATAAGCAAACTAGAATTTGAATTTAACACTCTTGTTCAGTTTCGAAAACTCATATGGTGGAATGTGACCTCTTTATCCTCATCTTTAGCTTTTTCCTAAAAAATAAAAGCATGCAAAAGCGGGAAAGAGCCATAAAGCATTGGGAAGAGTTTTCCTAAGCACAAAATCATCTAAAATGTGGAAAAGGCCATTTTTATATGAGGAAACATTATTGAACCAAATTTTTTTTTCCCAAATTGAACTAATTAGGAATTTGGGAAATCTTCATAGCCTTCACTTTCCTATATATTGGAGGCTTGGCCAGTGAAAAAATTATGGGAATTCTTGTATTGTCACGCTGCTGAGATCTATCTTGAGAGGGAGAATTTTGGAGCTACGAGTTGGGGGAGGTGCTATTGAAACTACATCTAATTGTTGTAACTTTCCTCCAACTCCTTTATTCATATAGATTAGTTGTTCTTCCTTCCATGTTTCTATTCATTCTTTACTTCTTCTATTTAACTAATGGATGTATGGAAATTTGGTTTGTATTTATTTATTCAATAATATTTATATGTTTTTGATAGCTTCGATTATCAAGATATTATGCTGTGAAGGTTGCTTTATTCTCTCTCTTATGTGTAGGACGAAGCTTTGGAGCTAGCTAGGACCGCTTCCTAGCTATACTAAAAACTCCAAGAAGACCTGCATGCGAGGACTCACAAGAATTCATTCTCTTTTTCTTAATCTATACTCTACATCTTGTTCTACTAAGAATCCTAAGCCTTATAACAACCATTCTCTTAATTGGTTTGTCCTAGGTTTCCGGGATAAATTGAGAGGGTTTTATTTTCATCTAATCGTGCATTAAATCCTATAGCAAAATGATATTTAGAAACTTTAATATATTTAACTATGTAAATGAACTTTAAAATGAACCCATAGAGGGGATTATAAATGGAAATAAAAGTAAAACTCTAAACAAGAAGCCAAAAGTGGATTTAAGCATGGATGCAAAATCGGGTGTAGAATTGGATGTTAAACTAGCCATCAAAACAAGATGCAAACAATGACACAAAAATGGTTTTAAAGTAAAATTAAAAAATGGTGCAACACTAGACACAAAGAAGGGAACAAAATAGGGCATATGAAAAGATACCGAATTGGGCGCAAACAAGGATGCAAAAATGGACACCAAAATGAGGATTCAAATAATGGCGTGAAATTAGGATGAAAAAAGGACGTAAGAAAAGACACAAAACAAAATGCAAAATGGGGCTAAAAAAGGGTGAAACTAAGGATGTCAAAAATGATGCATAACTAGATGAAAATTCAAACTAAAATATAGGTGCAAAATGAGATGCAAATGTGGACACAAAATGTGGCAGAAAAAAGGACGCAAATTTCAAAGCCAAAAAAGATGAAAAACTAGATACCAAAAAGGATGCAAATTTGGACAAAAAAAATGGTGCAAAATTGGACACCAAAAAAGAAAAAATGGTGCAAAAATGGGCATAAAAATGGCTCAAATTTGGATGCAAATTGAGATGCAACATTGGATGTAAAATGAGGTGCAACAAATCATTCAAAACTTGGTGCAAAAACAAATGCAAAAGTAGACGAAAAAATGGCTCAAAATTGAACGTAACAATAGACACAAAATGGGATGCAAAGGTGGATGCAACATATGGTTCAACATAGGATGAAAATTTAGATGCTCAAAAGGATGAAAAATTAGATGCAAGAAATGGTGTTAAAAATGATGCTAAATTGGATGAAACAAATGATGCAAAATTAAATGCAAAATATGGTGAAAAATAGGATGCAAAAAAGGGAGATAAATAAAATGCAAAAGTGGATGCAAAAAATGGTGCAAAAATGCATGCAAAATTTGGCACTAAATCAGATTCAACATATGGTGCAAAATTGGATGGAAAAAATGGTGTAAAAAAAGGCAGAAAAACTGGCACAAAAATAGATGTAAAAATAAGTACAAAATTAGAAGCAAAAAATGGCATAAGACCAGATGCAAAAATTGGCACAAATTGGATGTAAAAAAAGGCACTAAATCAGATGCCAGAGATGGTGTAAAAATCGATGCAAATTATGACACAAAACTAGAAGCAAAGAATGCCACAAAAGAGGAAGAAAAAATGATGCAAAAATAGATGCAAAAAATGGCACAAAACTAGAAGTAAAACCTGTTGTAAAACCAAATGAAAATCTTGGTGCAAAAAATGATGCAAAAAATGATGGAAATTTTGGCATAAAAAGGATGCAAAATTTGGTGCAGAAAATGACGCTTTAAAAATTGTACAATAGAGCCAGATTTAGCGCCAAGCTTCTCATCCCGATTGAGAAAAAAATGCACTAAAATCTGGTGCTAAATCTGGCACAAATTACCTGTTTTGCTGTAGTGAGTGCACCTCCTCGACTTTATCCACCTAGAATGCCCTACGAGCTGCCTGTCATTGCTAAGACTAGGGTCCTATTTTGAGGGCCTCCTTGAAGGATAGATTATTTTAATTTGAAGATTCCCCACCCACTTCGGAACCTCCAAACAAGCATGTCACTATAGTGATTGTGGCATCCCTCTTAATTCCATAGCCTCTGAGGCATTTTTCCATCTTCAGTTTCCTACCTCCATAGAGGAGCCTCATTTCACCCATAGGAATACCTGTACGTTGTTGAATCTTGACACTCAACACTCCCACTTCTTTTGATTTTGTGACTAAAAAGAAAAGGGACATGACATGGTCCAAACAAAGATCATAATTTTTTTATGATCCAACTCCCCAACACCTTCCATTGTCGGATCCAACTTTGGATAAAAACTTTCAAAAAACACTTTGCTGACAACCTTATGATTTGGCTTCTCAATGTCGGAGGGCTAACACTTGGCCATGGTCACACTCAGGATGCCAACCTTGTAAGTAGCCTTTATGTTCTCTACATTGGAGTCTCTTGATAGGATAAATTTTCAAATACACCTTGTAGTTTTCAACTCCCCAACACCTTCCATTGTAGGATCCAACTTTGGATAAAGACTTTCAAAAAACACTTTGCTGACAACCTTATGATTTGGCTTCTCAATGTCAGAGGGCTAACACTTGGCCATGGTCACACTCAAGATGCCAACCTTGTAAGTATCCTTTATGTTCTCTACATTGGAGTCTCTTGATAGGATAAATTTTCGAATACACCTTGTAGTTTCCTCTCCATTGCTATCAGCTTTACCTCCAAATTTAATTGCATGTTCTTCTTATTAATTTTACCGAAAATGTGAAGAATTTTGTTCTCCACATTCACCTTGATATTACCAAACTCAAGGCCACGCGTTTTGAGAAAAAACATATAACGATCAAAGGTCTCCAAAATATCAGCACTAGATCTACATATCACATGTGTCTCAAACATATTTGTGTGTCGGTTGCATGGAGAGGGATAGAAAATGCCCAGTGCACTTGTATTTCCCCACTCCCACATACACCATGAAATATCCAACAATATTCAACATTTTTCCTCATCAAAATATGATGTAGGAGCATCTGGTTAACAGGGCGAAGACGGAAAGAAGGTTATTTGGATTATGAAAAGGACAGAGAACACAACTAACTGGACGGATAGCGTGTCTGTCTTTATTTTTATTTATTGTTTTTCTTATTTTACTTTTCTGTTAAAAAATGCCAAGAATAATGTAATGAGCTCTAATTAGGAATGGTAGTAATTAGTCAGAGTCATTCATTTCTGAACAGTTATATTATTGTTGTAAATACAAGCAAAGGAAAACATGCTAGTTAAGAATAAGTTTCGAATATGAAATAACTATTGTAACTGACAACAAAACAACTAACAACAGTTATCCAACTGTTCGAGGACAATGATACAAAAGGAGGGAAAATAAGCCCAATACGGGTTGGCCAGTGAAGAATATAATTAACAGAAAGAAATATATTCATTATTTCAGTGCACATACAATTCCACGAGTGTCCTCAAATATTGTAAAAAGAAATTCAATGTTGTGCATTCTTTTGTTTTCCTTTATGGTATAAAAACATTGTTAACAGTTTCACTACGGACTCCGAACGAGAACAGAAGCCCAATGACCAAACAAAGAGCCACAACGACCAGCACAGGCCACGCGAACATAGCGCTCAGGCGTATACACATTTAACAGGTATGCAAAAAAACCATACGAGCGGTTCCAGATTTATTTTCATGTAAAATACACAGGATAGAACATAGTCATTAAAAGTTTGTATCAGCATTCACATTCTCTGTTCAAAATAACTACAAAACCAACCAAGTTCGCCGACATGGGAACTGACACGGTTGTAAACAAAAGCCCTCAATAAAGAGTTCGAGCCCAACTCCTGAGGTTACCACAAAACCTAGCACCTAAGAAACCAACAGCAGATAGCGGCACAGAGCCAACGAAAACCAAGCAGACCATACAAGAACCCAAACAAGCACAGTTAAAACAACAAGGTGAATCTACCCGTATACTGTCCAGGGCGGCCGGGAGTCCAAGTGTTCGAACCAACGAACAGCTCCACCTGCATAAGGGCAAATGGAGGAAGGATCAGTCACCAACCACAGCCAAACGAAAATAAGAACGGATAATTGGGAAGAAGCTATTGAGGAAGTTTAATAAGGGCCATTACCTGATAGGCGAGCCGTAGCTGTAAATTCTGCACCCGGACGAGCCCCTGCTCACAGAGGAGCCGAGCCATTAGCCTCAAAACAAATAGCAGAAATAAAATCTAGCAAGGAACGGAAGCTTACCGGTTAAGTTGGCAGAGGGACGAGCAGAGCATGCCACATGACCTGTCGAAATTGGAAGCCGACGAACCCACGCTAAAGTAGATGTCCTCATTAACCTTACCGCTCTCGAATAGATATAAACCCTTGTGAGATACGAGCAGACAGTGACTAGAATACACAGAGGCGAATATCAAAGCCGGATATACACTACAATGACAGCGAAAACACATGCAAACGGAACCGTAGTTCAAACCTTACCAGTGCTTCACCAAAAAATCGATAGCATACAGGCCAAGACTTGGAACAACAGAGACCACAACCGCAACCAAACGCACACCACACCATCGACCGGAGAGGCAGAGTTCATACATTTCACCATAGAAATTATAGAAGTTACAAAGAATCTCTAGGAGCTCACAGAGCTAAAGACCAGCGTAACAATGACCACCAAAGGAGCGTGAACGGAGTAAAACCCAAACCGAGGCGGGTTTCCAAAATCCCGAGAAGGGACAGTTGTCCACCCAGCAGACCATCAAGGTACCCATGCTGTAACCCAAGGAGATTGAAAATCAAACAACATTTATTACCAAATCAATTACATTACTGTCCAGATCGTGAGTGCATTACACATCACCTTTGGAATGGCGGGACCACGTGGGCTGGCCCCATCAAGTGGTATCGGAGCAGCATTTTGAGAAAGTAGAGGAAGATGGAAGTACAAAGACGAGGACGTGGGAGAGGTGCACGCAGAGTACCAGACGAAGGATTGAGAGAACAATTGAGAATCCTTACAACTCGCTTGGAAGCAGTAGTGGCAGGTAGGCGAAGAGACCCGGAACTTGGGGATGACAGTGAAGATGAGGCAGCAACTGTTACAGATAGGTCAAAAGAAGAAGCCCTAGAGTTAAGGCTGTTGCGATCAGTTCTGTTAGCCAGAGCAAACCCAAACCAGAGATCCCCAACTATGATGGCAGTCTGTCCGCAGATGTCTTACTGGATTGGATAAGAGAAATAGACAAGTATTTTGAAAATGAGGAAATCAGTGAGGATAAAAGAGTTAGATTTGCTGCAACTAAATTAAAAGGGCACGCCGCCTTATGGTGGGATAGTGTCCAAGCGGATAGGAGACGAATGAACAATTTGCCAATAAGAAGGTGGCCACGGATGGTGGCAAAACTGAAGGGCAGATTTTTGCCGAAAGACTACCAGGTTGAGCTTTACCGACGAGTGCAAAATTTAAGGCAGAAGGGTATGACTGTAAAGGAGTATACGGAAGAGTTTTACCGTGTAAATTTACGTGCTGGTTATACGGACGATACTCCAGAAAAAATAGCAAGGTATGTAAATGGCTTGAGATTGGAAATATTGGACGAGATTAGTATTCTCTCTCCCCGAAATATTGAAGAAGCCTTTCAGAGTGCTGTAAAGGCTGAGGAGAAAATCAACAGGAAGCAGAACAACAGGAGAGGGAGAGGGAATGGCAGAGGACGAGGACAGTCCTACGGCAGAGGGAGAACTGCCACAAACAGCGAAGAAGGTAGCAGTTCCAGAGCTTCAGGGACAGCAGAGAAGGGAGAAAGCACTAGAGGAGGTCGGCCATATCAGCGGGGAAGAGGAAATGGTCACGGAAGAGGGACTAATGTCCAGTGCTACAGGTGCCATAAGTGGGGGCACAGATCCTTTGAATGCCCGGAAGCTGAACACATTGGCCAGAGGGGAGCATTTGTTGCGCAGCCTGAGGAAGCTGAAGCACAACCCCGGGAGATAGAGAACGTGGCGGAAACGGGGGAAGCTCTAATTTTGAACAAGGTGCTGTTGAAACCAGCCAAAGAGATGGCTGGACAGACCCAGCGAAAAGCGTTGTTTCGAACAGTTTGCAAATCACAGGGGAAGTGTTGTAAATTGATTATAGACAGCGGAAGTACAGACAATTTGGTTGCCACCGAAATGGTGGAGAAGCTGGGCTTGAAGCGGCTTAAACACCCCACGCCTTACAAGGTGTCGTGGCTACAGAAAGGCCACCAGTTATTAGTTGACGAACAGTGCGAGGTAGAATTCCACATTGGCAAATATCACGACACGGTGGTCTGCGATATTATGCCAATGGACGTGTGCCATATACTGCTTGGGAGATCGTGGCAGTATGACCGGAGGGTGACACACGATGGAAAGACAAATTGTTATAAATTTGTGAAAGATGGGATCAAACATACGCTTGTACCCATCAAGGAAGAGGATGCAGCAAAACCAAGTGGAACAAAAACATTGTTAATTGGAGGGAAACAGTTTGTGAAGCAGATTGAGGAAAATGAGGTCAATTATGCAATTGTAAGGAGGACAAGACCGATGTTGCTGAACACGGAAAAAGCAGAACTGCCTGTAGAAATCCAGGAGTTGTTGAAAGAATTCCAAGACATTGTGGTTGACGATTTACCTGATAAGTTTCCTCCCAAGAGCAGTATTAGCCATCACATTGACTTTATACCGGAAGCAAGCTTGCCAAACAAGGCAGCATATAGGATGAGTCCGAAGGACAATGAAGAAATTCGTAAACAAGTGCAGGAGTTGTTGGATAAGGGATTGATCAGAGAAATTTTGAGCCCTTGTGCAGTACCAACAGTACTTGCACCTAAGAAGGGTGGAGAATGGTGAATGTGTACAGATTCGCGGGCCATTAATAAAATTACGATTCGATATAGATTTCCCTTACCCAAGATGGACGACATGATGGACTGTCTTAGTGGAGCAGCTTATTTTACAAAGATTGATCTGAAGAGTGGTTATCATCAAATCAGAATTAGGGAAGGAGATGAGTGGAAAACAACTTTCAAAACTAATGAAGGATTGTACGAATGGCTGGTCATGCCATTTGGATTGAGCAACGCTCCTAGTACCTTTATGAGACTGATGAATGAGATGTTAAAGGAATTTATTGGCAAGTTCATGATAGTTTATCTTGATGACATTTTAATTTTCGGCACAACAAAAAGAGAGCATCTTCAACATGTTCGAAAAGTGTTAGAGAAATTACAGCAGAACAAACTGCTGATAAACTTAAAAAAATGCACTTTCCTGCAGAAGGAGCTGGTCTATTTGGGGTTTGTAGTTGCAGAAAATGAATTGAAAATGGACCCCGAGAAGATTGCAACAATTATAAATTGGCCGTCACCGAAGAGCTTATTTGAGGTACGTAGTTTCCACGGATTGGCAAGTTTTTATCGAAAGTTTATTAGAAATTTCAGTGAAATCTGTGCACCAATGTTAGAGACCATCAAAAAGGCCAGCCAGCCTTTTTGTTGGACCAAGAAGGCAGAAGACAGTTTTCAGCTTTTGAAGCGGAAGATCACGGAGAGGCCAATCTTGAGGCTGCCCGATTTCAATAAACTTTTTCAAGTTCGGTGTGACGCAAGTGGAACAGCTATTGGTGCTGTGCTCAGTCAGGACAACAGACCAGTGGCATTTTTCAGTGAAAAACTGAATGAGAGCCGGCATAAATATTCCTCATACGATAAGGAATTTTACGTAGTGGTCCAAGCTTTAAAACATTGGAGGCACTACTTATTGGGCAATGAATTCATACTATTTTCTGATAATTCGACATTGCAATACGTAATGCAGCAGCACAAGTTAAACCATAAGCACGCCAAGTGGGTAGAATACTTACAGAGTTTCACTTTCGTGTTAAAACACATAAGTGGGCAAGCTAACAAAGTGGTAGATGCTTTGAGCAGAAGAGCCTTGCTCTTACAGGAGAGTAGCATACAGGTATTGGGATTCGAACATTTAAAAGACTTGTACCAAACCGACATGGATTTTAAGGAAGCTTTTGAAGCCTGCCAAAATCCCGTATTAAGGAATGCAAGCCCGTGGTTAGACTATAATTTACAGGAAGGATTATTATTCAGAGGTGGGAAATTATGTATCCCAGACTGTTCAATGAGGGAGAATATTGCATAGGAAAAGCATAGCGGTGGATTAGCGGGACATTTTGGCATCAACAAAACTTTGGAGCAACTCGGACATTTCTATTATTGGCCGAAAATGAGCAGGGATGTCAAGAGATATGTAAACAGGTGTAAAGTCTGCTAACTATCAAAAGGACACAGTCAGAATACTGGACTTTACACACCACTACCTATTCCAAGTAGGCCATGGGACTCGGTCAGCATTGACTTTGTTCTTAAACTGCCTAGAACACAGCGGGGGTATGATTCATTAATGGTGGTGGTAGATAGATTTTCAAAATTCGCTCATTTTATCCCTTGTCGGAAAACTAGTGACGCCACGTACGTGGCACACCTGTTTTTCACGGAGGTTGTTAGATTACATGGCCTACCTAGAACTATCATTTCAGACAGGGATGTAAAGTTCACAGGGCACTTTTGGCGCACCCTGTGGAAAAAGTTGGGCACGCAACTGAACTTCAGCTCTGCGTACCATCCGCAGACTGATGGACAAATGGAAGTGGTGAACAAGAGCTTGGGAAATTTATTACGGAGTTTGACTGGAGAAAATTCACGATTACTGGATCGAGCTCTCGCCCAGGCAGAATTCGCTTATAATGATTCGCCCAATCGTAGCACCGGACTTAGCCCGTTTCAGATTTTGTATGGCATGCATCCTCGGGGAATGCATGAACTACGAGATTTGGGAAAGCTGGAACGGTGAAGCACGGATGGGGAAGACTTTGCAGAAGCAATGAGCGAACTACATGAAAAAGTCAAACTAAGGTTGCAGGACAGCGTACAAAAATACAAGCAGCAAGCAGACTCAAAGCGACGAGAGGTGCATTTTAATGTTAGGGATGAGGTCCTTGCGCATCTGCGCCGGGAACGGTTTCCTAAGGGCACATATAATAAGCTAAAATATAAGAAAATTGGTCCCTGCAAAATCCTACGTAAATTTTCAGCCAATGCTTATGAGATTCAGTTGCCACCTGACATAGGAATATCACCTATTTTCAATGTGGCGGATCTGTTCCCATATAATGCCCAAGCAGAGGATGATAGTGTGGTACAGCCAAAATGGGACACCCAATTTGAAGACAGTTCTTGGAAGAAACAATTGCCTTCGGTAAAGTCCCATGAGATTGAAGGGATCCTCAGCACCCAGGTAGCCAAGAAGACACGCAGGAAGGAATATCTGCGTTACCTCGTCAAGTGGAGAGACCGTCCAATGGAGGACAGCTCATGGCTCGACGCGGCGCAGATACAGAAGGCTGGTTATTCGGTGGAGGAACTCATGGAACGGAGCCATGAATTTCTTTTACCCCGGGAGCCTGATGCAGGAGCATCTGGTTAACAGGGCGAAGACGGAAAGAAGGTTGATATGGATTCTGAAAAGGACAGAGAACACAACTCACTGGATGGACAGCGTGTCTGTCTTTATTTTTATTTATTGTTTTTTTATTTTACTTTTTTGTTAAAAATGCCAAGAATAATGTAATGAGCTCTAATTAGGAACAGTAGTAATTAGTCAGAGTCATTCGTTTCTGAACAGTTATATTACTGTTGTAAATACAAGCAAAGGAAAACATGCTAGTTAAGAATAAGTTTCGAATACGAAATAACTATTGTAACTGACAACAAAACAACTAACAACAGTTATCCAACTGTTCGAGGACAGTGATACAAAAGGAGGAAAAATAAGCCCAATACGGGTTGGCCAGTGAAGAAGATAATTAACAGAAAGAAATATATTCATTATTTTAGTGCACATACAATTCCACGAGTGTCCTCAAATATTGTAAAAAGAAATTCAATGTTGTGCGTTCTTTTGTTTTCCCTTATGGTATAAAAACATTGTTAACAGTTTCACTACGGACTCTGAACCAAAACAGAAGCCCAATAACCAAACAAAGAGCCACAACGACCAGCATAGGCCGCGCGGACATAGCTCTCAGGCGTATACACATTTAACAGGTATGCAAACAAAACCATACGAGCGGTTCCAGATTTATTTTCATGTAAAATACACAGGATAGAACATAGTCATTAAAAGTCTGTATCAGCATTCACATTCTCTGTTCAAAATAACTACAAAACCAACCAAGTTTGCCGACATGGGAACTGACACGATTGTAAACAAAAGCCCTCAATAAAGAGTTCGAGCCCATCTCTTGAGGTTACCACAAAACCTAGCACCTAAGAAACCAACAGCAGATAGCGACACAGAGCCAACGAAAACCGAGCAGACCATACAAGAACCCAAACAAGCACAGTTAAAACAACAAGGTGAATCTACCCGTATACTGTCCAGGGCGGCCGGGAGTCCAAGTGTTTGGACCAACGAATAGCTCCACCTGCATAATGGCAAACGGAGGAAGGGTCAGTCACCAACCACAGCCAAACGAAAACAAGAACAGAGAATTGGGAAGAAGCTATTGAGGAAGTTTAATAAGGGCCATTACCTGATAGGCGAGCCATAGCTGTAAATTCTACACCCGGACGAGCCCCTGCTCACAGAGGAGCCGGGCCATTAGCCTCAAAACAAATAGCAGAAATAAAATCTAGCAAGGAACGGAAGCTTACCGGTTAAGTTGGTAGAGGGACGAGCAGAGCATGCCACATGACCTATCGAAATTGGAAGCCGACGAACCCACGCTGAAGTAGATGTCCTCATTAACCTTACCGGTCTCGAATATATATAAACCCTTGTGAGATACGAGCAGATAGTGACCAGAATACACAGAGGCGAATATCAAAGCCGGATATACACTACAACGACAGCGAAAACACATGCAAACAGAACCGTAGTTCAAATCTTACCAGTGCTTCACCAAACAATCGATAGCATATAGGCCAAGACTTGGAACAACAGAGACCACGACCGCAACCAAATGCACACCACACCATTGACCGGACAGGCAGAGTTCATACATTTCACCATAGAAATTACAGAAGTTACAAAGAATCGTCAGGAGCTCGCAGAGCTAAAGACCAGCGTAACAATGACCACCAAAGGAGCGCGAACGGTGTAAAACCCAAACCGAGGTGGGTTTCCAAAATCCTGAGAAGGGACAGTTGTCCACCCAGCAGACCATCAAGGTACCCATGCTGTAAGCCAAGGAGATTGAAAATCAAACAACATTTATTACCAAATCAATTACATTACTGTCCAGATCGTGAGCGCATTACACATCAGCTTTGGAACTGCGGGACCACATGGGCTGGCCCCATCATAATATTATCATTAAAATACTCTCATCAATAATCTCATTAATAGCATACGCTCTCTCTCTATATATCTATATTTTAAATTAAAAAAAATAAAATTGAGATTTTATGAAATTTTGAAATCATGTAATTGGAAGATAAAAATATATATCTATTTAGAAACAAATAATTACTTATTTTATAAATATATATTTATTTTTATTTTATAATTATTTATTTTTATTTTTTATTATAATTTATCTAAATTTGAATTTTTTATTTTATAATTATAAAAAAATTAAATGTAATTAAAATATTAAAAAATTAATTTATATTATGCATAAAAAAATATGATCATAATAATAAAAAATAATATCCACTAAGACGTATATGGTCCACCATACCTTAAGAAGGTAAGAGATTAATAAAATTTCTTAACTTCTTATTTTTGTGCTAAAAAGAAGTGAGAGAAGCCCCCTAGATCACCATAGTTTTGATGAGTTAAAAGCTCAAGAAGGTTGGTAGAGTGAAGAATAATTTGAAAATTAGATTGAATGTGAGTATAATAATGGAACTCTAAGAGAGATTTTTTTTCATTATCAACCCTCCTAGGATCACATATTTGACAAACATTTTCATCCCACGGGATTTTTTTCATTCTCAACCCTCCTAAGATCACATATTTGACAAGCATTTTCATCCCATGGTGTTTTGTTATTGACCAACACCTAGTTTCGCTATGGAGCTTATTAGTTCTAATCTTGGAAATGTTCATTTTATTCTTAGCACTAGTCAAGAAAGAGATCTACTTTTTGTGTTCAAGTTTGGGGTTGATCACCTCCTAACAATGTAGTAGTTTCATTTTCCCTCTAGCTCTTTATTTCCCCCCAATTTATCCTTAAATTTGGAATTTGGATAGATGATCTCCTCATTTATTTCTCAATGGTCTAGCCATGATTAGACATCCTTATCCCACCCTTGCTTGAGTCGAATTTTGGGGTTTTTTTCTATAGATAGATGTAATTTTAGGAAATCTCTTGGCAACCATGTTGTATAACTTATTCTTATACATAACATACCTATTAATGCCATGCTTTCAATGTGGGAAATAATTTTTCAATAAAGAGGATAGGGTAGGGAGTATTTTCTTTAATTTTGAGATGACAAGTTAAAATTTTCTTTTGGAGTTATTCAATATTTCTGCACGACTGTTTGGATATACTACAGCCTCAAACCTCACATCTATATAAAATAACAAGAGTGACATGACTATAAAAGAGGATGTTCTTTCTAAAGAATATGAGCTTTATTTCAAAAGAAGAACATTGGAAGGGGCCAACATACTCTATCAAATTTGGGAGGCCTTAAGCTACAACTCTTTGTGCTCAAGGTTAGTGTTTGACATGAGAACTAGGGATGGATGCTAAGATGAAATGTTCGTTCGAGGAATTTTAGGTGGAACTTTGAAAATCCCACATATGTTTGAAGTATACAATGGATGAACTCAAATGGGAAACAAACTCAGTTAGAAGTGAGTACACAATTGGTATCCTCATGTTGTGTTTGAGGGAGATTAAAGATGGACTATGCTATGGAAGGTGACAATACTTTCCAAATGTATCTCCTTCACGTGGCTTGTTTTTTCTGCAATTGAATTTTGACACGAACCGACTCGAAAGGAGAAAATCCCAAAGTCTAGGTAAGTGCTTATTATGTAAGTAATATGGTGGAACTACCTCCTCAATTTATGTGTGGCCCCTCCTCAATGAAAATTTAGAGGGAGGTGGAATACCACTTAGGCCTCCTTAATTTGTGGAAAAGGATGATGGTGGACCATAATTTCAAGAACTAGTTTATATCAAGGCACTTGAAGGCATATAGGTCACTTCCATATTTAGTAGTATGGGGGATATAGCTTGGTCAAGATGCTAGCATCTTGAGGATTGCCACCTTTTTTTAAGGTATTTTCCTTCCCTCGAACTCTTCCATTCATCCTTTCGGATTACATCTCATTTTTTGGCTTTATTTTCTTCGTTTAAGTTTATGAGCTTTCCTAAAGGGCCATAAATCATCAATGACTTGTGGATAAACAAGAAATATTCCTAAATCTTTTTTGAAAGTGCATGCCATGGCACAAGTTAGGTTTGTGTATTGAGGTTTATTTTATATGAGAGAGAAACTCACTTTTTCTATGAAAAGGTGGACACAAAGGTAGGAACAAATACTCCAATGAAGTCAAATCTGTTTAATGTCTCCTAAAACTTATTTGAACATTGATCTTATGAATCTCCAAATTCTTGGGGACTCATCTCTGGTTATAAGACAGATGAACAAAACATTATATATTTACACCACCAGTTTATTCTCTGAGGTGGAAAACTTAATGAGCATTTATAAGTAGTTTATTGACATACCTTTCTCACATTTGCATAGAGAATTTAATGCTCAAACATATTGTCTCTATAAAAAATTTAATTCCCTATGTGTACTAGAATATGATGTAATTATGTAAATTTTATTGTTACATATTTTTGATACATGGCTAATTATGAAATGAACTTTAATTTATTGTCTTTTTTCAATCTATATTTAACATTTTCTAAGTGATTTAAGAATAAAATATGATATAGATAATTATTTTCAAAATTCTAATCTAGATAATTGACTAAAAGGACGTGAACTCAATAAGTTAGATACTTTTATTATTGATACTAATATGAAATATTTGATAAAAATCTTTATGTAAAATACCAATTAAGATATGTTTTATAAATATATATAAAATCAATGTATTTTCAAAATTTCGAATATATATATATATATAATTCTAAATTAATTTCTTTAATTTAAACAAAATTCATAAAAATTATAAATTGTAAAATAAAAATAAATAAAAAGAAACCAAACAATAAAATAAAAATAAACCATATGAATAAAAATATCATTAAAATGTTGTTTATATAATATTAGGAAATCACTTTTCTATTTTTCTAACAGTGTAGTTTATATATATATATAAATAATTTAAACTGGTTAATTATTTTTTAATAAAAAATAAAAATATATAAATATAATTAAAAAAAATATACTTTTATATTATTAAATTTTTAAAATAAAATTAATAAAATTTATAACATAAATTTATAAGACTAGTTGAATTGGCAATTGATTTATTTAGAAATATTATGCAAATTGTTTTATCCAAAATTCAAATACCGAAACTAACCCCAAAAAACTTACAAATTTATAAGAATATATATTATAATATAAATATAAAATTATATATTTTAATTAAAATCTTAAATTAATTACCTTTATATATAAATTATTTAAATAATATTAATTAAAAAATACAAAATCCTCCTAAAATGTTATTTATCATTCTCATTAACGTGTTATTGACTGAGTGATATTCCTTAAACATTTTAATAAACTTAATATCTAAATTGGAATTCACTTCGAATTTTATGGATTAGACAGAGATTTTCACATACTAAGAAAGATTGGTGGTCAATCATGTAAACAATGCCCGTTTCTTTGTTCGTTCTTCAAAGCCCTTAGGCAAAATTGTAGCCTGACCACCTGCGATATGTAATCTCAGAACCCACAAGAAAGGTTGTCCGTTGTTCTCTAGCCCTAATGCCAGCTGCTCCAGCGGTTGTTTTGGTCTGACAGCGATGCTCCCAAACGAAACATATATATCTGATCCCGGCCGTTGCATATCCAGCCAGGTGACGCAGCCCTCCTCTCACTCCCACAGACTGCATCCCGATGCCCTTCATTCTAAATAGTTGGGAAGAAAAAGAGGTCCTATGGCCAGAGAAGGAGAACCATTCAAAGAGAGTGTTGTTACTGCGTCCTTCCCTTCGAGTTCCTCAAGCGTGTTCACTAGTATGTAATCCCCTTTACTTTGCTTCTGTGATTCAGGGAGAAAGGCTTTGAAAAGAATGTAAATGGATCTTGGGAGCGATAGAAGGATAACAGGGCGGTCGGCTTCAGTGGTGGGATGTTTCGGGGAAGACAAGTGATGAGTTTTCCTGCATTTTGTTCTTTCCTTACTGAACAAGATACAAACACAAGTATTGTCATTGCATTTTGTTCTTTCCTTACTGAAGAAGATTACAAACACAAGTATTGTCATTACAAACACAAGTATTGTCATTGTCTTTCTATAGTAAATGAAATAATTGAAACATGATCTCTCATATTTAATTACATTCTTGTATTTGCCATGATTTTATATTAAAAATATGTGTAGTATTATTGAGTTGAAGAAGATTACAAACACAAATATTGTCATTATCTTTCCGTATTAAATGAAATAATTCAAACATGATCTCTCATATTTAATTACATTCTTGTATTTGCCATGATTTTATATTAAAAAGATGTGTAGTATTATTGAGGTGAAGAAGATTACAAACACAAGTATTGTCATTGTCTTTCTATAGTAAATGAAATAATTCAAACATGATCTCTCATATTTAATTATATTCTTTGTTGACACCTAATCTTCATGATTGGGAATTTTATGTAAATAAATAAATTGGGAAGGTGAACAGTCATTGGGAGATGAACTGAACAATCACTCCCTATTGTATATAACAATGGGTTACCTATGGAATATACACGAATCAATTTTTTCTGCCTTTGGAGAGTTACTCCTGGCCTGACATGGTATCAAAGCCAGTTCTAAAAATAGTCGTAACTCCCTTCATCTCTGCCACTTCCTCTGTCCTGAAATAGTCTGCCACTGCCTCAGTGCTGAGCGCTGCTCTACCTCTGTCGATGACCTGACATGCCCAGAGATGCATTGGTGCCTCTATGCAGACCTGTCCAAGCATCATTTCGCTCTCACGTGACCGAGTTGCGAATTCTCTCATACACCCAACGCCCATGCCCTTGGCCAAGGAATAACCCTGTATTGCGAAATTGTGCGACCCATTGACAGTGTTGGTAACTGATCTCGAGCTCGAAGGCGAGCCATCGTCGTTCTCAGGGATTCCATCCTGCATTATCGACGGAAATCTAGAGTCGAACCATGGTGACTTTCAAGGGACGATTGCTTCAAGCATTCCAGATTCTGAGTATCGGGTTTAAATGTGAAGTCAAGGTATAATCGTCCGCATCGTAGACAATATTTCATTTAATTTAATTTCTTTGACATATTGGTGAAGGCTTTCCGGAAAGAGAGCATAGCTATCGCCAGTGAAAGTGGGAGTTCCAGAACGGATAAGCCTCCTTGTACATCGCTGAAAACTGGACAAAATCCTTTCTTCACAACATTTTGAATGCGAAGTCGTGTTGAATGCACAGTGGTATTATCGTTTTGATGTTTGAAAGTGTTTGCATTATCCTCGCGTTTGCATTATCCTTATCATTTTGTTTTGATGTTTGAACTTGGGCATCAAGCATCAAATACCTAATGCAACCATAACATCGCCGCTACATTATGTAGAATTACTTGACCAGCAGCCGCATACATTATGTAGAATTACTTAACAGTCTTGAGTTCCAGGACTCGAAACTATGAACAACAGCCACTCTTTGATGGAATAGGCGGACTCCCACCGACATTCACCGTGCCAGATTTGCCAGTGTTCAATGTCGGCTGATTTGCCATCCATTTTTTTATCTCTGATGCCATGGTCATAAATACCTTTTCAACATTATTCTTTGCACTTGTCTCGAGAAAAGGAATCCCACTAAAAGAAAATGAAAGGGGAGGATATTTTATAAATTTTGGAGACATTTGAAGAAAACTGAGTACATAAAGAATTTGAAATCAGTAGAGTTGCCCTTTTGAGTACAACTTCATTGTATATCAGCAGAAAGTTTTTTTTATCAGCAGAAGTTTTTTATCAGCAGAAGTATTTTTTACAGAATGCATTCAATCATCTCTATTGTAGGAATAGTTCTCACTGGCAAGGAGAACTATCCTGAATGGTTCCGGATGATAAAACAAACCCTCATCTATAATGAGTTGTGGAAAGGAGTGTGTGTCAGAGAAGGAGACAATGACCCAGTGGAGCCTACATCAGACAAAGAGCTCGTCATTTGGGAAAAAAAGAACAACAAAGCCTATCCGTTAATCACAGCATCTGTGAATGAAGAAGTAAGTCGCCATATTTCATCATATTTAACTGCCTTTGAAGCTTTACAAAAGCTGTAAGAACTCTATGACTCACATTCTGCACTTGAAGTTGTTCAGCTCATGATTAAACTCTTCACTCTTGAACTAAAAAATAATGATCTTCTTGCTCTTGCATCTGAAGTAAAGTCTATAATGCGTGATATTAAATCCACTAAGGTTGAGCTGGATATCCCTCTTATTTCTTTTCTCAAGGCACTCTATCCTACTTACTCCAATTATCTTGAGCCTTTACAAGCAAATGGAAATCTTAAAGATATAACCTTTGATTCTCTTGTGAAAAAGTTTGCTGAAAGAGAGAAAGCCTTTGGAAAGAAGACAGTCCTTGAATCTTCTGAAGAGACTGTGTGCCTTGCTCATAAAGAAAAGCATCCTGCTCAAGATTCTACAAGAGGAAGAGGTGGACGAAGAGGAAGAGGAAGATACTTCAGAGGGAGGGGGGGCAGACATTCTCAAGGAGAAAAGGCAGATCTGCATTGCATTCGCTGCAAACGAAATGGATCACATGATGCTTCTACATGCAAGCTACCATGGGACAAAATTGAGCAGAAAAGAAACTAGAAGAAAGGTAAAACTGATGATACAGACAAAGGTAAAGCACCTGAATCCGCTCACTATATTGAGGCACAATGTAACATTGGAGTAAATGAAGATTTGTTTAATGCTTCACTTGCTTCTTGGAAAAATGATTGGTTGCTTGATTCAGGAGCAACCTGTCATATGACTCATAGAAAAGATTTTTTTGAAGATTTCAAGCCATCAGGGCTTGGCACAATCAGGCTTAAACTGCCTAGTCTTCCAGACTTTCTTCTGGATCATGTTCTATATCTCCCACAGCTCAAGAGAAACTTGTTGTCCTTGGTCCACATCCGCCAGCAAGGTCACTCCATTCATATGTTTGATGGCAAGCTTGAGGTAAGAAAAGCATCTGACCACTCACTTGACATGAGGGTTATAGAAGAAGCAAGACTTCTCAAACTGCAAGGAACCTCTGCTCATGCACAACATTTCTCATATATTTCTCATCATGAAGAAGGTAAACTTCCATCAAGTTTATTATGGCATGCTAGATTTGGACATTTAAACTATGACAGTCTCCGCTTATTAAAGAAAAATGGTGTTACTGGTTTGCCTACAATTCCTAGGAAACATAAGCAATGTGATGCTTGCACTCTAGGAAAGCATAGCAAATAGTCTTTTCATGATTCACATTCAAGAGCACATAGGAAGCTTGAACTCATTCATTCATATTTATGTAGTCCAATGCCTGTTCCTTCTGCAAATGGAAATAAATATATCATGACATTTATTGATGATTACACTAGAATGTGTTGGGTTTATTTATTGAAGAACAAATCTTATGCTTTTCAAACATTCAAGAATTTTCATAAATGGATTGAAAATTATGCACAATCTCATATTGGGTCTATTCGCACTGATAATGGAAAATAATATACACCAAATGAATTTGAACACTATCTTCGCCAACATGGGATCAAACATCAAACAACTGTGCCTTATAATCCCCAACAGAATGGTGTAGCTGAAAGAATGAATAGAACAATCTTGAATATGGTACGGTCCATGCTTTTCTTCAAAAATGTAAAGATAACGTTTTGGGCTGATGCTGTTATATGTGCTGCATATATAAAGAATAGATGTCCATCTAATGCTATAAGAAACAAGACTACTTATGAATTGTGGTATGGACATGTTCCTTCGGTAAAACATTTCAGGACCTTTGGTTCCACCTGTTATGCTTTGATACCAAAGGTACATAGAAACAAACTTGGTGCTAGAAGTCATAAGTGTATCTTCCTGGGGTATTCAAACACATCTAAAGCATACCGCCTCTATGATGAAGTAAATAAAAAGTTTGTTGTATCTAGAGATGTCATTTTTCTTGAATCATCCAAATCTGACAATGTTGTTGAGCGGCAACTTGATCGCTTGGATATATTCGCAAAAACGAAATCATTTCAAGAATTTGATAATCAGATTCCACATCTTGAAGGGGGGATTCCTATACTAGATCAACATGTGGAATCTTCTTCTGAAGAACAATCTCCCCTGCATGAAACTCCAACAAAGGATGATGCTTTAAGTGATGTAATTGATAGAATTGGGAGACTCAATATTGATTCAGTCCCAACTCAATCAACAGAGCAGCCTGGACCATCTCAGAAAGGTCCCCCAAAGTGGCTGACAAAGACACCTGAAAGTGTTCATCCTGATGAAATTGGAAAAACAGGAACCAGAAATTCAAACAGACAAAATGGAGGTGATGTAGATGACTCTAATTCACCTGTTGATATGGATGTTACTTATGATTGTGAATTGAACTTGTCTACAGATTTTGAACCAACTTCCTTCAAAGAAGATGCTTCTCATGATGAATGGAAAGAAGCGATGCAAAAGGAGTATGATGCTCTCTTAAAGAATGGCACTTGGAGGCTGGTTGATCCTCCATTTGGAACCAAACCAATTGGCTACAAGTGGGTCTACAAGAACAAGTACAAAGCTGATGGCTCACTTGACAAGCACAAAGCTAGGCTTGTGGAAAAAGGTTTTGCACAGAAGGAAGGGGTCGATTATGAGGAAACTTTTGCCCCCACAGCAAAATGGGCCACCATCCGGACACTCTTTGCACTAGCAACTCAGAACGGTTGGAAAGTTCATCAAATGGATGTAAAAACTACATTCTTGAATGGAGATCTAAAAGAGAATGTTTTTATGTCCCAGCCTGAAGGATTTGCTGTGAAAGGACATGAACATAAAGTATGCAAACTTGTGAAGTCCTTGTATGGCCTCAAACAAGCACCGCGAGCCTGGTATGAAAAACTAACTGAGCATCTTCTGAAATTCAACTTCAATCATTTTGATCTTGATGATGCAACTTTGTTTGTCAAGAAAGTTGGCAAAACGGTTGTGTATCTTGTGGTATATGTAGATGATCTTTTAATGACAGGGAACAATGAAAGCTACATTGCATCCATAAAGAAGGAATTGGGGAAAAGTTTTGAAATGACTGATTTGGGCTATGTTCATTACTATCTTGGCATTGAAGTAACCCAACATCCAAAAGCCATATTTCTTTCTGAAAATAAATACATTGGAGATTCGTTAAACAGATTTGGCATGACAGAATGCAATCCTCTTTCTACTCCAATGGAACAAAACTTAAAGCTCACATCTATTGAAGGAAAGGAATTTGATGATGCAACAAAGTATAGAGAGCTTGTAGGAAGTCTCATCTACCTCACTACTACCCGACCAAACATTTCATTTACTGTTGGAATCCTCTCCAGGTTCATGCAAAATCCTTGTGAGGGACATTGATCTGCTGCAAAAAGAGTTCTAAGATACTTGAAGGGAACTCAAGACCTTGGAATCAAGTATACACAGGTGGACGACTTCAGCTTGATTGGATACTCTGATTCAGACTTCGATGGAGACAAAGAAACTGGGGTATCTACTTCAGGATATGCTATGAGTCTTGGATCAGGAGCTGTCTCCTGGAGATCACGCAAACAATCAGTTCCAGCAAATTCCACAACAAAAGCAGAATACATGGCAGCAACTGAAACAACGAAAGAAATTGTGTGGCTCAGCAAAATTCTTGAAGATTTGCAGGTAAAACAAATACAATCAATTCCTCTCATGATTGATAACACCTCTGCAATAAAGTTGGCCAAGAACTCAAAGTTCCATGATCGAACAAAGCATATCAATACTAAATATCATCTAATTCGACATCATATTGAGGCCAAAACAATCCATCTCCGTCATTGTTCCACAAATGAGCAAATTGCAGACATCTTCACCAAAGCACTTGGAAGGGAAAAGCTTGAACGATTCAGAATGATGCTTGGACTCACCAACATCCCTTCAGATTAAGGGGGGGAATGTTGACACCTAATCTTCATGATTGGGAATTTTATGTAAACAAATAAATTGGGAAGGTGAACAGTCATCGGGAGATGAACTGAACAATCACTCCCTATTGTATATAACAATGGGTTACCTATGGAATATACACAAATCAGTTTTTTCTGCCTTTGGAGAGTTACTGCCTGGCCTGACATTCTTGTATTTGTCATAATTTTATATTAGAAAGATGTGTATTATTATTGAGGTGTTGGATGTTTTGCATGAATATTTTACTCATTTTCAGAGACATAAAGTTATTCTAGCATTGCTGGTATTTGGTGAAATGTTCAACCAAAACATCTAACCCCTCAATAATATTATAAAAAAAACTCACATTACTGTACCACAGAAACCCCCAATACTTAAATCAAAAGAGTGAAGGGAACTCTACTTGAATGGTTCATGACGCACAATATTTTCTAACTTTTTGCAAATGGGGTAGAAAGCTAAGTGGACTTGATTGTGGGGAAAGCTACACTGTTAAGCGCTCTTGGTGAACTCTTGTCCTGGTTAATGGAAATCGTCATAGATGAATAACTGACTTTAAGCAGTTGAATTCCAAAAAATGATATCTAATTAACATAACTATTAGTGTGAAAACCTAAATGCTAACATCAATAATACTTGTAGATATATGAAGAAGATTGAAGCTTCTTCATATATCAACAAGTTATGGATCACAGAAGCTTGAATTCAAACATCAATAATGCTATTAATATAACATATTGTATATAGAGGATGATTTATTAAGCATCAATTATAGCTGTTAAGTTTCTAGGTTTTAAGTGCCCCAAAAGTTTTTGATGGTGTTGAATCCATTTCCACTATCAATATCATAATTCAAACACTGACAATGCAATTTTTTTAAATTCTTTTAGCGAAATTCTCAACCTTCTCATATTTTATAATTATTAATATTTTTTTAAAATCAAAATTCTACAATATAACATAATGAAATAATTAATCTAAGTGAAAATACCAAAAATATATTTAAAATACTCTGGCTTTAAGTTCAATCTATTGAAATAGTGAGACGTGCATGTGCCTTAGACAAATGAAATTCAAAGCTCCCGCAACATGAATCTATATTACATATAGATGGGCAATAGGAAAACATACCATTTACTGGAATATGTCCCTCAGAAAGAAGGAAGTTGGTGTAGCATTGAGAAATGGAGGCAACGGCACAAAAAGGCCAAAAGATAACTCTCGGCACTTTCATATAGCTTCCGACTTGCTCCATGCAAGACGTGAAGGGGTCTGTGACGATGAACGTGATGGGTGGAAATGATGGTGATTTCCCTTCGGCGCTTCTAAGGAGGTCGTCCAATGCGGGGCCTAATTTTTGCAGGGCAACAAGTAATTCGCCAAGTTTGGAGCTACGACCATGGTCGACCGGTAAACCATCAGGAATGGATAGAAATCAAATTCTTTGCCCTTGCTTCTCCAATTAAGGATAGTCTTTGGAAACAAGTGATTTAACATCTTTTGAAGCTTCTACCACGCGTTTGTGTGTCCACTCAGTATTGACAAAAGTGTCAAAAAATTGCCTTATAGCCAGCAAAAGGGAAGCATTCTCTCCCTGTAGTAATTGTGCCATTTCCTGCACAGGGACATGTAAACGTTCTCATCAATTTGACCCAGTTGTCGGCTATCCTTCAATTATATTTTATAAATTATCCTTCAATTTCTATTAATTGAAATTTCTGTATTAATAATATTATTAGTACCATATTATGATTCGCACTGACACGATTAAAATTTTTTCGCTTCATTTAAAATGTTTAGTAATCGGAAAACCTTATATTCGAACATCAATCATCCTTCATGATCCAAATAATTTATTTAATTTGATTGCTTATTCAATGTATGAACGAATGAAACCAAGAGGCAAGGTTAATACAAAACTTAGTGTTGAAATATAATTTCAACCGCGTTCGTTCGTTTGTACAATGCCGAAAACCGCTCAGCAAAACCACCTATCAATTTTGGACCGCCTTCGATCAACAAGTAGTTTCCTTATAATCGAGCCCGATCCAATTATCCTCAGCCACGTGGTCCTCTGTTACGTATGCAGAACTGACATTTCGGAGCCTAAATTTCAACATAAAATTGCCTCCCGAAATCCTCCATCGCCGTCCGATCCGCTTCATTGTTCTCCACCATTGATTGTTTCAAACTTGCATATGAGCCAACATTAAATACTTGCGTGGAGTAAAAACAAGTTTGGTTGACCGCCGATAATAATTCAATGCATTAATTATGCCCATAGAAAGTAGATAAGAGTTTTAATTTTAATGTTATTTTTATGCTGGAGGTATGGGCAAGTCAACGTATGTTTAAAAAAAATCCTTTTGTATATGTTTTGTTTGTGTGTTCATTTTTGATATAACGAGCCAAATGAAAAATGCACTCTGTGTGGTAATACATTTGCACATGGGATGAAATGGAAGCTTGCAGCAGCGAAAGAATAGAGGGAACAACATGAAATTTTTTTTGTGTTGTTGATTTTTTAAAGGAGGATATGCACAGCAGTGTGGGGAGTATGAGCATATAATTTCTTTTGGAGCTGCATATGTAAATTATTTTTACAGTGGTATGTAAAATAAGACTTTTACACCAGTAAGTGAAAAAGTGTTTTTACAGCAGTTTATGTAAAATATTTTCACAGCAGTAAATGTAAATGGGTTTTTACACACCATCAGTGTAAATTCTCAGGTGGAGACAGAGTTTTGTTGAATGTATTTTTGGTGAATCCCTCTCAGCAAAGAGGATGAATATGTATCAGGCATTTTGTTTTAATGAATAGAAATCATTTTCTGGGTATGTAATACTCTGTTCTCAAGAAATTATTTTTTAAAAGCTTCCGTGTGCAAAAGATCATGTGGAGAGAAGGAAACAGAGCATTGCCTCTGTGTGTTCAGTTTTTATTTGTTTTTGGGATTTTACCAGAAAAATCCCCAACAGTGGTATCAGAGCAGGCTTAGGCTCTTTGAAGGTGTTCAAGAAGATGAAGGGAGGAGTCTTTTGTTGCAGCAGTAAATCTTCTCCAGCAAAGTGAAGTCTCATGCAAAAGATTCAGGTATTCCTCAAAGTTTTCTTTTTGTTACTCCTGAAACAGTCAGTGTTTTAAAATACACAGTCAAGAAATTGAAGCATAGTTGAGGATGCAAGGAATGGCTAGCACCAGCACTAGCATGGGTATGTTTAGCACCCAGTTCCCACAGTTTAATGGGAAGAACTATGACTACTGGTCAATAACCATGAGAGCTTTATTTATCTCTCAAGAATTATGGGAATTAGTTGAATATGGGTTTGAAGAACCAACAGATGAAAATCAATTTAAAAACTTAACTCAGGCATAGAGAGATCTGCTGAAGAGAAATAGGAAGAAGGATGCAAAAGCCATTGTATTGTTGTATCAAGCAGTGGACCAGAATGTGTTTCCAAGGATAACAGCAGCTAAGACATCTAATGAAGCATGGCAAACCCTCAAAACAACCTATCAAGGCATGGAGAAAGTGAAGACAACAAAACTACAATTGCTGAGGAGAGATTTTGAGAATCTGAGCATGAAGGAGTCAGACAATATTGACTCATTCTTCACACATGTGATTGGTCTGGTCACACAGATGGGGACTCATGGAGAAACCCTTGAAGAAAGGAGGATTGTGGAGAAAACATTGAGAGTTCTACCCTCAAAGTTTGATGTGATTGTCACCACCATAGAAGAGACAAAGGATCTCTCAAACTTTTCAGTTGATGAGCTTCATGCATCATTGATAACACATGAGCAGAGGTTGAGTAGAAATGAAAACTCATCTCTAGAGCAAGCCTTTAAGACCCAGATGTCTTTTGGAAGAGGAAGAGGTAAAGGGAGAGGAAACAAGAGAGGAAGAGGTAGAAGCCAGAACAGAGGTGGAAGGAACAGTCCAGCAAATGCTCAAGGAAGAGGCCGCAATCCAAATCAGAACCAAGGCCAAGGAAACAACCAACAAAGAGGACAACATCATGCTCAAGGACACTTTCATATAGCTTCCGACTTGCTCCGTGCAAGACGTGAAGGGGTCTGTGACGATGAACGTGATGGGTGGAAATGATGGTGATTTCCCTTCAGCGCTTCTACGGAGGTCGTCCAACGTGGGGCCTAATTTTTGCAGGGCAACAAGTAATTCGCCAAGTTTGGAGCTACGACCATGGTCGACCGGTAAACCATCAAGAATGGATAGAAATCGAATTCTTTGCCCTTGCTTCTCCAATTAAGGATAGTCTTTGGAAACAAGTGATTTAACAACTTTTGAAGCTTCTACCACGTGTTTGTGTGTCCACTCAGTATTGACGAAAGTGTCAAAAAATTGCCTTATAGCCAGCAAAAGGGAAGCATTCTCTCCCTGTAGTAATTGTGCCATTTCCTGCACAGGGACATGTAAACGTTCTCATCAATTTGACCCAGTTGCCGGCTATCCTTCAATTATATTTTATAAATTATCCTTCAATTTCTATTAATTGAAATTTCTGTATTAATAATATTATTAGTACCATATTATGATTTGCACTGACACGATTAAATTTTTTTCGCTTCATTTAAAATGTTTAGTAATCGGAAAACCTTATATCCGAACATCAATCATCCTTCATGATCCAAATAATTTATTTAATTTGATTGCTTATTCAATTTATGAACGAATAAAACCAAGAGGCAAGGTTAATACAAAACTTAGTGTTGAAATATAATTTCAACCGCGTTCGTTCATTTGTACAACGCCGAAAACCGCTCAGCAAAACCACCTATCAATTTCAGACCGCCTTCGATCAGCAAGTAGTTTCCTTATAATCGAGCCCGATCCAATTATCCTCAGCCACGTGGTCCTCTGTTATGTATGCAGAACTGACATTTCGGAGCCTAAAGTTCAGCATAAAAATGCCTCCCGAAATCCTCCATCGCCGTCCGATCCGCTTCATCGTTCTCCACCGTTGATTGTTTCAAACTTGCATACGAGCCAACATTAAATACTTGCGTGGAGTAAAAACAAGTTTGGTTGACCGCCGATAATAATTCAATGCATTAATTATGCCCATAGAAAGTAGATAAGAGTTTTAATTTTAATGTTTTTTTTATGCTGGAGGTATGGGCAAGTCAACGTATGTTTAAAAAAAATCCTTTTGTATATGTTTTGTTTGTGTGTTCATTTTTGATATAACGAGCCAAATGAAAAATGCACTATGTGTGGTAATACATTTGCACATGGGATGAAATGGAAGCTTGCAGCAGCGAAAGAATAGAGGGAACAACATGAAATTTTTTTTGTGTTGTTGATTTTTTAAAGGAGGATATGCACAGCAGTGCGGGGAGTATGAGCATATAATCTTTTGGAGCTGCACATGTAAATTATTTTTACAGTAGTATGTAAAATAATACTTTTACACCAATAAGTGAAAAATCGTTTTTACAGCAGTTTATGTAAAATCTTTTCACAGCAGTAAATGTAAATGGGTTTTTACACACCATCAGTGTAAATTCTCAGGTGGAGACAGAGTTTTGTTGAATGTATTTTTGGTGAATCCCTCTCAGCAAAGAGGATGAATATGTATTAGGCATTTTGTTTTAATGAATAGAAATCATTTTCTGGGTATGTAATATTCTGTTCTCAAGAAAAAATAATTTAAAAGCTTCCTTGTGCAAAAGATCCTGTGGAGAGAAGGAAACAGAGCATTGCCTCTGTGTGTTCAGTTTTTATTTGTTTTTGGGATTTTACCAGAAAAATCCCCAACAGTGGTATCAGAGCAGGCTTAGGCTCTTTGAAGGTGTTCAAGAAGCTGAAGGGAGGAGTCTTTTGTTGCAGCAGTAAATCTTCTCCAGCAAAGTGAAGTCTCAGGCAAAAGATTCAGGTATTCCTCAAAGTTTTCTTTTTGTTACTGCTGAAACAGTCAGTGTTTTAAAATACACAGTCAAGAAATTGAAGCATAGTTGAGGATGCAAGGAATGGCTAGCACCAGCACTAGCATGGGTATGTTTAACACCCAGTTCCCACAGTTTAATGGGAAGAACTATGACTACTGGTCAATAACCATGAGAGCTTTATTTATCTCTCAAGATTTATGGGAATTAGTTGAATATGGGTTTGAAGAACCAACAGATGAAAATAAATTTAAAAACTTAACTCAGGCAGAGAGAGATCTGCTGAAGAGCAATAGGAAGAAGGATTCAAAAGCCATTGTATTGTTGTATCAAGCAGTGGACCAGAATGTGTTTCCAAGGATAGAAGCAGCTAAGACATCCAATGAAGCATGGCAAACCCTCAAAACAACCTATCAAGGCATGGAGAAAGTGAAGACAACAAAACTACAATTGCTGAGGAGAGATTTTGAGAATCTGAGCATGAAGGAGTCAGACAATATTGACTCATTCTTCACACATGTGATTGGTCTGGTCACACAGATGAGGACTCATGGAGAAACACTTGAAGAAAGGAGGATTGTGGAGAAAACATTGAGAGTTCTACCCTCAAAGTTTGATGTGATTGTCACCACCATAAAAGAGACAAAGGATCTCTCAAAATTTTCAGTTGATGAGCTTCATGCATCACTGATAACACATGAGCAGAGGTTGAGTAGAAATGAAAACTCATCTCTAGAGCAAGCCTTTAAGACCCAGATGTCTTTTGGAAGAGGAAGAGGTAAAGGCAGAGGAAACAAGAGAGGAAGAGGTAGAAGCCAGAACAGAGGTGGAAGGAACAGTCCAGCAAATGCTCAAGGAAGAGGCCGCAATCCAAATCAGAACCAAGGCCAAGGAAACAGCCAACAAAGATGACAACATCATGCTCAAGGACAAAGGTATGAAAAATCCAATGTCCAATGCTATTATTGTAAAAAATATGGGCATTATGCCAGTGAATGTAGGAAGAAGCAACATGATATGAGTAATAGACAAAATGCAAATGTCACTAGAGAAAACATCAGCCAAGATAATGTTTTGTTAGCTTGTAACATGGCTGAAACAAACAGTGAGGACATATGGTTTTTAGACTTAGGTTGCAGCAACCATATGACAGGAAACATAGCCCCTTTTTCTGCCCTAGATAAAAATGTGAAATCAGAAGTCACACTAGGTACTGATAGCAAAATTTCTGTTATGGGAAAAGGAAAGGTAAAAATATTTACAAAGAAGGGTGAGAAGAAAACCATAGCAGATGTCGACTATGTCCCTGGAATGAAATGTAACCTCTTGAGTATTGGACAGCTTGTTCAAAGGGGTTACAATGTTTTCTTTGAAAAAGATCTATGCACCATCATGGATATAGCACCCAGCAAACGATGCATTGCTGAAGTGAAGATGACAAGGAACAGGATGTTCCCTCTTAGAATAAGGGCAGATTTGAAAAACAAAAGAGAAATTGCAGCAGTCACCCAAGAGGCTTTCCAAAGCGTGCCAAAGGATGAAAATTGGTTGTGGCACTTGAGATTTGGACATATCAATTTTGGAGGTCTAAACTTGTTAAGAAGAAAAGGAATGGTAAGAGGATTACCATTGATAGAGAAACCGGACAGCCTTTGTGAAGGTTGCATTTTGGGGAAACAACATAGAGAAAGTTTTCCATCAGGTAAAAGCATAAGGGAAAAGGCACCCTTAGAGATCATCCACTCAGATTTATGTGGACCGATGCAAGCTCCATCATTAGCAGACAGCCAATATTTCCTAACATTTATTGATGACTTTACAAGAAAAACTTGGGTATATTTTCTTAAAAACAAAAGTGAAGTGTTTGAAAAATTTAGAAATTTCAAAGCACTTGTGGAAAACCAAAGCGGGCTGCATATAAAAGTTTTGAGAACTGACAGAGGAGGTGAGTATATCTCCAAGGAATTCCTACGATTTTGTAGAGAAAATGGAATTCACAAACAGTTTACAGCTAGATACACCCCACAGCAAAATGGAGTTGTTGAAAGGAAGAACAGAACCATCATGGATATGGCGAGGAGCATGCTGAAGGCAAAGCATTTGCCAAATGATTATTGGGCTGAAGCTGTAAATTGTGCAGTGTATATTTTGAACAGGTGTCCTACAAAAGCAGTGTTGAACAAAGTGCCGGAAGAGGCATGGAGCGGGAGAAAGCAAGGTGTCACCCACTTGAAATTTTTTGGATGTGTGGCCTATGCACACATACTAGATCAGCTAAGGAGGAAGTTGGACAACAAAGGGGAGAAATGTATCTTCATTGGATACAGTGAGGAATCCAAAGCTTACAGGTTGTATATCCCATCTACCAAGAAGTTTTTTGTCAGCAGAGATGTTCAATTCATTGAGGAGGAAGTTTGGGATGGAGGCATAGAGAAAACAGTGAATGTTAAAAACTGTTTGTCTCATGATGAAGATGATGAGGAGATGGCTGAAATACATCCCCAAACAGCAGCTCCAACACAAGGACAGCAAGGGACACCATTGAGGATAAATGAAAGTGCTTCTCCAAGCACACCACAAGGAGGAAATTCAAGTGCATCTTCAAGCACTTGCACACCGAATGAAAGAGGTAAGAAATTCAGAAACTTGAGTGATATTTATGATGAAGGAATGAATTCCTTGTTTGCTTTGTATTGTCATGTTGATGATCTTATTCATTTCGAAGATGCAATTAAAGATAAGAAATGGATAGAAGCTATGGATGATGAGATTAATGCCATAGAGAGAAACAAAACATGGGATTTGGTTGAACTACAAAAAGGTAAAGAAGTCATTGGAGTTAAATGGGTCTACAAGACCAAAAGCAATGCTGAAGCCAAGATAGAAAGATACAAGCCAAGGCTGGTTGTCAAAGGGTATAAGCAGCAATATGGGAGAGACTATGAGGAGACTTTCGCACCGGTTGCAAGAATGGAAACCGTGAGAGCAGTGCTGTCTATAGCAGCTCAAAACAAATGGAAAGTTTACCAAATGGATGTGAAGTCGGCATTCCTAAACGGAGTGTTAATGGAAGAGGTTTACATTGAACAACCTCTAGGCTATGAGAAGAAAGGTGAAGAGCACAAAGTGTGCAAATTGAAGAAGGCTCTTTATGGGCTGAAGCAAGCGCCAAGAGCATGGTACAGCAGGATAGATTCCTATCTATTGGATAATGAATTTGACAAGTGTGAATGAGAACCCACCGTCTACATCAAAGAAAAGGATGGTAAAATTTTAATTGTTGTCTTATATGTTGATGATGTTATTTTCACAAGTAATGATGATTAGCTCATTGAGAATTTTAAATCAGTCATGAAAGAGGAATTTGAAATGACTGACATGGGTTTCTTGAGGTACTTCTTAGGCATAGAAGTAGATCAAAATGAAAAAGGAATTTTTATCTCACAAGCTAGATATGTAAATCAAGTGTTGGGCAGATTTAACATGCAAGAATGCAAGGCAGCAATCACTCCCACAGTAATGGGATTAAAACTCAGCAGAGAGGACAGCAGCAAGGATTTTGATCCTAGTTTGTACAAGAGTATTGTTGGCAGCCTTATGTATTTAACATCTACTAGGCCTGACATTATGTTTGTTGTTAGTTTAATTTCCAGATTCATGGAGAGGCCAAAGGAGGCACATTGGCAGGCAGCAAAAAGAACTTTGAGGTATGTCAAAGGTACTAAAATGTTTGGCATATTATATAGTGTCTTAGAAAGTTCAGATTTAATTGGATACACTGATAGTGATTGGGCTGGAAGTGTAGATGATCAGAAAAGCACTTCCGGTTATGTTTTTCATATGGGTTTAGGAGCCATTTCATGGGCTTCTAAGAAGCAGTCCATTGTAGCATTGTCTACAACAGAGGCTGAATATGTGGCAGCTACAGTAGCAGCGTGTCAAGCAGTTTGGATGAGAAGAATGTTGAGGAGCTTAGGCCAAGAGCCGGCAAAAGCAACGATGATTTTTTGTGACAATAGCTCAGCTATTGCATTGTCAAAGAATTCAGTGTTTCATAAGAGAACGAAACACATTGATACAAGGTTTCACTACATCAGAGAATTGGTGAACAATGGAGAAATTGTCTTAGAACATTGCAAGACTCAAGAACAGGTAGCAGACATCTTGACAAAGCCATTGGATCAGAAAAGCTTTGAATTTTTGAAAAAGTGTTTGGGTATGACTGAATGCCCAGCAGTTGAAATTAAAGGGGAGTGTTGAAATATAATTTCAACCGCGTTCGTTCATTTGTACAATGCCGAAAACCGCTCAGCAAAACCACCTATCAATTTCGGACCGCCTTCGATCAGCAAGCAGTTTCTGTATAATCGAGCCCGATCCAATTATCCTCAGCCACGTGGTCCTTTGTTACGTATGCAGAACTGACATTTCGGAGCCTAGAGTTCAGCATAAAAATGCCTCCCGAAATCCTCCATCGTCGTTCGATCCGCTTCATCGTTCTCCGTCATTGATTGTTTCAAACCTGCATACGAGCCAACATTAAATACTTGCGTGGAGTAAAAAAAAGTTTGGTTGACCGCCGATAATAATTCAATGCATTAATTATGCCCGTAGAAAGTAGATAAGAGTTTTAATTTTAATGTTTTTTTTATGCTGGAGGTATGGGCAAGTCAACGTATGTTTCAAAAAAATCCTTTTGTATATGTTTTGTTTGTGTGTTCATTTTTGATATAACGAGCCAAATGAAAAATGCGCTCTGTGTGGTAATACATTTGCACATGGGATGAAATGGAAGCTTGCAGCAGCGAAAGAATAGAGGGAACAACATGAAATTTTTTTTGTGTTGTTGATTTTTTAAAGAAGGATATACACAGCAGTGCGAGGAGTATGAGCATATAATTTCTTTTGGAGCTGCATATGTAAATTATTTTTACAGCAGTATGTAAAAGAAGACTTTTACACCAGTAAGTGAAAAAGGGTTTTTACAGCAGTTTATGTAAAATCTTTTCACAGCAGTAAATGTAAATGGGTTTTTACACACCAGCAGTGTAAATTCTCAGGTGGAGACAGAGTTTTGTTGAATGTATTTTTGGTGAATCCCTCTCAGCAAAGAGGATGAATATGTATTTCTCAAGATATTTTTTTTTTAAAAGCTTCCCTGTGCAAAAGATCCTGTGGAGAGAAGGAAACAGAGCATTGCCTCTGTGTTCAGTTTTTATTTGTTTTTGGGATTTTACCAGAAAAATCCCGAACACTTAGTAAGCTGTCAAATTTATTATTTAGATGCCGTGTATCCAAGAGGTAGACTTTATGCATGACATTATGACAAAACAATTACATTTTGGTTTTAAATGATGGATTGCTTTCAATGATTGCAATGAATTGAGATACATAATTTGTCTGTGAGAGGTAGAAGCAAGATTAAGTTTTTGTATCTGGTTTTTTTATAATTTATTTGTTTATATGAATATTTTTAAGAAGTTTTTTTTTCCGTATTTTATGTTTTTTATTAAGTAATTTATTTGTTTATGTGAATATTTTTAAGAAGGGTTTTTTTGGTATTTTATGTTTTATTTGTTTGTGTAAGATAAAAAGTCTATAATAAAATTATATTTATTTTTGGTATTTTTTTTTTAAATATATAAATAAATTTTGTATATTAGATTTTTTTAAGATTTAAATTATGTAAGTTTAATAATTTTAATAAATTTTATTCAATTTCAAAAAAATGCCAAATATACTAAACATGAGAGTACAGCCAGTTTTTTTTTTGGGAAAAATTCTACATATGAGTTCAAAAACTACCTTGTTGTTGGATTTCAAACATCCATGTGTTTTTTTGGCTAATAGAGAGATGTCACCGGAGATTTTTTTGGGAAAAAATAAGTAAAAGTTACAAAGTAACATTGATTTAACTATAAGAAGTCTATAGAAAGTACAAGCACGATTTTAACTCGTATAGATCGATCTTAAGCATGGATCTAACATGAGCCTAGAGAGATAAAATTTCTTCATGTGCAAACTTTTTTAGAGTCCAAAATAAAATGTGTAATCTTTTATCGTTTCCAACTGTAAAATATTGAGATTCAAAGGTTTTAAGTATAAAAACTTATTTTTTCATCATACATATAATTTTTTTTAAAACAATATATAATACATATATATAGCTAACATTAAAATATTTTAACATGTACATCAAGACATTTTATATCACAAATTAAAAATGAATTTTTAATTATTAATATATTTTAATTATAATTCATATTAAAATATTATATTGATAACCCATATTGAATATTTTATTATATACAACATCAAACTATTCTCTTTAAACAATTTATTTTATATATAAATATATATGAATTTGATATCAACAAAATTGATTATCATAGATTTTCAAATAATTTATTTAAATCTAATCTTAAAATATCTTTTAAAAATTTAAGATTTAAACATTTTATTCATTTTTTTTATTTTTAATTACTTTACTCATAATATATTAATTTTTTAATTAAAAAAAAAACATTATTTTTTTTATTTAAATTTTATTTTATTTTTATTTTTATTTTAAAAAAATTTCTCAACTCCCATTAACATACTTACACATATAATATATATGTAAAATGAGCCTCTGAACTTACAAGATAGATTTCTAATAATAAACCGAATTAATGACTAAAACTCACAATTACTTTTACGAAACCTAACTACACAATAAAAACTCTTGATCACTCTCGATGCATCTAAATATAAAGGGTCTTGGTGAGTCTGGATGCAATCGAATATGAAAGATGAAACATTCATTCATAGCTATAATCTTTTACACTGTGCTCATAAATCCTTGTTTGTTTCATTCAACTATTTTCATTCGCTCTGCAAGGACATTAACTGTAACTGTGTTTGTACCTTCTTCAGTAACGGAGGCGTAGAATCCAGAAAATTTCATCACCTGTCTTCCCGGAAACATCGCACCATTGAAGCCAACCGACCTGTTATCCCTCTATCGCATCAGATATTGCTATCGGGACCTTACTCTATGAATCGCAGAAGCGAAGGACGCAGTAACAACACTCTTTGAATGGTTGTCCCCTCTTTTCATTCCCAAGTATTTAGAAGGGCGGGCATCGGGATGCAGTCTGTGGGAGGAGGAGGAAGGCTGCCTCACCTGGCTGCATATGCAACGGCTGCGATCAGTCATATATATTTCATTTGGGAGCATCGCTGTAAAATCAAAGCAACAGCTGGGGCAGCTGGCGCTACGGCTAGAAGACAGCGAACAATCTTTCTTGTGGGTTCTCCGGTTAAATATAGCAGAAGGGCAGGCTGCGATTTTACCCGAGGGCTTTGAAGAACGAACAAAGAAACGGGCAATGTTTGTGAGGTGGGCGCCACAGGTGAAAGTACTTGCCCACGCTTCGGTGGGATTATTCCTCACACACTGTGGATGGAACTCTATGTTGGAGAGCATGAGGATGGGAGTTCCGTAGTGGGATTCCCATATTTTGCTGATCAGTTTCTCAACTGTAGATTCGCTAAGGAGGTGTGGAAGATCGGCCTCGATTTTGAAGACGTCGATGTGGATGGTCACGAAAGAAGAGGTTGACGACGTTGTGAGGAGAATGATGAGAACGGCGGAATGAAAGAAGACGAGAGACAACGTTCTCAAACTAAAGGAGTCAGCAACACAGTCAGTCCTTCCTGGAGGATCTTTTTTTCTGAACCTAAAGACTTTCGTTAATGACATGACGATGAGTAAAGTGCGCCAATCCAAAACATGAAACCATTTGACTTGGATTCCAGAAGATGTCAAGAGAAACCTTGGCCTTCAAGCCCTTCTGGGTTTACTCATAAGTCGCATTACGACATATGCAAAACCAGTATCATTCTTTAACAATAAAATATTTTAGAGGTTGAAAATATTAATTATTGTCATCATGCTTACTCCATTTCATGGCTTGAATGGCTTCATCTGACACAGATTATGTGATCATATACTACCTAGACTGTAATGGTTCATTATTGTCATCATTTTCCTCCAAATGTTTTGAAGTAATTGAAATCAGATTCTTGACCGCAATTTAAAATGACCACCGGTAATGTTCCTTTTTAAGTATCTTCTTTCACTGGACTCTACTCTGTTTCTAGATATTTTGATTGCGGTGGTTAAATGATCCAAGCAACGTCTAAAAATCTAGCACCAACCAGAAAGTCCGGAAACTAGATAAAATTTATGCCCAGCTTACATGACATCCATAGTGTTTAAGGTATATATCGATGACGTTGTGGCACGCCCTTCACAAGTGTAAGCGCACGTGAGAAAGCCAAATTGTGAATAGCACACACCTAACTATACCTAGATCATTTTTCACGTGACTCTCTCCACTACGTGGTTGACACTTCATTTCGCCCAGTTCTTTCGAGTCGTAGTTTAATCCACAAAATTCTAAGTAAATTCCAGTTTACATAATTAGTTTATTAAAATGTTAATGGGATATCAGTTACGCATTACGAAATTAATGAGAATGACAGACATTTTATAAGTTAAAATTAATGGTTTTATAATTTTCTATTATCAATATATATATGTACGTACCGGGATTATTAATGGTTTTAATTTTTTTTTATTACAACATTTTATAGATAATATATCATTTAAATTAATATGTTTCTAATTTTATAATATATATAGTAGTAAACATTATCAAATTTTCCTTTTAATTATAAAAGTCAAATTTATTTGGTTTTTAAAATTATATTTAACAGAATTGGATTTAATGTTTATACATGAGTATCTAAGTTTACTCAGGTCTATTTTTTCATATTTTTATCAAAGAAATAGGATTTAATGGTAAAAAATAAGGAGTTATTCACTATACATAAGTGGATAAAAGTTCACCTCCGTGTCTTTTTCTTTTTTAAATGAATTCAAATTTCTTCTATTGTAAATGCAATTACGTTTCAAGCTTTAAAGGTTTAAGGTGGTCAAGGTTTGAAACTCATGGTATTTGGGAGGAGACACCAAAGGAAATGCACCTATGTTAATTGTTCTTATGGCCTAGTCAGTAGTGATTTTTGATGTGAAACTTGTGGTAGTATGAGCCATTGCAAATTTTCACCCATGTTAAAGATTGTTGTGGCCTAAGATCAATAACTTTTATGTTGTAAATTGCTCTTGATAACAAATTCCTGTAAAAATAAACAAATAAAGTTAGAAAAATTATTATATTTAAATGTATTTTACATTTTATTAAGAAAATAATAAAATAATAAAAACGACATTCTTGGAAAACTGAAAATGTGATAAGCAAACAAATTTTAATGAGTATTCTCTCTCTCTCTCTCTCTCTCTCACACACACACACACACACACATATACACACACACAAAAAAAAACATAATTACATTGTTGTAGCAGATTCCCATATAAGGACTTTGACAGAGCATGGATTTGAGAGAGCCGAAAGAGGAGACTACCATAGATTTGACAAACCCAACATAATCATTCGACTTGGGAATGGTCTTCAGAGCGACTCTTATTTCCTCTCTTTCTCACAACCTCGTTCCAACCGATAGGAGGTAGATCAACCAAATTAATTTGCATATTATTACTGAGATCTGAACGAGATTCTCTATCAGTGTCCAAAGAAGTCAATTCATGTGCACGCTTCAAAATACCTGAAGGTATGTCTTGACTTGCCAACTTCCTGTTTGTAGGGGATACTGAGATCCCTACTGAAACCCCATAACTTTGATGAGGAGTGACAATTTGATCTTTCTCCCCTGGAATCATATCATCAACAACCACCATTCTCCTCTTGATCTAAAATGGAAGAAGTATTTCCCTCCATAGGGGTTGGGTTAACATGTTTCCAAATTTTAGATTGTGAAGATCTTAAGTGTTGTCTCTTGATGGAATTTGTTAGAGGGAAGGAATTCTATAAATGGCTAGTTTGTAGACAAAATCAACAACAAAACATAGTATTCTCGTAATCCAAAGTTTGGGTCCAATGATAATCACCAATTTATATATTTATTTGATTTGACAACATTTGTTAATCTCAATTTCCACATATGTTTTTCTGGAGGTTTACATGCCACACTTCCCTTGAGAGGTATATGTGGTAAGATAGCGACCCTAGAAATTTCCTATGCCCTAAAAAACTAAAAGGTGCCAAAGATGGGTGGAAAAAATTTGGAAGTGAATCCCAATTTGGCAACTTAATGATGATTATTGTAGAAGGATTGAAGTCTGGAAACTAGGATGTTAAGAAAAAACCAACATTACCCTAGAACGAAGGCCCACCAGTTAGGGCCTTCTGGTACTCTTATGGTTCAACAAACAACACTATCAAAAAACCTTTAGAGTAGAAGATGACCTTGCACTCTTTAGTCTAGTTTGTATGTGTAATGTCCCTTAATAATAATAATAATAATAATAATATTAAAATACAAGAAAATAAATAATAAACAATAAATAAAAAATAGTAATACTAAATAAATATAAATAATAAATAATAATAAAATAATAAATAACAATATTAAAGCTCTAAATAAAAATAAATAGAAAAATAGTAAAAATCAGTAAAACTATCAAAAAGTAAAAACAAAAGAAATAAAACAAGAAAGCAGTAAAAATCAATAAAGCTATCAAAAAGTAAAAAACAAATAAAACAAGAAAGCAGTAAAGTTGCATGTTGATACATGGAGTGTGTGCGTGTGGTTCCCCTTCCAATGTTTGCTCTATTTAATAGATGGTGAGGAAGATGAGAGGCATTCCATGATTCCATCCTCCATTCTCTTGGGAGAATAGTGTCGTGAGACAAAGGATTCCTTGGCAGTAGTACGTTGATTGAGGGCTCGAGGGTGGCTAGTTGTAGCAAGATTCTATGTGATTGAGCCTACGGTTGGGTGTAGAGTCGTTCCAAAGACTTTGTTGCAGTTAGCAGAATTCAACTAGCGTTCAACCCCGAAATCACTAGTGAGAAACATGATTGCCACAAGTAAGTTGTCTCTACTCATATTTCTGAAATTTGATGTTAATTAGTTGATAAATTGTGTGTTGATTATAAATCGCATGATTCATCTAATTAATTACATGTTTTTATTTCGGGGCTGTTACATATCGTATCAGAGCCTAGTTTCAACTCTTAGGGCATATAGACATTTTAATGTAGAAAAATTCGATCTAAATGATTTAAAAAAAAATACAGTCACATCTTAATGATTGTATCCACTTAAAAGGGAATATTACAGTCACATCCTTCCTTCCACAAAAAATAAAAATTCAATTGTTTTATCGTTGGGCTGCGACAAAGAAAACTTTTGAGTGTGGCTATGACTTGAAGCTTTTGACTCTAGTTGTGACTTATCACTCACATAATGTGGCTCTGCAAGTTGCGGCTACAAATTTTCTCATTGTCCCTCTTTGGCTTTGGCTCTATCCTCAATTCCGCCAAAAGTGCAGGATCTGCACATGCGGGAATTCCATTGACTTTATTGAAAGAGCACAGTACACTGCTCACACCTCCATCCTTAACGCACGTCTCAAATGGCGGTTGGAAAGTATCCATTATGTCTTGTTGAGTAACCACAACATCAAAGTCAAACCGACTGAAGCTCTGCCTAGAGTCAAGATCATAGGCAGTGTAATGTTTGCAACACGCAACAATTTTAAGTTTGCCAGATGTCGCGTCTGGGTGATCTCCATAGGCATGTTTTCTCTTTAATTACATTACACAGTTGCCTTCAACCAAATCCCACGCACTATGCACAATATAATTGCATGAACTATTTCGTATTACATATTCTTAGACTTCAATTCACAATGTTGACGCTAGCAATTTCATGTTGTAGGAGCAAAGTGAAACAGTTCTTTGTTGACAATGGACTTGTTAGACAAACACAATTTTCAACTCAATCTCATGCCATGAATAGATCCTATAATAACCAGTGCATGAAAACTGTATCAAATAAAATATCAGTGGCAATCTATTATAGCGATAAAGATATATAGGCAAGCTCATGTGAAACATTAAATTTTCCATCAATTTAAGGCATGTTCCAATATGTGCAGAGCATTAAATGTGACAGAAAGGTCATTAATGTTCCTTGAAAAAATTGGCCTCAAACATGCGTCACGGATTTGTACATGAGATTTTTCCTACAGGCTTTTGGATAATATTTTAGAGTGGATCGAAACTTCCTTTGATCTTTAAATGAGCGAGAGTAAAATTTGAGGCTACTTTACACTAAACTCATGAGGTTAGTTGCAAATACAAGACTTTGCGAGATTCCAAATGCCTCTGGTTTTCTTTAATTGAATATTCAGATTCCTGTTGGTTCGGTTAAATTGATGTATACATAACATTTTTTTTTTAAATACATGTTGAGCCAATCCACATAGGTTTTAATTTCGAAATTCTAAACGGTTAGTCTAAAACTGAACCGTCACAGTCATCTCCAAGAGTTCCCCACCATCACAGTCATAAAGAAAAATATAAAAAATATATATAAAAAGGGGGGTTTGATGAGTTTATCGAATAAATCTACCACGAATTCCTTCGAACGACCTTTTATTCTGCGCAGGTAACTAGCATTTTCTTTTGGGCACATGACATATCAATGAAATCGCAAATGTTTCCCTTCCAAATTTAAAATGTTGTAGTCTTTGTTTTTTTTTAGCATCGGATCGTGATTTTATGCATTAAGTAAACAAATTGCAGTATATATATAAACCACATGATGGTATATTTTAGTCTCAGTGGAAAAATCATACAGATTTGGAATAGTTTGTTTGATTAAATGTCTGATTTGCATTAGAATTAATTTATTGTTGTTATTTCATTCTCTGGTTGCATGTATTTTCTTCAACTGAAATCGGTTCTTTAAATAGAGTTTCGTGGTGTCTATGTAACTGATCTCTCATTACTGATGTAGAAACCCAAACACAGTTTCATAATTAACTGAGTTAAATAGTTCACCCTTATGACCATTTGAGACCTGGCACCATTTAACTTTGCAAACAATTTATAGAGGAACGAATAGTTTTACGTAGATGCTAAATAAATGAGCACAAATTTTTTTGAGTTCTCTTTCAACTGTTAATGTGCATGATGAATGGATAATTTACATTTAATGGTATGGGATTGTTAGCATTGTTCTAATTCGGTAATCCCACTTGCTGATACAATTTATTGGCCGTTGTTGGTATCTAAATACATAGAATCGTAGCCTAAGTAGCTGGGCACTAGAAACTATTCAATACACTTTAATTTACATGAGCTCTATGGTTTACATTGTAGGGTAGTTTGTGATAAGTTTATTTATGGAAATATGGCTTAAATCTGATGCATTTCACTGTAATGTCTCAGAACCGTTTTAATATATCAGCAACAATAAATTAAAACATTTGTTGATTTCCGTAAATACCAAACATAGTTGTTACAGCAGTGCTAAGAACCATCGACCTCTAAGTTATTTATTTGAGGGCACATAATAACCAGATACTCAAAATATTTCACTCTACAACACAAAATTTCAATCTATCCTAGCACATATGGGTCATGAATCTGTAGACTTAATATTGTGATGGTCCATCAAATTTATATGTGAATGGTGTGACATATAATTTCAAAAGTCAGTTGGTGAATAAATTTTCTTTTCAGGATTCAAGTACCCTATTAAAACAATAATCATACCTATTAAAAAAAAAATCTTTGTTCCTATAATGCCACCAATATTCTAAAGCTTTATTTTCACAATCATTCGAATTTCGATTTTATGTTGAGACAACTTTCTAAGTTTTATTCAGACATCATTATTACCTTCCAACTCATGTTTTCCATGGTATAAATAATATAATATAATACTATAAAATTAGTGGTTATTGATAATTTATGGTTTAAGTATTGTAATAAATAAATTTGGATGAATGGAAAATAAATTGTGTGTTGAATATGTTGATGTAACTAATTGCATATTCTAAAATCAAGGTATATTCTAGATTTATTTTAGCTTTTGGCACATGAGTAAGTATAACATTGGAAGTGATGTAAAATTCAACTTGATTAAACACAGGGGAGATCATGGCTCCTAAACGTCGAAGACAAACCCAAAGCAACCCTGAGGTGGAAACCCCACCTCCCGCCACTACAGAGATTGGAACCCCAGCTGAGCAAGCTATATTACATTCCCTTGGGGAAATGACAAATATCTTTAAGGATTGGGTCACAAGCCAAGGACAAGATCAAGGTAAAGGAAGGGAGTTGGAACAAAAACAGAGGCAAGACCTAAATTCTCAATTCAATGCCAAAGATGGACAAACAACCCTTGATATTATGAAAGAAGTCCAAAAATCCAAATTACCAGAGTTTACGGGTCAAGAGGGGGGTTCAAAAGCAGAAGCGTGGGTAATTGGTGTCAAAAGAGCACTTAGCTTTAAGGCATACACTTCAAGGGAAAAGGCCCAAATATCAATGAGTCTACTAAAAGGAGATGCTCTATTATGGTGGGTAAATGAAGAAACGAAGATGCAAGTCACTTGGGAAAAGTTCGAGGTACCTATAAAAGGAGTACAAACACCAACAAGTAGGGGCTTTCCATACAGTACGACAGAATGGTAGATCTATCGAGGACTATGAAGCTGAATTCTATGCGTTGGTCCATCACGTGGACTATATGGCTGATGATCAACGTCAAGCTGAAAGATTCTTGCATGGACTCAATCCCTTGGTCTGAGCGGAAGTCGCCATGTGGAAACCCACCACTATGGCAGCAACCACTAGTTTAGCCAAACAAGTCCTGAGGATGATAAATATGAAAAAGTGAATGGTGGTTGATGAAAATACAGGGAAGGAACATCCCACAATGAGGGTAAATAGACCAGGGGGCAGCCATATAGATTCCAGGGAAGACAAAACAATGTTTCTCGAATCACTAGTGCAACTTCTCGGCTGCCTCCAGGAGGACGTAGGGGTCAGCCCTACTTGAGAAACACTAATGGTGGGGGTAGAGGATTTGGTGGCCAAGGACAGGTACAACATAAGAACTAAGAACAAGTAGAATGTTGGCAATGTGGAGGTCCAAATTATAGAAGGGATTGTCCAAGGTATCAAATCGGGATTAAATAACAGGGACACAAAGCAAAAGGAGGAAGACCAAAAAACCCACACCGAATTCATGTAGCCACAAACCATTGCCAGGCTGAGCACCAAGCCATAGTGGTGGAGTCTACAGGTATGATTAATAACATCCCTCTATCTGTGTTAATTGATCCAGGTGCCACTGATAGTTTTATTTCTCCTTCAACAATACTTAGATGTGGATTGATAGCTCATAAGAAAAGTAACTTTGGAATGGTAGAAATGGAATCAAGCTCTTAGCAATCAGTAGGGTCAATGGTAAGAGATTGCAGTGTTAACATTGGGGGGTGTGATACCAAGATGAACCTGTATAGCACGACTCTAGGGACTTATGACTTAATTGTAGGAATGGATTGGCTTGAATCTCATCAAGCTATACTGGATTGCTATAATAAGACAATTCTCCTAAAAAATGACCAGGGAGAAACCATAGTAATAAAAGGCATTAGACGTGATGTTACGTTGCGCCTCATATCAGCCAAGAAGGTTAATAAGTGTATGAGGAAAGGGTGCAAGATTTATGCGGTAGAGATGGTTCATGTCGACGAGAAGTCCTCGGATAAGTTGCACCCACTACTTTCCGAATTTGCAGATGTATTCCCTCCAGAGCTACCAGGTTTGCCTCCAGTTCGAGAAATCGATTTCTCCATTTCTTTGAAACCAGGAATAGAACCCATATCCAAAACACCTTATCAAATGACTATCCCAGAGCTTAATGAGTTGAGTATATAGCTTAAAGAACTTCTTGATCAAGGATTTTGTCTGACCCAGTGTGTCACCTTGAGGTGCACCAGTGATCTTTGTAAAAAAGAAGGATGGAACTCTTAGCTTATGTATTGATTACCGAGATCTAAACAAGGCCACCAGTCAGAACAGGTACCCCATGCCTTGAATAGATTACCTCTTTCACCAACTAAAAGGAGCTTCAGTATTTTCCATGATAGACTTACGGTTAGGTTATCATCAACTAAGAATCAAGGAGGAAGACATACCTAAGACGACATTCAGAATGCGATATGGACACTATGAGCTTATTGTTATGCCATTTGGTTTGACTAATTCCCTGGAAGCCTTCATGAACTTGATGAATAATGTCTTCTGAAAATATCTGGATCGTTTTGTCCAAGTGTTCTTGGATGACATCCTCATTTATTCCTGCAATGAGAAGGAGCATCTAGAACACTTGATATTGGTACTTCAATGCCTTAGAGAACATAATCTATATGGGAAACTTACTAAGTGTTCCTTCTTTGAGAAAGAAATTCAATATCTAGGCCATATTAGTGGGAAAGGCATTGTAGTAGATTACAATAAGATTGAAACTATAATGGATTGGCCTACTTCTCGGAATGTCAAGGAAGTACACAGCTTTATGGAGTTGGCAGGATATTATAGAAGATTTGTAGAAGGGTTCTCACATATATCTAATCCCATCACCCACCTCCAAAGGAAAGGGGTTAAGTTTGAATGGACAAGTGAGTGTGAGAAAGCATTTAATAAGCTAAAACATAGACTAACAACTTCTCCAAAGTTAAAGGTACCCGACATGGACAAGGACTTTCGTGTATGCATGGATGCATCAGCAGAAGGATTAGGTGCAGCCTTGATGAAAGATGAATGGGTTATCTCTTATGCTTCACATAAACTCAAGACCCATGAAATCAATTATGGTACTCATGATCTGGAATTAGCGGTAGTGTAATGGCCTTGAGACTATGGAGACATTATCTGATGGGGAGTCAATTTGAATGAGCTATTTACTGATTATGATTTCAAGATATCCTACATCAAGGGGAAAGAAAATAAAGTTGTAGATGCTTTAAGCAAGAGACCTAGACTTCATTCAATATCGTCATTAAAGATAGACTTGAGAAGCCAGATTCTAAACCACCTAGTAGGGGACCTGCAATACCAACAAATAAAATTTGCCTTACAAGAAGAGGTACCTGTGGCAACCAGGTGGGAAGGATACACCTTAGATAATGATGGATTGCTATGATATAAGGGTAGGATGTACATCCCAGGTGATGATGAACTTTGGAAATTAATAATGAAGGAAGCCCACCAAGCTCCATATGCTGCACATCCAAGAGTCCAGAAAATGTACGCGGATTTAAAACAACTATTTTTCTAGACAGGAATGAAAAAGGATATAACAAAGTTTGTGGCCTGATGTTTAGAATGTCAATAGGTTAAAGCTGAACATCATCACCCGACAGGTCTTTTACAACCCCATGATATACCGAAAACTAAGTGGGAAGTTGTTTCACTAGATTTTGTTGGAGGCTTACCTATGACATTCCAAAGACATGACTGCATTATGGTTGTTGTTGATAAATTAACTAAGAGTGCTCACTTCATTCTAGTTAAGACCACCTTTGAAGCATTAGCTATCGCTCAAATTTTCCTAAAAGAAATAATTCGCCTTCATGGAGTGCCCCGAAAGATAATATATGACAAAGATGCATGTTTTACTTCTAGATTTTGGAAAAGCCTATTAGAATCTATGGGAAGACAACTAAACTTTAGTACAACATATCACACAAAGATAGATGGGAAAACAGAAACAGTAAACCTAGTATTAGAGGACATGCTAAGAATGTATGTCATGGATCAACAAAACCAATGGGAGAAATACCTTCCCTTAGTGGAATTTGCATACAACAATAGTTATCGTAGTTCAATTCAGGCATCTCCCTTTGAAATCTTGTATGGAAGACCATGTCGTACTCCATTAAGTTGGGATCGATTAGAGGATCGAGTCATGTTGGGACCTGAAATGGTCCAAGAAATGGAAGAATAGATGGCCACAATTAAACAGATACTAAAAGAAGCCAGGGATCGCCAGAAAAGTTATGTTGATCATGCAAAGAGAGTTGATAGAAACTTTGAGGAAGGAATCCAAGTTTTTATTAGAATCAAAACCTTTAAAAGTACCTTTAGGATTGGTAAGGGAACAAAGCTAGACCCTAGATTTGTTGGGCCATTCACGATCCTAGAGAGGATTGGACCAGTTGCTTATAAGCTCGAGCTGCCATTCCATCTAAGAAGGATGCATACTGTGTTTCATGTTTCTATGCTTAGAAAATATGTACCCGACCCATCCCATGTTTTGAAATTTGAAAAATTGCAGGTTTTCAAGGAGGGAGTCCTTCAAGTCGAACCATTCTGCATACTGGACTGCTGGGTTCGTGAACTTAGGAATCGTGAGTTTGAGCAAGTCAAGGTCAAGTGGGACCAATATAGCCCAAGGTCAGCTACCTAGGAAGATGCATATGTTGTTTTTAATGACTTTCCTTATTTACTTGATTAAAATGTGTGGTGAACTAATTAGGAGTGCTAAGACAGATACTTTTATGGAGCATTTAAATCATGTTTTATTGTTTAAACTTTATGATACATCTAAATCATACACTATGATTTCAGTTTAGTTTACTTAACTATTATGATGTTGAGTATAATGTTACATGAGGTTTCGTGATATAATGGTAGGAGGATAATGATGCACATGTGGTTCTTATAGTGATGATGTATCCTTATGATGATGATGATATGCATAGGCATTATGATGTTATGTTAATGTATATTGACATATTCATTTACTACGTGATGATAGGTATTTAATGTTGAATACTCATGATGGATATGATATGCATAATGTAGCATAGGAATTATGATGCTATAATATGATGTTTATTGACATGTGGTTCATTTATTATGTGAAGTCATGATATGTCTCTGACGCAAATATGTTGATGTTATAACTTATGATGGTATTTCATGAGGTGAAGCATGTGATAGTTGCATACAAATTTATGACATGCATGAGCATGCAGTTCGTTATTATTCATAATGTTGCAATTAACAATGATGAATGTTCTCATGATGACATGCAAGACTTGGCATGTGGATTATTTTCTATGATACTATGAATGTATAGCTAATGCATTGGTTGTATGTTGAGGTGTGATGATTGACAGGACTCCATAAATGGGCCGAGAGGGCTGGTTTATTTGATGATATCATGCGAGCTCATATGCACGAGGGAGAATAAGTAACACCATATGGGCTAGGGAAAAACTCAATCAACACTACATATGCCAGTGGTTCCTTTTGTCTTTTATATCTCTTGAGGGCTATGGGAACATCTTGAGGAGGCCAAGTGCCTGATATTGAAGGCTAGATGCCTAGTATTGTATTGGGATGCCGAAGTCTGGTAGGGGTGTAAGGACTTCGATGCCTAGCGTTGCGCACCTTAGTGAGTTGTGGAGGGAGTGGGCCAACCTTGCGAGATGCCCGTTTGGGGCTAGCCTTGGACTAGGATATAGACCGAGGAGGCTTATGCCTGGTTCCGAAAGTGGGAAAAAAGATAGAGATTCCTTGGGATTTCCTGGGTGTTGTGAAACTTTCGATGCCTGCTGGTTATACTAGTTCAGTAGAGGGTGTCGAAAAACATGAAGTAATAAATAACAAAATAAAATGTTAAATAATTCAACTTAACTTTAGGACGAAGTTCCTTAAAGTGGGGGAGTATGTAATGTCCCTTAATAATAAATAATGAATAATAATAATAAATAATAAATAATATAATATAATATTAAAATACAAGAAAATAAATAATAAATAGTAATAGTAAATAAATAATAAATAATAATAAAATATTAAATAACAATACTAAAGATCTAAATAAATATAAATATAAATAAACAGAAAAATAGTAAAAATCAGTAAAGCTATCAAAAATTAAAAACAAAAGAAATAAAACAAGAAAGTAGTAAAAATCGGTAAAGCTATCAAAAAGTAAAGAAGAAATAAAACAAGAACGCAGTAAAGTTGCATGTTGACACATGGAGTGTGTGCATGTGGTTCCCCTTCCAATGTTTGATCTATTTAATAGATGGTGAGGAAGATGAGAGGCATTCCATCATTCCATGATTCCATCATCCATTCTCTTGGGAGAATAGTGTTGTGAGACAAAGGATTCCCTGGCAGTAGTATGTTGATTGAGGGCTCGGAGGTGGCTAGTTGTAGCAAGATTTTGTGCAATTGAGCCTACGGTTGGGTGGAGAGTTGTCCCCAATACTTTTTTGCGGATAGTAGAATTCAACTAGTGTTCAACCCCGAAATCACAAGTGAGAAACATCATCGCCATAGGTAAGTTTTCTCTACTCATATTTATGAAATTTGATGTTAATTAGTTGATAAATTGCATGTTGATTATAAATCGCATGATTAATCTAATTAATTACATGTTTTTATTTCAGGGTTGTTACAGTATGAATCCATTTGTATAGATCATCTAAACGTGGCCATAAGCAATTGAAATGAAAAATAGGGCCTGATTTAGTGTAAAGTTAAAGGTAGTCCTCCAAATTTGTGTGTGAAATCTCAATAGAGGGGATCTCCTCAGATTTATCAACCTCGAATGCCCTACGATCTTCTTGGGGCTATTGAGAGTAGATTCTTGTTTTTAGGGACTCCTTGAATGACATAGGCTTTGAACTTGAAGATGCCCTAGCCCCTTGGGCACTTCCAAACAAGCACGCCGCTATAGAGATAGTGACATCCCTCTTAATTTTGTAAGTCTTTGATAAATTTTTCCATCTTCAGTTGCCTCCTTTTGTAGATGGGCCTCATTTCATCTAGAAGAATAATTGTTTGTCGTTTAATCGTAATAGCCATTGCTCCCACTCCTTATGGTTCTGTGGCCCAAAGGCAGAGGGACATACCAGGCATGGTCTGAAAAAAGATCATAAAGATGTCGAGAAAAAACATATAATGATTGAGGGCCTCCAAAATATCAACACTAGATCTAAATATGCCATTTGCGTCTTGAACATATCTATGCATCGATTGCATGCAGAGGAATAGAAAATGGCCAATGCACTTGTATTTCCCCACTCCCACATACGCCATGAAATATCTGACAAGATTTAACATTTTTCCTCATGATAATATCATCAATAAAATTTTATAATCAATAACATTCTCTCTCGCCATATATATATATATATATATATATATATATATATATATATATATATATATATATATATATATATATATATATATATATATATATATATATATATATATATACTGTTGTTTAAATTTAAGAAAAAAAAATTTGAAATTCTATTAAATTTTCAAATCATATAATTTGAGGATAAAGTTATATATTGATTTAGAAACAAATAATTAATTATTTTATAAATTTATATTTATTTTAATTTTACAATTATGTTTTTTGTATTTTTTATTATATTTTATTTAAATTTGAAAATTTTGTTTTATATTTATAAAAAAAAAATAAATCGTAATCAAAATATTAAAAAAATTAATTTATATTATGCATAAAAAAATATGATCATGATGATGAAGAATAATGTCCACTAAGATTTATGTGGCCTACCATGCCTTAATAAGATTAGAGATTAATTAAAATTCCTTAGCATCTTATTTCCATACTAAAAAAAGTGAGAGAGCCCCCCTAGATCACCATAGTTCTGATGAGTTAAAAGGTCCAGAAGGTTGGTCTTGTGACAAATATTTTGAAAATTAGATTGAATGTGAGTATAAGAAAGACAAGCTAAGAGAGAGTGTTTTTCATCCTCAACCCTCCTAGGATTGCATAGCTGACAACTCTTTTATCGTATGGTGTTTTATTATGGTTGAAAATAGCAACAAGAAATGCTAAAAATAGAAGTGCTAAAAATAGCACTGCTATAAATAACATTTCGGGATACATTCCAATTTTATTTAGTCCCTGAATTGAAATTGAGAATTGAAATTCGAATTTGATCTTAGCAGTTGTTTGTAAAATAATTAATTAATTCATCCTAAGTTAATTAGTTGTAGAAGATCAAACATGAAGTCTATGTGAAGACATGCAATAGTTTCCCCCTTGATTGAGGAAGTTATCCCTTGATTAAGGAGATCAGGATGAGTTGTACTTTGAGTTGTAATTAGTTATCTTAGTTAACTGAGTTAAGTCCATTTATATTAGTTCCAACAGTTTGTGGAACTAATTGTTAGTTCAGTTGTTAATGAATGCATGCATGTAACTGCTGCACTTCAAATAACTGAATATTCTCTCATAAATAACTCATGCATGTTAGTTCAGTCAGAGACCCAGTTGAGATTAGATGATGGGACAATGTTCTATTAGTTGCAGGAATATTCCATTGAGGATATCTCTTGCTTGCAGAAGGAATTCATTCCTTGGAGATTGTGTGGTTACTTCTGACTTTGATGAGTGTGTGATGTGGGAATTCACAAAGGTGGTAGCATTGGACCCAGGAGAAACTACACAAGGAAATAGGAGGCTTGGAGGATTGGAGGAAGGCATATGTTGTGTCTATTCAGTTTATGAGCAACATTGAGGGATTGTACTGAGAGCTAGAAAGCTTGTGAGCTAAAGCTTCAACTAATCCGGACATATTTCCACTTGTATGATAATACAGAGATTGGGGTTTTTAGCTGAGGCATTCCCCAGAGTATTCTTCTGTGTTCATTTGTGATTGATTTCTCATTCTCTGTTATATGTGTTCTCTTTGATCTTGCTCAAAATCAATTAATATTCCGCAAGTTTGTTTGTAGAAGTAGATCAAGTATTTTGCTTTAGTATATTGCATTATCAAGTGATATACAGTGAGAAATTCTACATGGTATCAAAGCAAAGGTGATCAATGTGAAGAACAGTATACAAAGAAGGGAGTATTTCGAATGTTGAAGTTCCTGATTATAGAATTCGAATTCTTATCACATCCCAAATTTCACTAATGGCGTTCAATGGTCTAAGACTTGAGTATGCCCTTGATGGGAGCTCGAATTATATTATATAGCCTGGAAGGATCACATGGAAGCGGTATTAGAGGAAAATGGTTTGAAGGACTTCATTTATCAAGAAGTCGACAAGCCAACAACTCCTAATGATGAATAATTGGCGGGATAGAAGAAATGTGTAGCTATAGCGAGGAGAAAATTTCTAGAGGGAGTTCGAGACCACATAGTCTTGAGTCTCCATGGGAAGGAGACGCCGTTTTCAATGTGGAAAACATTGAAGAATCTATGTCAGAACAACAGGGATCAGAGGAAGTTGGCGCTGAAAGACAAGCTTCGGAAAATCAAGTGTGAAAAGGGTGACACGATCTGTACATATCTGAACAAGATCACCACCTGCAGGGATGAGCTTGGAAGTGTAGGGATCACCACAGTTGATGATGACATGGTGAGTCTTGCTCTCCTCGGTCTTCCTAAGAGCTAGCATAGCTACCAAGACTCGGTAAATGGAAGAGAGAAACTGCCAGATTAGGAATGAGTTTGGTCAGATATGATGCAGGAGGAGATAAGAAGAAGCACCAGAGATGGATCTTCATCAAAGCAAGATGATGAAGAAAATCTAGCCTTAGAAAGTAAGGCGAGGAAAGGAAAAGGGAAGGTGTCCCATTCCAAATCCACTTCTTCTCATGGTGGGAAAAATTTTGACAAATTGAAAGTGATATGCTTTCACTGTCATGAGGTGGGCCATTATGCTACGAATTGTCCACAGAAGAAATCCAAGAAGGGATCCTCGAAGGGATCAGATGGTGAGGAACTGGCCTCACAATTTGATTTGGATTTCTCCATCATCGCATGTTTGGATTCATCGATGGTGGGATGTGCTAGGTACCTGGATAGTGGAGCTTCATTCCACATGACTAGTGACAAGAATATTTTTGGTACCTTGGAGGATAAGGATCTCCAGATGCAGACTGAGATGAGCGATGATGGAAAGTACTGTGTTTCAGGTGAAGGTACGGTTATGTTTCAGAGGGAGCATGGAGCTCCTCTCACCCTAACTGATATAAAGTATGTATTGGGTCTGAAGAAGAATCTTGTCTCTATCGCTATGTTGGAAGATAAAGGCTATGATGTAGTCTTTAGTAAAGTAAAGGTATTCCTAAAGCATGTCGGCACTGGACAGACCAAGAGGATTTGGATTCGAATAAAGAATCTATACAAGCTGGAGGTAGATGACTGTGTTGCATTGAGTTCCAAAGCATAGTTGGTGCAGAGCCAAGATGTTGGCGAGCTATGGCATAGAAGATTGAGCCACTTGCACCATTGGGCCTTGATGATCATGCAATAGATTTCTATCGGGCTTCCCAAGGGAAAGCAGGAGCAAATGGATACATCCAAAGGTTGTACCTTGGGTAAGCATGCGAAATCCTCCTCTCAGGATCGAGACAATAGAGTTCGAGCAATCCTGGAGTGAGTTCACACAGATCTGTGTGGAGCATTCTCTACAGCCTCCACTACTAAATGTTGGATCTACTTTATGCAGAAGAAGGATCATACCTTCTGAAGGTTTTTTGAGTTTAAAGCCTTGGAAGAGAAAGAATATGGAAAGAAAATAAGGGACTAGCGTAGCGAAAATGGTGGAGAGTATGTCTCCCAACAGTTTAAGGAATTATTTCACGCAGCAGAAGAAATTAAATAGGAGTTGACGACACCCCATAACCCACATCAGAATGAGGTGGCCAAAAGGAAGAACATATCAATTGTCGGAGCAACTCGTGCGATGTTGCATGACCAAAGCCTACCACTTCATTTGTGGGCTGAGGCATGCAATACAATAGTACACTTGCAGAATAGAAGCTCGCATCGTATATTGGGAACGAAGACACCTATGGAGGCCTTTTTTGGGAAGAGACCAGATGTTAGTCACTTTAGGATTTTTGGATCATCAGTTTATTTCCATGTGACCAAAGATGCCTGGAAGAAGCTAGATCCAACAGCTGAGTTGGGTATACTTGTGGGGTACACTGATACACCCCACAACTATCGGGTGTTCTTGCCTACCAGTCAGAGGATAGTGGTACGGAGAGATCTGAAGTTTGATGATCAGAAAGCCATGCGAGTATCACTTGAGAGGGAGCTTAAATTGCATGTAGAGGATGCACTTTCAGTTCCTAAGGAGAAGGAGCCTCAGACTGATGCAGAAAAGCTGCATGCAAAGGATCTAAGAGTGGAGACATCCACTCATGCTGAGTCTTCTAGAGATGGGTGAAAATGCTTAATGGAAGATGACAGGTTGATGATGGATGCGCGAGAGAATGTGGGACAACCATCTTCTCAGCGCAGAAAGAGGAGGTCACCCGAGCGGTACACTGGTTACATGGCCCTGGTTAGGGAGTGTGTAGAGACAGAAACATCTTCTTTTGAGGAAGTAGTGCAGCAACGAGCCTGGGTTGATACAGTGGTAGAGGAGTATGACTCCATCGCTCAAAATTGTGTTTGGGATGTTGTCCCAAGACCGGAGGACAGGTCAGTGGTGAGTTACCGATGGCTTTATAAGGTAAAGCAGGCAACTGATGGCAGTGTTGAGAAACATAAGGCAAGGTTTGTTTCCTGTGGTTTCTCACAGGTTGAGGGGATCAACTACGATGAGACTTTTTCTCCTGTAGAAAGTTACTCATCTATCAGATCGATGTTGGCACTATCAGCTCAGATGGGTTGGAAGATCCATCAGATGGATGTGAAGGCTATGTTCCTCAATGGGAACATTGAGGAAGAGGTGTACATTGAGTAGCCAGAAGGATTTGAGACCTTCGATCGTGAGTCACATGAGTGCCGACTCAAGAGATCTTTGTACTGGCTGAAGCAAGCACCTCGTGTTTGGTACACCAAGATCGACAACTATTTCACCGGGTTGGGCTTCACCAAGGGTGAAGTATATGCAAACTTTACCACTTCATGGTAGAAGGTAAGCCATTGATCATTTTTCTTTATGTGGATGATCTGATTTTGACAGGTGATGAACAGTTGATCAAGTCTTGCAAGCAGGACCTTGCAAGAGATTTCAAGATGAAATACATGGGTCTTATGCACTACTTTCTAGGCATGGAAGTGTGGCAGAAGGATGGGGAAGTGTTTATGTCTCAAGGCAAGTATGCCAGTGAGATACTCAGGCAATTCCACATGGAGAAGTGTAAGCACATGCAAACTCCTCTAGCTAGTAACTGGAGGAAGGAGGATGCTACTTCAGGTGAGGTAGTAGATGCTACTGTTTATCAGTAGCTTGTGGGTTCATTGATGTATTTAGTGAACAAACGACTAGATTTGTGCTTTGTGGTGAGCCAGTTGAGTCACGTTGTGGTTCAACCTACCAAGATGTTTTGAAAGGCAATGAAGCATGTGTTAAGATACCTTAGAGGCACATCTCAGTATGGATTGTGGTACAAACGGACAGAGGGAGTGAAGCTTCAGGGCTTCAAAAATGCAGATTGGGTAGGGAGTCCATCAGACCGAAAGAGCACTTCAGTTGGAATCTTCAACCTTGGTTCAGTTGCAGTTTCTTGGTACAACAAGAAACAGAGGCGAGTTTCACTTAGCTCAGCAGAGGCTGAATACATGGCTGCTATTCAGGCAGCATCTGAGGCCATTTGGATGTGGAATATTCTAGTTGGATTGTTTCATCAAAGGATGGATCCAACTATGATCTACTGTGATAATCAGAGTTGTATCAAACTCTCTGAGAATCCAATATTTCATGACAGGTCCAAGCACATCGATATATGGTATCATCATCTTCGAGACTATGTGGTGAAGAGGATCATATTGTTGTTGTATGTTTCAACTGAGGAACAGGATGCAGATATTTTGACTAAGGCATTGTCAAAATGCAAGTTCGAGTTCCACATAGACAGGATTGGGGTGAATGATAATCCCTTTCTTGTTAAGAGGGAGTATTGAAAATAGCAACAAGAAATGCTAAAAATAGAAGTGCTAGAAATAACGATGCTATAAATATCATTTCAGGATGCATTCCAATTTTAGTTAGTCCCTGAACTAAAATTGAGAATTAAAATTCGAATTTGATCTCAACAACCATTTGTAAAATAATTAATTAATTCATCTTGAGTTAATTAGTTGTATAAAATCAAACATGAAGTCTATGTGAAGACATGCAACAGTTTCCCCCTTGATTGAGGAAGTTATCCCTTGATTAAGGAGATCAAGATGAGTTGTATTTTGAGTTGTAATTAGTTAGCTCGGTTAACTGAGTTAATTCCAGTTAGATTAGTTCCAACATTTTGTCGAATTGATTGTGAGTTCAGTTAGTTAATGCATGCATACATGTAACTACCGCACTTCAGATAACTGAATATTCTCTCATAAATAACTCATGCATGTTATTTCAGTCAGGGACCCAGTTGAGATCAAATGATGGGACAATGTATTATCAGTTGCAGGAATATTCCATTGAGGATATATCTTGCATGCAGAAGGAATTCATTCCTTGGAGATTGCACAATTAATTTTGAGTTTGATGAGTGTGTGATGTGGGAATTCACACAGGTGGTAGCATTGAACCCCAGGAGAAACTGCACAAGGAAATAGGAGTCTTGGAGGATTGGAGGAAGACATATGTTGTGTCTATTCAGTCTATGAGCAACATTGAGGGATTGTACTGAGAGCTAGATAGCTTTTGAGCTAAAGCTTTGCGTAATTCGGACATATTTCCACTTGTATGATAATACAGAGATTGAGGTTTTTAGCTGATGCTTTCCCCAGAGTATTTTTTGTGTTCATGTGTGATTGATTTCTCATTCTCTGTTATATGTGTTCTCTTTGATCTTGCTCAATATCGATTAAGCTTCCGCAAGTTTGTTTGTAGAAGAAGATCAAGTATTTCGCTTTATTATATTGCATTATCAGGTGATCTACAGTGAGAAATTCTACAATTATTGACCAATGACTACTTTCACTATGGAGCTTATGAGTTCTAATCTTGTAAATGTTCATTTTATTTTTAACACTAGATAATAAAGAGAGATAATTTTGGTGTTCAATCTTGGGGTTGATCACCTCCTTATAATGTATTGGTTTCATTTTTCCCTTTAGCTCTATATTTCCCCACAACTTATTCTTAGATTTGGAAGTAATAGTATGTTTAATATTATCTAAAAAGTCTGAAAGATGATCTCCTCATTTATTTCTAAATGGTCTAGCCAAGACTAGACATCCTTATCCCACCCTCGCTTGACTCGAAGGTTGGAGTTTTTGGCTAGAGATAGAAGCAATTTTAGGAAACCTCTTGACATTCATGTTTTATAACTTCTTCTTATACATAAAATACCTATTCATAGTCATGCTTTCAATGAGGGAAAGGATTTTTTCAATCTAGAGGATAAGGTAGGGAGTATTTTTTTAATTTTGAGATTGTAGGTTATAAATTTCTTTTGGAGTTGTTCAATATTTTTTCACGAATCTTTAGATATACTAAAACCTCAAAAATCAAATCCATATAAAATAACAAGAGTGACATCACTATAAAATAGGATATTCTTTCAAAAGAAAAACATTGGAAGGGGGGAATATACTCTATCAAATTTGGGAAGCCTTAAGCTACAACTCCTTGCACTCAAGGCCAATGTTCGACATGAGAACTAGGGATGGATGCTAAGATGAGATGTTAGTTAAAATAAATTTCATGTGGAACTTTGAAAATCCCACATCCATTTGAAGTGTGCAATGGAAGAACTCAAATGGGAAATGAACTCAGTTAGAACTGATCACATAATTAGTATCCACATGTTGCGGTTGAGGGAGATTGATGATGGACTAAGGTATGGAAGGTGAAAATACCTTCCAAATGTATCTACTTCATGTGGTTTTTTTTTTGGAATTGAGTGTTGACATGATGGAACTACCTCTCATCTATTTATGGGTGACCCCTTCTCAATGTAATTTTATAGGGAGGTAGAATTCCACATAGGCCTCCTTAATTTGTCGAAAAGGAGGATGGTGGACCATAATTTCAAGGACTAGTTTATGTCAAGGAACTTGAAGACATATAAGTCACTTCCATATTTAGCAATATGGAGGATATGGCTTTCTCAATATGCTAGCACCTTGAGGATTGTCACTTGTTTTTAAGTTATTTTCTTTCCCTTGAACTCTTCCATTCATCCTTTAGGGTTACAACTCATGTTTTGACTTTACTTTCTTCCTTTAAGTATATGAACTTTCCTAAAAGGCCATAAATCATCGATGATTGGTGGATAAACAAGAAATGTTTCTAAATATTATTTGAAAACACATGCCATGGCTCAAGTTACGTTTATGTAATTATGTAATGGACTTTATTAATGATGTAATTATGTAATTTTTGTTGTTAATCATGAAATGAAATTTATTTTATTATTTTTTTAATGGAAATTTAACATTTTCTAAGTGAATTAAGAATAAAATATGATCTAGATAATTATTTTTCAAAATTCTAATCCATATAATTGACTAAAAAGACATCGACGCAATAAACTAAATACTTTTATTGTTAATACTAGTATCAAATATTTAATAAAAAAATTATTTAAAATTTTAAGTAAAATATATTTTATAAATATATATGAAATCAATTTATTTTCAAAATTTTGAAGATATATATATATATATATATATATATATATATATATATATATATATATATATAATATTTTAATTTAGACAAAATTTATGGAAAATATAAATTATAAAATAAAAACAAATAAGGAAAAACATAATAATAAAATAGTAATAAATAATATAAATATAAATTATCTTTTTTTTTTTCTCAAGCAAGAAACAAACCTTCTATTCAAATTAAGTAGAAAGGAGGATACATAGTATACAAGACGTCAATTGTTTGACATACACCCTTAGTTTGAGAACCGAGCAACATGCTCAAGAACGCAGCTAAGGGCCCACAAAACATTAAAACCAACAAAGCCAAGGGGTGGCCTCAAAGGTGAATACTAGTGAACCTGATGGTGGGAAACATGCATGACATAACGGAGCCGTTGATCTGCATCTGCGATTTCCAACGGCTGAGAGGGATATCTGGCAGAATAAAAGCACTAGGATTACCCGTCCAATGAGGTCGGTAATAAAAAAAACTTGGAGACATGTGTAACATGGTCAGTGGAATCAGAGGCATATCCGAAAATCCGCTTATGGTATAGCCAACACCTGATAACTAGGGACACTGTTGAAAAAACGTTGTGGTCCCACTAGCAAAGCCATCGTGGCCTTCCAAGCACCACATATAACTCCTTTTGTGGCATCAGAGACATCTCTATAAAACCACTTCAAGTACACTCGGCCCCCCAATAACCCTGGTAACTTCTGCAAAACCACCCGATTCTGAAGAGAAGCTTCGAACCACTTTTTGGTTTGATGTTTTTTCTCCTTTGCCCACCAGTCCCCTGCAAGATCCTAAACTTATGCTGCCAGTTAGAAGTACCCTTGAATTCCATCCACTTAGATATCTGTTGAATGTTTCCCTTTGGAGTGATGATAACGATCCATGTCTTCGTGTGCCAGAGTGCTGTAGTCCTTTCTTAGTTTTCCATTATGAGCAAACTCCCACAAACAACACTTGTTTTCTCTTGCACAAATCACCCCTTTTTTGGCTAGCCTGTCAACCACTCTGTTAGCATCTCTGCGCACGTGAACAAAGATCAGAGTTCTAAGAGTTATGAGATGAGATTGTACTTGATGAAAAGCTTACGAGAGTTGCCGGTGGTTTGAAACTTTGTCTGCTGTTGTGCCAGTGCTTATCCTTTTGACCAAGTTAGTTGTTAATTCCGACGCTGCCTCTATGATAATATTATGTAAATTGTAGTCTCTCAGGATTTCTAGGCCTTGCTCTATGGCCATGAGTTCAACCATATTGTTGGCAGCCCTCCCCAGATGACTGTGAAAAATGATTTTGATATTGCTCTCTACATCTCTAATGACTCCCCTGAAACCCGCGTCCCCTGGGTTCCCTTTTGATGCTCCGTCTATGTTGAGTTTTAGGAAGCCATGGGGAGGGGGTTGCCAGAAAGCCTTGCCATCTGATCTTTGCCTTGCTTTCTTATGGGTGTCAGAAGGGCCATGATGCTTAAGTCCCAACTTTTTAAGGATGTGAGTGTCCCTTTAACTCAACTGTTTCTCTGGAGGATGCTTCAGAAAGACATTAACTATTTCTTTGAGATGTTTTAATATTTGAGCCATGATGCCTTGAGCTGAACTAAATTTATCCTTGAAGATTCTACTATTGCATTCTTTCCACACATCCCATATCAAAAAACCTGGAACCAGTGTCCAGGATACATTGACTATCTCACAATCTGAAAAGTCTTTTCTCCAATTCTTTAGAGTAGCAGTAATATCATCATCCTTCCTGACTGTCTGGTTGAAGATGGAGGCTACCCAGTTCCATATAGAGGAGGTAAACATGCATAGGTTAAGAATGTGATGCTTGTTCTCCTCCTACAGGCCACATAAATGTCATTTTAAAGGACCTGCAAAACCTCTTTTCCTAAGATTCTCCCAGGTCAGAATATTTTTATGCTGAGATAGCCATATGAACATTTTGATCTTCATCCAGTGAGAGTTGCTCCAAAGGTTTCTCCATGTCTTGTCAGGATTTGGATGATAAAATCCAGTGATTATTCTTTTGGCTTCTTTGAGGTTGAGGTTTCCCTCATTGTTTCTACCCCACCTTAGCAGGTCATTCAAGTTAGAAGTTAAAATTTGCCTTTTTTCCAGGATCTCTTCCAGGACTTTAGCCTGGGCTTCCAAAGGGGTCTATGCACTATGTTCTAGTACTCTCCAGGTTCTCCATTTCCTTTCCTCTCTTGACTGATCACAAAAGTCACATACCCTTTTTAGACCTTTATTGAGGGTGTCATGTATGTTGATATCTAGGCCTTCCCTGCTGAGATTTCATTCCTGCTACCAGTTGTCCTCCTAGAACCAGGCAAGATTCCCATTTCTTATCTCCCAGAAACTATGATTCTGAACTAAGGCTCTGTTTTCCCAAGCCTTGTTCCAAATATGACAACCCCTAATGTGCCCTGACATCTGAATGTGGTCATGTTCCTACCAATCCATTGCATACTTTTGTTTCCGTAGCTTGGTCTATGGGTTGTTGGTTTCCTTTAGCCATCTCCACCAAAGTTTTTCTCCCAATACTTTGCTCAGGGTGTCTGGGTCATGGAGACCTAAACCACCATGGGTTTTGGGTTTGCAAAGCTTCTCCCATGCCACCAGGGCCCATTTCTTTTTCTCTTCTCCTTTACCCCAAAGAAAGTTTCTTTGAATATTCCTAATTTGTTGTAAAACTCCTTTTGGGGCAGGAAGGGCTGAAAACATATAAACTGGAATGGTTTGAAGAATAGCATTTGTTAGAATTAATCTTCCTGCTAAATTCAAAGATCTGTTAGTCCAATTATTGACTTTGTCCTTCAGTTTATTCGTAATTGATTCCCATACTTTCTTCTTCAGAGGTTTGTCAGTGAGAGGCATTCCCAGATATTTAGATGGAAGATTCCCTCTTTGAAATCCCAGAATTCTAGAGAGATGTCTTTGGATGGAAATATCTGTAATGAAGAAGAAAACTTTTGATTTTGTGAGGCTTACGTCTATGCTGATGGCCATGGAAAAGTCATGCAGGATTTGTTTGAAGGCTTTGGCTTCCTTGACTGTGGGTGTGCCTTGCAGCATAGTATCATCCACAAATTGTTGATGAGTCAAAGTGTCCCTGGCTGAGTTTATCATTCTTCCGAATCTTTCCATCATAAGAATCAAGAGGAACGAGGAAAGAGGATCACCCTCCTTGAGGCCCCTTGAAGGCCTGAAGGTTGTTGATAGAGAGCCATTGAGAAGGATAGATCAACTTGTTGTGGTAATGAGGGCCATAACCCACTTTATCTAGTTGTAGTCAAAGCCATAAGCTTTAAGAATTTCCTTTATGTAAGGCCAGCTTAGCTTGTCACAAGCCTTTGCTATGTTTAGCTGTATTATCATCCCTACTTTCTTTTTGGTCTTGAGGTAGTGCACCACTTCATGAGATTGGATGATATTGTTGAGAGTTTGTCTACCTTCCATGTTGGAAATAATATTGAGAGGGGGGGGGGGGGGGGGCGGCGTGGCGGGTGAATCGGTATTATCAAATCAATAAAACTTTCTCATTTCCATATTTAGATACATATACGCTACTTCAGTTCATATAACCCATGTGTATACGCAACTGTGTATAATACAACTAGCGTATATCCAGAATACTTATGATTCAGTTAATCCATTAAATGTTGATCGTTAGTTAGTGCATCAAAACTTAATTAACCATATGAACAGTAAGCAGGTGCAGTAAAACAGAACAGATCATCACACACAAGAAGCACACATGAACACCATGATATAAGGTAGAAACCTAATGTGGGTGAAAACCACCTGCTGCAAGTCATCTCTATCTTCTTTTAATAAGAAACTTAATTTTAGAATATTTTTGTACTAGTGCAGCCTTATACCAGTACACAGGCTTCTACTTGCGGAAGGCTACAACCTTCTCTCGTTCTCCAAACTCTCCTAGAAGGGAGCTACAACCCCCTTAGCTCTTGAACTAGCCGACCCATTTACTAGTACGTAGGTGTCGGCCTACTGAAATGCTCCAACCTTTACTCGTTCTCTAGCTGGTACTGGAAGGGAGCTACCACCCCCTTTGCTCTTGTACTAGCCGATGTACTAGTACGTAGGTGCCAACCTATAGAAGGCTACCACCTTCTCTTTCTTCCTCCATGTACCACGTTTCATACATTTTCAGACTGGATACTCTCGAAGCACAACACAATAATCTGAAGGCCAAGTTTCATCCAATTTTCATACTGTACCCATCAATATCATTGAAGCACAAAACAATCAATACTAGCATCATCAATTTCTGAATCACTGAAACACTGAAACCCTGTGAACCACACAATCACCAGAACACAGAGTAGACAACAGAACTTTGAAATAACAATCAGACCAACTGCTACTTCAAATATCATACTTAATAATGTATACGCTACTACGATGAACCAAACCCGCGTACATACGAGCTTTCACCAAAGCCAACCCGTGTACATATCTATAAATATTCAATCATGACTTACAACTATTTCAAACTTAAGTTATACCCAAGTCAGAACATTACAAGTGTTAATATACAGATCTAGAATAAGCACAATCAACCATAAAGAGATAGTTCATTTCAAACCATTTGATCCCGATCTATCGTTAGATCTTGTTCTCCATCAACTGGTGAGATTCCTCCTTAGCTCAGATCAAGCAATGCATCATGAACCCATAACCTGCATATTGAATCTCATCCTTCATCATATATTCAAGACTTTCTTAATCCTTTTCCTAATGAACTTCTTCTCCTTTTATAGTCTTAGGCCTTACTCAATACCATGGTCCAAAACCATTGACAGCCAATATTAGGGACCCAATACCTAGGTTCAACACTTCAGACGCAATACTAAGGACCAAAATCATAGGTCTAAATACCACGAACCCAAAAATAAGCTTTCCCACATGTACGCGCTTTTCGTGCATGAAAGTGCGTGCATATGCATACACGACTTTTGGTCGGCAATCCTGCGTGTATACACGCCTTTGTATTAGTGAAGCTGCATGTATAACCTACGTGTATACCCTACTTGGTATATAGTGAACCTGCGTATATACACGACTTGGTACATAGTGAACCTGCATATAACCTTTGTGTATACCCTACTTGGTATATAGTGAACCTGCGTATATACTCTGAACCTGCATATATACTCTTCTTTCTTCATTCTTGTAGTCTGATCATCAAATCTTTGCTACTGATCTGCTGCCCTATGATCTATCATCTTTGTGAGTTGCCATCAAGGACAACACTTGTATCATAATGCCAACAATCTCCCCCTTTGGACTTGATGGCAAAGCTAACTTGTCATACTGAGAAAGTTTCTCGTCTGATTCCTTTGAGTTGTCTTGCATCCCATGTATTCTGTCACATCTGATATCTCTTTTGTAGATTCATCTAGTTATATATAAGTGAATTGTTTCTTCTATGAGTGGGTTTCCATCAAGTACAACACATGCATCATAATGCCAACAATATCCCCCTTTGGACTTGATGGCAACAACACCAAATCACTCTCCCCCTTTGACATCAAGGGAAAAGGGCGGACCAAGATATTCTCTTTCCTTGATAAACATTCTACTGTCCATAATCCCCATGAGTTCCTGCTGAAATCTCTAAATGTGCTCCCCCTTTGTATATGCCAAGGTGTACCAATCTGTCCATGCTCCCTCTGAGTACATGCTGAAAGCTCTGCTCTTGCTGAAGTGTGCTGTTCATGCTCCCCCTGACTGTAAGCAAGGTCTACAAAAAGATGTTCCACAAGAAATAACATGGCTCTATACCAAAGACTCATACATACATCCATCTCCCAACCAAGTGGGGATATACCAGAATTGACTCATCTACCCAATCAAGTGGGGATAAACCATAAGTTTTCATACGGGAAATAAGTACATTACATTATTCATCTCAGGCATAGTGAGGAAACCAACATAGGCCGTTACATGACCTTGATAACAAAATATATACATGACATAGAGACGAAATATTTAAAACAAGCAGCATCTGTTAATCATTATTCAGATCAGCAACCATGTTCTCCTTCTGCACCTGTTCCACCTGAAATCAAATCAAACCATCATATACGTGACTGTATCCACAGAAGCAGGCGTATATACGCGGATGTTCTTCATAAAACCCGCGTACAACCACTTCCAGATCAACAACATGTAAATGTTATGTAACAAGGTATGTCTGCATATAGATATCAACTCATTCTTTTGAACATCCTCATAAAATCATTCTCATTATATCATATGTGAAAGACACCATAGTCATCTCATCATCATCAAGATCTACATGATCTTATATACCATCCATGTAACATTACATGGGAATATCGTTTATCTGAAAAACATCAATCAACATATGTGAGTATCAACCTATCATCATATAGGTAAGAACTCATCATCATCATATCTCCAACAATGGAACTCCATGTATCCAGCATTATGTATCTAGAGCTCTTGATATCATCAACAGCAACAATCCTCATCCACTTGAGCACCAAGAATTATAGGAAACCTGCATCATAACTGTATTATATGATCTTTATGCATATGACAATAACAACTTATGAGTAACTCATCATCAAGTGAGGAAGATGTGTATTCAGGCTTTGTACTTCTCCTTATCCTTATGAAGATCACCATGTAAGCACCATATAAGCATCATCAAAGAATCAACCATAAATCTGATCTGAACATCAACTATGTAACCCCAAGAATCATATGAGACCATATCATAACAAGATATATCATTTAGCCATGAAAGCAACATCACCAAGGACTACTAACCATAATGCCAACAATGCATTATTCAAAACATAAACTCCTCCTGAACCTGTGCCATCTGTTTACTGTCAGATCTGATCATGCATATATCAGCAAGAAGTATCACGACATCATCATCATCAAGTCAGGATCAAAAACACTTCTAAACATCCTATGAGTATCAAGACATTTCCACACGTCATTAGCAGATTGTAACCATTATCAAATAAAGCAAATAATGGACTAAATCAATCAGATCCTTTCTCAGAGACTGTCCCCTCTACTTTTCCTCAGACTGACATATACCGGACTGTGCAGTGTCTAACACGCATATATACGCGACTCCCCTTTATGCAACTTGCGCATGAGATTTAGGACACTGAAGTTTTACACTTTCAGATCCCCCTGAGTCTGTTATGTCTGTATATGGTGTTGTGCCACATATTTCTTACTGTACTTCCTTCTTCATCCATATCTTCAAATGTGATGATGTTTTCTCCTTTTGATGTGGTGCTCGTACCTTGTTCCTCTATTCCTTTGCTATATGTCCAAGCTTTTTACATGCATAACATCTCATATGTTTCATATTCCTCGTGTAGCAATCAACAGCTTTGTGACCAAACATATTGCAAGAAAAACAATATCCATTAAAGTACTTGGAATGTGATAATATTTTTGCATGATGGTCTTGAACCATTCTTCTTCTGCATCTAGCTGCAACATGTCCAAGATTATGACATACATAACATTCAACCTTATTCATTGGAGGAGTAAAATATTTTCTTTGAAGAATTTCTTTCCTTGGCTGTTGATGGGGTTGACCTCTCATTTCCTTGTTGAGAATTTAAGATTTTGCATTAGATTCCCTTGTCTTACTAGATTCATGAAAACAAAGACCAGCTTTGATAGCAGGATACCTTTGACAACTAAGAATATCATCCAAGATCTTAGTACTATCTTGAAATTGTAAGAGCTTATCTTTTTCTTCTAATTTATCTTTTAGAATATTTACCTCAACCTAATGTTGCTCTTCCTTTTCAAGATACTACTTCTTCATGTTTTCTTCAACATTTCTTCCTTCTTCCAACTGATGTCTTAGATCAAGAACTTCTTTTCTTGTTTTTCATGAGCTTGGAGTAGTTATTTATTCTGCTTATTTGATTCTTCAAGGTCTTCTTTTAGCGAGAGGATCGTAGCTTCACGCCTTTCATAGTAACTGGATCTATCTCTGAGTTTCTTGATTGTTGTGCTTCTTTCAATTACTTCATTTCTTAATGATGCCACTTCATCCTCCAACTTTTGATATTTTTCCTTGAATAGCTTCCTTACCTTGTTACCGTTCTCTAGTTGAGCTTTTAGTTTGGTAGCTACTTCTTTGAAGGCACATTCCCTTTTGTTCAATAGATCTTGTTGATCGCTAATTTTATCTGTTAGCCTTTTAAATTCTGCCTCTATTTGATATCTTTCTTGCTCACCCATAAGAGAAAATTCAATTGTTTCGCTATTGATTTCATCATCTTCAAATGGATAGATAAATGTATCACTAGAGGATAACAAATTCATACCTGATAGATCTTGTTCATCTTCATTCTGAAGTGATTCTGAATCTGAAGTGCTTCTTCCACATAATCCCCAATTGATGCTCCCACTGTCATAGTTCTTTTGAGATGTCTTCGTCTTCTTAGGTGCTTTCTACTTAAGTTTCTTTCCCATTGATCTACATATCTCCTTCAACCGATCAAGCTTCTACCAAAGGACCTGCTCTGATACCAATTGTTGAAAATAATATTGAGATGGGGGGTGAATTAGTATTATCAAATCAATAAAACTTTTCATTTCCATACTTAGATACATATACGCTACTTCAGTTCATATAACCCGCGTGTATACACAACTGTGTCTAATGCAACTAGCGTAAATCCAGAATATACTTATGATTCAGTTAATCCATTAAATGTTGATCGTTAGTTAGTGCATCAAAACTCAATTAACCGTATGAATAGTAAGCAGGTCCAATAAAACAGAACAGATCATCACACACAAGAAGCACACATGAACACCATGATATAAGGTGGAAACCCAATGTGGGTGAAAACCACTTGCTGCAAGTCATCTCTATCTTCTTTTAACAAGAAACTTCATTTTACAATATTTTTGTACTGGTGTAGCCTTATACCAGTACAACCCCCTTAGCTCTTGTACTAGCCGATCCATTTACTATTAAGAAGGTGCTGGCCTACTAAAATGCTCCAACCTTTACTCGTTCTCCAGCTGGTACTGGAGGGGCGCTACAACCCCCCTTGCTCTTGTACTAGCTGATGTACTAGTACATAGGTGCCAACCTACAGAAGGCTACCACCTTCTCTTTCTTCCTCCAGGTACCACGTTTCATACATTTTCAGACCGGATACTCTTGAAGCACAACATAATAATCTGAAGGCCACATTTCATCCAATTTTCATACTGGACCCATCAATATCATTGAAGCACAAAACAATCAATACTAGCATCATCAATTTCTGAATCACTCAAACACTGAAACCCTGTCTAAAGCACAGTCACCAGAACAGAGAGCAGACAACAAAACTCTACAATAACAATTAGACCCAACTGCTACTTCAAATATCATACTTCATAATGTATATGCTACTACGATGAACCAAACCCGCGTACATACAAGCTTTCACCAAAGCCAACCCGCGCACATATCTGTAAATATTCAATCATGACTTTCAGCTATTTCAAACTTAAGTTATACCTAGGTTAGAACATTACAAGCGTCAATATACAGATCTAGAATAAGCACAATCAACCCTAAAGAGATAGCTCATTTCAAACCATTTGATCCCGATCTATCCTTATATCTTGTTCTCCATCAACGGGTTAGATTCCTCCTTAGCTCAGATCAAGCAACGCATCATGAACCCATAACCTGCATACTAAATCTCATCCTTCATCAGATATTCAAGACTTTCTTAATCCTTTTCCTAATGATCTTCTTCTCCTTTTATAGTCTTAGGTCTTACTCAATACCATGGTCCAAAACCATTGAGAACCAATACTAGGGACCCAATACCTGGGTTCAACACTTCAGATGTAATACTAAGGACCAAAACCATAGGCCTAAATACCACGGACCCAAAAATAAGCTTTCCCAAATGTACGCGCTTTTTCGTGCATGAAAGTGTGTGCATACGCATACGTGACTTTTGGTCGGCAATCTTGTATGTATACGCGGCTTTGTATTAGTGAAGCTGCATGTATAACTTGCGTGTATACCCTACTTGGTATATAGTGAACCTGCGTTTATACGTGACTTGGTACATAGTGAACCTATGTATAACCTGTGTGTATACCCTACTTGCTATAAATTGAACCTGCGTATATACTCTGAACCTGTGTATATACTATTCTTTCTTCATTCTTGTAGTTTGATCATCAAATCTTTGCTACTAATCTGCTGCACTATGATCTATCATCTGTGTGAGTTGCCATCAAGGATAACACTTGTATCATAATGCCAACAATCTCCCCCTTTGGACTTGATGGCAAAGCTAACTTGTCATACTGAGAAAGTTTCTCATCTGATTCCTTTGAGCTGTCCTGCATCCCATGTATTCTGTCACATCTGATAACACTTTTGTAGATTCATCTAGTTATATATAAGTGAGTTGTTTCTTCTACGAGTGGGTTTCCATCAAGTACAACACATGCATCATAATGTGAACAATCTCCCCCTTTGGACTTGATGGCAACAACACCAAATCACTCTCCCCCTTTGACATCAAGGGCAAAGGGTGGACCAAGATATTCTCTTTCCTTGATAAACATTCTACTATCCATACTCCCCTTGAGTACCTGCTGAAATCTCTTAATGTGCTCCCCCTTTGTATATGCCAAGGTGTACCAATCTATCCATGCTCCCTAGAAGTACATGCTGAAAGCTCTACTCTTGTTGAAGTGTGTTGTTCATGCTCCCCTTGACTGTGAGAAAGGTCTGCAAAAAGATGTTCTACAAGAAAGAACATGACTTTATACCAAAGACTCATACATGCATCCATCTCCCAACCAAGTGGGGATATACCAGAATTGGCTCATCTACCCAACCAATTGGGGATACACCAGAACTTTTCATATGGAAAATAAGTACATTACATTATTTATCCCAAGCATAGTGAGGAAACCAACATAGGCCGTCCCATGACCTTGATAAGAAAATATATACATTACATAGAGACGAAATATTTAAAACAAGAAGCATCTCTCAATCATCATTCAAGTCAGCAACAATGTTCTCCTTCTGCACCTGTTCCACCTGAGATCAAATCAAACCATCATATATGCAACTGTATCCATAGAAAAAGGTGATATATGCAGATGTTCTTCATAAAACTCGTGTACAACCACTTCCAGATCAACAACCTACAAATGTTCTGTAACAAGGTATGTCTGCATATAGATATCAACTCATTCTTTTGAACATCATCATAAAATCATTCTCATTATATCATATGTGAAAGACACTATAGTCATCTCATCATCATCAAGATCTGCATGATCTTATATACCATCCATGTAACATTACATGGGAATATCCTTTATTTGACAAACATCAATCAACATATGTGAGTATCAACCTATCATCATATAGGTAAGAACTCATCATCATCATATCTCCAACAATGCAACTCCATGTATCCAGCATTATGTATCTAGAGCTCTTGATATCATCAACATCAACAATCCTCATCCACATGAGCACCAAGAATTATAGGAAACCTACATCATAACTCTATTATATGATCTTTATGCATATGACAATAGCAACATATAAGTAACTCATCATCAAGTGAGGAAGATGTGTATTCAAGCTTTGTACTTCTCCTTATCCTTATGAAGATCACCATGTAAGCACCATATATGCATCATCAAAGAATCAACCATAAATCTAATCTGAACATCAACTATGTAACCCCAAGAATCATATGAGACCATATCATAGCAAGATATATCATTTAGCCATATAAGCAACATCACCGAGGACTACTAGCCATAATGCCAACAATGCATTATTCAAAACATAAAGTCCCCATGAACCTGTGCCATATGTTTACTGTCAGATCTGACCATGCATATATCAGCAAGAAGTATCACGACATCATCATCATCAAGTCAGGATCCAAAACACTTCTAAACATCTTATGAGTATCAAGACATTTCCACACATCATTAGCATATTGTAACCATTATCAAACAGAGCAAATAATGGACTAAATCATATCAGATCCTTTTTTTGAGCCTGTCCCCCATTCTTTTCCTCACACTGACATATACGCGACTGTGCAGTGTCTAACTCGCGTATATACGCGACTTCCCTTTATGAAACTTGCATATGAGATTTAGGACACTGAATTTTTACACTTTCAGTTCCCCCTGAGTCTATTATGTCTTTTTATGGTGTTGTGCCACATCTTTCTGGCTGTACTTCCTTCTTCTTCCATATCTTCAAATGTGATGATGTTTTCTCCTTTTGGTGTGGTGCCCGTACCTTCTTCCTGCATTCCTTTGCTATATGTCCAAGCTTGCTACATGCATAACATCTCATATGTTTCATATTCCTCTTGTAGCAATCAGCAGCATTGTGACCAAACATATTGTAAGAAAAACAATATCCATTAAAATACCTGGAATGTGATGATCTTTCTGCATGACGGTCTTGAACGTTTCTTCTTCTGCATCTGGCTGCAACATGTCCAAGATTATGACATACATAACATTCAACCTTATTCATTGGAGGAGTAAAATATTTTCTTTGAAGAATTTCTGTTCTTGGCTGTTGATGGGGTTGACCTCTCATTTCATTGTTGAGCATTTCAGATTTTTCATTAGGTTCCCTTGTCTTACTAGATTCATGAAAACGAAGACCAACTTTGATAGCAGGAGACCTTTGACAATTAAGAATATCATCCAAGATCTTAGTACTATCATGAAATCGTAAGAGCTTATCTTTTTGTTCTAATTTATCTTTTAGAATATTTACCTCAACCTGATGTTGCTCTTTCTTTTCAAGATACTGCTTCTTCATGTTTTCTCCAACATTTCTTCCTTCTTGCAACTGATGTCTTAGATCAAGAACTTATTTTTCTTGGTTTTCATGAGCTTGGAGTAATTCTTTATTCTGCTTATTTGATTCTTCAAGGTCTTCTTTTAGCGAGAGGATCGTAGCTTCACGCCTTTCATAGTAACTGGATATATCTCTGAGTTTCTTGATTGTTGTGCTTCTTTCATTTACTTCATTTCTTAATGATGTCACTTCATCCTGCAACTTTTGATATTTTTCCTTGAATAGCTTCCTTACCTTGTTACCGTTCTCTAGTTGAGCTTTTAGTTTTGTAGCTACTTCTTTGAAGGCACATTCCCTTTTGTTCAATAGATCTTGTTAATCTCTAATTTTGTCTGTTAGCCTTTTAAATTCTGCCTCTATTTGATATCTTTCTTTCTCACCCATATGAGCAAATTAAGTTGTTTCGCTATCACTTTCATCATCTTCACATGGATGGGTAAATGTATCACCAGAGGATAACAAATTCATACCTAGTAGATCTTGTTCATCTTCATTTTGAAGTGATTATGAATCTGAAGTGTTCTTCCACATAATCCCCAATCGATGCTCCCACTGTCATAGTTCTTTTGAGATGTCTTCTTCTTCTTAGGCGCTTTCTACTTAAGCTTCTTTCCCATTGATCTACGGATATCCTTCAAGCGATCAAGCTTCTACCAAAGGACTTGCTTTGATACCAATTGTTGGAAATAATACTGAGAGGGGGGGTGAATCAGTATTATCAAATCAATAAAACTTTTTCATTTCCATACTTAGATACATATACGCTACTTCAGTTCATATAACCCTCGTGTATACGCAACTGTGTCTAATGCAACTAGTGTATATCCAGAATACTTATGATTCAGTTAATCCATTAAATGTTGATCTTTAGTTAGTGCATCAGAACTTAATTAACCATATGAACAGTAAGCAGGTGCAGTAAAACAGAACAGATCATCACACACAAGAAGCACACATGAACACCATGATATAAGGTGGAAACCCAATGTGGGTGAAAACCACCTGCTGCAAGTCGTCTCTATCTTCTTTTAATAAGAAACTTCATTTTACAATATTTTTGTACTGGTGCAGCCTTATACCAGTACACAGGCTTCTACCTGCAGAAGGCTACAACCTTCTCTCATTCTCCAAACTCTCCTGGAAGGGAGCTACAACCCCCTTAGCTCTTGTACTAGCTGATCCATTTACTAGTACGTAGGTGCCAGCCTACTGAAATGCTCCAACCTTTACTCGTTCTCCAGCTGGTACTGGAAGGGAGCTACCACCCCCTTTGCTCTTGTACTAGCTGATGTACTAGTACGTAGGTGCCAACCTACAGAAGGCTACCACCTTCTCTTTCTTCCTCCAGGTACCACGTTTCATACATTTTCAGACTGGATACTCTTGAAGCACAACACAATAATCTGAAGGCCACGTTTCATCCAATTTTCATACTGGACCCATCAATATCATTGAAGCACAAAACAATCAATACTAGCATCATCAATTTCTGAATCACTGAAACACTGAAACCTTGTCAACAACATAGTCACCAGAACACAGAGCAAACAACAGAACTCTGTAATCAAAATCAAACCCAACTGCTACTTCAAATATCATACTTCATAATGTATACGCTACTACGATGAACCAAACCCACGTACATACGAGCTTTCACCAAAGCCAACTCGCCTACATATCTATAAATATTCAATCATGACTTGCAGCTATTTCAAACTTAATTTATACCGAGGTCAGAACATTACAAGCGTCAATATACATATCTAAAATAAGCACAATCAACCATAAAGAGATAGTTCATTTCAAACCATTTGACCATGATCTATCCGAATATCTTGTTCTCCATCAACTGGTGAGATTCCTCCTTAGCTCAGATCAAGCAATGCATCATGAACCCATAAACTGCATACTGAATCTCATCCTTCATCAGATATTCAAGACTTTCTTAATCCTTTGCCTAATGATCTTCTTCTCCTTTTATAGTCTGAGGCCTTACTCAATACCATGGTCCAAAGCCATTGAGAACCAATACTAGGGACCCAATACGTGGGTTCAACACTTCAAACGCAATACTGAGGACCAAAACCATAGGTCTAAATACCACGGACCCAAAAATAAGCTTTCCCACATGTACACGTTTTTCCTTGCATGGAAGTGCGTCAATATGCATACGCGACTTTTGGTCGGCAATCCTGCATGTATACGTGCCTTTGTATTAGTGAAGCTGCATGTGTAACCTGCGTGTATACTCTACTTGGTCAATAGTGAACCTGCATATATACTCTGAACCTGCATATATACTCTTCTTTCTTCATTCTTTGTAGTCTGATCATCAAATCTTTGCTACTGATCTGCTGCACTATGATCTATCATCTGTGTGAGTTGCCATCAAGGACAACACTTGTATCATAATGCCAACAATCTCCCCCTTTGGACTTGATGGCAAAGCTAACTTGTCATACTGAGAACTATCATCTGATTCCTTTGAGTTGTCCTGCATCCCATGTATTCTGTCACATCTGATATCTCTTCTGTAGATTCATCTAGTTATATATAAGTGAGTTGTTTCTTCTACGAGTGGGTTGCCATCAAGTACAACACATGCATCATAATGCCAACAATCTCCCCCTTTGGACTTGATGGCAACAACACCAAATCACTCTCCCCCTTTGACATCAAGGGCAAAGGGTGGACCAAGATATTCTCTTTCTTTGATAAACATTCCACTGTCCATACTCCCCTTGAGTACCTACTGAAATCTCTGAATGTGCTCCCCCTTTGTATATGCCAAGGTGTACCAATCTGTCCATGCTCCCTTTAAGTACACGCTGAAAGCTCTTCTCTTGTTGAAGTGTGCTGTTTATGCTCCCCTTGACTGTAAGCAAGGTCTGCAAAAAAATGTTCTACAAGAAATAACTTGACTCTATACCAAAGACTCATACATACATCCATCTCCCAACCAAGTGGGGATATACCAGAATTGGCTCATCTACCCAACCAGGTGGGGATACACCAGAAATTTTCATATGGCAAATAATTACATTACATTATTCATCCCAGGCATAGTGAGGAAACCAACATTTACCGTTACATGACCTTGATAAGAAAATATATACATGACATAGAGACAAAATATTTAAAACAAGCAACATCTGTCAATCATCATTCAGATCAGCAACCATGTTCTCCTTCTGCACCTGTTCCACCTAAAATCAAATCAAACCATCATATACGTGACTGTATCCATAGAAACAGGCGTATATACGTGTATGTTCTTCATAAAACTCGTTTACAACCACTTCCAGATCAGCAACGTGTATGTCCAAGCTTGTTACAAGCATAACATCTCGTATGTTTCATATTCCTCCTTTAGCAATCAACAGCTTTGTGACCAAACATATTGCAAGAAAAACAATATCCATTTAAGTACCTAGAATGTGATGATTTTTCTACATGATGGTCTTGAACCATTCTTCTTCTGCATCTGGCTGCAACATATCCAAGATTATGACATACCTAACACTCAACCTTATTCATTGGAGGAGTAAAAGATTTTCTTTAAAGAATTTCTTTCCTTGGCTGTTGATGGGGTTGACCTCTCATTTCATTGTTGAACATTTCAGATTTTGCATTAGATTCCCTGGTCTTACTAGATTCATGAAAACCAAGACCAGCTTTGATAGCAGGAGACCTTTGACTACTAAGAATATCATCCAAGATCTTAGTACTATCTTGAAATCGTAAGAGCTTATACTTTTCTTCTAATTTATCTTTTAGAATATTTACCTCAACCTGATGTTGCTCTTCCTTTTCAAGATACTGCTTCTTCATGTTTTCTTCAACATTTCTTCCTTCTTCCAACTGATGTCTTAGATCAAGAACTTCTTTTTCTTGTTTTTCATGAGCTTGGAGTAGTTCTTTATTTTGCTTATTTGATTATTCAAGGTATTCTTTTAGCGATAGGATGGTAGCTTCACGCCTTTCATAGTAACTGGATCTATCTCTGAGTTTCTTGATTGTTGTGCTTCTTTCATTTACTTAATTTCTTAATGATGTCACTTCATCCTGCAACTTTTGATATTTTTCCTTGAATAGCTTCCTTACCTTGTTACCGTTCTCTAGTTGATCTTTTATTTTGGTAGCTACTTCTTTGAAGGCACATTCCCTTTTGTTCAATAGATCTTGTTGATCTCTAATTTTCTCTATTAGCCTTTTAAATTCTGCCTCTATTTGATATCTTTCTTGCTCACCCATAAGAGCAAATTTAGTTGTTTCGCTATCACTTTCATCATCTTCACATGGATGGATAAATGTATCACTAGAGGATAACAAATTCATACCTGATAGATCTTCTTCATCTTCATTCTGAAGTGATTCTGAATCTAAAGTGCTTCTTCCACATAATCCCCAATCGATGCTCCCACTGTCATAGTTCTTTTGAGATGTCTTCTTCTTCTTAGGTGCTTTCTGCTTAAGCTTCTTTCCCATTGATCTACGGATCTCCTTCAATCGATCAAGCTTCTACCAAAGGACCTGCTCTGATACCAATTGTTGGAAATAATACTGAGGGGGGGGGGGGGGGGGGGGGGGGGCGGTGAATCAGTATTATCAAATCAATAAAACTTTTTCATTTCCATACTTACATATATATACGCTACTTCAGTTCATATAACCTGCGTGTATACGCAACTGTGTCTAATGCAACTAGCGTATATCCAGAATACTTATGATTCAGTTAATCCATTAAATGTTGATCGTTAATTAGTGCATCAGAACTTAATTAACCATATGAACAGTAAGCAGGTGCAGTAAAGCAAAATAGATCATCACACACAAGAAGCACACATGAACACCATGATATAAGGTGGAAACCCAATGTGGGTGAAAACCACCTGCTGCAAGTCGTCTCTATCTTCTTTTCATAAGAAACTTCATTTTACAATATTTTTGTACTAGTGCAGTGTTATACTAGTACACAGGCTTCTACCTGTAGAAGGCTACAACCTTCTCTCGTTCTCCAGACTCTCCTGGAAGGGAGCTAAAACCCCCTTAGCTCTTGTACTAGCTGATCCATTTACTAGTATGTAGGTGTCGTCCTACTGAAATGCTCCAACCTTTACTCGTTCTCCAGCTGGTACTGGAAGGGCGCTACCACCCCCCTTTCTCTTGTAATAGCTGATGTACTAGTACATAGGTGCCAACCTACAGAAGGCTACCACCTTCTCTATCTTCCTCTAAGTACCACGTTCCATACATTTTCAGACCGGATACTCTTGAAGCACAACATAATAATCTGAAGGCCACGTTTCATCCAATTTTCATACTGGACCCATCAATATCATTGAAGCACAAAACAATCAATACTAGCATCATCAATTTCTGAATCACTGAAACAATGAAACCCTGTCAACAATATAGTCACCAGAACACAGACCAGACAACAGAACTCTATAATAACAATCAGACCCAACTGCTACTTCAAATATCATACTTCATAATGTATACGCTACTACGATGAACCAAACCCACGTACATACGAGCTTTCACCAGAGCCAACCTGTGTACATATCTATAAATATTCAATCATGACTTGCAACTATTTAAAACTTAAGTTATACCCAGGTTAGAACATTACAAGCATCAATATACAGATCTAGAATAAGCACAATCAACCATAAAGAGATAGTTCGTTTCAAACCATTTGATCCTGATCTATCCTTAGATCTTGTTCTCCATCAACCGGTGAGATTCCTCCTTAGCTCAGATCAAGCAATGCATCATGAAACCATAACCTACATACTGAATCTCATCCTTCATCAGATATTCAAGACTTTCTTAATCCTTTGCCTAATGATCTTCTTCTCCTTTTATAGTCTTAGGCCTTACTCAATACCATGGTCCAAAACCATTGAGAACCAATACTAGGGACCCAATACCTGGGTTCAACACTTCAGACGCAATACTAAGGACCAAAATCATAGGTCTAAATACCACAGACCCAAAAATAAGCTTTCCCACATGTATGCACTTTTCCATTCATGAAAGTGCATGCATACGCATAAGCGACTTTTGGTCGGAAATCCTACGTGTATACACGGCTTTGTATTAGTTTAGCTGCGTGTATAACGTGCGTGTATACCCTACTTGGTATATAGTGAACCTGCGTATATATGTGACTTGGTACATAGTGAACCTGCGTATAACCTATGTGTATACTATACTTGGTATATAGTGAACCTGTGTATATACTCTGAACCTGCATATATACTCTTCTTTCTTCATTCTTGTAGTCTGATCATCAAATCTTTGCTACTGATCTGTTTCACTATGATCTAACATCTGTGTGAGTTGCCATCAAGGACAACAATTGTATCATAATTCCAACATTCCATATATCCAATTTTCTCCTCTGACACAAGCGATGGAATTAGAGGTTTAAGTTTGTTAGCAATAACTTTGGAAATGATTTTATACACCACATTGCGTAAAGATATGGGTCTAAATATTTTAGGGGTTATGGTTTTTTCCTATTTAGGAATTAATGCTATGAAAGATTCATTAATCACTCGAAGAACTGTTCTGGATTTTCTTGTGTCCTCCACCACATGTAGAATGTCAAATTTGACAATTTCCCAATATGTTTTGAAGAAGTCTACATTGAATCCATCTGGGCTTGGAGCTTTCCCATTGTGCATCTCTTTGATGACTTCATTGACCTCTTCTTCCGTTACTAACCTGTTGAGATTATGGTTGTCTTCCCTGGTCACCAATTTTGGAATGTTCTTTGTGAAGCTTTTGATGAATTGAGATATGTCTGCAATGTTTTCCTCAGCTATGCTTTGGAAATGTTGCACCAGAACCGATTCCATTTCCTTGTGAGTATTTAACTCTTTCCCTTGCGGATCTAAGAGTTTAGTGATCCTATTATGAGCCCTGTGTTTCATGGTGGATTTGTGAAAGAATCTAGTGTTTCTCTCCCCTTCCTCTATCCATTTTATTCTAGATTTTTGTCTCTAGAAGATTTCTTCCTGCTGGCATTTGTAGTCCCATTCTTGCTTTAGAAAGTCCGCTTGTCCTTTCCTTTCCTCTGTGAATCCTTCCTTGATGAGAATTTGATTAACTTCTTGCAATTTTCTTTCAACCTCTCTTTTGGATTTAAAAATGTTGCCAAACTGATTTCTATTCCATTCTTTGAGCCTTTGTTTGATATGTTTGAGTCTATGATGTAGGAGGAACATTTTTGTGCCCTAGGTGGGCATGTCTTCAACCCACCAATTTCTAATATTAGAAATGAAGCTGGGGTGAGTGAGCCATGCATTTTCAAACTTGAAAGGTCTGTTTCTTGGGGTTCCAATAAAAGAAGCTTCCAACTAGACCAGCCAGTGGTCTGAGCCTCCAAAGGGAAGGATCCACAAAGTCATAGAGTGACCGGAAAGAAGGAGATCCAAGATTATAAATCTGTCTAATGTCGTGGCAACTTGGGCAGTTCCCCCTCTCTTGTTGTTCCAAGTGAAGGTGCCATTTGTTGTTTCCATACTCACTAGTCTCATGTTGTCTATGAAGTTCTAGAGTGTCAGTGAGTCACGTCCTAACATTTTTCTTCCCCTTTTTTTCTGAGAGAGGGATTTGATCATATTGAAGTCCCCTCTCATAATCTAGGGGATAATAGAGTGTCTCTCTCTTAGCTCCTCCAGAGAGGTAAGGAGCTTTAGTTTTTCTTCCAGCATTTTAGGACCATATACGTTTGTGATCAAGTAGCACTCTTTGTCTCCCATAGGTTGTATTACCATTGAAACGTGATTTCTAGTAGCTTCTGCATCTATGATCTCAAATTTCTGTGGATTCCATCGGGTAAGAATTCCCCCCACTGTGTTGATTACTTTGACTTCAAGGAACTCATAATTGTAGAGCCATTTGCTGTGTAGTTCTCTAATGTTGTCTACTTAGCATTTTGTTTCTTGAATAAACATCGTGTCTAGTTTTTCTTCTTTTATTCTGTTATTGAGATTTCTTTGTTTTCTCTTGCTACCCAACCCCCTAATGTTCTAGGATGTGAGATTCATAATGATATGTTTGTGAAAGAGTAGTTGGTAATATGTTTCATCTTACTTGAATTAATCATGAATTTCCCACATTCTGATAGGAGTTAATTCTATCTCCTTCTTCCTCTTTTCCTACCTAGGTTTTTGGTGGAGTATCCAAATGTAATCTCCATTTGTCTGACCCCTTTATTCTCCTGGCTGTCATGGTTCCTTTTGATTCCTGTAGCCTTTGTTTTGGGACCTTCAGAGGAATAGTTGTTGCACTTTATCAAACTCCACTTGTGGTAGAGTGTCTATCCCTTTGTTGGTTCCTTATTCTAGAAAGTGTTTTAGTTCTAGGTTCTCCTTATCTAGAATCTCCTGTAGGTCTTGGTCCTCTATTCCTCCTTCACTTGGGGTCATCTCCTGGTCCCTTCCAAGTCCTGTGGTGCTCAGTGGATTCTCCTTTAGTTCATTATCTGGCCGTGCGATGTCCATGTTGTCATCTTCTTCTTTTTCTGATGGAGTTTCCTCTTGATCCTTACTCTGTCCATTTTCTTCCCCCTCTTCTTCTAAAATTTCAAAACTATTATGACTTGGTATCTTGTTCTCACTAGGTTTCTTTTGGTGCTTTTTCCCCCTCCTTTCCCCCTACTTGCTACTTTGGTGTATCCTTAAGGATCTCTTCTGATGCTGCCTTTCAGTTTGTCCTCTCTTTTGTTGAGTGGGCATTCTCTAAAGAGGTGCCAATGTTCATGACATTTGCGACATTTGAAAGGGATGTGTTCATAGTCAACGCCTGAACCCATTCCTCATCATACACTTCTAGGATGACTTCGTCCGGGATTGCCCCCGATAACTCCATATCTACACAGATGCAGGTAAAGGACATATATTTGCCTCGCAGAGTCACCTTTGATATCTTTAGAAAATTTACTAATTTATTACATATAGCTTTTAAGAATTCTGGAAGCCGGTAATCTAAAGGTAAGGAATATAATCTAATCCATACCAGGACTGATGTGAACATTTCTCACTCCGGCACAAAGTTCATCGTCCAAGGTCACATGTAGAGACCTGCGATAGCAGAGAAGTATGGTCCTCCTTTGAAAATTCTATCTTTGTCCTTCAGGTTTGTGAATACGACTGTAAAAAAACCCTTTGACCCAATATGTATGTTTATTTCTCCTTTAGGCTTTTCATTTCTAGGTTTTTTTTATCCATGTGTATAGTGCTTTCTCCATGGGCCAAATACCCATAAACTTGTATATGACCACATAGGTTGCCATGTGATCTATGTGCTCCTGCAGAGCCAGATCATTCAGGACCACCCATGGTTTAATATTGGACTTCGGTTTGCAGGGTCTCGTTGTAGCTCTACCCTTCGTCCTCTGACCACTGTTACCCACTTTCGTATCCTGCCGAACCTCCTCGTGGGTCCCTTCCTTATCATGGGGTTTGTTGCCTTCTGTCTTTTGGGTTCCAGTTGTTTTTGTCTCATTCTCTGGAGGATATTGGAGCTTGTTCCTACTCGTCCCTTTTCCTCTGTTTGAAACTACATTAATGTAGGAGGGAGTGGAGATTCCTCCTCCTTGCCCCTCCATAGTTACCATCTTGCTTCTGTCGCCCCTGTTTCAAACCCTAGTTTTTTCCTCACCCCATGCATACACTATCTTTAGCTGCTCATACAAATATAAGTTATCATTACAATGTTGTTTGTATAATAATTAGAAAATCAATTTTTTATTTCATCAAAAATATATTTTTAAAAATATTTTGTAGAGTTTAAATTGTTTCACTAATTTTTAATAAAAATTAAAAATATATAAATATAATTAAAAAAATAAAATAAAAATACTTTTATATAACTAAATTATTAAAATAAAATAAACAAATTTGATAACCTAGAATAGTTTAATTGACAACTAGCTTATTGTGAAGTATTATACAAATTGTTTTATTCAAAATTCAAATACCCAAACTAACCCAAAAAAACAAAAATTAAAATATATATTTATAAAAATATATATTATAATCTTAAATATAAAACGATATATTATAATAAAAAGCTTAAAATATTTTTTTTATATATAAATTTTTTAATAATATTAATGAAAAATATAAAATCTTCATAAAAAGTTATCTATCATTCTCATTAACCCGTTAATAAAGGCTATATAGTAACCAGTACGTGTTACTTAACTTAAATATAGCATATCTTAAATATAGTTTAATTAAGCTAAAATATAATAAAACATAAAATTCATCACAAAAATAAAATAACTAATAAAATATTGTATTGTTGGATATCATCACCAGAAATTAAGAGACATAATTAACTTATCTTATCTATATTAACATATATAAAATTTAATATATATGTTTATTTTATATATATATTTATATGCTTTATTATCTATATATATAGATAATATGTTTTTAATATAATAATAAGCTATGTTAAATTGAAAATACAGAGAAAAACTATAATTTATGAAAATAGAAATAATAGAAAAAGAAAAAGAAAAAAGAAAAAAAAAAAAAAAATCTAAAATAAAAAATAATTCAAAATAAACTAATAAACAAATCAAAGAAAAACTAAATAAATAATATCATAATTGTGACAAGTATAATAACTTAATATCTAAATTAAAATATACCTCGAATTTTACTAATTAGACTGAGCTTTTCTCCTACTAAGAAAAATTGACACGCATGCAAACGTGAGCATTACGTACCAAAAGGTTGTCTATGTGGAGTTAGATCTGTGTGTTTCACAATTTTATTTTTTTGGTGCTCTTACACGTGTGAGTAGCGTGTTATAATGTAATCTATCCATATTATGTCTTATGTAACCTGGGAACAATTTCCCCAAGCAAGATTTAGTTTCCAGAAGCTCTCGTTGGTGCTAGTCTACTCGATTTTAGTTGGCTCTTTGATTATTTAACATCCACAGTAAAAATACCTCGAAACGTACTGTACTATGTTAGAGTCGACAAGAAAAGGATACTTGGGAACATTTGTCAATAATATTACCAGTAGTCATATTAAATTGTGGCAAAGGATCAGGTTTCAACTACTTTAAAGTGTTTCAAGAAAAACAATGGGATTATGGAACATGAATGTGATGGATGGAAATGATGGTGACTTCTCTTCAACACATCTAAGGAGGTCCTCCAACGCGAAGCCTAAGTTTTGTAGGGAAATAATGAACTCGCTCGGGTTGGAGTTGCGGTGTCACGCCCCCAGGCCCACGGTAGTCTTTCAACCGTGCCGGCGAGATGCAGCACCACCGAACACTTTCTTTTTAACAATACTCGTGCACATGGACTACGCCTAATTCACTTGTCCTTACTTAGTTTGTGTTTCGCAACCAAGTAAAATGCATTAGCCTTTATACTTAATGAAGCCCATACTCATTCATTATCCAATATGCAATTAACCAAGAACAATACAATTGCACACAAGTATAAAGGGAGGGGCAACTCCCGAACAAGTCTGTCCGATAATAATATATTATGATAATCTTCAATAATACTTCATACAAGTGTGCTTGGCAAAATCCAAGCCACACTTAGAAATATTTACAATGTAGGCATAGACAGCCTTTACAACATTTGTGCACTCTTGCACGGTAGAAAGATGTCCACCCGGTCCACCTACAACACTACCTCAAGCTCGGCACAAAACTGCAACCAAACCGCACCTTGAACACCTTGTAATCGACTTCTGGTAAAATCTGCGCCTTTCACAACAGAATCGCATGAGATATGCGCACTTCTCTTTCTGCGCACTTGTTTTACCCCTGTCCTAATACCCAAGAGAAGTGCGAGTTGATTCGATGATCAACGATGGTGTAAATGAGCTCAAGCTTCATCGTATATATACACAAGTTACGTGTTGTTTGGAGGGGGTGTCCAGCCTTAAGGCCGACCCCATACTCCATGTTCAACACCCCCAAGCGTGCCTTCATACAAGTCGGCTTGACTCCAATTGCATCGCATATAAACATGGTGAGCTTAACACTTAGTTTTATTTCCAAGTGCTGCTCGTTCGTCGCATTGTGTCATTCTTTCGTCGCATATGCTTGTCGCATATGTGGCTCGGTCCACCGTCACACAAGACTCGCCCGTCATCGGACGTTGTCCGCTCGCCGCGCCCAAGGAGCACTCGCCCACCGTGCGCCCATCCGTCGTCGTGTACGCCTGCCCGAGTCGCCCAAGTGTCGGAGGTACGCTCGCCCGCTCGTCGCACCCGTGTGTGCCCATTTGCCGTGCACGGAGCGCCCGCCCGTTTCCATCGTTCGCCCGTCGTGCACGGAGCGCCCATCCGTCGCGCGCCTGCCCGAGTTGTGAGGGCCTTACATCCTCCTCCACCTGAAATCGTTGTCGTCCTCGACAACATACCATCCCGGTAGCTCTCCACCAAGATCATCATCAACCATGATGTAGACTCCTCCATATAAGGCAAACATCCCTGCAACATATATAAAGCTCCATCTCCATCATGTACCACCTTAGCAACCAATTGTCACCAAGATACTCCATACCAATGTACGTCATAGATGTCCATGATCATCGACCACCTGTCACAATCTCCCCATGCTGCTCTCCATCATGGAAGGTTAATCCCTCCAACTCAAGCTACATGTCCACCACAACAATGTGTCAACTCCATCATGTCATCAACACCATGTGCAAAACTGCTCATGATATGTCAACAAGTGCTAACACATCTCAACCATGTGTCAACATCTCATCTCAACAATAAGTCATATATCGGAAGTCATCTCAATCCATGATGATCAACCATCATGTCACAATCTCCACATGCTGCTCCATTGTGGAAGGCTGGTCCCTCTATCCAAGCTGCCTGCTCACTGCAACATATCATGTTGACCTCATCATGTGTCGTCCCCATGTGAACTGCTACCATGATACTCCAACAAACGCTAACACATCTCTGTACACTGATATCCCCCATGTCTGAACTAGTTGGGTAGCTAATCCAACCGTCACGTCCAAACCATGAGAATGCACATCCTCATGTCACCTTCAGTCGTTCCCCAAAGCATCCTGCCACATCCTGAACTCGATTAAGAATCCACCCAAGTAAGTAAACCCATGCTCAGGTCCATGAGGTAGTCCTCATCTCAACTGTAACATGTCAACCATGACGTTTGGTGTCAATGTGCTATATGAAACTAGCCACATCTATCCCAACATCATCCATATGTGTATCTCCTCCATATGAAGAGACCATCTCATCAAACTCCAACTCTCGGTATGCCACATCCAAGTCCATGAAGCTACCTCCATCACATTTGCAATGTGTCAACCCTCAAGTCTCCATAGAAACAAGTATACACCTGCCTCATCTATCCATGTGCTGCCCATGATCATAGATCAATCAGCTCTCATGTAAAAAGGTAGTTGAGTCTCGGCTCAACTCATGTCCAAGTGTTGCCACCAAGGCATCATCATCATCGTGACTCCATCACCTCAAAGTGTCTCATATCGATCCTCCACATCAAGTCACTCTTCCAAGCCATGCCCATACATGTACTTTGAAAGTATGCATCCCATACTGCATCAAAGTCTCCTGACCTCAGCTCCTCAATGCATCAAACCTTCTAAGTCCACCATATGAAGTCCCCAAAGTCACAACAGTCTCATGTCATCATGAGCTCCATAAACCATCCCCAACCAACACCTCAGCAAGCATACAAGTCTCGACCCAAAGGTCTCTATAAGATGCCTCAGCTCTCCATGTAGTAGGTATGCTCCATAGTCGGCTCACAAGTCCATCCATGTTCATGGTTTTGTTCCACAAGAGTGTACAACCTCTCCATCAACTCATAAGTAATAAGTCTCCATGTCACACTAGCACATCCATCTGCACAACATTCTTGCCTTGGAACTCCTCATTGAATGTCCATAATGACACCTCTACAAGTGCTTCCACACAATGTATCTGCATAAGACTGCCATGCTCCATGTTTCCAACCTGATGTCCATGACTAAGTTGCCCATGTAGTCCAACCAAGTAGACTCATCACAACAATCGGTCATCTTCATCCAAGTCTTCAATCTTCGGTTTAGTGAACTCGGTCACTCAACCATCTCACCATCGTGTCATCATGTCATGAGTCTCTCCATCATAGCTCCTCCACCAAGACTATCTCTGGGTCTCGGCCATGAGAAGTCCACCCAAGCATCATCAAATGTGTGCCCTCCTCATCCTATCCATGAGTCATGCCGGGCACTTAGCCAAAGTGGCTAAAGCATGACCCAATCATCCACAACGATCATCAAGTTCCACTCTTGTCACGGGACTTTGTACCTTCTACCATAAGGTCACAAACAACCCCAACAAGTCCGGCAACAATCAACAATCCTTGCTTCTCCATACAAGGTCTCATCACAGACATCCATGGTAAGATGCTCCTTAGCATTGGCAACCTGGCTCTGCCCTTCCCTGCATGCGGTCCATCTACCAAATGCCCAAATGAAACACAAGTACCAATACTTACTTCATCATCATGAGGCTCCTCCATGTGAGTGACCTCATCCATACATGTTGACAAACTGCACGATCCTGGTTCAACTTGATCATCCTCAAGTTCATCCTTCATCATAGTCATGTCTGCAACATCTTTATCTATCACGGCTTCCTCTTCCTTGTTAGAACAATCTGCAACTTCATCTTGCTCCATTGTCCAACCAAGTTGAAGAAGTTCTTCTTCAATATTCCTTTCCAAGACTTCAAGCTCTTCACGGATTCAGGCCCTCTCTTGCTTCAACCTTTTCAACCTGTATAAGGTAAGCAAGAGCTTCCGTTCGCCTTCTCCCAAACTTGTCATGCCTTGTACTTCGTCTTCCCCGGTTCGTACTTTGTTTGGTTCACAGACGCCCAAACCGTGTACACCTGCCCACACGCAGTCCCACTTGCCCATCTGACAAGTGCCCAAATCGTATGGCCAGCACGTAGTACCGCCTGCCCAATTCTACGATACCCGGTTCCAACCTTTACCGACTTCACCAAGTTCCCTGCAACCATGAACCGGCCCCTGTTCCACTTCGTGTGAAACGGCTTCCTTCACCTGCAAGTACTCTTGTCACTGTCACGAGCAACCCTGCTCAAACCGAGTCTTGAAACTACCTTCAAATGCTTCAACACCTGAAACTTGTTCAAGCCTCACCTGTCATAAACCTTCACGAGCAAACCTTGCTCTGATACCACCTGTCACGCCCCCAGGCCCACAGTAGTCTTTCAACCGTGCCGGCGAGGTGCGGCACCACCGAACACTTTCTTTTTAACAATACTCGTGCACATGGACTACGCCTAATTCACTTGTCCTTACTTAGTTTGTGTTTCGCAACCAAGTAAAATGCATTAGCCTTTATACTTAATGAAGCCCATACTCATTCATTATCCAATAGGCAATTAACCAAGAACAATACAATTGCACACAAGTATAAAGGGAGGGGCAACTCCCGAACAAGTCTGCCCGATAATAATATATTATGATAATCTTCAATAATACTTCATACAAGTGTGCTTGGAAAAATCCAAGCCACACTTAGAAATATTTACAATGTAGGCATAGACAGCCTTTACAACATTTGTGCACTCTTGCACGGTAGAAAGATGTCCACCCGGTCCACCTACAACACTACCTCAAGCTCGGCACAAAACTGCAACCAAACCACACCTTGAACACCTTGTAATCGACCTCCAGTAAAATCTGCGCCTTTCACAACAGAAGCACATGAGATATGCGCACTTCTCTTTCTGCGCACTTGTTTTACCCCTGTCCTAATACCCAAGAGAAGTGCGAGTTGATTCGATGATCAACGATGGTGTAAATGAGCTCAAGCTTCATCGTATATATACACAAGTTACGTGTTGTTTGGAGGGGGTGTCCAGCCTTAAGGCCGACCCAATACTCCATGTTCAACACCCCCAAGCGTGCCTTCATACAAGTCGGCTTGTCTCCAACTGCATCGCATATAAACATGGTGAGCTTAACACTTAGTTTTATTTCCAAGTGCTGCATGCTTGTCGCATTGTGTCATTCTTTCATCGCATATGCTTGTCGCATATGTGGCTCGGTCCACCGTCGCACAAGACTTGCCCGTCGTCGCACGTTGTCCGCTCGCCGCGCCCACCCACCGTGCGCCCATCCGTCGTCGTGTACGCCTACCCGAGTCGCCCAAGTGTCGGAGGTCCGCTCGCCCGCTCGTCGCACCCGTGTGTGCCCATTCGCCATGCACAGAGCGCCCACCCGTTTCCATCGTTCGCCCGTCGTGCATGGAGCGCCCATCCGTCGCGCGCCTACCCGAGTCGTGAGGGCATTACATGCGGCCATAGTTGGGCAGTAAACCATCAGAAATAGACAGAAATCGAACTTTTTTGTCCCTGTTGCTCCCACACAGATCGTCTCTCAAAACAAGAGATTTATCTTCTTTTGAGGCTTTCACCATGCGCTTGTGTGTCTAGTCAGTATTAACGAAAGTGATAAAAGATCCTCTTGTAACCAACAGTTGGGCCAAATTCATGAGAGAATTTACATGACCCTGCATAGGAAGTGGCACTATTACTGCATGCACACAATGTTTCTCCTTCTCCTCCAACATATTCATTTCAGTGTTGCTGGACATTGTTGGATTCTGTTCTCTTAGTTTACTACAAAGGAGTTGAGCTGAGAGTTATGCATCATTGTAGGAGCAGGCCGGGTATTGGACAACGCAGTTTAACGAAAATTGTGAAGAAGTTGCATTCAAGCTTATCTGATTGGGAATATTCAGGAATTCAATGGACCCCTCTGTTGTTCATTCGATTCCGACATATTCTTGGAATCCACAATTGGATGACGATGCTCGGACTGAATGATTGATCGCCATCAAACATGTAAGAATGCCCACACTGAATGATTGCCAGCTAAAATTAAACTTAAGGGATGTTACGGGTGTACCAATTAGTTAGGCATCCTTCATGTTGAACATGTTGTACACCTTCTCAATATATTTTTCATTTCATAGTTATGATGTTTTGATTTTCTATCACATATGATTTAATCATTACAAATATTTGTTGCACTAGATTCAAATCTCTCATTGCAAATTAACAATCTAAATCTTTTCTCAGCTTATGGATCATTGTCTTATCATGTCCAACAAGCATCATCCACATATGACCGTAGTATAATATACCTTTACCACGCCTCCAAATGTAGACATAGTTAATAGCCTCTAATATTTAGAAACCATGCTCCAACATCAATGAATCAAAATTCTTGTACCATTGGCAAGTTGCATGTTTTAACTCATAGAGGCTTTTCTTCATCCGGCAAAATAGTTTTTTTTTTACATTTTACTTTGAATCTTTTTAGTAGCTCCATATAACTCTCCTCCAATTTTCCATTATGGAAATTTGTATTTACATTCAACTATTCACTTTCCAAATCTAAATTAGCAACAAGACCAACAATAACTCTTATGGATGACATATTAATAATATGAAAAAAATTGACAAAGTCAATACCTTCTTTTCAGCAAATCCATTCACCAATAACCTTTCCTTCTTCTATTTACCCTCATGTTTAATCATGTATACATATTTTTTTTGTAAATCATTTCTTCCCTTTGGTCCAAACTCCCAAGATTTTCTCCCTATAGCAAGTTTATTTCTTCCTTCATTATGTTCTTCCACTCATTACTACTCTCCACATTACAAGGCTCCTGAAAGTAATGAGGTTCACCTTCATCACTTAAAAAATATAATTTGGGGGTTGATATCTGTGTGAGGGATCATGAGGCCTACTTGTGAATGTTAGGTCCCTATACTACTAGTGTAACCCCTTATTGTTATTAGTACAACCCCCTTATTATATTGTTGTGTCCATGTAGTCCCCATATTGTTATTATTGTGCCCTAACATTATTATTTTTATGTAGGCTCTAATTATATTATGACCCCTTAGACTCCTATATATAGAAAGAAGATCTTGTCATTTGTATCATCCAAGAAGAATCATTCATTTGTTTAATGTAAAGGAGGTTGCCTCCTTGAAGAGGCTGATTTCTAAGGTGTTCATCTATCTTTTCTATCTTTTTGTGAACTGGTTTCATAACATTTGGTATCAGAGCTTTGGATTATAGGGTTTCACTACTCCAAACAGGTCATCGTGGAATTTTTGTTAAAGTTTTTTTCTGCAACGTTTTAGATGCTAAAAAAACCCATTTGGGCCAAAATCGTTCTAAACCTCGAGTTCGAATTTCAGATCTGTTCGCGCTATATTTGCGGAGATATGATCTAAGGATGTTGGCCTTTTTGAATACTCCCAAATTACTTTCCAAATAGGTGACCTAGGAAAAATCATCATAAATTTTGTTTTGAGCATCAAATTGAAATTTTGTAAGAAGTTACAGAAAGATGATGGACTGTAGTTTCTTGTATATATTTTTCAGTTTCGAAGGTCAAGACAGCAACACATGGAACTTCATACAAGTTAGCTCTTTTGAAAAGGTATATAATCAAGTCATATTGGGAGATTGTGCATAACTCTTTCTTCGAAAATCCAATTTTGATCAGACTGGTGGAATTGCTAAGAGGACATAGAGGACTACTGCAGGTCGCAATTTCAGAGCTGGAAGAGCCGAAATTACGGAGTTATAGTAGTTTCAATATCGAGCTCCTAAAATCAAGAAAAGGAAATATGAGCAAGTTTGATGGCAAGGATCTAGTAAATTGGATACTACAGATGGAGAAATATTTTGATCGACATGAGGTGTAACTATTACAAAAGGTATGTATTGCATCTTCATATTTAGAACCAGATCAATTTTTATGGTATAAAGGGCTTTGTTGTCATAAACCACTTGTTACGTGGTCAATTTTCATGGATGAAACGATAGCACATTATGAGGATACAAAGAGAAACCTCTTCTTTAGCCAATTGATAAATCTCAAACGAAAGGGTTCAATGGAAGAGCACATTGAGGACTTTCAAAAATTGAATAGAAGGGTAAATTATATTCTGGAGAAGCAAAGGATTAATGTCTCCATAGGGACTTTAAAGGATAATGTTCAACATGAGGTTCGTTTTTGGGAACCTGATTCATTGCAGGAGGCATTTGAGTTGGCAAGACAAATTGAAAGCGAAATTATGGAAACAAGGAATCCCACCACTCATGACTATAACTATGGAAGTGTTTCTTCTCCTAGCCTTCCCAACCTACAAGTCTTACACCACAAAAATTGGAAGCAAAAAAATAAAAAGGGCTTTGTTACAATTGTGATAGAAAATGCACTAAAGCTCAAAAGTGTGCTGAGAAGAAATTATTTTACATAGAGTATGAAGAGGAGGAAGAAAATGATCAAGAAATATCAAAAGAAGAGGATATACGCCAGAACCCAACCCCAGAGAAAGAAGAAATGAATCCGACCATATCTTGTAAAGCATTAGCAATAATTACCACTCAAACTCTTAAGGTAGAAGGACATATCAAGAAGAAAAAGGTTCAAGAAGTGAAAGATCACATCGAGAAAGAAGAAATGAATCCAACCATATCTTGTAATGCATTGGCCAGAATTACTACTCCTCAAACTATCAAGATAGAAGGATATATCAAGAAGAAAAACTTTCAAGAAGTGAAAGATCACATTGAGCATCAAGAAATGAATCCGATCATATCTTGTAAAGCATTGGAAGAAATTACCACTCCTCAAACTCTCAAGATAGAAGGACATATCAAGAAGAAAAAGGTTCAAGCAGTGAAAGATCACATCGAGCATCAACAACAAGTTCTCCAACTTTTAAAGGATAATGCCACTTTGGTGCAGAATCAAATGAAACAACAGGTAGATCAACATCGCAATGAAAAAAGTTTTGATGTAGGTGATTGGGTATTTTTACGACTACATCTCAAGCAAGCTATTTATGAGAAGGAAATGTTGGCAATACTACATGCACTTAAGAAATGGTGACCTTACCCAATGGGAAGACACTTCAAGGTAAAAATGGATCATGATAGTCTTAAATATGTTTTAGAACAAATATTATCTTTAGAAGAACATAAAAAATGGGTCACAAATATGTTGGGTTATGACTTTGACATCATCTACAGAAAAGGGAAGAATTTTTTTGTTGCAAATGCACTCTCAAGAAAGGATGAGCATGTGGAAGCATTGTTTTGTGTTATTTCTATTATCCAACCAGAATGATAAACGAAGCAAGGGATTAATGGAAGAAGGACAAAGAAGTGTGGCCACTCATTCAAAAGTTGCAGAATATCCCAATACAAACAATATTTCCAAAACTTGAAGAGGAAGGAAAAATCATATTGGAACTTAGGCAATCACAGAAACAAGAACCCAACAACTAGGAAATCGATCAATTTCAGAGTATCTCATCAAGTGGAAGAACTTACCCACTGAAGAGTCCACATGGGAGGACAAGAATTTATAAAGAAGCATCAAGAACTACTCAAGCATTGAGGACAACACTTTTTGAAGGAGAGGGGCATGTTAGGTCCCTATACTACTAGTGTAACCCCGTATTGTTATTAGTACAACCACCTTATTATATTGTTGTGCCCCATAGAAACCCACTATTGTTATTATTGTGCCCTAACATTATTATTGTTATGTCGGCTCTAATTATATTATGACCCATTAGACTCCTATATATAGAAAGGAGGTCTTGTCATTTTTATCATCCAAGAAGAATCATTCATTTGTGTAATGTAAAGGAGGTTGCCCCCTCGAAGAGGCTGAATTCTAAGGCGCTGATATATTTTTCTATCTTTTTGTGAGCTAGTTTCATAATAGTGAACCAACTATTGTAGTGTTTTTTCTAGTTGGATCTCTTGTAATGGCTATTTCAAGGACTATTCTTCCTAGTATCCATCACTCTCCACTTGCTTTCCATCACATTCTTGAATTGGCTTCCTAGTTTCTTGAAATGGTGGGATATGTTACTGCTATTCTACAAAAATATTAACATTTTTCTTATCCTCTATATCACATTTAGATGTTTTATACATCTCTAATTCATTAAATATAAAATCCCTTCCGCTAACAGTTTTGTGCTTAACCTAATCCCACAAAATATAACCAAAATCACCATCCACATATCCTAGAAAAATACATTTCATGGATTTATAACCTATGGTTTTATACTTTCTAGGAATAAGCATAGGTTCTTCACATCGAATTTTTTTCAATTGAGAATATTTTACCTTCTTACCAATAGAAACTTTGTCAAGAATGCCACTATCCAGGGTTATAGTAGATGATTGACTGATGAAGTAACAAATTATTCTTACCACTTCTACCAAAAAATACATTTCCAATGTGGAATTTGACAATATACTCCTCACTTTATCCATCATAGTGAGATTCATCATTTCTATAGCACCATTATGTTGAGGACAAGGAATAATCTTCTCATGGTTTATCTTGAACTTATGTATAATATTTCTTGAATGTACTACATCAATACTGTACATTGTTATTTTTCATTAAACGCTTCACTATTTTCATGAAATACTGTACACTCTTTCAACAACAACATGGTATTTATGAAATATCTCAAATAACTTCTAGGGAGTAGGCCCAAACCTTCCTAGATGCATTATTAATGAATGTGAAAAAATATGAGGCTCCTCCAAAAGACTTACTATTAACAGGCCCAAACACACCAAAATGTATTAATCTTAAAATATTTGTTTTCCTTTCATGGCCACCTCTCGCAAATGAAACTCTTTGTTTCCCACCATATATACAATGCTCTTAAAGGTCAAGCTCATGGGATTTCAAACCTAGAAGTGCATTTTTTCCTTTAAGGATTTTGAGGCCCTTTCCACTTACAAGACCCGAGCACTTATGCTATAAATTTACCAAGTTTCCTTCTTTTGCAACAATAATCACATGTAATATTTTTGTTATTTTCCTTAATGTATAAGAGGTTCTTTTCTTGAATCCCATAGCCATGACTAATGACCCTATACTACTTTTCTACTTGCCTTTGTGAAGGCATGTGGAGAAACCTTCATCATTTAATCATCTCAAAGGGATCAAGCTCATACACATCTCTAGGAAATTTCTAACATATTTTATGAAGATATCCTATACACCGTTCGTATTGATTCAGACACCCTCCACTTCAATAATCTCATAAAAGAGATTTCTTCTAAAATGTATTCTTTTATAATCAACAAATTCATATCCAACACATTTTGTTTTGCATGGATTTACATAGTGAGATGCCCCAAATTCAAATATTCACTCAATGTCACTACTATACACACATAAGCATGCTTGCCTCTTCTACTAAAACATTAAATAAAACATCATCTCCTAAGACTACAACAATGGTATCATCTTCGATTATGTCATTTTATTTTTTTATTTGTGTTTCTTGGTTTTTACTCCTGTTTATATTTTCTTTAACAACTAGTAGTCCATTTTCTTATGTCTTATGTTTCCACAATGAATACAAGGAAATCTTCATATTCTTGATTTTGATTCTCCTCTTGATCTTGGATGCCCTGGTCTATTATATTCAATTTTCCTTCCATCATAAGGTAAGGCTACAACTTCTCATCTGTCATTTTCGTCAAATGCTTTGTTGCACATCTCCTAATTCATTAAAATGCTACTAATGTAATCAAACTTTAGGGTCCTCGTAGGTGTTGAAGTGCTCATAGGTACTATAAAATTCAACCAGCTTTCTAGCATAGAGAACATGAGTATAATGGCTCTAATTTAGTCATACATAAATTGTTTGACAAACGAAAGTTGAGTGGTAACTATATTAAATTTATTTATACGGTTTTTTACTAAAGCACCCGACTTCATCTTGAGATTATACAACTTATTCACCAAGAAAATATTTTTTTTGTTGTTTTTTCCTTATACAAATCATGTAACCTTTTCCATAGTCCAAGTATTATCCTTGCACTAGCCACATTGAAGTAGAAATTCATTCCTAGGTACTTCCATACTATAGAAATGGCCTTCATGTCAAACAAATTTGAAGTGTCAACCATCATTGATGAGGTTTCTTTACCACTCTCTAAATTAGAAAATATTAATCCTCCAACATCAGTATATCCTTGGTCTATGACTTCCATAGGGAGAAATTGGTCCCATTCTAACTTTTCCATATCACTCATTACAACAATCTCCATACTACTTCAAAAACCTAGTTTACACCAATAACAGTAAAAACCTATGGCTTGCATATCGTTCTTAAAAATAAAAACAACAGAGGATGAAATAATATTAAAATAATAGTGTACATGATAGAGGTTGCCATTAGTACACTTGATTTACATGGAAAACCTGACAATTGGAAAAGAAAAGGGAGAATGATTAGTATCTTTATTTAATTTACAAATGAAAATACATATGCCCATTGTCCTTTTTACTCCCAATGACTTTCACCATGGAGGATTCATGACTTGTAAATATGATTTGTTACAATACCATGGATTATCAAGCTTGAACAATGATATTTCTTTTGACTCGTTCAGTAACATTCAAGAAGCTTGAAGAAGTCAAAATGTTATATATATATATATATATATATATATATATATATATATATATATCTATATATATATATATATATATATATATATATATATATATATATATATATATATATATATATATAACGTCAATAGAAATGTATATTTTAGAATTAGAAGGGAGATTCTAGACTCAATGATGGACATTAATCCGATCTTCATCATCCATTTTAATCCTCACTATCCAATGTTAAAATTACTCAAGGATTAATGAAGCTTGCATATTTGCATTGGTAAATACCATGGTTGTTCCTGAGGCTTTCTTCTACAAAGGGGACTAATCTATTCTTGACCTCATTGATAGTGAGTATGTTGATGGGAAACAACCTTTGCATTGTTTGATTTGAAACAATGATAGCACTGTGTCTTCTTTCTCCTTTCTTTACTACTCAATCTCTTCCTCAACTATAATGCTGGACACCTAATTCGTTAGGGTTTGTGTGGACGAATGTGAATAATCATTGGAGTCAAAATGATCTCTTGGAACATGGAAACCAAGGGTCATAAGACTGTGTAATAATATATACATCTTTGTGAATAGAGAAGGATTCCATGATTTATCTAATATGTTGTTTAAATTCGTGTGTTCTTGACATGATATCAAATCAAGTGCATTCCTACCCTACCTAATTATTTGTGAGCAATACTTTTGTGGCCTTTGATTAATCATGAGTGTTTCTAGTCCACCTATCACTTATCTTCTCTTAGAAACCCTTACAACTATTCTCTTTGTGCCAAAAGTTCACTTTATACAAGGATCATTTTTATTTGCACTCTATAGGTCAAAGTTGAGCATTTATGTTTCCCGTGCCTATATCCAGTAACTAATATTCTTTTGGTTATCAGTGAATGGAAAACCCTTTTATTTTAATATTTGTTTCTCAAATTTGGGTCCATTATATTTGTATCGTGCCCCAGCCTGAAATTTCCTCAACACTGTCCTCCATAGGGGTGATTTTAGGGGCGAATGTTCGCCCTTTGGCGAAATTAAGGGGTTTTAAATTTTTAGTGGGCGAATACTTTGTATCATAGTACATTTTTACAAATCACCTCAAATAGGCCACCTTATTTTAAGGGAGAGGGTAAAAAGGTAAATTTAGCCCTTGAAATTAGGAGTTACAACCTTCCATTTGCCCATTTTCAAGAATAGGTTTTATTTAAGTGAATCCATTCGCCCATTTTCAAGAATAGGTTTTATTTAAGTGAATTGTATGGGCCAAAGGCCCAAATACCATATTTATAAAAGAGGTATGGTAAATTAATAAAAATATAAATAAATGAGAGGTATGGTAAATAAATAAAACAGTTTTTATATTTACTCCATAAGTCACCTTATATACATGCAAGGGTGTAAACAAATAAAAATATAAGTAAAGTGGAGGTATGGTAAATAAATAAAACGACTTTTTATACTTACTCAAAAGGTATGGTAAATAAATAAAAATATAAATGAATTAGACGCATGGTAAATAAATAAAACCTCTTTTTATATTTAGTCCATAACCCTCGTTATATTTATGAAGGCTCAAGAAAGAGGTTTTATTTAAGTGAATCCTATGGGCCAAATACCATATTTGTAAAAGAGGTATGGTAAATTAATAAAAATATAAATAAGCGAGGGGTATGGTAAACAAATAAAACATTTTTTTATATTTACTCCATAAGTCACCTTATATTTACAAACACTCAAAAAAAGTGTTATATTTATGTGAAACCTATGGGCAAAATACTATGGGACAAATACAATGGACTAGATTGTTATTAATACCATGGAAAAAAGCATTATTAACCCTAATATTAGTATTAATAAAAATAAAAATGGCACATGGTATTGACCCATGGTATTCACCAAAATGGCACATGGTATTGACCCATGGTATTCACCTGGAATGTAGCCTATATAAATGGGGGAATTAAACCAGCATAGATCCATCTTTACTCTGGATCTACTAACCCTCGAGAGGTATCAAATATCATGCTATGAAAACTAGCATAGAGTGAAAAAATATTTGATCCGATCAAGAGTAAAAATGGATGTTGTAATTTATTGTATGTTAAACATTTTAACTTGGTTAAAATAAAAATCAACTATTAATTTTATTAATTTTTATAAATTACTAATAGTAATTTTTAAGCTCCAGGTTTATGATAACCCATGGTATTGACTCATGCTAATACCATGGTATTCATGTGAGCATAGAGTATTTAAAGGGGAAATTCTATCATTTTAGATCCATCTTAATTCTGGGTCTACCAAGTGCTCAGAGGGATAAATAGTTTTCATCCCCCTAAAAGTGGTAGATGTGGAGTTAAAATGGATATAGGTTGGTTTTTATGATAATGAAGATATTAAATAGACTTAGGAAATTATATTCTAAAAACATCTTAAGGTGAATGGTTAAAGCATAGATATTGGACAAGTATATTTGTATACTTCTGTTTTAAATTGAAACAAATCCAGGGCTAAAAGGAATGGATTGATTGCACTAGTCATCCTTCTATAACTTTCCAACATATGCTGGAGTAAAAAGATTGTAATTTGGGTAATTTTTCTAATTGCAAACAGGAACATACTTGTGTATTGGGAGGGTGGTTACGAGGTCCCTAGAAGTGATGAATTTGAATTTTTCTTGGTTTTATATATAGTATTAGATTTTTTCTCATGCTTTCTGTGAATGGCACGGGTGAATTTTATCCTACACCTACTAGGTTATCGATATGTAATTTCGATAATTTTGATTTCAAAAGATATTTTAAAGAAATGCAATGATTTCATTTGTGTATTCAATAAACACAAGATTTTATAATTGAGTAAAAAATATTCGCCATGCTTGGTGAGAGATTCGCCAAAAAATTATATATACATATCATATTATTGATAAAATCGCCTTCCATTTTTCCTATATACCATGGAGATTTGCCCATTTATTATACATGTAAATTTAGGGGGGGTTCTTAAAATTTTCCCTGGTTCTCCATTTTTAACTTGGTTGACATTCTCTCAGCCAATCTATGTAATGAAGTTTGGGGCTTAGTTGACTATATACACAATTCATCTTTAGAGTGTGCTTGTCAACTATTTCATGTGATCCAGCACATTGAGAAAACATCAATATGAAAAGCTATCCATATGGCCTTGCATATTGCACAATCATATCTATTGTTTTCTTGATTGCAACAATCCCCCTTACAGAAAGCTGAAGCTTTTGACAAGTCTTACCTAAATTTATGATGAATATTCCATCATAATGCCTCTTATACACATAAGGTTCCCTATGAAAGTGCTAAGATGAACATCAAAAACAAACATCATCTTAATTTCCACCTCCTTCTAAGACAAACCCCATATCCTCTGCACCTTCAACCAGTTCAGTAACCAGTGAATAAAATCATCCTGGTGATCTTGAACAAACCACATCAATTGAGGATTATGTTTGTTCAACTTGAGAAGCATTGGTTATAATATTTGCGAGTCTCAAGACAATTTTGTCAACTTTAATTGAAACATAGCAGTTTATATCGAGACGACGAGACTACTGCTAAGATCCTTTCATTCATTTATCTCACATGGAACTAATGCCTAATAGGCATTTGAATGATGCATGTCTTGTCCAATCAATAGATATAAAATGATGATTGTGATGAGAGTTATCAATGGGATCACTACAAGTTTGAGCCCCTGAGAAATGTAGTTGATTATTGGACAAGGGATAATTTCATAGCATTTATTTTCCTCAAATTTGAATATTTCACTTGCAACGTGTCATTTTCCTCTTTTTTTAAAGGGGTAAATAATCCTCTTTTATGAATTTTTCAATTAATTTATTTTTCTTCCATTGTATAAGTATTTACAACATTAAATCATTAGAGAAAATTTCCTAAGGGCATTTGTTGCAAATTTATTCCTTGATGCCTTCCCACTGGTCAATTTACATATAGTTTTCTTCATTTGGGCCATCCTTTCCTCTTTTTTATCTTCTCTCTATCCTATTATACAACTTCTTGAATCAAGAATATTCACACATAGAATTTGGAGCCTCACCTTCATAGTGTCTCTGGTTTTTGCCAACGACCCCATCACATGGTCCTTGGAAGTTGAATTTGGAACCACACCTTAGATATTGATTCCCTTTCTATAATCTGTGCATGTATCATGAAAATCACATGCCTTGGGTTCTTAATTTTATGAACTTGGTAAAAAAAATCAACTGGTGTTAAGGATAACCCACATTAGACACTACTACATGTGTTGTAGTATGAGTTTCTTTAATTTTTCTTTTTAGTCAAATTCCATCGTGGGTATAGTGACAATTTGCAAGCTCTCAGGAACAAATGGCATTGGCATCCAAAATTTTACACTAACTTTTGCAAGTTTTGAGCGAGTAGGAATTACATTGTAGAAAGAATACTTAAACCACTTCTTCATTTGTTTCAAGGATATTTTGGATTGTTGACACACATCTTGTATGTGGTAAGATTGTTAGCACACTTTTTGCATGTGATAAGATTGTTGGCACACATTTTGTACATGATATTTTCACATTGTATGACAAAATATCGGTAAAGGGTTTAAAAATCTTACTACCTTCATTTACTAAGCTTCAATTGTTATGAAACGGCTCAAACTGGAGAAAAATTAGATTTATTGAATACTCTGATACTTTAAACTATTAATGGTATGGTAAAAGCAACAAAGTCACTATGTTTGACATTCAAGCTTGTTTTCAAAATGCACAAGATAAGATTGAGTTTAAGAAACTTGAGTCAAAACTATGGAAAAAATGAGCTATAATAGAAGTGTAGTCATTTTGAACTATTTTTTGTTCATGAAAATTCTCTTTTTATGTCTGAAGTTGACTCCCATTAAAAACCAAAAAAATATCATAATAATGAGGTCATTTTAGGAGCATATTTGCATAAACATGCAAAGGTTAAGCCTAAACTTCCCAAGCCGATAATTAGACCTTGGGAAGAAGTGGTTAACAATAGAAACATAAATAGTCTTGGATATGACAAGGATGTTTCCTTTCACACTCCAGAATACAGCATAACCATCATGTTTCAAAGCGCTGGGTTTCTTCAAGATGATTCATCTTCACCTGTTCCTACTTCTCTTCAACCACAACATATTGCTAGATGCCAACATTGTAATCAAGTTATCCATTTCAAAGATGATTGTTTTTATCTTCAACCTCATAAGCATTGTGGTAAGCGCACTCACCATTCATACAGATTCTCTAAACATAAGACTTCTACAAGAGGAAAGATTCATCTTGGATGGATTGCTTCTTGAAAATGGTTTTCAACAACTAAGAAGATATATTGTTCATACCCCATAGTCCAGTCCCAAGTATTGAGATATCTTGTAGTTGATACTTCTACATATTCTCTCCTTGAATATTATAGGGGGCAATTGATTATTAGTTACAAGATTCATCGATTTTGTAACACCCTTCAGGGTAAATGTGCATATAAACAACATAATACGAACAGAAATACAATAAACATATCAGCCATCAAAATCGATATATACATTAGTACATTTGCACATGAAAATCAAGGGAATGCATTTTTCATTAATAAATGCAATGAAATAAACGGTGATGGGGCTACCATGTTCCACCCGACCATAGATTGGCTGAGCCAAGTCTCTCTTCAACTAATCACCCTCGTGCCATATTCTAATCATGAATGTCGGATCTTAGAGAACACATCAATCAAAATTCATCCAAGGCTTCCAGAGGCCACCCACATCAACACATCAAACAATGATTCCATCTCACAGCTATGCATCACCGAAAAACATCATCAGATTGGTCTCTATCCAAGCCTTATAGGGCTTCCAGAGATTCTTTCCAACCGAGGCTTGCATAACTAGTAACTCAACTCACAACTTATAGAGGACTTCCATAGTGTTTGTCCAACCAAGGCTTCCAAAACTAGTAACTCAACCAACAACTTGTACAGGGCTTCCAAAGTGTTTGTCCAACCAAGACTTCCAGGACTAGTAACTCAACCCACCAGGGCTTCTATAGCATTTGTCCGACGAGGGCTTCCAAGACTAGTAACTCAACCCAAGCTATTACAGGGCTTCCAGGAATAGTAACTCAACCCAAGCTGTTAAATGGCTTCAAGAGCATTTGTTCAACTAGAGATTCCAGGACTAATAACTTAATCCAAGCTAAGGAAACATGAGAACCAACCAAAATAAAGCAATGAAAGAAAACACACAACCACCATGGCTATCCAGGAAATGGAAAGGCTAGGAAATCTAGTGTCAATCTCGACCATCCTCCATGCCAATGACAGATCATAACCAAGAAACCACATGCATGTTCCATGCATGCCAAAACTAGTGAAGAAATCATACATGCAACTCAGTACCTGCAAACAATCTGATGTAGTTGCTGATGTCGATGCCCTCTTGTGATTTCCTGCTCTTCCTTTGCCTTCTTTCTCCAAGAATCCAAGTATGCCACACCCTCCAAGAGTGCTCCAAGAAAACTCTAAGTATCCAAGAGTATGAGAGAGAGAGAATAATGAGACAGCTCCAAAACTGAACTGACAAAAGGTTCACACTGAAAGGAATAATCTTTCCAATTGATCCTCAGAAGCCTTTTTATTAATGAGGCCTCTATTTTCTTCATTTTCCATTATTTTCTTTCAATTTCCTCACATACAACCTGTGAACTTTCACCTTCATTTTCTCCTAATTTCCATTATTTTCATAAATAATTGTGCTGAAATACCTTTTTGCCTCTTTAATGCCTTTGCCAATTTCATTAACCATAAAAAACCAAATGAACACCCACTAGGATGTCCTTCCAACCATTCAACTTGGAAAACATGTCCCATCATCTGTGGTATTTATATATTTTTACATGAAATTCTCACTAGGGCTGTTATAGAACCCCCCCCCCCCCCCCCCCCCCCGCCTCGGGGGGAACACCATCCTCGGTGTTCAATGACACCTATAACCAACATGACTGTTGAAAACGAAACATACTTCCCATGGAGCTTTATAACACAGCTCGTTGCAGTATTTACAATGAAAGACCTGCTCAAAATCAAAACATTATGACAACATGACAACATATCACATACTGGAGCTTTATAACACAACTCATTACGGTATTTATAATGAAATACACATATACATATTTTCTTAACCAACAAATAAAGGATACGATGCCTCTATCAATCAATAAGGGTTCTAGATTTTGTAACAATTCAATTGCTCTAAATGCTCCAAATTAAACTCACTTTTGGCGTCAATTTCAATCTATTCATTTTGCATGGGTGCACTTGGATTTCTGCCATATTTTGTCAAAATAGTGTCGAGATTTTCATTCTTTTATAGGAAAAATCATTGCCCCCTTAAACTAAACTTACACAAGAAGTCATATACATAAATACTAAGATGCTAGCATCAAAACCAAAAATATCTTAAATTCCCTTATAATTTTGTTTTATAAAAGAAAAACTATTCAACCATGCAAATCATTGAAAAATGATAGCATTTCATGCATTATTGTTTGTGCCCGCCTTCATTTTATAATGCATATTCTTACTTCACTTCTTAGGGATGTAAATTTCAAATCAAAGTGATTTGTGTAAACACATCTCCATATTGAAATACACTAAAATTGTATACTCCGATATCCTTCTTGTCATCTAGCAATTTTTCTCAACTTTTGATTGATGTGCCTGGTTGAATAAGAGAAGACCCATCCAAATCATGTGGTACAATATATTCACTGTGGAAATTTCCACATTAAGCTTATGCATCCTCCAATAATGACTATACTCTATTAGTATATATTTAGATGTCTATTAAATAATAATTAGTTATTATTGTGATGATTTATTACTTATATTACTTTTATATATATTGTAATCATAACACCCCATTTAGTAAATAATACGTCATATATATCTAATACCTAAGATCTATTCATTTCCCCTTCAACATAAATTAACTACCATCAACATTCCTTATATTGATTATCATCTCTAGGAATCCCTTTAAACTTGAAACTCTGCATAGTTCAAATCCTAGAATTAGCTTCCTATTTTCCTGTCACCCTTCTGAGCTATTTCTCCAAACACTTAAGATACTTCTATTTCTTTGTAGGCAGGGAAAATTTTAAGAACCCCCCCTAAATTTATAAATATAATAAATGGGCGAATCTCCATGGTATATAGGAAAAATGAAAGGCAACTTTATCAATAATATAATATGTATATATAATTTTTTGGCGAATCTCTCACCAGGCATGGTGAATATTTTACTTAATTATAAAATCTTGTAAGATCTTGGCGAGTCTTTCATTAAATAATAAAACTTTGTAAAGTCCTAGTGAATCTTAGCATAGGCTACATACTGGTTTAATTCCCCCATTTAAATAGGCTACATTCCAGGTGAATACCATGGGTCAATACCATGTGCCATTTTGGTGAATACCATGGGTCAATACCATGTGTCATTTTTATTTTTATTAATTCTAATATTAGGGTTAATAATGGTTTTTTGCATGGTATTAATAACAATCTAGTCCATGGTATTTGTCCCATAGTATTTTGGCCATAGGTTTCACCTAAATATAACCCATTTTTTGAGTGTTCGTAAATATAAGGTGACTTATGGAGTAAATATAAAAAAATGTTTTATTTGTTTACCATACCTCTCGTTTATTTATATTTTTATTAATTTACCATACCTCTTTTACAAATATGGTATTTGGCCCATAGGATTCACTTAAATAAAACCTTTTTCTTGAGCCTTCATAAATAGAACAAGGGTTATGGACTAAATATAAAAAGAGGTTTTATTTATTTACGATACGTCTATTTTATTTATATTTTTATTTATTTACCATACCTTTTGAGTAAGCATAAAAAGATGTTTTATTTATTTACCATACCTCCACTTTACTTATATTTTTATTTGTTTACACCCTTACATGTATATAAGGTGACTTATAGAGTAAATATAAAAAATGTTTTATTTATTTACCATACCTCTCATTTATTTATATTTTTATTAATTTACCATACCTCTTTTATAAATATGGTATTTGGCCCATAGGATTCACTTAAATAAAACCTATTCTTGAAAATGGGCGAATGGAAGGTTGTAAGTCCTAATTTCAAGGGCTAAATTTACCTTTTTTACCCTCTCCCTTAAAATAAGGTGGGCTATTTGAGGTGATTTGTAAAAATGTACTATGATACAAAATATTCGCCCACTAAAAATTTAAAACCCCTTAATTTCGCCAAAGGGCGAACATTCACCCCTAAAATTATCCTTGTTTGTAGCACTATGCTTCACATCATGTTTTTGACATCTAATTTTGATTGATTCACTTAATATAACTTTCATTTTAAAAATTCATTCATTATCATGTCAAAGAAATAATCCCTAGTTGCTACATTCCTCGTTACATCCATTTATTTCCTACTTTCCCTAGACATAGTTCAAAATTGCTTGATCAACTCCTTGTTCTAATATGTCCAATAATATCACTTGGCATCCTGATTCAAATTACATTTAGTTTCTCCAAACATTCATCATCTTTGTGTGATCCATATGTTAAATCTAGGAAAGTCCATTCAATGACAACATTATGATATTCAACGACAAATATTTATAGAAGAGTTTTGGTTTTTGCAACAATTCAATTGCTTCGAGTGCTTAGGAATCACCTACATTGTATGGAGGAATTAGAATATCTAGGCTATATTACACTTGGCATTCGCATTTTGTGATCCATATGTTAAACTTAGGAAAATCCAATCAATGACAACATTATGACAATCAGTCCAAATATCTATAGAATGGTTTTCATTTTTGCAAAAATTCAATTTCTCTAACAACTCCAAATTAAACTCCCTTTTGGCATCAATTTCAATCTATGCATTTTGCAAGGGTACAAGATTTATCATGTTCATTTCTATGGCTTTCTTGGATTTCTGCAAAATTTTGTCAAAATAGTGTCAGAATTTTCATTCTTTTATGGGCAAAAGCATTTCCTCCTTAAACTACACTTACACAAGATTTCTTAGACATAAATACTAAGATGTCACCATCAAAACCAAAAATCATCTCTTAATTTTCCTTATAATTTTGTTTTATAAAAAAGAACTATTCAACCATGCAAATCATTGGAAAATGACAACATTTCCTGCCTTATTGTCTCTGCCCTGCTTCATTTTATAATCCCCGTTCTTACTTCACTTCCTCTAGATGTAAATTTCATATCAAACTGATTTTTGTGACACAACTCTATATTGAAACACACTAAAATTGTATACTTTGATATTTTTCTTGTCATATAGCAATTTTTCTCAACTTTCAATTAATGTGCCTAGTGGAATTAGAGAAGGCCTATCCATATCCAGTGGTGCCATGTGTTATTAGCTCTGATTTTAGTGTCTTTAAATTTTGACTATGAATAGATATTAATCCTATTTATACCTTATTCTTTGGTAGTAGTCATGATTATGGTAGTTTCCTTTTTTCTACATAGTTACCCTGCCCTTATCAAGTTCACATTCAAATTCAATCTTATCATTTTCTAGATTGACTAAAATTTCTCCTGCTCAATATGTTTGCTATTTTCTATTCGAAGCTCTATCAGAATACCCATCTAGACTATTGTTGATTATGTTTGGATCTCTTACATTCTTCCTGTTTTAATCAAATTTTATCTTCTCAATGTTTTGGAATTGTCCTTTTATTCTGTAGTGCATTTTGCAACATCACATTTCGTTCTCTTGGAACAAAGCTTTGATGCAGGAGAATGTAGGAGAATGATAAATTTTCAAATATATGCTTTCAAGTCATGTCTCAAAACGTTCCTTCTTCATATAATAGGAGTTTGTACAATTTTAGCAAAGAGAAATGACATTACTAACACTTACCCTAAATCAAATTCTATAATGGCCAACGGCCACAATGATCTACGTGGAATAGTTATGGACTATTAGCTATTGAATGATGTGAAGATGTAGCTTAAAGACTTCACTTAATATCGAAACAATTTTGTACTCTATAATAATGTCCAATTTTATATCCAATCACTCGCTCATAATTTTTTATTGTTAATGTTTGTCGAGCAATCTATTATTGTAAATATTAAAATTTTCTAGAAGAAAGCGTCTAGAAAACTAGATGAAAACTTTGTCAACCATTGTCCAATTACATATTTCTCTTCAGAATTAGTCAATGCATTGAATATGTCCATAGTAGAAAATGTATAAACCGGCATGTTTCCTCTCTCTCACTTTACTTTGAGAAAAAGCATCGAAGTTGGGAAAAAAATCATTTAATGGTTGTTTTTTAATAATTAGTTATAGTAGTAATTAAATTAAATAACTTTCTAGCTATTTTTCATGAGTGCCTCTGATATAAAATTGATCATCATGTACTTTTTCATTTATTTTGGCACTTTCTAGGTGGAAAAATTAGACTTGTCAACCTAGAGGGCCCATTTTTATTGCAAGTCATATTGGGAAGATTATACATACTTGGTCACTATTCAATATTGGTAATGTAATTTGAGGAGTTTGGGCCTATCATAGTCACTTCTTAATGTCATGACAATTTCATTATTATTATTCCTAAATATATTGTCATCTCAATCCTCACAATAACCAAGAAAATTAGCAGATTACTTAGTTTTCCCACGAGCTTAATTTAACATTCAGACTAGGGTGCCACGTATTGTTTTGATATGCGTAAACCCAAGATCTAGCGTTCTATAACAGATAATATCGATCGATATTGATTTATAACTTACCTAATAAAATAGATTTTTATTATAGCATAAAATCACTTCCTAAAGAGGATAACCCAAGTCTATGTATGATAACACATAGCAAACTCATATGTTACATTTAGAACCAACATATGTTTCTTAAGTCAAATTCTAACAACGAAATCTCCCAATATTATATAACCACTGAAATTCACAAATTTATCCAAGAGTAATCTATTCTTATGAGATTATTTCAAGAATTGTGTCTAGTTTAGTGACCAAGATCTAATGAAGGACATTAAAATGTGACTTTGTAAGCAAAAAAAACTTGTGAAAATTTTTACAATCGCTAAAAAAATTCATGGAAACAAATATGCAAAATTATCATTGAACGAACATAATGGATCTAATTCATTTCCCAAGTCTTGTGAAAGAACTAGGGATGACCACACTAATCCTACTTCATGCAAGACCTAACCTCTAACTTAGCCCTAACAAAGTCCTCTCCACTTAGGATTTCTTATTAGTCATCAATATTCCCTGCCTTGATCCCAGATTCATTCCTTTCACTTAAATAACCTTCTCTATTCTCAATGAAGGTGCTCTTGAATTTTTCTTCATCTTCCTCTGTATCAGAAGTGTGAACAATTTTGGGTTAATTGCAACTCAAAACTCTTCGAAAGATGATGAACGCAGCCTAAAGCATCGCATATCCAATTCCAATCCATCCATCGAAAACCTGAGTGTTTTGCTAGCCTCTGGAATTACAACCTTAATCACCCTAGGAGTTATTTCTATAATTTCATCCCTCACTTGCTAAAATGTCAATGCCTCACCACACCTCAAAATGAATCTGAAAGACTCCCCATTTTCCCCTACGCCCACAAGAGCCTTTGAGTTGAAGCAAAATTACAGGACCTTGCAAAAGACATGGGGAAGCTATATCAACTAATTCTGATTCAAGGACGAAATCCCTGCTACAGCAAGGCTGGAAATTATATCATATTTCATGGTGATACCTCTCTTCATAGTAGCACAAGTATCTATTTCAAGAGACTGGAAAACCCCAATAATAGAGTAGGAATTGCAATAAGAAGTCGCCTAGAAGCTTTCAAGTTCTCATGACAATAACCCACAACCATTAAGAGGAGGGAAAATTGGCACGAGCTTAACCTAATTTATTTCCTTGTTGTCAGGAGAGTAAGAACGATTTGCAACTTGTCCATTAAAATTTTCCTGAATCTATAAATTGACAAGGAAATGATCCTTCTCATAAATACAGTTGACTTAATTTAAAGTTCAACTCAAAAGTACATGCATGGGTTCATCTTCACTGCATGTCATGTGGTGTCACAATGCACCTGTAATTATTGTAAGTGGCCATAAAGAGCTAGGACATTGAACTTGCAACTTGTGTTTATCAAATGTTTTTGTCTATAACATTTTATAAATAGTTAATTTGAACCAATTCCTTCTATCTTAAACCTATGCTCCAAAGAGTAGTTGAAGGAACCACAAAAAAGATAATAACCATAAATGTTCATTTATATTAAAAGGGTTTTGCTCCCAGACCTATGATGCATTGATTTATTCAGTGAAAAAGCTCTGATAGGCCATGTGCACATGGCATAGTGCATCCACTTGTACTCCACTTTTAACTAATTTTTTATATCTCTTTTATTTATTGTTTGTATCTAATAGCTTGAAGGTCACACCAAGAAACTTAATCTGGTAATTTATTTGAATCTAGCGTCAATTTTAATTTTTCAAAAATGCATATTTGAGCAAACTTCATACCATCACATAGGCATAATACTTTTACAAAATGATCTTGATTAACACCTAAACAAACATCTTCCAAGGTCATCAGGATCCACGTGCACAAAAATTTCCATCCCAACTATTGAATGTGACCCCTTCAGAGGTATATGCAAACATCCATATATATTGACCAAAGTCTCAATCTAATTAGTTTCAAAATCACATTTCAAACTTGTTCAATTGTATCTTTGCCATCATAAAATCTGGAAGTTAAAACCTAGCATCAAATATCACCTTCCAGTCTTGGAAAGAAAACTCAGCCACACCTACAATTGAAAAAGAATATGTCTCAATAATGCCACCCACAATTAGATATTATAATTTTTGAGGCAAGACAACTATGGGTTGGACTTGCAAGTTTTATCTGGCCCGGTTTCCAAACCATGAAAAAAATCAATAACTTGGAAATTTGATACTTATTTTTATTTCATTCCAACTATGCTATTACTTATCAAATTCAGTATTTATGCTTGTATAATTAACCCTAGTACAGATGTTGGAACTTCATCATCTTGCAGTTCTATAGTACAAGCAAAGATAGAAAAGAAAAAAAAACATCACTTGCAACGGAATCAAAGAAGTAAGTATATTTGAAACTAACTATCATAGACTTTATTGTAACATGTAATTTATATTCATCAACATTGTCTTTTAGTTATGGCTTCATCTTTTGTCACATCAACATCATCCATACATCGGTCGAAAGCATCATCTTTAGTTCCATTTACAATTGAAGAACTAAAGATTCACAAAACTGGAAACTTGTTCAATGGCGATGTCATGGTCATTTATAGTACATACCTTGATAAAGCCTACAAAGCACAATAAATACTAAGTGTGGACATGAAAGCTGTTGAACGAATCATGACAATCACATTGTCTATACCAACTAATCTCCTTGAAGAACATGGACAAAAAATATCGCCATGAAAATTAATATCAATTACAAATTTTAAAATTCTTCTTAAAAATTTTTATGAATGTGGTGATTGTGACTCGATTTTTCTGCTCGTTGAATCAAGTAATGTAAAGAACATACTTGGAAAGATTACAAATTCATTCCAGATACAACAATAAAACAACTTGCACCAAATACATAAACATATCCAATTGGAACAATTGTTGCAGTTGTCACAGCTGCATGAAAAATTGGTTTGCAACATAAACTACAAATTAAAGATGGGAATTTTCATGGCAATAGAGCAACAATGACATCAATTACTTTGCACTAGTTTTATACTACTATTCTCATTCTAAATTTTGTTGTCATTTCAAATCACAAAAAATAACTTTTATGTCTTTTGTTACAGTCGTTGTTTTTCAAAACATTTTCACCACTCTACAATGAAATCGAACAACAATTGCAAAAAGGACATTTTCCAATTATGTTATTCAAAAACATAACAAACAAGAAAGATGTCAAAGAAAGAACTTTTCGAACAACACAATCAACATTCATCAAAAAGTTGAATGCAGAGGCAACAAAAGAACTGAGAAAATTGAACCCTCCAACAATCTCTGTAAGTACACATGAAACAATACTTCTACTTCTCCATATGCAATTGTTTTTCACTTTTTCCCATTTTCATATATAAAAATTATCCTCCTTAATAAACAAATAGAAGAAACAATTGCAATTGCAAGAATTTAGTCTAAGCCATTTGAACCACTTTGTGTTGAATGCAATTCGCCAATACCACCCTCTACAATGATAGAGGACACAATGATTAATTGTCTAAAGTGCAATAAAAAATCCTTGTTTTTCTATTCACGATGTCTTAATTGCATCATCAAGTCTAACAACAACACTAGCTTATAGTGTTGCATCAGAAACAAATTACTCTTGAAACAATTAGCTCCCAACCTAGCAAAAATGTCTTTTGAAGATTATGTTCAAAAAAACAAGCAACCTTGTATATGCTAGGAAATTTCAAAATACATGGTAAATTTACAATCAACGAAGACAACGAGATCCAACGTGTTGATAACAATGGCAGCGTAACAAAAGCTAGGTATTCTTCTAAATAAATTTCATATTTGAGCTACAAAGAACATATATGCAATTTAAATTATGTTATTCAAAATAGTCAATTTGTACTAATTTTTCCCTTTTATTTGCAGCGCCATTACTTCTACACAAATTAGCTACAAAAAGACACATTTTACTCTAGAGATCTATCCAATTCTCTTCTGACTTTTTCTATCAAGTTGTACTGATTGGATCCTCCTAACTTGACCACAAACACGTCTGCATAATTTTGCTACAAGAAGAAAGCATACAAATGCACCCATGAAAGCAATGACTTTTCGAAATTTTGTATAAAAAAGATAATTGCAAACAACCTATGGTTGAACTATGTGTATTCTATTCACTTAATACAACAATCTTTGATTTACATTGTTGGTTGTATATGTAACGTGGATTTAAGTACCAAGAGCCTACATGCTCCAACTTTCTCTTTTTTAATTTATTTTTTGCTCGGTATTTTTTGCTTTGAATTTTTTTGTTCTTGGTCCAGGATAATAAAACCAAAATGCAAGTTGGATTTGAACCAATTAATTATCTTATTTGTATATTTCAACGAAACCCAATTTCCAATTGTCTACCATGTGTGCTGAGTGGGTTTCTAATTAGAAATTAGATATGTATTTAATTGATTTCCTTGGTTGTAGTAGATTATTTTTCATTGTTAAGGAAACACTCTCCATTCAAGTACATGGTGAAGGGCATTGCCAATTATGAGAGCCTTCGTATAGTGCTAGCATTTGAATGTGTTTATACTTGGTATCTTTTTCGTTCAAATATTAGAAACACGGAGATATTAGTTATCCTTTTCCTCCAATTTTTGGCAACACATATATATTGCTTGTTTCTCTTACGCTACTAGAGGTCGACTTTAATGCTCAGTTTTTAAACCTGAGCGGCCTCTTCATTTTCTCCACTTCATTTCTCCACCCCCGACGACACTAAACCCTAAGTAACGTAAGGGGTTTTAAAAGTTCGTAGTAATCCGATTTGTATTACCCCTTTTCCGAGCTTGAAACATTCGAATTTCCACAACTTCAGTCTTGCAGGTGGTCTAGACCTGCTCATTTTCTTGGTACGAAACCTAAGAAAAAGACAAGCTCTGATAGTTTCTGCATTGGATATCTGCTCCTATTTCTTTTTGGTCTCTATTTTATGCTCGGCAGGGGGTTCAGTCAATCACAGTGATCAGTCAAGATCATTTTGGATATGATTTTCTTCTCACAAGCTTTATCTTCCCCTATGTATTTCCATCATTGTAGCTATATGATAGAGGTATTTTCCATCTTATCTCAATTTGCATGAACCGTCAGTTGACACCATTTACTTAGCGAGCTGCACTCAAGATACTAATGGGATTTCAGCTGGCTTCTACATGTTTGTTTTACTATACTATGAGTCTATCTTTATTTACACGTGGTGAGAAATCATGACAAGTTTTTATTCATTTCCATCTCCAACTATAATTTGTAGCACTCAGAAATAAACAACATTATGACCAGACTTGAGCTTTAATGACTGAAGACTGCATGTTTCAATCAACAAGATTTAAATAATTAAAAGAAGAGAACCAAACTAGCTCCTAGTGATATTGTATATAGAAAGTACCTCAATCAATTAACTCAAACTATCTTATCATAAGGAAAAAGGAATCGTCATTAACTACATACATGTTCACATTGAACTCTGGGTAAGTGTCAATTCATAATTTGTTTTCAACCAATGTAACTGTTAAAAATAAATCAATGTAACTCTTAAATAAACTTTTGTGTTAGGAGGGGATATAAACTTTCCTGTGAAGATATGATTTTTACTTGGTTTCTCATAATGGGGATATAAACTTTTCTGTGAAGATATGATTTTTACTTGGTTTCTTGCATTCTGAGACTGAAAGGGTTTTTTAGGTGGCTTTACGTCTTACATTCGGTAACCTAAACTTTAGACTATCCAATGGCATTAATCTTGGCCTTGATAAAAAGTTAACCTTCAATATATATGAATTTGGGTCTGGAACTTTGTACAAATTAGTGATTATTAATTTTAATTATTATTGTAAGAGTTATGGATAGCTATCTTTGAGTTCCATTTTGTAAAAATTTAGTTGTATTTTAAAGTACACAATATTAATATTTCAACTAAATAGCGAATTAATTTCTCATCTAGGAATTTTTTTATAACTTAATTTTGTTAATTACTAGATCATCATAATGATCATTTTTTTTCCTTTAAATTATTATTAAAAAGTAATTCTTTGTTTTGAATTATTATTGAGAAAATAAGAAGAATAATAAATTACCACTTGGGAAATTTTTCTTATAACTTAATCTTCTTAACTAGATTATCAAAATGATCAAATTCTTTCCTCCTTTAAATTATCATTAATAAAATGTGAAGAATAATAAAAATAATTGGTTAACAATAGAACCCAAGATAGAATTTGTTAAAAAAACCATATAGCTCTAAAATTTATATTTCACTTCATTCCACATTCATTCCAAATTCATATAATTAGCAATTTTAAAATTTATGTAATTTATGTTTCATTCAGTTTGGTTTCATGTAAATAGTAATAATAAAAATTAATATTCATTCATTTTGAGATTCATATAACTAGTAATATTGAACTTTAAGTTTACCAGTTTTTGGATTTTATGTAACTATACTAATCTTTAAAAAATTATATTTTACTTTTAAGTTAATGTATGTAATTGATATCTAATTAATATGTGTTACTTGACTATCTAAAATTTAGTTAAAAGTCGATCAAATTCTCATCATAAGAATGTTGACATTGTCATTTAAACTTACCCAATATGTTAAAAGAGCCAGCAATAAGAATCAAAAAATAAGAATGGATTGCTTGGTTGTTGGACTCAAGGCACGTTTGTGACCCTTAACATGAATACATATACATGATAGACATTTATTAGAGTTCGTTATGCAACAACCAATTATTTACTTCACAGTTCCAATGTCACATAACTCTTTTATTATTCTTCACTTTAATTTACCTTCCAATATTATATAGTTCTTTTATTAGTCTTCACTTTAATTCACCTATATTTAAATTAACTAAAAGAAAATTGCTACCATATAATACTTGTTTATGATGTGATATATCTATTTATTTTTAACTATATACATTTAATATATTAATTAATTTAAATAACCAAAAAATAATAAATTAATATTTTTTATTATTTTTTTAATTTATTTTTATTGTAATTTCATTTTATAAACTTAAATATGTTTGTTAATAATAAATTTTAAACTAAATAATTGGTCTCTATTTAAATTTAATTTAATCAATTTAAATATATTAATTCTAAGGTTTAAAATAATTTAATGTGTTTTTTTTTATAATTTAATGCGTTTCTCTTCTTGTTAATTATTCTTTTAGTACATAAATTTTACCTCATTTTCAAGTTATTCCATATTAGTTAGACATCATTACACAATAATAAAGAAAAATGTATAAAAATAGTTATATATTATAATTAATTAATTAAATAGAATTTATTTAATAATAAAGAAACATATTTTATAAAATATGTATATATTATAATTAATTATTCAAATAGAATTTATTTAAAAAATGTTTGTAAAATTTAATAATAAGAAAATAGGTTCTCTTGAACTTTTTAAAAGTTAAAATTAAATTTATAGATAGTATATCAATTTTTATATAGAATATATTCTTTGTGAATTTATATTGTATTGGTTCAAAATATGTTCACACAGCATTAAAAGATAGTATTGTTCATGTTATATGGTCACAATTTACTTTATGGGAAATGAATTTTTTTTTATCATGGAGAAGATTTCACATAATATGAATTGATAGCAACGAACACTCAGAAATTTATGATAACTAACATAGATTGAACTACAAAAAGTAAAAGACAACTAGCAAGTGGTGAAACATAATATCAAGGGTCAAATGAAGTAACTCAGGTCGGGTCTTAAGTGCTTGTTCTAGCTTGTGAAGGGGGTTTCAATTCGCATCGTATAGGGCTTTCAAGGTGAGCAAGCCAAGCATCCAAACTAGTAAAGACATGAGAACGAGTAACATTGTACATGCTTGATTTCATTTAGAGAAGAGATTGTATCATTACAATATTCATGTTTCTCCTTCATGACTCTGCCTAGGAGTGTCTTCATCAACAAATGAAGGGTGATGGAGTTTAGGTACTAGCTTCATCTTCCCCTAGCATGTCTTGAGTTAGGAACACAATTAGTTACCTCTACTTGAATGTCTGAGTCAAAGTAGGGTTGCTCGTGACTAGTGATCTAAGCTTCAAGTTGATAGATTTCCTCTTGAATCGCTAGAAGAGTGGTAGAGTGTAAAATGGTTCTAGCGCCTTGGTCTTGGGCTTGAGGTCGTGGTCAGCGTTGAGGACCCTTTCCCCTAGACCCCTGCGGACAACGCATTCCCTGTCAGGGCATATTGCATCGTATGCACAATGGTCAGGATAGAATTTTCTCCCAAAAAACCAAAAACCCAAGGGATTGGAAATGAGAATGCGAAATAAAAGAAAAATCCAGGGAGGTTCATTTACGAGAAAGGTCTATGATAGCTTCTAATGGAATTCCATTGATGAGGGAGGGTAGATAAAACAATTTTGGCTGGTCCAACAACAATGAGAAGTGAACATCATTCGATCCACAACTCGCCCCTGCTTATCTTAGAGAATTTCATCTCAATACACACCAAATAAAATAAAAAACAATGAAGGAATTGACAAAACCAAAGGAATCGAACATATAGAGAACTACATAATGTTGACTGTGTTGGAATTATGAGACAAGTGTTGTCCTTGATGGCAAATCACACAGATGACAGATCATAGTGCAGCAGGTCAGCAGCAAGGAATTGATGATCAAACTACAAAAATGAAGAGAAAATATATATACACAGGTTCATCATGACTGAGCCGCGTATACATGCGGGTTAGTCGTTGAAAAGATGCGTATGCGTATACACACACTTTCACGCAAGGAAAAGCACGTACATGTCAGAGAACTTATGCTTGGTCCATGGTATTTAGTCCTTGGTATTTGAACCTATGGTTTTAGACCATGGTATCTCATCAGAAGTGTTGATCCCAAGTATTGGGTCCATGGTATTGTTTTATTATGGTTTTGGACCATAGTATTGATAAAGGCCTAAGACTATAAAAGGAGAAGAATATCATTAGGTAAGGGCAATGAGAAAGTCTTGAATATATGAGGAAGTATGAGATGCAGTATGCAGGTTATGGGTTGATGATGCATTGCTTGATCTGAGCTAAGGAGGGATCTCACCAGTTGATGGAGAACAAGATCTAAGGATAGATCGGGATCAAATGGTTTGAAATGAACTATCTCTATATGATTGATTATTTTTATTCTAGATCTGTATACTGATGCATGTAATGATCTGAACTGGGTATAACTTAAGTTTGAAATTGTTGCGAGTCATGATTGAATATTTATAGATCTGTACACGGGTTGGCTTTGGTGTAAGCGCATATGTACGCGGGTTTGGTTCATTGTAGTAGAGTATACCATTTGAGCTATGATGTTTGAAGTTACAAGTGGCTCTGGTTGTTGATGAGTTCTGATGACAGTTTAAAGGTGTTAGTATTCTGCATATCTTGTTTGATTGATTGTGTTTAGCTTCAGTATTGATGGATGAGAACTAATATTGGATCAAGATCATAATGACTCATATTTATGTGATCTGATGGACTAGATCTGGGTGCTAACACACATATTATTGTTGTATATGTAATAATCTGGATATGTCTGAAGTCAGGAAGTGCATCAAGTTATAAGTAAGTAATTGATGACATATACACTGGTTCACCATAGTGAAATTGGGTATACACGTTGGTTCAGCACTTCCAAATAGCGTATGCACTCTGATGCATGATTTTGATGATACAGTTGGTTCTGAATATTGTTGCAGACTTTAGTGTTTTTCTCTGTGTTCTGGTGACTGTGTTGTTGACAGGGTTTCAGTGTTTCAGTGATTCAAAAATTGATGATGCTAGTATTGATTGTTTTGTGCTTCAATGATATTTATGGGTCCAATATGAAAATTTGATGAAACGTGGCCTTCAGATTATAGTGTTGTGCTTCAGGAGTATCCAGTCTAAAAATGTATGAAATGTGGTCCCTGGAGGATGAAAGGAGATTGTAGGCCGGCACCTACGTACTAGTACATCAGCTAGTACAAGAGCAAAGGGGGTAGTAGCTCTCTTCCAGTAGCAACTAGAGAACAAGTGAAGATTGGAGCATTCAGTAGGCAGGCACCTACGTACTAGTAAATGGATCAGCTATTACAAGAGCTAAGGGGGTTGTAGCTCCCATCCAGGGGATCCTGGAGAACGAGAGAATGTTGTAGCCTTCTGCAAGTAGAAGCCTGTGTACTGGTATAAGACTGCACCAGTACAAAAATATTGTAAAATGAAGTTTCTTATTAAAAGAAGATAGAGATGACTTGCAACAGGTGGTTTTCACCCACATTGGGTTTCCACCTTCTATCATGGTGTTCATGTGTGCTTCTTGTGTGTGATGATCTATTCTGTTTTACTGCACCTACTTCTTGTTCATATGGTTAATGAAGTTCTGATGCACTAACTAAAGATCAACATTTTATGGATTAACTAAATCATAAGTATCCTGGATATACGCTAGTTGCATTAGACACAGTTGCGTATACACGCGGGTTCCATTAACTGAAGTAGCGTATTTGTATCTAAGTATGGAAATGAAAAAGTTTTATTGACTTGATAATACTGATTCACCCCCCCCCCCTCTCAGTATTATTTCCAACAATTGGTATCAGAGCAGGTCCTTTGGTAGAAGCTTGATCGCTTGAAGGAGATTCGTGGAACTATGGGAAAGAAGCTTAAGAAGAAAGCACCTAAGAAGAAGAAGGCATCTCAGAAGAACTATGACAGTGGGTGTATTGATTGGGGAATATGTGGAAGGAGCACATCAGATTTAGAATCACTTCATGTTACACTAAAAAATGTCACCTTGACTACTTACAGTTAGTATGGCTCAAATCAACAGTCATGCTACCCTCTTAGGCAAGTCTCATGCCTCTGTTATCCATCTCAAACTCAAAGAAGAGAGAAAGTCTTGTAAAAATTATGTTTATCTCTGGGGTCGCAGGTTCTCTCTAGTCTTACCTGCGGGGACGCGGACCTTGTTCACAAAATCTGCGTCCATGGACGCTCTGTATGTTAAGGGACAGGTGCGTCCCTCTGTAAAAGGCAAAATGCGCGAGTTTTATCTTGAAAAAGTTACTTGTGGTTACTTCTAGAACATTCTAGAGGTCGGTTTGATGAAATGGATGCGCCTCCAGTTGGTTCATGTATCTCTATTAAGGGGGAACTTATCCCATCAATAAGGGAGCTATCCCACCCATAGAGGGGGATGATCCCATTGATAGTGGACCTGAATAACCTCTTTACAGCACTATAAATAAAGGCATTGAGCCAGAAGGAGAAGAGGTTGAAGCTATACATTTTCTTTGGGTAAATGCTGCAGGATTTAGGTCTTCCATTAGAGCCTTTGTGAGGAGAGATTGTCTTCACTTGATTCTACTTGGGAGAGGGTGAGCTTTGTCAAAGTAGAGGAAAACCCTTGATGGACCCTGGGAGGAACTTGCACAACACCAAGGCCAGGTTGTAAGAGTTTCTTTGTTTCGTTATTAATACAAACTGGTTTATTTTTCTCAATAGCTTGTGTTAATGAGTTATTTCATGTGTTCCTTGGTCTGCATGTTGAATATATGTTTTATTATATGAAATGCAAGTGCTTGGTAATTGTTTGATTTTTTGTGGTTGCAGGAATTGACTTGAAGGAGGAGCTCATCCGGATCGTCAAGAACGGACTTCAACAACAGCGTTTTGGAATAAGGTAAGCCTAAACACTTGTAGTTTTCATGTTGTAAAAGGTGTATTTAGAGAAAGATCACTCCGTTTTGTCTTGTTTGTCATTAGAATGTCTTAGACTTCTAGGAAGGTCAGTCGTGTCCGCACCCTTGACAGATTCCGTGTGACAAATTGGCGACTCCGCTGGGGAATCCATTAATGAGAGAGTCTTTTCCTTTATATGAACTTTGCTTTGAGAAAATCATTTTTATTTTCTGATTTTTGACTGTGAGAATTAGTATTTGGGTGGCTTAGCTTTAGATTTAGTTAGATTTGGTTTTTCTTCATTTTTCCAGACGGACGCACCCTCTTAGTACTGCACAGTGCGTCTTTGGACGCGCTGTTGCCGTCTGCACAGAGCGGGGCCGCACCTGTGACAACGGGTTGCCTGCGTCTTCCTGTAAAACTTAAGAAAATTCCATTTTTGCTTTAATTTGCTTTTAGATTTTGTTTTTCCTTAGTGTTTTCTGCCCAGATCCTTTAGTACCCTGTCAAGAATTTTCACCTAAACTAGTTTTGTGAGCTTTGAGTGTTTTAGTGGTTTTCAACGAAGTTTAGACCTAGGGTTTGATTTTTGGGAAGGCTTTGTAGTGACTTTGATAGTAGAAAGTTGTCCAGCCTTAGATCTCTCTGGTTAGTCAACCTTCTTAGAAGTCGGGCCTGTCGTAAAGTCTCCTTTTGTGAGCAACTTGCCATTTGAGTTGTTTTGGGTCAAATTTCGAATTACTTGTTTATAAAGTATTGATTTCCATTTTACAAAAAGAACAAAAAGATTAGAGTTTTGTTTTGGCTAGTTTTTGGTTCTGCAATAAGCTAGTCCTTGATTTGATTGTGATCAAGTAAAACACCTTAGAAATAATCATTGTTAGTTTTGGCCTCGTTAAGATTGCTTAGAGTAAATTTACCTTTAGTTTGCTTATGAGTGCATTTTCATAGATTTTAAGAGTTGTTAAGATTGATTTTTGTTTACATTAGATTTACTTGTTTTATTAAAAGAAAAATACAAAAACATCTTCTTAAAAAGTCTTGTTTCAAGTAGCTTTTGGTTTTCGAAAGAAGAAAAGAGTTTTTTCGTGCATGTAAAGAGAGGTTATGTTTTTATGATTGGAAAAGAAAAACGAATTGTTTCCTTGGTTGTCTTTAATTAAGAAGTTGTTTTTATAAAGATTGCATTCTCTCAACTTTTTAGTTAAGCAATTCATCGAAAAAGTAAAGTAGTGGATAAATCATTCTAGGTGCATTTTGTAGTGGTTTCGAGTCGAGTCAACACACCACTAGTTTCACTTCCATCACCTTTTGACTTAAGAAACAACCTTAAAAGTAACGCTTAAATTAAAATCAATCTAGTAATCTTTATTTTTCTAGGGCTCTGAAGCACCAACATAGCTTAGGCTAGGGTCTTGGAGTAGGTGAGTACTTAACTCTCCAAGACTACAAAACCAAACAGATAGTCTATCTTGAGTAGAACAAATCCAATTGTTTCAGTTACATTCTGGGAAAGCTCCTCTTAAAGGAGAAACACGAGCTCGTGTCCGAACCAGTGAGGGGATCATTCCTCCCTCGTTGGGAACGACGCCAGGCAGTACGTATTACAAACGGTAAACCTCGGATTAACCATTGTCGAGGAGCCAGGGGTCACTTATCGGTAAACCTTGGATTGTTGTCAAGGAGCCGGTAAGGGGATTGGAGCTTGCTACTCTGCCCTTGCGTGCTGTCGGAGTTTAGACTGTTCCCCCAGGTGTAATTGTTGTGATTGGTAACCTTAGTGGCCATAATATCTAGGATTCTACCCAAGGTGACGGTGGAGGGAAGGTCCCACTGTACCTGGAGCAGACGTCGGTTATACTCACTTGGATTTTCTGGGGGGTTCGCTTCACTTCGAGACGGTTAAAGTGGAGGAACTTGGTCCAGTCTATTCATTAAGCAGGTTGCCGGGGTAACTGTTCCACCCACTATTTCTGTACTGAATCCTGCGAGGTTGGGCCTAATCACCAACTAGCGTTTTTGGTCCGGAAGACTACTGTTTGTGTGTGGTTTGACGCTCTAGATTATTTAGGCGTGTGCTTCAAATTTGATTGGTTCTTTAGAAGACTTTAGGTGGTTTGATTTGAAATTTTTTACTTTGTTTTCGTGTGTTGTAGTTAAAATCTTTAATTGTGGCGGAATTACCGAGAAGGTCCCGTCGAATTGCGGGCCAGTCTCCTGAAGTTGTTTCTGTGGCCGAATTGTTGAGAAGATCCCGTAGACTTAGGGGATCCCCTCCTCGAGACGACCCAGGTAATTTAGAAGGGTTAAAGGTCCTTGTAACTCCTCCTAGTGGCAGTAGAGTAGGATCACCTGAAGAAGGAGAATCTTCCTTGGTAGTCCATCCAGATTACCAAAGTTTAGAAACAGGTTACAATCCCGAAGCTGTTACAGTTTCCGAGCTTGCTGGTAGTTTTTCATCTGCCAGTGAAACAGGCGAAGAACCTGAAATTTCAGAACCTGTTACTCCAACTCCTAGTGTTCCTGATTCACCAAGAATAGAAAGAATTATCACCGAAAATCTTCCTGTTGGATTAATTGCTATAGAAGAACTTGTTCCAGAGGAAGAAATAGGCGTTTCTGATTCTGAAGATCTAATTACCCTTGATCTAAGGGAGCGTGAATCCATCTTTTACAGTCCTCCTAGAAGTGAATCTTGGTACCTTGCATTAACCAATTTTTTAGACAACTCAGTAGGTTTTTCTACACCTCGTACTCCGGTTCCACCTAGAGGAATTCATTCTCCTGTAAATATGTCTGGTCAGTCATCTGTGTTTTCACAAAGTCCTGAATCATTTTTACATGGCGGTCCTTCTGTTCCTACTGGGTATCAATCACTTTCTGGTACCTTTGCGGGAGCATCTCCTCAACCTGTTGATCATGGGTTATTAGTTGGAAACAGTGGTAATGTACCATTGAGTATAGGTGACGTTTATATGATGTCAGGTTCAACTCCCATTAACCAACCTCAAGGTGGCCAATTACCGCCTGGGGGGCAACCTTCGTTAATGCCTGGGGGGCAACCTCAAGGTACTTCATTCGTGACTGGGGGGCAACCTCAAGGGTATCAACCCCAAGGGTATCAACCCCAGCCTCAATATGTACCCCAAAGTCAACCTCAGTATCAGTATCAACCTCAAGGATGGCAACCTCAAGGATGGCAACCCCAAGGGTATCAACCTCAAGGATACCAACCTCAAGGTCAAGGTCAACCCCAGTATTCGTATTTACCTCAAGGTTATCAACCTACGGGTCAATACCCTGGTCAAGGTTATCAACCACCTCAAGGGCAATCATATGGGACTGCACCTTACAGTTATCAACCCTATCCTCAATACGGCTATGGATCTCAGTATCCTCAACCTGTTACGAGTCAATACCCTGGAATGTTAACATGGGATCCGTCACAGGGTCAACAGATGTCGCAACCAAGTATACAGTCGGTACCTCAAGCAGGACAACCTGCAGTTCCTGGTCCACCCCAGCAACCGCAACCTGTCCAGTCAAGTGTTCAGACCCCTGTAACTTCTGTAGTTACTCAGCCGCCAATTGCACCTGGTACTCCACCTCACACGGCTGCAGCAACTACCGCTTCATCTACCATGCTTACTTCTGGAGTATCGGCAGCTCCGGTTTCTACTGTCCCTGTAACCACTCCTCAGACATCTGTACCGTTGTCTGGACCCACGGTTCAAACCACAGTCCAGATGCCTGTAGGCCAACCTGGTACAAGTACGGTTGTTACTACTCAACCTCAATTTGTTCAACCTCCGTACCAGGGACAGTATCAACCTGGGCAAGCTGCCCAACAACCGGTTTACCAGTATCAACCGTATCCTGGGTACACTTATCAACCACCTCAACAACCCCAGTACGGTCCGGTTAATCCTGGTTTTCCAGGAGGATATAATATCCCAATGCGACTCCTGTTCCTAGTTATCCTGGATATCCTCCTCCTGGGGCTGGTATTGTGACTCAGAGTTTTAGAGATCCTAACCGGCAGTTACCATTTATTGCAACTTTAGATTTACCCGACTTGACGCGCCTAACGAACGATCCAATTCAATATCTTCCGTTCTGGCCGCCAATGCCAAATAAGTTGCCCAGCGATATACCCAAGTTCGAAGGTAAGTCTGGAGAGGATCCGTCTAATCACGTGATGACTTACCACCTCTGGTGTGCATCAAATTCCATCTCAGATGATTCCATCCGCTTACGTCTTTTCCAGCGTACACTCATTGGTCTCGCAGCCAAGTGGTACATTGAGTTACCACGGGCCTCTTTTTACAACTTTAGCCAGTTAGCTACCTCGTTCTTAACTCATTTTCAGTTACCAGTCAGATACGATAATGGTACAGAGTTATTAACTTCGCTAAAACAATCGACATCCACGTACATTTCTGATCACATCCATGAGTGGAGACGTCGAAGAAGATTAGTGAAAGTTTTTATCCCGGACCAAATCTTAGCTGAATGGTTTGTCAAATCATTATTACCAAGAATTACTGAAGATGTAGCTAAGGCCGGAGTAGTTACTGAGGAGCAAGTCATTGCTCAGGCACAATACCTTGACTTAGTTTACACTCAGTCGGGTACGTTACACGAGAAAATTCCGGATCTTCCAAAGTCAAACCAAATCGCTGCTGCTCCTTCGGGATCTCATGCCGCTGATGGTATGATCGGTATCGTGACTACGAAGAGTAAGAAGAAGTCTTCCAAGGCCTCCAATACTCCAATTATCACTTTGCCTGATTCTCCGACAGGAGAGTCTTCTCCTCCTGAACTTACCGCCGACATTCACGCTGTAGAGTCATCTACGGCCAAATCCAAAAACGGTGGAAAGAAGAAAGGAAAGAAGAAGGCTAAAGCAGACAAGGCTCCAAAGGAGAAAACGGAAAAGTCGGAAACCAATGACGAAAAGCGCAAACCTCGATATCCTTGTCTTATTTGTGAAGAAGATCATTTTACGAGAGACTGCCCTCATCGGGCCGAGGTAGTGAAAATAGTCAAAGGTTCTCCCACTCCTGCTGTGTTAAAAAATCCATTTCCAGAGCAGGAGAATAAGATGATAGGTTCTTCTTCGAATGCCAGTGAAGAACCCATTTTGATGATGTCTCATGTCAGGATTGCGACTCGATCGCAAGATTATGGTAGTAAGGCTCCTGTTGATGGTAAGGAAGCAGAATCTTCTCACTCTAACCCATCAACCTCAGCTCCTGGTTCCGATCCACTACAGATCGAAAAACCTAACCCAGACTTAGTGATTAAGCCGCCCGCCAAGGGTGTACTTCGAAGGTCTGCTTTCAATCCACATGCGAGAGCAGCCCAGAATTACAACATTGTTGAAGACTTAGCTGTTTCACCTTCAGCAATGTCGGCACTCGAAGTGCTGCAATCATGTCCAGCGCAACGAAAATTGCTTTTGTCGGCTATTGGAGCTGTCGATGTTCAGGACCCGAACCTAATGATCTTTGATCTAGAAAGTAGTACACCGCGTCTCCCCCATCAAATGGCTTTCCAAATTCCAGTGATAGTCAAAAACAGGCCTATTCATCGGACTGTGATTGATGAGGGAGCTTCTACGTGTATTATGTCGATTCAATGTTGGAGATCGCTTGGTTCTCCTTCGTTGAACCAATCCCCCACCATCCTTAAGGCCTTTGATGGCCGTGGGTTCCGTCCGTTTGGTATTCTACAAGAATTGCCTATAGGGGTCGAAGGTAAAACCGTTAGTCTGGATGTGGAAGTGGTTGATGCCCCTCTAGACTACAACCTTCTTTTGGGTCGAAGTTGGTCATATGCTATGACAGCGGTCGTTTCATCGGTCTTCAGAGTCATTAAGTTTCCACATAACGGTAAGATCGTGACTATTGATCAGCTGACATACTTTTCATCCGACCCAACCTCTTTAGAAACTATCCAGCATGTTGGTAAAACGACAATCCCTTATAGGGACATTGGTGTAGGTTTAGTTAAGGATTCCGGTTTACTGGGAACTTTTCCTCTCCCTCCACTCAATGCAGACCCTTCGTTTGCAACAATTCATATGATCACGTCAGAAAACATTATTTATGATGATCCTTGGTATGTTCCCTCTGACTCTGAGCTAGACTCACTCGGTGATGTTATGCCGTTGAGTCCGTATGAGATTGCTTATGAAGCTCTTATGTCTTTTACCGACTTTCATTCAACCGACCAAATGAATGTGGTCAGTGAAGAGTCACTTTTCACCTCACCCTTAGAACGGATAACGTTTCCCGAAGAAGTGTCATCTGACGAACAACTTCGCGAAATCCTAAGTGTAGATGATCTACCATGGGAAGATCTCCATCACAGATCTTCGTTTTTACCTAAGGATGATGCATTTGAAAATGATTTTTCATCTATCTTTACCGCTGAATATGTCAAAGACGCTCAGGATCCAACGAAACATTCTGATTCAGAGCTGAATTTAGGGAATATTTCTCGTACTATTCCCATTGATATTTCAGTGAAGCCCGGAATCGAGGAGAACATTCATATAGGTGCCGCATGTACTGAAGAAGAAATCCAAACTTACAAGGCCCTATTCCAAGAATTCCGCGACGTGTTTGCCTGGTCTTACGAGGAAATGCCGGGAATTGATCCTGCCATTGTTGTTCATGAAATCAAAACCTACCCGGATGCTAAACCCATTCGGCAACGGTTGCGTCAGATTCACCCTCGAAAAGCGGCTGCGATTAAAGCAGAAGTCGAAAAGCTGTTGAAAGCAGGTTTCATTTATCCGATCCCGTTAACGGATTGGGTATCGAATATTGTTCCCGTCAATAAAAAACAAGGAACAATAAGAATCTGTATCGACTATAGGGATATCAATCGAGCTTGTCCAAAAGACAACTATCCTACGCCTTATATCGATCAAATCATTGATGATTGTGCCGGAAGTGAGATGTTTTCCTTCATGGATGGTTTCTCAGGCTATAATCAAATCAATATTCTACCTGCCGATCAACCAAAAACGGCATTCATTTGTCCATGGGGGACATTTGCTTATTGCAAATTACCTTTTGGACTTAAGAATGCCGGGGCCACTTTTCAACGGGCGATGTCTTATGCATTTCATGACATCAAGCACATTGTGCAACCCTATCTCGATGATTTGCCTGCTCATTCTTTACAACGAGCTGATCACCTTGTCCACCTACGAGCAATCTTTATGAGGTGTAGGCATTATCGAATTCGGTTGAATCCCCACAAGTGTGTTTTCTGTATAGAAACAGGTCGATTGCTGGGATTTGTTGTTTCAAAAGCCGGCATTCGCGTCGATCCCTCGAAAGTCGAGGCTATCATCAAATTGCCTCCTCCTTCGAGTTTGCGCCAACTCCAAAGTTTGCAAGGGAAAGCGAACTTTTTACGCCGATTCATCCCAAACTACGCCGAGGTCACTAAAGGTTTTACACGGTTGTTGAAACAGAACGCACAATTCTTTTGGGACGAGATTGCCCAACAATCTTTTGATGCACTAAAACACGCGTTGACCCATGCACCGTTATTGCATCCTCCCAACTACAACCAGGACTACTTCTTATACCTCGCAGCTTCGCATTCCACCATTGGAATGGTGTTAGTTCAAGAAGATGAATTCAAAGCAGAGCATGTGATATATTATCTTAGTAGAACCTTAAATCCCACTGAGTTAAAATATTCGCATGTGGAGAAATTGGCCCTGGCAGCCGTTCAAGCTGTCCAGCGTTTTCGTCACTACATTCTTCTCCGCAAGACTACAGTTATTTCGGATTGCAACCCTATGATTTATATTTTGACAAAACAACTGCTAGGGGGCAAGTACTCTAAATGGATTGTTATCCTGCAAGAGTTCGACTTGGAGTTCGAGAAGTCCAAGTCTAAGAAATCTTTAGTTTTTGCGGAATTGATGTGTGATTTCCCGAGTGCTGACACAGAGACTGTGGCAGAGGAGTCCATTGTGGACGAATCTTTGTTTCTTATTAGCACTTTAGATCCGTGGTATGGGGATATAATCATCTATCTCCAAACCCAAACCTTTCGGCCTGAAGCTTCCAAGGAAGACCGTCGAAAAATTCGGTTTCGATCCCAGCAATACAGAATTATTGGAGATACACTTTATCGCCGGGGGCAGACTTAGTTTTTCGACGTTGTTTAACTCACGAAGAGGCTGAGAGAGTTTTGAATGATTGTCACTCTGGAGCATGTGGCGGTCATATGTCTGGGTATGCCACAGCTCAGAAGGTGTTGCGCGCTGGCTATTTCTGGCCGTCTATGTTTAAAGATTGTATCCTTGCTGTCAGAACATGCCACAACTGTCAAGTGTTTGATCGAAAGATGCGCGCTCCACCTGCTCCTCTCCACCCTATAATTGCCGCTGGTCCATTCGCCAAATGGGGCATTGACTTTATTACTTGTAACCCTCACTCGGCCGGGGGGCATGCGTATATCATCCTCGCGGTTGATTATTTTACAAAATGGGCCGAGGCGATGCCTACATTCGACGCAAGCGGCAAGACAGCTGCAGTTTTCGTATTCAATCATATCATAACTAGGTTTGGTGTCCCACAAGCAATCATTACTGACCATGGGAGCCATTTTCGAAACGTCATGATGACTGAGCTTACAAGCCAGCTTGGTTTGCGCCACGATAGCTCTACTCCTTATTATCCGCAAGCCAACGGTTTGGTTGAGTCAATCAACAAAGTTCTAGTCATCATGATTCGACGGATCATTGGTATCCATCGAACGAATTGGCATAACATGTTATTTTCGGCGCTATGGGCATATCGAACTTCAGTGAAAAATTCAACAGGTTTCACCCCTTTCCAGCTAGTTTATGGCTTAGAAGCTGTGTTACCTATTGAATGCGAAATCCCATCACTTCAAATGGCTGTCGAATTACTTCCAGCTACTTCCGAAGAGGAGAAACGGTTATTATACTTGGCTAAATTAGATGAGACTCGACGTGACGCTACTTTAGCTATCGAGACTCACGCGAAACGAATGAAAGCTCAGTACGATAAAAATGTAACCCCTCGAAGTTTTTCGGAAGGAGACCTAGTACTATTATATGATCAAGCTAACGATAAGCTAGGTGCCGGAAAATTCGTTCCCATGTGGCATGGGCCCTACATTGTAAAGCGAAAGCTAGCAAAAGGGGCTTATGAGTTAGTTGATTTTGATGGGGACTCTTTGGGTAAACCCAGAAATGGACTTTACCTAAAGAGGTATTATGCTTAAAATGATGGGTATGGAGAAATTTTTAGATAGGTTAGATTTTCTTTCTAGCTAGCAAGTGTGTTAGTTTAGTCAGTGTGCTTAGCTTAGCAAGTGTGGTTTTTCGTCATTATTTTGGCTTATCTTGGTTTTACTCTTGATATTGTAGATGTCGACGCCTCTCCAAACATACATTGGATTTGCTGATGGTGCTTGTCGTAGTACACGGAATATCTCTTCCGCAGCTTGGGTTATCTATTCGCCCTCTGACGAGTTAGTTTCTATGCATGGGGTAAGCCTCGGTCAAACAACGAATAACATTGCAGAATACAGTGCAGTGGTTGAATTATTATCCGAATCTATTTCATTTGGAATTCGACGTTTGATAGTGAGGTTAGATTCTGAACTTGTTGTATTACAGCTTAATAGAGTTTATGCCATTAGAAATCCTGTGTTATTAAGGTTGTTTTTGAGAGTGCGTCTCTTGGAACGTGAATTTGATTACATTGAATATCAACATATTCCAAGGTCTTTGAATACATTAGCAGATGCAATTGCTTCTCGAATGTTGGACAGACATTTACGATAATCATGCAAGTAAATTTAAAAACATTTCATCACATATGTTAAACAAGATAAGCCGGTAATAGTGATATATATAGATAGAAGTGTGTCAAAAAATATATACATCGTCTTCGATCATAGGTTTAAAACACCTTATGATCGGCAAAATGATAGTACAAAAAGTCAAAATGTCACATGTGACTACAAAAGTGACTAGTCAATCACTGGTGGTGCTCTCTGTACGACACCACTGCGCGGGCTACCTTACGCAAAAATCTCCTAAACGGTCCAGGGACCGCGACTACGAAGCGCTGAAGCCTGATAGGAATGTCGTCCATAGTAGTCTCAGGTATATCTGCCGTGAGACGCTCTAGATCATGCTCCAACTCAGCTAGTACTTCTGCTGTCGCATCCTGTGGGGCCGGTACCGGTGCAGCTGGATGTAGTCTATCATAAGGCCGGAGGTTGGCTGGACGCTGTGGACCAACATCTGCATTTTGAAAGATTTACTATTAGTTTTGAGACGATATATATAAAAAATACAAAAAATACATAACTAGAAAACTTGTGAAAATAAAAAGTACCTCTGTCGTCCCATTGTTCTCCCTGTGGAAGAACCATGTCCGGATCACCTCTGAAATCCATTCCGGCATACGGAAAGTCCTGTATCACAAAAAGCTGGCCCTCTAACCAGTCAAAATAACTATCTGAGAATCGAACTACTGTCGCGCCCTCGTCAGGATGCCGGGCCATCACCGCAACCCATCGTATCAGCTTTGGCTGCTGGGACCCAAGATATCAACAGTGAGTTGCTGAGGGATCAGCATTGGAATTCTCTCCAAGGCAAAGCTCACGACTATAGGCCCATATCCAAAAGTCTTTAGTCGTCCGTTCTTTGCCTTGGTCAGTTGGCTCTTCATATGAGCCGACACAGCTTCACACCAGTTGAAAATGGTGCCTTGGTAACAGTCAATTGCCATCCGCATTTGGGATCCGGAAGCAATGTGTAAAGCGGCCGCGCCGCAAATTCTGGTAACCGTGAACGCTATGACTTTGAGTTCCGGCAGAGTGATGTGTTTTATCTCTATGCCTTTTGAATGGTGAGCCCCAGGTGTGCACCAATCTCGCGGAGACTATCAAGGGATTGGCCACCCGGCCTAGTCCCCGCAAGACTGAGTTGCTCACCTCTGTTTGGCAAGCCAGTGAGAAAGTATACATCCGAGGGCTCTATCTCGAGCTGGTGCCCTCCTATGTAAAAGCATTGTTCTTGTACGTTCCATCGCTCAACCAGCCATTCCAAGAATCTTACCTGGCCCCTCATGCCCGGTATGGTCCAATATTTGTATAATCCGCATGCTCTTAGGGCATCCAGGGAAGGTTGATGATTTATTGCAGCTTCATCTTCCTCTACATGCTCTCTTTCTCTCCAGTCTAACATGATTAATGCCCTGCATATCAAAAATAGCAATTAGAAATTAATTTGGGAATTTTTGGTGGTTTTTTGAGAGAGTTGGGGTTTTGAAATGCGCGTTTCTCGGAGGACGCACCCCGGCTTTGTAGCACAGGGCGCCCGGACGCAGCTGGCCTGAAGGCGGGCTGCGTCTTCCGACCGTTTTCCCGTATGAGAAAAAGTCGGGGGACGCAGGTCACCCGAAGGGCACCTGCGTCCGCCGAGAGGCGCATTCCAAAACCAAAACCCCCCCAAAAAATGAAACTAAAACCTAAAAATTGATTCTAAACGGATAGAAATGCAGAGTAGGATGTGTAAAATACCTGGATGAGACGGCGTTCGATTCCAACGGTCAGATTTTCCGCAGCGACCACGGGAAGTTTCTTGTCAAAAGCTCTTTTTTCAACCTCAACAGTGAAACGGTAAAAATGACATGGTAAAAGGTCTTTTTATAGGTTTTTTGGATGAATTAGTTCATTTTTTACCATGAAAAGATGTTTTTGAATGTATTTTTGCCTATTTTAAACAGGTATGAGTAATGTGTCGCTTTTGTGCAGGACAAAGGGATTTCGAGGGAAATTGTAATTTTTCACAAACAAAATTTCAGAGTCATCTTTTAAGCCCTTTTCTGACTCCTAAAACATGAAAAGATCGCCGAGTGTTTCTTTTTCACTCGTTAAAACGGAATTAAAAGACGGTCCCCTTTTAGCTCTTTTCTGACCGCAAAATCAGGAAAAGATTGCCGGGTTTTTGTCGTTTCAAACTCGATAAGGAAATAAAACGACGTGTCCTTGATCGCTTTTTACTTTTCAGGTTAACGACACTATTATGAAAGTACTCCTTGGTCGCAAGATCAAGCGGTTCCCCCAGGTATTATTTTATACTTTTTCGGGCTTGAGGGACACAAATATACGAAAAAGTTCAACGTGGAGTCTCCTTTAGTTTTTTCAGACTCTCTAAAAATGAAAAACGCCGAGTTTCTCCTATACTGGGCTCGTTAAACTTTTACAGTAGAGGACCTGTTCAATTACAAACAGGAACGAACCACTCCTTCCTAGGGTTCGAATTTAAACTAGGTTGGACTCGTCCGAAGGATGAGCTTATAATCAAGCATATGTTATCCTCCTCAAGCTTGTTAAAAATAAAGAGGTACTTGCCAGAAATGGTGGGGGAAAAAGAGAAGAATGAACCTATTTGTCACCTTTTGTCTCAGAAGAAACTTTATTACCGCTCTTGAACACGACACTTTTCATTCACCTGGGTTGGGAAATCTTTTACCTCACAGTTGACCAAATCACTTTGAAAGTCTTTAACCGGGTTTCGGGGATTAACTTTGAGTTATTCGTCACCAAGCCATCTGTTGTGTCGTTATGTGTTCAAGAGGTCTGCAAGCAAAAACTTTCATCTGCAAAATACTTGTCATCCATTTGACCATCCCTGAGTCAGTCCTTACAGCAACATTTCTTCAACTTGAACAATGATTTCGTGTTGCGGGCTTGCCTGCAACGGGTCGCTTTCTATCGACATCGACACATTATCTAGAAAGATGACTTAGGAATCGACAGTACCTTGAAGTCTGCATGCATCAATGGCAGGTTTCTCGCCTTTGACGTCAGTTTACATCATTGACTTTCGATCAGAGGATTCCGTGAAGTGTTCGACATCAAAACATCTATTCACATTTCACGGGTTGTGCTTGGTACTTTGAGGACCATTGACATTACTGGTGGTTTCTCTCACGCTTGTTAACAGTTTACATCATTGACTGGTAATCAAGTGGTTTCTACCATGTTCGACATCGAATCATTTAATCACATGGCTAGAATCGTACCAATTCGGGAAGTAGAAGTGAAGACCCTGGATCTAGTTTCTACCATCCAGGCTGCGAGGAGTTTTGTATTCATTATCTATGTAGACTAATCATAAACAGATGGCTGCGTCCATACTGTGTCTACAAAAGTCTATAAAAATGATGTACTGCAAGATCATTCCTGTATCAGAATAGTTAGTCCATTAGTTAAAGTTTTGAATCTGAGTATGGGAATGCCTACCTCAGTGATGATATAATCTTATCCATGTATTTTGTGTTGAAAATTGCAGGTTTCAACCAGGCCATCCACAAGGCAATCCTTGAAATGATAAAGCGCTTCACCCTTCCTAGAATTACAAAACCCTATTCTATTCCAGGCTTCGCACTTTAGGGGGCAATCTGTTACACTAAAAAATGTCACCTTGACTACTTACAGTTAGTATGGCTCAAATCAACAGTCATGCTACCCTCTTAGGCAAGTCTCATGCCTCTGTTATCCATCTCAAACTCAAAGAAGAGAGAAAGTCTTGTAAAAATTATGTTTATCTCTGGGGTCGCAGGTTCTCTCTAGTCTTACCTGCGGGGACGCGGACCTTGTTCACAAAATCTGCGTCCATGGACGCTCTGTATGTTAAGGGACAGGTGCGTCCCTCTGTAAAAGGCAAAATGCGCGAGTTTTATCTTGAAAAAGTTACTTGTGGTTACTTCTAGAACATTCTAGAGGTCGGTTTGATGAAATGGATGCGCCTCCAGTTGGTTCATGTATCTCTATTAAGGGGGAACTTATCCCATCAATAAGGGAGCTATCCCACCCATAGAGGGGGATGATCCCATTGATAGTGGACCTGAATAACCTCTTTACAGCACTATAAATAAAGGCATTGAGCCAGAAGGAGAAGAGGTTGAAGCTATACATTTTCTTTGGGTAAATGCTGCAGGATTTAGGTCTTCCATTAGAGCCTTTGTGAGGAGAGATTGTCTTCACTTGATTCTACTTGGGAGAGGGTGAGCTCTGTCAAAGTAGAGGAAAACCCTTGATGGACCCTGGGAGGAACTTGCACAACACCAAGGCCAGGTTGTAAGAGTTTCTTTGTTTCGTTATTAATACAAACTGGTTTATTTTTCTCAATAGCTTGTGTTAATGAGTTATTTCATGTGTTCCTTGGTCTGCATGTTGGATATATGTTTTATTATATGAAATGCAAGTGCTTGGTAATTGTTTGATTGTTTGTGGTTGCAGGAATTGACTTGAAGGAGGAGCTCATCCGGATCATCAAGAACGGACTTCAACAACAGCGTTTTGGAATAAGGTAAGCCTAAACACTTGTAGTTTTCATGTTATAAAAGGTGTATTTAGAGAAAGATCACTCCTTTTTGTCTTGTTTGTCATTAGAATGTCTTAGACTTCTAGGAAGGTCAGTCGTGTCCGCACCCTTGACAGATTCCGTGTGACACTTCAGAATGAAGATGAACAAGTTCTATCAGGTATGAATTTGTTATCCTCTGGTGATACATCTATTTATCCTCTTAAAGATGATGAATGTGATAGCGAAACAACTGAATTTGCACTTATGGGTGAGCAAGAAAGATATCAGATAGAGGCAGAATTTAAAAGGCTTACAGACAAAATTAGAGATCAACAAGATCTATTAAACAAAAGGGAATGTGCTTTCAAAGAAGAAGCTACCAAACTAAAAGCTCAACTAGAGGAAGGAAACAAGGTAAGGAAGTTATTCAAGAACAAGGAAGACCAATGTCAAAATTTACAGGATGAAGTGACATCATTAAGAAATGAAGTCAATGAAAGGAGCTCAATCATCAAGAAACTCAGAGATAGATCCAGTTATTATGAAAGGCTTGAAGCTATGATCCACTCACTAAAGGAAGATCTTGAAGAATCAAAGAAGCATAATAAAGATCTACTCCAAAAATAAGAAAACGAAGTTCTTGAATTGAGGCATCAGTTGGAAGAAGGAAGGAAAGCTGAAGAAGACATGAAGAAGCACTATCATGAAAAGGAAGAGCATCTTCAAGTTGAGGTAAATATTCTAAATGATAAATTAGAAGAAAAAGATAAGCTCTTATGATTTCACGATAGTACTAAGATCTTGGATGATATTCTTAGTAGTCAAATGTCTCCTGCTATTAAAACTGGTCTTGGCTTTTATGAATCCATTGAAAGTGAATATAGCTCATAAGGAGAGGCAAGAAACTCTAATGAGAAATCTGAAATGCACAATGAAGAGATGAGAAGAAAACCCCATCAACAGCCAAGGAAAGAAATTCTTCAAAGGAAATCTTTTACTCCTCCAATGCATAATGTTTAATGTTATATATGTCATAATCTTGGACATGTTGCAGCTAGATGTAGAAGAAGAATGGTTCAAGATCATCACACAAAAAGATCATCAAATTCCAGGTACTTTCAGGGATATTGTTTTTCTTGCAATATGTTTGGTCACAAAGTTGTTGATTGCTACAGAAGGAGTATGAAACATGTAAGATGCTATGCATGTAACAAGCTTGGACATAGAGCAAAAGAATGCAGGAACAAAGTACAGGGACCATACCAAAAGGAGAAAGCATCATCACGCTTGAAGATATGGAAGAAGAAGGAAGTACAGTCAGAAAGATGTGGCACAACACAATATACTCAGACACAGCACAACACAAACATAACAGACTCAGGGGGAGCTGAAAGTGTAAAAATTCAGTGTCCTAAAGGAAGTCGCGTATATACGTGAGTTAGACACTGCATAGTCGCGTATATGTCAGTATGAGGAAAAGCAATGGGGACAGGCTCAGAAAAGGGGTATGATATGATTCAGTCCATTATTTTCTCTATTGGTTAATAGTTACAGTCTGCTGAGGATGTGTGGAAATATATTGATACTTGTAAGATGTTTAGAAGTGTTTTGATCCTAACTTGATGATGATGATGTCTTGATGCTTATTGCTGATATATGTATGATCAGATCTAACAATAAACAGATGGCACAGGTTGAGGGGGAGCATATGCCTTTAATAATGCATTGTTGGCATTATGGTTAAGAGTCCTTGGTGATGATGCTTATATGGCTAAATGATATATCTTGCTATGATGTGGTTATGAGTTGTCCATGATAAAATCTCATATGATTCTTGGGGTTACATAGTTGATGTTCAGATCATATTTGTGGGTTGATTCTTAGACGGTGCATATATGATGCTTACATGGTGATCTTCATAAGGATAAGGAGAAGTACAAAGCTTGAATACACAACTTCATTACTTGATGATGAGTCTCTCATATGCTGTTGTCGTCATATGCATAAAGATCATATAATACATTTATGATGAAGGATTCCTATAGTTCTTGGTGCTCACGTGGATGAGGACTGTTGAAGTTGATGATATAAAGAAGCCTTGAGCTCAAGATACATAGCGCTGGATACATGAATGATTACTCAAAGTTGCATTGTTGGAGACATGATGATGATGAGTTCTTACCTATATGTTGATAGGTTGATACTTACATATGTTGATTGATGCAGATATTCCCAAGTGATGATACATGGATGATCTTGTTGATAAGATGGCTATGGTGTTTTACACATATGATATAATGTGAATGATTTTATGATGATGAGTTGATATCTATATGCAGACATACCCTGTCATAGGACATTTACAGGTTGCTGATCTAGAAATGGTTGTACGCGAGTTTCATAAGGAGTATCCGCGTATATACGCTTGTTTATGTGGATACAGTCGCGTATATGTTAATTTGAAGGAAATTAGTGGGCCAAACTCAGAATGAGAAGAATCTGATATGGGCCTGACAGAAACCATCTGGCACAGATGGAACAGGTACAGAGGGAGAACATGATTGCTGGTCTAGATGTTGTTGAAAGATGCTTATGGAGCAGATCATACATTATGTATGATAGTTGCTAATGACTATCATGGTCTTATTTAGATGTTTGGTCTCATGTAAAGGTCATATCAAGACTCATGATGAATGATGTTATACTCTTGTATTATCATGTGTAAACCTTTGGTATATCCCCACTTGGTTGGGAGATGGATGTATGTATGAGCCTTTGGTGCTAGGAAGGTCAGTTAAGATGTATAGAGTCATATTCTTCTTGTAGAACATCTTTTTTGCAGACATTGCTTACAGTCAGGGGGAGCATGAACGACACACTTCAGCAGAGCAGAAACTTCAGCATGTACTCAGAGGGAGCATGGTCTGATTGGTACACCTTGGCATATACAAAGGGGGAGTTCACTCAGAGATTTCAGCAGGTACTTAGGGGGAGTATGGACCGTGGAATGTTTATCAAAGAAATAGAATATCTTGGTCCGCCCTTTGCCCTTGATGTAAAAGGGGGAGAGTGATTTGGTGTTGTTGCCATCAAGTCCAAAGAGAGAGATTGTTAGCATTATGATGCATGTGTTGTACTTGATGGCAACCCACTCATAGAAGAACAACTCACTTACATATAACTAGATGAATCTACAGAAGAGATATCAAATGTAGGACAACTCAAAGCAATCAGATGATAGTTCTAAGTGTGACATGTTAGCTTTGCCACCAAGTCCAAAGGGGGAGATTGTTGGCATTATGAGACAAGTGTTGTCCTTGATGGCAAATCACACAGATGACAGATCATAGTGCAGCAGGTCAGCAGCAAGGAATTGATGATCAGACTACAAAAATGAAGAGAAAATATATATACGCAGGTTCATTGCGACCGAGCCGTGTATACTCGTGGGTTAGTCGTTGAAAAGACGTGTATGCATATACACGCACTTTCACGCAAGGAAAAGCGCGTACATGTTGGAGAACTTATGCTTGGTCCATGGTATTTAGTCCTTGGTATTTGAACCTATGGTTTTGGGCCATGGTATCTCATCAGAAGTGTTGATCCCAAGTATTGGGTCCATGGCATTGTTTTATTATGGTTTTGGACCATGGTATTGAGAAAGGCCTAAGACTATAGAAGGAGAAGAAGATCATTAGGCAAGGGCAATGAGAAAGTCTTGAATATCTGAGGAAGTATGAGATCCAGTATGCAGGTTATGGGTTGATGATGCATTGCTTGATCTGAGCTAAGGAGGGATCTCACCAGTTGATGGAGAACAAGATCTAAGGATAGATCAGGATCAAATGGTTTGAAATGAAATATCTCTATATGATTGATTATGTTTATTCTAGATCTGTAAACTGACGCATGTAATGATCTGAACTGGGTATAACTTAAGTTTGAAATCGCTGCAAGTCATGATTGAATATTTATAGATCTGTACGTGGGTTGGCTTTGGTGTAAGCGGGTATGTACGCGGGTTTGGTTCATTGTAGTAGAGTATACCATTTGAGCTATGATGTTTGAAGTTACAGGTGGTTCTAGTTGTTGATGAGTTCTGATGACAGTTTAAAGGTGTTAGTATTCTGCATATCCTGTTTGGTTGATTGTGTTTAGCTTCAGTAATGATGGATGAGAACTAATATTGGATCAGGATCATAATGACTCATATTTATGTGATCTGATGGACTAGATCTAGGTGCTAACACACATACTATCCTTGTATATGTAATAATCTGGATATGTCTGAAGTCAGGTAGTGCATCAAGTTATAAGTAAGTAATTGATGACATATATGCTTGTTCACCTTGGTGAAGTTGCGTATACACGCTGGTTCAGCACTTCCAAATAGCGTATGCACTCTGATGCATGATTTTGATGATACAGTTGGATCTGAATATTGTTGTAGAGTTCAGTGTTCTGCTCTGTGTTCTGGTGATTGTGTTGTTGACAGGGTTTCAGTGATTCAGAAATTGATGATGCTAGTATTGATTGTTTTGTGCTTCAATGATATTTATGGGTCCAATATGAAAATTTGATGAAACGTGGCCTTCAGATTATAGTGTTGTGCTTCAGGAGTATCCAGTCTGAAAATTTATGAAATGTGGTCCCTGGAGGATGAAAGGAGATTGTAGGCCGGCACCTACGTACTAGTACATCAGCTAGTACAAGAGCAAAGGGGGTAGTAGCTCCCTTCCAGTAGCAGCTAGAGAACAAGTGAAGGTTGGAGCATTCAGTAGGCAGGCACCTACGTACTAGTAAATGGATCAGCTAGTACAAGAGCTAAGGGGGTTGTAGCTCCCTCGAGGAGAGTCTAGAGAACGAGAGAATGTTGTAGCCTTCTGCAGGTAGAAGCTTGTGTACTGGTATAAGACTGCACCAGTATAGAAATATTGTAAAATGAAGTTTCTTATTAAAAGAAGATAGAGATGACTTGCAGTAGGTGGTGTTCACCCACATTGGGTTTCCACCTTATATCATGGTGTTCATGTGTGCTTCTTGTGTGTGATGATCTATTCTGTTTTACTGCACCTGCTTACTGTTCATATGGTTAATGAAGTTCTCATGCACTAACTAAAGATCAACATTTAATGGATTAACTGAATCATAAGTATCCTAGATATACGCTAGTTGCATTAAACACAGTTGTGTATACATGCGGGTTCCATTAACTGAAGTAGCGTATATGTATCTAAGTATGGAAATGAAAAAGTTTTATTGACTTGATAACACTGATTCACCCCCCCCCCCCCCCCCTCTCAGTATTATTTCCAACAGACTGACCCACCAGTCCTGCAGCTGCACAGTCATGAGATCTACTTTCTAGTTGATGCCTCCCACTCCTACAACATTTGTTATTGTGTTTACCGTCAGCTCCTTGGGAGATGCGTCCAATGCTTTCCCTAGGATTTTCCCCTCGCCATTGCTCAATGTCCAGTGCATGAGCTGAAGAATGCCAATCTGTGAAGGTAGGCCTCCCATATTTCCTATGTGTGTCAATCCATGGCATGGCAAAAATTCATTCCCTGAACCACAAAATCCACAAAGGGCTGAGTTGTGGATTTTATTTGTATATGATGGGTGTTATATAAAATCCGCAACTCACCCCTCCTTGGCTTAAATAATTGTAGGCCAACACCCACCAAATAAAAGAAAAAATAGTGAAGGTATTGACACCAAAGGAATTAGATGTGTAGAGAATTATGCAATGATAACTCACCCACGAGACTTGCAATTTCATAGTCATGAGAGCTACTTGATGGTTGATGCCTCTTGCTCCTACAACACGTATTGTCGTGGTTACCGTGAGTGGCCCAAGGGACGCATCCAATGTTATCCCTAGGATTTTCCCCTTGTCATTGCTCAATGTTCAGTGCATGAGATGAATAAGGCTAATCTGTGAAGCTAGGTCTCCGATAGCATGCCAATCCATGGCATGGAAAAAAGTAATTTCCCGAACCATCGAGGAAGCCCACAATTTATGCCACATCCTTGTATCTTTGTCAGCCAATGCAAGCCCCTCACTCCCTAATGACGAAAGGAATTTTCCCACATGTGGCCGAGGTAAATCCCATGCATAGTAGAAAAGCCTAGTGAAGGTCTCTCATCGTAGAGGCTTGAGTATTGACTAGTTTGCCATAAAAATGAAAGGTGGTAATAGTTGTTCCCATGTGTGTTCCATAGGATGAGTTGGCCAAACTAATAATTTGCTATAAAAATGAAAAGTGATAATAGTTATTCCCATATGTGTTACATGAGATGGATTGGTCAAACTAACCCCTTCTCTAACTTCTAAAAATATATAAAAAATTAAAAATATATACTCTAACTTCTAAAAATATATAAAAAATTATAATTATAATAAGTAATTCATTTATATTTTGTATAACACCCATTATATATAAATAATTCAATTAATTATTGTAATAAAACAAATGTATAAAGAAATTCAAATTAATTATTGTAATAAAATAAATGTATAAAGAAATGCAAGTTTTTAACCCTACACAGGGGAGAAGTGTTCTTATCAAAGAAACGTGCACAATGCAGACAAGTGTTAGCAAAGAAACGTGCACAATGCAAATAGTCTTTAATGTTACTTGGAAAAGAAATTAAGATGTACCAGACATCATACGCAATTATATGTTCATATATTCTCTTCCCTTACGCAATGACATTCATCTATGCTGTTTCGACACAACTCTATAAAAAAAAAATTATCCGTAGAGAAACACAAGTCTCAAACTCCATCGATAAACGATAAGCATAGCGTGTTCCTCTACAACCTTGTCACCAAAACTCTACCAAAGAAACGTGCACAATGCAGATAGTCTTTAATGGAGTTGTCTATAATGCGACTTTTTGAGATTCCGGTGACGGAATCCGGCGGAAGAAATTGAGATGAAATCATGATCTGTTGCAGTTAAAATGGTTTTTTAACTGCATATTCGGATTCAGCACCCTGAAAAACCCCTGGGACGGTTTCATTGTGCAGAAATTAGCTATCAAACTAGGATTCCAATAAATTACTGCCGGATTTTCACCGGAAAAAATCGCCGGAAAGGCTTTCAAAAAGTCGCGTTAAAGACTACTCCGTCTTTAATATTACTTGGAAGAGAAATTAAGATGGTACCAGACATCATACGCAATTATATGTTCATATATTCTCTTCCCTTACGTAATGACATTCATCTATGCTGTTCCGACACAACTCTATAAAAAAAAAATTTATCCGTAGAGAAACACAAGTCTCAAACTCCATCGATAAACGAGAAGCATAGTGTGTTCCTCTACAAGCTTGTCACTAAAACTCTACCAATAAATGAAAAACCCTTGCCACTGGTGAAAAAGTCTTTCTTCCTTTTTCATCTTAACACCCCTCGACAGGCCGAACTCTCGTTAATGACACTACTGAGCCCGGTAGTCGGCATGGATAAATCATTACTTCAACTTGATATTTGTCAACAAGTCAACGATTACCGCTGATTATTTTAAGTTTATTGTGTGGAAACGTGCCGAATTTTCGAATTCTTCAGCCAGATTCGGCCGAATTTGGTGACTATGGATAACTTCAACTTGATATTTGTCAACAAGTCAACGATTACCGCTGATTATTTTAAGTTTATTGTGTGGAAAGGTAATGGCATTTCCTATTTCCAACTCTACTGCATATTTAATGCGCTTGAGATGCCTGGGCGATAGCCACATACAACACGTGCCGTGATAACTATCGCCCCCTAATCATCACGGCGCGCGTTGCATGTGGCTATCGCCCCTGCATCTCAACGTGCATTAAATATGCAGTAGAGTTGGAAATAAGATCTGCCGAAACTTAATGCTGCTCTACCTCAAGAGAATTTCATGAATCTATCACTGGATAGATTCATGATATTAAATGATTACCGCCTAACTTTAAGTTTTTTGTGTGGAGACCTAATGTTGCTGGACCTCAAGAGTCAATGTCATGAATCTACCCAATAATTCATTAATTATTAATTATTAGATAGATTCATGATATTGACTCTTGAGGTCGAGAAGCATCACGTCTCCCTTCAATAAACTGAAAGCTAGCTGGTAATCATTCAATTGTTGACAAATAACAAGTTGCAACCAATGACGGAAACGTAAGCCTACCAAATCAATTAAAGTTGAAAATTGGTTGCAAATTTTCATTAGACTGTTGTGTGCAATGCCCATGATGTTTTAACCATTATAAGAACCAAACATAATCACCATGATTTAATCCCTTGGAGAAGCTGTATGAGTCATAGCTCAACTCCTTAGCGGATTAAGGGAAGAGGAACGAATAATGTCTAGCAATATTGACATGAATATGTTGGAGCAAAAGGGGAACCATTCTCTCCATGCAGTAATTGTGCCACTTCCTGCACAGGGACATGTAAATGTTCTCATCAATTTGGCCCAGTTGCTGGCTATGAGGGATGTTTTTGTCACTTTCGTTAATACTGAGTGGATACACAAACGCATGGTGGAATCTTCAAAAGACCCTACATCTCTTCTCTCCAGAAACGATCCCGAGCTGGATCAGCAAGGACAAAGAATTCGATTTCTGTCTATTCCAGATGGTTTACCACCCGAACATGGTCGCACTTCCAACCCAGGCGAGTTACTTGTTGCCCTGCAAAAATTAGGGCCCGCCTTGGAGGAGCTCCTTAGAAGCACTGAAGAGAAATCAGCAGCATGTCCACCCATCACGTTCATCGTCACAGACGCCTTCATGTCTTGTACGGACGAAGTCGCAAGGAATATGAAAGTGCCGAAGGTTATCTTCTGGCCTGTATGTGCCGCCGCCTCCATTTCTCAATGCTACGCCAATTTCCTTCTTTCTGAGGGACATCTTCCAGTAAATGGTATGTTCTCCATTTCCAGTAATTACAAGAGAGTTCACATTTTCTGATTGTTGATCAGATCATATTTTATAAATTATCCTTCAATTTCTATTAGTTGAAATTTCTGTATTAATAATATTATTAATACCATATTATGAATCGCACTGGCACGATTAATTATTTTTTCGCTTCATTTGTTTAGTAATCGGAAAATCTTATATGCGAACATCAATCATCCTTCATGATTCAAATTTCAAATAAATTATTTAATTCGACTGCTTCTTCACTTTATGTACGAATAAAACCAAGAGCCAAGGGTAATACAAAACTCAGTAAACTGTCAAATTTATTATTATATGCCTTGTAACCAACAGGTAGATTTTATGTATGACATTATGACAAAACAATTACTTTTTGGTTTTCAATGTACGAAAAAGGTTCTATCTGCCCGTTTTCATTGATGGATTGCTTTCAATGATTGCAAGCAATTGAGATACATAATTTGTCTGTGAGAGGTAGAAGCAAGATTAAGTTGGTGTATCTGGTTTTTTCCTAATTTATTTGTTTATGTGAATATTTTTATGAAGGTTTCTTAGGTTAATAAGGTTTGGTTTTTTCCTAATTTATTTGTTTATGTGAATATTTTTATGAAGGTTTCTTAGGTTAATAAGGTTTGCTGTTGGTATTTTATGTTTTAATTTCTTGTGTAACATAAAAAAAATATGTAATAAAATTATAATTTTTTGATATTTTAAAATATATAAATAAATTTTGTATATCACATTTTTCTTAACATTTAAATCATGTAGGTTTTATAATCTTAATAAATCTCAATCAATTTCAAAAAAAGTAATATGCCAAAAACACTAAACATGAGAATACAACAGGTTTTTTTTCGATAAATTCACATATGAGTTCAGAAACTAAACATCTCCTTGTCTTTTGTGAACTGACACAGATGTTATTAGAGCTTTCTTTTGACGGAAGAAAAAAAATAAAAACTTTGGAAGGTAACATTGACTTGATTATAAAAAGTATTGTGAAGATTTTAATTAGTATAGATCTAACAAGAGTTTAATGAGATCGAATTTATTTATGTGTAAATTTTTTTAAAGTGCAAAATACAATGTGTAATCTTTTATTGTTATCAAAGCTTAAAATATTGAGATTTAAAAGTTTTAACCATAAAAACTTATTTTTTCATGATACATACATAAAATTTTTTAAACAATATATAATATATACATAGTTAACATTAAAATATTTTACATAACATATACATCAAGACATTTTATAACACAAATAAAAATGGTTTTTAAAATATTAATATATTTTTAGATATAGCTCGTATTAAAATATTACACTGATAACTCACATTGAATATTTTATTATATACAACATCAAAATATTTTCATTTAACATTTTTTTTGATATATAAATTTGATATCGACATAAATTACTTAACATAGATTTTCAAATAGTTTATTTAAATTCAATGTTAAAATATTTTCATTTAAATTTTTTTTTATATATAAATCTGATATCGACATAAATTACTTAACATAGATTTTCAAATAGTTTATTTAAATTTAATATTAAAATATTTTTAAAAAACTTAAAATTTAAACTATCTTATTCACACATTTTTTACTTTTAATTACTTTACTCGTAGCATATTCATTTTGTTTTAAAAGAATATTACTTTTCTATTTAGACCTTTTTTTAAAAAACAATTGTCAAACTCTACATTAACATACTTACACATATAACCAGATTATAAAATAAGCCTCCTACAAACAGGTTATTTAAAATAAACTATATTTCTAATGATAAACCGAATTGATGACTAAAACTCAAAATTACATTTACGAGACCTAACTACACAAGAAAAACTCTTGATCCCTATCGATGCATCTAAAGATAAAAGGTCTTGGTGAGTCTCGATGCAATCGAATGTGAAAGATGAAATATTCATTCATAGTTATAATTTTTTACACTATGCTTTTAAATCTTGGTCTGTTTCATTCAAGTATTTTCATTTGTTCTACAAAGACAATAACTATAACTATGTTTGTACCTTCTTCAGTAACGAAGGCGAAGAATCCAGAAAATTTGATCACCTGTCTTCCCGGAAACATCCCACCACTGAAGCCGACCGACCTGTTATCCTTCTACCGCTCCCCAGATACATCCGATATTCTTTTCAAAGCCTTTTTCCATGCATCACAGAAGCATAGTAAAGGCGACTACATACTAGTAAACACGCTTGACGAGCTCGAAGGGAAGGACGCAGTAACAGCACTGTCTTTGAATGGTTCTCCTTCTAAGGCCATAGGACCTCTTTTTCTGCCCAATTATTTAGAAGGGCGGGCATCGGGATGCAGTCTGTGGGAGGAGGATGAGAGCTGCCTCAACTGGCTGGATATGCAACGGCCGGGATCAGTTATATATATTTCATTTGGGAGCCTCGCTGTAAAATCAAAGCAACAGCTGGAGCAGCTGGCACTAGGGCTTGAGGGCAGCGAACAACCTTTCTTGTGGGTTCTCCGGTTGGATATAGCAGACGGCCAGGCCGCGAGTTTACCCGAGGGCTTTGAAGAACGAACAAAGAAACGGGCAATGTTTGTGAGGTGGGCGCCACAGGTGAAAGTACTTGCCCACGCTTCGGTGGGATTATTCCTCACACACTGTGGTTGGAACTCTATGTTGGAGAGCATGAGCATGGGAGTTCCCGTAGTGGGATTGCCATATTTTGCCGATCAGTTTCTCAACTGCAGATTCGCGAAGGAGGTGTGGAAGATCGGCCTCGATTTTGAAGACGTGGATGTGGATGACGACAAGGTGGTGACGAAAGAAGAAGTTGAGGATGCCGTGAGGAGAATGATGAGAACAGCGGAAGGAAAGAAGATGAGAGACAACGTTCTCAAACTCAAGGAGTCAGCAACAAAAGCAGTCCTTCATGGAGGATCTTCTTTTCTGAACCTAAACACTTTCGTTAATGACATGGCTATGAGGAAAGTGCACCAATCCAAAACATGAAGCCATTTGACTTGAATTCCAGAAGATTTCAAGAGAAAGCTTGGCTTGCAAGCCTTTCAGGTTTTACTCATAAGTCGGTTTACCACATAGGCAAAACCAGTATCATTCTTTAACAGGAAAATATTTCAGATGTTGAAAATATTAAATATTGTCATCATGCTTACTCCATTTCAGGGCTTCAATGGCTTCATCTGGTACAGATTATGTGATCATGTACTGCCTGGACTGTAATGGTTCATAACTGTCATCCTTTTCCTTCAAATGTTTTAAAGTAATTGAAATCAAATTCTTGACCGCAATTTAAAATGACCGCCGGTGATGTTCCTTTTTAAGTATCTTCTTTCACTGGACTCTACTCTGTTTCTAGATATTGTGATTGTGGCGGTTAAATGATCCTAGCACCAACCAGAATGTCTGGAAACTAGAGAAAATTTATGCCCAGCTTACATGGCATCTCATAGTGCTTGAGGAATCTATCGATGACGTTGTGGCACACCCGTCACACGTGTAACCCTATGTAAGAAAGTCACAACCCAATTATACCTAGATGATCCTTACACGTGACTCTCTCGGCTACGTGGTTGACACTCCATTTCGCCCCGTTCTTCCGAATGGTAGGTTAACCCACAAGATTCTAAGTAAATTCCAATGTACATAATTAGTTTATTAAATTGTTAAAGGGGTATTAGTTCAGCATTACGAAATTAATGAGAATGACAGATGTTTCAGAAGTTAAAATTATAATGGTTTTATAATTTTTTATAATCATTAAAAAATATATGTACGTACAGGGATTACTGTTGGTTTAGTTTTTTTTATTACAATATTATTTTATTTTATAAATGATATGTGATTTAAGTTAATAGGTTTTAAATTTTATAAAATATATAGTAGGTAAACATTATCAATTTTTCCTTTTATTTTATTATTATTTATTTACATAAAAATCACATTTACTTGTCTTTTATTTTAAATTATATTTATTGGATTTATTACTGAAAAGAGAGGATTTTTTATTATTAAATCAAGATTAAATTAAAAGAAACATTTTGAGCTAGAGTTAGTGATGCAGTTTGATATTGCATTTAGGGAAGTTATATTAATGATCTTGTGATATGTGTATACATATAGTATCAAATCTTAGTCATGTTTTTTTAGTCAATTTTTTATCCAAAGAAGTAGGATTTAATGGTGAAAAGTAAAGAGTTATTCACTATACATAAGTGGTTAAAAGTTCACCTCGGTTTCTTTCTTTTAAAATGAATTCAAATTTCTTCTATCATAATTACATTTCAAGGTTTCATTCTTTAAAGTTGCTAAGGTTTGAAATTCGCTGTATTTGGGAGGAGACACCAAAGGAAATCCACCCATGTTAATTGTTTGTGTGGCCTAGATTAAGTACAATCCCCAGGTTATTTTCACAACATAGACATATTGAGTTGTGATTTTTGATGTGAAACTTGTGGTATTTGGTAGGAGACATTTTAAATTTCTACCCATGTTAAAGTTTGGTGTGGCTTAAGATGAGTAACTTTTATGTTGTAAATTGGTCTTGATAATAAAAAACAAACAAAAAAACAATCACATTTAAATATATTTTACTCTATTGAGAAATTAATAAAATAATAAAAATAACATTCTTAGAAAATTGAAAATGTGATATGCTAGCAAATTTTAATCTCTCTCTCTCTCTCTCTCTCTCTCTCTCTCTCTCTCTCTATATATATATATATATATATATATATAATTTCTATTATCACAAAAAACAAAATTACATTGTTGTAGTAGATGTCCATCTGAGGACTTTGAGAGAGCATGGATTTCACAGACCCACAAGAGGAGGCTACCATAGATTTGACAGACCCAACAAAATCACCCGGCTTGGTAATGGTCTTCAGAGCAACTCTTCTTTCCTCTCTTTCTCACAACCTTGTTCTGACCTACAAGAGGTGGATCATCCAAAGTAATTTATAGATTATTGGTGAGATTTAATGGAGATTCCCTATCCGACTTAGAAGAAGTCAATTCATGCACAGGCTTTAAAATACCCAAAGAGATGTCTTGACTTGCCAACTACGTGTTTGTAGGGGCTACTGAGATCCCTGCTGAAACCCCATAAGTTTGATGAGGAACGACAATTTGATCTTGTTCCCATAGAATCATATAATTTTCGGTAGCATTCTCCTCTTGATCTGGAATGGAAGAAGTCTAACCCTTGATAGGGGTGGGTTAACAAGTTTCCAACTTTTAGATTTTGAAGATCTAAAGTGTTATATTTTGATGGAATTTGATACAAGGCAAGAATTCTATGTGTCAGGGTAGGAGGTAACCGCTTGAAAATGAGATTGTATTATTCATTTAGATTGTTCATTATTATATACAAGAGGGAGTGACTGGGAAGTTTCATCTCCCGATGACTCTCCACTTCTTCTATTATTTATTTATACTCATTACAGTTGTTCACCTAATCCCTATGGTTAGGTGTCAACATTCCCCCCCTTAATTTGAAGGGATGTTGGTGAGTCCAAGCATCATTCTGAATCTTTCAAGCTTTTCCCTTCCAAGCGCTTTGGTGAAGATGCCTGCAATCTACTCATTAGTGGAATAATGGCGAAGATGGATTATTTTGGCCTCAACATGATGTTGAAGCAAATGATATTTTTTATTGATGTGCTTCATTTGATCACGAAACTTTGGGTTCTTGGCCAACTTTATTGCCGAGGTATTTTGAATCATGAGTGGAGTCAATTGTACTTGTTTTACCTGCAAATCTTCCAAAATTTTCCTGAGTCACACAATTTCTTTTGTTGCCTCAGCTGCTGCCACATATTCTTCCTCTTTTATGGAATCTGCTGGAACTAATTGTTTACATGATCTCCAGGAGACAACTCCTGATCCAACACTCATATCATAACCCGAAGTAGATATCCTACTTTATTTGTCTCCATTGAAGTCTGAATCATAATATCCAATCAAGCTGAAGTTGCCCAACTGTGTATACTTGAGTCCAAAGTCTTGAGTTCCCTTCAAGTACTTTAGAACTCTTTTTGCAGCAGACTAATGTCCCTCACAACATTTTTGCATAAACCTGGAGAGGATTCCAATAGCAAACAAAATGTCTGGTCTGGTAGTGGTTAGGTAGTTGAGACTTCTACAAGTTATCTATACTTTGTTGCATCCTCAAACTCTTTTCCTTCAATGGATGTAAGCTTTAAGTTTTCTTCCATTGGAGTAGCCAGAGGATTGCTTTTAGTCATTCAAAACTTGTTCAATAGATCTCCAATGTACTTCTTTTGAGAAAGGAATATGGACTTCGGATGTTGAGTTACTTCAATACCAAGATAGTGATGAACATAGCCCAAATCAGTCATTTCAAAACCTTTCCTCAATTCCTTCTTTATGGATGCAATGTAGCTCTCATTGTTTTCTGTCATCAAAAGATCATCTACATATACCACAAGATATACAACTGTTTTGCCAACCTTCTTGACAAACAAAGTTGCATCATCAAGATCATAATGTTTGAAATTGAGTTTCAAAAGATGCTTAGTTAGTTTTTCATACCAAGCGCGCAGTGCTTGTTTGAGGCCATACAAGGATTTCACAAGTTTACATACTTTATGTTCATGCCCTTTCACAGCAAGTCCTTTAGGTTGGGACATAAAAACATTCTCTTCTAGATCTCCATTCAGGAAAGGAGTTTTTACATGCATTTGATGGAATTTCCAACCGTTTTGAGCTGTTAGGGCAAAGAGTGGCCAGATGGTAGCCCATTTCACTGTGGGGGCAAAAGTCTCCTAATAATCGACCCTTTCCTTTTGTCCAAAACCTTTTGCCACAAGCTTGGGTTCATGCTAGTCAAGTGAGCCATCAGCTTTATACTTGTTCTTGTAGACCCACTTGCAGCCAATTAGTTTGGTTCCCAATGGAGGATCAACCAGCTTCCAAGTGCTATTCTTTATTAAGGCTCATACTCCTTTTGCATTACTTCTTTCCATTCATCATGAGAAGCAACTTCTTTGAAGCAAGTTGCTTCAAAATCTCTAGAAAAATTCAATTCACAATCATAAGAAACATCCATATCAATAGGTGAATCAAAGTCATCTACATCACCTCCATTTTATCGGGTTGAATTTCTAGTTCCTATGTTTCTAACCTCATCAGGATGACCACTTTCAAGTGTCTTTATCAGCCACTTTGGGGAACCTTTCTCAGATGGTCTAGGCTACTCCACTGATTGAGTTGGGACTGAATCAAGATTGAGTCTCCCAATTTTGTCAATTACATCACTCAAGGTATCATCCATTGTTGGAGTTTCATGCAGGGGTGAGAGTGCTTCAGAAGAAGATTCCATAGGTTGGTCTAGTACAGGAATCCCCCCTTCAAGATATGGAATCTGATTATCAAATTCTTGAAATGTTTTTGCATTTGTGAATCTTTCCAAGAAATCAAGTTTCTGCTCAACAACATTGTCAGTTTTGGATGATTCAAGAAAGATTACATCTCTAGATACAACAATCTTTTTATTGACTTCATCATAAAGATGGTATGCTTTGGAGGTGTTTGAATACCCCAGGAAGATACACTTATGACTCCATGCACCAAGTTTGTTTCTATGTACCTTTGGTATCAAGGCATAACAAGTGGAACTAAAGACCCTAAGATGCTTTACCGAAGGAATGTGTTCATACCACATTTCATAAGGAGTATTGTTTCTAGTAGCATTAGATGGACATCTATTCTTTCAATATACAACACATAGAACTGCATCAACCCAAAACATCAATTTTACATTTTCGAAAAACATCATGGAGCACACTGTATTTAAGATTGTCTTATTCATTCTTTCAACTACTCCATTCTGTTGGGGATTATAAGGCACAGTTGTTTGATGTTTGATCCCATGTTGGTGAAGATAGTTTTCAAATTCATTTGCAGTGTATTCTTTTCCATTATCAGTGTGAATAGAGCCAATATGAGATGTGCATCATTTTCAATCCATGTATGAAAGTTCTTGAATGTTTGAAAAGTATCATATTTGTTCTTCAATAAGTAAACCCAACACATTTTGGTGTAGTCATCAATAATTGTCATCATATATTTATTTCCATTTTGCAGAAGGAATAGGCATTGGACCACATAAATCTAAATGAATGAGTTCAAGTTTTCTATCTGCTCTAGAATGTGAATCATGAAAAGACTGTTTGTTATGCTTTCCTAGAATGCAAGCATCACATTGCTTATGTTTCCTAGGAATTGTAGGCAAACAAGTAACACCATTTTTCTTCAACAAGCGGAGGTTGTCATTGTTTAAGTGTCCAAATCTAGCATGCCATAATCAACTTGATGGAAATGTACCTTATTCATAATGAGAATTGTATGAGAAATTTTGTGCACAAGCAAAGGTACCGTGCAGCTTGAGAAGCCTTTCTTATTCTATCCCCGTCATGACAAGTGAGTGGTATAATGCTTTTCTCACCTCAAGCTTGCCATCAAACATATGAATAGAGTGTCCTTGCTAGCAGATGTGGACCAAGGACAACAAGTTTCTCCTCAACTGTGGGAGATATAAAACATGATGCAGAAGAAAGTCTAGAAGACCAGGCAATTTAAGCCTAATTGTACCAAGCCCTGATGGCTTGAGTTTTGATTTATTTGCAAAGTATACTGCTCCATCAACATTTTCACTAAATTCTTCAGGACAATCTCTTCTAAAAGTCATGTGGCAAGTTGCTCCTAAATCAAGCAACCAATTATTTTTCCAAGAAGTAAGTGAAGCATTAAATAAGTCTTCATTTACTCCAATATTACAGTGTGCCACAACATAGTGAGCAGATTCAGGTGCTTTACCTTTTTCTTTGTCATTAGTATTACCTTTGGGTTGGTTTCTTTCCTTCTCAATTCTATCCCAAGGCAACTTGCATATGGATGCATCATGTGATCCATCTCTTTTGCAGTGTATGCAACACAATTTTGACTTTTCTCCTTGAGAGTGTCTGCCCCCCTTGCCTCTGAAATTTCTTCCCCTCCGTCTTCAACCATCTCTTCCCTTGGAAGAATCTTGAGAAAGATTATTCTCTCTATGTTCAAGACACACAGCCTCTTCAGAAGACTGAGGAGTTGTCTTCTTCCCAAAATATTTCTCTCTTTCAGTAATTTTTTTTACAAGGGAGTCAAAGGTAAAATCTTTGAGGATTCCATTTTCTTGCAATGACTCAAGATAGTTTGAGTAAGTGGGATAAAGTTCCTTGAGAAAAGCTATCAGAGGAATTTCGAGTTCAACATTAGTGACTTTGGTATCATGCATAATAGATTTTACTTCTGATGTAAGAGCAAGAGGATCATCATTTTGTAATTCAAGGGTGAGAAATTTAATCATGAGTTAAAAAACTTCAGGTGCAAAGTGTGAGTCATAGAGTTCCTTCACTTTTTGTAAGGCTTCGAAAGAATTTGAAAATGGCAAAATATGGTGAATCACCTCTTCATTTATTGATGCTGCAATCACTGCATAAGCCTTGCTGGTCTTATTTTCCCAAATGGTGAATTCCTTGTCTGAGGTAGGCTATTCTGGCTCTTTGTCTCCATCTCCAACACACACTCCTTTCCACAGCTCATTAAAAATGAGAGTGTGTTTGATTTTCTGATACAATTTAGGATAATTTTCCTTCCCATTGAGGACCACTCCTATAATAGTTATTAATGAGTGCATTTTAAAAAACTGTAAATTGTAAAAAAAAATATTTATGCTGCCAATATATATAATATTTTCACTTCTGCACTGTAATAGCAATATCTTTAAAAAAAAAGTGCAATTCTGATCAAGCATGTAGTTCTGGTAAAAAATGCATTACTGATAAAAACGTGGTTCAGGTAAAATAATCATCTTCCAACATGGCTTTAAAGGACTCCATAAAAATCTTTAGAGATTCTTCACAGTGTTCTCTGCAACTTTATAATCCTAAGGACAAAGTACCCAAGTGTTTCAGAACCAATTACTACATATTAATTCTAGTATCATGTCTTCAGCCTTCGAAGAGGCTTCACAAAAGAAAAACAAAAAAAAATACTAAATGCGTTTAAAAGACTATATAGGCTAGAAATAGGCTTGCAACATCAAAACTGAAACCACCAGTCTGCACCAATTTTTTTGGGCCACAAACAAATTCGACCTCAATGCTGTAATTAGAAGATTAAATATTCATTGCTTTAAGCTTAAATAAGTTATCTTCATCATTGGATGCTCAAACCTCCAAGAAGAAAAACTTCAATTCAAGGGCAAAATCCCTTGCGAGGAAGGTATGCGGGCGGTATGGTGGTATGCGGAAGTATCAATAGTAATATAGTGGAGTCGTGTTGGTAATGTCGAGTACGTATACCATCAACTGCTTGCGCAGACTACATATAATGGGAAGGGGCAGTAGGAGTTGCAGTAGTGGAAGGAAAGGGTAGCCTACAGGCACACAAGCGAAGGGTGAATGACTAGTAGAAACGACGAGAGCTAGCTCATAAGCGCCAAAATGAGAATAGTGAATATTTTCAGGTGGCTGCGTGCCAAGTGGCCTTCGACTTTCTATATCCCTCCCCCTTTCAAGGGAAGCCCGGAGAAGAAGTCGACTTTGCCCAGGGGTTGGGGAAATGAGTGTCGCAAAGCTTGTAAATGTTGCCTATAGCTACAAGCTTGATGCCTTGAATTCGCTAAAATGATGGCCCAATGCCACAATGAGAGAATGCCGCAAGAAAGAAGCATTTCATTGCTCTCTGCCGACTAGAAAACACATATGACAATATCAAGCCTGAAAAGCATGACAAAGGTGTCAGTTCTACAAAATAGGTAGAACATAGGTAAAATAGGTAGAAGGGAGTTACAAGGGCAGGAATGCTTAAAAAATAGAGTTGGCTCTGATACCATGTTATGCGAGGAGGTAACTCCTTGAAAATGAGATTGTATTATTCATTTAGGTTGTTCATTATTATCTACAAGAGGGAGTTACTGATCAGTTTCATTTCTTGATGACTCTCCATTTCCTCTATTATTTATTTAGACTAATTACAGTTGTTCACCCAATCCCTATGATTAGGTGTCAACACTATATATGGCTAGTTTATAGACAAATTCGGCACAGAAACACAATATTCTCGTAATCCAGAGGTTGGGTCTAATGATAACCACCAATTTTTAAATTTATTTGACCCAACAACCCTTTGCTAGTTTTAATTTCCACACATATTTTCCCATAGGTGTACATGCCACAATGACCTTGAGAGGGATCTGTGGTAAGATAATGACCCATGAAATTTCCGATTCCCTAAAAAATTTAAAGGTGCCAAATATGGGTGGGAAAATTTGGAAGTTGAACCCAAATTGGAAATTTAGTGATGACTATTGTAGAAGGATCGAAGTCCAGAAACAAGGAGGTTATGAAAAAACCAGCTTTTCCCCAGAACCATGACCCACAAGTTAGGGCCTTCTAGTACTCTTATAGTTCATAAAAAAACACTATAAAAAATCCTTTAGAGTAGATGATGGAATTGCACTCTTAAGTCCAGGCTATATGAATCCATTTGTATTGTTTATATAAATGTGGCCATAATCCACTAAAGTGAACAATAAGGCTTTATTCAGTGTAGAGTTGAAGGTACTCTTCTGGAATTGACTGCGAAATTTCAACAAATGGCACCTCCTCAACTTTGTCCACCTGGAATGCCCTACGAGCTACCTCAGGCTGATAAGACTAGCATCCTGTTTTGAGGACCTCCTTCAAGGATAGAGGATTTGAAGTTGAAGATACCCCTCCCCCTTAGGCACCTCCAAACAAGCATGTTGCTATAGAGATAGTGGCATCCCTCTTAACTCCATAACCTATGAGGCGTTTTTCCATATTTAGCTGCCTCCCTCCATAGAGGATCGCCATTTCACCCATAGGAATTCATGTTCGTTGTTGAATCTTGACAGTCATCACTGCCATCCTTCGGATTCTGTGACCAAAAAGAAATGGGACATACGAGACATGGTCCAGACAAAGATCAATTTTTTTTAAGATGCAAGTCCCCAACACCTTCCACTATCAGATCCAACTCTAGTTGGAAACTTTCAACAAGCACTCTTCATGCATTGCCATATTCCTAGTAAGTGTCTCTTTCTGAGATTTCAACAAACACTTTGCTGACAACCCTTTATCATTTGGCTTCTCAAAGTCGGAGGGCTAGTGCTTGGCCATGGTCATAGTAAGTATGCTAACATTGTAATTAGCCTTTATGTCCTCTACATTAGAGTCTCCAATAGGTTGAATTTTCGAATACACCTTGCCCTTCGCCTCTCCATTCGTATCGCCTTTACCTCCACACTCAGCTACATGTTCTTCTTTGTAATTTTACTGACAATGCGAAGAATGTCGCTCTCTACTTTCACCTTGATGTTACCAGCCTCAAGGTCATGCATATTGAGAACAAACATACAACGATTTGGGTCATCCAAAATATCAGCACTAGATCTAAATATGGAATTTGTGTCTCGAACATATCTGCGCATTGGTTGCATGCATAGGGATAGAAAATATCTAGTGCACTTGTCTTTCCCCACTCCCACATACAACATGAAATATCCAACATGATTCAACATTTTTCCTCATGATAATATCATCAATAAAATATTCTCATCAATATTCTCATTAATAGCACGCGCACCCCCCCCCCCCCCTCTCTCTCTCTCTCTCTCTCTATATATATATATATATATATATATATAGATATATATAAAATAAATTAAAGGAAAAAAATATTTTGAGATTTTATGAAATTTTGAAATCATGTAATTGGAAGATAAAAATATATTTATTTTTATTTTATAATTATCTTTTTTCTATTTTTTATTATATTTTAGTTAAATTTGAAATTTTTGTTTTATATTTATAAAAAATTTAAACGTAAATAAAATATTAAAAATAATAATTTATATTATGCATAAAAAAAAATATGATCATGATGATGAATAATAATAGCCACTAAGACTTATATGGTCTACCATACCTTAAGAGGGTAAGAGATTAATTAAAACTTCTTAACATCTTATTTCTATGCTAAAAAAGAGGTGAGAGAAGCCTCCTAGATCACCATAGTTTTGATGAGTTAAAAAGTCAAGAAGGTTGGTAGTGTGACAAATATTTTGAAAATTACATTGAATTTGAGTATAAGAAGGGAAATCTAACAGAGAGGGTTTTTCATCTTGAACCCTCCTAGGATCACGAAGTTGAAAACAATTTTCATCTCATGGTGTTATTAACCAACTCCTAGTTTCACTCAGTGGAGCTTATTAGTTCTAATATTGGAAATGTTCATTTTCTTCTTAGCAATAGTCAAGAAAGAGAGACAATTTTGGTGTTCAAGATTGGGGTTGATCACCTCCTTATAATGTAGTAGTTTCAATTTTCCCTCTAACTCTTTATTTCCCCACAATTTGTTCTTAAATTTGGGACTAATAGTATGTTTAATATTATATGAACCTCATTTATTTACCAATGGTCTAGCCAAGACTAGGCATCCTTATCCCACCTTCGCTTGAGTGGAATCTTGGGGTTTTCTTTATATATAGAAGTAATTTTAGGAAACCCCCTCACATCCATATTGTATAACTTCTCCTTATACATAACATACATATTCATGCCATGCTTTCAATGGCAGAAAGCCTTTTTTTCAATCAAGAAGATAGAGTGGGGAGTATTTTGTTTCATTTCGAGATTGTAAGTTATAATTTTCTTTTGGAGTTGTTCAATAATTTTGCACGTCTCTTTGGATATACTACAACCTCAAACCTCACATCCATATAAAATAACAAGAGTGAAATGACTATAAAAGAGGAGTTCCTTTCAAAAGAAGAGGAGTTTTATTGCAAAAGAAGAACATTGCAATGGGGGAACATAATCTATCAAATTTGGGAAGCCCTAAACAACAACGTTTTTCACTCAAGGCCAGTGTTTGACATGAGAACTAGGAATGTATATTAGGATGAGATGTTTTTTGAAGGAATTTTATGTGGAACTTTGAAAAACCCACATCCATTTGTAGTATGCAATGGATGAACTTAAATGGGAAACAAACTCAGTTAGAACTGAGTACACAATTAGTATCCTCATTTTTGGGTTGGGGGAGATTAAAGATGGACTATGCTATGAAAGGTGACAATACCTTCCAAATGTATCTTCTTCACGTGGCTTGTTTTTTGCAATTGAATGTTGATATGAAGTGACTCGCAAGGAGAAAATTCTAATGTCTAGTTAAATGCTCACTATGAAAGTAAGATGGTGCAACTAACTCTCATCTATTTATGGGTGACCCCTTCTCAATTCAATTTTAGAGGGAGGTGGAATACTAGTTAGGCCTCCTCGATTTGTGGAAAAGGAGGATGGTTGACCATAATTTCAAGGACTAGTTTATATCATTGCACTTGAAGGCATATAGGTGACTTCCATATTTAGTAGTATGGGGGATATGGCTTGGTCAAGATGTTAGCATCTTGAAGATTGTCACTTGTTTTTAAGGTATTTTCCTTCCCTCAAACTCTTCCCTTCATCCTTTCACGTTACAACTCATTTTTTGGCTTTATTTTCTTCCTTTAAGTCTATGATCTTTCCTAAAGGGCGATAAATCATGAATGACTTATGGATACACAATAAATATTCCTAGATCTTATTTGAAGGCACATGCCATGGCACAAGTTAAGTTTGTGTGTTGAGATTTGTTTTATATGAGAGAGACACTCACTTTTTCTATGAAAAGGTAGACAGAAAGGTAGAAACAAATAACTCCAATGAACTCAAAGCTATTTAATGTCTCTTAAAATATTGTTTGAACAATGATTTTAGGAATCTCCAAAATCCTAGTGACCCATCTTTGGTTATAATATGGATGAATAAAACATTATCCTAGGGACTCATCTTTGGTTATAAGATGGATGAATAGAGCATTATATATTTATAACACACATTTATTCTCTCGCGTGGAAAACTTAATGAACATTTCTAAGAATCTTATGGGCATACCTTCCTCTCATTTGTATAGGGAAAGTAATGCTCAAACATATTCTCCCTATCAAATTTTCAATTCTTGGCATGTACTCAGATATGATGTAATTAACTAAATGATGTTGTTACATATTTTTGATACATAGTTAATTATGAAAAGAACTTTATTTTATCATCTTTTTTAAATATATATTTAAAATTTTATAAGTAATTTAAAGATGAAATATGATATAGATAATTATTTTTCAAAATTTTAAAGAGACATTATGAGTTAGATAATTTTATTGTTGATACTAATATCAAATATTTGATAAATTTTTTTTATTTAGATTCAATTCAAATATATTTTATAAATATATATGAAATTATATATAGATATAATTTCAATTGTATTTTCAAAATTATATATAGATATAATTTTAAGAATATTTTGTATGATTTAAATCGTTTTATTATTTTTTAATAAAAATATATAAATATAATTCAAAAAAATAAGTAAATATAGTTTTATATAGTTAAATTACTAAAATAAAATTATTAAATTTTATTACATAATTTATAAGAATAATTTAATTGGAAATTGGCTCATTGTGAAGTATTATGCGAATTGTTTTATTCCAAGTTGAAATACCAAACTAACCAAAAAAATATTACAATATATATTATAAAATTAAATTTAAAATAATATATTTTAATAAAAAACTTAAAATTATTCCATTTATATATAATTTGTTTAGTAATATTAATTAAAAAATATAAAATTCTCATAAAATTTCTTTATCATTCTCATCAACGTGTGTTATTGACCGAGTGATATTCCTTTAACATTTTAATAAACTTAATATCTAAATTGGAATTTACTTCGAATTTTACGGATTAGACTGAGATTTTCACATACTAAGAAAGATTGTCAATACGGTTGCGCATCACAAGGTGGTCTAGGTGGAGTTAGCTCTGTGTCTTTCACAATTTGATTTTTTCTGGTGCACTTACACGTGTGAGTGGCGTGTCACAATGTAATCTATCCGCCGAGTCTCTAACGCGACTTTTTGAAAGCCTTTCCGGCGATTTTTTCCGGTGAAAATCCGGCAGTAATTTATTGAAATCGAAGTTTGATAACTAGTTTCTGCACAATGAAAGCGTCCCAGGGGTTTTTCAGGGTGCTGAATCCGAATATGCAGTTAAAAAACCATTTTAACTGCAACAAATCATGATTTCATCTCAATTTCTTCCGCCGGATTCCGTCACCGGAATCTCAAAAAGTCGCATTATAGACAACTCCAATCTATCCATATTATGTCTTATGCACTATGAGATTCGTCTATGTAACAATTTTCCCCAAGGAAGATTTAGGTTCCAGAGGCTCTGGTTAGTGCTAGATTTTAGTTGGCTCTTGGATTATTTAAATCCATAGTAAAATACGTCTAAACATACTGCGCTATATCAGAGTCGACCGGAAAAGGATACTAGAAAGGGAACATTTTGTCAATAATATTAACGGTAGTGATATTAAATTGTGACACAGGATCAGGTTTCAATTACTTTAAAACATTTCAAGTGAGACAATAGGATTATGCAACCATTAAAGTGTAGGTATTTCAAGATCAGGAAATCGAACGCCCCACCAAATATGTAATTTCTGAATGAAAGAAAGTGAGGACCACGATAACAATTAATCTTAACATCTAAAGTACTTTCCTGTTAATGAATGACACTGGTTTTTCCATGTAGTAAATCAACTTCAAAGTAAAACGTGAAAGGTCTGAAAGCCCTCTCCAAAAAATGTTTATAGAGCTAGTTACTGTACTCCAGGCATTAAAAGATTTAGTAAGAACTTTGATACGATCAGTAGTTTATTATCAAATGTGTAAACTTTCTCATGAAATCTTCCGGAATCCAAGTCAAATCGTTTCATGTTTTGGATTAGAGCCCTTTACTCATAATCATGTCTTTAACGAAAGCGTTTAAGTTCAGGAAAGAAGATCCTTCAGGGAGGACTGCCTTTGTTGCGCGCTCCTTGAGTCTGAGAACGTTATCTCTCAGCCTCTTTCCTTCTACTGTTCTCATCATTCTCTTCACAACATCCTCAACCTCTTCTTTCGTGTGTTGGGTATTTTTCATGGGAAAATACCAAAAACCAAACAATTCAAACACCACAGAGCCAATGCTCTGATTCCACTGTTCCAGGATCTTTGTGCACAGGAAGCTTTTAAAAGAAATTACTCATAACAGTGCATTACACAGCCATAAAAACATTTCTATTCATTAAAATACATGCCTTATACACATTCATCCTCTTTGCTGAGAGGGATTTACCAAAACTTACATTCACCCATCAAAAACAAAAAACTCTGTCTTTTCTCTCCACCTGAGAGTTCACTGTGCTGGGTTTACTGCTGTAAAACCCATTTTTACATTACTGTTGTAAAACAAATTTTTACATACACAGTAAAAATTTCATTACATTCACCATTTAAAAAATGTGCGCTCTTTTCTCTTGCATTTCAATGCATACCCAATACATTAAAAAAAACTTTACTCACTCTACGCAGTGCTATGTAATACATTTCTTCATCTGCGCCTCCTCTTTCTCTATTCGCACTGCTGTGCAAAAATTAATTCATTGCTTCATTCGCTGCTGGGTTCTCTCCGTTTATATTCAACCACACTCTGCTATTTCCTTCATGCACTGCTGTGCACTCTCTCTCTTTTTTTTTAAACGCTCCCCCAAGCTCTCATATTACAAAAATGCTCAACGCATATTACAACCCCACGTAGCCATCACACACCATTACAATACAAAAAAAAACTACAACCCTCACTTACATAACAATATATAAAAAACATACATAAAAAACGTGGCCCATACTAATATTAAAGGCCCACACCTAAACTACGTACATGCATATATAAAAATATATATATGGGACGTATGCCCATAACGAATTTTAAGGGCCGCACCTAATTCACGTAGAAACATTAAAGGCCATGACTTTTCCTCCATGGCGGTCAAACCAAAGAGACAAACACTCCACGCAAACCTTGAATTGACGTTGATCGTATGCAGGTGTGCAGCTTCGGACAATCAATGGCGGAGGACATGAGAGCAAATCCGACGGTGGACAACAATATCGGAAACCCATTTTCTGCAGAGCTTTACCTTCCGAGATTCTTACGTTGGCTTACGTCAGGGGTGAACCATGTGTCAGCTCCAAATTTTCTCGGGTTCAAAATTACGGAAAGTCCCTTTGCCGGAATGTGACCCGAGAACTCTCCGGCGGGTTTGCTGACCGGTTTCTGGCAATGTTTCCAGCTGCGTTGAAATTACGATTTCAACACTCCCCTTTAATTTCAACAGCTGGGCATTCGGTCATACCCAGACTCTTCCTCTCGTAGAGGGATTCCTTAGTAGTGCTATTACAAAGATATCTTCCTCACATAGAGGGATTCACCAACTGCTTCTGATGCAGTTCACAAACAAACAAAGTTGTCTTCCTCTTAATAGAGGGATTAACCTGAAACTATGCTTAAGAGCACCTTCCTCATGACAGAGGGATTCACCATAACAATGTGCTGAAGAGCACCTTCCTCTTGACAGAGGGATTCACCTGTGACTATGCTGAAATGCATCATCATCTTGATAGAGGGATTTACCACACTATGCTGAAAAGCATCTTCCTCTTGACTGAGGGATTCACCATGACACTGTGCTGAAAAGCACCTTCCTCTTTAATAGAGGGTTTCACCAAATGACTGTGCTGAAAAGCACCTTCCTCATTAACAGAGGGATTACAAATAGACACTGCTTTACATGCAGTTTCAAAAACAAACAATCATTGCACTGTTCTTTTATGCTGCTGCATATTCTTTGCTGCACTGTTGTGCCATCTTCTTTGCTGCGTCTACCCCACACTGCTGTGTCTACACTTGCTGTTGTGTTGCTGCACTTTACTCACATTTCTTTGCAAACTCTGCATTGCTGTGCATTCTTCAAAGACATAATACTCTGTCTTTTCTGGAACAATTACTCTGTCCCACCTTACAAATTTACACTGCTGTGTGTAAATATTTCTTACATTCACTGCTGTGCTGCTGTCCATAACTTCTTGCTGCTGCATTTTCTTATTTGCTTTGCTGTGTACAAACACATTTCTTCATTCTCTCTTAGTTCTGGTTTCATTTTCTTCGCACTGCTGTGCTTCTCCATCTTGCCATCACACTGCTGCCTTTTCTTATGCATTGCTGTCCATACCCATAACCATAGACTTTGTCATCCCTGAGTTTTTATTTGCTGCTGCGTTGCCTCTGCAATTTGCACTGTGGCTGCCTTTTGTTTCATCATACTGCTGTGTACCCATACACTAACTCTTTACTCTCCATTACTTGCACATAGAGAGAAATCATCCTCACGTTGTTTTGCGCTGCATTCTCCACACAACAAAATAACACGGGCTGTTACTTTTTACACCCTTGCTTCACACAATCTTCAGTTTCATTTTTTTTAATTACACAATGCACTGCTGTGCAATTTCTTTCATTTTTCTGCTGCCACACATTATCATTCACCCATGTGCATTAAAAATCTGTTGTCCCTGTTTTTCTTTATGCATTTCTTTGCATGCTGCATTGCATAAAAAAAACATTACATTTTTCACTGCTGTGTGAAAAATTTCATTGCATTCTCAGCCACTGGGCATTTATGCTCTGCTGCGTTTTGCCCTCTTCTCATTTTCTTCTCACTGCTTTGCATTTTCATTCCCAATACAAAACATTTCCATCTGCTGTGAGTATATTCTCTCACTTTCCATAAAAGGAAAACTACATTCCATTGCTATGCATTTCAATGCATGTGCACCACAAAAAAATTTCAAACTGCTGTTCATTCTAATCCATGTGCTCCACAAAAAAATTTCCAAACTGTTGTTTTATGTTCTGTCTTCCCACTGCTATGAGGGTCTTCTTGCTTTGCATACTTTTCTTATTGCGCTGCTGCACTTTACATTTGAGCGCTGTCCCCTTTTCTTCTCTGCTTTTATGGCAGATTTAACTTCATATTTTTGCCTTATAAAAGGTCTTCATCAAAGAGTGACTGTTAAGACAATTCAACAATAAAAATTACAAGCTCCCCTTTAATGTGTGCTTGTCTTCTTTTGGCAGACTCTTCTCAAAACAAATTTAGATCCACTGGGGAGTTCAAGGGGTTTTCAGATTGCCTTTCCTTCCTTCTCCATACTTGTGTAACTTTCTTCTTTTGCATGGGTCTAGCTTGTGTAAGAGCCCATGTTAAGTTACAGTCACGTGCCATATGCCCAATGTTATGACACTTGAAACATTCAACATTATTCATGAATAAGAATTCATGATTTCTTCTTGTGAAATTATTTCTTGGAGATTGTCGGGGACCACAACATCTATCTCCATGAAATGCTCTACAGTCTTTTGCCATATGACCAAAGTTTGAACAAGCATAACAATAACCAAAAAATGAACTTTGGTACCTGGAAGATGGAGGTTTTCTTGATGCACTTCTGAAGCCTTGCTGCCTTGAGATCCTTTGATGATAACCATTGCATCTTGCCTTTTTGCCATCCGCTACATTTCCTCTTGGAGCTGATTTTCTACTTGGAGCAGGATTCCTTCTATTGCTGCCTTCATTTTTCTCCTTGCCTTTGCTGGAACTAGGAGCATCACCACTTCTTTTTGGCTTCTTCACATCTCCTTTGCTTAAAGCATCCTCATCCTTATTTGAGGGTTCACTTACATACCCAAGTCCTGATTTATCAGATGGAGATCTGTGATAGCTGAGCATGTCATCCAGAGCTTGAGAGCTCTTCATGATCTTGTTCATCCCTTCAACCTTCTTCCTGAGGAGGACAATCTCTTCTTCTAACTGTTCACATACATTGTTTTTCTTTGCTAGTTGTCCCTCAGTTTCTTCCTTGCTACGAGTAGCTTCAGCTGCTACTATTTTGAAGGAGATAATATCTGTCTTCATTTTGGAGATTTCTTCATCTTTTGCTTGACTGCTCTTCATTTTCTTTTCAGCTTCTTGTGCCTGCTTCCTGGCTTCTTGTAGTTCGGACTTAAGGGAGGAGACCTCTACCTTGTACTGTCCAATCTCTTCCACAAGCTTGTTCACTATCTTGTGTCTTTGTTCAAGTTGACTTGTCAAGACATCTGCCTGCTTCTTTGCACTATTCAGCTGATTTGCCCTGGATATGACTTCTTCATTATGCTTTCTCTTGCTTTGATCAAGCTCCTTCTTAAGCTTGGCAAGCTCGTCATCCCTTTCTTTTACTTGAAGCTTGATGAGATCAAGCTTTTCACTTTCAGCTTCTATGATGGGTTCTTCTTGACTCATTGTCATGGTCAGTGCTCCCTTTGCATGAAGGTCATGCAGTCTATCCCATATCTCCTTTGCTGATGAATATTTTCCTAGATTTTTCTTCACTGAATCAGGGAGACCATCCAAAATAGTCTTTGCTGCTTGTGCATCATACTCCATGGATTATTTATCCATCTTGATGTCATCAATCACTGACTCCCAGACTTCAATCCCCTCAGACATTAGGAAAGCCCTCATCATTATTTCCCATACATCAAAGTTTCCATCAAACTTTGGGGTTTCAAATAGAATGTATTCTAATGGATTGCTTTCTAGTTTAGTAGAGGGGGGAGACACATTTTTAGCAGGCTTGGAGGCTTTCTTCTTTGACTTTGCCATTCTTATCTAGGCTTTAAATACTTGACTGTGTTTTCTTTTAAATCACTCACTGTTCCTTTAACAGTAACACAAAAACTTAAGAAATACCTGAATCCCTTTGGCTGAAACTTCACACTGCTGGAGAGGTTTGACTGCTACAACACACCTTCCTTCAGCTTCTTTGAGTCTTCAAAGAGCCTGGACTAGCTCTGATACCACTGTTGGGTATTTTTCATGGGAAAATACCAAAAACCAAACAATTCAAACACCACAGAGCCAATGCTCTGTTTCTACTGTTCCAGGATCTTTGTGCATAGCAAGCTTTTAAAAGAAATTACTCATAACAGTCCATTACACAGCCATAAAAACATTTCTATTCATTAAAATACATGCCTTATACACATTCATCCTCTTTGCTGAGAGGGATTTACCAAAACTTACATTCACCCATCAAAAACAAAAAACTCTGTCTTTTCTCTCCACCTGAGAGTTCACTGTGCTGGGTTTACTGCTGTAAAACCCATTTTTACATTACTGTTGCAAAACAAATTTTTACATACACAGTAAAAATTTCATTACATTCACCATTTAAAAAATGTGTGCTCTTTTCTCTTGCATTTCAATGCATACCCAATACATTAAAAAAAACTTTACTCACTCTACGCACTGCTATGTGATACATTTCTTCATCTGCGCCTCCTCTTTCTCTATTCGCACTGCTGTGCAAAAATTAATTCATTGCTTCATTCGCTGCTGGGTTCTCTCCGTTTATATTCAACCACACTCTGCTATTTCCTTCATGCACTGCTGTGCACTCTCTCTCTTTTTTTTTAAACGCTCCCCCAAGCTCTCATATTACAAAAATGCTCAACGCATATTACAACCCCACGCAGCCATCACACACCATTACAGTACAAAAAAAAACTACAGCCCTCACTTACATAACAATATATAAAAAACATACATAAAAAACGTGGCCCATACTAATATTAAAGGCCCACACCTAAACTACGTACATGCATATATAAAAATATATATATGGGACGTATGCCCATAACGAATTTTAAGGGCCGCACCTAATTCACGTAGAAACATTAAAGGCCATGACTTTTCCTCCATGGCGGTCAAACCAAAGAGACAAACACTCCACGCAAACCTTGAATTGACGTTGATCGTATGCAGGTGTGCAGCTTCGGACAATCAATGGCGGAGGACACAAGAGCAAATCCGACGGTGGACAACAATATCGGAAACCCATTTTCTGCAGAGCTTTACCTTCCGAGATTCTTATGTTGGCTTACGTCAGGGGTGAACCACGTGTCAACTCCAAATTTTCTCGGGTTCAAAATTACGGAAAGTCCCTTTGCCAGAATGTGACCCGAGAACTGTCCGACGGGTTTGCTGACCGGTTTCTGGCAATGTTTCCAGCTGCGTTGAAATTACGATTTCAACATCGTGACCACCTTGTGGTCATCCACATCCACGTCTTCAAAATCGAGGCCAATATTCCTCACCTCCTTCGCAAATCTGCAGTTGAGAAACTGATCGGCAAAATATGGGAATCCCACTACGGGAACTCCCATGCTCATACTATCCAACATAGAGTTCCAACCACAGTGCGTGAGGAATAATCCCACTGAAGGATGGGCAAGGACTTTTACCTGTGGCGCCCACCTCACAAACAATGCCCATTTCTTTGTTCGTTCTTCAAAGCCCTCAGGCAAAATTGCAGCCTGACCATCTGCGATATCTAACCTGAGAACCCACAAGAAAGGTTGTCCGCTGTTCTCTAGTGCTAATGCCAGCTGTTCCAGCTGTTGTTTTGATTTGACAGCGATGTTCCCAAACGAAATATATATAACTGATCCCGGCGGTTGCATATCCAGCCAGGTGAGGCAGCCCTCCTCCTCCTCCCACAGACTGCATCCCGATGCCCTTCCTTGTAAAAAATTGGGAAGAAAAAGAGGTCCAATGGCCAAAGCAGGGCAGCCATTCAAAGAGAGTGCCCTTATTGCATCCCTCCCTTCGAGCTCCTCGAACGTGTTCACTAATACATAGTCGCCTTTACTTTGCTTATGTGATTCATGGAGAAAGGCTTTGAAAAGAATGTCGGATGGATCTTGGGAGCGATAGAAGGATAACAGGTCGGTCGGTTTCAGTGGTGGGATGTTTCCGGGAAGACAGGTGACAAGTTTTCCTGCATTTTGTTCCTTACTGAAGAAGATACAAACACAAGTATTGTCATTATCTTTGAAGAGTAAATGAATAATTTGAAAATGATCTTTCATATTTAATTACATTTACAGTAGGCAAGACCATTTGCCATAGAAATTAGAATTTGTACTAAAAAAATCAATACTGATATTAATATAACAGATTTTATATAGGGCATGATTTATTAAGCATCGATGAAACGTTTAAAGTTTCTTGCAACGAACGAATATTTTATGATTGTTAATAAAAATTTTAAAATTAAAATTCCAAAAATTAGAATAATTATAATTCAGAAACGTACCGTTTACTGGAATATGTCCCTCAGAAAGAAGAAAGTGGGCGTAGCATTGAGAAATGGAGGCAGCGGCACAAAAAGGCCAGAAGATAACTCTGGGCACTTTCATATTGCTTGCGACTTGTTCCGTGCAAGACATGAAGGCGTCTGTGACGATGAACGTGATGGGTGGAAATGATGGTGATTTCGCTTCAGCGTTTCTAAGGAGGTCCTCCAACGCGGGGCCTAATTTTTGCAGGGCAACAAATAATTCGCCAAGTTTGGAGGTGCGACCATGGTCGGGCGGTAAACCATCAGGAATGGATAGAAATCGAATTCTTTGCCCTTGCTTCTCCAATTCAGGATAGTCTCTGGAAACAATAGATTTAGCATCTTTTGAAACTTCTACCACGCGTTTGTGTGTCCATTCAGTATTAACAAAAGTGACGAAAAATTGCCTTATAGCGAGCAACTGGGCAAAATTCATGAGAACATTTACATGCCCCTGCGCAGGAAGTGGCACTATTACTGCATGCACACAATGTTTCTCCTTCTCCTCCAACATATTCATTTCAGTATTGCTGGACATTATTCGATTCTATTCTCCTAGTCCACAACCACAGTCTACTATTGAGAGTTATGCACCGTTGCAGAAGGTGCATGACGGGCATTGGACAACGCAGTTTAATGAAAATTGCCAAGCAAGGTTGCATTCGAGCTTATCCTGATGGGGAAAATTCCGGAATTCAATGGACCCCGCTGCTGTTCGTCGGATTCGGAGATATTCTTGGAATCCGCAATCGGATAGGGATGCCCGGACTGAATGATTGATTGCCAGCTAACATGTAAGGATGCCCACACTGAATGATTGCCAGCTAACATCTCGTTTATTGTCGCGCAGCGATCTCAAGAGCCAATGCTATGATTCTATCAAATAATTTGGTAAAGATTTGCCGACCAAGTTTCAGTTTATTGTCAGGAGACGTAATGCTCCTCATCCCAAGAGTAAAATATGTCAACGAAGTTTTCCTATATTGTTACGAGACGTGATTCTCCTAGGCGGCAAGGATCAAGGTCATGAATTAAATGAAATAATTTCGTAAAAAATGCCGAGCAAAATTTCCTTTAATGAAATTTCAGAGTCACATGCCATTTTTGTCCTTTATGGATAGAGTTTTAGAGTTGTGTAAAGAAAATATATAAATAGCCCATTGCTTCATATGTATGATACAGTTTTCTTATATATTTATTTTATAACAGTTCTCGTATGTGGAGTAATAAATATTCATATTTATTTACCATCTTATTTTATTAAGATAATTATAAAGGATGTTAAAAATAAAAATAGAGCAGAGGAAAAATGAATTTAAATTAAAAAAAAAGAGGAAACTGATACATTTATTGATAGTAAGGAGTAAAATCAGAAATGAAAAAATTATGTAAAATAATTTAATAACTTTATCTAATTAACAAATATTATATATATATATATATATATATATATATATATATATATATATATATATATATATATATATATTATTTTTAGTAATATATATAACAATCTTCTACTTGAGACAGAATATATGTTTTAGTGAATATTTTGCTATTTTTTATCTCTTTGTTATGAATCATTTCCCAAAATGTATTTTATCACTTTGTATGAACTCAACCAATGTTCTACAAAATTCCTTTTTATCCGTTGGAAAAATTAACATGTCACCTCAATTATCTTTAGTGTGTTCAACATATCAGTAGTTTGTATTTTCTCCAATTGTAACATTCTATTATCTAGCACTTATGAATCCAATGGTATTTCACATCAATGTGCTTTGCCTTAGAATGATATGCTAGGTTTTTTGCTAAATGAATGGTGCTTTGACCATCACAATGTGGCACATAGTTGTCTTGTTTCATTCCCAACTCCTAAGAATGCACAAATCCACAAAATCTCTTTGTAGGCATTTGTGGCAACTGTGTATTCTATCTCTTTTTTCATGAGGGATACTATATTCTAAAATCTAGAAAAAAAATACACTATTGTACTTGTACTTGCAAAAGCATATAAATAACCAGTGGTGGAATTTCTAGTTTTTGCATCTGTGTAACCTTCAAGCACAATATTATTATTATCAAAACACAAACAATAATGACTAGTACCCTTAGGATATCTTTAAATCCACATTACCACTTCTCGATGTCATTTGTCTGGATTTGCAAGGAATCTACTCACTACTCGTATTACATGTGCAATATATGGTTAGGTAAATACCATTGAATACATCAAGTTTCCAACTGTTGAAGTAGAAGGTATTTTACATATTTCCTCTCCCTTGTCATCTTAAGGGATCAAATCAACACTATGCTCGAAGTGGGATATTATGGGTGTACCAATTAGTTAGGCATCCTTCATGTTGAACTTGTTGTACACCTTCTCAATATATTTTTCATTTCATAGCCATGAATTTTTTATCTTTCTATCACATATGATCCCAATCATTACCAATATTTGTTGTACTAGACTCAAATCCCTCATTGCAAATTAACAACCCAAATCCCTTTTCAGCTTATGGATCATTGTCTTATCGTGTCCAACAATCATCATACACATATAACCGTAGTATAATATACCTTTCTTGAACATACCTCCTAATGTAGACATAGTTATTAGACTCTAGTATTTTGAAACCATGCTCCAACACCAATGAATCAAAATTCTTATACCATTGGTGGCCTACATGTTTCAACCCATTGAGACTTTCTTCATCCTGCAAAATAGGTTCTCTTTACCTTTTACTTTGAATCTTTTTAGTTGCTCCACATAACTCTCCTCCTTCAATTTTCAATGATGGAAGTTTGTATTTACATCTAACTATTCACTTTCCAAATCTAAATCAACAACAAGACCAAGAATAACTCTTATGGATAACATATTAACAATAGGAAAAAAAAAAGAAAGTCACTACCTTCTTTTCGGGCAAATCCATTCACCAATAACCTTTCCTTCTTCCATTTACCCTCATGTTTAATCATGTATACCTATTTTTTTTGTAAATCATTTATTCCCTTTGGAATCTTTACAAACTCCCAACATTTTCTCTCTAATATTGAGTCCATTTATTCCTTCATTAGTTTCTTACACTGATTGCTACTCTCCACATTATAAGGTTCCTAAAAATAAAGATGTTCACCTTCATCACTCAATGAATATGATTTGAGGGTTGATATCTTTGTGAGGGATCATGAGGCCTACTTGTGAACTGTTGCGGCCTCAGAATTCTGTTGCCCCAACATAGGGGATAACCACCCCGTCCGGACCTTAAGACAATTTTCCATTTAAAGTGGCGGCTTCGACTGGGGATAATGGGACCAATTCCCCAGTGTGGGTTTTAAGCTGAGAGTGGGTGGTTAACGAGTGATTGCAATAGAATAATGATAATCTAAATGAACTATTCTATCATGCAAATATCTAATTAACTTATTCTAATATAAACCTGGGTATTTCTGTGTGGTATGCGATCTACAAAGATATTTGGTTAACATGTGATAATAAAGATCAATCACGCATAAACATAGATGATAACGTATAAGATAATTTCTTTGACTAAATAGTTAGTCAAAGAAATTTATAGAATATATCGCATACATGATGAATTATATATGTGAAAATTAACAATTTCAGCTAGGCATCATACAATAGTGCAATTAATGCTTAACATAAAGAATAAATCTCACATGCAATTCATGAAAGTAAAGTGTTGTCACTAATTAAACAAAAAAATATAATCAATCATACAAGATAATAGTACCATATGTGCGAAGTTCTTCTCATTTGACTAATGACATGGATCAATTCCTTTCTTCAAATCAAATTATCTCCCAAGAACACAATAGTGCATCAACAAAGGAAAGTAGTCTGATATCTAAAAGAAACGATCATGTTCCATAATTTCACCAAAGAATTCACAAACTTACAAAAGTGCATTCTTTGCAAATGTTTTTGATAAAATTCTGGACCCTTCTCTAAATGCATGAGAAGGGTATAAATACTATTCTAACTAATGTGCAAAAATAGATTATACAAAAATTTGAGGAGGTTTCAAACAACCTTCCTCCTAACTAGTTAACTAACTCTAAAAATAAACAATGGCTTGATGAGCAGAGGCTAAGATGATGATTTGTTGTCTGCCAGCTTGTCCTTCAAATCACATATATCGGTCATTGGTTTGAGTTGAGGAGGTGCCCCAAAATGTGTCCTGAGCTATCCTGCGAAAATCGCATCGGTGAGAGGTGGAAGCATCCATTGAGTCAAATGAAGTGAGCAGTTAAGGGTCATGATTTAGATGTGTGGCTTCATGAGGTATTGCCAATACGAATCCCAATCGGTCTTGGTCAATTTTGTGATTGCTTCCCTTTGAGTCTCTACCTTTTCCTTCCAACTTTTATGCAAAGCACCTAAATTGGGCATTTCTTTTATATTGCCTTCCTTTACCAGGTTGGTGACAAATAGAGTGTGGTTCATCGCCTTGATTATATTCTTCAATACCCCAGTTGCCCTTGCCACTGCTAGCTCATCTTGCTTGATTCTCATGTCCCAATCCGTGAAAAGAATGTCTTTGTGTGTCTCCTCAATCTCAGGCAGATTAGCTTTCCTTTTGTCTTTTGTTTCCTTCCATTCAATGAACTCTGAGATTTTGGTGTTTAGATCAGTAAACTTGGTTCTCTGGTCGATCACCTTATCTATTAGTTGGTCGCTAGTGATCATATAAGGAGTAATGTGTGACATCTTTTGGCAGAAGTGCTCTTGCTGTTTCGTCAGGAGGTAATTTAGTTCCAGCGCCTCTTTAACGAACTCCTCGGTAGTAAGAACATCCTTATATTTTTCCATGGCTTGCTGAAATTTTTGGAGTTGCATGTTTTTGGCTGATATATTGGCCTCATGGCTTATCTTTAGGACTTCTATGCTCTGTTGCAATTGGGCAAGCTGTTCAACTACTTGTCTATTCACACTTTCCTTCTTTGTTTCGAGCTGTTGCTCGAGGTGTGAAATCCTCTCCTCCTTTTCCCTCAACAAAGTAGAGACTTTGGTAGCTTTTTCCATGGAGGACGTTGCATATGCTCCCATGAACTGTGACAATCTAGTTAAGTTCTCAGTTGGGTTGAAAGGAATGTCCCTCCAAACTATGTCCATTGGATCATTTCCAGGTGGGAGCTCGGGTGTTTCTACCCTTTACCTCTTCCTCTATCTTCTTACTACAACCTTGTGGAGCAGGTTGTAGAACACATCAAGTGGAGGGATTTTGGTCACTTTCAAGATAATCTCTGATGTGGGTAGAGTAGGGATAATCTCAGATTGTTGGGATGTTGTCGCCTGCTCATCCATAGGCTTGGGCTAGTCAGCCATGGATTTTGACTACTCGTCCATAGACTTGGACTCTGTATTCTCCTGAATATGTAGAGGAGTTTGACACTCCATTGTCTCTTGGGTATATATCATTTTGGGAGTGTCTTGTAGTTTCTAATTAAATTGATCCCACTCCTGCTCCAAGCTATTGCCTTTGACCTTTGAATTGATTTCTTTAGATGGGGTGCTCATAACCTATTTCTCGGCTGAATTCCTGCTGGACTCTGTTGTATTATCCATGTCTTGGGAATTTTCTGTATCTGGTGTTTTCTCAGTATTCACCTGAGATTCCATGCGAGAAATAGGTCCTTCACTGTTAGCAGTCACACTGGGTGTAGGCTTATCTTCAATATTCAACAAGTGCATTGGGATTACTTCGAGCCTTTCATTTCTGAATTCTCGAAATTTTTCAAAATATTCAGGACTCAAGTTCGCTTTAGCCCATTCGAATGCTTGTTCGAAGGATTCGGCCGACTATAACAGGTCTTCAAAATTGTTATCCTCATGGTTGTATTGCTTGAGCTTTACCATAGTAGTGATGTTATATGCTACCTTGCCTGGATCAAATTTCCTTTTCAGCAAAGTATGAAGCTTGAGGGCTGCCATGCTTACTGAGTCCTTAATAGCATGATTAAAATTTGCTAAAGAAAAAGAGCCACACTTGACATGAAAAGAGGGCCATAAAACTTCTTGCTTTCTTTGGGAACTTTAGTTAAGTCTTTTCCCACGGTCTAGTGGGTGATTTCCCTTGCCAACAATTTATCAGAAACATACAAAGGAAGGACATGAGGGTCAGTTGTACTACCAAAAACCCTAATGTAGGTGAACCATTCTTCAATAAAATATTTTCCGACAGCTAAAAGGTCTATTGCGGCTTCTTGGAAAAACTTGGGGGCCTTCTTATTGAAAAATATTTGATGCAGAGGTAAAATAACAGCATGACATATTTTATAGAAATGAGGTATATAATGGGATTGCCATATTTTCTTATGACTGAGATGGATAGGGTAGGGTCCTGTAAGGTCCATTTCCAAACCATGGTTAGAAATCTAGTGCAAAAACAGATGGCATCCTTAATGTAGGCACTAAAATAGAACGAGGGAAGGTTCTATGGAGAGGAGGCTCTCTTCTGTCGATATTCGGTAATGATGGTGGCTAGGTTATCAGATAGGATGGTGGCCCAATTCATGATGTGGGAATTAACGCAGGCATCAATCAGAGGAATCCATTCTATGGAAAAATTAGTATTATTGGGTAACCTATATAGTCTACATAACGTAACAGCTGCATAGTTGTAGAGGTTTGCCAAAGAGGCTATAACATACATACCTGATTTGTCAAATTTGAATTTCTTGTCCAATACTCTCCAGCCCTGAATCAGTTTGAAGGGGTCTGGGTTCTTCTTTGTGAAGTTGGCAATGTATGTCTTGTCATATATATCCCGAGGGTCAGGTATATGGTACATTTTCTTCAGGTCCTCTTCTCTGAATGACCCCATGAGTTCCATTCTTGAATTCCTGAATTGCCTATCTTCAATGGTGAGGTTTTCGACCACCCACCTAATCATATCCATGTATGGGAGGATTTTAGCCCTAGATCCTATCTTATGAATGAAAAATCAGGCATCATCCTTGAATTAAGGCCCCGAAGGTCTTGTTAAGTCAGTTGTTGCTCTTGTGACAGTAATCTTGCGACGCTCCTCCTCAAGCCTATTGTATATGACCTACTAAGATGTTTCTCCTCCGTCAGCGCTGCAGACTATATCAGAGAATATAGGAGCCATCTTTGTAAACTCAGATTCAATAATGCTCTTCTTTTTTTGTTTCTCCATCACCTTCCTCAATGACATGTCTTTTGTAGCTTGCTTGAAATGGACAAGATATATCAGCATAGAAAGTATCGGGTAATTAAGACATAAAGATTTTCTGAAATGACTTTGGATCGTGAGGAAGGTTTAATGAGATACTCAATGTTAACTACCCATAACTTGGAAAATCATTACCTCTCCTCGGGCCACTAAATATTTATTAACCTGTCAATTCATTCGTTTTTATATTAAAACACAATTATTTCACATGCTTACCGCTCTTATTCACACATCATAATCTTTAAAAGGATGCAATATAGTGTTTCCTGCTCTATAAGGTGAAATGTGATTGCGAATGTCACAATATCACATTTCACAAATTGTTAATGGACACTGTAGTGGCATAGCTTAATTACTTGCGAAGTTTGCAAAGTGCAATTTGTGAAATAACAAGGTGCTTTGATAGGGATATCGCAGTGGGAGGTTTGATCATGCATCGCAATTTTTTAAAGGTGTTTTATGATTATCACATGGAAAAGTGTGATTTGTAATTTGCGATGAGGGTCACATCCTTAGGTTGTTTTGCAAGATTTTTTAAGGCAATTTCTTAGAGTTAGGTTTTATTATCCTAAGACTAAAAATTTAAAAAGGGTCCCCATTTATGTCTCTAACCTTAGGTATTCTTATCCATAAATGGGGGGGTTGTTTCATAGTAAAACAATTGGCGATTCACTTGGGAGAACCAATTATCTCTAAGTAGTTTTCTAAAATTTCTAAGACTTTCAAAGTAATTAGAGTTATAGGAATAATAATTACATGAGTTATAAAGTAAACAACATTTCTCTAGAATTGTAATCACTTACTCAATCTACTTATTCAACTACTTTAATCTTGTAATGATAAAAATACAAATGTTTGCATCGGTCAATAATAAGATTTTAAAGTGATATAGCAAGTGTTTTCTACAGATTAGTTTTTGGCGTTTACTCATTTATCATAGATAGAGCCTCTGCTACTAGCAGGTGTTCATAGCCTCGACAGGGTTATCTTTTAACCAACAATGATTCATTGTCCCATCTGAAGCAATTTTCAAATTTCAAAATGATATTCACTTGCTTTGAATCTCACTTGGATCTTATCCTTTTTTTAATATAATATTTTCTTTTATGTTTCTTAAAAGACATTGTCTAGGCTTGGTAACCTAATAATGACAATGCCATTGACTGGTTGTAACTAAACTGAACAAGCTCGCTCTTGATGAGACCCCTTGTCTTCTGCTCTATGAGATCATTGGCTATTACCTTATTTTGATAGGCAATATTGGCTATATCAGTTCAATTATTTCCCTATGACCATGGTAAACAAGCTCGTAATGAGACTTTTTATCTTCTAAGTTTTGCATATTTTAGAATTACACTTCGAGAAAGGAAAATTTTATCAGATGGGGTGAACCATTGGCTCCTTTAGGAGTTTTGGATGATAATGATAGAGTTTTAATATACTCATTTGAAGAAAGTCCTTACTAGGCTAAATATTCTTTTCTTGACTGATAACAAAACGTTCATACTCTAAAAGGATAAGAGTTTGTTCATAGAATAAACATTTTTTTGCAAGATCAAGTTTTTCGAAATAAATCAGGTTTACTTTCGTACTCAAATGTCCTAATTATTTCTTTTAACTTTTACTTATAGAAGCAAAAAATCAAAAATATTATCAAAGATTTCATTTTGAAAAGCCAAAAGTAAATACTACTTAACCTTGATTTGCCTAAGAATCTTAAAGGTGATATGATACAAAATTGGAAGAGGCTATCTTCTAAGAAAAGCATTTTTTCAAGACTTTCCCATTAATGGGCAAAGAATGCTTCTTACCTGACAAGTCTTGTAGAAGAAACATTGATTTTCCAATTTTCCCAATGATGTGAAAAGGGCCAAGCCATAGTCTTTCGAATTTGGTATGTTTACCTTTCTCCTCGTGTGCTTTGTCCCATTTCAAACCCAAATCAACTATTTCAAAACTTTTTGACTGGCATAGGTTGTATCAAAAGAGGCTTTGACTAATTGTTGATGATGGAAGTGGGTTGCTTTGGCCTTTTCTCGATCTTCTTCAAGCTTAAGAATCTGAAACTGTCTAGCTTGGAGAGAAGAAGAAGGGTTTTCATCGATGAATTGCACTAGGGAAAGAGATGGGATTGATATGTTTGTGGGAAGAAAAACTTCTTTTCCATAAACTAAAACAAAAGGAGAAGAACTGATAGAGGTCTTCTGGGTGATTTTGTCTTCCCATAAAGAAAATGTCAATACTTTGTGCCAATTCCTATGATTTTGGAAAATAGTCCTTTTGATAATTCTGATGAGTTTTTTGTTTGTTGATTCTGCTAATCCTTTACCTTGTGGATAATAGTTGGATGAATATTTTAACTTAAAACCTCACTTTAGAGAAAATTCTACCATTGCATTTCCAGAAAAGTAAGATGAATTGTCAAACATTAAAGCTGAGGGTAGGCAAACCTGGTAATTAGGTACTGATCAATGAAACCCGTACTGGTTTTTGTATTAGCTATCCTTAAGGGGATAAGTTCTACCCATTTTGTAAAATAATCAGTAGCTGTAAGGATGAATCTATGTTGTTTGGAAGAGTTAGGAACAATCTCACCAATTATGTCTAATCCCCATTGTTCGAATGGTTGTTGGATGTTTACTGGTTGCAAAGGGAATGTTGGCTTCCTTTCTCTTCTGGCTGTGGTTTGACAAGTTTTACACTTTCTTTCATATTCATGTGCATCCTTAAATATCGTTGGCTAATAATATCCTACATGCAGGATTTTGTGAGCTGTGGTATTTCCTTCGAAATGTCCTCCAGCTGGTCCATCATGTAATTCCTACATGACCTTTTCAACTTCAGGTTTCTCCAAGCATCTTAGTAATACTGAATCATAATTATTTTAAACAATACATCATTGACTAATTCATAGTGAATTGATTTCAACCTTAAGGCATGTTTTGTTTTATAATTAAGATGCATAGCAGCATATCCTGTCTTCAAATAAAATTTCAAATCAGCATATTGAGATTGTGTATCATTGAGGATTACCTTTGATATTTTCACTTCATTACCTTGATCTTCTTCTGTTGACAACTGGGAAGCTCTTGTTAACATCCTGCAAAAACCTTGGCCCCTAACAATTTTAGTTGGTTGGATTTCTACATCATATTCTTGAAGCGTAGTAACCCAATTAGCTCTTTTCTCCCCTACTTCTCTTTGGATTAATAATTGTTTACTACAAGGTAGGGTACTACTATCTTTGTATGGGCTTCAAGAAGAAAATGTCTGAAATGTTTCAAGGTTTTAAAAACAGCAAATGCTTGTTCTCGACAGCTGATAATTTAACTTGGTACCTTGTAAGTTAGAATTCAAAAAAGAGATGGGTGCCTCGATATTTTCATCTTTCAGTTGTGTTAAAACTGCTGCACATGATGTATCAAATGAAAAAGTATATAATACAAAGGGTTTGAGAAAGTCAGGAGTTGTCAACGAAGGAGCATTAATAATGGATTTTTTTAATAAACTCAAATGATTCCCTTTCATGTTTACCCCATTTGAAAACTTCGTTTTTTTGTATCATTGTTTGAAGGGGTTGGACGATCTGTAAAAAATCTGGAACAAATATTTTCACAAAATTAATTTGGCCTAGGAACAATTGCATGGTATTTTTGTTGTGTTGGAGAGGAATATTTTCTATCTATAGGACTCTATCGGGATCAATGTAAATCCCTTTCTTGGACACTATACACCCAAGGAGTTTGCTTTCCGGTAAAGCAAAATAAGATTTTTTTGGATTTAAGGAAATGTCATATTTCTTTCATTTTTCAAAAATGTGCTTCAGGTCACTTAAATGATTGTTCCTATCCTTAGAATAGATTGTGATGTCATCTAAGTAAATAAAAACTGATTTATTTATCAGACCTTTAAAATCCATAGCACATTGAGATGTGACACCTGCGTTAATGAGTCCGAAAGGAATCTTCTGATAGGCGTATGTTCCCCACTTGGTCCTGAATATTTTCTTTAATCTGTCATCTAGATGCACAAGAATTTGATTATATCCTAAGAATCCATCTAGAAAAGACATTAATTCAGAACCTGCAACTGAATGCAATATCTGTTCCATGGTAGGCAAAGGAAATTTATCATTTTGACAAGCTTTATTCAGGTTCCTAAAATCGATACAAATCCTAATATCACTGTTCTTTTTCCTTACAAGCACCATATTCGATACTCACTTTGAGTGTCTAATGGGGAAGATTATCTTGGCTTTCAGAATCTTGTTCAATTTGGATTTGATTTGACTCTCAAGGTTTGGGTGAACTTTACAAAGCTTCTGTTGAACTGGCTTTTTGTTCGAAGTCATAGGTATGGTATGTTGAATCACAGAGGTATCATAAGTTTTGAGATCTACATAATCCCAAGCAAAGACACCTTTGTATGTTTTCAACAACCTAATGAATGAGTTTCTTTCTTCTGATGATAGGCCAAGACCTAGGTTAACATTTTTAGGTTGTTCAGTTCACCCTAAGTTTACTACTTCAAATCTCAAAGTATAACTTTGAGTTTTGGAGTTAGTAACTTTCTTGAATCTATCCTTTAGATCATAGAGATCTTCCATCTTAACTACAAACTTCGGGATTGGGTTTTGATTTTGATCATTTTCAATTTGCAGATCATGCTCTTGTTCATCTATGATATGTTCCTCATAGGACCCTTCTGATGTAAGGAAATTAACTATATCCACATCATTATTGAATACTCTCCAATTTGTTATATTATCGGGAATAGATGGCCTAAATATTAACTCTATTGAAAATATGACTGGACTGAAATCTTCTGAGGGTATAAGCTTGGATGCCACATTATCAAGTAAGTCAACACTTGCATTTTACAGTCTAGGAACTGACGAAATGTTAAAAGCAAAGAAGTGAGAATTCAAATTCTGGGCTAATGATTGATAGTATTTGAGGTGCCCAGAGACACAATGAATTGTATTTCTTACCTACTTCACAATTATTTCAGAATCACCATAGACTTTCAGATGTTTGACACTAAGGCCAATAGATTTGTACAGTCCTTGCATCAATGCTTCATATTCAATGATATTATTGGTGCACTGAAATTAAATTATGCATGCTAACATGGTTTTCTCTCCTTGCGGATTGATCAAAATGCATCCTGTGCCTGCACCATCTTCAAATTTGGAACCCTCAAAATAGAGAGTCTAGAACAAAGAATTATTTGAAATTTTATATACTAAATGTACACACTTGGAAGCATATATTTGTGAAAAAAATTCTATTTGAGACACTACGACATTATCTGGAAAGGGAGACCTCTGAGCATTAAAGGATCCCAAAAAATGACTCAGTCGAATAATTTCCAATGATGTCATTAGTGAAGCCAATAGGTTCATTGCTTCCCTTAAGGTCAATGACTGTATATTTCATGAATTTTTCTTAGTCTACCCTGATTTGGTTTGGTTTACCATTATGTGGCAACCACATGTGAGACCAATCAGTTGTGAAGTAACCAAGCAACTTTTCAGACCAATCCCTACTTAGGATTAAACCATAAAATTAAGGGATATCAGCCACTAAAATATCAATTATTTGTGAAACGTTTAGATTAGAGGAAAACCTAATTGAAACTGATGCTATTTCTCCAAGTACCTCTACTTTTGTCATGTCTAATTGAACTATGTGTATTGCATATTTTTGAGGTGTAATATTCAATTTAGTGCACACAGCTCTTCGCATAATATTTGAAGAGGCCCCAAAATCAAGAAGACAGTTGTGAACATTCCTGTTAAAAATTTCGTAAGTGAGCAGAAATGGAGGAATATAAGAAATAGATATATCACTGTTTCAGACTAAATATGAAGGATATACTTTGTTGGAAGATGATGGAGGCTTTACCATATCGTAGGCAGCTTGAGTAACTACAACAGATGGCAGAGGGGATACAGGAACTACTTTTAATTCTCTTAATAAAATTTTTTGTTGTTGCTTGAGTTTAGTGAGTTCATGCAATGAAATGTTTGCTCTAGTATTTTTCATGTCTTTGACTATATTGTATTCCATTGTATCTAAGATTACCAATGTTTTGGAAGTATTTGGAGGATCTAGAGGAATAGGATCGGTTTGACTAGTCTTAGATTTCTTACTTATTGTTTTCTCCTTTACAGGAGTAGCAATTTTTTGTTTCTGATTTGTGATAGACATGTCAGGAGAGTTTTTACTTCTTGTAGTCACTGGCATAGCTTGTGCCTCTTCTTCATTTGGGAGGATGAAATCCCACATTCCATTTAATTCAACTTCTTCTTTCGTTTCGGCTTCCTCTTTGGTTGGTGAGTCTTCTTCTGCTTCTTGATCAGACTCAACATTTGAAATGGTGTTCGAGGGCTATGATACAGAAGAAGGATTATTTATAAACGAGTGAAAAGGTTTCTTGGGAGTAGAGGATTCTACGACCTTCTTCTTCATTTCAACCATTTCATTGGACATCGTTTTTAACACTTTTTGAAGGCCTTCTAGATCGAAAGGGTCCTTTGAAGCTTTCTTTTTAGAATCATCCTTAAATGTTACTTTCTTTGACTTCCTCTAATCTGTTTGTGATATCTTTTCCAAAGTTATAATTATTCTTTCTACATACATAGCTTATTTCATGTTTTCTACAAGGGCAGCCTTATTGGATCTATCTACGAATATTGCAATATTAGAAGGAAGAGATGATATGTACCATTCTATTTGTACATCTACTGCAGGTTTTGAGGCAACTAGGAATTTATTTAGAAAATTATTAAATCTGGGGTTGAAGTCTTTGATCCTTTCATATGAATTAGCTTTTAAGTTAGGAAGATCATTGATAAAGGATGCTATGGTCCTGTTATCACCAAATTTTGCAAGAAATACTTCTTGAAAAGTATCCCAGTTCCTAATTGAACCCGCTCGAAGGGAAAAATACCAAGATCCAACAGATCCTTGGAAGGTATAAGGGAACGGTTTGATTACAACATCCTCATGTGAAACTCTATTAAGATTCATGGCTAACATAAAGCTATTTAGATGTTCTTCGGCCGTGAGACCATCATCGAGATTGTACATAGGTAGCCATTTTTTTGGGTTTGTTGGGAGTGCATTTGGATTTACAACCAGGAAAGCACCAGGGTTTGTCCAAGGTTGAGTGGGTTGATTGGCCATAACTTGAGTTGGAGAGTGAGAAGATGGGAAGGTCAGTCCAGAAGTAGGTATAGATGGTGAAGAAGTTACTACTGGGTTAGTACTACCAGTGACAGTGCTAATTGGATAAGTGGATAGTTGAGAAGTTGTGGATTGAGTAGAAGTGAATCGGGAAGTGAATGGATGGAAAGTTGATGTGATCTCGTTGGTATCTGATTCAGAGCTTTTTGAGGTAACTTTCCTGTGTCGTGGAGGGATGGGGAACTTAAAAGGGGTTACTCAAATCCTTTCACTTTGAAATCTAGTTAATAGCCAGTTTGTTGTAATAAGGAAGTAACACTTTCTTCAGAAACTTCGAGCCTCTCTGGTTTCTCGGTGGAAATCGATATCTGTTCCAATTTATGTATCAAAGAATGGAATTCAAGAGACTTGGGAGTGTAATCTGGAGAAGGTGGTTGTCTTACTACTTCGGGAGACGATGGAGATGTTCCTATAACTTCAGATTTCTGATCAGGAGATTCTGAACAAGATCTAGAAGGTGTAGAAGTTGTGGAGGGGTTTTGACTCTTGTGAATGCTTTTTAATTGATCTTTCGGTTTATATGTCATTCATAGTTGGATGGCCCTCCTTTTAGTGCCAAAATGTTGCGGCCTCAGAATTTTGTTATCCCAGCATGGGGGATAACCACCCGATCTAGACCTTAAGACAACTCCTTTTCCATTTAAAGTGGTGGCTCCGATTGGGGATAATGGGACTAGTTTCCTAGTGTGGGTTTTAAGATGAGATTTGGTGGTTCACGAGTGATTGCAATAGAATAATGATAATCTAAATGACCTATTCTATCATGAAAATCTCTAATTAACTTATTCTAATATAAACTCGGGTATTTTTGTGTGGTATGAAATCTACAAAGATATATGGTTAACATGTGATAATAAAGATCAATCGTGCATAAACAGAGATGATAACATATAAGATAATTTCTTTGAATAAATAGTTAGTCAAAGAAATTTATAAAATATATCACATATATGACAAATTATATATATGAAAATTAACAATTTCAGCTAGGCATCGTACAATAGTGAAATTAACGCTTAACAAAAATAATAAATCTCACATACAATTCATGAAAGTAAAGTGTTGTCACTAATTAAACAAAAAAATAGAATCAATCATACAAGATAATAGTACCATATGTGCGAAGTTCTTCTCATTTGACTAATGACATGGATCAACTCCTTTCTTCAAATCAAATTATCTCCCAACAACACAATAGTGCATCAACAAAGGAAAGTAGTCTGATATCTAAAAGAAATGATCATGTTCCATAATTTCACCAAAGAACTCACAAACTTACAAAAGTGAATTATTTGCAAATGTTTTTGATAAAGTTATGGACCCTTCTCTAAATTCATGAGAAGGGTATAAACACTGTTCTAACTAATGTGCAAAAATAGATGATACAAAAAATTGAGGAGGTTTCAAAGAACCTTCCTACTAACTAGTTAACTAACTCTAAAAATAAACAGTGGCTTGATGAGCAGAGGCTAAGATGATGATTTTCTATTTGCCAGCTTGTCCTTCAAATCTCATATATCGGTCATTGGTTTGAGTTGATGAGGTGCCCCAAAATTTGTCCTGAGCTGTCCTGTGAAAATCACATCAGTGAGAGGTGCCAACATCCACTGAGTCGAATGAAGTGAGTAGTTAAGTTTCATGATTTGGATGTGTGGCTTCACGAGGTATTTCCAATATGAATCCCATTCGGTCTTGGTCAATTTTGTGTTTTCTTCCCTTTGAGTCTCTGCCTTTTCCTGCCAACTTTTATGCAAAGCACCTAAATTGGGCATTTCTTTTAGATTGCCTTCCTTTACCAGGTTGATGAAAAACAGAGTGTGGTTCACTTCCTTGATTATATTCTTCGACACCCCAGCTGCCCTTGCCACTACTAGCTTAGCTTGCTTTATTCTCTCATCCCAATCCGTGAAAATAATGTCTTTGTGTGTCTCCTCAATCTCAGGTAGATTCGCTTTCCTTTTGTCTTCTGTTTCCTGCCATTCGATGAACTTTGAGATTCTGGTGTTCAGATCAATAAACTCGGTTCTCTGGTCAATCGCCTTATATGTTAACTAGTCACTAGTGATCAAATAAGGAGTAATGTGTGACATCTTTTGGCAAAAGTGATCTTGTTGTTTCATCAGGAGAGAATTTAGTTCCAGCGCCTCTTTAACAAATTCCTCGGTAGTAGGAACATCCTTATATATTTCCATGGCTTGCTGCAATTCTTGGAGTTGCATGTTTTTTCCTGATATATCAGCCTCATGGCTTATCTTTAGGACTTCCATGCTCTGTTGCAATTGGGAAAGATGCTAATCTACTTACCTATTCACACTTGCCTTCTCTGTTTCGAGCTACTGCTCGAGGTGTGCAATCCTCTCCTCCTTTTCTCTCAACAAAGTAGAGACTTCAGTAGCTTTTTCCATGGCAGTTCTTGCATATTCTCCCGTGAACTGTGACAATATAGTCAAGTTCTCAGTTGGGTTGAAAGGAATGTCCCTCCAAGCTATGTCCATTAGCTGATTTCCAGGTTGGAGCTCGGGGGTTTCTACCCTTTTCCTTTTCCTCTATCTTCTTACTACAACATTGTGGAGCAGGCTATAGAACACATCAAGTGGAGGGATTTCGGTCACTTTCAAGACGATCTCTGATGTGGGAAAAGCAGGGATAATCTCAGTCTGCTGGGATGTTGTCGCCTGCTCATCCATAGGCTTGGACTGGTCATCCATGGATTTGGACTGCTTTTCCATAGACTTGGACTCGATATTCTCCTGAATATGCAGAGGAGTTTGACACTCCATTGTCTCTTGGGTATCTGTCGTTTTGGGAGTGTCTTGTACTTTCTGATTAAATTGATCCCACTCCTACTCCAAACTAATGCCTTTCACCTCTAAACTAATTTCTTTAGATGGGGTGCTCATAACCTATTTCTCGGCTGACTTCCTGCTAGACTCTGTTGTATTATCTTTGTCTTGGGCCTTTCCTATATCTGGTGTTTTCTCAGTATTCAGCTAAGATTCCATGCGAGAACTATGTCCTTTACTGTTAACAGTCACACTGGGTGTAGGCTTATCTTCAATCATCAACAAGTGCATTGGGATTACTTAAAGCCTTTCATTTTTGAATTCTCGAATTTTTTCAAAATCTTCAGGACTCAGGTTCGCTTTAGCCCATTCAAATGCTTGTTCAAAGGATTCGGCCCATGGTAACAGGTATTTGAAATTGTTATCCTCATGGTTGTATTGCTTGAGCTTTAGCGTAGTAGTGATGTTATATGCTAACTTGTCTGGATCAAATTGCCTTTTCAGCAAAGTATGAAGCCTGACTGCTTCCACGCTTACTGACTCCTTAATAGCATGATTAAAATTTTCTAAAGAAAAAGAATCACACTTGACAGGAAAAGAGGGCCATAATAACTTCTTGCATTCTTTGAGAACTTTAGTAAGGCCGTTTCCCACAGTCTGGTAGGTGATTTCCCTAGCCAATTGTTTATCAGAAACATACAAAGGAAGCACATGAGGGTCAGATGTGCTACTAAAAACCCTAATTTAGGTGAACCATTCTTCAATAAAATATTTGTCGTCGGCTAAAAGGTCTGTTGTGGCTTCTTGGGAAAACCTAGGGGATTTCTTATTGAAAATTATTTGATGCAGAGGAAAAATAACAACATGACATATTTTATAGAAATGGGGTATATAATGGGATTCCCATATTTTCTTATGACTGAGATGGATAGGGTAGGGGTCCTGTAAGGTCCATTTCCAACCCATGGTTGAAAATGTAGTGCAGAAATAGATGGCATCCATAATGTAGGGACTAAAATAGAATGAGGGAAGGTTCTTTAGACAGGAGGATCTCTTCTGTCGATATTCGGTAATGATGGTGGCTAGGTTATCAGATAGGATGGTGGCCCAATTCATGATGTGGGAATTAATGCAGGCATCAATCAGAGGAATCCATTCTATGGAAAAATTAGTATTATTGGGTAACCCATATAACGTACTTAACATAAAAACTGCATAGTTGTAGGGGTTTTCTAAAGAGGCTATAGCATACATACCCGATTTGTCAAATTTGAATTTGTTGTCTAATACTCTCCAGCCCTGAATCAACTTGAAGGGGTCTGGGTTCCTCTTTGTGAGGTTGGAAACGTATGTCTTGTCATATGTATCTTGAGGGTCAGGTATATGGTAAATTTTCTTCAGGTCCTCTGCTCTAAATGAACCCATGAGTTCCATTCTTGAATTCTTGAATTACCTATCTTCAATGGCGAGGTTTTCGACCACCCACCTGATCATATCCGTGTATGGGAGGATTTTAGCCCTTGCTCTTATCCTATGAAGGAAAGAGTAGGCAACATCCTTGAATTGAAGCCCTGAAGGTCTTGTTGAGTCAGTTGTTGCTCTTGTGACAGTAATCTTGGGACGTTCATCCTCAAGCCTATTGTATATGACCTCCCAAGTTGTTTCTCCTTCGTCAGTGCTGCAGACTGTATTAGAGAATATAGGATCCATCTCTGTAAACTCGGATTCAGTAATGCTCTGCTTTTTCTATTTCTGCATCACCTTCCTCAATGACATGTCTTTTGTAGCTTGCCTGAAATGGACAAGATATATCAACACAGACAGTATCGGGCAATTAAGACTGAAAGATTTTCTGAAATGACTTTGGATCGTGAGAAAGGTTTAATGAGATACTCAACGTTAACTACCCATAACTTGGAAAATCATTACCTCTCCTCGGGCCACTAAACATTTATTAACCTGTCAATTCGTTCGTTTTTATATTAAAACGCAATTATTTCACACGCTTACCGCTCTTATTCGCACATCGCAATCTTTAAAAGGATGCAATATAGTGTTTCCTGCTCTATAAGGTGAAATGCGATTGTGATTGTCGCAATATCGCATTTCGCAAATCGTTAATGGATGTTGTAGTGGCATAGCTTAATTACTTGTGATTTTTGCGAAGTGCGATTTGTGAAATAACAAGGTGCTTTTGATCGGGATATCACAACGGGAGGTTTGATCGTACATCGCAATTTTTTAAAGGTGTTTTATGATCATCACATGGAAAAGCGTGATTTGCGATTTGCGATGAGGATCACATCCTTGGGTTGTTTTGCAAGATTTTTTAAGGCAATTTATTAGAGTTAGGTTTTATTATCCTAAGACTAAAAGTTTAAAAAGGGTCCCCATTTATGTCTCTAACCTTAGGTATTGTTATCCATAAATGGGGGGATTGTTTCATAGTACAACATGAACCAACTATTGCAGTGTGTTTTGTAGTTGGATCTCTTTAATGGTTGTTACAAGGACTCTTCTTCCTAGTATCCATCATTTTCCACTTGGTTTCCATCACATTCTTGAATTGGCTTCCTATTTTCTTGCAATGGTGGAATATTTTATTGATAATCTACAAAACTATTAACAATTTTCTTAACCTCTATATCACTTGTAGTTTTTTTATACGTCTATAATTCATTAAATATAAATCCCTTCTTCTAACAATTTTGTGCGTAATCGAATCCCAAAAAACATAACCAAAATCACCATCCACATATCCTAGAAAAATACATTTAATGGATTTATAATCTATCTTGGTTTTATACTGTCTAGGAATATGCATAATGCTTCACATCCATTTTTTTTCAAGTGAGAATAGTTTACCTTCTTACCGATAAAAAATTCTTCAATAATGTCACCATCCAAGGTTATAGTAGATGCTTGATTGATGAAGTAACAAATTGTTCTTACTATTTCTATCAAAAAATAATTTTCCAATATAGAATTTGAAAATATACTCTAAACTTTCTCCATCATAATGAGATTCATCATTTCTATAGCACCATTATGTTAAGGAGGACTAGGAATAATCTTCTTATGTTTTATGTTGAACCTATGTATAATAATTCTTGAATGCGTTGCATCAATACTGTTCATTGTTATTTGTCAGGAAACACTTGAGTATTTTGTTAGTCTCTCTTTCAACAACAACATGGTATTTATGAAATATCTCAAATAATTTTCCTTCACTTTTAAGGGAGTAGGACCAAACCTTCCTAGATGCTGACACAGCCTAGGCTGCATCTACCCACATTATGCAAATAAAATTGCATGTCACACTATGTATCTGTCATGTCCCAAGATAAACACCAATATCAATGGTGAAAACCCTCTATAACCAATGTCTAATAAGTGGAAATATAACATTTGACGGAAACTTACTTTATCAAAGTTTAATTCTTTAAGCAGAAATATATTCGGTTCTCTCTTAATCCTTATAACTCAACCCTTCGGTTGATTTTATTACTCGCGGAAACAAAATATCATATAATCTTTGACTCTGATTTTAATTACCCGCGCTTATCAACCATACCATGGTCTTTATACTTTGGTTAAAACTCAAACTTAAACCATAATACATCAATCCCACTTATTTCTATTATAATTCCCATATAATAGAAATATTTCATAACCCACATTTAAACCTTACCTTTCCTCCATTCCACAAACCTTTTCACATATATCGGTGCTCTCCTTAGTGCATTAAATATTCACCATCGATCTCATTCCTCAATCCAACGGCTATCACGTCACCCGCTCACCAACTAACCTGGATAATCTCCATCGTCGATAAATCCCATCCAATCGAATGGCTATCACGCAATCTCATGTAGATTCTTGCACGACTGATATCAGGTCGAGAATGCACGAGAAAAGTGGTTTTCCCTTTCCATCATGTGCTACGTGTCAACCCCTTAGGCTAATCACGTGAAATTATAGAATACCATTTACCGCTTTGAGGGCATGAGAGATACTGCTTACTGCCTATGAAGACCGCTCCATCATTCTACACGTTTTCCACCCTTCTGTTGACACCTGCCTTGATGTGATCCATCCTTCTATTAAGTTAATCTCCTGCGATAAGATCTTCGTTGCTCATCTTCCATTAATCATGTTCGTTGATACGATTGATCCAATGGTTCCTGTGCACTATTATGTTCTTTCGTTTCTTACTGTGTAATAGCCCATTCGGCTTTCTGCCTGTGTATTTGTTCTCGCCTTACGATATTTACTTGTGCTGATCTCGATCTCCACTCTGTTACTTCATTTCTTCGCGCTTTTCACTTCCTTCATAAATCCTTAGGTTTTATGAAACCTTGCAGTTATGCCTTCGCTATAACATTGAATATTTTCTCCAATACTGTCTGTGTGCAAGCCCATAACACTCCTCTCTGTATTTCGTCTCTGGTTCTGCACACCTGCAAACCTATGTTACGCAAATTTATTCTAATCCACACACAATTTATAATTCAATTACTCAATCCACACTTGCACAATTTAGAATTAAAATCTTTGTGTATATATAAAAAAATAATTACATAATGAGTCTCTCTCTCTCTCTCTGGCCTGATTTTCTAATCAGTGGCCTTTTCCTTTCTTTCTTGTAGGCTTACAGTCAAACCCTATCTAATCTCTAAACTCTAATTCCCTAACTCGTTAACTCTCTAACTAACTAACTCTCTCTCTAACTAACTCTCTCTATGCCTTTTAGGCTTACATTTATACAAAAGGATCTGTAACCCATTTCAGTTCAGATCCTTAATATTTTGAACTAAATCCTGAATATCCTCTAAGTCCACTTTTGACTCAAATAATACCTAAGGATCCTCTCTAGTTCCACAAAACATGAAACCAATTCCTAATCTAACATTTACAATTAATTCCTAATCTCCCAATCTCTCAACTATACTAATTCTCTGATGTTCTCCAACATTCGAGACATTTACAAACATGCCTAACAATACTTAATTAAATCCTATTCTTAATATCTCTCATTAAAATCACTCAAAACCTTAATAATTAGTTTAATTTAATGCTCACGAAACCAACTTCCTTGAAAACACAAGACCCCCTATGTCTACTAAAATACAATGAAATTGGTGAGATGGATGCTCCTGCATCAGACTCCCAAGGTTAAAATAATCATGATCTCCACATCATGTGTTCTCATATGTTGATAGAAAACCTCTAGCGTCCCAAACTTTAGTTTGTGGTTGTCTGAATGTTCTGTTCCTTTGTTGTTGTTGTATGTTTGTTACCTTCTGTTTCATCTTCCTCTCCTTGTCAATCAGGTTCAAATTCTGATTGATCACTCTTCCTGTTGCTGTCAATCTCCTCCATCTAGATTGCTTCATCATTAATTGCCATAATTCTTCAATTTCTATCTCCAACACATCCTTGGGCTGGTACATACTTTGCCCTTTACTACTACCTCTTTCTCTTTGCTTAATTTTGTTGCTGCTATCCACTAGCTCTTGCATCTTCACATTCTACATTTCTTTAAGTTCTTTTGTTCCCCAATGTTGAAATTGAGATTTCTCTTCCTCTTTCATGATTATCTCTTTCTGCATCAAATCTTGATTCTCTAGCATTCTTTCCAGCAACATAATATCTCTATTCCATTGATTAAATACTTCAACGGAATCTTCCTCTTCCATCTTTACTTGGCTGCTCATCTGTGCCAAATTTTCTCCAGCATCTACAACAAAACCTTCACTCACAAAAAAATAATTAAAATGAAAAACATAAGGCCTTAGTGCCTCTTCTCCCTTTAGCAACATTTCAGTATGCTGCTCTGATTTTCCCTTCTCTATGAGCACATAAGTATGCTGATCCAACCTCTCTAAAGAATTCTCCAAAGGACTCTCGAAACTCTTAGCAAGTCTCTCTTCCACACCATCTACTTCAATCATGTCTTTCTGCTCTTGTCCACTATAGTGAACTCCTTCTTCTGCAATCACACTGTCATACTCTGATTTTTCCAACAAATATTCCAACAATTCAATTTCTCTTTGACACTTCATAAGTATTTCATCATCACTTATAATTCCTGCGTTTATGCTCAATTTATTAGTTTGAAAATTACAAGGTTCAACAGTCTCAACTATTGCTTCACATATCAATTTTTCAGACTGAATTTCATCTCCTTCTTTCACAAGAAATTGTTCCTGTGTTATAACAACTTCAAACATCAATGTATTACTAAATTCTTTCTGCTGCAATAATTCATTGCTTTTCTCATTCAAGAGACATTCTCCATCATTCTTTACTTTAGAGTATTTATCTTCTGAAAGATATTCTTCCATACTTTTGACAATCTCAAAAGATTGCTCATCTTCTGCAAAACCTGTAATCACATCAAAATTATTAGATTCAAAAATACAAGTTTTTGCATCCTCTTGTTGATCCGAATTTGTCCAACAGTTCAGAAAATCATTAATAATTCCTTCTTTAGCAAAGTAAACTTCTTGCTGTCTTGAATGCTCACAATAATTCATAAGATATTCCATAGATCTCCAGTCTTCATATTCACCCAGAGCTCTACCTTGTTCTGCTTCACAAATGGAAACTTCCATTATCAACTCAGCTTCTCTGAGTTCTTTAGACTTCAATCGAACATTCATTACTTGTTCAAGCTTCATCAGTGCTTCTGCTAACTACATATTCACTTACTGATTTCTCTTCTCTTGTAGCCTCCGCCACTTTCCTTTCTTCCTTATGACATAACCATGCTTCTGGTATTCTTTATTCATCTACAACATCTCCATCAATAACTCAAGATGAACTGCAATCTCAGCCTTCTCCCTCTCATATTTTTCTTCACTTAATTGTCTTTGTAGGCCATTTTCCTTGGCATCCTCTTTCTTCACCTTGCTTCTACTGTGGTCTTTCTTAGAACCTCAGTTATCTCTATTATCTCTATTATGAATATTAGTATTCATCTTCTTCTCTATCTTCATGAGTTCCTCACTCACTTACTATGAGCTACATTAAAGCCTTTGCAACAGCAAGTCCTCCCTGCTGTCACTTACCTCACCAAGCTCTCCTCTATAATTTGTCTTTTGGCAAGCCCTTGTTTCTATATTCTATCGAACCTCTTTGAGTAGTTCTCTCTGTTCCTTCTAGGCTTCAACTCATCTGTACCTTTTAAGAACACAACTGTCCTCTTGTATTTCAATCAAAAATGAAACACTAGGTTCTGGCCACCTCTTCTTTCACTCATAAATTTTTACCATCTTTCTTCATTAGTGCTTCTTTTCTTTTGTTGAGATACATTCTTTTGTCTACAACCGGAATTTTGCAACCACAATCTTCAAACCAAATTAAAACAAAAACATATCATCTCACCTTCAAGATCTCTGCACGATCTAGTTCTCCCATTCATTTGTACTTTGAATGGATTGTTCTCTGTCTCTTTGCATCTGCAAATTCTGCTACACTTTATCTATGTGTGCCTACTGTTTCTCATATTTAAAATCTGATATCCTCTTGCCTATATACATACCTTCAAAACATAACTTTGTTCTATGTTTCTCAAAGAATTCTTACACGCAGAATTTCCTTGTTCAGCTCTGAATCGAAAACAACCTAAGCCACATCTACCTACATTATGCAAATAAAATTGCATGTCACACTATGTATCTGTCATGTCCCAAGATAAACACCAATATCAATGGTGAAAAACCCCTATAACCAAGCTCTAATAAGCAGAAATATAACATCTGATGGAAACTTACTTTCTCAAATTTTAATTCTTTAAGCGGAAATATATTTGGTTCTCTCTTAATCCTTATAACTCAACCCTTCGGTTGATTTTATTACCCACGGTGTTATGAAACCAGCTCACAAAACCATAGAAAAGATAGATCAACACCTTAGAATTCAGCCTCTTCGAGGGGGCAACCTCCTTTACATTACATAAATGAACAATTCTTGGATGATTCAAATGACAAAACCTTCTTTCTATATATAGGAGTCTAAGGAGTCACAATATAACCTAGCCGACCTAACAATAATAATATAAAGCCACAAAAATAACAATAGAGGGATTCTATGGGGCACAGTAATAACAATATGGGGACAATAGGGGCACAACAATATTAATAAGGGATACAACTACAATAGTAATGGGGTAATCACTAGTATTATAGGGACCTAACATGCCGCTCTCATTCAAAAAAGTGTTGTCCTCAATGCTTGAGTAGTTCTGGATGCTTCTGTATAAAATTCTCATCCTCCCATGTGGAATCTTCAGCGAATAAGTTCTTCCACTTGATGAGATACTCCAAAATTGATCGATTTTGTAGCTATCGAGTTCTTGTTTCTGTGACTGCTTCTGGTTCCAATATAATTTTTCCTTCCTCGTCAAGCTCTAGCAATATTGTTTGAACTGGAATCTTGTCGCCTATAACTTTCTTTAAACATGAAACATGGAAAACTGGGTGCACTCGAGAAGCTGCAGGAAACTCCAATTTGTATGCCATAGTACCAATCTTTTGCAACACCTTGTAAGGACCATAATACTTTGGTAATAATTTATTATCCTTCTTAGCTTGCTTGAGGGACATTTGTTTATATGGTTGTAGCCGTAGGAATACCCAATCACCTACATCAAAACTTCTTTCTCTACGATGTTGATCTGCCTGTTGTTTCATTCTATTATGTGCCAACACAAGGTTATCCTTTAAGAGTTGGAGGACTTGTTGTTGATGTTCGATGTGATGTTCCACTACTTGAACCTTAGAATTTTCTCTTAAATATGATGTGATGGATGGTGGCTGATATCCATAAAGTGCCATAAATGGGTTCATTTTTGTTTCTATATGGAAGGAAGTGTTATACCACCATTCAGCCAGAGGCAACCATTTGACCCATTGTGTCTGTGTATCAGATGCAAAGCAACGAAGATATCCTTCCAAAATTTTTTTACTATCTCAGTTTGCCCATTAGATTGAGGATGATAAGATGAGCTATGAGCTAGTTGAGTACCAAGACAAGAAAATAATTATGTCCAAAAATTTCCAGTGAAAATGGGATCTCTGTCACTTACAATAATATTTGGGTTTCCATGTAGCTTTTGAATTGTTTCCATAAATGTAGTAGAAACTGTACTGGCTTTAAATGGATGTGATAATGCACAAATGTGTGCATACTTGGTAAGTCTGTCAACTACCTCCATGATGACACTCTTTCCCTTAGACTTGGGTAAACCTATGATAAAATCCATTGAAACCTCCTCCCAACGTTGGCTTGCAATGGATAAAGGTTGTAATAGACCTGAGGTCTTAATTGTTTGAACTTTATTTTGTTGGCAAACCAATCATTCCGCCACAAACTTTTGAATATCCGATTTAAGGCCATCCCAAAAAAATTCCTTCTTAACCCTATGGTAAGTTTTTAAAAATCCTGAGTTCCCTCCTAAGGGAGAAGTGTGCAATTCCATAAGAATCTTTTGTTTGAGTTGGGAATTCTTACAGAGGTATAAATGATCTTTGTACCATAACGAATCATTTTGCCAGCTAAATGTATTAGATGTATTGGAATCTTGTTGTAACTTTCAAATAAGTGCCCACACTTCTTCATCATTCTTCCATTCCTCACTTTCTTCATTTATCCAATCTGGTTGGATAATAGAAATGGCGCACAACAATGCTTTTACATCCTCATCCTTTCTTGAGAGTGCATCTACCACCACATTTTGCTTCCCTTTTTTGTAGATGATTTCAAAGTCATAACCCAACATCTTTGTGACCCACTTTTGTTGCTCTTCAGAGGATAATCTTTTTTCTAAAAAGTATTTAAGGCTATGATGATCTTTTTTTACCTTGAAGTGTCTTCCCATTAGGTAGGGTCGCCATTTCTTAAGTGCATGTAGTATTGCCAACATTTCCTTCTCATAAATAGCTTTGTGTAAAAACTTTCCCTTGCTTGGACGACTTTCAAAAGCAATGGGTCTTTCATCTTGCATTAAAACAACACCAATTCCATTTCCTAAAGAATCACATTCCACAATAAAGGTTTTTGTGGAGTCCGGTGTAGCTAAGATCGGCGCTTGGCACATTGACTCTTTAAGATGTTCGAAGGCCTTTGTTGCTTCTGGAGTCCATTACAATGCATCTTTCTTCAATAATGTTGTTAGAGGTGCTGCTATTCTCCCATAATTCTTAAAAAACTTACGATAATACCCTGTCAACCCGAGAAATCCTCGCACATGCTTTATGGATGTGGGGATTTTCCATTCCTTAATGGATTTAATATTTCTAGGGTCTACCTTAACTCCTTCATGAGATACAATATGACCTAGATATTCCACCTCTTATACTCCAAAGAAACATTTGGATCTTTTTGAATATAATTGTTTCTCCTCCAATAGTTGTAGCACCCTGTCAACATGTTCAACATGATCCTTCCAAGACTTGTTGTAGATTAGTATATCATCAAAAAATACTAACACAAATTTTCTAAGGAATGGTTTGAAAATGGAATTCATCAAACCTTGAAATGTAGAAGGTGCATTGGTAAGGCCAAAAGGCATGACCAAAAATTCATAATGACCCTCATGAGTTCTAAATGTTGTTTTCAGAATGTCTTCAGTCTTCATTCTGATTTTATGATATCCTGAATGAAGATCCAACTTGGTGAAGTAAATTGATCCATGTAATTCATCCAGTAATTCATCAATGACGAGAATGGGAAACTTATCTTTAATAGTGAGCTTGTTGAGCTCCCTATAATCCAGACACGTGCGCCATGATCCATCCTTCTTGTGCACTAATACTATTGGAGCAGAGAAAGAACTTTGACTAGGTTGAATTATACCAGCCTCTAGAATTTCTACAACCATACATTCAATTTCACTCTTTTACACATAGGGATATCTGTACAGCTTGATGTTTGGAGGAACACTTCCTGGAATCAGATGAATAGCATGATCATGATCACAAATAGGTGGGAGACCTTTGGGAGTCTCAAATACCTTGGACTGATTGTCCAAGACTTTTTGGAGATCTGGAGAAATAGATGATTCCGATGTGGAAACATCTAGCGAACATAATTGTGCAATTACACCTCTTTGTTCCTTTATTAGAAGCTTTGTCATACCGTTAGAGCTGATTATATTTCCTGGTTTCCCTGCAATACCCCTTAATTCAACTTCCTTTCCTTTCACAAAAAATTTCATGAAAAGTTCTTGAAAATTAAAAGCTATTGTACCCAAGGATTGTAGCCATTGGACTCCTAGTACAACATCAACACCTCCCATTGGAATGGAAAGCATTGGGCTAGTCAATACATATTCTCCCATGGATAACTTGATATTATGGCACTTTCCAGAGAAATTTATCGTTCCTCCATTTGCAACCATCACTTGACACTCTGGTGCTAGATATAGGAAGTAATTCAATTCTTTTGCTATCTTACAATGAATAAAATTGTGGGTACTTCCTGAATCAATCAACACTATTACCTTCTTCTTCTTGATTTGTCCTTCTATCTTGATGGTTTGAGGAGTGGTAATTCCAGCCAATGCATTACAAGATATGGTCGGATTCATATTTTCTTTATCTAGGCTTTGTTCCTGGAGTATATCCTCTTCTTTTGACCTTTCTTGCTCCTTTTCTTCTTCCTCTTCACAATATATGTAGAATAATTTCTTCTCAACACACTTATGACCTTTAGTGTATTTGCTATCACAACTGTAACAAAGCCCTTTTTCTCTTTTTTCTTCCAATTGTTGTGGTGTCATCCTTATAGGTTGTGGAAGATTAGGGGCAACAACACTTCCATCTTTATAGTTGTGAGTGGTATGCTTCCTGGTTGCCATAATTTTGCTTTCCATTTTTCTTGCTAACCTAAATGCCTTGTCTAATGAATCAGGTTCCCAAAGGCGAACATCATGTTGGATATTATCCTTTAAAGTCCCTATGAACACATCAATCCTATGCTCCTCCGGAATATTTTTTACCCTTATGTTCAATTTTTGCAACTCCTCAATGTGCTCCATTATTGAACCCTTTTGTTTGAGACTTATCAATTGGCTAAAAAAAGTGTTTCTTTTTGTATCCCCATAATGTGCTATCAATTCTTCCGTAAAAATTGACCAAGTGATAATTTGTTTATGAGAGCAAAGCCATGGATACCATACAAACTGATTTGGTTCTAAATATAAAGTTTCAATACGTACCTTTTGTGTGTTTTGCACATTATTGAGATTGAAAAATTGCTCCATCTGTAATATCCATGTTGCGGGATCCTTGCCATCAAACTTCCTCATATCAATTTTTGGAATATGATGGGTCTTCGGTCCAACATTAGAGTCTATGAAATCATGATTAACATTTCTTTTGTTCTCATCATGAGTTTCCTTTACTACCCTTTCACCATTAGTAAGCATTTCTTGTAGAAACTTTGTCAAATCTGTCTTCAAATTTTCCATGCCTATCTTCAAATCTGTCTTCAAATCTATCTTCAAATCGTCCATCTTAGCTTCCATGTCATTCATCTTAGCTTCTACGCCTTTCTTTAAACAATCCATCTTAGCTTCTACGCCTTTCTTTAAACCATCCATCTTAGCTTCTACATCTTTCTTTAAACCATCCATCTTAGATTCTGTTACCTTTTGTGCAAGTGACACTTGTTGCACTTGGTCTCGTAATTTTGATATATCATGTTGCATTTCTTCCTCTTCTTCATGAGACATGCTAGAGCTTTCAGCTTGCTTACTAGGTGTTTGAATTTTATTTCCTCGGGGCATCAATTGCCGATAATAATGCTTTACTATGCCCTTTGAATTCCTTCAACTAATTTTTCAAACTAAGCTTATGCAAAAATTTTAAAAAGCTACACACCTTTTTTCACTTTGTAGGAGCTTGATATTGAATCTGATGTATCTCTGTAATTTTGGATCATCCGGTTTTTGTGACCTCTAGTAGCCCTTTGTGTCCTCTTTCCAATGCCACCTGTCTGATCCAAATTGGACTCTCTAGGGAAGAGTTATGCCAAATCTCCCACAGTGACCTGATTATAGACTAGTTCAGTAGAGCAAACTTGTACGACGTGCCACGAGTCACTCTTTCAACCTTTGGTTCTAAAAAATATATACAAGAAACTACAGTCCGTCCTTTTTCTGTACCTTCTTACAAAATTTCAATCCGATGCTTAGAGAGAAAGTTATGACGATTTTCCCCAAGTCACCTGTTTGGAATGTAATTCAGGAGTCTGCAAAAGACCAACTTCGTCAGATCATATCTCTGCAAATATAGTGCAAAAAGCTCTGAAATTTGGACCCGAGGTTCAGTGCGATTTTTTCTCAAATGGGTTTTGTTTTTAGCTTCTGAAACGTCGTAGAAAAATATTTATAGGGAAAATGCCACGATGACCTATTTGGAGCAGTGAAACCCTAAAATCCAAAGCTCTGATACCAAATGTTATGAAACCAACTCACAAAAACATAGAAAAGATAGATCAATGCCTTAGAATTCAGCCTCTTCGAGGGGGCAACCTCCTTTACATTACATAAATGAACAATTCTTGGATGATTCAAATGACAAAACGTCCTTTCTATATATAGGAGTCTAAGGACTCACAATATAACCCAACGACCTAACAATAATAATATTAAGCCACAAAAATAAAAATAGAGGGATTCTATGGGGCACAATAATAAAAATATGGGGATAATAGGGGCACAACAATATTAATAAGGGATACAACTACAATAGTAATGGGGTAATCACTAGTATTATAGGGACCTAACACGCGGCACCAAAATATCATATAAGATTTGACTCTGATTTTAATCACCCGTGCTTATCAACCATACCGTGGTCTTTAGACTTTGGTTAAAAATCAAACTTAAACCATAATACATCAATCCCACTTATTTCTATTATAATTCCCATATAATAGAAATATTTCATAACCCACACTTAAAACTTACCTTTCTTCCATTCCACAAACCTTTGCACATATACTGATGCTCTCCTTAGCGCATTAAATCTTCGCTGTCGATGTCATTCCTCAATCCAACGGCTATTGCATCACCCACTCACCAACTAACCCAGACAATCTCCACCGTCGATCAATCCCATCCAATCGAACGACTATCGCACAATCTCGCGCAGATTCTTGCACGACTGATATTAGGTTGAGAGTGTGCAAGAAAAGTGGTTTTCCCTTTCCATCGTGTGCTACAAGTCAACCCCCTGGGCTAATTGCGTGAAATTATATAATAACATTTACTGCTTTGAGGGCGCACGAGATACTTCTTACTGCCTATGAAGACTGCTCCATCATTCTGCATGTTTTCCACCCTTCTGTCGACATGTGCTCTGATGTGATCCATCCATCTATTAACTTAATCTCCTACGATAAGATCTGCTCTGATCATCTTCCATTAATCTTGTTCATTGATCTGACTGATCCAATGGCTCCTGTGCATTGTTACGTTCTTTTGTTTCTTATTGTGTAATAGCCCATTCAGCTTTCTGCCTGTGTATTATTCTCGCCTTACGGTATTCACTTGTTCTGATCTCAATCTCCACTCTGTTACTTCATTTCTTCGTGCTTTACACTTCCTTCATAAATCGTTAGGTTTTAGGAAACCTTGCAGTTATACCTTCGCTGTAACATTGAGGGTTTTCTCCAATGATATCTGTGTGCAAGCCCATAACACTCCTATCTATATTTCATCTCTGGTTCTGCACACCTGCAAACCTATGTTACACAGATTTATTCTAATCCACACACAATTTATAATTCAATTACTCAATCCACACTTACACAATTTAGAATTAAAATATTTGTGTATATATAAACAAATAATTACATAATGAGTCTCTCTCTCTCTCTCTCTAGCCTGATTTTCTAATCAGTGGCCTTTTCCTTTCCTACCCGTAGGCTTATAGTCAAACCCTATCTAATCTCTGAATCCTAATTGCCTAACTCGTTAACTCTCTAACTAACTAACTCTCTCTCTAACTAACTCTCTCTATGCCTTTTAGGCTTACATTTATAAAAAAGGTTCTGTAACCCATTTCGGTTCAGATCCTTAATCTTTTGAACTATATCCTGAATATCCTCTAAGTCTACTTTTGACTCAAATAATCCCTAAGGATCCTCTCTAGTTCCACAAAACATGAAACCAATTCCTAATATAATATTTACAATTAATTCACAATCTCTTAATCTCTCAACTATCCTAATTCTCTCATGTTCTCCAACATTTGAGAACATTTACAAATATGCCTCACAATACTTAATTAAATCCTATTCTTAATATCTCTCATTAAAATCACTCAAAACCTTAATAATTACATTAGTTGAATACTCAGGAGACCAACTTCCTTGAAAACACAAGACCCCCTATGTCTACTAAAATACAATGAAATTGTTGAGTTGGATGCTACCGCATCAGATGCATTATCTATGAATGTGAAAAAATATTAGGCTCCTCCAAAAGACTTAATATTAATAGGCCCAAACACACCAAAAATGTATTAATCCTAAAATATTTGTTTTCTTTTCATGGCCACCTCTCATAAATGAACCTCTTTGTTTCCCACCATAAATACAATACTCTTAAAGTTCAATCTTGTGGCATTTCGAACCTAGAAATGAATTTTTCCCTTTAAGGATTTTTAGGCCCTTTTCACTTATAAGACCTAATGGCTTATGCTATAAATTTACCAAGTTTCCTTCTTTTGCAGCAACAACCACATCTAATATTTTTTTATTTTATTTTCCTTAATGTATAGGAGGTTCCTTTCTTGAATCCTATAGCCATGACTAATGATCCTATATTATTTTTCTAGCCACCTTTACCAAAGCATGTGGATTACCTTCATCATTTAATCATCTCAGAGAGATCAAGCTCATACAAATCTCTATGACATGTCTAACATATTTTATTAAGATATCCTAGATGCCCTTCATATTGATTCGGACACCCCCAACTCCAATATTATCGGAAAATAGATTTATTCCCAAATTTATTCTTCCAGAATCAACAACTTCATATGCAACACAATTGTCTTTGCATGGAATTACATGGTGAGATGCCCCAAATTCAAATATTCAATCAATGTCACTACTATACATATGCATGCTTGCCTCTTCTACTAAAACATTAAATAAACCATCACTTAGTGAAACTACAACAACGGTATCACCTTCAATTGTGTCGTTTTATTTTTCATTTTTGTTTCTTGATTTTTGCTCCTTTTTATCTTTTTTTCAACAACTAGTAGTCCATTTTCTTATGTCTTATTTTTCCACAATGAATAAAGGAAATATTCATATTCTTGATTTTGATCTTCCTCTTGATATTGAATGCCCCTGTCTATTATATTTAATTTTCCTACCATCATAAGGTTAGGCTACAACTTCTCATCCCTCATTTTCGTCAAATTCTTTGTTGTACATCTCCTCGTTCATTAAACTACTACTAACATAATCAAAGTGTTAATTTATGGTATGTTCTATGCTTAGTGCAATTTACTTCAATTTCTTCTTATCACCCCAATGTCAACGGTCAAAACAATAGTCAATAATCAGCAGCCCGTGGTCAACCCTAACCAGTCAACGCTCGTCAACAAATCAGTCAATTCTGGTCAACACAACACCCAAAAAGCATGCACAGGTCAATGCTTGGTCAACACACCCTTTAACAACCCTGCACTTGGTCACAGCCCTAGAAAAGTCAACGGTGCCCAGAAAGTCAACGTTGCCCTAGAATCAGTCAACGATGCCCTAAAATAGAAAAGTCGTCCTTCCTCTTGCATGTGTGAGCGAAACTGCTCCTACGCTGGCCCAATGAGATGAAGAGAGAGAAGATGAGTGTTGAGATGATGTGAAATAATGCAACAAGGTATCTTCCTTTTATATGAATCATTGAGGTTAACCTGGGGGTGTGCCACACACTTTATCTTGCTGGCCAACCTTCACAAATTGTCAAGTATATACAAATAAATTCATATCTCCATAAATACATGTCGGAATCAGATGATTGTTAGATCATTCCTACACCTCTCGACGAGAGGAGTCCAAGAAAAATATCAGCTGCAATAAATAATATAACCCCATGGAGTTTGGCCCTAGTTTCCAATTTTATCACTCCCTCTCAACTAGGGATAACTCCATCTACTAATCCATCTGTCTGTCAGTACTATCTTTGCCATCAAATGCACTTCCCTACACTTCTCGGCTCTTCTCTACTGAACTATGAAGAAGAAGAAATGATCGAGGATGTATCATACCATCCTTTACTAACCCGAAGTCAGTTCAAGAGAGTGTGTCATACCGCTCTTACTGATCCTAGATCAGTTCCAAGAGAGAGTGATCTATATCACTCTTACTGACCCGAGGTCAATTCCAATTGATCCCAGATCAATGTCAGTATTCCTAGAATAGGGAGTATGGTACATGCACAATGTGTCCATCAGTACTACTATGGTCCCTAACCCTATTTCCCTAATCATTGGTCAAATGAGAGGTACTTCCCACGAGTCCCAAACTTCATGGGTAAGATAACTCAGCAAGAGAACCACTCATCATGTCCATAAGTCACCACAGGGTATCACAGGGGAAGGTTGAACCATTCACCTTGTACACAACACACCATTAGGGGAGGTTGAGTCGCCCTATGGTTTCCTGTCGCTCCAAGAAGTACCCCAAGCCCCCCGGAGCACCCAAAGCTCAATGCATGCATCATACAGGACCTTCATTTTAAGTATTTTTCATGTGGAAGAGTAGGTCCTTATAAATAAAATCACGAGAAAGAGAATAATGTCCAAAGAAGGATGTTAAAATAAATTTTGATAGTAAGAAATGTTTTTATAGTCATGAAGATAGTGAAAATTCTTCCAATAATGAGAATGGTGAATCAGATTAGGATTTCCAATTACTTATGGCATTTGAAGAAAAATATGTAGATGAATATGATAATGTATTTATGGATTCTCTAGAATAAATTGATAAACTCAGGGTCATAAACAAGAATCAAGAAAATGAAATCAATATGTATAAGGAAAACACCCTTGTTGAAGAAATAACTCAGCTAAAGATCTATCTAGAAGAAGCCAAATTAGTTGAATAAGCTTTGAAGAAACAAGTCCAAGAAAAGGAAAGACACTGTGAAAACTTAGAACTTAAAATTGTGGGTCTAAGAAAGGAACTTGATAAAACAAAGGCTCTAAATCTTAGATTTGCTAAAGGATCTGAAACTTGAGAAGAAACCATTAAAGTGAAACATTCTCCACTACTCAAGAAAAGTATTGAATACAATCCAAATAAAAATGGTGAAACATCAAAACCTATGAAATCTTTTGAAACATGTACAAAAAGATACGTTAATGTGGTAATAGGAAGCAATCATCAGAATTACAAGACTGAACAAAAGAATGAAGGATGAAATCTTTCTCATGCAAAATAAAATTTCCATGAATAAAGGGAAAGCTACTCAAGAAGGTATTATACTGTTGGTGCACTAAGATGACTATATAAAAGAAATCTTAATACCTACATTAATCATCAACCCAGGGTAAGTTTGTTTATTTCAAGAGTGTTCAACATTGTCTATGCAAGTGAATTCAGAGGCAAATTCATAATGAAATGATTTAGAATCATTGCAATGATTAATATCTAATTCTCAAAGTTCAATCCAAAACAATTTTGAAAGAAATCTTTAGATAAATTTCAAATATTCTTTACTCAATTATGAAGAGAACTGAATTGGAACGAAATTAAAAGGAATCACTCTTAGCAAATCTTAACTAGTACAAACAAGAATTCGTTGAGCATGAAGGAAAGCTACAAAAAATGAAGAACAAGTAACTATTTAAACATCTCATTGAAAGCAATCAACTGTAGGCTTAACACTTCTAATAACACTACTTCAGAATGAACAACAATAAAATACTTAAACTAACCTAATAAATTTGGTAAAGATTAACACATAGATGTAAAACACAACAAGATCTAGAATCTAGTTTGAACAACAAAAGCAAATTGTAATAATAAATACTCACAACAATGAGAATAATTCTAATTTCATGAACTAACAGTAATAAACAATTGTAGGAATAAGCATAAATAAATGGATTTGTCTTTAGTGCGATGTTTTGGATTTTTTGGTGCCGGAATCTGGTGGAAAAATTTGAGGTGAAATCTTGATTTGTGTTATTTAAATAGGTTTTTTATTGTATATATGGATTCAACACCCTGGAAAACCCCTAGAGCACTTCAATTCATAGGATTACCCATCAAGCTTGTGATTTCAATAAATTGTTGCTGGATTTTAGAGAAATTTGACCGGAAAAACCCACCATAAAAGCTTCCAAAAAGTCGCACTAAAGACAACTCCTAAATAAATATGACACAATTAAACCAGTAAATCACCTATCGATGGGGCCCAATGTCTCTAGAAGTCACCGCTGAAAGACACTCAAAATGCGATTATAGGTAAAACATAGTCTTCATTAAACTTGATAATAGAGTTACAACGTCACAATAATGAAAGTACTCTGTATCAAAATGAATACTTACAATCTTGAAATTTCTCTAACTAGCTGTTCATTTTTCCTTTCGGCTTTATATAACCTAAGAGAGATAAATGGATAAAATTTAATCCTCATGATCAGGAGATCATGAAGATTTCACAACTGAAAATCTGATTTCATCACCAAATAGAATTGGTTCTCCTCATCTTCTGTTGTCCTTCGTAATCGAAACATTGTCCTTTTCCTTTCTTGGTCGTTGTTGTTCTGTCATCTGAACGACAATCATTCAATTCACGTTCCTACATATAAAGATAGCGAAAGTTAGTTTTACATGCCCAGATTTACCCAAATCATTAATGATCGGTTTTATCCATCTTCTACAATTGTTTCTTCTATGTTTATTCCTAAAACGAAGATAAACACATAAAGACGAATGATTAATTAAGCTAATATGAGGATAAAACATGCATTTTCCACAGCCCAACATACTCCATTGCTTACCTTTTTGCATGTCCTCATGCAATAAGATGATTGAGGTGAAGTTGTGTCAAGGAATAAGTAGGATAAAATTGCTCTTTATATAGCCTAAAACTGTTTTTATGTTTAAGTACTACAAAAACCTAGTTTACATGGTAATCTGCTAAGTTAAAATCACTATGATACCCATCAGGAGGGTACCAGATAATAGGACAGCTGTAGTGGCACCCTGTCCAGTCAGGGCCCATGCTTAGCACCATATTGATGTATCTATGTAGACGATTAGAGGCAGCTTTGAAATTTCTATACCCAAATGGATCCCTGTTCCTGACATTATTAGTGGAAGATTCTCATGCTTGTCTTATTGTTGATAAATATTCCTCCTTAATTTCCTGAAAGTATTCCTTTCCTGCATGTATGATATCTGTATGGAGTGGTCCTAATTGATCCATGACTCTTGTTCGTTTCATGAACTATTTATGCTTGATAGAAAGATGTAGGGGTTTCGTGGGTTCTCCCCTAACCCATAAGTTTATACCATATTCCCTTTTTTGAAATTTTTTATAGGCTTTAGCCCATTTAATATGGTTGGTAGAAAAAGAGAGAAAATATTGAAATTGAAAATCCCCAATGAAGTAGCCAGGATTCCTATCTAGTTCATCCTCCAAGGAAAAATTGTGCATGTATAATTCACATAAAAGGCATTGTACCTGTTCATTTTTTTCCTTAAAACATTTGACAAAGTCTGGAGTGGTCTTGAATTCTGTTGACTTACCAGCCTTGAAAGCTTTCACTTTCAGTAAGAGGTATCTTTCTAACAAGAATAATGCATAATTGGTGGCAGTTGATTGACAAGACAACGCATCAGAATAAATAGAACAAATAGTTTCAATTTTATCCTTGGCCTTCTGCAGTTTGGCTTGTGTTTTCTCTTCTTTCTTCTGCTCATATTTGAAATTGGGGAAAGTTTCGTCTTTTGTTATAGTAGGTGCTTCAAATCTCTTTCACAATTCCTATTTTACCTGTAATGACACTACTTCTTCCTTATCTTGAGCCAACACTTGCTGGGTCTTGGTTAGCTCATTTTGCAATTCTATGATAACAAATTCCCTTACCAGAGGAACGTAATGAGGTGTTTCCTTTGTCTGAGTTTCATCATCCAGTGTTATCATTGAATTAGTTTGAACAATAGCTTCAGCTACTTCTCGAGACATACAAGTACAATCTACTTGGGCATTTCCTTCAAAATTAGTTTGAACAACAACTTCCATTATTCCTTGGGGCATACATCAGTCTTCCTATGTATTCTCCTCAAAATTGGTTTGGAAAACAACATCTGTAGTGGGAAAATCTGTTTGGGTTTCCATTGAGCAAACACAAGGACCTTGAGTTTGAGTCTCAATATTATTCAAAGTACATTGCTCTATTTGGGTCCCTTTTGAACAAACAAAATGACTCTCAATCTGGGTTTCAATATCCTACAAAGAGCAGTATTCTATTTGGGTCCCTACAGTTTCCAATTCCACTTTCAATTTCCGGACCCTAACTACTTCCTTTAGCCATTATCTTAGTTTCTCAACTATTTTCTTCTGCTTCCTTTATGATGGGGCCAGCCCACATGGTCCCGCCGTCTTACTGCTGATGTGTTATGTACTTAAGATCTGAACAACAATGTAATTGATTTTGGAAATAAATGGTATTTGATTTTTAATCTTCTTGGGTTATGGCATGGGTACCTTGATGGTCTGCCCGTTGGACAACTGTCCCTCCTCGGGATTTTGCAAAACCCGCCTTGGTTTGGGGTTTTACACTGTTCGTGATCCTTTGGTTTTCATTGTTCTCCGGTCTTTGGCTCTGCGAGATCCTGGCGATTCCTTGTAACTTCTGTATTTTCCTGTGGTGAATGTGTGAGTTCTGCCTGCCTGGTCGACGGAGTGGTGTGCTTTTGGTTGCGGTCGTGGTCTCAGTCGTTCTAAGTCTCGGCCTATATGCTATCGTTTTCTCGGCGAAACCCTGGTAAGGTTTGCATTACGGGATTTGTTTGCATGTGTTTTCGCTGCCACTGTGGTATGTATTCGGCTTTAATGTCTGCCTCTGTGTGTTCTGGTCAATGTCTACCCGTATCTCACAAGGGTTTACAGCTAGTCGAGAGCTGTAAGGTTCATGGTGACATTTGCTTCAGCTCTGGTTCGTTGGCTTCCAAATTCGACAGGTCGTGTGGCTTGCTCTGTTCGTCCCTCCATCAACTTAACCTGGTAAGCTTCCGTTCTATGCTGGACTTTTCTTTAGCTGTTTGTTTTGAGACTAATGGCCTCGCTCCTCTGTGAGCAGGGGTTCGTTCGGGTGAGAAATTACAATTATGGCTTGCCTATCAGGTAATGACCCTTGTTTGTCTTTCTCAATAGCTTCTTTCCAGTTCTCTGTTCTTGTTTTTGCTGTGGTTGGAACCTAACCCTTCCTCTATTTGCCTTTGTGTAGGTGGAGCCGTTCGTTGGTCTGAATGCTTGGACTTCTGGCTGCCTCGAACAATATATGCGTAGAGTCGTTCTGTTGTTCTAACTGTGCTTGGTTGGGTTTGCCGTCTTGTAGGGTCTGTTTGGTTTTCGTTGGCCTTGTGCCGCTGTCTGTCGTTGGTTCCTTAGTTGTTAAGCTTAGTGGTAGCTTCAAGAGATGGGTTCGAACTCTATGCTGATGGCTTTTGTTTATAATCGTGTCAGTTCCCACGTCTGCGAACTGGGTTGGTCTTGTAATTATTTTGAACAGAGAATGTGAATGCTGATACAGACTTTTAATGACTATGTTATAATCCTGTGAATTTATATGGAAATAAATCTGGAACCGCTCTTATGGTTTTGTTTGCATACCTGTTATAAGTGTATACGCCTGAATGCTATGACTGTGTGGCCTGTGTTGGTCGTTGTGGCTCTTCATTTGATTAGTTGTCTTTTCGTTCTGGTTCAGAATCTGTAGTGAAAATTTAACGATGTTTTTACACCATAAAAAGAATGCACAGCACTGAATTGTATAGTATTTGAGGACGCACGTAGGAATTGTATGTGCACTGAGAAATAATGAATATATTCTTTTCTGTTAATTACTCTTTCACAGTCAAACCCGTATTGGGCTTGTTTTCCTCCTTTTGTATCACTGTTCTCGAACAGTTGGATAACTGTTGTTAGTTGTTTTGTTGTTAGTTACAATAGTTATTTCATATTTGAAACTTATTCATAACTAGCACGTTTTCCTTTGTTTGTATTTACAACAGTAATATAACTGTTCGGAAACGAATGATTCTAACTACTCGCTATTGTTCCTAATTAGAAGTCATTACATTATTCCAGGCATTTTAAACAGAAAAGTAAAATAAGAAAAACAACAGATAAAAATAAAGACAGGCACGCTGTCCGTCCAGTGAGCCGTGTTCTCTGTCCTTCTCAGAAACCATATCAACCTTCTTTCAGTTTTCGCCCTGTTAACCAGATGCTCCTGCATCAGGCTCCCGGGGTAAAAGAAATTCATGGCTCCGTTCCATGAGTTCCTCCACCGAATAACCAACCTTCTGTATCTGCGCCGCATCGAGCCATGAGCTGTCCTCCATTGGACGGTCTCTCCACTTGATGAGGTAACACAGATATTCCTTCCTACGTCTCTTCTTGGCTACTTGGGTGCTGAGGATCCCTTCAATCTCATGGGACTGGGCCGAAGGCAATTGTTTCTTCCAAGAACTATCTCCAAATTGGGTGTCCCGTTTTGGCTGTACCACACTATCATCCTCTGCTTGGGCATTATAGGGGAACAGATCCGCCACATTGAAAATAGGTGATATGCCTATGTCAGGTGGCAGCTGAATCTCGTAAGCATTGGCTGAAAATTTACGTAGGATTTTGCAGGGACCAATTTTCTTATATTTTAGCTTATTATACGTGCCCTTAGGAAACCGTTCCCGGCGCAGATGTGCAAGGACCTCATCCCCAACATTAAAATGCACCTCTCGTCGCTTTGAGTCTGCTTGCTGCTTGTATTTCTGTACGCTGTCCTGCAACCTTAGTTTGACTTTTTCATGTAGCTCGCTCATTGCTTCTGCAAAGTCTTCCCCATCTGCGCTTCTCTGTTACATCTTTCCCAAATCTCGCAGTTCATGTATTCCCCGAAGATGCATGCCATACAAAATCTGAAATGGGCTGTGTCCGGTGCTACGATTGGGCGAATCATTATAAGCGAATTCTGCCTGGGCGAGAGCTCGATCCCATAACCGCGAATTTTCTCCAGTTAAACTCCGTAATAAGTTCCCCAAGCTTCTGTTCACCACTTCCGTTTGTCCATCAGTCTGCGGATGATACGCAGAGCTGAAATTCAGTTGCGTGCCCAACTTTTTCCACAAGGTGCGCCAAAAGTGTCCTGTGAACTTTACATCCCTGTCTGAAATGATAGTTCTGGGTAGGCCATGTAATCTAACAATCTCTGTGAAAAACAAGTGTGCCACGTACGTGGCGTCATTAGTTTTCTGGAAAGGAACAAAATGAGCCATTTTTGAAAATCTATCTACCACCACCATTACTGAATCATACCCCCGCTGTGTTCTAGGCAGTCCGAGAACAAACTCAATGCTGACTGAGTCCCATGGCCTGCTTGGAACAGGTAGTCGTGTGTAAAGTCCAGTATTTTGACTGTGTCCTTTTGACAGTTGGCAGACTTTACACCTGTTTACATATCTCTGTACATCCCTGCTCATTTTAGGCCAATAATAAAAATGTCCGAGTTGCTCCAAAGTTTTGTTGATGCCAAAATGTCCCGCTAATCCGCCACTATGCTTTTCCCGTACAATATTCTCCCTCATTGAACAGTCCGGGATACATAATTGCCCACCTCTGAACAATAATCCTTCCTGTAAATTATAGTCTAACCATGGGCTTGCATTCCTTAATACGGGATTTTGGCAGGCTTCAAAAGCTTCCTTAAAATCCATGTCGGTTTGGTACAAATCTTTCAAATGTTCGAATCCCAATACCTGTATGCTACTCTCCTGTAAGAGCAAGGCTCTTCTGCTCAAAGCATCTGCCACTTTGTTGGCTTGCCCACTTATGTGTTTTAACACGAAAGTGAAACTCTGCAAGTATTCTACCCACTTGGCGTGCTTATGGTTTAACTTGTGCTGCTGCATTACGTATTGCAATGCCGAATTATCAGAAAGCAAAACAAACTCATTGCCCACCAGGTAGTGCCTCCAATGTTTTAAAGCTTGGACCACTGCATAAAATTCCTTGTCATATGAGGAATATTTCTGCCGGATTTCATTTAGTTTTTCACTGAAAAATGCCACTGGTCTGTCTTCCTGACTGAGCACAGCACCAATAGCTATTCCACTTGCGTCACACCGAACTTGAAAAAGTTTATTGAAATCGGGCAGCCTCAAGATTGGCCTCTCCGTGATCTTCCGCTTCAAAAGCTGAAAACTGTCTTCTGCCATCTTGGTCCAACAAAAAGGCTGACTGGCCTTTTTAATGGTCTCTAACATTGGTGTGCAGATTTCACTGAAATTTCTAATAAATTTTCGATAAAAACTTGCCAATTCGTGGAAACTATGTACCTCAAATAAGCTCTTCGGTGACGGCCAACTTATAATTGCTGCAATCTTCTCGGGGTCCATTTTCAATTCATTTTCTGCAACTACAAACCCCAAATAGACCAGCTCCTTCTGCAGGAAAGTGCATTTCTTTAAGTTTATCAGCAGTTTGTTCTGCTGTAACTTCTCTAACACCTTTCGAACATGTTGAAGATGCTCTCTTTTTGTTCTGCTGAAAATTAAAATGTCATCAAGATAAACTATCGAACTTGCCAATAAATTCCTTTAACATCTCATTCATCAATCTCATAAAGGTACTAGGAGCGTTACTCAATCCAAATGGCATAACCAGCCACTCGTACAGCCCTTCATTAGTGTTGAAAGCTGTTTTCCACTCATCTCCTTCCCTAATTCTGATTTGATGATAACCACTCTTCAGATCATTTTTTGTAAAATAAGCTGCTCCGCTAAGACAATCCATCATGTTGTCCATCCTGGGTAAGGGAAATCTATATCGAATCGTGATTTTATTAATAGCCTGCGAATCTGTACACATTCACCATTCTCCACCCTTCTTTGGTGCAAGTACTGTTGGTACTGCACAAGGGCTCAAACTTTCTCTGATCAGTCCCTTATCCAGCAACTCCTGCACTTGTTTACGAATTTCTTCATTGTCTTTCGGACTCATCCTATACGCTGCCTTGTTTGGCAAGCTTGCTCCAGGTATAAAGTCAATGTGATGGCTAATACTCCTCTTGGGAGGCAACTTATCTGGTAGATCGTCAACTACAATGTCTTGGAATTCTTTCAACAACTCCTGAATTTCTACAGGCAGTTCTGATTTTTCTGTGTTCAGCAACATCGGTCTTGTCCTCCTTACAATTGCATAATTGACCTCATTTTCCTCAATCTGCTTCACAAACTGTTTCCCTCCAATTAACAATGTTTTTGTTCCACTCGGTTCTGCTGCATCCTCCTCTTTGATGGGTACAAGTGTATGTTTGATCCCATCTTTCACAAATTTATAACAATTTGTCTTCCCATCGTGTGTCACCTTCCGATCATACTGCCACGGTCTCCCAAGCAGTATATGGCACACGTCCATTGGCATAATATCACAGACCACCGTGTCGTGATATTTGCCAATGTGAAATTCTACCTCGCACTGTTCATCAACTAGTAACTGGTGGCCTTTCTGTAGCCACGACACCTTGTAAGGCGTGGGGTGTTTAAGTCGCTTCAAGCCCAACTTTTCCACCATTTCGGTGGCAACCAAATTGTTTGTACTCCCGCTGTCTATAATCAATTTACAGCACTTCCCCTGTGATTTGCAAATTGTTCGAAACAGCGCCTTTCGCTGGGTCTGTTCAGCCATCTCTTTGGCTGGTTTCAACAGCACTTTGTTCAAAATTAGAGCTTCCCCCATTTCTGCCACGTTTTCTATCTCCCGGGGTTGTGCTTCAGCTTCCTCAGGCTGCGCAACAAATGATCCCCTCTGGCCAGCGTGCTCAGCTTCCGGGCATTCGAAGGATCTGTGCCCCCACTTATGGCACATGTAGCGCTGGACATTAGTCCCTCTTCCACGACCATTTCCTCTTCCCCGCTGATATGGCCGAACTCCTCTAGTGCTTTCTCCCTTCTCTGCTGTCTCTGAAGCTCTGGAACTGCTGCCTTCTTCGCTGTTTGTGCCAGTTCTCCCTCTGCCGTAGGATTGTCCTCGTCCTCTGCCATTCCCTCTCCCTCTCCTTTTTTTCTGCTTCCTATTGATTTTCTCCTCAGCCTTTACAACACTCTGAAAGGCTTCTTCAATATTTTGGGGAGAGAGAATACTGATCTCGTCCAATATTTCCAACCTCAAGCCATTTACATACCTCGCTGTTTTTTCTGGAGTATCATCTGTATAACTAGCACGTAAAATTACACGGTAAAACTCTTCTGTGTACTCCTTTACAGTCATACCTTTCTGCGTTAAATTTTGCACTCGTCGATAAAGCTCAACCTGGTAGTCTTTCGGCAAAAATCTGCCCTTCAGTTTTGCCACCATCCTTGGCCACCTTCTTATTGGCAACTTGTTCATTCGTCTCCTGTCCACTTGGACACTATCCCACCATAAGGCGGCGTGCCCCTTTAATTTAGTTGCAGCAAACCTAACTCTTTTATCCTCACTGATTTCGTCATTTTCAAAATACTTGTCTAATTCGCTTATCCAATCCAGCAAGACATCTGCGGACAGACTGCCATCATAGTTAGGGATCTCTGATTTGGGCTTGTTTCTGGCTAACAAAACTGATCGCAACAGCCTTAACTCTGGGGCTTCTTCCTCTAATCCATCTGTAACAGTTGCTGCCTCATCTTCACTGTCATCCCCAAGTTCCAGGTCTCTTCGCCTACCCGCCTCTACTGCTTCCAAGCGAGCTGTAAGGATTCTCAACTGTTCTCTCAATCCTTTGTCTGCTCCTCTGCGTGCACCTCTCCCACGTCCTCATCTTTGTACTTCCATCTTCTTCTACTTTCTCAAAATGTTGCTCCGATACCACTTGATGGGGCCAGCCCACGTGGTCCAACCATCTTACTGCTGATGTGTTATGTACTTAAGATCTGAACAACAATGTAATTGATTTTGGAAATAAATGGTATTTGATTTTTAATCTGCATGGGTTACGGCATGGGTACCTTAATGGTCTTCCTGTTGGACAACTGTCCCTCCTTGGGATTTTGCAAAACCCGCCTTGGTTTGGGGTTTTACACCATTCGCGCTCCTTTGGTTTTCATTGTTCTCTGGTCTTTGGCTCTGCGAGCTCCTGGCGATTCCTTGTAACTTCTGTATTTTCCTGTGGTGAATGTGTGAGTTCTGCCTGCTTGGTCGACGGAGTGGTGTGCTTTTGGTTGCGGTCATGGTCTCAGTCGTTCTAAGTCTCGGCCTGTATGCTATCGTTTGCTCGGTGAAACCCTGGTAAGGTTTGAATTACGAGATTTGTTTGCATGTGTTTTCGCTGCCACTGTGGTATGTATTCGGCTTTAATGTCTGCCTTTGTGTGTTCTGGTCAATGTCTACCCGTATCTCACAAGGGTTTACATCTAGTCGAGAGCTGTAAGGTTCATGGTGACATTTGCTTCAGCTCTGGTTCGTTGGCTTCCAAATTCGACAGGTCGTGTGGCTTGCTCTGTTTGTCCCTCCGTCAACTTAACCTGGTAAGCTTCCGTTCTATGCTGGACTTTTCTTTAGCTATTTGTTTTGAGACTAATGGCCTGGCTCCTCTGTGAGCAGGGGTTCGTCCAGGTGAGAAATTACAGTTATGGCTCGCCTATCAGGTAATGACCCTTGTTTGTCTTTCTCAATAGATTCTTTCTAGTTCTCTGTTCTTGTTTTTGCTATGGTTGGAACCTAACCCTTCCTCTGTTTGCCTTTGTGCAGGTGCAACCGTTCGTTGGTCTGACTTCTTGGACTTCCAGCTGCCCCGAACAATATACGGGTAGAGTCGTTATGTTGTTCTAACTGTGCTTGGTTGGGTTTGCCATCTTGTAGGGTCTGTTTGGTTTTCGTTGGCCTTGTGCCGCTGTCTGTCGTTGGTTCCTTAGTTGTTAAGCTTAGTGGTAACTTCAAGAGATGGGTTCGAACTCCATGCTGATGGCTTTTGTTTATAATCGTGTCAGTTCCCACGTCTGGGAACTGGGTTTGTCTTGTAATTATTTTGAACAGAGAATGTGAATGCGTATACACACTTTTAATGACTATGTTATAATCCTGTGAGTTTATATGGAAATAAATCTGGAACCGCTCTTATGGTTTTGTTTGCATACCTGTTATAAGTGTATTCGCCTGAATGCTGTGACTGTGTGGCCTGTGCTGGTCGTTGTGGCTCTTCGTTTGATTAGTTGTCTTTTCGTTCTGGTTCAGAATCTGTAGTGAAAATTTAACAATGTTTTTACACCATAAAAAGAATGCACAGCATTGAATTGTACAGTATTTGAGGACGCACGTAGGATTTGTATGTGCACTGAGAAATAATGAATATATTCTTTTCTGTTAATTACTCTTTCACAGTCGAACTCGTATTGGGCTTGTTTTCCTCCTTTTGTATCACTGTTCTCGAACAGTTGGATAACTGCTGTTAGTTTTTTTGTTGTCAGTTACAATAGTTATTTCATATTTGAAACTTATTCATAACTAGCACGTTTTCCTTTGTTTGTATTTACAACAGTAATATAACTGTTCGGAAACGAATGATTCTAACTACTTTCTACTGTTCCTAATTAGAAGTCATTACATTATTCCATGCATTTTAAACAGAAAAGTAAAATAAAAAAAACAACAGATAAAAATAAAGACAGACGCGTTGTCCGTCCAGTGAGCCGTGTTCTCTGTCCTTCTCAGAAACCATATCAACCTTCTTTCCATTTTCGCCCTATTAACCAGATGCTCCTGCATCACTCTACTTCTTAATAAAGTTCCTCAATCTATCCTTATATTTTTTCTTCGTCATGGGGTTTTTTTTATTAGAGGTGGCACAACTGTGTTGGTTTGAGGTTCAAGAGGAGTTGTGCCAATATCAGGATGAGGTTCCAATGGAACAATGTCTCCCGATGGATTCTCGTCTTCCAGGTCTTTTTCTACATGTGCTTCTTTCTCAGGAGGATCCAATCGAACAATATCTCCTAAGTGATTGTGATTTTCAGTGTCTTCTTCTTCATGGGCCTTGTCCTCTGGGGAATTTATTAAAACAATATCCCCTGGTTGATTTTAATCCTCTGGGGTTTCTTTTATATGTTTTTCCTTTGTTGGGGATTCCAATGGAACAGTAGCCTCTAGTTGATTTCCATCCCCCAAGGTTTCCTCTACATGGACCTCTTTCTCAAGGGGCTCATTCATAGAGGGAATTGATTCCCTCTAACCCTCTAATTTATCATCAAATCACAAAGTTTCAACATGCCCAGAACTGCCAGTAGAAGCAGACTAGTTAAGGGCATGATTTTTCCCTTTGGAGTTTCCATATGGCTCCCTTTCTTCAGAGAATGTCCCATTATTCTCCAATACTTGAGCCATTTCTTCCTCATCGTCCTGCAGAAAATAATCTTGTGGACTTGGAGAGGGCATGTGAGACGACCCTACTTCTTTTATTGGAATTGGGGTGTGCTACTGTGATTTTATCCTCGTACAACTTCTACACTTTGCTGGGCCCGAGGCCAAAGAAGGATTCCTTCTTTTTCTTGTCCTTTTCGGACCTGTTACTCTTACCCCCTGTTGTTCAGTCTTTGGGTTTTCTTTAGGGGGGGTTAAAGCAGGATTTACAAGGTTATCCTAGGTTAATTTCTATTGGGCCAGTCCATGAATGATGATTAATTTGATCAGAGCATGATGGATGATGACAAAATGTGGATCCTTAGCCTTTCTGACCCGGCTAGCAATGTCATGCAATAAACAATTTAAATAAAATGGAAAATTAGTTGTAATTTTGTGCTTTAGAATAACTAACAGTTTGAGTTGTCAAGGTTTTACCACATCTTGATGTTCGTCACAAGTGATATACATCTGATCAATGGTAACCAATTCCTGCCATCATTGCCTTAAAGCTATGGGGTGAATCCCTTTGCCTTTGCATACCAATTGTTCATCTGGTTCTTGGAACACTATGACTACATCTAGAGAAGAACATGCTTATCCATCCATCTTTTTCCTTCTGCTGGAAGTTCAGAGACTTCAGCTATAACTGCTTCAGAAACTACTATGTTTCTAACCTTCACCATCATGCGTCATTTCCGCAAATTCTTCAAAAATTCAAGTGTTATTTCCTCATGGAATCCCTGTAATTTGGTCAGGTATTGAAGCCAGCCAGCGCGCTCAAGAATTTCGCGAGCCTGTTCTGATACTTGGAGTATTGTAGGTTCACTGCGGATGGCTTTTCCTCCCATGGTTGTTGTTTCTTAGTAACTGGTTCACTTGCACTTTTGCATGCACTCTTCTCACAATTTCATAGTTTGGAACAACACTGTAAACTGTATACAAAATGTTAACATTATTAACAAAGCAGTGACATTGTTTTAGAATTAATATTAAAGGAAATTGTGTTGTTTGTCTCATCAACAGTTTTTGGCACAACTTAATAATTAATTCACATGCTATCCATAATGCTTACCTTCCCCCCTCCAATCAGAAAACAATTTAATAATTATTACACATGCACATTCATAATGCAATCCTTCCCCCCTCCAATCAGAAAACAGTTTGATAATCATTACAGATGCTATCTATAATCAAGACCTTCCCCCTTCCAATCAGAAAAGGGCATCCACGACCATAAATCATGGGAAAAATGGAAAGGGCGTCAGGAATTCATAAATGCAGCTGGACAATAATCAAAGCGGCGTAAATACGACAAAAACAGTCAGAGCAGTATAGGTCAAAAGATTTGAAATTCTTGTAAAAGTAATAAAGCAAAGACTAGATCATTATGTGAAGAGATATTTTCCTTAGGTGGAAAAGGTGACGAACGCATGACCGACGATAAATGTTAATCATTGTTGGTATCGATTGATAAAAAAATAATCATATAATGCATATGAAGATATGGTTTACTATGCATGTTGGTTAATTTAGTTATAAATGTTGTTCAAATGGTAATTTCACCTTTAGAAATGAGTCAATAGGAAGTAATAGGATAAGGAATATTTGGTAATGTAACATAGCACTTCAATACCACAAGCAGAGCCACTGCTGCCAGTAGGCATTCGTAGCCTCGATAGGGTTGCTTTTTAACCCAAAAAATGAGCCAGAGTCCACCGTTTAGTATTTAGATCATTTTTCTCTTCATTGCTACAAAGATACCATTATGCTAGCATTATAACTAGATAATCATAGTGCCACTCACCAAGATATAACAAAGTGATCAGGCTGGTTCATGGTGCGACCTCTTGTCCTTTTGACAATTTTGACTATCAAGAAGGTCATTACCCTGATGTGGTGGCCATAATGGAGTGTCACTTGTTACACCCTTATGATCATGGTAGGTTGGCTCATGCTGAGACCCCCTATCCTTTTTAAAAAGATGTGTTTCATTTTAATATTTTAATATTTCCATATTTTCATATTTTTATTGTAACGAGAAGGAGGCTCATTTACTCCTTAAAAGTTAGGGATGGCGTGAGAAGTAAAGAAAATACCAATGAAAGTTATTCTTTTATCCCTATATCACCATACCAAAGGGAATTATCAATTGAAAGTGTGAAAGATAAACCAAAATGGTATTAAGATAGTAAATCATTTTATGATATGTCCAAAGGGAAGATATTCAACCAGTCATTATATAGATGAACCAGGTCAGTTTCAGAATAAAGATGACCATCAAAGGTTTTACAAGTCATAATGGTATTAATATTACTATTTTTCTTTTATCTCAGGTACAATATCCAAATCCAAATAGATGGTTTTCCTAAGAAAACATGGGAGAGAAAAATGGAAAAAAGAATGACCAATGATGGAACAACAAAAAGAAATCATAGTTGTTCGTTCTACCAAACAACAATTGTTCAATCGATTGAACAACAGTTGTTCAATCGATTAAACAACAAACACACAGAAATAAGTCAGTTTTGTTCAATTGATTGAACAACAAAGAACACAAAAAGAAATTGGCTTTTTTCAATTGATTTAACAGTAAAACACACAAAAGGAAATTGGTGTTGTTCAATTGATTGAACAATAGTTGTTCAATTGATTGAACAACAATTGTTCAATTGATTGAACATCAAAACACACAAAAAGAAATTGGTGTTGTTCAATTGATTGAACATCGAAATACACGGAAAGAAATTGGTGTTGTTCAATTGATTGAACAACAAAATGCACGAAAAAAAGAAATCAGGGTTGTTCAATTGATTGAACAGCGAAACACAAAAAAAGAAATCGGTGTTGTTCAATTGATTGAACAATGAAATACATGGAAAGAAATTGGTGTTTTTTAATTGATTGAACAACAAAATACATGAAAAGAAGAAATTGGGGTTGTTTAATTGATTGAACAACAAAATATGCTAAAGGGAAAAATTGGAGTTGTTCAATTGATTGAACAGTAGCTGTTCAATAAATTGAACAACAATTATTAAAAACACCCCAAAAAACAAGAGAAATCCTCATATTTACATAGTGATGCCTAAACTAACTTGAAACCAACCGTAGAAATAATATATACATTATTTACAGTTGAAGAAAGATAATTTTTTATGAAAGTAAAACTGTCAGGTCATCACTCCATGCACCTAAGATTTGCATAGTGGGATCATCATGTACCTGTTGGCAGAAAGACTCTTTCGTGAGTGGTTTAGATAAAGATGCACCCAATGTCCATTCACCATGAAAGAATGGCTAGACTCATCAATGGTAGTCAGAATGAGAGTGCCATTGTTGTGTACCTCTTGAATTTCATAAGGGCGAAGCCACCTTATTTGTAACTTGGCCGGAAAGTCTTGGAATCTGGAATCATAGAGGAGCGCCCATTCTCCTTTCTAAAATGTCTTCTTTTTAATAAGACTGCCATGCCACTTTTCCCTTTTCTGTTGAATAATTGTGGTGCATTAAGTAGTTGAGCCTCATCCAATTCATTTATTTTTTGAAGTTGTTTAGTTTGATCTTCCGTGAGATCCAATCCCACTTCCTGGGTTGTTCTGAGAGTCTTTATTTCAAATTCAATAGGAAAGATAGGTTCTTCTCCAAATACAAGCTGGTACGGGGAATATCTAGTACTATTTCGCTAAGTTGTACGATATGCCCACAAGGCCTCTGGCAGTCTAGCAGCCCAGTCCCGCCGATATCTCGAAACTGTCTTGGTTAGAATTGCTTCGATGACCTTATTGGTGCTTTCAACCTGCCCATTCACCTGTGGGTGATATGGGGAAGTGACTCTATGTGTGGTGTGGTGGTTTTGTTCAGTGGTTGTAATATTATGTCCTAAAAATTTCACCCCCCCATCTGTTATCACTTCCCTAGGTAAACCATACCGCACAAATAACCCAAAAAGGAAATTGATTACAACTTCTTTTGTAGATCTTGGCAAATCTACTATTTCTACCCTCTTTGTTACAAATTCTGTAGCAACTAGTATGTAGGCCTTTTGTTTTGATGGCGGATGAAATGGGCCAACAAAATCCAATGCCCATTGTTTGAAAGGTTCTATTACCAACTAGGGCTGCAGTGGCATTTCGTCAGATTGACCAAGACAACCCATCCTTTGGCAGCTATCACAAGCCTATACATATTTCTTAGCATCTTTAAAAATAGTGGTCCAATAATAGCCCATATGTAGTACCTTATGCCCTATTCTACGATCTGTGAAGTGTCCTCCACATGGATCGTCATGGAAAGCCTTTAGGGTTTCGTAGATTTCATCTTCACGAATGCATCTGCTTATGCACATATCAGACCCTGTATGAAAAAGGTATCCTCCAATCCAACAAAATTGGGCACTGCGCTCGACAATCTGTTTCCTTTACCTTGCTGTCAAGTGTCTGGGAAGCTTTCCTACCACCAGATAGTTTGCTACATCTACATACCATGGTGTTTTAACTACTACGACAAACAAATGTACATCTGGAAACTTGTCATCTACTACCAACGGATCATTTATCTTTGGAACCCGAGACAGAAAATCCATGATTGGGTTTTCCTTCCCTGGATGATATTTAATGGTGATATCAAACTCTTGCAAAAGTAACAACCAACAAGTCACTCGACCATTTGTAATGGGTTTGTTAGCTAAGTATCTAATGGCAAAATGACTATTATACAGAAAAACTTGATAGTCAGCTATATGATGTCTAAATTTGTTTATGGCATAAATCACAGCTAAAAATTCCTTTTCTATTATTGTATAATTAAGTTTAGTAGTAGTCAGATTTTTGTTGATATAATAAATAGCATAAGGCTTTATGTCCTCCTCTTGGCCAAGTACAATGCCCATTCCTGCATCTGATCTGTCCGTAGCGATGTGGAAGGGCAGCTCCCAGTTGGGTCCACAAAATACTCGTGTTGTCAAAACTAATTTCTTCAAATCTGTAAAAGTTGTGTCACATTTATCAGACCATTTAAAGTCAACATTTCCTGTTAAAGCATACAAAGGCGCAACAATTCGTGATTTTTTATTTATAAACCTACGATAATAACCTGCATGTCTAAGGAATCTACGCACCTATGTCTGAGTACAAGGTGTAGGTAGTAGGAGAATTACTTGTAACTTTGCTGGATCTACCTGTATCCCAATTGCAAAAATGTGGTGTCCCAGGTGTGGAGTACTAAAAAAGGTATGTTTTTGATGATTATTTCAGTATCTTTTTAGTAGAACTTGCAAACCTTTTTGCATCATGAACTTGGAAAACGATAAAAAATTATAACAAAGCATGTGAGATTAATATGCAAGACTAAAACGCTGACAATTGTCATTTCTTTATGCAGGGAGGAGTGAAAACGAGAAGTTGCCATTCCAAAGGAAAGGACAAGGATGGGTTAACCGTTGTCCCTTTGATGGGAGACCGAATTTAAACAAGGCAAAGAAAATCAAAGCGAATTAGCCCAGAAAAGGAGGTGGAGATATCAGCTCGGCGCAGGAGAAAAAATAAATGACTGAGGACTAATGGTTCGGCGATCGCTGTTTTATCTATTTTTTCACTTAGACATCTCCGACGTCACCCTTATAAAAGGGACAACACTGTTAGCTCGAGAGAGAGTTAGACATGATTATGCTTTTATGTAATTTCTTTTAAGATCAAAACTTTGATCATCGAGTCTCGATAAGAACTGCTTTATTGTAATTCTGCTTTATGCATTAATACAAACTTGGTGATTACTTCATCTCTGAGTCTAGATTAACTTCAAGTGGTGTACCCCTGGAGGCTAAGGGCCCGACCCTAGAGGACACTTCCTCCTGTATTATTACGTTGGTTTATGTGTGGTTTGCCTATCGTCGTTATTTGGCAATCTGATGTGTTTTATAAGTTTACATCACATGCTCTGTTATGTTTAATTCATTAAGGTTTCCATAGATAGAACTATTGTATTGACTCTGCATCATATTACTGTTCTTTTCAGAGTTGATCTAATATTACTAGTCTTAACATAATACTGTTACTATTCCATTACAAAGTTTTTGTGATGTGCACCTATTCATTCACGTTACGGGATTCATCTTGGGAATTATGTTCTTTACGATTGTTGAATTTATAAACAATGCTGTTCTATTTTGAAACGCAGTCGTATTCCTTCAAACTGAGATTGATACTTGGATACGATTACTATTTAAGTGTACTATGTGCGTATATGGTTTTCAAGCGCTGTTCCATAGTTCATCAGTAATCAGTGCTATTGCATTGGTGTGTGTTGTTCGATCTGCCTTAAGAGTGAAAGATTGCCGGTTGATTACGATTAATGCATTTGATTTGATAGGTTAAGATTGTTACTGCTTGTGAGACTTAGTTGCTGTTCTATTTCTTAGCTGCTGTCCTATTTCGGATTTTCTGTTCCATTTTCTTATCTGCCGTTCCATTTCCTGTCATTTGTTATTTTGGTGTGAGGAATGATCTAAAGCTGTAGTGAGCATTGCCATTTATTGTCTGCCTCCCAGATCCACGATCTGTTCTCTGATTTCCTTTTCCATCATTTTCCAAAGGGATGGGTTATTACTACTGAATCCTTGACTGATAAGTTGCTTAGTCTTTGTGTGTTTTACTCTTTTGAAGAAGTTAAGCTGTAGACAAGCATCCATTTACTCTTGTATTTCTGAACACTGTACTACTAGCATTACTCTGGAAAATGATAGCCTCAAACTGAGACACTCTTTGAAATAACAAAATGCTCCCAGATTGACATATTAATGTGAGGTAATTAGAGGTGAAAGAGACCCTTTTTATAGCTCTACATTTTGGCACCGTTGCCGGGGAAAGAGTGTAGCCATTTGTTCTTTTTTTCAGAGTAGTGTATGAACCTGCTAGGGAAGAGTTGGATTTTAAAAATGGAAGGTAGGAACCTACGTAAAGAGCATGTAAAAGCCCTGCTCCTCTGTCCGCTTTCCCAACAGATTTGCTATTGTATTGTTTGAATGGAATTTAGTAGTTAATTTGAGTGCATGACTAAGCAGAAAAAGACAGAAAAAAATTCCAAACCTCTACCCAAGCCAGAAAAAGCTAAGGGGCCAATGACCCTTGGCCGAACAACCTTCATAGATGAAATCTACAAGAAAGCAGAATCTCAACCATCAGTAGGACCCAGGAAAATCATTTCTAAACAGCCTACTAGTTCCCTTCAGGCCACAGGATCACCATCTGTAGCCTTTGCTGAGGTGCATAGTCAAACTGAAGAGCAGGAATTTCAAGAAATTGAAAATTCTACTCTAGAACTATTGCAGGAAGGGAATTTCAGTAATCTTTGTGAAGGAGAAGGAGAGACAGGGGAAAATGAGGAACCAAGATCTCCTATTGGAACAACTCAGCCATTAAACAGCCCAAACAAGGGAAGTGTTGCAAAAATCATTGTTGTAGAAACTCAATCTCCTCAGACATCAGGCATTCTCAGTATCCCAGATAGAGGAAGTGTTATTAAAACTGTCCCTGTTAAAGCCATTCCCTCTCAACCTAGGAATACCCTCCTAGATATCCCAGAAGGTTATTGACATATATTCGACTCTATGGCTCAAAATTAGCCAAACACCCAAACCTCTACATTACAATACGCTATAGTGGATTCTACAGCAAATGCGCCTATGAAAGCAATCCCTCTTCAACATATCCCTACATTTCACGGTCTTACATCAGAAGATCCGGATGCATTTTTATTTGAATTTGATGTGTTGTGCAGGGGATATGATTACACCACTGACCCCCAGAAACTGAAACTATTTCCCTCTACATTAAAAGGGGCTGCTTTAAGATGGTTTATGGGATTAGGTGGCAGGGTTATAAATAACTAGAATCAAATGAAAGAATCTTTTCTAAAAAAATATCAGGATTATTGCAGGTCTAGAGAATTGAAGGATGAAATATTCCAGATGACAGCTAGACCGAATGAAACATTAGAGGAGTATGTGGAACGTTTCCAGTATAATCTACAAAGATCTCCTTATGCATCACTACCTTTGCCTGATAACGTGTTAAAAACAACATTGATAAGGGGCATGAAGGAACAATGGATCAAAACATTAAACATTATGGGAAAAGGGGATATTTATCAAGAAAATTTTGCTGACATTATTGATTTATGTATCAGGAGCTCGAGAGGCAGCACAAGAGTAAAACTAGTAGAACATGATCAGTTTGTAAGAGATAATAAAATTTCAACAGAAGGAGTAACACGTGTAGAAATTGGAAATTTATTGGAAAATTTTAAAACTGATATACTAGGGACAATGACTACACAACTTGATATTATGTAGGCCAAACAGAAGCAAATGGAGGCAGAACAGAATTTGGCGATCTTCTGTCCCCGATGCAAGAAAAAGCATAGTCACAAGGAGTGTCCACTGGATACAATCCAAACATGCGCCATCTGTACAAAAGATCACCTTACGGAGAGTTGCCCCTCACTTCTGGGATTGAAAGCAGTGTATAAGGAAGCGGAAGAAGAACCAGAATCGGTGTATTTGCTCAACCAGCCCCGTCAGTGGCAGCCGAGACAATCTGGTATGTTTCCAGACCCAAATTCTTCTTTTCAGCCTCCACAGTATAATGCTCAACAATATAGTATGTGGCAATGTCAATCCCAACCCCCGTTTCCAAACTGGTCACCACAGTCATTTCCTTCTTCAAACCCATGGCTGAATCAGGCAAGCCAATCTGGTTGACCGAATTTTCCTTATACTCCACCATATTGGCAAGGTAACTCATATCCTCCATAATGGACTCCCCCTACTTCACAAAGTTCAGCTTGGCAGAGACCGATGCATCAGCCAGTAGGAACTATTCCGCTCCCCCAACCTACACTGCCACCCTTACAACAAAATCCCCAGTCTAATCTGAGACCGCAACTCCCAGCCCAACCCAACCCCAATCCAAATAACAGACCGGTCCAATCTCTCCAAATTATAGAAACACCAGAAATAGGAGCCGATCTGAGGGAGTGTAATGATCTTCAGTTAAGATCTGGGCGTATTATTGAAACCGAGGGAGATAAGACAGTTCAGATTGAAGATCAGTTACTTAGAGAACATTTGTCACAACAACAGGATGTGAATAAACACCAAAATCATAATCAAGCAACCACATCCTCTCCTCCGTTCCCAGAACGATTAGTCATACTTCGACCTATACAATATCCTGATTTTGACATTCTGGGAGAATTACAAAATCTGTACATAAAAATTCCATTCCTCCAAGCCATTCAAGACATCCCGATATACGCAAAAACTTTCAAAGAATTGTGCATAAAGAAACCAAGGAGGAATATAACAAATAATCCAAGAGTCCAAGTATTTGACACTTTATCTGACTTACTATCAGGGAAAGAAACACCCATTAAATATGAAGACCCAGGAAATCCAATTGTAACTGTCCAAATTTATGGTCAGACCCTGTCCAATGCCTTAGTTGATCTAGGAGCTGCAATTAATATCTTAACAACCACTACTTGCCAAAATCTAGGCATTACATCTGTAGAACCCACCTCTACCTTGCTAGAATTGGCTGACCGATCTGTGGTTAGGCCGGAGGGTACTCTACATGATGTCATGGTCTCTGTTGATTCCTGGGAATATCCAACCGATTTCCTAATAATAAATCCTAAAACCCGACTTGATGGACGTCCACTGATTTTAGGTAGACCTTGGCTTGCCACTGCCAATGCTTATATTGGCTCCCGCCAAGGAAATATGACCATAACCAAAGGACCAAATATCAAGAATTTAGTTCTATATCCTCTAGCGCAGCCAAGTGTCACAATAATCAAAACTAATAAGCGCCGTGTATCATACCTTACTGATAACATTAGATCTCCATTAACTATATAAGAGGCACTTGATTTTAAAGACCAAACAGAAGATGATGCCATTAATAATTTCATTAGTCAAACTGAATCTCGATCCTGCACACAGTGTCACATGATAGAAGCTGCAGCATTTGATAATGAATTAGAAGAATATCCTCTGAAAGATACACATGATCAAACAATACCTGTTACTTTTGTTGCAAATAGTAAAATTGTGGAAATTGAACCGGGAAAAACCTTAAATATTAATGCCAACCTCACACCTGAACAAGAAATGAAGCTCATCCATTTGTTAAGGAAATATAATGAAGCATTTGCATGGGATTACCATGATATGAAAGGAATTGACCCCCAATTATGTACACACCACATTTATATAGAAAAGGATGACAGACCTGTTCGTCATCCTCAAAGGAGACTTAATCCTGATCTAAAAGATGTGGTAAACGCTGAACTTCAAAAACTTTTAGATGTCAATTTTATCTATCCTATCTCTGATAGTAAATGGGTCTCTCCGCTTGTGGTGGTACCAAAAAAGAATGGGAAATGGAGAATCTGTGTGGACTACAGGGAGCTAAATAAAGCAACACAAAAAGACCACTTTCCTCTCCCATTCATCGACCAAGTATTAGATACTTTAGCAGGAAAGAAATTATTTTCTTTCCTGGGTGGCTTCAGTGGATACAATCAGATTCAGGTTGCCCCTGAAGACCAAGACAAAACTACTTTTACTTGTCCTTGGGGAACATTTGCCTACCGAGTTCTACCTTTTGGCTTATGCAATGCTCCTGCCACATTCCAAAGGGCTATCCTTAGCATTTGTGCAGATTTAATAAATGACGGACTTGAAGTATACATGGATGACTTTACACCATATGGAGATGATTTCAATCCAGCATTGGATACCCTAGAAAAAGTCCTACAACGCTGCATTGCTACCAGGCATTGTTTAAGCCACGAAAAATGTTATATGACGATGACTGAAGGACTTATCCTAGGACACTATATTTCAGCAGTTGGAATTCAAGTAGACCCAGCCAAAATCCAAATACTTTTGCTTATTTCCACTCCTACCACTCAAACAGAGGTACGCAGTTTTCTTGGATTTTCTGGTTATTATAGGAAATTTATAGAACATTATTCGCACATTGCTGCACCTCTATATGCACTAACTGGTAACGTTGATTTTCTTTGGACAGAAAAATGTGAACATGCTTTCAAGGATCTGAAGAAGCTTGTGTCCACAACCCCAGTCCTTCGAGGACCAAATTGGGATTTGCCATTCCAGATATCATCTGATGCCTCAGATACAGCCATTGGAGCAGTCCTTGGGCAGGAAGAGGATTAAAAACCATATGCTATTTATTACATCAGCAAAAATTTATCCCCTGATGAATTAAATTACACTGTTACTGAAAAAGAATTCCTAGTTGTAATACATGTTGTCAATAAGTTTAGACATTACATTACTGGATATCCTGTTATCTTGTATACAAATCATTCTGCCATAAAATATCTAGCAAATAAGCCTATCACAAACGGCATAATAACTAGATGGTTGATTTTATTGCAGGAATTTGATATCACAATCAAGAATCGACCTGGCAAAGAAAATCTTGTAGCCAATTTTCTCTCAAGAAAGCCAAAGCCAATCGATGTAGCAGCAGTTGAAGATCAATTTCCAGATGAGCATCTGTTTGCTGTTGCTGTTCAAACACCCTGGTATGCTGATGTTTCCAATTACCTAGCAGTAGGTAAACTACCGAAAAATCTAACCCCTAATGAGCAGAAACAGATTGTTCAGAAGAGTGCTCAATTCTCGTGGATTGGGGGCTATTTGTTTCACACAGGGGCAGACATGCATATCAAAAGATGCGTTCGAGAAGATGAAATCTTTGACATTTTAAAAGCCTGTCATGATGGACCATGTGGTGGACATTTCACTGAGCACAGAACTGGACATAAAGTGCTGCAGACAGGGTATTATTGGCCCACGATTTTCAAAGATGCAAAGAAATTTGTCCAAGCCTGTGACAGTTGCCAGCGAGCAGGATGCCCTGGTCAGTCTGATGAGATTCCTCTGAAACCATAGTTAGTCATTGAACCATTCGAGCGATGGGCTCTTGATTTCATTTCACCTATTAACCCATCATCAAACTAGAAAACATATATTTTGGTCGCAACGGAATATGTCACCAAGTGGGTTGAAGCAGAAGCATTTCCTAGAGCTATAGAGGACTCTGTCATACAGTTCCTGTTCCATCTATTTGTACGCTATGGCCTTCCAAGAGAAATAATTACAGACGGTGGATCACAGTTTGTTGGGAACAGAATAGCTGCAACACTCAACAACTATCATGTCCAGCATAAAATCATTACTCCATACCACCCACGGGCAAATGGACAAGTAGAAAGAAACAATAAAATAATACAAGCAATTCTAACGAAAACCACTGCATCACATAGATGTGATTGGGCTACCAGACTACCTGAAGCACTCTGGGCTTACAGAACAACATGGAGAAGCACCACTGGTTACTCACCTTATTAATTAGTGTTTGGAAAACAACCCATTTTCCCCATAGAATTCGAAATCCAAACATTAAGGACAACACAGGAAGTTGGCTTAGATCTAACCGAGGCACAGATTAATCGATTGTAGTAAATCAATGAGTTGGACAAAATTAGGCTCTCTGCACTTCAAAACACTGCCCTGATCCAACAACAGTGAGCTAAATGGCATGATGCTCTCATTAAAAATAAAGTCTTCCATGAGGGAGACTGGGCTCTGTTGTACGACTCCAGGTTTCAGGACTTCCCTGGGAAACTCCAGACTCATTGGTTGGGACCATATGAAATCCAGAAGGTACATGACAATGGGACCCTTACTCTAATCACTATTGACGGTTCTGGATATGCCTTCAAGGCAAATGGCCACTGAGTTCGTCTCTATCGCAAACCACTCACTCGGGAGTCCTTCTACCAGCAGCTACGCCGAGACTCTGATATGGAGATTTTGGGGGAGGAAGAGAAGTCTTCCTCACCTGTAATTCATTAAGGAATTCATTTCTTTTTATAGTTTGTACATAAGTTCTTTTTTTGAATCATTTTTTCTACATATTTTTGAATTAATGTTTTGTTGTCATTTTTGCTTTTCCTTTTTCAAAAGAACAACATTTTCTTTTGGCTGTTCCTTTTTCAAAAGAGAAAATCCCTTTGGATCAGCCATCATCTCGTTGTAATTTGGATCGTTTTCTTTATTTTTGCATGTTTTGTTGTTCCTTTTCCAAAGGAACAACATTTTCGATTTTTGTCGTTCCTTTTCCAAAGGAATGGCATTTGTGTGTTTTTGCTGTTCCTTTTCCAAAGGAACAACATTCTTGGTTTTTGTTGTTCCTTTTACAAAGTAACAACATTTTTTATTTTTGCTGTTCCTTTTCCAAAAGAACAACATTTTTTATTTTTGTTGTTCCTTTTCCAAAGGAACGACATTTACTTGTTTCGCTGTTCCTTTTCTAAAGGAACAACACTTCGATTTCTGCTGTTCCTTTTTCAAAGGAATGACATATTTGCGTGTTTTGCTATTCCTTTTCCAAAGGAACAACATTTTCAATTTCTACTGTTCCTTTTCCAAAGGAACGACATTTTTGCATGTTTTGCTGTTCCTTTTCCAAAGGAATAGCATTTTTGGTTGCTGTTGTTCCTTTTTCAAAAGGAACAACATTTCCGTGTGTTTCCTGTTCCTTTTCCAAAGGAAAAACATTTTTGATTCTACTGTTCCTTTTTCAAAGGAATGGCATTGGAATGTTCTGTTATTCCTTTTCCAAAGGAACAACATCTGTGTATTCTGCTATTCCTTTTTCAAAAGAACGGCATTTGCATTTTTTGCTATTTGAGGTCTCTTGTTGGCCCTTTTTCCAAAAGGAACACCACTTGCATGCTTTTGCTCTCCTTGTGAAACAACTTGTTCCTTTTGCTGATCTAAAGTGAGGATGCTTATTGCTCCTGTTCTTTCAAGTCTTTTAGAATACAACGATGCACTTATGCAATGGATACAAAATCACAACATACTGAAATCAGCCAATCATAAATCACTATCTTTATAGGGCTCTGCATTGGTAAGAGGACAAAAGGAAGGACACACTAATTTATCATCTTTTGATGTCATTGTTCTACTAATTCTGCTATGATTGTTCATCTTTATCATGACAACCCCTTTTTAATCCTCTTTGATTATTATTTAGGAATAAGAGCAAAGGGTTTATATCTTTCTATTGAGATGTTAAGACTTCTTCCACCATTCCTACTCTTAAGGATTGTTGAACCACCCCTTGTGTATAAATAACGGAAAGTACTTTGTGAAAATGAAAGAAAAAAGTAAACATGACTTATAAGTTGTCAAATGCAGGATAGGGGGTCTCATCAAGAGCCAGCCTACCATGATCATGAGGACGAAAGCGAAGTGGCATTCCCACTATGGCCACCACACCAGGGATATGGTCCAAAAGGTATATCAAATAAACAACCCTTGGAACATGAGGTCTCATCATGAGCCGGCCTGCCCACTTTTCGCTCCTTCCTCATGAATGGAATTGTGGTTAACTGGTCACCAAGCTAGCATAATGGCCTACATTTTGACATCACACAACATTCCCTAAGTATACACAAAGGATCATGGTTCCATGGGTGAAATAAACAACTCTGCCAAGGTTATGGACACCTGTCGGCAACAGAGCACTGTTAATGGTATTGAAGTCACATTATTTACACCAATAGGTGAGTTATTAACACCCTTTTGTTTCTTATACCTTAGTAATTAATCATATATCATTCCCCGAATTATATAATGCATGTAAATTTTTTATCACCAATCATGGTAGAGTAATTCACAATGACTGGAGGAGATTTGGAAAGTACGACAGATGTCCTATCCTCCCAGCGTCGCATCATATCACATCAGCCTCTTACGTAATACGCGATCTAACTCTACCCCTCGATTTTGGTAATTTGTTGTTTTTGTAAACATGCCATATTGCCATACACTGTTCCTTTATGACTTCGTTTCAGAGCGGCCGCTGCTCCTTTATTTGATGGCTGGGACAACCTATCACATTGTGGGGGGGAGGTTAACCTCATTATTCCTTGGATTACGTGTCAGCTCACTACTCGGGAAAGTTGTGTACTAGGGTATGGCATGGCTCAACGACATACTATTTTTATTTTTTCTGCACGAATTGCTGTTCATAAGCCATTTCTATGGTATAATCTGTTTCTTTTTGAACAAGTCTTGCGTCTATTAGCCTCTCTGTGTTTCAATAGCACAAACAGCTACCGTTCCATTGAGAGTTTATCGTGAAACCATGGGAGGAAGAGCGATTCGGAGGGAACCGCGCTGCTGCCTGGGAAATCTTGGCAAGAGCAGGGTGGCTGACTTATCTCAACCGCTTGTAGGAGTCTAACGAGATGGTGGCAATTGAATTCCTACAGAATTTGCAAGAGGATTACTCGACAGTGAGGGGGAGACATATAGCAGTCACCGATGACATAATCGCAGAAGTCTCGGGGCTACCAGCCGTCGGACCTGTATGGACGTTAAAAAAGGAGAGACTATAGAAGATTATAGAAATATTTCGGGACGAAGGCCAGAGTCTGGCAATTAGAGGAAACGAAATTCTGCCAGCAACGCTAGGAGAGCCCTGGGTAGAATTGCCATGGACCGTTCAAAGCTACATCACCTGTGAAGGTAGAAAAGACGTGGTAAGACGACGACATCTTAAACTCTTAGCTGTACTAAAGCAGAAATGCTCTGTAAATTTACCTGCATTTTTGAATTCGTTACTTCATGACGTTGCACAGAGCATAAAAAAGGCACAGCTTGTAGAGTCAGTTGTTAGTCATCATGGGTTGATTCGGTTAATTGTCAGTCATAACCTCACCCAGTAGCGGAGTAGCTGGGAAGAGCTAATTGCCATGATAGATGGGGGGTTAACAGCACCATCCCCAAAACGTAAGCATGCCACCAGTACACCTGAGCATCTAGAAAAACAGAGACTGCTGTGTGAGTTCTATTTACATAACCTTGTATTAGACCAGGAGACTGATCTGAACCCTGGCCCTTTTGTTTGAGACATCCAATTGTAGGCATTCATCTCATTTGGGGTTAATCAAATTTAATGGCTTAAAGCCTATAATACTATCCAGAGGCAAGAAAATGGCTTAGATTTGTGGGTAAGGGCTGAGCCTAGGAACCTAGTACAGTTGTGGAAAGCACATAGAAACCTCATGAAGACTCCAGGTGTAATTGAAACATTAGGACCCATGCATGAGGCACTCATTCGACAGGGATTAGAATACTTTCTTTCTATCAAATACCTTGCCATTGATGCAGCTAAATTTCGATATCAAATCTCTAATCTGAATATCCATCTCAGGGAACCATTTAAGTATGATAATTTTAAATTAGCTGCCAACCGTTTGCACCTTTATGGTGAAATCATTTTGAGGGCAGGGCCATCCTGGTTAGGATATAGGTTCCGGAGTCCAATTATTTGGCACCCTGCACCCAATACCAAGCCCTGTATGAGATGCCCGAGGGTCAGACAGGCCATTTCTTTGACTACCTAGTTACTCATCGTGGTTGTAGGCCTCCACATGAGATTCCATCTCCAGCGTATTCTCTCACTGCCTTGCATGTCAACTACAACGTTTTCATGACGGCATGAAACAAGGTAAGCAGGGGGGTGTGTGGAGTACTAAAAAAGGTATGTTTTTGATGATTATTTCAGTATCATTTTAGTAGAACTTACAAACCTTTTTGCATCATGAACTTGGAAAATGATAAAGAATTATAACAAAACATGTGAGATTAATATGCAAGACTAAAACGCTGACAATTGTCATTTCCTTATGCACGGAGGAGTGAAAATGAGAAGTTTCCATTCCAAAGGAAAGGACAAGGAGGTGTTAACAGCTGTCACTTTGACGGGACACCGAATGCAAACAAGGCAAAGCAAATCAAAGTGAATCAGCTCAGAAAGGGAGGTGGAGATATCAACTCGGCGCAGGAGAGAAAAGAAATGACTGGGACTAATGGTTCGACAAATCCCTCACTATCCTTGATCCTGAGGGATCGCTGTTTTATCTATTTTTGCACTTAGACAACTCCGTCGTCACCCTTATAAAAGGGACAACACTGTTAGCTTGAGAGAGAGTTAGACATGATTATGCTTTTATGTAATTTATTTTAAGATCAAAACTTTGATCATCAAGTCTCGATAAGAACTGCTTTATTGTAATTCTTCTTTATGCATTAATACAAACTTGGTGATTACTTCATCTCTGAGTCTGGATTAACTTCAAGCGGTTTACCCCTGGAGGCTAAGGGCCCGGCCCTAGGGGACACTTGCTCCTTTATTATTACGTTGGTTTATGCGTGGTTTGCCTATCGTCGTTATTTGGTAATCTGATGTGTTTTATAAGTTTACATCACATGCCCTGTTATGTTTAATTCATTAAGGTTTCCACAGACAGAACTATTGTATTGACTCTGCATCATATTACTGTTCTTTTCAGAGTTGATCTAATATTACTAGTCTTAACAGAATACTGTTACTATTCCATTACAGAGTTTTTGTGCTTTGCACCTTTTCATTCATGTTACGGGATTCATCTTGGGAGTTATGTTCTTTACGATTGTTGAATTTATAAACAATGCTGTTCTATTTTGAAACACAGTCATATTCCTTCTAACTGAGATTGATACTTGGATCCGATTATTATTTAAGTGTGCTGTGTGCATATATGATTTTCAAGCATTGTTCCATAGCTCATCAGTAATCAGTGCTGTTCCATTGGTGTGTGCTGTTCGATCTGCCTTAAGAGTGAAAGATTGCCGGTTGATTACGATTAATGCATTTGATTTGATAGGTTAAGATTGTTACTGGTTGTGAGACTTAGTCGTTGTTCTATTTCTTAGCTACTATCCTATTTCAGATTTGTTGTTCCACTATAGACATGTTGTTCGATTTCTTATTTGTTGTTCCATTTTCTTATCTGCCATTCCATTTCCTGTCATTTGTTATTTTGGTGTGAGGAACGATCTAAAGCTGTAGTGAGCATTAGCATTTACTGTCTGGCTCCCAAATCCATGATCTATTCTCTGATTTCCTTTTCCATTAGTTTCCAAAGGTATGGGTTATTGCTACTGAACCCTTGACTGATAAGTTGCTTAGTCTTTCTGTGATTTACTCTTTTGAAGAAGTTAAGCTGTAGACAAGTATCCATTTACTCTTGTATTTCTGAACACTGTACTACTAGCATTACTCTGGCAAATGATAGCCTCAGACTGAGACACTCTTTGAAATAACAAAACGCTCCTGGATTGACATATTAATGTGAGGTAATTAGAGGTGAAAGAGACCCTTTTTATAGCTCTACACTAGGATTACGCCTTCCATCATCATCACGTGACAGTTGACATTAGTTAAACATAGCCCGATGGTGATGCATCATTCTAAAACCTTCTCTAATGTCTGTAGCGCTTGATCAAAGTCATCCTTGTATGGGGTAAAGTCATCCATGTAAACTTCAAGTCCTTCATATATCAAATCATCAAAAATACTGAGTATGGCTCTCTGAAATGTAGTTGGGGCATTGCATAAGCCAAACGGTAACACTATGTAAGTGAATGTACCCACGGGCAGGTAAAGGTGGTTTTGTCTTGGTCTTTAGGGGCGATTTGGATTTGATTGTAGCTGTTGAAGCCATCCAAAAAGGAAAAGAATGGTTTTCCTACCATTGTATCAAGGACTTGGTCAATAAATAGAAGAGGGGAGTGATATTTTTGTGTGGCCTTGTTCAATTCCCGATAATCCACATAGATGCGTCACTTCCTGTTTTTCTTGGGAATGACTACCAATGGAGAGACCCACTTGCTATCCAAAAGGGGATAAATGACATTCACATCCAGCAACTTCTGTAGCTTTTCTTTTACAATATCCTTGAGATGTAGATTCAATATCCACCGAGGTTTCCAGATAGGAAGAGCATCCTTTTCGGTGTAGATATGATGCATACATAACTCTGGGTCTATGCCCTTCATTTATGGATAGTCCCAAGAAAAATCCCCTTTATATTTTTGCAGAAATTGAATAAGCTTTTGTTGTTGGTCACTGTCCAGACTATCATTGATGTTTAAAATCTTGCCTGGTTCAATTTCAATTTCCTTGCTGTTATGAACAACAGTTGTCTGGATATGTTGATCATTAGTATCTTTCAAAGGGTCTTCCAAGGCTTCATTGTCAAGAATTTATTTTAACATTTGAAATTTTACATTATTCACAATGGTTGGCTGAATAATAAAGTTATTGATCACATCATCTTTAGTCTGATTCTTGAACTCAAGTGCCTCTGTTACTGTAAGCGCTGAATGAATGCTTTCTTCCAGGTATGAGGGTGGTTTTTTATGTCTTTTCACAATGGGTGGACTTGGTTTGGCAGGAGTATAGAAAAAATATTTTTTACAGTGCCCCCCCTAACAATGGTCATGCTTCCCTCTCAGCAACCTATGGAAGCATCAACTGTTGCCAGCTAAGGTCTACCCAAAATTAGAGGGTGCCCATCTAATCAAATTTTTGGGTTTATGACGAGAAAATCTACTGGGTACTACCACGAATAAAAAAAAATCATAATATCCTGTAAATTTCTCTATGGTCTAACCACCGAATGATCAACAAGTTCTAGTGGGGTGGTGGTTGGTTCCACAGCTATGATACCAAGTGTCTTACAAGTTTCCACGGTTAAGATGTTAATGGTTGCACCCAAGTCAACTAATGTTTTTGGGAAGGAGCGACCATATATTTGGACTATAACTATAGGATTCCCAGGATCTTCATATTTTATCGGTGTTTCCCCACCCAAGAGAAAATCAGAGAAGGTCCCTACAACATGAATAGTGCGTGGAGCTTTTACTTTCCTTACAAGCTTCTTCACACACAACTCTTTAATTGTTTTAGCATAACTAGGAATATCTTGGATGGCCTGGAGGACAGGAATTTTAATGAAAATATTTTTCAGTTCCCCTACAAGATCAAAGTCTGGGTAAATAACTACTTTAGGTATTGTTAATATTTCAGGGAATGAGGGAAAAGTAACTACGAGTTTTTCAGGATCTTTATGCTCAAATGTATCTTCTCCTTGTTTTATTTATATATCAGTCACAATTGATGGTGTATGTATAGGTAGGGTTTCTAACTCAATTGGTGGATGGTCTCTGTCTTCCTCAGGAGTGATAATGAATCTTGACCTCAATCTAAGTTCATTGCACTCTTTTTTTCGGTCTCATGGTTTGAGTTTTCAACAATTGTATCAGCTGAACCAACCTATTATTGGGGTTTGGGTTCGGTTGAGATGGTATTTGGGGATGCAGAAGGGGTTAAAGATTTTGTTGTAATGGATATAGGGCTGATAATGTAGGTTGAGGTTGAGGACCTGTCCCCATAGGCATATTAGTTATCCCTAGAGGTCGCTGCCAATTCAGAGACGAGTTCAAATTTTGTGAAGTAGGGCAAGCCACTTGGATGGGTATGGATTACTTTGCCAAAAAGGAGTAAAAGGAGAATTCAGACAACCATTACCTGGAAAGGACTAAGTTTGCCAAGGTGAAAAAAAATTGTTGGGACTGCCAATTTGAGAAAGGTGATTGACCTTGCCACGCTGTTCCAGAATGTTGTTGTTGATTAAATGGCGAAGAAGGAAAGAATTGGGATGGGTCTTGTGACATAACTGTGGGTTGACCTTTCCACTATCGATGCTTGTTCATTAAGTATATTGGTTCTATCTCTTCTTGTTCCCCTTTAAAAACTACTTTCAACCCTGTAAGTGATGGACACTACTCAGTGGCATGGTCCTTGGTGCAGATAGCGCATGTCTGGACCATGTCCAATTGACATTCCCGTTGACTATGCTTCTTCCGGTAGTGTGGGAAAAAACAAACAAATTATGTTTTGCTAAGGCTTGTTTCTGTTTAGTCTCCACGACATCCAACTGCGTTGTAAGGGTGCCTAGGATGTCTGTCTTGAAGTCCTCCAGGAGGTTACTGATTTACATTCTTATTACACCTCCACTATGTGGTTTTATTCCTCTAGTCATAAGATATCAGCTTCCTGACCCAGTGCGTGTGCTACCTCGCAAACACTTGATACAAAAGTGAATGATTTCATCATAATCCTCTTGAGAAATATCTCCCTTCCCCATCAAATTTATAGTTTCTATCCATTCTTCTTTCATTCCTTTAATTAAGATGGCTCTGAAGACTTCTTTTGGTAATGTGGAGTGAGGGGATCTTTACAAATCATAGTGAAAATGTTCGACATATTCATCTATAGTTTCATTATCCTTTGTAGACATCTTAAATATTTCATCTTTTAATTTTGTTGTCCTACAATAGTCCTGATATTTTTTGAGAAAAGAAGTTTTCTTGTCATCCCAAGAGTTAATAGTGCACCCACCTAAACCCATGAACCACATCAAAGCTGCTCCTTTTAGGGTAGAAGGGAACAACTTCAGTTTTTGAGGGTCGGTGGTACAATCATATCCTCTACACAGGATGCCAAACTCGAATAAGAAAGCATTCAGATCCTTTGTGGTCATCCCATGAAAGGTTCAGATGTTTTGTAAGGGAATAGCTTTCACTGGGGCATTGGCTACTAGGTCTACTATGGGGTATTCCAATGTCGAGGTCTGGCCTTGAGGTACTTGGTTTGCCATTTGGTCGAAAATGTGCCAATATTCTTCGAGGATTTCAGGGGATGCTATCTGAGTAAGTGGATTATTCTCTATCTGAGGTGGTTTTGCGGCGCTGCTTAGATCTAGGATCACAGGAGATCTTAGTTCAGAAAAATGTGGCTCTGCCTTAGCAGTTCCACTGGTTTCTCCCTCTCCTTCTCTCAGATTGCATGATTTTTCCTCTTGTAAAGGATCAAAATGTAAATTTTATGTAACCTGGAATCTCTGTTTAGGTCTTCCAATTTGGCTATGAATCTCAGCGTAGGCTGCAGATGGTGAGCCTACTTCCTGAGGGATTACAGTAGGGATTTTTCCAGATATAGTTCGAGGTCCTACTGATGCCTGAGATTCTGCTTTTCTTATGATTTCGTCTATAAATTTGATCTCCCAAGGTTCACCGATCCCTTGGGTTTTGCGGATTTAGGTGGGGTGTTCTGATCTTTTTCTATATTTTAATTCCTAGTCATTCATTAAAAACCCTACTCCTATTTAACCTCTATGTATTTGCTGAAAAGTTGGTTGATGAGCAAGCACTTTACTTGCTGGTTACGAAGGTTCTTACCTCCCATTTTTAATACCCAATTCTTTTACAGAAAAATAAAAAAGAAACCACTTTGAAACACTCTCCCTGGCAACGACGCCAAAATGTTTGTGTACTAAGATGATTATTTAAAATAAATATTAATACCTACATTAATCATCAACCCAAGGTAAGTCTATTTATTTCAAGAGTGTTCAACATTGTCTATGCAGGTGAATTTAGAGGCTAATTCATAATGAAATGATTTAGAATCATTGTAGTGATTAATATCTAATTCTCCAAGTTTAATCCAAAAAAATTATGAAATAAATATTTAAAGTATTTTCAAATCTACTTTACTCAATTATGTAGAGAACTAAACTGGAACGCAAGTAAAAGGAGTCACTCTTAGCAAATCTTAACTAGCACAAACAATAATTCATCCAGCATGAAGGAAAGCTACAACAAATGAACAAGTAACTATTCAAACATCTCACGGAAAGTAATGAACTATAAGCTTAACACTTCTGATAAAACTACTTCAGAATGAAAGAAAATCAAATACTTAAACTAACCTGATCAATTCGGTAAAGATTAACATGCAGATGTAAAACACAACAAGATCTAGAATCTAGTTTGATCGACAAAAGAAAATCATACTAATCATACTAATCATACTAATTCTAATTTCATGAACTAACAATAATAAACAATTGTAAGAATAAGCAAAAATAAATATGACACAATTAAACCAGTAAATCTCCTATCGACCAGGCCCAAAGTCCTCAGAAGTCACTACCGAAAGACACTCAAAATGTGATTATAGGTAAAACATAGTCTTCTTCTTTTAACTTGATAATAGAGTTAGAAATTCATAGGAATGAAAGTAATATGTATCAAAATGAATAGTTACAATCTTGAAATTTCTCTAACTAGTTGTTCATTTCGCCTTTCTTCTTTATATAACCTAGGAAAGGTAAATGCATGAAAATGAATCCTTAGGATCAGGAGATCTTGAGTATTTCACAACCGAAAATCTGATTCCATCAAATAATAGAATTCGTTCTCCTGGTCTTCCATTGTCCTCCGTAATCGAAACGTTGTCCTCTTCCTTTCTTGGTTGTTGTTGTTTTGTCGTTTGAACAACAATATTTCAATTCATGTTCTTGCATATAAAGATAGCGAAAGTTAGTTTTTCATGCCCAGATTTACCCAAATCATTAATGAGTGGTTTTATCTAGCTTTTACAATTGTTTCTTCTATATTTATTCCTAAAACAAAGATAAACACATAAAGACGAATGATTAATTAAGCTAATATGAGGATAAAACATACCTTTTTCACGACCCAACATATAGTGCCAGGTATTCGTACTTCAATGGTCAATGCTTCACTTGTCAAAGCTTTGGTCACAAAGTAGTTCATTATGTTTCTTATAAAATAATTATGACTAGAGAAGCAAGAAAACAACAAAATGCAATACGACAAAGAAATCTTCTTATAATGCTTTCTCACCATTTTAGAATGAAATTGAATGTTCTATTTGCAATAAATTTCGTCATGGAGAAACTGAATTCAGAAGAATGATTAAGTCATCTTATCAACATGTAAAGAAGACAATACGACCCAAGGTATGGAAAAATAAAATTACTTCTTTTGAAAATTGTTGTCTAGCATTGTATGTAGGAGATCAAGAGAATCTATGGTACATTGACAACAAGTGTTTGAAACATATGATAAGTGACAAAGATAACTTCATTTCTTTTAATAAAATTAGGAAATAAAATAATGTGACTTTTGGTAATAACTCACCTGCAACTACCTTTAAAGGAAAAGGATCTGTGTTTTTAAAAGAAAAGGTCAAGGCTGAGAATGTATTATTTGTTGATGGGCTCATACATAACTTATTAAGTGTTAGTCAAATGTTCGATCAGGGGCATGAATTTATTTTTAGATTGAAGAATTTTTGGTAAGAAATTTGAATACATGTAAGATCATAATAAGGGAGCCATAAATCCAGGAAATGTCTATATCCTAGAGGGTGGTAAAGAGCACTGTTTTTTTAGCAAATCTGAAGAAAGTTTTCTTTGGTATAAAGTTTGGGGCGCCTCATCTTTTCCCAATTATACAAATCAAGTAGGATGGGTGAAATTCATGACTTGCCCAACATTTATCTACTTGAAAATACCATTTTCAAATCATGTCAATTTGGTAAGAAACCCAGAGTTCAGTTTAAAGCTAAAGAAGGTACTTGAAGTAAACCCCTTGAACTTGTTCAAACAAAGTTATGTGGACCTATGAGAAAGAATTCTCATTGTGGTGAAAAATAATTCATGTTATTGATTGATGAATTTACAATAATGTGTTGGGTTGGTTTACTAATGTATAAATAAGAGGTATTTGAAAAGTTTAAAATATTCATAGATTTGGTAGAAAATGATTTAGATCTAAAAATCAAATTTCTTAGATTTGATATAGGAGGAGAGTTTATATCAGATGAATTTTTCAATTTTTATCTATAACAAGACATAAAAATATAATTTTCCATAGCTAAAACTCCTTAAGAAAATGGAGTGGTAGAAGAATGAACAAAATAGCTCAACAAAGGGGACGTTCCATGCTTGATGAGTCAGGCACACCTCACACCTTTTGGGGAGAAGAAATACATATAGTCGTGGATACACTTAACAAGGCTTATTCTTGATTAAATAATTATCAAACTCCATATGAACTATAGTATGCTAAGCCTCGAACTTTCAAACACTTTACAATCTTTGGAAGCAAATGATTCACAAATAAAAACGTTGATAAGCTTGGAAAATTTGAATCTACAGTAGATGAAGGAATCTTGCCAGGATACTCTTCCAGAAGAAAAAGATACAAATGTTATAGTAAAAGTATTCAAAATATTGTTGAAAGTATAAATTTTGTGATTGATAAAGCATCCATAGGTAATAAAAAGGAAGCACAAGTAGATGACAAACCTCTCCCTACTAAACTCCAAGAAGTTGTAGGAGAAGAAGAAAGAGAAGAATCAAAAGAAGGAAATGAAAATACAGGTATGATAGAAGAAAGTCCATCAAGGTATGTTTAGAAAAATCATCCCGAATCTCAAATTCTAGCTGATAAGGAAGAAGGAATACAAACTAGAAAATATTTTGTTGGATTATGAAGTCACCTAGCCTTACTATCCACAATTGAACCTCAAAATGTGAATCAAGAAAGAAAATATGAATTTTGGGTTAAGTAAATGCATGAAGAACTTGATCAAATATAAAAGAACCAAACATGCGAAATTGTACCAAGGCCTTGTAATAAAAATATTATTGGGAAAAAGTGGGTTTTTAAGAACAAATTAAATGAAATTGGAGAAGTAATTTGAAATAAAGAAAGACTTGTATGAAAAGGCTATGCTCACTAGGAAGGGATATACTTTGAAGAGAGATTTTCACCTATAGCTAAACTTGAAGCCATAATAACGTTCCTTGAATTTTCCAACTTTCATAACTTTAAAGTATATCAAATTGATGTTAAATCTACGTTTTTAAATGGGGATCTAGATTAAAAAGTTTGTATTGAACAACTTGAAGAATTCATGCTTGGAAATGATAAAATTCCTTTTTTCAAATTTAAGAAGGAATTGTATGTGTTAAAACAAGCTCCTCATGCATAGTATTATCATCTTGATAAGAATTTTTAGAAACAAGGGTTTAAGAAAGGATCTATAGATAGAAATTTGTATATCGAATTTGACAAAGAATTTTTTTTAATAGTAGTGGTTTGTGTAGATGACATCATATTTGGAAGCAATGTGGAATCTATGAGTCAAGAATTTGCATTAAATATGCAACAGGAATTTGAAATGTATTTACTTGGTGATATAATATTTCTTTCCTTGTATTCAAGTTCATTAAACTAAAAATGGTATCTTTCTCTCTTATACCAATTATCTCAAGCAAATTATGAAGAAGTATGGAATGGAAGGTTGAAAACGTATACGCACACCAATGGCAACAAGGTGTAATATAATACAGAATGATGATTCTCTTACAATTAATCAATCCGAATACATATCTATGATTGGAAGCTTTCTCTATCTTACAGTTACAAACCCAGACATTATGCATGTAGTTGGCATAGTTGGACGATTTCAAGAAAATACTAAGGAAACTCATATCCAAACAGTCAAGAGGATATTCAAGCATCTGCAAGGCACTCAAGATTTTTCTCTATGGTATCTAAAAAATGTAGACTTTGCACTTCATTCTTACACAAATGCAGATTGGGTAGTTAATGTTGATGACCACAAAAGTACTAGTGGAGGAGCATTCTATTTTGGTCCTCACTTAGTTTCTTGGTTCAGTAAGAAATAAAGTTTTATTTCTTTATCAACTACTGAAGGAGAATACATTGTTGTTGCCTATTGTTGTAAACTTCTATGGATGGTCTATATGTTGCAATAAATTCAAGTTACTTTCCCTCAACCTATACCTATTCTATGTGACAACACTAGTGCTATAAGTATATCTAAAAATCCTGTCATGCACTCCAAAACTAAGCACATTCCAATAAAATACCATTTTCTTAGAGAAAAAGTGCTTGAACAAAAAGTCAAGTTGGAATATGTTCCTTCAAAGGAAAAAGTGGCATATTTATTTACCAACCCTATTCCACGTCGTTAATTTGAATATATCATATAGGAATTTAGCATGATTCCTGCATCTTCACTCTCCTAATTGTTCTAATAGGCATGACATTTTCAGGGGGATTTGTAGTTGTAAACATCAGCAGTTTACTTTCTGTACGCAAAGCTCATGAAAGACAGTTGCGTGTATATGTGGTTTTATATTTAGATAATCGCGTATGCTTCTTTGCAATGAGAAATAAGTGGCACATATTCAGGGTGAGCTTCTCATACGCTTCCATAAGTTATTATTGGCTTTCTGGTTTTCATATTGACTTGTTGCATACTATTAATACTTCCCTTATGATGCTTAGAAATGATGATTGATTCATGATAATTTTATGAGCTAATACTATATTGTTGTTGCTGAAATGGCCCTTTGGTGCATTTGTTGGTTGATAAGATGGATGTGCTTAGAGTTGATGGTGAAAAGTTGTCACAGGTTCAGGGGAGCATATGCATTGTTTTTAATAGTGCATTGTTGGCATTATGATTTCTTTAGTACTCCTTGTTGCGTGATGGGTTTATGATGAGTACATATCATTGCTGCTCTATGGTTGTTACTATTGAAGATACTTATGCTACTACCATTAAGTGAGAATTCTTGGGTTGCTTATGCTGCAATTGCATTATTGATTGTTGATACGTCTTAATACACTTGATGGAGAAAGTGATGATAAATTGCCTTATCCTACATGATGAGGATGTTCATGCTGCTATCAAATGTTTATGATGCATATTACTATATGGTGGATGGTGGTTGCTGATGACTATCATGGTCTTACTACCTCATTATTGAAGTCCCTAATTTTGGTTATAAGTGGCATATATGTATCTTGATGTAAAGGTCATGAAAAAGACCCATGTTGTAAATCATTGTAAAACTCAGTCATGTATGGGCTTTTGGGGTCAAGTCATGTTATGTATGTAATCCCATTATTTTGGGACATTGATGAAAAATTTGAGTCCAATATGTAAACCCAGTATGTTGGATGTATCATGTAATCACCTGTCACTGGTTATAGGAAATGTTATTTTTGGATGAGTCATAAATTATTGTACCCTATTGAATATATTTATAAGATTCAACATATGCTCAAGGAGAGAATGGTCAGTATGCATACTTCATAATTCATATCAGAAGGTCAGTCTCACAACAATGAGCACTACAAGGGATGTTCTTTATTCAACCCAATTCAACTCGTTTCCCTATATTTCAAAGGGGGTGAGAAGCTTGATGTTTGGAGAGAGTGCTTGGAGAGAAGACTTGGTTTTCAGAGAGAATACTTGGTGTTTGTAGGTGCATTTGGAGATGTTTGCAGGTGGTTTCCAAACACGAAAGTGGCTTCCATCAAGTCCAAAGGGAGAGATTGGTGGCATTATGGCTAATGTGTTATCCTTGACGATTGCCTACTTGTTAAATATGCACTTGATGTCAACAATGTCATAATATGATGATTGTAGATTTATACATATGTTACAGAAGATATGGACGGAGAAATGATAGGATAGTGAAGTTTGAAAAAGTATACATGGTTCTTCTGAAGAAGGGTCGCGTACATACGAATGCCTTGTGAGTGAAAGTCGTTAACATAATCTGAACCATGGAAATCTATATACGAGGGGTCATTACCATGGTACTATCCCATAGTAATTGGAGTGGCAATGTTCATTTTTTCTTGTCAAAAAATACTAATGACATTACCAAAGTATTTACCTAAGGTATTGGCTAAGGAAAAACTATATAAGGAAATGGAGATCAAGGTGTTAAGTGTGGAAGTGAATGAATTATTCATATGTGATTTGATCTTAAATAGGTGTGCACCAGGGAAAAAGAAGAAGACTCATGAATAGTATAGTAAATACTAATGAATACACTTGCCTGATGTATTTATACTTGTAGCTAATAATGGTAGATATGTGCCTATAATGATGTTGTAATTTGATTATGTGACAATGATTTTTGAAAAAATGGAATTATGTTTGAAGTTAAAATTTTCAGATATGTACACATGTTTGTTTCTGAATAGTCGCAAACATACACACAACGATTTCTAGGTAGTCACGTATATATTTTGTGATTCGTTTTCAGTATGTTGAGATCTGTACACGAGTGTCTCAAAGTATAAGTGCGTATATATGATGTTCTTCTTAATAATTGTTGCTTATATATTTTGAGTCAGATCTGGTCAGGGTTTGCATTGCTGCTTGATGATAACTGTTGAGGATGTTTGTTCTATTTGTTTTTTTCTATCAATGATGTCTCTATGATATGTATATGATAGTGTTGGTGGGGTTGAATGTGGATTGGAATATTGTTTGGTAATGATGCCACAATGTGGTGATATATGATTGGTTCAATGATTTGTGATTGGCTCAGCAATTGATTCGATGAGTGGTTCAACATTACAATGAACTAAATGATTCAGTGGTTAGTAATTTGAGATCTGTATAAAAGTTTTATATAGAGGACATGCGTATATATTTAGGTTATATTAATAAAAATTGCATATATATCCTGAAGTTCATTTGTTCTGGTTGGGTTCTGGATTCAGCGACTTGATGCTTCATAGATTCAGTTTATTTACAGATATTCAGTGGTTTAGATTCATATTTCAATATTTTAGTTTGGATATTGGTTTGGGCTTATTGCTGGTGTCGATCTAGTATGAAAATTTGATGAAAGGTGGCCCACAGGTTTTGACGATTAGTTGACTGGTTGATCCAATGTGAAAAATTCTGAAAATGAGGTCCACAAGTTGCTAAGGGTTGCTCCCTTTAGAGTGGGGGTAGGAGCTCCCTTCTAGTAGGAGTCGATAAATGAGATCAAGGGGTTGTAGCTCCCTTCCAATAGGTGTTGTAGAACAAGTGGAAGTTTTATCCTCTGGTAGGTGGGTGAATATGTACTGGAAAGAGTCTTCAACAATACAAAATATAATGAAGATTTTCCTGATATAATAAGAAAGAAGGCACTGACAATGGTGGTTTTCTCCCACATTAGGCTTCCACCTAAAATCTTGGTGTTCTATGTGTTTCTTATGTGCTATGATTTATCTTTTCTTTTCTGAATTATGAATCGTGAATGAGTTAATAATTCTTTAGTTAAGTTAACTCAATGATGAAATATATGTGAAATTAAGTTAACTAGATATGCATTGTTTGCATTCACAAGAGTCGCGTACATACAATGCTTGCATGAATAACAATAGCATACAAAATTATTAATATGAAATGGAAAGTTAAACATACTGATTCACCCCCCCTCTCAGTATTTTTCCTAACATGTGTTAGTCAGGTGCACAATTTCAGGTGCAATATTGGAAGTTTCCCATTACGTAACAACGAAATTCCTTTTTGCACCATGACACATTTTTTGGTGGTCCTTTCCCTTCTCCTACCATGAAGGCTGTAGGTGTGGTGATGTGGAGATGGAGAAGGGTCCTTGAAAAATTATAAAAATTAGTTATAACGGTGAAGTGTCACTTTGCATGATGGGTTGGGCCCCTAGTGGGGCCGAGGTGTATAGGTTGACGTGGATAAGGTGTGACATATAACATGGGTGGTGTGACATGTAGAAACTAGAAATTGCCTTTTGTATGTTCATGTGGCCTAATTTTGGATGACACATGACACCTTTAGGGAAGGCCACTTATTAAGCTAATGTCATCATGAAATCGAGGAATTTTGACACGGAGTACTAAGATGATGTGGAATGGGATGACACGTGGTATAATTTTATGGTGCCACCTAGCATCGATACCAGATGGTGTTGGCAAGGAAACATATGTGCCTAGAAACCACGTCATCATGGTCGTAGGTCCCCGATGGAGTTTTCTATCATAGTTATGGACCAGGGTGTGAATGATGGAAGGTGTGACATAGGAAATATTTCCATCCCCTAGCATCAAAATGTATTATTGTTCCATGGAGGTTTGGGTTAAGTGTACTAGAGGGAGAACACCACAAATTATGTAAGGCGCGAGACAATACTTTGTCCCATCTCCTGACAAATAAAATCTTGTTCGCGGTGTGAATACCAAGGCGGCATAAACCCTTAGAAACAGGGTATGGTGTGAGGAAAAATAGTACGATTAAGTGGCAAGTAACACAATTTAACCCAATTAACATGGAGACTCCACATGGGACCCACAAAGGTGAGAGCGTGACTCATGGGGTTAGGGACGCAAAGGGAAAAACCTAAAACATGCATAAATTTTAATATAGATGTCAAATTGAGATAAAACATATATCATTGGAAAGATCTCTATGAGCCAATTTAAATGGTATTATTCAAAGTGATTTTTTCTAACTTTGGAGAATGATAAATTTTGTAACCCCATTTCCATGCTGAGACCATGGGGTTTGGGTTAGAGCAAACTAACACCTCCAATTTAGCTTCAAAGATCCAATGGGGTAAAAGGGAGCATTATAATTGTTTGTTTTATTTATATATATAATTTATGGTGTTTTTATGTTCTATGGTATATGTTAGACCATCAACATTGATACACACATAATTATCAATTTCCTCTATTGATGCAACAATGTAAACAATATGCTTCTTTGATGTACAACTGAATCATGTATGGTTAATCTAGGTGGATATTTGTGGACATGCACCTATTCCACTTGGACCCCCACAATTGTTTCTTTCATTTTTTCAGTTTCCTTATTTGTAGCACAATTTACTATTTTTGGCAGGTTTTTGGGTCCTAAACCTTCAGAGCTATTTCGAGGCCCTAAAGACGTATTTTTGCGAAAACTGCCACTAAAATGGGTCATTTATTGACGTTAGTCATTCAAAAGTTATATTCCTCAGATAGATATTTCCAAAAAGGTATTGTGCATGTCAAACGAAGATTGTATGCCAAAGTCACGCCCCCGGGAAGTCGATGTACCAATTTACCTAAACGGGGCCCATAGTTTGGCGCTTCATCTCCTAGGGTTAGGTTTTTGGATGTTTAGGGTTTTACATTATTTCTCAAAAATAAATAGGCCTTTGAGCCTCATTTTAACACAATTCAGAGGCATGTAGCCACATCTCCTCTCAGAAATAAGCTACCATCGGCCAAGCTAGTCTTATTTCCATTCTGTTTGTAAGAATATTTCAGTATTTGATATTAATGAAATGAAGTGTTGTTTCTACTGCATCTTTGTATTGATGGTTATATCTATAATCTGTTCTGTTCCTGTTTAAATCCATATCAATTGTATCAAAGCAGTCTGCTCTTTCTCTATTTTTCTTTACATGTCCTCAACGAGGTCGAGATATAAGGAGTTAGGGCTCGATCTGGCTGAACCTTTGCAAGATCAGCCTTGCAAACCCTGACAGTCGCTCATGGGGGAAGAAAATAAATACAAGGGGCAGGAGATCTTATCAAAATATTGCTCGCGGAGGCCCTCAAGAAATAAAGGAATGTGATGATGGATTACTTTTTCTAGATCCTTCAACAGTTGCCCACAGGCGCCGCATCCACATCCAACATCCACTCTTGAGGCTCCACTCCTTTTAAGGTGCAAGTAAACTTTGACATTCCCATATTTGAGGGCCAAATAGATGCAGACGCTGTAGATAAATGGTTAAATATGCTAGAAGGATATTTTTTTGTTCATGATTTTTCCAGTCGAGAAAAGATTACTTTTTCTCTTCTCAAAGTCGCCCCCCATGTCAAGGACTGGTGGGAAACCTACTCTGAGTAGAAGGATGAAAGTACGACCTCACTTTTTTCAGCTGCACCCACTTGGAATTCATTCCAAGATGCCATCAAGGAGAAATACTACCCTATCAGGAGATATGAGGATAAATACATAAAGTGGGCAATGATGTGACAAGGAAGGGACCAAGATGTGTCAGAGTTTACCAATGTTTTTCATACGCTTCGCATGAAGTTGGGTATCAAGGATTCTGAGAAACATTTGGTACTCAAGTACCGCGTCTACCTACATAGGTACATCCAGGACAAGATGGAGTTCTTGGACATCTCCTCGCTTGGCACGACATACCGATACGCCGTCAATATTGAACATAATTTTAAACAAAAGAAGAGAGACTTTGGGTCTGTGAATCTGAAGTAGGGTAAAGGTGCCCCCAAACTATAAAACAAAGGAAAAATCCAAGGCGGGGCAGCCAAGGACAGTCCGCTAAAGCCGCAAGCAAAGAAAAATACCATGAAGCCAAAGAAGGACATGAGAAAGTGGTGTGAGTTCCATAAGAGCTCCACTCACAACACAAGTGAGTGTCAGGCCAAGAAGTCACTGGTGGCCGATTTGAGGGCTTCAGAATTAGATGCATGTTCCAACTTTGAGTCAAAACCCGATAAGGGGAATGAAAAAGGGAAGCAGATTATCGATGCAGAGACCAATGCCACCATTTCCACCACGAAGATCCAGAAGGAGGAACATGAAGATCTAGAGGAGGAGGAGTGCCTCTTCCACTCCCAGATGTGGGTAAAGGGCTCCCTGCTACAGTTCATTCTCGACAACAGGAGTCAAAATAACCTCATTTTAGTAGAGGTCATGAAGCAACTAGGCTTACCGACCACAACACACCCACAACCGTACACAATCAGGTGGCTTCAACAAGGACGAGATCTTCGCATGAGCCAGAAATGTCGCCTCCCATACAGCATCAAGCCCTTCACGGACGAGGTATTGTGTGATGTTGCTCCCCTTAATGTTTGTTATGTATTACTAGGCCAACCATACTTGTGGAAGTGACATGCTATGTATGAGTAAAGGCCTCGCGTTGTTGTTCTTACTTTGGGAAATAATTTGTACAGGATACCAGAGGTAGCACTCCCTACCTCCATCTCTTTGGTTACTACAAAAAAATGTAGTAAGCTCATTTCCAAAACCGGGAAATTTGTTTTCCTGATGATATGCCCTCAGGGAAAGAAGAAGACGGTGGCCATGACCTCCAAACAGGGCCCCTCCACACGACAAAAATAGATGGACAAGGTCATGGAGGAGTACAAGGACATCTTCACCTCCCCTACAGGGGTGCCTCTACACTGTGAGGTCAAGCACTCCATTGATCTAAACACAGGTGAGTCATTTCCCAATGGACCAATCTATTAGCACTCTATTCTAAATAACGACGAAAGCAAGACGAAGATTCAGGAGCTGCTAGAAAGAGGTCACATTTGACCTAGTTTATTTCCCTGTAGGAGCCTGATCGTGTTGTTACAAAATAATGATGGGACTTGGAGACTCTGTATTGACTATTGGGCACTGAGCAAGATCACTGTCTAGAATAGGTACCCAATCCCACGGATTAATGACCTTCTGGACCAACTCAAGGGGTCAAAATATTTTAGCAAGATCGACTTGAAGTCCGGATATCACCAGGTACCAATCGAACCCTCCAATGTGTGGAAGATTGCCTTCAAAGCAAAGGAGGGCCTTTTCGAATGGTTGGTTATGCCTCTTGGGTTAATAAATGCTCCTACAACCTTCATGAGGCTGATGGATGACATCTTGCGGCCATTCACCAACTCATTTGTAGGCATTCACAGAGTTGAAAAATCACCTCTTCTCTACACCAGTGCTCACTGTACTAGACTTGCAACAACCATTTGAGATCAAGACAAATGCCTCTAACTATGCTATTGGGGTAGTCATTACTCAACAGGGGCATCTAGTGAAATATCATAGTGAGACACTTTCAGACATAGTTCAGAAGTGTTGTAGCATTTTTTGGTTTTGATTAGATAGAATATTTCAAAAAATGTTAAGTTAGGATATGGACATAACAATAGTGAATAAAATGTTAGTTTAAAAAAATATTTTGATGATGATGTCCATATCAAAGAAAATGTTAGGTTAGATGCTCTAAAAAATCAAGGCAAAAAGAAAATGTTAGGTAGAAAGAAAACAAATAAACTCTAAAAGTGAGCAAGTCCAAATGCCACTACTTTGTTTCTGCAAAATAATGGTTGTGTGAAACTTGTTTTTAAAAGCCACAACTCATGACAGTCAAACTGTTTAATCTTGACTGCTTCATGCTTTAAATTTGATGTTATAGTTAGAGAATAAAGATTTGTCCAAACTGTTTAATCTTGGCAGATCAGTAGTTAGGTAGAGAATAATAAGGTGCTCATCAGTTTAATCTGAGCCCTTGGAAGTTATAAGGGTAGATTTAGATAGTTTGTTTTTGTTAAATAAGAAGAAAGGATAAGGGTTTGCTAGCTTAAATGCACCCATTAAGTGAAGAAAAAATGATAGGATAAGCAAAGGGTAAGTAGAGAAAGGTTGCAGAAGTTTGATTATTCATTGTACAAAATGTACAATTATCATGTTTCTATGCTCATGATGAAGTTACACAAGGAAAATGAAGGTCTACAAGATCGATTAATTAACTTTCCATTCATCTCCATTCATCCCTATATTCACTAATTTCCCCTTCCTACCTTCATACATTCATATTCATTCATTTTCCCTTAAAAACCCCTTTTCCTATGAAAAAAACCCTTTTTTACCTAGGAAAAGTAAAAACACCATGAAAAATCCCTTTTTACCATATAAATTCCCTTTTACCATATAAAATCCCTTTTTACATGAAAAACCCACAAAATATGTTTTACCCTTAGTATTATGCATATATGAAAGCAAAATCCATAAAAAACCATAATACTTAGTGTTATTCCTCTTTTCCGCTTATATTTCATATATTTTCCCTTTTCCTACTCATATCCCATTTTAACACTAACTAATGTATTAAACCCTTAATATTTTCCCTTTCCCATATAATATAGCTCCTTTAAATAAAATATCCACAAAACCCTTAGTTTTGTTTAAAAACTATATATTATACACAAATATCGCATCGACGGAACCACAGGTATTTAAAACATGCATATACAATAGTTTTATAATAAAACTATGTATTATATAAATATCACATCGCAAATGTTGATGGATCGCAACCATTCATATGAATCCACCTTTCCCCGAGTGTGATATGCGATATGTCATAGCCTCGAACCCGACGTTATATTGTCATAACTTATTATCATATCGTGTCCGCCCCTCCATCGCAAAGTCCCGCTATACCATAACCCATTGCCCATTGCGATCTCTGATGCGTGATGAGAGCCTGGACCCGACCATACATATATTACAGTCTATCGCCATTTCGCATCCGGCCCCCATCGCATCCCTTTGCAATGAGCCTACCCCCCGCCCACTCCGATAGCGATATGCGATTAACCTCGGACCCAATATCATTATCCGCCAGAGTTAATACATTTTCAAATCCGCCATTATGTGTTTTGCGATGATTTTCTGTGTTAAATCATTTTTCAATTTAAACGAAGAAATGACACAAAGCCTTCATTTAAGCCACTAATCACATTTTGACCACGATTAAGCCATTCCCACCATATTTAATCCCTTCGTACTCTTTCTTTCGCACTATTCACCTTTGCCCGATAATGTAAAAGAAGACTGTTTTTTCCATTAAACGCATTTTAATGCCATTTTTACTCTGTCTTGCCTGTTTTACACAGCGCAACCCCAACAATGCCTCTGCGGCCATTAAATCATGTTTTCACCTTCCAATACCTCCCGGACACCTTCCGATAGCCTTTGAAAGCTCAAAAAATCCATCACGACCTCCTCTGTCGCCATATTTTTCTTAATGAGTTCTGTGTTTTGCAGGTGAAGACTTCTGTTCCAGGCTTACAAAGAAAATCCTGTGTACAATTGAAAGATAAAATGAAGACCATCTCACTTTACCCTGTGACAGAATCTAAAACGTTTCACTGTTAAACAACACAGTAAAAAATTGGAATGCGCGGTAAAGATAGAAAGGATCACCATAAAGGTTACTCAGCAGGGTTAAAAACATTTAATAGAGTTTAAAAGAGTATTAGTAAAAGGGTTAAACAAAGCAATCTGCCAGCATAGAGGATACAAACAATCGATCAGCTAAAGGGGAAAAATATCAGACAACAAAGCGAGCACAACCTGAATAAAGGGGACAACAAGAAGTAGTTCAAACAACTGCCCCTATCTTCTTGCCATGAAGATCTTTCTTTTCCTAAAAATATTAATTTGTTTCAGGATCTTTTCTTGTATTTCATTACTGTATAAATAACTCTTTTCTAGAGTTGTAAATGGTTCGGAGTTAAAGATTCATAGCTCATTGCTTGTAATTTTTTTTTACTATTTATACTACTTTGAACCTGGAAGCCACCTTTGAAGGAAGATTTTGCAGACACTTGATGTAATTGATCTTTCTGGAACCTTAATACAAAGCAGAGGATTCTGAATCTGGTTTTACATAGTTTTGTGTTATCCTGTAAGTTTTTCTAGTTTTCAATCATTATGTGTTTTCTTCATATGCTTATGACTTGTAGAGATATCTAGGTAGGAACAATTAGAGTTTCAATTGATTCCTATAAGCTCCTGAAGTGATCATCTATTAAGAGATTGGATTAATGCAACTGTTTGTGTAGCTAATCCCCTCTAATCAATGAATCATAAACATCTTGTGTAAGCATTAAGTATACTACCTTGAACCTTTAGGACATAGTTTAGAAGGTTTTCCAACGTATGATTGTTCTATTTTACAGTTTGGAAACTATGTTAATCATATTTTTTGTTGTCTTCTACTCACCACTATTTTGATCTATATCACTGTGTAAAGTCTTATAGCAGCCCTCTGTTGAGATATTAATATACCCCAAAGGATTAATTACTTTAATTCTACATCTGTCTTCATTCATTGGTCTTCCAAAAACTTAAACCAAAAAGCCCCAAAACAATTATTTTAGATGCTATAGCATTGGTAGTTTGACCTACTACTATCTCAGAGGTACAACATCAGACTAGTGCCATTGCCGGGGATTCGAATTTCATTCAAGTTTCCCTTGGGACAACGATATTCATTCACTCTTTTCCTTTAAAGGTGATTAAAGGTTTAGAAAGGTTAAAATCATTCATCTTGGCGACTCCACACTCCCAAGCTGGCACCTTATAAACATACCAAATCTCGTTCAGAAGCTGACATAGTTAAACCTCTGTCAGATCCTGAAAGGCTTCTGAGAAAAGCCAGTTCAAAAAGGGGACACCACCGATCATCTTCTTCTTCCTCTTCAATCCTACAATCTGAAGAATTAGAATCATTTGACCCCTTTAGTAATATCCCATATGATCCTGATTACTCCCATTTATCACCTAGGGTTGCTGAACTTCTAAATAAAGGAGTTGATTTCAAGTCAACATACCTTATTCATTCATTAGAATCTCATCCAAGACCCACACTACCACCAGGATCACCTAAAACTGAATCTGATTTGGGTGTTAATCTACCTAAATATAAACCCACAGATTTCATATCCCCTACCACCTATCCTTTTCCTTCCATTTTTGATCAACCTAAAGCTTCTTCTTCTGAACAACCTGAAGAGACCTTTTCTGTATATACCAATCCTCTTTTTTAATCAAAAGAAGGTATTCATTTTAAGGTCCCAAAGTTAGTTCTTAAGACTACTTTGAAGTCTTTTAGGAGATCTCCTCCACCTTCACCTCCAACTAGTTCACCAACCCCTAAATCACCATCTTCTTCCTCTATTTCTTCTTCATCCTCTACATCCACACAAACACCTCATACTCCACCCAGACAACCTCATACACCTCAAGCACCTCATACACCACCTACTGTCATGGCTTTCCGACCAATTGTACAGGCTAGATATGCTGCCTTAGTCTTACCCAATAACCTTGATGCATTCCCAGCTGGTTATTTAAAGTACCTCCCCAAGTACAATGGAGAAACTGGTCCCTCAGCTGAGGACCACCTTCAAGCTTTCCTTGACTTTGTAGACAACATGAACATAGAAGCAGAAAATGTTTATATGAGATTGTTTGTATAGTCATTAGAAGGAAATGTGAGGATTTGGTTTAGGCAGTTACAAGCAGCTTCCATTAGAAATTGGGAAGAGCTTACTACCATATTCAAAAATCAGTGGGGTGTCAAAAAGGATCCTCTTTACTTCCTCACGGAATTTGAAGAGCTTAAAAGGAACTTCGGTGAACCAGTTGCAGATTTTATCAAAAAATTTAACAAACTCTATCACAAAATGCCTACTGATTATAAGCCCCCTGTAGTAGCAACTAAGTCTAGGTTTTCTAAAGCTTTCGATGATGACTTCGTTGTTATGTTACGTGAGATAACCTCAAGAACTCTTGAAGACATGCGAGCAAATGCCATAGGAGTAGACACAAAATAGGGAAGCCTCAACATCTTTAAAACTTAAGGAAGAAAAGGCCCAAAGAAAACTTAAATCTACTCAAGAAGCCTCTAGTTCCTCAAAGACTAAGTCAGAAGACTCAAAAATAGATGAAATAACATCTCTTCTTAGAAACCTATCAAATAGGATTTCAAAGATTGAGACCCAACCTAGAACAATACAACAAACAGTTACTAGACCTCAAAACCAAAACCAAGGTCAATATAAAAGAAACCAACCACTACAAATTCTTCAAAGACCTAGCAATGATCAACAGGTTCCTACTCCTCTATTGATAGATGACCAACAACCTGATGACAATACTATGACAATTACTAAAGATATTAATAGTATGGATTCTTCTTCCAATCAAACAACCATCATTCCTCTCTCACAATAGTATCAGGCTCAAGAAGATCAGGAAGCTTCATAGGTATCTAAATATCATGCTTTTTCAGAATTTTTAATTGCAGAATTAAACAAAAGGTATGATCTTAGACCTAGACCTGGTCCTGGGAGACCTCCAAAGGAAACTCCAGTGATTGAACCACGTACCAAGACTGCTGAAGCTCAAACAACTCTTATTCAGCCATTAGATCAATCAAATGATACTAACCAAATAGGTAAAAACATTTTGACTGTGTTTAATGTTGAAAAATAATTAGAGAGGGTTAAGATCCCAATTCCATTGTCAAAACTTTCAAAAAACCCTGGTTACAAAAGCCAAGTTACAAAATGGATTCAAAATACTTCAGTTGATGTTGAAGGTGATGTAATAACTCTGCAAGATGAAAAACCAATAGTAGTTTTTGGACCTAGTTCAGATATGATAGATGAGATAGTGCCTCATTTCTATGTAACTCTTAAAAAAAATGACTCCATGTTATACAATTGTATGCTTGATTCAGGAGCATCACACAATCTTATGCCGAAATCTATCATGGACCTTTTGAAATTAGATATCACTAAATCCTACCATGACCTATACACCTTTGATTCCAAAAGGGTGCCCTATTTAGGATTGATTAAGGATTTGGTGTTTACCGTTGCCTAAATCCTGGTTAAAAGTGTAGTGCTTGACATTGTTGTTACAGATATCCCTCCCAAGTTTGGAATGCTCCTTTCTAGGTCATGTTGTGCCAAACTAGGGGGAACTCTACAGATGGACATGTCATATGCTACTATTCCTGTTTATGGAGGAGAGCAGTTAAGATTATATAGAGAGGTAAGATTTTCACATACTGTTTGTAAAACTGACCAGCCAAGGAACCATCCAATTTATGCAATAGATCAAGACTTTGGTTGTTTTCAACTCACTTCAAACCAACATAAAACTCAAGTCAAAATTGAAGAGGTGGTTGAAAGTTCTGAACCAAACCAAACTGATATTTGGAAACTATTCTTTGATGGCTCATGCACGAAAGATGGGGCAAGAACTGGTGTTGTTTTAATTTCACCTAAAAAGGAAAATATAACACAATCATGTAAATTAGACTTCGAAGTCACTAATAATGTTGTTGAATACGAAGATTTCCTTTTAGGATTGCAGCTAGCCAAAAGCCTGAAAGTTCAGAACTTAAGTGTTTTCACCGATTCTGAACTTATTGTTAGGCAAGTAAAGAATGTTTGCTAGACCAAGCACCCAAGACTTAGGTCCTATCAAAATGAAATATGGGATTCAGTAGAAAACTTATTTGATGCCTTTAATTTGACTTACATTCCCAGAAATCAGAATGTTCACGCAGATGCCTTAGCTGTCTCTACCAGCGCTTTTAAAATCCCTGATCATACTGATGTAATCTATCAAATTCAAGTCAAATATAGGCCCTCTATCCTTGATAACCTCAAACATTGGCAAATATTTGAAGATGATGAACAATTGAAAATGTTTCTCCAGGTAATAGATGATTTTTCGTTTCTGCAAATTGATGATGACAGAACTGAAAACGCAGAAAGAACTGAAAACACAAAAGGGAATGAAACTTCAGATTTTAAAGCCCAGATTGCCAATCACAACATTATCCAACTATCTAATAATTTTATTCCAAAAGGACTTATTCCTTTAGAAAAATTATTCGATCAGAACGATGTTTTCCAAAACCCACAGTCCATTTCTTCAGAAGATGACGTAGAGGAAATTAATGTTGGAACTGATAAAGATGTTAAAAACATCAAATTGTGCGCATCTCTAGACCCAGAAATCAAAGCTCAGTATTTTAAGTTGCTGCAAAAGTATAAAGATGTGTTTGCATGGACTTACATTGATTTAAAGACATATGACACATCATTAATACAACACAAAATTCCTTTGAAGCCAGAAGCGAAACCATATTAGCAAAAGCTTAGAAGGATAAATCCAGCCCTTTTACCAACTGTAGAAAGAGATATTAAGAAAATCTTAAATGCATAGATTATCCTCCCTCTTATATATTCTAATTGGGTTGCAAATTTGGTTCCTGTTAGAAAGAAAAATGGAGAAATAAGTCTCTGCGTGGATTTTAGAAATTTGAATAAGGCATCATTAAAAGATAATTATCCTTTACCCAAAATGGACCAGTTACTGCAAATGGTTTCAGGTGCACAAAGATTGTTTATGCTTGATGGTTTTTCAGGTTATAACTACGTGAACATTGATACAACGGATAGAGAGAAAACAACTTTTACTACACCCAGGGGTACATTCATGTATGCTAGGATGCCATTTGGCTTGACCAATGTTGGAGAAGCATTTCAGAGAGCTATGGACATTGCTTTCTTGGGACAGGTAAATAAATTTGTAGTTATTTATCTTGACAACATAACTGTTTTTTCTAAATCTGATCAGAAACATTTAAAGCACTTGATGAAGGTTTTTGACCGGTGCAAAAAATTTGGAATATCACTGAACCCAAAGAAGTCCTTGTTTGCTGCTAAAGAAGGAAAATTGTTGGGCCATATTATTTCAAAGGAGGGCGTAGTAATTGATCCCAAACGAGTATCTACCATTGAATTATTGACCTTGCCTAGAAACAGAAAAGAGATTCAAGATTTTATGGGCAAGATTAATTTTCTAAGGCGATTCATTCCAAATTATGCAGAGATAGTGAAAGATATAACAGACATGCTCCGAAAGGACCATGAATTCAAATGGACTCCCTCTTCTAGGCATGCATTTGAACAAATAAAAAGGGCAATCTCTGAAGCTCCCACCTTAGCCAGCCCCAATTATACCAAGCCATTTAGTATTTTCTCTTTTGCCTCTAAAACAACCCTTGCTGTTGTTTTATTACAGAAAAACAAAGATTCCCATGACCAACCCATAGCCTTTTTCAGCAAGGTTATGAGAGATGCTGAGCTGAAGTATGACATCATTGAGAAGCAAGCCTATGCCCTTATTCAAGCCCTAAAATCATTCAGGATGTATGTCTTACACTCACCTATTATTGCTTATGTCCAAAATAGTGCTGTAAAAATTGTCTTAACCCAACCAAACACTGATGGGAAATGAGGTAGATGGATCACTCAAATTCTGGAATTTGATATAACTATCGAGACCACCAAGCTAGTAAAAGCTCAAGGATTATCTAAGCTTCTAGCTGAATCCAACTACAAATTTATTGGAATCAATTATGTTTTAGAAATACAAGGGAAGAATCCACAAGAACCTTCTGTCCTTACAGAAGGGGAGAATCCACAAGAACCTTCTCTTCATCCTACAGGGCAGAATCCACAAGAACCTCCACCTTCAGAGCAGATCAGTCCTATACACATTGATGAAAAATATTTGTTGTCAAATTGGTATCAAGATATTGTAAATTTCTTGATCCATTTTGAGTGTCCAACATCATTCTCCAAAACCCAGTGTAAAACTCTCAAGTTAAAATCAATCAAGTATTGCATTATTAAGGCAAATTTATACTGGAAAGATCCACTTAACATTTTGTTATTATGTTTAACATAATCTGAAACTGAAGGAATCATGCAGGATTTTGTGGGGGACACTATGCTTGGAGAGCTACAGCATACAAGATTCTAAGGGAAGAATTTTATTGGCCCGCATTGTTTTTACAAGTAGGGGCAAAGGTGAGAGGTTGTGTTCCTTGCCAAATGTTTGCTGGAAAACAGAAATTAGTTGCTCTTCCACTTGTTCCATCCATAGTTTCAACACCTTTTTCTCAATGGAGGTTAGATTTTATTGGAGAGATTCATCCCACTTCAAGTAATCAACATAGATGGATCCTCACTTCAACAAATTACTTTACTAAATGGGTGGAAACAATTTGAGTCATAAATGCTACTGATGCAATGGTAATTAAGTTTATTGAGGAGAATATCTTAGCTAGATTTGGTTGCCCAACTCAAATTGTCACTGATAATGCAACATATCTTTCTAGTGTTAAAATGATTGACTTTTCCGAGAAATATCAGATTTTGTTACATCATTCAACTCCATATTACCCTCAGGGTAATGGCCTTGCAGAATCATCAAACAAGAGCTTGGTAAAGGTAATCAAAAAGACACTAGCTGATCATAAGAAGAGCTCGGATTCACATTTGATTTATGTAGTATGGGAAAATAGAATTACTCCAAAGAGGTCAACTCGGAAATCTCCATTTCAGCTAGTCTATGGGAAAGATGCAATTTTCCCTACCAATTTGGCTTTCCTTGTTTTAAAATTTTTGCAAGATGCACCAGATGATTTTTCTAGAAGAATAAATCAGATTATTGAGCTTAATGAAAACAGAGATGAAGTTCAATACAAATTGCAGAAATATCAGAATAAGATGAAGGTCTTGTTTGATAGAAGAGCCAGGGAAAGGGACTTTAAGGAAGGTGATCTAGTTCTAAGATGGGATGCCAGGAGAGAAGAGAAAGGAAAGCATGGAAAATTTGACAATCTATGGTTTGGACCTTTAGCAATTACTGAAGTGAAGGGTAACAACACTTTTGTGCTGCAGAATCTTGAGGGGCAATATTCCACTTATCCTGTAAATGGAAGGTTTCTCAAACATTACATTCAGTACTAAGAAGTTGAAATAGTTTTCATTGTAAATACTCTGGTTTTCTTTCCTTTCCAAGATGTCAGTGTGATTTTCTTACAGCAAGGACTCCATAGCCTGAGGAGAAGGCACATGGATTTGCAGGTTCTCTGCATTCTACAGGAGAAAGCAGTCCCTAGATGGAGCCAATGTTGTAGCATTTTTTGGTTTTGATTAGATAGAATATTTCAAAAAATGTTAAGTTAGGATATGGACATAACAATAGTGAATAAAATGTTAGTTTAAAAAAATATTTTGATGATGATGTCCATATAAAAGAAAATGTTAGGTTAGATTCTCTAAAAAATCAAGGCAAAAAGAAAATGTTAGGTAGAAAGAAAACAAATAAACTCTAAAAGTGAGCAAGTCCAAATGCCACTACTCTGTTTCTGAAAAATAATGGTTGTGTGCAGCTTGTTTTTAAATGCCACAAATCATGATAGTCAAAGTGTTTAATCTTGATTGCTTCATGCTTTAAATTTGATGTTATAGATAGAGAATAAAGATCTGTCCAAACTGTTTAATCTTGGCAGATCAGTAGTTAGATAGAGAAAAATAAGGTGCTCATCAGTTTAATCTGAGCCATTGGAAGTTATAACGGTAGATTTATATAGTTTGCTTTTGTTAAATAAGAAGAAAGGATAAGGGTTTGCTAGCTTAAATGCACCCATTAAGTGAAGAAAAAATGATAGGATAAGCAAAGAGTAAGTAGAGAAAGGTTGCAGAAGTTTGATTATTCATTGTACAAAATGTACAATTATCATGTTTCTATGCTCATGATGCAATTACACAAGGCAAATGAAGGTCTACAAGATCGATTAATTAACTTCCCATTCATCTCCATTCATCCCTATATTCACTAATTTCCCCTTCCTACCTTCATACATTCATATTCATTCATTTTCCCTTAAAAAGTCGTTTTCCTATGAAAAAGAAAACCTTTTTTACCTAGGAAAAGTAAAAACACCATGAAAAATCCCTTTTTACCATATAATGTTCCCTTTTACCATATAAAATCCCTTTTTACATGAAAATCCCACAAAATATGTTTTACCCTTAGTATTATGCATATATGAAAGAAAAAATCCATAAAAAAACATAATACTTAGTGTTATTCCTCTTTTCCGCTTATATTTCATATATTTTCCCTTTTCCTACTCATATCCCATTTTAACACTAACTAATGTATTAAACCCTTAATATTTTCCCTTTCCCATATGATATAGCTCCTTTAAATAAAATATCCACAAAACCCTTAGTTTTGTTTAAAAACTATATATTATACACAAATATCGCATCGGCGGAACCACGGGCCTTTAAAACATGCATATACAATAGTTTTATAATAAAACTATGTATTATATAAATATCGCATTGCAAATGTTGACGGATCGCAACCTTTCATATGAATCCACCTTTCCCCGAGTGCGATATGCGATATGTCATAGCCCCGGACCCGACGTTATATTGTCATAACTTATTATCATATCACGTCCACCCCTCCATCGCAAAGTCCCACTATACCATAATGTTGGACCTCGATGTTGTCTCATTTTTCACTCAAAATCTCTCATGCTACTATTTGATTAAATGATTATTGTTGCAAGTATTTGTTACTTCTTTTGTTTTAATGGGATTAAAATACCATTAATGGAAGTTTAATAAAGGTTTGTATGTTGCAGGTTAAAGTTGATTTGATCATGTTTTGAACCTACACTTACCTTCCTGCACTGTGCAACAGATTCCTGCACCAATTCAGTTCTTACAGCATGCCTGCACCAGTGCAGTTAGCGTGCTTGCACTAGTGCAAGTTTTATAGCATGCCTCCACCAATTTGGGGATTTCATACATTGACACATTTATGGGAGAATATGAAAGAGGTTTATGATCAAAATGTCATTTGAACACTTCCACATAAGCCAAGACACACCCAGGTCATACAGATTTATATTTAGAGAATAATTAATGCTACAGCCCCGAATTTGTAGAAGTTTCCAGACTACCTATTTACACCTCGATTTTCGCGTCGATCATAGTGAATCTCATAATTCTAAAACATGGGTTTTTCTCCCAGCATAGGAAGTTGAGTAAGCCTCAGATCGTTTTCCAAAATTTGTAATGGTTAAGGAGATACGAAGGGGGCTTTGGAGGAACTTTGTTAAAAATACCAACTTTTCCAGAATTCTAGAAAATGCCCAGATTTGGGAAATTCATGGTAAATATTCGTTATTTTAGTAGGGAAATGGTTGTATTAATATTCTGTTAATCATAATTAGTTGGGATTCAATCCCCATGATGTTTGCAAAGGATTGGCTTGTTTTATGCCAAGTTTGGAATGTAAAAAGATTATTAAAGAAGAGCTATGGCTCCAAGCCTAGCTAATTAATTTTAGTCAATCAACTAAGCAGAGGGCAGAATCACGCACAGGCATAGGGCAGAAGGGAGGAGAATTTTTTCCAATGTAGTAGCACGTGGATTATAGTGTGGAATGCTTCTCCTACTTGCTGGGATTAGCCAATGTCTGCATTATGTAAAAGACTGTTTTCAGTAATTAATTGAGGCAATTTTTATCCATGTTCTGTCTACTTATTTATTGCATCTAATGATTTTGATTTCTGTGTGAACCAGGCACACAAAGAGGGTGTGAGTTGGCTGGGTTGGCCGCCAGACAACTCGACACTGCTCTCATCTTTTAAATAGCATTTCAATTATTGTTTGTTTGTTGTGTGAATTTGATTTCTTTACAATTTCTTTCTGCCTTCGATTGATGTTATCTAACTTGTTGCTTATGTTTTACTCCCAAAAATTAATTCGATTTGCTGCAATTCATTATTCTGGGAAGTTTAAGGTTAATTTGAGTTGCTCCAATTTGTTTCTATTTCATTTGCTGCGTTATTAATTATACTTGCACCTGAAATATTTTAAACAATGATTGCGCCCTCCAGATTGTCCGAATCCATAAGATTGGCTCTGCCATTATGAGCTCTAACTCTAATTCTGTAAATTAATCCAGATCTATTAATTTATATTTAAAGCTGCGATTTTTACATTTGCTGAGCCGATATTTATAAATACGGAAACTAGATGTTTGAATTGATAAATTCTTCATTAATATTATGGTTTCCTTTAACTTCTGGATTGTTCTTACACATAATTAGTGCAAGCACGTTACAATATACAGTAGTGCAGGAAGAATTAGTGCAAGCAGAATTAGTACAGGCAGAATTAGTGCAAGCAGAATAGTTTGAATTGCTTTTGAATTTATTCTAGCATTTACAGTCTTTTCGTTATTGTGCCAACACTGCTTGATTTCTAGTTCTGATTTCCCTTATGTTTACTTGCAATTATAATTTCCTTTCGCATTGATTGCTTTTACTTTCCCGGATGCTTTTAATTATTTGGATTGGTGTTTCTTGCACTAGTGTAGGGTTACATTTATTTTCAAGATTAATCACAAGATAGACTAGAATTTGTTTTGCAGGTTAGTTGGGGCTCTCTCTGGCATTTCCAATGCTGCGTCTCGAAGTTCACGAACTCTCCGGATAGACAAACTAAATGTTGGTACATTTATAGACCTTATACTGCACCCAACACATAACTAGTTGTCCATTGCAATCTCCGATGCATGATGAGAGCCCAGACTCGACCATACATATATTACAGTGTATAGCCATTTCGCATCCGGCCCCCATCGCATCCCTTTGTGATGAGCCTACCCCCCGCCCACTCAGATAGTGATATGCGATTAACCTCGGACCCGATATCATTATCCACCAAAGTTAATACATTTTCAAATCTGCCATTATGTGTTTTGCGATGATTTTCTATGTTAAATTGTTTTTTGATTTAAACGAAGAAATGACCCAAAGCCTTCATTTAAGCCACTAATCACATTTTGACCACGATTAAGCCATTCCTACCATATTTAATCCCTCCGTACTCTTTCTTTTGCACTGTTCACCTTTGCCCGATAATGTAAAAGAAGACTGTTTTTTCCATTAAACGCATTTTAACGCCATTTTTACTCTGTCTTGCCTGTGACAGAATCTAAAACGTTTCACTGTTAAACAACACAGTAAAAAACTAGAATGCATGGTAAAGATAGGAAGGATCACCATAAAGGTTACTCAGTAGGGTTAAAAACATTTAACAAAGTTTAAAAGAGTATCAGTAAAAGGGTTAAACAAAGAAATCTGCCAGCGTAGAGGATACAAACAATCGATTAGCTATAGGGGAAAAATATCAGACAACAAAGCTAGCACAACCTGAATAAAGGGGAAAACAAGAAGCAGTTCAAACAGCTACCTCTATCTTCTTGCCATGAAGATCTTTCTTTTCCTAAAAATATTAATCTGTTTCAGGATCTTTTCCTGAATTTCATTACTGTATAAATAACTCTTTTCTAGAGTTATAAATGGCTCGGAGTTCAAGATTCATAGCTCATTCCTTGTAAAATTTTTTGACTGTTTATACTACATTGAACTTGGAAGCCACCTTTGAAGGAAGCTATTCCAGACACTTGATGTAATCGATCTTTCTGGAGCTTAATACAAAGCAAAGGATTTTGAATCTGGTTTTACAAAGTTTTGTGTTATCCTATAAGTTTTTCCAGTTTTCAATCATTATGTGTTTTCTTCATATGCTTATGACTTGCAGAGATATCTAGGTAGGAACAATTAGAGTTTCAATTGATTCCTATAAGCTCCTGAAGTGATCATCTATTAAGAGATTGGATTAATGCAACTGTTTGTGTAGCTAATCCCCTCTAATCAATAAATCATCAGCATCTTGTGTAAGCATTAAGTATACTGCCTTGAACCTTTAGAATGTAGTTTAGAAGGTTTTCCAACCTATGATTGTTCTGTTTTACAGTCTGGAAACTGTGATAATCATATTTTTTGCTGTCTTCTACTCACCACTATTTTGATCTATATCACTGTGTAAAGTCTTATAGCAGCCCTCTATTGAGATATTAATATACCCCAAAGGATTAATTACTTTAATTCTACATATGTCTTCATTCATTGGTCTTCCAAAAACTTAAACCAAAAACCCCCAAAACAATTATTTTAGATGCTCTAGCATTGGTAGCCTGACCTACTACTATCTCAAAGGTACAACAAGAAGCATGCCACTTATGAGAAAGATATATATTTCATTGTGCAGGCCTGCCGACAATGGAAGCATTACATTTTGGGGAAGGAAACGGTCATCCACACACACCACCAACCCCTATAGTTCATACAGAGGAAACTGAAGTTGCAAAATGCTCGCCATTAGAAGTGGTCCACATACCTGCAACAGTTCCATTTGAATATCAAGTATAAGAAGGGAAAAACCAATAATGTTGCAGACTGCCTCAGTTGACCACTGATCATGGCATTAACCACCGTGCTGAACTCTTGTGGGCACATGACTTCTGATTGGCCACTTCTCTAGATAAACGAACCATAATATGGCCACACATACTAGACGCTCTTGGAGGGTCAACAAATTCTAGGTTTTCACCTCTAGAATGCCCTATTATGCCACCTAGGACACCTTTGTGTTCCTTCAAGTGAGTGTGACAAGATGATTCGGGAAGTGCACTGTAGTCAGGTCGCTAGGCATTTCGGGGTCGAGAAAACAGTCGCAGTATAGAAGAAGTATTTCTATTGGATGAATATTCAACATGATGTGGAGAAGTACATAAGATCCTGCATTGCATGCGTCATTTCCAAATCGAGCATCAAGAGGCAAGGCCTCTATACTCCACTGCCTACCCCTAGTCAACCTTGGGAATCCATCTCCGTGGATTACATGTCGGGCCTTCCTTCTACTAAGCATGGAAATGATTGTGTTTTTGTGGTCATTGACAGATTCTCGAAGATGGCCATTATAGCGGCCTGGAAGAAGAGTATCACAGCATAAGTCGTTGCTAAAATCTTCTTTGAATTTGTGTGGGTACACATTGGGATCCCACAGCCTCTCATCTTAGATCGGGACAACAGTTTCCTCAGTTAGTGAGCTGAACACCAATTTCACTAAGTCCATAACTTTCCATCTCCAAAATGATGGCCAGACAGAGGTCATCAACCAAATGATCGTACAGCTTTTGTGCATGTACAACTCAAAGCATCCACGCACATGGGATGAGAGCCTCCTATATGTCCAACAGAACTGTAATCAGGCTCTTCACAGCTCGACTAGTCACAACACTTTTTTGGTGGGCTTGGGATTCCAGACACTATGTCCCATTGACATGGCCATGCCATTTGCAGCTACTTAGCTAGACTCAACTCATGTCCAGTTCGAAGTCAATAAGGAAAACAACTTCATTGAGCACATCCAACATATCTGCTAGTAGGTCCATGACATTCTAGAGAAATCGAATGACAAGTACAAGCAATGACATGATCAACATTGGGTGCCACACAAGTTTTAGGTGCGCGACAAATTCTGGTTTCATTTGTATAAGGAATGCCTTACCGGAGACTATCAGAAGCTTAGACCACTCTGATATGGTCCTTACACCATTACCAAGGCTGTGGGAGAAAAAGCATTCGAACTCAGCATTCCGCCATTCCTTGGCCTGCACCCAATGTTCAATATGGACCGCCTTCGACCATACTTCCCACCATTGCTAGACACATCAAACATTGCAAAACAACTCACACCTACAGAGTTAAATCCAGATTGGATGGAACAATCCACATCTAATCAGATCATGGACACGCAGATGAAGAACACCTGATAACAAAGGATCCAACTATATCGAGTTGTCAAAGAAGGCCAACTCCTTCACCAGTGCGAGTGGCTCACCAGGGACCAAGTTCAGCAGAAGTTTCCTCATCTCATGGAGGAACTCAATGCAATGGGGACCATTGCTTCCTAAGGGGGGAGGAATGATCTAGGTGGATACTGGTGGCCACCTGCCTATTCCACTTGGACCACCACCATTTTTACTTTTAGTTTTTCAGTTTCCTTATTTGTAGCACAATTTATTATTTTTGGCAGTTTTTCTCATCCTGAACTTCTGGAGCCGTACATGATACTGGAGGTAGCACCGCCTACTGCCATCTCTGTGGTTACTGCAAAACAATGCAATAAGGTCATTTCCAAAACTGGGAAGTTTGTTTTCCTGATGATACGCCCTCAAGGAAAGAAGAAGACGATGGCCACGACCTCTAGATAGGGCTCCTCCACATGACAACAACAGATTGCCAATGTCATGGAGGAGTACGAGGACATATTCACCTTCCCTGCAGGGGTGCCTCTACACTTTCAGGTCAAGCACTCCATCGATTTGACCTGAAGTGTGTCGTTTCCCAATGGACCAATCTATTGGCGCTCTGTTCTAGACAATGAAAAAATCAAGAGGCAGATTCAAGAGCTATTGCAGAAAGATCACATCCAACCGAGTCCATCACCCTGCGGGTGTCTGATCGTGTTGTTGCAGAAGAAGGATGGGACTTGGAGACTCTGTATTGACTATCGGGCGCTGAACAAGATCATTGTCTCTAATAGGTACCCGATCCCATGGATTAATAACCTTCTGGAACAAGTCAAGGGAGCAAAATATTTCGGCAAGATCGACTTGAAGTCTGGATATCACCAGGTACCATTTGAACCCTTCGATGTGTGGAAGACTGCCTTGAAAGCCAAGGAGGGCCTCTTCGAATGGTTGGTTATGCCTTTTGGGTTGATGAATGCTCCTGCAACCTTCATGAGGCTGATGGATGACATCTTGCGTGCATTCACCAACTCATTTGTATTGGTATACTTGGATGACATCTTGATCTTAAGCTAGAGTTGAGAAGAGCACCTCCACCACATTACACAGGTTCTCCAAACACTGCGGCAAAACAAACTGATACCCAATTTGGAGAAATGCACTTTTTTCATGACCCAAGCTCAGTATCTTTGATACATTATTGATGAACGGGGTGTTCATGTGGATCTAGCCAAGATCCAAGTCATTCGGGATTGGCCAGCCCGAACCACTCTGACAGAGCTTCACAGCTTTTTGGGTCTTGCCAATTTCTACCGCAGGTTCGTGTTGGGATTCTCTCATATCAGTTGGCCATTGAGTCAAGTCACCAAGGGAGGAAAGAAATAAAAATTATTTTGGTTTGAATCTCAATAGAAGGAATTCACAAAGTTGAAACATCGCCTCTTCTCTATACCAGTGCTCACTTTACTAGACTTGCAATAACCATTTGAGATTGAGACAGATGCCTCTAACTATACTATTGGGGCAGTCATTACTCGGCAGGGGAATCCAATGGCATATCATAGTGAGACACTTTCAGACACAGTTCGAAAGTATCCCACTTATGACAAAGAGATGTATTCCATTGTGTAGGCCTGTTGACAATGGAAGCATTACATTTTGGGGAAGGAAACTGTTGTCCACACAGACCATCGACCCCTTCAGTTCATACAGATGCAAGGGGAGTTGTAGAATGATCGCCATAAGAAGTGGTCCATATACTTTCAATAGTTCCATTTGAATATCAAGTATAAGAAGGGCAACACCAATAATGTTGCTGACTGCCTCAGTCGACCACCTATCATGGCATTAACCAATGTTCTCAACTCTTGTGGGAACGGGACTTCTCATTGGTCACTTCTCTAGTTAAGTGACCTAGAATTTGGCCACACATACTGGACACTCTTGGAGGGTCAGCAAGTTCTAGGTATTCACCTTGAGGATGCCTTGTTATGCCACCTGGGACACCTTTGTGTTCCTTCAAGCGAGCGTGCCAAGATGATTTGGGAAGTGCACTATAGTTGGGCTGCTCGGTAGTTCGGGGTCTAGAAAACGATCGCAATACTGCAGAAGTGTTTCTATTGGCCGAATCTTCGACAGGAACTGAGCATTAAGAAGCAAGGCCTCTATACTCCACTACCTACCCCTAGTCGACCTTGGGAATCCATCTCCATGGATTACATGTCAGGCCTTCCTTCTACTAAGCATGGCAATGACTGTGTTTTTGTGGTCGTTGACAGATTCTCGAAGATGGCCATTATAGCGGTCTACAAGAAGAATATCACTGCAGAAGCCACTTCTAAACTCTTATTTGAACACGTTTGGGTACACTTTGGGATCCCACAACCTATAATCATAGATCAGGACAACAATTTCCTCAGTAAAGTTTGGTCTAGTCTCTATTCGATGCTCAACACCAAGCTCACTAAATCCATAGATTTCCATCTCCAAACTGATGGCGAAATAGAGGTCATAAACAGGATGATCGTACACATTATGCACATGTACAACTCAAAGCATCCATGCACATGGGATAAGAGCCTCCCGTATGTCTAGCATAACCATAACTGGGCTCTCCACAACTCGACTGGGCACAACCCTTTTCAGGTGGGCTTGGGATTCTAGCCACTATGACCAACTGATGTGGCCATGCCATTTGCAGCTACTCAACCAGATTCAGCTCATGTCCAGTCCAAAGCCGATAAGGAAAACAACTTCATTGAGCACATCCAACGTATCCGCCAGTACGTCCATGACATTCTAGAGAAATAAAATGCCAAGTACAAGCAACAACATGATCAACATTAGGTTCCACACAAGTTTTAGGTGGGCGACAAATTCTGGTTTCATTTGTATAAGGAACACCTTACCAGAGAATATCAGAAACTTAGACCACTATGATATGGTCCTTACACCATTACCAAGGCTGTGGAAGAAAATGCATTCGAACTTAGCATTCCCCCATTCCTTGGCCTGCATCTAGTGTTCAATGTGGACCACCTTCGACCATACTTCCCACCATCGTTGGACACATCAGACATTGTAGAACAACTCACTCCTACAGAGTTATATCCAGATTGGATGGAACAATCCACAACTGATTGGATCATTGACATGCATATCAAGAACACCCGACAACAAAGGATTCAACTATATCGAGTTGTCAAAGCAGGCCAACTGCTTCACCAGGGCGAGTGGCTCACAAGGGACCAAGTTCAGGAGAAGTTTCCTCATCTCATGGAGGAACTCAACGCAATGGGGACCATTGCTTCCTAAGGGGGGAGGAATGATCCAGGTGGATACTGGTGGTCACTCGCCTATTCCACTTGGACCCCTACCATTGTTACTTTCAGTTTTGCAGTTTCCTTATTTGTAGCACAATTTACTATTTTTGACACTTTTTCTAGTCTTGAACTTTTGGATCCGTACACTATACCGGAGGTAGCACCACCTATCGCCATCTCTTTGGTTACTTTGAAACAATGCAGTAAGGTCATTTCCAAAACCAAGAATTTTTTTTCCTAATGATACATCCTGAGCGAAAGAAGAAGACGGTGGCCACGACCTCTAGACAGGGCTCCTCCGCATGACAAAAACAGATGGACAATGTCATGGACGAGCACAAGGACATCTTCACGTCCCCTGTAGGGGTGCCTCTACACTGTCAGGTCAAGCAATCCATCGATCTGACCTGAGTTTCATCATTGCCCAATGGACTAATCTATCGGCACTGTTCTAGAGAACGATGAAATCAAGAGCCAGATTTAGGAGATGTTGCAGAAAGGTCACATCTGATCGAGTTCATCACCCTGTAGGAGCCTGATCATGTTGTTACAAAAGAAGGATGGGGCTTGGATACTTTGTATTTACTATCGTGCGTTGAACAAGATCACTATTTGGAATAGGTACCCGATCCCATGGATTAATGACCTTCTAGACCAACTCAAGGGGGAAAAAATATTTCAGGAAGATCGACTTGAAGTCCGGATATCACCAAGTACCAATCGAACCCTCTGATGTGTGGAAAACTACCTTCAAAGCCAAGAAGGGCCTTTTCGAATGGTTAGTTATGCCTTTTGGGTTGATGAATGCTCCTGCAACCTTCATGAGACTGATGGATGAAATCTTGCGGCCATTCACCAACTCATTTGTAGTGGTATACTTGGATGACATCCTGATCTTCACCCAGAGTTGGGATGAGCACCTCCACCACATTAGACAGGTTCTCCAAACACTCCTACAACACAAAATGATAGCCAATTTTGAGAAATGAACCTTTTGCATGACCCAGGTTCAATATATGGGATACATTATTGATGAATGGGGTGTGCATGTGGATCTAGCCAAGATCCAAGTCATTCGGGATTTTCCAGCACCAACAGCTCTTACAGAGCTTCACAACTATTTGGGTCTTGCCAATTTGTACCGTAGGTTCGTATTGGGATTCTCTCATATCACTTGGCCCTTGAGTTAAGTCACAAAGGAAAGAGAGAAAGAAAAATTGTTTTGGTCTAAATCTCAACAGAAGGCATTCATAGAGTTGAAACATCGCCTCTTCTATGCACCAATGCTCACGTTACGAGACTTGCAGCAACCATTTCAGATCGAGATAGATGCCTCTAACTATGCTATAGGGGTAGTCCTTATTCAACATGGGCATCCAATGGCAGATCATATTGAGACACTTTCAGACACAGTTCGAAAGTATCCCACTTACGACAAAGAGATGTATTCCATTGTGTAGGCCTGCTGACAATGGAAGCATTACATTTTGGGGAAGGAAACGATCATCCACAGAGACCACCGACCCCTGCAGTTCACACAGACGCAAAGGAAGTTGCAAAATGATTTCCATCAGAAGTTGTCCACATACCTACAATAATTCCATTTGAATATGAAGTATAAGAAGGGCAACACCAATAATTTTGCAGACTACCTGAGTCGACCACCGATCATGGTGTTAACCACCGTGCTCAACTCTTGTGGGCACGAGACTTCTCACTAGCCACTTCTCTAGATAAGTGATCCAAAATTCAGCCACACATACCAGACGCTCTTGCAGGGTCAACAAGTTCCAGGTTTTCACCTCCAGGATGGCCTGTTATTCCACCTCGGACATCCTTGTGTTCCTTCAAGTGAGTGTGGCAAGATGATTTGGGAAGTGCACTATAGTAGAGCTACTAAGCATTTTAGGGTCGAGAAAATGGTCGTAGTACTACAAAAGTATTTCTAATGGGCGAATCTTCGACATGATGTGGTGAAGTACATCATATCCTACACTGCATGTGCCATTTCTAAAACAAGCATCAAGAAGCAAGGCCTTTATACTCCGCTTCCTACCCCTAGTCGATCTTGGGAATCCATCTCCATGGATTACATGTCGGGCCTCCCTTCTACTATGCATGGAAACGACTGTGCTTTTGTGGTTATTGGGAGATTCTCAAAGATGGCCATTATAGCGGCCTACAAGAAGAATATCACAGCAGAAGTCACTGCTAAACTTTTCTTTGAATGTGTGTGGGTACACTTTGGCATCCCACAACCTATCATCTAAGATCAGGACAATAGTTTCCTCAATACGTTTTGGTCTAGTCTCTAGTCGATGTTGAACACCAAGCTCACTAAGTCCATAGATTTCCATCTCCAAACTGATGGCCAGACATAGGTCATAAAGAGGATGATCGTGCACATTTTGCACATGTACAAGTCAAAGAATACATGCACATGGGATGAGAGCCTCCCTTATGTCCAGCAAAACCATAACTGCACTCTCCACAACTCGACTAGCCACAACCCTTTTTAGGTGGGCTTGGGATTCCAACCACTATGTCCCATTGATGTGGTCATGCCATTTGCAGCTACTCAGCCAGATTTGGATCATGTCCAGTCTGAATCCGATAAGGAAAACAAATTCATTGGGCACATCCAACATATTCGCCAGCAGGTCCATGACATTCTAGAGAAATCAAACGATAAGTAAAAGCATCGACATGATCAACATCAGATGCCACACAAGTTTTAGGTGGGTGACAAAGTCTGGTTTCATTTGTAGAAGGAACGCCTAATAAGAGCCTATCGGAAACTTATGCCACTCTAATATGGTCCTTACACCATTACCAAGGCTGTGGGAGAAAATTCATTTGAGCTCAGCATTCCCCTATTCCTTGGCCTGCACCCAGTGTTTAATGTGGACCGCCTTTGACCATACTTCCCACCATTGTTGGACACATCAGACATTGTAGAATAACTCACACCTACAGAGTTAAATCTAGATTGCGTGGAACAAGCCACAACTGATCGGATCATGGAAATGCTCATTAATAACACCTGACAACAAAGGATCCAACTATATCGAGTTGTCAAAGTAGGCCAACTCCTTCACGAGGGCAAGTGGCTCACCAGGGACCAAGTTCAGCATAAGTTTCTTCATCTCATGGAGGAACTCAATTCAATGGGGACCATTGCTTCCTAACGGTGGTCGGGAATGATCTAGGTGGATATTGGTGGTGACCCGCCTATTCCACTTGGACACCCGCCATTGTCTCTTTCAGTTTTTCAGTTTCCTTATTTGTAGCATAATTTACTATTTTTGGTAGTTTTTTGGGTCCTGAACTTCTGAAGTAGTTTTGAGGCCCTAAACGTTCGAACAAGGTATTTTGTGCATCAAACAAAGATTGTATGCCAAATTTACGACCCTGGGAAGTTGATGTACCAATTTACCCAAACGGGGCCCATAGTTCCATTATTTCTCAATAACAAATAGGCCTTTGAGCCTCATTGTAACACAGTTTAGAGGCATGTAGCCACCACATCTCTTCTCAAAGATAAGCTACCATCGCCCGATCTAGTCTTATTTCCATTTTGTTTGTAAGCATATTTCAGTATTTGATATTAATGAAATGAACGGTTGTTTCTACTGCATATTTATATTTATGGTTACATATGTAATCCGTTGTGTTCTTGTTTAAATCTGGATCAGTGGTGGAGTGAGAAATTCATGAATTAAAATGATATTTCCTTATAAAAAATTTCATATGTTTTCATTCCATGTTCTATGTTCTTTTATTTTGAATATTTTTTAGTTTGTGTATATTTATGATATTAGCTTAGTGTTTCTAAAATTTATAGTCTCATTTAGTGATGAACCATGTCTGCATAGGATGGATAAATCATCCCCTTAGTAAGTATGATGTGTCAGGTTAAATATTGTTTAAATTTATTTATTTTTAATCTTGTTTCGGTTAACTACTTAAAATATTATGAATGTGTACATGTAGGTTGGTTCATTGATGTCATAGTTGGAACTATCACCATCATACTCGTAGCCAACACTTACTTTCCACCCATCATTTGTCCTAAGATATAGGGAAAGTCTAATCTTTGAACCTTATTCATGATCTCTTTGGATACCACTTTAATCCCCATCGTAGAGTACCTCCATCCCTTGTATAACCCATGGGGGTTTAACATAACCCACCCCCACCATCTTTACCATTCAATCCATCTACAATCACTACACCTATATATCACTATCTAGCCCTTCCACTTTTAGCCATCATCATTTCATCCAATATTATTTTACCATTGATCCCCCACACACCATCCTTGAGCATTATCTCATGTCGATACCATAGTGAATAAAATAGTATATGTTTCTTTAGAGTAGCTTTTCTAGTCGAGTCCTCCACTTGCTAGAGAATTTTCATTGTTGCCTAATATATTCATAGTGAAATCAATTTTCAATGAATATTTTATGTATCATGGATGGATTTATCTAATTTTGTATTTAATGCTTTGATTATTGTAATTTTTGTAGGGTGAAATAACTAAGAGACTAGGGTTGTAAGGGAGGGAAACACCCTTGTGACGAAATGTATCATTTGTAGTGATTTTTCATGGATTGAATAATAAATTTTCATTTTGTAAGTGTTTTAATTCATTGAGAAAAAAATATCATAAGAATGTTCTTTCTTATTTCTAATCTATGGTGAGATGAGCCACACCTACACATCAAAAGACTCAAACTCCTACTTCTAGTAGTAAATGGAGAAAGATTGACTTCTATGATGCTCTTGATAGTGGTGAGGGTGGAAGTGGTCAGAGACAAGTTAGTACCATTTTCTATGAAGGTCACCATATGCCATCCTTCCATATATGGGAATGAGGTTTCATTTTTTCTTTGGGGTACATTATCTCATTCTATACAATATTTATAGGTGGGTTGATTTTGAATATATGTGTGCACACAAACGCATTCCATGTCGCTTGTTTTAGAAATTGACGTGTTTTTTTATCTGATATGTATGAATTCTTCAGACTATAATTATTTACCCCTATATAAATGAAAAGACAACAAGTATCAACGGATAATTACACGTATGTTTCTGAAGTGATATATTGTGGACCGTCAGATTGAAAGGGTTCAGATCAATGACACATGATCAATATGCAACTCGGTTGATCGGAGGGAGTATCCACCATTCGATTAAGGTTAGCTTGACGGTGGATCTCGTGTGTTCGCGGTTGATCGGAGTAAGTTTCTACCGTCTGATCGAAGGCTTGATCGATGATGAATCTTGGTAAGTCTCGGTGATTGGAGTGGGTCTCAACCGTCCGATTGAAAGGTCGATCAACAGTGGGGTTTGTTGGTTAAGATTTAGGGAGATGGAGCAGAAAGACTTGAAGGAGAAGAATTGCGGAGCGAACAACAGTCTGTTCACTTAGGATTTGTTCTGTTAGGGCTGGTGTGGTTATGTATGTAAGGTTTTGGGTTTTGCTAACTCGGTTGTTTGATGTTTTTTCAACCGATTGGTCTTTGTTTGGTCTTTACAATTGTAAAGATGTGTACGTTATGTAATCTTTGTTCGGTTAATTTAAGGTTCCACTCTTACTTGACCAAAAAAGAAAGAAAAAACAACAAGTGTCAGTTCATTTGATTAATATCGTCGTGTTATGTTGGTGTCCATTACTACTATATACTCTATTTTTTAATATCATGGAAGTATTTACACATTTCAATGTCAATAATATTGTTGTATTTTAAGAAGATTAAAAATATATGGATTTAAAGGATCTATAAAACTTTCTCTTAAGTTATGTGTAATCCATACACCATTACACATGTAGAATTTTACTTGATGATGATGTTATTCAATGAAAATATGATGGAAGAATAAAGTAAATAATAATGGGAAAATATCGTATTCTAGAATCAATGTCATAAGACTTCATATTTCTTGTACAAAAGGTTATGGATGTAAATTTCACTACAAAGGATAAACTGAATTTTAAAGAAACCCTCTTGAAGGATACAAGTCTGGAAGATTTTTTCTCCTCACGCTGGGAATGAAAACCAATCTATTGAGGAATGACATATAAGTCATTATCTTGGAGTTAGCGGTAGTCCAACATACATTCGTAACTTCCACACGGGTTTGTTCTTTTGGGTTAATGCTTGTTCTGAGTTAGGTTGTAGGCTCATTGGAGTCCCATTGTCATATTTAAGAACCTCCTACTACTCTCCATGTTTGTTTTTGTAAATAAAATCCATGATTTTTTTATGTGATATTAAATTGTTGTCTCAAACATCCCTTCTTATGCATTAATACCACACTCTATAGGTAAAGTTTTATTGTCTAATTAACTTTATTTACATATAACAAGAAATTTATGCGATAGACATTGACTTTAGGTATTCTCCATGGATAGTAGGATTTATTGGGACAAAATTTGGATCAACATTAGTTCATTGATCAATAATATCAAATATTGTTCTTCAAATTGAATTTCACTCACTATCCTTTACAAGTGTGCACCTAAATGTTTCCCTGGCTTTCCTTTTAGTTGTTGGAATCCTCAATTAATTTTTTAATCTTTTTTCGTAAGGGATATTACTAGAGAAAAGATATTTGGTCATTCAACTTGGATAACAAAGATAATAGAGTTATGTGCTCTAACCTTATTCATTGAATTCTTTTCCAATATTTTCAATTTCTTTTACGATGTTTCTCCTTTCAAACTGAATCAACTATACACCCTTACTGATAGTTTGGGTGATGGGGGTTGTTATGGTAAGAGGGCTTGCTTCTTAATTGAGAGTGATTATCTATATCATCGAGTTCCATCACAACACTGTCCTGATGTCCATACACCTTCATTCTTTTGGGTTACTACTTATTTTTAGTTAAGTCACTGGCTCTTTCAAATCTCATTGAGTTTTTCATGAACCTCCTATTTCTCTCTCAATTTTCATTTTGTAAATATTGAATGTTCTAGCTCTATAGAGTTAATTCCTGTCTGTTAATAAGATCTTACTCCTCAATTTATTATTTATGATGTCACCATTAGATATTTCAAATATGCTTCCATACACCACTTAGATGAACTTTATTCACATCTCCTTAAGGAATGAGCCCTCAATACTCTCAACTTATTTATATGGAAGAAACACATTTGGTGTGTTTGATTTATCTATTATAGAAACTACACCATTTGACTATTTGAATTTTAAGAAATTCCTAAGAGATCATAATGGTGATCGAACAACTAATATTCAAAACAAAAAATGAATATACACATGCAGACTAATGAAAAACATAAACATAATCATCAGATACAAAAATTTTCAGTATGACAATAAATAACAAAAAATTATGAATATTCAAATCCCTGAAATATCAAAATACTTTTTCATTCTCAAAATACACAATCTGGTGTGAGCAATATGGTGATAATTTAGGTATATTTTCAAAGATCATATTACAAGTCATGAACATAACGAAAATTTATGAACATTCAAAACAGTGAAAGATTAATATACTTGTTCATTTTCAAAATACAGAGACTCTCAGAAATGTTGTGATAATTTAACCATGTTTTGAAAGTTCATATTTCTAGTCTCCCCCCTTGGTCATAGGATATGGGATCCATTATTATATAAATATTAAAATATTTGTTCATTCTGAAAATACACAAACTATGAGCAAGGTTGTGATAAATTAACCATTTTTTCAAAATTCATTTTACAAGTTTTTCCGCTTGGTCATAAGATATGGGGTATATATATATTAAAATTTATTGGATTATATTTATCACATTTATAAAATTAATTTAATAATTAAATGTAATTTTATTTAATTGTAACATTCTATGAATTTTTCAAGATATTGAATCTATTTATATATTCAAAAATATATTTTAAGAAATGAAAAATCACAATCTTACTTAAACTTATATTGCAAATTTCATGTAAAAAAAACCATTTCACAACTGTGCAAATTTCCTGTAAAAAAAACCCATTTCACAACCGTGCAAATTATATAAGGATCAACATCATATAGAGTTCATTCAATATGTAAGTTTGATTGTTTCTTGTATATTTCATATTACCATGAAATCCATATGACATATAATAAAGATTTATCAAACAAAAGTAATATTTGATATATACGTTAGGGAAATGAATTTATAAAAAAATATTTATCTACTAATTCTTTAATGTTACATGGACGAGAAAGATTCTCGTTACAAATGCGCTCTCTGGCCACAGAAGCTAGAAACAAAAGAAGTTAAAATCTGACAATGGAACATATGACTGTCTCTTTTGGAGAGAAATATTATTTTTCTAAAACCTTACTAATAAAAGAAAACTTGGGAATTTTTACCGAATCATTTGATAGATTGGTGAAAGTGACCCTTGAGGTCGAGGTGCCTAACATCTCCCGTCATTATTTTCTTTTTTGTTTAAATTTTATTTATACAATTTTATAAAATTGATTATAAAATTATATTTTATAATTTTAATAAATTTATTTTGGATGAAGATGTACGTTTTTTTTTTTGTCAATGATGTTTCTATGATTTTTGTCTGACAGTGTTTCTTGGGTTGATTGTGGATTGGAATATTGTTTGGTAATGATACCACAGTTGGTGATCTATGATTAGTTCAGTGATATGTGATTGGTTCAATGTTTATGATTGGTTCAGTATTTGATTTAGTGAGTGGTGTAAGGTTATAGTGACATAAATGATTGAGTGTTTAGTAGTATGAGATCTATACATAAGTTTTATACGGAGGAAGCGTGTATATACACAGGTTCTATTCAGAACAATCACTTATATATTTTGAACTTCATTTGTTCTGGTTGGGTTATGGGTTCAATAACTTGATGCGTTAGAGATTTAGTTTATTTACATAGTTTCAGTGGTTCATATTTATGTTTCAATATTTTAGTTTGGATATTGGTTTGGACTTTTTTTGGTGTGGGTCTAGCATGAAAATTTGATGAAAGGTGGCCTGTAGTTTTTGATGATTGGTTGATAGGTGGATCTGGTTTGAAATATTCTGAACGAGGTCCACAAGGCACTGAGAGTTATAGCCTTCAGAGTGGGGGTAGGAGCTCCCTTCTTGCAGGAGTTGATAAACGACATCAGGGGGTTGTAGCTCCCTTCGAGTAGGTGCTGGAGAACTAGTGGAGGTTTTAGGCTCCCAGAGGTGGGTACTGACATATTGGTAAGAGTTTACACCAATTCAAAATGTAATGATGATTTTCTTGATATAATAGGAAAGAAAACAAAGACAATGACAACGGTGTTTTTCTCCCACATTAGGTTTCCACCTAAAATCCTAGTGTTCTGTGTGTTGCTTATTTGTTGTGATTTATCTATTATTTACTGCATTTTGAATGGTGAATGCGTTAATAATTCATTGGTTAAGTTAACTCATCGATGAAAGATATGTCAAATTAAGTTAACTGGATATACGTTGTTTTCATTCACGAGCGTCGCAAACATACGTTGGTTGCATGAATAACAATAATGTACGCGATTCTAAATATGAAATGAAAAGTAAAAAATAATGATTCACCCCCACCCCCTCTCTCAGTATTTTTTCTAACATGTGTTAGTCAAGTGCACAATGCGAGATGCGAGATTGGAAGTTTCCCATTAAGTAACAATGAAATTCCTGTTCACGCCATGATCCTTTTTGTTGGTGGTACTTTTCGTTCTCATAATGTCAAGGTGCTAGGCGCAGTGATGTGAAGTCGGAGAAGGGTCCTTGAAAAATTATATAAATTAGTTATAACGATGAAGTGTCGGTTTGCATGATGGGTTGGGCCCCTGGTAGGACCGAGGTGTACAGGTTGATGTGGATATGTATGATGTGGAAAATGGGTGGTGTGACATGTGGAAACTATAAATGGCCTTTTGGATGCCCATGTGGCATCATTTTGGATGATACATGGAACCTTTAGAGAAGGCCACTTAACAGGCTAATGTCATGATGATGTCGTGGGATCGTTGACATGGAGTACTGAGAAAATGTGGCACGGGCTAACATGTGGTAGGGTTTTATGGTGCCACCTAGCATGGGTACAACATGGTGTTGCCATGGCACCACATGTTCCTGGAAGCCATGTAATCGCAGTCGCAGGTCCTCGGAGGAGTTTTGTGTCATAGTTATGGACTAGGGTGTGAATGATGGAAGGTGCGAGATAGGAAATATTGACATATCCCAGAATAAAGATTTACTGTCATGCCAGGCAGGTTAGGGTTAAATGCACTGGTGGGAGAATACCACAAATTATGGAAGGTGCGAGACAAGAATTTGTCTCGTATCTTGACAGAGAAAAGTATGTTCGCAATGTGAATGCACAAGAGCTATAAACCATTAGCAACCAGGTATGGCGCGATGCACAATGGCATGATCATGTGGCAGGTAACACAATTCAACCCAAGTAACATGGAGACTCCATTTGCTAACCACAAGTGTGAGAGCCTTACTCATGGAGTAAAGGATGTAAAGGGAAAAACCTTAAACGTGCATAAATTTTGATCTAGGTGTCATATTGTGATAAAACATATATCATTGAAAATCTCTCTATGAGCAAAATGCAATGGTTTTGTCCAAAGTGATTTTTTCTAACTTTGGAGAAATATAAATTTATAACCCCATTTCCATGCTGAGACCATGGGGTTTGGGTTAGAGCAAAGTAACACCACTCATTCAAATTGAAAGGTCCAAGGGGGTAAGAGGTAGCTTTACAATTGTGTGTTTTATTTATATATCTAGTTTATGGTGTTTGTTGTTCTATGGTAGATACTAGATCATCAACATCGATACCTACATCATTATCAATTTCTTCTATTGATGAAACAGTGACAACAACATGCTTGTTTGATGTACCATAGACTCATGTATGGTGGAGTGAGAAATTCATGAATTATAATGATATTTTCTTATAAACTTTTTCATATGTTTTCATTCCATTTTCTATGTTATTTTAGTTTGTGTATAATAATGATATTGGCTTAGTGTTTCTACAAGTTGTTGCCTCATTTAGTGATGAACCATGTCCACATAGGATGGACAAATCATCCGCTTAGTAAGTATCATATGTCAAGTTACATATTGTTTAAATTTTATTTTTTTATATTATTTTGGTTAACTACTTAAAATATTATAAAATGTCTACATGCACGTTGGTTTACTAATGTCATAGTTGCAACTATCACTACCTTAGTCTTAGCCACCACTTGCATTCCACCCATCATTTGTCCCAAGATACAGGGAAAGTTTATTCTTTGACCATTATTCCCTAGTTGTTTGGATACCACTTTAATCCCCATTGTAGAGTACTTCCATAAATTGTGCAACCCATGGGGGTTCAACATCACCCAATGCCACCATCTTAACCATTCAATCCATTTACAGTCACTACACCTATATACCAACAACTGTCCCATCTACTTGTAACCACCATCATTTCATCCACTATTGTTTTACCATTGATCTCCCACACACCATAGTCAATACCATAGTGGATAAAATAATATATGTTTTCTTATAGTAGCTTGTGTAGTCGAATCCTCCACATGCTAGTGAATTTTCATCGTTGCCTAATATATTCATGGTGAGATTAATTTTCAATGAATATTTTATGTATCGTGGATGTAATTAGCTAATTTTGTATTTAATTCTTTGATTCTTGTAATTGTTCTAGGTGGCATAACTAAGAAAGTAGGGTTTTAAGGGAGGGAAACACCCTTTGTGTCGAAATGTGTCATCTGTAGTGAATTTTCATCGATTGAACTATAAAGTCTCTTTTTGTAAGTGTTTTAATTCATTGAGAAAAAAATATTATAAGAATGTTGTTTCTTTTTTCTAATCTATGTTGAGATGATCCACAACCACATATCAAAAGTCTCAAGCTACTACTTCTATAAGATGTAGGAAGATTGACTTCTATCATGGTCTTGATGGTGGTGATGGTGGAAGTAGTCAATGAGAGACCAATTAGTGTCATTTTCTATAAAGGCAACCATATTCCATACTTCCATATTTGGGGATGAGGCTTCATTTTTTATTTGGGGCACATTATCTCATTCTATACAATATTTATAGATGGGTTGATTTTGAATATATGTGTTCACACACACACATTCCATGGCACATGTTTTTTGAAATGAAGATCTTTTTTTATTTGATATGCATGAATTCTTAAAATTATAGTGATTTAACCCTATATAAATACAAACACAACAAGGTTGATTTAACCCTATATAGTGATTTAACCCAATATTCTCGTGTGAGCAGGGTTGTAATAATTTAACCATATTTTCAAAATTCATATAAGTTCTTTCCCTATTATTATTATTATTATTATATATATAATTTAAAATAATTATATTAATATTTATTGGATTAGATTTATGATATTTATAAATTTTATTTAATAATTAAATGTAATTTTATTTAATTATTAGTTAAATTTTATAAAAATAAATAAATAAAGGTAATTTATAAATTGTGTATTTTAATTAATAGATAAAATGATATTTTTTAAGCTATTTTTTAAGGTTAATTTTAATTAAAAATAACCATAAAAATTTAAAAAATTTAAATTTAAATCGTTTAATTTATATAATTTCAATATCTTATAAAATTCAAAATATTAGATCTATTTATATATTTAAAATATATTTTATAAAATAAAAAAAAATACAATTCCGGTTAAAAAACCAATTCACAACCGGGCATTTATACATTATATAGGCGCCATCATCGAATAGAGTTCATTATATAAGTAAGTTTGGTTGTTTCTTCTATATTTTATATTACGATGAAATTCATATGACATATAACATAAATATTTATCTAATAAAAGTAATATTTGATATATAGGTCAGGGAAAGGAGTTGATAAAAAAACATTTATCTACTATTGTTTTCACATTAAATGGGCCAGAAATATTCTCATTTACAAACGCGCTCTCTACCACATAAGCTGGAAACAAAAGAAATTAAGTGGAAAGAAATATTGTTTTTCTAAAACCTTAGAAACAAAAGAAAATTTAGGGAATTTTTACTGAAACATTTGATAGATTGATGACAGTGACCCTTGAGGTCGAGTAGCCTTACATATCCCGTCATTATTTTATTTTTTATTTAAATTTTATTTATAAAATTTATTATTAAGTTATAAAATATTTATTATAATTTAGATTTTTAATATATTTTAATGAATTTAAATAAGTTAACAACACAAATAATAGGTCACTGAAATTCAAATCAGTCAATTTTTATTGGTGTGAAAATTTTCACCCTTAAAATTTGTTATAATTTTCATCTCATGGCAAGCATTTTCCGTTGTTGAACCATCGCTGCAACAATCACATGATACGTAATGAGAAGTTTTTTTTCTAGTAGGATAGTTATTTTCGATCTACAATTGCTTTAGGAGGTGAGTATCATCTTAATGCTATCAGTAAACGTGTGGTGCTTTTATCTTTATTAAATAAAATGAGAAGAAAATTATTTTTGAAGTATTTTATGTAGCAAAATATTAGACATATTTTTTTGAAGTATTGGATAGTTGGGTGAGAATAGTTATGTTGTTCTATTCAAAGACCCTATATGCACAATTTCAGATAATTCATCTGGTAAAAGATGTGTTGTAAAGGTCCAAATGACCAACAATATATTATTATTGTTGAATGTGAGAAATATAAATCAGTTATAATTATTTGTACAAAATGTTTCGCTCATATGTAAGATTTGGTTGTGGCATATTAGCTATGCTCACTTACTTTAAGGAATATTATCTTCTCTTGCAGAAATAATATATGCTTAAGAATGAGAAAATGAACACATGCCAACATGTCCACATGGATTTATGTAGGGCCTTGCAAACTCAATCCACTAGTGGAAGTTTTTATTTTCTAATGTTTATTAATGATTTCAACATGAAATTTCAAGAATATTTTTCCAAAAATAAATATGAAATAGATACATAGTTCATAGAGTTCAAGGCTATATCTAGAAATCAAAGTGGAAAATAATTTAGAGTACTTACATTAGAGGGAGAAGGGGCGGATGAATAGGAGTTTGCAATTTTTTTTATGCAATAAAGAAATATCGAGGGGAGTAATTTTTTTTATTAATCCCGTAATAGAGTAGTTGAATGGAAGAATCAAACCATTATTAACATCAAAATGACAAATAGTGTGAAAGGTAAAGTTCCTTAGGAAACATTGAAAGTGACACAAAGTCAAGTGTTTTTCATTTCAATGTTTTTCATTGTAATGACTATGTGCATGTCTTAGAAGACACAAGGAGAAAAAATGGCAATAGAAATGAAAAATGCATTTTCATTGGGTACAATGAATACTCTACAAACATACAAATGCTATAATACAATCACTAAGAAATTTATGGTGAGTAGAAGGATAACATTGTTAGAAGAAAAATATTGGAATGATAAAGAGAAATAAGTAACGGATAGTAGAAATCCATCTCTCCCAATAGATGAATAGCTGTAAAGTTTAGGACACCAAGCCCCTACACCAATATTTCCAAGGCTATAAGTGCAAAGAAAAGAATGTGGTTCTTCTAGCAGAGAGTTGGTAGATTTTGTGCTAAGCTAGAGAAATTATTTGTTTTCTAGCATTCAATCAGTAAATTCAGTGGAAAAATATAAAACAATGAGCTTACAAAAAATGTATGGTCAATTTGATTACATGGATTGATAAGATATTTTTTCCTTATTATCCTATTAGCATAGTTATTTTGAAGAGAAAATGAAAGAAGAGCATTAGGTGCACAATGTTAATGAAGAGATTGAAGCTATTGAAGGATTGATACATGGGATCTTATTAACCAGTGAGTTGATAAAACCAAAATCAACGTTAAATGAATGTATGAGACAAAATTGGAGGAGAAAGGAAAGGTAGAGAAATATAAGGCAAGGGTAGTTTCCAAAGGATGCGCTTAGAAACTAGGTGTTGACTATGCTGAAAGTTTTTCTCTGATAGCAATGTTGGATATTATTAGAACTATGTTAGCCATTGTGACATAAAACAAATGTCCATTTTACCAAATCGATGTGAATTCAACTTTATTCAATGAAAATTTAGAATAGGAGTATGTATATCAACCACCATGTTTTGAAGTAAAAATCCAAAGTGTAGGAGATGTACAAGTTAAAGAAGAAAACCTTGTATGTATTGAATCAAACTCCACAAGCTTAATACAATTGAAGGAGTTTGAGCTTAATACAATTGAATTGGCACATATTTTCCCAAGAATGGGATCAACATGATTAGTAATGAAACCACTCTATACACCAAAATAAATCAAGATAATTTCATTATAGTTTGTGTTTATGTTGATGACATGATATATACTAGGAATCTTATGTTAATTGAATTCAAAGCTTGCATGAAAAGAGAGTTTGAGATGGCATACGTTGGTCTGATGAACTCCATTTTGGATATTGAAGTCAAGGAATTTACTAAGGGATTTTTATATGTTAACAAAAGTATGTTACAAATATTCTAAAGATGTTTATGATGGAAATTTGCAAACCAAGAGAGACACCTATTATATAAGAGGATTGTAGTAAGAATGATGTTATGTATGCAATTAGTTTCATTTTCAAATATATGGAGTCTCCTAATGACTCTTAACGGAAGGTTGATAAAATAATTTTAAGGTATATTGCAGGTATAACTCATTAAGTATTGTGGTACAATAGTTCCAATGGAAACATATTTATAAGATATAAATCCATTGATTTTTCCAATCGTATTGATGATAGGAAAAATACCTCAAAGTATGTTTTTCATTTTAACATAAATTCAATATCATAATCTTCTAAGAAATGACTTATTATCTTAATATTTTCCGTAAAAATAAAATGTGTAGTAGTTACTAGAACATCATTCCAAACAATATACCTAAAAATAATCTTGAAAAATATTATAAATGTAAAAAAAGTTCTAACTTTGATTTTTTGTGACACTTATTATTTGCATTTTTAAAAAGCCATGTGTTTTACCAAAAACTCAAGCACATTAACATTATCTAGCACTTCATTCACAATTTTTTCAATGACAGTGACATATGACATATATTATCAATTTTGTTAATCTATATATTTTTATGAAATTGTTACATAGGAAAAAATATTTATAATAAATATTTTATTTAATAATGAGAAATCGTTAAATACCAAACAGAACTATTTATTATAAATATATTTATTTTACATTAAGAAAGGTGAACAATTCCTAAAATCTTTCTTTCCAATTGATCTTTAATTGTCATCAAATTATTTGTTTAATAAATAAATGATTTTCCCAAGCAAATTCCGTTACCGATATCACTCAATCGCTGAACCAGATGACTCCTAATCCCCTGCGGTAGATTCTAATAAAGGTAGAATAAAAGGACTTATTGGCATTTCTTATTGATATTTCTTGAATGGTTTTAATTTTGTGAGAAGTAAATGGTTAATTTACTTTTATCCTAGCAATTCAGTAATTTGTGGAAAATGTAATATTTAAAGTTTATTTTGATTTGATTTTAAAATTAGTTATGGTCAGTTTGGAAATTTACTAGAAAAGACACTAAGTGAAAGTTTCACTAACAAGAAAGTTAGAGATAATTACTCCCATCCATTAGAGATAAATAATCTCAGTTTGGGGAAAGAAGCCAAGAGGGGGAAAGAAGAAAAAATTGAGGCATCTGAGAAGGGAGGGGAAAAATAGTTGGTTTCCTCAACACGATGTTGCTGAGAAAGCGCAGGACGCTACTAGAAAGAGTATTCCTGAGCTGGTTGACCAGTGGAATCCCTAGCCAGACTTGGAGTCTGTAAAATTTCTAAGCTTGGTTCCAAAACTCGGGCAGGATGCCACCATAATGAGTATTCCTGAGCTGGTTGGCCAGTGGAATCCCTAGTGAGACTTGGAGTCTCCAAAATTCCTAAGCTTGGTTCCAAAACTCTTAGGAGGACCTGTTGAAAACATGTGTTTACTACTATCTGGAAGTGGAAACTGGCACGAGGGAGAAGTGGTAAATGTACCATTCTAATTGGTCGGGAGGAGTATTATTGCTCCTTTTGGAATTGGAGAAGTGGTAAAGGTACCATTCTCATTGGGTGGGAGGAGTATTCTTGCTCCTTGAGGAATTCTCCTGGTAGCCTAAACCAAGACAACTAAGTTTCTCTTTATATTTTCTAGAACTATTATTACTCCTGTAATTGTTGTGGAACGTGTATATTCTGTAATTACAATGTTGTGTAGTTGAATAATGAACGGAATGGAAAATATATCTGGTAATTACAGTTGCAGAAAATAATTTTGAAAATATTATGTTATGTAGTATTGGTTGAGACATTAAGTGAAATGGAGTGTTTTTATGTGAATGAAACTACAACTGGGTGATTAAAGAATAATAAGAAATATGTATATATATGAAATTACATTGTGAACCATTAAAACAATAATGTATTCCTGGTATAAGACTATGTGAACAAAGGTTAGTATCAATTGGTAAACTGAGGTCTGTTAACCAGGGCGGTCCATGTTCAAGCTATATATATACTAATTATGCTCCAAACAGTGAGTGGAGAGTTCCCAAGGAATCAGATCCTACTCACTCACTAGAGAAATAATAATGTTATTAATACAAATTTAATTAAAGTAATATTACTACGGAAGCAAGGCTTCTGAAAAATTATCTCCTAAAGTGTTAGTATATGTCCACAATTCAACGAAGAAAAAGAGTATTGTGCAGTGTAGTCTATTTGTTGAGGAGTGATATGAAACAAGAAATAAATGGTTATATACTGGAATCACGCCCAGATAAATATTAACAATAATCCAGAACAAAATTAACGATAGTTCTGCATTTTGGTATGAAGATATCTAGAAAGGACGAACCTTCAAAATTTACTACCATTTATAATGGAAACATAACCAATGACTAAACCTCATGTTAATCTTCAAAATAAAACTATGGCTCTATATAATTACATCAAGAAAAATATTTATGCAAATGAATACAATAATAGGAATTACTTCTGGCCAGAAAAGGACTCTAATACATATCAGTAAATTATGTATGCCATAATCTGAATTGTTTTGCAGACTTTTCCATTTGGCAAGAAGATTATACAAATTCTCTTCTATAACATAACGGTTGCATAGCCATTGAAAATTATTTGGTCGAGAGATAAATATACCTAAATATAAAACAAATTATACATAACACATAGATATAATACTACCCCTCGTAGTGGGGAATGGTCTTTGTGCAATAGACTCTAAGCTTCAGACCAGCTATCTCAAAGAAAATAGAAAGAGCCATTATGAGATGACCTCTCGGACCTAACCTTATCCTAAGGAGGCTCTCAGGGCACTAACACACTATGTGCGGGGCCATGCATTAAAAACTATATAACGTAAAGTACTGGCGGGAGACCGATTGAACCTGAGGAAAGAAGAAAAGAGGTACTTGTTATAAAATAGAACCCTCGCCAGATTTCACATTTTTGGTGAAAAATAAATAATAATAACAATAATGTTGGGTCAGTCAGAACCCACACGCGTCGAAGACAAGAAAAACAAAAGGAAATAGTCAAGCAAGGGTGAGACTTAATATCTGGTAAATAATTAAAAAAGGAACAAAATTTAAGAAGAATGTTACCTGGTAAATGGTGTTGCGGGACTTGCTGTAGCAAGCTGGTCATTATCTAAGAGGCTCATGGATGTATACAGGATAAATAGTTGGGTGGAAGAACTCATTAACCTCGATTTCCTACTAGCTGAAGTAATTGTGGCCTTAGCTTGCCTACAAAATAAACACAAATGTTGCAAATAAATTTTATAGAGAAAAAGAAAAAATAAACCCTAGCTGTAATAAGGTAGGAAATCAATATAAATATGTAGAGAAAGTTTGGTAAGTAACTCTTCTTGGTCATGGAGGAATGGGGACGAAAATATTAGTTACAGAGCCTTGCTTGGAGTCGGCAGGGGATTGAATTATTGTGAGTTGGTGGGGAAATTGGGTAGTTCGTTTCCCTAGCTCCTTCGCTATGAACCTCAATCGAAGAATCAATCATAGAGAATGTGCTAGCTAGATGTGGTTCTATCTATCATTTATGCAACATGTGCAACATGCAACATTGAGAGCATTCTGTGTTGCAGACTTATAATTAATAATGCTATGAAAACAAAAGGGGAAATGCTTTTTTTTAGTTAACATAAGAGGAGTACTAATTGTAGTCCTCTCATTCCCCATGTTGACCATGTAACTCAGATGCTGGCCGTTTAACGATAATGAACTGATGTAAAGAGGATGATAAATGTACATTGTTGCAGAGCATTTTTCCGAAGGGAGTCGAAGCGCGAACGGATTTTTTGTCGCACGAAAGGGTTTGGGGTAGTCACTCTATAAATTATCACCCTAAAAGGTGATGGAGCATCGATTCGAACCCTAAGGTGGATAAGCATGGATCTGCTAACACCCCAACAGGCCTTCTCATTCACAATTTGAATTGTGAAGTAATAGCGGACAACTCATACCTCTATAATCTTTGACGGACGAATTTTAATACTACCTATATAATTTATAATGAGATGTGAATGGTTGAGGAATAGGAGCATAGTTAAAATATTAAGTTAAGTATTTTCTTGCAAGTATTTCATGGTTGCAACTATCGATTAACCAAGGGATATTAACACCATGGTGAATGATGGGATCAATGAGTAGAATTTAAACCTTATCTATGATAGACCAAAGGCTATGAATAAATCATGGGAGTATGATGGTACAAGACATGTATAATCCACGATAATTAAGTTAAGGGACTCCTACAATGATTATTCCAAAGGCATTATAACTATGGGTCAAACTTAGTAATTAAAAAAATATTAATTAGAGTTGAGGATTGTTCCAAGTGGTATCAGAGCTGAAGGTTTCAACACTTAGACCTATGAGTCCAACTACTATTATGAAAAGCATCTCACAGGGTGAAAATTTCAATAGGTGTCTTTGAAAGAGCTTTTCCATAAGGAAACATGAATGAATTTTATTAATTACTATTGGAACTATTATCAGTGTACCCTTACCCATAAGAGGTGATATGTTAGGTTCCTGGGAGAACTGAAAACTCCTTAGAAAATTTATTATTAACACATTTTTAGTAAGTCATAAATATGGGATTGTTAAATAATGTGTCAAGAGAAAATTTCATGGCTATAAGTATAGGGAATTACATATGTGAGAAGATTAGGAGATATACATGTGTGCAATAGAAGTAAATATCAAGTCCCATACCGTTAAAAAAATTATGGGTATGTTAAAAGAACAGTCAATGTGTTCCATATAAAATCCCTGTCAAAAGTTAATGATCTTTAGCATGATGACTATATAACCTAGATGCGAATCTTTTTGTTAAAAAAAACTTTTAAGGTCAGAAATCACAATAATATCCTAAATTAGATCTCTAATATGAATGTTGGAAAAGAGGCATGTATATATAAAAAAAAATTCTAGAGCCACCAAAAACCAATGGAAGCCTTGAGTGTAAACAAATGAGAACTTCAGACTGAACTAGGGGTCTCGGTGTCTTAGAATTCATGTTGAAAATTATTTTCTACGTGTCATGATGAAGGTGAAAGAGAACAGGGAAAGGTTGGACAAAATCACCAACATCAAGGCTGAAACTTCCGTTCTAGAAAGAGGCAAACAAGTGAAATTTTGGAAAATAATATTGTGTGTTTATCTTCCTTCTAGAAATTTTATGGGATGTTTAATTCTTTCCATAAATTAACGAGAAATACCTGCAACCTATAACCTTTACTGTGTTAAGAGAAGTAATAACAAATTTATTCTATGTTTCAATTTAAAAAAAATGAGGCTTTTGATGTACATATATTTTATTATATATAAGGAATGGTAGAGTTATTATTATGTAAATATGTTTGATATGGGTAACCATTACAAACACTAAAAAATCACAGGGAGACTGTGTACTAAACAGTCTCACAAAGGTAACCTTTGTCTGCTGAAGAAGCAGTGGGGTCTCTCAGTAAAGAACAACAGTTCGTAGTAAGCAAAAGATTAATCTTACATATATGTAGAAATGATGTTGAATATTATGATACACTTACAATAGTAAGTACATTCTATGTCTTTCTAAAATGCTAGGATTTTTCATTAATACATATATACCTATATACAAAGGTATACACGAGATAATGTGCATATATATATATGAAAGAGATCAAAATAACGAAAAACCTTGTAATAACTAAGCAAAGGAATCAGGGTACTGGTATCCTCAAGGAGGCTTCCTTAATGAAATCCATGATAGATGAAGTAGGTTTCTTTGACTTGAGACCACGATGACTAGAGCCAATAGTAGGCCATTCCAACAGAGGAACAACTTGAGAAGGAAAACCAGTAAAGTTTATGTTGAAAGGCTCATTTGACTAAAGATCAAGATAGTAATTGACATGAAATACAAAAGATTTTGTTGAAGGATTATTGGTGTGGATTTATATATTTTCATCATCGTATCCATATCATCTTGGGGAAGAAAAATAATAAGTTGGAAAAAGTATAGAATAACCCTATGGAGGGCCAACCTCATGAAAGGAATAAAAGCAATAGTAGCGATCAACTAAACCTGGGAAGACATTGGAATGGAGTTGTTGATACTCAAAGAGGGCACCAACTTCACAATAATCTTAGTAAGTAAAAGCGGGAAAAATTAAGGGGAACTTCTATAATATGGAAATTCACTATGAAAAAAAAAAATATAAAAATTCTAAAACTTAGGAAAGAATCCAGTCAATATTGAATCATTTGTACCTAATGGGCATAAATGATTCAAGATTGGCGTTAAATTCAGACTCATAAAACTAGATCATCCAATGATTTTCTAATTGGTTTATTTTTATAATCGCCTTGCAAATGGAAAATGTTAGGTTGGGTTAAGATCAAGTGATAAAAAAAATTTGGTTGGCTAAAGTGGGTGTTAGATGTAACTCCAATAACAAAGATTTGATTTAAAATTGGCACAACAGGATTAACATAAAAGATGCAGGTTATATTTCCTGGGAGATCTAGTAGAACTCTGGGAAATGTATATGAAATAATAATTAAAAACAAAACTAAAGCTGGAAAAAGGAAAATAGAGGAAATACGCTACACATGACAATAAATGTTTATATTAAATACTTTGAGAAGTTGGTTGTCCTAATGCATATTAAAGTTGTGAATGACTAACATTGTCTGATAAGTTGATATAATAAAGTAGACAATCATAAAAGAATGTTAAATTTCAAGGATTATATAATAAACTGCATGACATTATATAACAAGGTCCAAGGATACAATTGTAATTATGATGAAAAATCTGAACTAAGTCCTTGCTAGTATAATTCCTTTTCTTAAAATTATGGTTATTATCGTAAGATGAAAGGGGAATATACATATATGTACATGCATAAGTATATGACTCATGAGGAACATTCAACAACGAACAGGTATGTCACGTTTCGTTCTCTTAACATGCCTATGGATGGTGGGTTCAAGTAAAACGATGATTAGAAATAATAAATATAAATGTTTGAGTAAGATATGGCACCTAGTTTAACCAAATTTAAAAGTGAGAAAGGAAAATGTTAATGGAACATTAACATAAGTAGTATTCATACCTGTTGATATAGAAAGAGCAAGTTGTCACTAGTCGACGTTATTTCCAGATAAATACCTTAATCATGACCTTGTGGATATAAGTGGCATTGGGTTAAATGATTGTTTAAAACTGTTGCTTATAAATACCATGTTGAGATAACTACGCCAAGGTAATGTATTGAGAAGTATTGTTGTACGACTTGGTGATTTTAAGAATAATATATTATTTCATGTAATGCTCTTAAGTCACCATAGTGATTCTATTAGCATTTGTATTTGCTTTTAGGCCTAAAGAAGAATAAAAGTAGAGGTGAGAAGCATAGTGAATTTAGTTTTGTATTGGATTCTAAATAATTAAATTACTAGAAACAAGATGAACATAATTAAGCTACTTGGACGAGTAAACATCATTATACTAATTGCGAGGAAAGAAGCCATCGAAAACGTTACTTGTGTATAACTAGTATGCATAAGCATTTGAATGATGTTAAAAGCATGACAGTGCTAATTAATACAACCTCTCATTAGAAAACAAAAATGCTTGAATTCTGAATATCTCATTATTATCACTTAGCAAGTAGTGCAAACATAGTTGATACCTTTTATGAACTGAAATTTGCAGTAGAACCATCTAGTGTGGTCTTGTCAATTGGTGAAAACATTGGGTGAATAAAAGAATTTAAAGCGATGCAGGAAAACATTGCTACTAATTCATATTAAGTGCAGTCTATTGACCCTTGATGAGTTGTGATAAATGTTAACGATTTTTGATGGGTATAAAAAGAACAATTGCTAGTGTAATAATGAAGATTGAAACGATATATGCATATATGATCTTAAAAAGTATTGTTGAGAAACTAATGGCCCCAAGGATGGTCAATGTAGGTCAAAATGGGGAAGATGACCAGAATTGAACCTTTGTGTGTTCTCATTTAGAGGAAATGATGCTACAGAAACAAGTAGTTACTGTGCTAAGTGCAATAGAGGTACTTCAACTCAGATGGACTATCAATGAAAAGGGGAATAAAGATTTTATGAGTAGGCATATTCCATACTGTGTTGAAGGCCTAGGAAACACTGGGGACAATGTTTCACTCAAGAGGGGGAAGATGTAACACCTTCAAGTGAAAATTAAATGGCTAATTTACTTTTACCATAGTAATCCAACAAACTGTGCAAAATGTAATATTTAAAGTTTATTTCGATTTGATTTTAAAATTTGTTATGGCCACTTAGGGAACTTATGGGAAAAGAAACTAAGTAAAAGTTTCTCTTACAAGACAATTAGAGACAGTTACTCCCATCCCTAGAGATAAATATTCTGAGTTTGGGGAAAGAAGCCAAGAGGGGGAAAGAGGAAAATCCTAAGGCATCTTAGAAGGGAGGGGGAGAATAGTTAGTTTCCTCAAAGGGACGTTATTGGAGGAGGGCGAGACGCTACCGAAAAGGAAGGGTATTCCTGAGCTGGTTGGCTAATGGAATCCATACTCAGACTTGGAGTCTGTAAAATTCCTGAGCTTGGTTCCAAAACTCTTAGAAAGACATGGTAAAAACCATGTTTACTATTGTCTGGAAGTGGAAACTGGCACGGGGGAGAAGTGGTAAAGGTACAATTCTCATTGGTCGGGAGGAGTGTTCTTGCTCCTAGTGGAATTCTCTTGGCAGCCTAAAGCAACACATCTAAGTTTCTCTTTATATTTTTCCAGAACTATTATTGTTTCTATAATCATTGTGGAATGTGTATATTATGTAATTACAATGATACCTAGTTCAATAATGAATGTTATGGAAAATATTTCATGTAATTAGTACAGTTGCAGAAATTAATTTTGAAAATACTATGGTATGTAGTACTCATTCAAACATTAAATGAAATGGAGGGTTTTTCTGTGAATAAAACTGTAGTTGGGTGATTGAAGAAGAATAATAAATATGTATATATATGAGATTACATTACGAACCATTAAAACAATAAAATATTCCTAGTATAAGACAATGTGAACAAAGGTTAGTCCGAGTTGGTAAACTGAATTCTGTTACTCGGGACGATCCATGTTCAGGATACATATCTACTAATTATGCCTCAAACAATGTGTGGCGGGTTCCAGAGGAATCAGATCCTACTCACTCACTAGAGTGATAATAATATTATTAATATAAAACTAACTGAAGGAATATGACTATGGAAGCAAGGCTTCTGAAAAATTATGTCCTAAAGTCTTAGTATGTGTCTACAGTTCAACGAAGAAAAAGAGTATTATGAAGTGTAGTATATATTTTGAGGAGTGTTATGAAACCAAAAATAAACAATTATAGACCGATGTCACACCGTAGATAAATATTAACAATAGCGCAAAACAAAATTAACCATAGTTATGCATTTCGGTATGAAGATATACATAAAGGATGAACCTTTAAAATTTACTACCAGTAATAATGGAAATAGAACCATTGACTAATGTTAATATTGACAATAGAACTATGGCTCTATATAATTACATTAAGAGAAAAATTATTCAAATGAATACAGTAATAAGAATTCCTTCTATCCAAAAATGGACTCCAATACATATCAGTAAATTATCGCTATCTATGCCATAATCTGAATTGTTTTGCAGAATTTTGTATTTGGCAAGCAGATTATACAAACTCTCTTCTATAACATAACAGTTGCGCAGCCATTGAAATTTATTGGGTTGACAAAGAAATATACATAAATATTGCACATTATACATAGGACAGAGATACAATACTACCCGTTGTAGAGCGGAATGGTCTTTGTACAACAAACTCTAAACTTCAAACCAACAATATCTAAGAAAAGAGAAGTAGCCATTATGAGACGACCTCGGACCCTAACCCAACCCTAAGGGGTATCTCAGGGAATTGACACACCGTGTGCAGGGACATACCTTAAAAACTATAGAGCGTAAAGTCCTAGAGGGAGACTGAATGAACATGAGGAAAGAAGAAAAGACGTATCTGTTATAAAATAGAACTGTGGCAATATTTCACATTTCTGCTGAAAAATAAATAATAGTAACAATAATGTCGAGTCGGTCAAAACCCACCTACATCCAAGACAAGTAAAACAAAAGGAAATAGTCAAGCAATGGTTTGACTCTAATATCTGGTGAATAATTAAAAAAGGAACAAAATTTAAGAAGAATGTTACCTGGTAAATGGTGTTGCTGGACTTGCCATAGCAATAGGATTAGCAAGCTAACCATTATCTAAGAGGCACATGGCTGGATACCGGCTAAATAGCTATGTGGAAGAGCTCATTAACCTCCAATTCGTACCAGCTAAAGTAATTATGGCCTGAGATTGCCTACAAAATAAATACAAATGTTGCAAATAAATTTTGTAGCGCATAAGAAAAAATAAACCCTAGCTGTAACAAGATAGGATATCAATATAAATCTGTAGGGAAAGTTTGGTAAGTAAGTCGCCTAGGTCGTGGAGGAATGGGGACGAAACCATTAGTTACAGAGCCTTACTTGGAGTTGGTAGGGGAGAGAATAATTGAGAATTGGCGGGCAAATTGGGTAGGTTGTTACCCTAGCTCCTTCGCGACGATCCTTAATCGAAGAATCAACTACAGAGAATGTGCCAATTAGCTGTGTTTCTCGCCTTCATTTACGTAACATGTGAAACAGGTGGCGTTGAGAGAATTCTATGTTGCAGACTTATAACTAATAATCCTAAGAAAACAAAAGGGGAAGGGTTTCTTTTTTTTCTGAGTTAACATAAGAGGAGTATTAATTGTCTTCCCACCCTTCCCCATGTCGACCATGTAACTTGGAAGCAGGCCATTCAACGAGAATGAACTAATTTAAAGAGAATGACAAATGGACATGGTTCCAGAACATTTTTCCGAAGGGAGCCGAACCCAGAATGAAGCCGAACCTAGAATGGAGCCATCACCGCGCGGAAGGGTTTGTGGTAGTTACTCCATAATCACCTTCAAAGGTTACGAAGTGTCTATTCAAACCCTAAGGTGGATAAGTGTGGATCTACTGACACCTCAACAGGCCTTGTCATTCGACAGTCAAACTGCGAAGTAATAACAAATAATTCATACCCCTAGAATCTTCGACAGATGAGTTTTAATACTACCAATATAATTTATAATGAGATGCAAATGGTTGACAATTAGGAGCATACTTAAAATATTAAGTTAAGCATCTTCTGGCAAGTATTTCATGGTTGCGATCTCCACCGCCTTATACTTAAATGCACACTATCCATCTGCATTTGTGCACACCAGAATACCTGAGAGTTTTTGAGGCTTGCTATGGCTACACGGCAGGGGAAGGGTGAAACCCCTTCCTTTCGGGATGTCATGGCGGGGCAGTCCAGTACAAGCCGCGGGAAGGAACCGTTTCACGGGGAAGCTGATGGAGTACCAGTCATGGGGCACCAGTGGCAGGCACGGCTGGTGAATAAATGCCTTCCACGGGCCCAAAAGAAACCCAGGTATGTTATTCCAAGTCACAAGTTGGAGGATTATCGCTGTTATATGCGTGACCATGCGTTGATTTGTAAATTCATTGGGTATTGGCCTTCTGAGCGAGATCTCCTGCGATGGATCCAACAGCGATGGAAACCACGCGGCCACATTGATCTTAAATTAGGTGCAAAAGGATTCTTTACGGTTATTTTCGCTAACTTGCAGGACAAGGCAACGGTGTTTGAAGACGGTCCATATTTTATGAACAATGCTGGTTTGTTTCTACGGTATTGGGAGGACAGGTACAATCCGGAGGCTGAGCAAATCAAAGCGGCGCCGCTCTGGGTTCGCCTCTTTGGCCTCCCTGATGAATTCTGGGATCCTGAAATCTTAGAAGGGATTGGCAACTCCATCGGTTCGTTTGTTAAGGTGGCTGAGACTACAAAGAGAGGCAAATATACTTCGTACGCTCGCATATGCGTGTATATGGACATCTCATCTCCCTTACCAGATTATATTGAACTGGAGTACCAGGATGAAATTTGGATGCAACCTATTGACTATGAGCACATTCCGTTTCGATGTCGGCGCTGCCATGTCTACGGTCACCTTGCTCGGGACTGCCCCCAGGGGGTTGACCTACCGAGGAATAATAACACACCCCCTTCCACGGACAAGCCTGCTACTGTTCCATCCACCGAACGCCAACAGGGGGATGCATCAGGTTTTCAAGAGGTACAGAGGAAACGGCGCCCACCCACTGGGAATGTCAAGGTGTATACCCCGGGCAGCAATACCCTCCCAGTTAGCCCCAATCAGTTTTCTATTCTCCAAACCGCTGTGGTTGATGGTAATCAGGGTCTGGCCACTACCCTCCCTGAACGGGATCTGGAAAGTACTGTCAGTGCACCGATGGAAATTATCAAGGATGGCAAGAGAAAGAGTAGAAGTCCTAGTCGGGACTCGGAAGGCGCTGACAAAAGTCGTGCTGAAACTTCGATTGCTCTACCTTCAGAGAGCCAGGATGTTGTCAAGATTGTGGGTAATGAGGAGGAAGCTATACTTAAACGGTTGCTTACGGAGTGGAAGAAATTGGATGAACGATTCATACCAGAGAATGAGAAACAACTGTACAAGGACACTTTTCAGCGCTACAAGGAGAAGACGGTTGGCTGTATTGATATGCGGCTCCTGCCTGAGGCTCAGGAAGGGGATAGTTTAGGGAAGCTTGGTAGGAAGAAAGGGCGACGCACGTTAAATGAATCCATTCAAGCCGTAGGTGAGAATCTGGTTAACTCTGGAAAGGTGATACCTCTGTCAGAGGTGTTCGTCCCAAACCCCCGGAAATCTTAAATGATAATATTAAGCTGGAATATAAGGGGACTTAACAGTCGTGGGAAACAACGATATTTGAAGGAGCGTATTCGGAGAGACAAACCGTCTATTTTGGTTCTTCAGGAAACGAAGATGCACAGTCATCAGATGGAGGACGTTGTTAAGAAATTAAAACTTGGTTATGAGGTTATGGCTCTCGACGCAGTAGACACAGCAGGGGGACTAGCAGTATTATGGAACCCAGACGTGGTAATTTTTGAACATTGGTATTCCCTTCCCCGTATTCTTTCAGGGGTGTTTCGGCTAGTTGGAATGGGGGAGCATATTTTATTCACAGGGGTGTATGGGCCTCATCTTCATCAGGAACGGCAGGGGTTCTTGCGGAACCTCCATACTCTGCGGAACATTTTGCCAAATATTCCTTGGATGCTTGGGGGTGATTTTAATCTCATTCGAAATTTGGCTGAAAAGCGAGGAGGGTCTAGGCGAGAGGATGCACTCATGGACGATTTTAATGACTTTATTAGAGAGTTACACTTAGTGGATATCCACACTCTTAATGGAATACATACGTGGAATAATCGGCGGGGCGGCCAGCATCAAATTGCCTCTCGCCTCGACCGCTTCTTATTATCAGAGTCCATCTTCAATCGGGATGTTTTCATTGAATCTACCATTCTCCCGAGCATTGGCTCCGATCACTGGCCCATCCGCTTGGAGGTAGACATTAAGACTATCAAAGGTAACAAACCTTTTCGTTTTGAATCTTTTTGGTTACGTGATCCTCAATTTGTTCAACGAATGGAAGTGTGGTGGAATCAAAGCACCAGTAGTGGAAATGGAAGTATGCATACCGTTCAACTCAAACTTAAAGAACTCAAGAAGAACATTAAGGATTGGAATCGCCAAGAATTTGGCAATATACACGAAGCTAAGCAGCGCTTACAAGAAGCTTTGGAGCTCTTACAGCAGCGAATCATCGTGAATGGCCGTGATGAAGCTATCAGTCGGGAGGAAGGAAGTCTCATCAGTCAGTTAGAGGAGCGTCGTAAACAGGAAGAGATTTTATGGCGTCAAAAATCTCGGGTTCGCTGGTTGCGAGAAGGGGAACGGAATACGAAATTTTTTCACCAATCCATGCTTCAGCACCGGCATCGCAATCGGATTTTCTCTCTTAAGAATGCAGAAGGGGAACGGGTGGTCGAGCAGGTTGACATTGAGAACACTCTAGTGGACTACTTCCAGGGGGTTCTCAATGAGACTCAGCGAGACCGTTGGGAGGCTATCACTAACATCTGTAGACACATCCCAAGAACTGTTACAGCTGACCAGAATAGGGCATTAATGCGGGCTGTCACCCTGGAAGAAGTCGAAGAGGTTGTGATGAACATGCCTTCAAATAAGGCTCCCGGTCCTGATGGCTATACCATTGAATTTTTTCAGGCCTGTTGGAGGTTCCTAGGGCCAGAGATCTTGGCAGTGGTGGAGGAATCCAGACTACGTCAGCAAGTCAGGCCAGCTCTCAACTCTACTTTCTTTACTTTGGTCCCTAAGGCTCAGTCATCGGATGAACCACAGGGATTCAGACCAATCGCTCTATGTAATGTACTTTATAAGATTATCTCTACTGTGATAGCGAAACGGTTGAAGCCTCTTCTCCCCACATTGATTGCGCCTGAGCAGACAGGATTTGTAGAGGGCAGGCAAATTTTGGATGGCATTGTGGTTTCCCAGGAGGTGATACACTCTTTAAAGCAGCGAAAGCGCCCAGGCATGCTCCTGAAGCTAGATTTATCAAAAGCATACGATCGCTTGAATTGGGACTATTTGCGGGCAATCCTTGCAGCCTACGGTTTTGACCATAGATGGATACTTTGGATTCTAAACTTGGTTTCCACTCCGACCTTTTCCATATTGCTTAATGGGATACCAACGGCTCTGTTTAAGGCTTCACGGGGTATCCGACAGGGAGACCCTCTTTCACCTTTTTTGTTCATCCTTGCACTGGAAGGGCTAAGCAGGCAAATCAAGACGGAGGTCACGACAGGCGGACTCAGAGGCATTAGATTATGGGGCCCTGACCTTGTCATTACACATCAACAATTTGTTGATGATATAATGTTGTTTGGCGAAGCATCACTCCGAGAGGTCAGGGGCTTTCAGCGAGTGTTAGAGACTTTCATGTCAGCCTCAGGTATGGCCATCAATTATGATAAATCTTGTACTTTCTTTTTTAATACGCCAGCTGCTATTAAGGTTCACTTAACTCGGCAGCTCGGTTTTCGGCTGGCTGAGTTACCTACTAAATATTTAGGTCTCCAATTAGATTTTAATTCATTGCGGATTAAGAATTGGCAACCTATTGTTGATCGAATTCGGAAGCGATTGCAAAATTGGTCGTTCAGAGTATTGAATTTTGCCAGTAGAATTGTCCTTTTAAAAACCGTTCTGTTATCCATTCCTATTTATCCATTATCCATTATGCCTGCTCCTAAGGCAGTCTTCGGGAAGTTGAGGGAACTCTTTGGTAAATTTCTCTGGGAAGGGCCCAATCAGCAACGCAAATGGACATTGGTTTCATGGGAGCAGCTAATTAAACGTAAAGAGGAGGGTGGTCTGGGTATTAGGGATTTGGAGTTTGTCAATAAGGTTTTAGGTGCAAAATTGTGGTGGAGATGGGTGCAGGGGGGTGGGGATATCTGGAAACGCATCTGGAATCATAAATATCGAATGCCACCCACGGTTGAAGGCCGCCTCCGTGTTCAAGATACCCCACGGGGATCGAACATTTGGGAGCTTGCTCGACATAACAGTAATTTGATTCGAGATTTCGCATTCTGGGAAATACGTAGTGGGAATTTTGCTCGTTTTTGGCTTGATGCTTGGCAGCAACGGGCCAAGCTGGCAAGTCACCCTACTTTGCATGCCTTACAGGACGGTGCACATCAGGCAGGACTTGTATGTGTTCAGGACTATTGGCGCCTGGCAGGACAATCTGAGCTGTGGCGTGCATGGAAGATTCCTTCAGAATGGGATGCGCGCATTCATCAGGACACCCAACAGATATATCTCAGGGAATTAGAAAAACGGAAAATTCGAGTACGACCAGGCAATGATCTCCTTCGCTGGGGGAAAGCTCCGCAAGGAATGTTTACGGTGAAGGAGGCTTACTATTGGCTAACAAAGGGTGATGCCGTGGTCGATCCAACACCGTGGCAAAAACTCTGGCAAGTAAAATGGTGGCCTAAGGTGACACTTTTCGCATGGATGGTGTGCCGTGGCAGGATCTTAACGTGGGACAATCTCCAGAAACGTGGTCTCATCGGGCCTTCCTCGTGCTCTCTCTGTCGTTCGGCATATGAGACACAGGAGCATTTGCTGAATAGCTGTTTGTATATCCAAAGCTTATGGGAGGAAATTAGGAACCTTTTTGGTTACCTGCATAGAGACCCCAACAATATCCGTGAAACCATTTTTCAATGGGGAATGGGACATTTTAACAGTAAAATTGTCCGCAGGCTATGGAGTTTATCGTTGGGGTTTGTCCTCTGGGAGGTGTGGAAGGAACGGAATCGCCGAATTTTTCAGGGGCGTAGTTGCTGCGAGGTTGTAATTTGGGAGGTGATCTGTAGGTCGCTCAAGGAAACGGTTCTTTCCGAATCCTGGGCAGAGGAGGACTGGCAAGTAGATCTGGCTGAGCAGCGCATATTACTCAAACTGGGTATTCATTCTACGATGCTCTTCCCAAGCACTGATCGGCCCCGTCGACCACGCTTGCAGAGCCCCAGCTCCTTTCGGCTTCCCCTTGAGCATCAAATTAAGTTAACCTTCGATGGTGCCTCCAAGGGCAATCCAGGGGAGGCGGGTTGGGGCGGAGTTTTTCGGGATAGCTACGGGAGGACGCGTTGGATATATGCGGAGTGGGGAGGGGAGCTGTCAAATAATGAGGCCGAGCTTTGGGGGGTATACCATGGGCTCTGCATAGCAGTAAGGAATGGTTACCACAATCTCGTTGTGGAGGGGGATTCCCAGCTCGTTATTGACATGCTAAAGAAACTACAGTGCGGAAAGCCGTGGGATCAGGTTGCCAAGAGCTGGCGGGTTGCTGCTATTATACAAGATATTGCGGAGCAACTTCGACGAATTGATTACATAACACTAGCTCATGTGTTGCGCCGTGGCAATCGGGCGGCTGACTACTTGGCCAACTGGGCTACTGCTGATTCACGTAGGGTGCTTGATGGTAGTTGGGGTTCCTTCCATCACGACCAACGCTGGAGTGAGCTGGCCGCCATCCTCCGCCAGGATAATGATGAGGCCATGGGGGGCGACATGACAGCATAACATTTCCATTACCAAGATCATGAGTGGCACGACTCTGCAACACATCTGCCTTCATTTATTGATGGCATGCGCGCAACTACCCTCCTCCAGATTGACGGCAGTTTGGGTACAGTGGTGGGTGTGTGGTGGCATGGGCAGGACAGCCTGCACATCATATCCCAGCTCTCCTCCTGCGACGTGTGCAAACGATAGTACTTACCAAGATTATCGAGGGTGGTGGACAGGTATTCCTATCCATGCAATTGGCTTCTTCCGCAGCGCTTATATTAGGCATCTTGGTCTTCTGTCTCGCCTATCGTTTCTGTGGATTTTCGAAATTTCTTTCTCTGCAAGTATGGCTGGTATGGCTGCACTTCCCTCTGAGGGTCGCAGAACACGCAGTCAGGGACCGCCTCAGGGGATGTCTGCTGAGGACGAAGGTCTGCGTTATACCCCTATCGACCTCTCTGAGGACTCTGCAGATGTCGGTGACCCCGCAGGGGAGAGGTCTGGAGGTGCACCGCGCAGGATGCCTACGGGTGGCAAGGTTGGGAAGTGGTTGCGGCGGACTGAGGTTGAGGTTGGAGCGGAGGAAGATGAGGAAGATGAAGATAGTGGCCCTCCGGATGTTGCTGCCGCAGTATCCCGTGGTGGGCGAGGGCGCGGCCGCGGTCGCAAGGGACGAGGACGGGGCCGAGGAAGGGGTCGTGGTCCTGGCCGGGAGGAAGGAGATAATGCAGGGATTCCAGGACGGGGAAGGGGAAAGAGGGATATCCAGCGAAGACTGGCGGAAGCAGAGCGTGCCTATCTGCATGATACTCATCCAAAAATTCGCCGAATTGTCGACCATCTTGAGGACGAGGCCCTGCAGGAGCAATCCGATCCGGAGATGGAGGATTGGGAGCTCTATCTCCCTGACCCTGGCCATACCAGGGGGAGAATGTCGCTGTATAAGCAGTCCCTTCATGTTTACTGGGGTCTTAAGCGTCTGCTTGCCAAGTCCATGGAACAGGTAGCAGCAGAGATGGTGGACATTGCCCAAGGCCATATGCAAAAAGAACTGAAGAACCTTGAGTTTACTCTTATGATGCAGGATAGGAAGTTGGACAAGCTGACTCGGCTCATTCGCGGTGCAGGCATTGTCAAGCTGGACCCGGACCTTCTTCAGGAAGATAAGAAACAGTAGTCTTGTTCTTATTTTTTGCAATCTTACTGTAGTTTTTCTTAGCATCGTTTTGCTATGGCGGAAATGTAGTACTTTTCTTCTTTCCTAGACACGCAGTTAACAAACTTATCTTTGAAGTTTGCCTGGTTTCCCTTCGGGGCAGGCGTGGACATCTCTGAACTTATCTTTGCAGTTTTCTCCCTGGTTTCCCCTCGGGGCAGGGCTGGACATGGATGTTTCTTGGTGTTTTTCTCCCTGGTTTCCCTTCGGGGCAGGAGTCTCTGTATCTCACTGTACATAGTTTTGCGATTAATATATTAACGAATCATACATTAGCTTACAAAAAAAAAAAAAAAGTATTTCATGGTTGCAAGTATTGATTAAAGGGATATTAACACTAAGGAAAACGATGGGATCGATGAGTAGAAATTAAACCTTCTCTTTGATAGACCAACGGTTCTGAATAAATCATGGGATTATGATGGTATAAGCGATGTATAATCCACGAGAATTAAGTTAAGATACTCCTAGAGTGATTATTCCAAAGGCATTATAACTACGGGTCAAACTTAGTACTTAAAAAAAGATTAATTAGAGTTGGGAAGTGTTACACTTATTATCAATTACATTCTCTCAACTTCAACTCCTTATTCAGCTCCTTATTTGTGAGCATTTGAATAGTTCCCCCAAAAAAATTCGTTTTTAAGCTTCTTTTAAAAGCTTTAATCTCATTATATTATGTTAAGTGGTATTTTATTATATTTGAAATAATTTTAACATATATGTAATAGAATAAGGGCTAGATAGTATCTAGTACTTGCCGCTTAGCTTAAATATAACTTAATTAAACTAAAAACAATAAAACATAAATATTTCATCACAAAAATAAAGCAACTAATAAAATATTATATTGTTGAATGTCATTACAAAAAATTAAGAAATATAATTAATTAATATTGTTTATATTAACATATATACACTTTGATATGTGTTATATATATATATATATATATATATATATATATATTAAATTGATAAAAGTTGTGTTTTTTTAAATAATAATAAGTCATTTTAAATTGACAATAATTGATCAAAAATGTGTTTTTAAAATAATAATATTTCACATTAAATTGGAAATGTGGAGAAAAACTAAAATTCATGAAAATGGAAATAATAGAAAATGGGAAAAAAAAAATCTCAAAATTAAATAAAAAACAAAAAACAAAAAAATATTAACTAATAGAAATGGAAGTTACTAAATAACCAATAATAAGACCTCAACCAATTTCTTTATAAATAAATAAATTTAAACAATAATAAAAAATAAAAAAAATTGATTTCCAAATGTTAAACTATGGATAAGTAGCGTAATGTTTTGGTCAAAGAAAAACTAATACACACTAAAAGAAAAACAAAATACATAATACCATGCTTATGACAAGTATAGTAACTCATTAAGTATCTGTAAAAAAAATAAATTCTTAAAATTTTATTTAAATGATTCTAACCAAAACTATTTTATATTTCCTATTAATTTCTTATTTAGAGTTTCAAAAAATGAAAATTGATAATGGTGATGAAGATTAATTGGCTCAATGAAAATTAAGTTAAGTTAAGGTAAGATATTACATCAAATATTTTAGAATTTTATTTCAACATTATGATGATTAATTTGTTTAATTACATCGTAAAGAGTAAAAGATTATACAAAAAAAAATTAGAATTTTATTTTAGAATTTGAAAAGCATCCATGAAATTGTTTAGAATTTTATTTCAGTGTTATTATATTTGTGTTGAGTTAAGAGATTAAGAAAGTAGTGGTGTGAAAAATCTTATAAAACTGAGATTTAATTTAGTTATACTTTTTATAGTCAACCCTTTTAATAACATAAATGTGACATACTCTTTCATTAAGAGGTATTTTGGGAATTCACCACTCCCAATTTTAATATAAAACTTATGAGAATTTGTTTTTGTCATACTAGTGTTTTTTTTCTTCCCTTCAAAAACACAAATATTTTTTTTCTTCTCCTCAAAAACACAATTATATTTTTAATCTTTTAAATTACTGTTGATCTTATATTATCTTAATTTCCCTTTTCACTCTAATTTTTTATCTCATCAATTTTAATTTTATATTTTAATATAATAATATTTTTAACATCATTTTTATTTTGCAATATAATATTTTTCTTTAATCCAAATTAAATATTTAGTTACCATTCCCACTTAAATTCAAATGATTTAGGTTATCCAATGATTCTAACCTGAATGACCCTTAATTCATTTACATTATTTTTAATTAAAAAGATACTCCTTTTATCATTCTTAAAACTTTCTAAAATAAGTGGAAATAAACCATTACAAATTTTGAGTAAATTTATTTTATTTTAATTTATTTATTTAAAACTTTTTAACATAAGTGGTAATAAGCTAGATTTATTTTATTTGAATTAATTAATTTATTTATAATAAAGCATAGGTTAATTTTATCACTCAACTCATATAAGTGTTTAGTTTTCTACCTTTAAATTCAGCTTTTTTCCATGATAAGGTTTTTCTGTTACAATTTTTTGATATTACACTAAATTGTATTTTCAACTCTTCATTATAATTCTTTTTAAAAATAGAAACATTAAGATATACTATAGACATACAGTGTGTAACTTTTTGAAATAAATACTTTAAGATGCCGATATACTATACACATACGTTGTAAAATTTGGTGAAAAAGGACGGTGTTTGATTATTGCAAAGAGGTCGCTTTCCTGTTTCTCCATAAAGGTCATGGAATTATGCAAAAGCTGAACAGATAAGTCATTCTTATCCGCTTTTTTCTTTTAACGCACATGGAGACTAGAAGTCAGATGGAAGGCTCTTGTTATAAAGGCTCTTGTTGTATCTAGTTCACGCATCGTCCAACAACATCTGGTCGTCTCGCTTAGATCCAAGGCCTCGTTATAATATGGTACAATCTGGTACAGGTGACGATATAAAATTTGAAGTAACCTCTAGTGTCACGCCCCTATACTGGAGGTATTCTTCCAACGCATTATAGGAGGTGTGGCAGCACCGATCACTTTCTTTTCACCAATACTTGTAATCGTGGACTACGCCTATTTTCTATACTTAGTATATTTTTCAACAGCTAGGCATATCTTTCGTTATACCATTTATCATATTAACTTCATTACACCATGAATCACCATTAACATGAAACACACAATAGTATAACTGGGAGGGGCAACTCCCTGTAATGAGTCTTCCCACAATAATAATATATATGTAAGTTACAATCTTGAGGAAACCCTAAATTTACACTTAGAATATTTTTACATTCGTCGGCACAACGTGGTCAGCCAGCTCATCGGCCTGCCCACACGATCGCCCAAACGACTCTGTCCATCTCCTCGTTTGTCTCTGCACATTCACTCGAATGCATTTAGTTCAACTCGTCCAACTCGTCCAATTCGTCGGGCGCTCCCACCGAACGCCCAACTCGCCTCCACCGGCGAGTCATTCACCGTGCACCCGTTCAAGACTTCACCCGGTCCACCGTTCACCAACTCGTGTCATTCGGGCGGACGCCTTGCCATGTCCTCGAATGACTTCCCAAACGACCGTTCAAACGGATGCCCCGCCGCACCCTCGAACAACCTCGAACGACCTTGCTCGAATGCCCTTGAATGCCCTCGCACGATGCCCTCCCTCGATTTCCTGAACGACGCCCTCGCACGATGCCCTCGAATGACTTTCTAAATGAACGACCTCAAATGACCGCCTGCACGAACAACTTCGAATGACCTCCTTCAACTCGACTCGAGTGCTTCGTCCCTACGCTTCATCCGCTTGCACCTTCGCCCGAATTTCAGACCAACCTTCGCACTTTCACCTCGTTTCGCCCTTGGACGCTCTGAACTGTGTGTTGATTCCTTGATGGTTGAATGACTCCTCCACACCATCCACTTATACGTTTCATCGCCACGGTTTCCTCACGTCGGCTCGCCCATCCGACCTCCGTTCAACCGTTGTTTGGCAATTTTAGCATGTCGGCCCATATGTTGGGTGCCCCCACTCAGGACCGCCTAACCTTATAAACCTCCGTTCTCTTCCACACTTAGCCAATTTCGCATATAGCCTTATGCGTTCAACTCTGCAGCTCGTGAGCATTACAGTCTCCCCCACTTGAAGTCATTGTCGTCCTAGACAATCTCCCATCTCAGCAACCATCTGTCACCAAGATACCCATACCAATGTCATATAAACCACCGTTATATCCTCCATAAATCAGAAAGCCTTCTTAATCCATGATCATCAACCACAGTGTTGATTCCATCATGTGTCATCATCGTGTGAACTGGTGCTATGATACTCCAACACAATGCTAACATATCTCTGTACACTGTCGATCCTCATGACTCGAACTAGTCAGGTGATTAGTCCAACTATTATGCTCAAATCATGAGAATGCACATTCTTATGCCATCATTATTCTTTTCTCAGACTCTCGTCACATCATCAACTTGATCAAGAATCCATCTCCATCTAAATATAAGCCATGCCCAGGTCCATGAAGTAGTCTCCATCTCGTTTGCAACATGTTGTCCATGATGCTTGGTATCAATGTGCCGCATGAAATTAGCTGCATCTATCCTAACATCATCACCCATATGTGTAAAATCCATCTCCTTAATATGAAGAGATCCTCTCATCAAATCTGACTCTCTATGTGCCACATCCAGGTCCATGAAGCAACCTCCATCATATCTGTAATGTGCCATCACTCAAGTCTACCTTAGAAACAAGTATACACCTATCTCATCAATCCATGTATAAAAGTGGTTAAGTCTCGGCTTAGCCCATGCGCAAGTGTTGCCACCAAGGCATCATCATTGCTGTAACTCCCTCACTCCAAAGTCTCTCATATTGATCCTCCTCATCAAGTCACTCTTTCAAGCACACCCATACATGTACTCAAAAGTATGCACCCCATCCTGCATCAAAGTCCCTGACCTCAGCTTCTCAATGCATCAGATCCTCTAAGTCCACCATAATATGAAGTCCTCAAAAGTCACAACCTCATGTCATCATGAGCTCCATGAGTCATCTCCAACCAACACCCTAGCAAGCATACATGTCTCGGCCCAAAGGTCTCTGCAAGATGCCTCAGCTCTCCATGTAGTAGGAATGCTCCATAGTTTACTCACAAATCCAACCAAGTCCATGGCCTTTTTGTACCCAAATGCACAACATCTCCATTGGCTCATAAGTAAAACATCTTGATGTCACATCAGAAAATCCTCCTGCACAACATCCCTGCCTTAGCACTCCTTATTGGATGCCCATAAGTGACACCTCTACAAGTGCTCCTACATAATGTCCCTGCATAAGACTGCCATGCTCCATGTCTCCAACTTGATGTCCATGACTCGAGTTGCCCATGTTGCCCAACTAAGTAGACCCATCACAATAATCACTCATCCTCATCCAAGTCTACAAATTGGTCTAGTGAACTCGGTCACCCAACCACATCATCATCACATAACGAGTCTCTTCCATCATAGCTCCCCCACTAAAGGTTCCACCAAGTTAGCCTCTTGGTCTTGGCCGTGAGAAGTCCACCCAAGTATCATACTCAAGTGCATGCCCTCGTCCAATCTGTTCATGAGTCATGTCAAGCACTTACCCAATTTATCCATATGGCTAAAGCATGACCCATTCTTCTACAATGATCATCATGTTCCTCCCTTATCACGGACCCTTGTACCTTCTGTCATAAGGTCACAAACAACCCCAACAAGTCCTGCAACAGTCAATGATCCTTGCTTTTCCATAAAAGGTCTCATCGTAGACATCCATGGTAAGATCCTACATCGCATCGACAAACTAATTTTACCCTTCCCTGCATACGGTTCATCTTCCAAATGTCTCACTGAAACATAGGTATCAATAACACTTATTTCATCATGAGGCCCCTCCATGTGAATTTCCTCATTCACCAATGTCTGCAAACTGCACGACCCTGATTCAAATTGAACACTTTCAAGTTCCTCCTCCATCGTTGTCATATCTGCAACATCCTCAATCATCATGGCTTCCTCTTCCTTATCATCGCAATCTACAGCTTTCTCCTTATCCTGAATGAAAGCTATGAACTGCTTTTTCTCAAGAGTTAGCCATTCCAACTTCTTTCGAATCAAGTCTTGCCTTATCTTCAATTCCTTGAGTTCTGCATCAAACAAGTCCACTTTCCCTGCAAGTCGATAGGCTTCATCCCTATTCATGTCAGAGATCCCTTCCTTGACCAAAGCACGAAGAGCATCCCTCGTTTCGAACAAGTCCTTGCTCCATTCTGCAATTCTTTGCTCCAAAACACTTGATTCTTCAAGTAGACTTCCTTCAAATTGACTTGGCCCCGATGTGTGCCCTTGCCATTCTTCGAAGGTTGTAAAACCCATTTTCTGCAAGATAGACATCCTCCTCGATTCTCTGAATCACCTGTCACGAATGTCAAGTATTCAGCTTCGTGTCGTTCATCAGCTCTGATACCACCTGTTACGCCCCTACACTAGCGGTACTCTTCCAACTGCACTATAGGAGGTGCGGCACCACCGACCACTTTCTTTTCACCAACACTTGTAATCGTGGACTATGCCTACTTTATATACTTAGTTTATTTTTCAACAGCTAAGCATATCTTTCGTTATACCATTTATCATATTAACTTCATTACCATGAATCAACATTAACATGAAATACACAACAATATAACTGGGAGGGGCAACTCCCTGTAATGAGTCTGCGCACAATAATAATATATATGTAAGTTACAATCTTGAGGAAACCCCAAATTTACACTTAGAATATTTTTACATTCGCCAGCACAACGCGTTCAGCCAGCTCGTCGGTGTGCCCACATGATCGCCCTAATGCCTCTGCCCAACTCTTCGTTTTCCTCTGCACGTTCACCCGAAAGTGTTTCGTTCAACTCATCCAACTCGTCGGGCGCTCCCACTGAACGTCCAACTCGCCAAGTCTCCATCGGTGAGTCATTCACTGTGCACTCGTTTAAGACTTCACCCAGTCCACCATTCACCAACTCGTCTCGTTTGGGTGGATGACTTGTCGCGCCCTCAAACGTCTTCCCGAATGACTGTTCAAACGGATGCCCTGCCGCGCCCTCGAACGACCCTGCCTGAACGCCCTCGAGCAATCCTGCACGAACACCCTCGCATGACGCCCTCGCTTGATTTCCCGAACGATGCCCTCGCACGACACCCTCGAATGACTTTCCTGCATGACGCCCTTGAACGACTTTCTAAACGAATGCCCTGAAACGATCGCCTGCACGAACGCCTTTGAACGACCTCCTTCGACTCGGCTCGGGTGCTTTGGCCCTGCACCTTTGCCCGAATTTCAGACCAACCTTCACACTTTCACCTTGTTCCACCCTTGGATGCTCTGACCTATGTGTTGATTCCTTGATGGTTGAATGACTCCTCCACGCCATCCACTTATACGTTTCATCGCCATGGTTGCCTCACGTCGGCTCACCCAGCTGACCTCCGTTCAGCCACCGTTTGGAAATTTTAACATGTCGGCGCATATGTTGGGCGCCCCCACCCGGAATTGCCTAACCTTATAAACCTTTGTCTTCTTCCACAGTTAGCCAATTTCGCATATAGCCTTGTACATTCAGATCTGCAGCTCGTGGGCGTCACATATAGGGTGTAAGCAATGTGACTGACATGTACGATGTCCACTAATAATAGAATATTCTAGAGGATGTTTAGGAGCCTTGAAGGAGAAAGAAGGCTAATGTGACATATTGATTTGTGGAAGATGGTGGAATGTTGAGATATGGAATAGTGCGATATGTTTATGTCTTTGAATTAGTTTTATAATTTATATGATATTTTTATTTTTTTATAAAATAAAAATAAAAAGTAGTATATAGAGTCGATGGTAATGAGGTGTATTGTTAAGTCATTTTTTGATGTGAAGGTTATTGGTTTAAAATTTTGTAGGAAAAAATTTAGTTATGTTAAGAGTTGGTGTGGCTCAGGCTAGTCCTAGATTAGAGTTTCTCAAACCACATACTTATGATGATATAATCGTTGATAAACTCAGGCCACTCAACAAACCAAACAAAATAATATTTTAATATTTTATTTATAATAAAATATATTTTAAAATTTTAAATAATTATTATATTTATTTTAATAAATATTTGATTAATTAATAAATATTTTTTCTATTATATATATGTTAATAGTATTGTCTTTCGGATTAAATGCTAATTCTAGATATAGATGTTTCTTTGCTATTTATAAAATTGTGAAGAATTATCTTTTCCCTTTTGTTCTAAAGATGAACCACAAGTCGACCAAACCTCAAAAATGTAATTAATCCGAAAAACAATATTATTATCAATATAAATCACAAAAATCTAAAATCTAATATATATATTATATATGTTTAGTTTTTATATATTCTTACCAATAATATAAACATAACATTGTTGTCTTGTGTATCTAATTCCTTCCATAGACTTATGGTGGTCAAAACCTGTATATCTCTGTAATGTCATCCTCTCCATTGTTATCTGATCACAATGGTTGTTTCAACTTCATGTACATTTCCGGTTACATTGCTGTATATATTTTACATAGCCTTCCGTAATGAGGTAGAGAACATAAAGTATATAGTATAAGCGGAGATAATTTACATGTGTACTTTCATGGCATCAATTTGCTATCCATCGTCCAACTGATAGATTTTTGAGTGAACAGGAGAAGCTATAGGACTTCCTTCGAGAGAGCGTGAGCTTTGTCATTAAGTTCTCTCAAGATATGGTTGTAAGTAATCCATTCGAAGGAGGATTCTAGCTTCCGGATTTCCAAACGAAGGGACTACAGGCCAGTATTATATACTGTGTTCCTGAGGGATGCCCAGTCAATAAATAATTCAGAGTCCCAAGGACTTGGATTCTATTAAAAGTAATCAGTTTTGCAAACGGTAGAAGAAGACCCTGGAATATTCTACCTTATTATTGTTACCTCTGCTAGATCAGCTGATTCCGTTAAAATTCATCATTCCTGCAATCTGTAGAAGAAGACCCCGGGAAATTCTAACTTATTATTGGTACCTCTGCAAATGGAAGATCTGCCGTCGAGAAAGTGAGGTCTGAAGAAATATATGAGAACCCCTATCCCAGATAGAGCCTAGTAGCCTTGGCACTGTAACTTTTATTTATATAATGAAAAAACAAAATTATATAGAAGTTAAAAATTTAAAAATTGATAATAATAAAAATTAATATGTAATATTAAAAATTTAATTAAAACTTAAGAATCAACTTGTTTTTGTGTTAGATATCATTTTTGAGATTTAACTACGTTAAGTAAATCATTCGTTTATGACCATTTCCATGAGAGGTAGTTGTGACTTGAATAGTCCACCTAGCAATCATTGGAGTGGATTGAAACTAGTGAAATGAATCACATAGTGTCTATCATCACTTCCGGTGGTGCATCATCTATGACCATTTCGATGAGAGGTAGTTGTGACTTGAATAGTCCACCTAGCAATCATTGAAGTGGGATTGAAATTAGTGAAATGAATCACATAGCGTCAATCATCACTTCCAGGGCTTGCACCAGGTAACTAGGACTTCAAGGGAGGTCACCCATCCGAGATAGCCTCTGGCTCAAGCGCACTTAACTGTGGAGTTTTTCCCACAATCAAGCCCACTTAGCTTGCTACCCCATTTATTTTATGTTCATATATCAATAACACTATAAAGTTAGTTGTTTCACTTGTTTTTTAATTATAAAAAACGAAAGTGTGAATTTAATAGGGTGATCCATTTGAATAAGAAAATGTTGATAAACCTCTGTGTTCAAATGCAACAATGAAGTGCTTTATCTGGATGAGTGTGAGAATGTTAAAACCCATTGTAAATTTTAAATAATGTTAACTATAATAATAATAAAAAGATATGCTATGCATGTTTAGTTGTTTATATGACTTAATATAATCTTATGTAAAGTAATTAAAAAAAATGAGTAAAATGTTTAAATCTTATATTTTTCAAAAATATTTGAACAAGTGATATCTACTTCATATATCTATATATAAATGTTAAAAGAAATATTTTAATGTTAATAAATAAAATAATACACATGTTGATATAATGGCTTAATACACATGTTATATAATCTCTATAACATTCAAAACTACAATATAAAGAATAAAAAATTACACATTGTTTTTTGTGATCTAAAACACATTTGGACTTAAACAAATTTGATCTCTCTGAGCTCATGTTAAATCCATGCTTAAGATGAACCTATGCAAATAGAAAGTTAGTTGTTTCAGTTGCTTTTTAAATGTAAAAAGAGACATTGTGTTTGTAAAGAAAGACAATGTGTCTTTAATATGGTCATACATTTGAATAGGAAAATATTTGACTAGCACAAGCAAATTAATAAATGAGCGTATATCAACCACATTTACAAATACACATCAATACACAGTAATATTTATATACATTTATATGAATTTCCATATTAACCCAATGGATTAACATTAAAAACGAAAAGAATTATAAACCCACGATAATGATATTAATAATACTAAAACTCAGGTTAATAATCCCTTGATTTTTTACTATTATTCCCTTTGGTTTATAATATCAATTCCTTTGGTTTATTACTAAAAACCCAAGAAATTATAAACCCCAAGGGATAATAAATCCAGGCGATACACAAATGGCTTCATTGATATCTACCATTAATAAATATATAATAATAAAAACAATATTAAAAAGGATAACTACATTAACAATATTATTATTATCATTATAATTAATAATAATGATAATTATTCTCATTAATTTATATTAGCAATTTTTTAATATTAAATGTAATTTATTATTATTTAATTTTAAATTATGTGATATAAATAATTTATTTAATAATATTATTTATTTGATAATAGAAATATTAATAAATAACCATAATTATTTCAAATTGATTATAATAATCTTTAATTATTTATCTTTAAAAAATAATAATAATTAGTAATCCATATTACTATTATTAATTAATTATTCGTTAAATATCAATTAATTAAATATTAATTAATTAATATTTTAATAAATAATAATAATTAATTAATAATTAATAATTAATAATTGAGACCATGGTTGAGACAATGATTGATTTTCACATTGAGACAATCTTTATCATAATGTGATGTTAGGCTATGGTTGACCATGATTAACCATGGTTGACCGTGATTAATCATGGTTGACCACGATTGATTTTATAAAACATGGTTGACCAAGGTTGACCATGATTGACCATGTTTGAGCATGGTTGACAATGATTATCATATTGAGACAATCTTTTTCATAATGCGATGTTGGACTGTCATTGAGACAATAAATGATTTTCATATTGAGATAATCTTTGTCACAATGTGACATTGGACCATGGTTGACTATTGTTGAATAATATAAAATCGAAGGGACTAATATTATAAACCAAAGGTATATAAACCCTAATATAAATATTATAAACACTAAAATAAACATGGTTGACCATGCTTGTTTTTCATACTAAAAGAATCCTTGTCGCAATGTGACATTAGACCGTGGTTGACCATGCTTATCCATGATTTATTTTCAAATCAACATAATCTTTGTCAGAATGTCACATTGGACCATGGTTGACCATGATTGGTGTTATAAAACATGGATGACCATGTTCGATATTATAAACCCGAGGGAATAATACTAAAAACCGAATGAATTATAAACCTAAGGGAATAATATTAAACCCTATGAATATGAACCATTAGATTAATAAACCTAAGGGATTGATATTATAAACCTAAGGGAATAATAATCCAAGAGATAAAAATTATAAACCCAAGGTATATAAAACCTAAGATAAATATTATAAACACTTAAATAAACATGGCTTACCATGGTTGACCATGGTTGATTTCCATATTGAGACATTCCTTGTCATGATGCAACATTGGACCATGGTTGACCATGCTTGACTACAATTGATTTTCATATCGAGAAAACATTTGTCACAATGAGATGTTGGACAATGGTTGACCACCATTGACTTTCATTTTAAGACAATCATTTTAACAATGCGACATTCAATAATGGTTGTCTATGATTGACCATGGTTTACCATGATTGATATTATAAACCCAAGGGATTGATACTATAAACCCAAGGGAATAATATTAGACCCAAGGGACAATATTGTAAACCCAAGGTATATAAACCCGAACATAAATATTATAAACATTAAAATAAACATGGTTGACCATTGTTGCTTTTCATTTTGAGACAATCCTTGTCATAATGCGATGTTGGACCATGTTTTACCATGTTTGACCATGCTTTACCATGATTGATCCATTAATGAAAAATGTATTATAGACTATGTGTGAATTGGCTTATGTTACTTAATGCAACGGATTGAAAAGATTTCCAATAACATAAACACATAAATAATTTGAAGGCACATTTAAACACATCAACAAAACCAAATTTAATAAAGGAGTTCACCAGACTTTTTGGCTACATCTCCTGGTCCTTTCACTTCCATTGCTAACCTCTTTATTTTGTCTTTAATATGTTGTTACAGGCATGAGCTCAAAAACAGAGTCTCAGATGATAAAATGGACATCACCACTACGTCCAGCTCGAAATTTTGAGTCAAATGAGTGTAAACTCAACCATATTTGGCCACAGTGACTTCTAGACCCCCTGGAAAGTCAAAAACCACCATACACTTGCAAAAACCGCCTTTCTGCTGCACAAAACCACCTCTGCATGTGAAAACCGCTTTGAAAAGCACGTTGGTGCTATAATGGGTTTGACACCTGCAAAACTATATAAAAATATTGGGCGGCTTGAATACCAAGCTCCGTTGTATGGTATTTTGGCCAGCGGACTTATGTGAAAGCGTTGTTAAATAATAGTTTTGGAAGGTCGGTGGTTCGAAACCTTTGCTCGACCCTTCCACCTCATATTCCGTTGACTATCATTAATATATATGATGTATATTTTCGCCACGCATGTGGGATATCCTGTGCATGTGGTTATATATATGGTTGCGACTATGGTTTCAATTCGGCGGTTAACGATAACATCAAATTCTTAAGGGACCGGTGGACATGGGGTTGACCCTCACTGTCTCGCCCTTTCCCGATGGCTTAAACCTGACCATAATAAATATATTATCTGCATCGCCTTTAAACAAGCAACATAGTAGCTCATCCGGTGAGTGGAATTTGGCGAACTCTCAACTTTCTGGGAGGTTAGGGGTTCGATCCTCCCTGACCCCCAAATTTTGGGATTTGCATGCCAATATTGTGCAAATCCGGGATGCCATGTGTCAACACTGAATTAGCCCATGTGCACCAATAAAAAACTGCCACGTCACCTTCCTTGCTGACGTCATCCAAAGCATGTGGCACATTCCTGGGACGACACGTGTCTCGTTGACGTAAGCGTTGATTGTTGACTTTTGAGTTGTTTGACTTTTCCTTTGACTTTTACTTTTTGACTTTTTGCCCTAGTTTGCCTTGAAACTTTGACTAGCCTTAACTTCTTCAATCGAACTCGAATTTTCACACCGTTGGAATCGTCTCGTTGAGAACTTCGACTAGATCCCACTTTAAACTGAGTTTGAAGACTTTGATCTGGAGGAAAAACTGAATCGATTTTGGATCACCCCTCCCCACTAGAAGCTTTTGGACCACCAAAAGTTGGTTTTATTTATCGAGTAAGTGAGTATAAAGTTCCCTCACTCTTCCAATTTCTATCCATCATGCTTTACTTGGATTTGTACCTTTGAGACCAACTCGAAGATACTCAACCTTTCCCCTTCGCGAAGTCCTTATCATCATGTCAAGAACTGTGTCCTCCTGTAGCTCATTGAGATACTCGGGCAAAAGATCTTCGATAGAAGGTAGTTGGCCTTGCTCTTCAGGATCTTCAACCAATGAAGGTTCATACAATTGCAAGTTTTCAACATTTACGACAGAATAGATCTGCATATAAGCTTGTAGATCTAGGCGGAAAGCATTTTCCCCAATTTTATAAAGTATTTTGAAAGGACCATATCAAATGGTTTCAAATATTTTTCCCTTTGTAGTATTTCTTTGCTGATGTACAACCAGACTTGATCACCAACTTGAAAACTATGCTCAACTCAATGCTTGTCATGTTGTGTCTTATACTTTGCTTGGCTTCTTTCCAGCGGTTCCTATACTACTTGGTGAATTTCCTGGATTTGTTCAATGAACTTGGTCGCTTTGTCCACATCATTGTGTCCATCAACTGCTATGTCTTTACCAAAAACAAAATCCAAGGGAGACTTTGGTATAAAATGAAAACAAGTCTCAAAAGGAGATCTTTGAGTAGAAGAATGTTTGGCATGGTTGTAAGCATGTTGCACATAACACAAATGCTCATCCCAAAGTTTGGGATGCTTGCTGCAATATCCTCAAAGCAACTTTATCACTGTCCTATTGAAAACTTCTATTTGACCATCTGTTTGTGGATGAAATGATGCGCTCTTCTTTAATTTTGTGTCCATTAAGTCCCACAGACTTGAGCAAAATTTCCTGACAAATCGAGAATCATGATCGGATACAATAGAAATGGGTAACCCAAAATGAACCCATACATTTTGAAATAAAAACTTTGCAGTTTGTTTATTTGTGACCTATGTATTACATGGTGTCAAAATACACATTTTACTGAACCTATCCACAACTACATACAAGTAATCATTACCCTTTCTAGATTTTGGCAATCCCCCAACAAAATCCATGGAAACACTTTCACAAGGACGAGAAGGAATTGGCAATGAAGGATACAAGCCCAATTTTCTATTACTTGGCTTGCTTGTAGCACACATTGTACATCCTTTAATATATCTAGAAACCGTCTCATTCATTTGTGGCCAATAGCAGAATCTTTGTAATTGTGCAACTTTTTTACTTACACCAAAATGACCTGATATGAGAGAAGTATGTGCTTCTCGAATTATATTAACTCTTTCAATTTGTGGAATGCATAACTTTCCCAAATGATATAAGAGTTTGTCCTTTATGTAATAATCCAATTCTTCTACCTTCTTGCCATGACTTAAAGTTGCATATACATCCTTAAAATCTGTGTCTTGAGCATATTGTTCAATGTAACTTTCATGAATTACTGAATTATGCTTCAGTATTGTGGATGCATTTATGATTGGTCTTGATAACATTTCTACAGCCTTATTATGTATGCCCTTCTTATATTTGATAACAAGATGAAATTGCTATAGAAAACCCATCCACTTGTGATGTCTTGATTGTTGCAATTTAGTGTGTGAGTGTAAATATTGAAGTGGTTGATGATCTGTATAAATGATTGTTTATTTACCCATTATGTAATGTTTCGACTTTCTAACACTCTAAACTAATGCATATAATTCCTTATGATATGTAGGATAGTTAACTACTGATCCAAATGGATCCTAGAATACTCTCTAAGTCTTCGAAATCTTCTTAGAATCACATAAAATATCAAAACAATCACATGGGAAGAACCATTAGAAACATCGAAAAACACTATCAGGAGGCGAAAAACACAAGAAAAAAGTGAAAACAGAGCTATCAACGGTTTGAACAGTGAATGCACAGGAGCTGTCGTTTCTGGCCAATCAACGGTCCAGATCCAATCGGCAAATTGCAATCAACGATGGCAATCGGCGGATATCGGCAAAGACCATATGTAACTTGCGATGGCAGTCGACAGAGTCAACGACGACTGTCGATCAAGCGCGCAGATCAACGGCCCACGTTGCATCGCAGAATCGCAATCGGCAAACACAATGGAGCGGGGCTATATACATATACATATATGTAATGTGATTGACCGAACCTGATAACATTATAAACCATATTTGATATAATTTGAGTTCCAGGAAACAACAATTTCTTTTGTATTTGCGTATTTTCTTTATTAATTGAAATACAAAGGATAAATCGTCGATGTAATAAACCGGGCCCGAAAGGGTTCCTTAAGGCTATTGTATGTCATTTCAAATCCGCCCAAAGCCATTTTTAATGAATTTTTAGTGTTTTAACGTATTTTCAAAATACAAAGGGAAGCCATAGAGAGGGGCATTGCGACATGTGATAGCAACTTATAGGCGGACCCGATAGGAGAATAGGGCACAATTATGAAGATTTGAAGTCCGGATGAACATTGGCGGTTTTTCCTGTGTTTGAACGCATTTCTCTGTGTAAACAGAGAATAGCCATTTCAAGGATTTCAAAGATTCGATGCACTCATTCGTTGCAAAACAGGTGGCCACCTCCCCATAGGCACTATGCCACGATTGCAAATGTTTAGAAGAGGGATTCGAGCAGACCGAGGCTGGGAGACAAAAAGCCTAGAAGGAGAAATGAACAGACAGCGCAGATTAGCTTTAAAGCCATAGAAAACAGAAGACAGAGGTAGGCAGTGTTGAGACGGAGCAAAGATAGAGACAGAGAATGATAAAGAGAGTCTTTGTACTTAGAGAGGCTTGAGAAGTTCAAGCAAAACTCTTGTTGTTGTATCTTTTTTGTGTTGAAGACTCAAGTTGAGCTCATACTTTTGTAAAACTCTGTTCTGAAGACATAATAGAGAGGTCACCACTGAAGGCTGGACCAGGAGATGTAGCCCAGGAGTATTAGGTGAAATCCTTATTAAACTTGTTGTGTTTATATATGTTTGTCTATTATGATATTTTACTGCTTCATTGTCTATGTATTTCGCAATCTTACCGATCCATTGCATAAAGTAACATAGACATATCGAAGCACACGAGTCTGTAATGCCTTAATAATTGTTTAAGATCTCATTTTCAGATCAAGTGGTATCAAAGCTTTAGGTTTGCTATGGTTAGACAAGCTTGTGCCGGATTGTTGAATGCTAACTAGGTCAAAGCTCAGATTAGGAAAAGGAGAACTGGTTGAGGCTAACCCAGAAATTGGGAGAGTCTACCCTAGGAGGAAAATGGCAAAAGAGATTCCATTGGAATCAGAATCTCAGTTCATGGACAGTTTCATGACCATGAGAGCCATGGTAGAAGAGATGTATCGATAATTCAAGAAAGGTCGAGGTGAAAGTACTTCAACCTCCAAACAAGAGAAAGTAGCTAAAGAACCTTCTCTAGATGCCCCAGAAGGCAAAGGGAAAGGAGAAAAGCCTTCTACATCAACACCTCCTGATAGCCCTGAAAATAAAAAAGAAGAAAACATTTTTTATTAAACTTGATGTAAAATTTGATTTGCCAATATATGATGGAGAATTAAATGCAGAAAAGCTAGATAACTGGATTAGACAGATTGATGTGTGTTGGAGGGTGCAGAACATTAAGTCAGAAAAGAGTAAAATTCAGCTGGCCAGCCTTCACCTTAGAGGAACTGCCCTAGTGTGGTGGGAAGGCAGGACACAAGCTGATTTGAAGAAGCATGGTAAAATTCTTTCTGTCTGGAGTGAATTTGTTTCTGCCATTAAAAAACAATTCTATTGACTAGCTTATATGTAGCAAGCTATGATGAGTTGGCAAACTCTTCACCAATTAAAATGGCAAAGTGTACAAAGCTATACCCAGGAATTTATAAAAAGAGCTTTAATCCTAGGCATTTCTCTAGACTCACCTGAAACTTTGTTAAAGTATATAGGTGGTCTACATACTTATTTGAGGCACACCATTCTCATGTTTAACCTTACTAGCATAGATGAGGTATCTGTTCAGGCTACACATCTAGAGGCTAGAGGCAACAATGTGAACACAGAGATTGGGGGATCATCAAAACCCACTGCAAGAAAGAACAAGGAAAAGAGGAAGCAGAAATGGAAAGAGAGGAAGGCAAATGTTGTACAGAAAGACAAACCTTCATGCACTCACTGTAAAAAGGATGGACATGATGATGAACATTGTTGGTCTTTGCATCCAGAGCTGAAAACCAAGAAGTTTGATGGCAAGAAGAAGAAGACCGTTGCTGCTATACAGAAAGATTTGGGGTCAGAGTCAAGTGATGAAACAACAATCATAGCTACAAGTATAAAAGGTAAAATTTTTGAAGCATCTACTAGTAATTCTGCACAAACTATTGATAACGAAGAAAGTGAGATGAAAAGACATGAGCTTTTTCATATTGGAGTTATTTCCAAGCATCAAAGATCGATACTTTATTTGATAGTGGCTCACAAGTAAACTTAATTTCTGAAGCAATTGTAAAGAATTTGGGACTACTAACCACACCTCACAAGAAACTAGATCCATTAGGTTGGGTATGTGATAAAGCAAAGCTACAAGTGACTAGACAATGTAAACTTAGGTTTGCTATTGGGTCAGCATTTGTAGATGAGGTTGAGTTGGATGTAATTACCTTAGATATATGTGGTATTGTTTTAGGAAGTCCTTACTTGTATGATAGAAAAGCCATTTTCTATAGAGCTGAAAATAAGTATCAACTCACAAAAGATGGAATAGAATATATTGTAAGAGCTCATAAACTCAAAAATAATTACACTCTCATAAACTCAAGGTAGATGAAAATAATTGTAAATTCATGCAAGCATTTTTTACTGATGGTTGTAAAGGAAAAGAAACCTGATAAAACCAATGTATTTGAGGGTTGTGATGCTAAACAGAAAGCTAATTTCGAAAAAGTTGTTTCAGAATATGATATCCTATTTCAAGAACCTAAAGGTCTAGAATCGAAAAGTGAAATTGTACATTATATTCATTTGCAGCAAGATGCTCCATTGCCTAACATCGGAATGTACAGGTTATTCGCTTTAGAGAATACAGAGATCAAGAAGTAGGTATAGGAGCTACTTGAAAAAGGGTTCATAAGACCAAGAAAATTACCATGCGGATCTCCAATCATGTTGGTGAGGAAGAAAGATGGTTCATGGAGGATGTGCATTGATTACAGATCACTGAATAAAATAACAATAAAGAATCGTTATCCCCTTCCTCGCATTCATGATCTATTGGATCAGCTGAAAGAAGCTGTTTACTTTTCCAAGTTGGACTTGTGTAGTGGCTATCATCATGTCAGAGTAGCGGAGTAAGATGCATGGAAGACTGCTTTCAAAACAAAGCAAGGGCTATATGAATGGATAGTTATGCCTTTTGGCTTAACTAATGCTCCTGCCACTTTCATGAGAGTTATGAATGATGTACTCCGACCTTTTATTGATGATTTTGTAATTGTATATTTAGATGACATTCTTGTTTTCAGTCAAACATGCAAAGAACATTTGAAGCATGTAAATCAGACTCTAGATGTTTTGAAAAAAGAAAATCTCTATGTTAAGCTATCAAAATGTGAATTTGGCAAAATATCTTTGAATTATTTGGGTCATATTGTAGGGGGTGGTGAATTGAAGATAGATCCCTCTAAGGTTGAATTCATTGTAAACTAGCCTAAACCCAAATCTGCTACAAAACTTAGAAGTCTCCTAGGAGCAACACAGTATTCACTACAACAAAACCAGTGATTTGCGCCAGATTTAGTGCCAGATTTTAGTGCAATTTTTTTGTAATTGTGATGAGAAACCTGGCGCTAAATCTGGCTCTATTGTACAATTTTTAAAGTGTCCTTTTTTGCACCTGATTTTGCATCCTTTTTCACGCTAGATTTTGCATCATTTTTTACACCAAACTATGCATCATCTTTTGCGTCAAATTTTGAACCAATATTTGCATCTTATTTTATGACAGGTTTTGCTTCTAGTTTTGTGTCATTTTTTGCATCTATTTTTCATTCTCTTTTGCTTCCTATTTTGTGTCATTCTTTGCTTCCATTTTTGCGCCATCATTCGCATCAAGTTTACACTGTATTTTGAATCCAATTTAACGTCTTTTTATGCATCCATTTTGTGTCAGTTTTTGCATCTAGTCTTATGCCAGATTTTGTATCTAGGCTTACACTAGTTTTTGCTTCTATTTTTGCACCAGCTTTGGTGCCTATCTTTGCACCATTTGTTGAATTTGATTTAGCACCAAATTTTGCATCCATTTTTTTGCCCATTTTTGCATCTTTTTTTGGACCATTTTTTACATCCACATTTACGTTTGATTTGTCTCCATTTTTCCCATCTCATTTTGCACCATATTTTGCGTCATTTGTTTCATCCAATTTTTCATCATTTTTAACACCATCTCTTGCATCTAATGTTACATCATTTTGAGCATCCAAATTTTCATTTATATTTGCATCTTATGTTGAGTCATGTGTTGTGTCCACCTTTGCATCTTATTTTGTGTCTAATGGTACATTCAATTTAGAGCCATTTTTTACGTCTACTTTTGTATTTGTTTTTGCACCAAGTTTTGCATCCAATTTTAATCTATTTTATGCCCCTTTTTGCACCATTTTTTGTGTCTACTTGTGTCCAATGTTGCACCATTATTTACACCCACTTTTTCATCCAATTTTGCATTTTTTTGGTGTCTAGTTTTACATCATTTTCACCATCCAAATTTGCATCTTTTTTTGCCTCATTTTGTGTCCACATTTGCATATAATTTTGTGTCTGAGTTTGAGCCTAAATTTGCATTTGATTAGGAATCATTTTTTACATCGAATATATGGCATCCTTGGTTTCACCTTTTTTCAGCCCCATTTTGCATCTTGTTTTATGTCTTTTCTTACATATTTTTTTTTCCTTTTTTGCGCCCAAGTTTGCATCCCAAATTTACACCATTATTTGCATCATCATTTGGCATATTAATTTGTAACGTTTTTTGCTTCTTTTTAAAGCTCAACTTTGCATCTTATTTTACATCTAGTTGTTGTCTTTTTTTGCATCTAATTTGGTTCCCATTTATGTGTCCTTGTTTTTGCCCAATTTGATATCCTTTTGTATGCCATGTTTTGTTCCCTTCTTTGTGTCAACTATTGCACAATTTTCACTTCTAATTTAAAACACTTTGTATGTCAATTGTTTGCATTTTGTATTAATTCCTAGTTTAACATCCAATTTTACTTTCAATTTTGCATCCATGGTTACATCCGCATTTGACTTCTTATATAGAGTGTATTTTTCTTTACATTTATGACCCCCTTTATAGATTCATACTGAAATATATGATAGTTTCTAAATATCATTAAAGCAGATATCACAATTCAAAATCATTTGTAAAGAAATTTAAGAGAAATTGACAACATCCATCCAAAAAAATAACAATGTGTCATTAACAATTTTCAAAACATGTATACTAGCTATTGTCCCAAAAGGTACAAAGAGAGGCCAATAGGATTATTAAATTGGAATTGTTGAACTTTTATAGAAGAGTTAATTGGTTTGTGGAAAACCTTATTTTCTTGCACTGGATCATTGTGCAATTACTTTTTTTTAGATGTTTTGTTTATATCTATATTACAAAGAACACATTGAATGTCTTATTTCATTTTAGAGTAAGTTAATTACCCAAAATCAAGAAACCTCTATAGATAGCCAAGCATATATGAAGCTTGCTAGTGACCAAGGCAATAACCACCATGACTATCCCCTACCAATATATTTCATTGAAAACCATAATTGTATATTGCATTTAGAAAGTCAAAACATAACATTAGAAAACATGTTGATATATTGCCATTAAAAAGTTAATTCCATTAGAAACCATGATATTATTATTATATTTTATAAAGAATAATATACATATATAGAATGATACTACATTGAAAACCATAATCGTATATTGCGATTAGAAAGTCAAAATATAATATTCGAAACCATGCTAAATATGACATTACAAACCTTAAATGTCAAAGGGAGAACTTAGAAGTTGGAAATTAAATGACCACAGCCATTCCGAAGACCATGTCTATAGAGACGTTAAAAAACCATGGTCAATGCCAAATTAGGAGGCCGGAAGGCAAAAACAAAAATAAGAAAATACCAAATCGTTGCTAACATTACATGTAGCAAGAATAAAAGAAGCACTTCTTCCCCATAGACGCCTTACAAAACGATGCGTGATACTATAATTTAAATGTGCAGATTAGATGGGCTTCGCTTCCTCTCAAACAACCTGAAATTCGAGATTTTGCCTAAAAAAAGACATTCACATCCAAAATTTGAAAAATGTTCTATCAGTTTAGTTCAAATACGATAAGAAGACTAAATATGGAACACTCATCCCATAAAAGTATTCAAACTGGAATTCATCATAAACAAAGCATATTATAAATAGAGACTTTAGGATATAAGTATTTTTAATGAGGCTTTCTGACAAAGTTATCCAAGGGAATTGCTTCCTTGTAATAGTTGCAATCATGAAATTGTAATTCCAAAGGGAAATGTAATATGATAAAAGATCATGAGTAACATTTTTTAAATTGTTGTCTAACCTTTAGTGACTTTGAAGTATAAATCTCAAGATGAAGGTTGGAAATCAAAAAAAGAATATTTTGAATAAAATACTTGGTCTGTGTCCATGAGAGCATGGTTTACCATGTATAAAGCCTCAAATAGGAAATGCAGTCAGTGCTTATATATTAAATGGGCAAGTGGCCTGTAATGCCTTTTGGGAGGAACCTCATTATGGTTAAAGTGGCTTTAAACATGGTCAATTTGGAGACAATTTCAAGCAAATGAATGTGAATAGGGAATCTCCGTTATAGCTTAAACAATGTTTTATAGCATTACTAACGTGTTATTAATAATAATTATAAATACGTTCATACAAGTGAATGTGAACATGCAATCTGTACTATAGCTTAATGAGTATAAATACAATAGATGATACATACTGACAAGCTAGGCATAATGTTTTTCGATTGTGTTTCTCTATGATTACCCATGCAATGATTATAATAAATTAAGACTGAGATTTGTATACCCAACAACATGCTATGCTTAAAACTTGCATCATTTTTGGCATACATAACAAAAAAATCCGATGTTTACTCAAACTCAATGTTACAATAAACAGCTTATTGTTCTTGGTCTTTAGAATTATTACAAGAACAGTGCAATACCTTTTGATTGTGAAGAAGAATGAATACAAACACTCAAATTGTACAGAACAGGCAAAAAAACAAGGACGCATTCTCTGGTACAATGTCCTAAAGAGTAAAAAGGAAAATGTCAATACCAGGTAGATGAGATGCTATTTGAACTTGAATTTTAGACAAAAACACCCCAGTTGGCTTTGCCCTTGAGGAAAAATAATTTTCAAGCAATAATCTTCAATTTGTCAAGAATGCTCGCAATCGTAGATAGAAAAGAAATACTAAGAGCTAGTTCTGACGAGTTGCTCCAACCATGTAGCCACATCTGACATGGTTGCTCTTTCGTTTGGGTCTTGCCTCACAGAAAGCTATGCAATATCAGCCATTCTAAGCAAAGGTTACACATTTCGTGGTAAATCCACACTACGATCTAGGATGACTGCTGCCTTTCCCTTGCTGATCACGGGTGCTGCCCATTCGACAATATTGGGTGGATCAGAATCTGTATCATGTGCTTTTGTCCCACTCAGAATCTCTAACGAAACCACACCAAAGCTGTATACGTCACTCTTCTCTGTAAAATTCTGAGACTTGTAGTAATCTGGATCAACATAGACAGCATCCCCTTTCTGGATAGGGGAAGGAAGACCTCTTTCTCCAGATATAGTTAACCCAAAATCTGCAACCCTGGCTCCCCATTCTCCATCCAAAAGAATATTGGAGGCCTTAATATTTTTATGGATGATCAGAGGCGATGCATCTTTGTGAATGTACTCAATGCCTTGTGCTACTTGCATGAAGATTCTCAACCTCAATGTCCAACTGAGAGGAGAGAGATCTCCATGCAAATGATCGTGAAGAGTTCCATGAGGCATGAATTCATACACAAGAAGCCTTTCCCCCATCTCCTCACAATAGCCCAACAAATTAACCAAGTTTCCGTGGCGGAGTTTGCATATAATTTCAAGCTCTGTTTCAAAATCTCTACTGTTGCTATGGATTCTTCGAGCTGCATTAGCTCTTTTAATAGCAGCATGTCTTCCATATGGAAGAACATCTTTATAGACAAATCCATAGCTTCCTCGACCCAATTCGTTGAACTCTTTGAACCCATTTGTAGCATCTCGAAGCTCTGCAAGACGGAAGGCTTTCATCCGTATTAAGTCATTTGGAGTAGGCCAAGAAGTGGTAATTCCAGACGAGGGTGTTTGGACATTAAGATTTGGCTGATTTTCAGTATCTGGTTGCCCTATGCAAAAGTCACATTCACTTTGCCCCCTTTTTCTCCTTATTATCAAACAGAGAACAAAGCCTCCAATGAAAGCTAAAACAAACCCACAGGAAATTGACACCCCTAGAATAGTAACAAGATCCATATGCCGCTCCTTTTGCTTTGCAATACTTATTTGATGTTGCTCAGTTAAACTAGATGGAGAGACTGCAGAGACAGGTCCATGAAACCCATCTCCACAAGCTTCTTGACAAGAACTATTTCGACATAGAGAGCATGCCGTGCAGACACGATCAACGTTCTCAGAACAAATATCTGAGAGAAAAAATCCATTTGGGCAATTCTCCACACAAGGGGAACATATCTGCTCTTCTTTCTGAAGGCACAAACTCATCAAATCAGGCAATCCCATACCGCTAGCATTGAAGAAAAACTCCCCACTATGACAAGGCTCCCTGCTGCACAATCCTGGGCTGAAAAGCCGCAAAGGAGGATTATAACCCGATCCATTTCCCCAACAATCCACGATCAAGTTATCTTCCCTAATGCCACAAGTCACGATATTTGTGGAAGCTATGCCCAGAAACCCGACATCTTTTAGAACTGAAGACTGATTGAAACTTCCCCAGCATTCCACGCAATTGTTATCTTGGCGGATACCACAAGAATGTTTTGAGCCTCCTGCGAGGGCTATAAACCGAGTTTTCTCTAGTGGGCTTCCCTGGTTCATGAAATTATCCCGCCAGCATTTGACTTCTGAAGTTGTTTTCACAATTCCACAGACATGATTTTCTCCAGATAAAAGGTTTTGAAATTTGTAGGGGGGAGGGGCAGTGATATTGAACTGTGGAGATGGCGATCCCCAACAGAATGCCATTCCGTCCTGGTCTAATCCACAGGTGAGATGATCGCCTGCAACAATGGATTGCAAGGCGTTATTGGGATGCGGCCAGAGTGATCAGTATAAGGATCTTTGTTTTGTTGTATTTTTCATAGAACAACAGTCCATCATACCGGGATATCGATCGAAATGACTACGGATTCCACAAGCATGGTTTTGCCTAGATTCAATATTTGAATAATGCCTGTTTTGGTTACTTGGGGGCACAAGATTAGTACATGTTTCGTTTTTCATCCAGTAAAATGGTCTGAAAGTGTTAGCCTGCAGTCCACAAAGGAATCCACCTCCACCGGAGAGTGCAGCCAGAGATGGGCTTGAAGTAGCATCGGTAGCTGGTGAAGTGTTGTTTCTCCCCCAGCATGTTATATGTTGCTTCCCACTTGCATCAATGGTACAGAACACGTTCTTGTCTCCGAAGGATTCTGCTATGCGAGACATGGCTCCATTTCCACACACGCCGTCAATGCAAATGAGCAGAAAACAGATTAGTACTGGTCCATAGATACTGCTACATGACCACCCACATGACTGAAATTGCCCTGATAGGTCGAGCGATCGCTCAAAAAGAATGGGAAACAGCAGTAAAAATATGTTGCCATGCTAAGAGATGCTAAGAGATGCTAAGAGGGCAACTCCATCGATATTTGGAAAAAGCAGTCACACTTCAAAATCAACGGTGGAAAGTGTCTCCTCTGATCCAACTGAGTAGAATAAAAGTGTTTTATATTAATAATGTGTTTTGGCAGTGTTTCAACAGGAAAAAGCTGTAAAAATATCTTACAGGGTATGTAATTCATGTTTAAATAAGGACAATTATTATGTCCCATTTTGAAATGATTCATTGTTATTTGGTTGTAATAGTCATTTAAGTACCATGTTTAGAACTCATAATCTAAATTGGTGTTTTGAATATTCTTATAGGTATACTCATTACTTGATGCAATTAATGTCATTAAAATGTATGTTAGTTAATATGGTTTGTTGGTTGGAAATAACAAGCTCAGTTAGTTATATAAGAGTTACTATGGTTAGTTTCATCTATTAGTTGAAAATGGTTAGAAATGATATGAAGTTATCACTGAGACAAAATGAAAATAATTTATGTGTGTATAAATTGTCACATATTGTGAATATAGACAAATATAGCTTAACACACAAATATAACTTGTTAAGTTGAATTTATGGAATTAATTAACACAAATATATTAAACTACACTACAATAAAAATTCGAATTATTAAGGATATTTGGATGGGTAATGAAGGTGATTCAAATTGTCTACTGAGTTTATTCATTTTTGTGATCAATAATAACTTTCCCACACGCAGGTAATATTTTCCCCATATAGGGAATCCCTAATGGCATAGGGTCCCTATCATTGTATTGTTGTCATCGTTATCATCATTTAATCATCATCCTCATTGCCATTGTCATCGTCATCATATTCACCATCGCCACCACTATCATAGGTCATTTTTGATGACGATTATCATCATATCTTCCTTGGTTTCTAATATATATATGTATATGATGATGATGAGAAAAAAAAAATCATTGGTCATAAAAGGTTACCATACTAGACTATCTTTAAAGGTAGATCAAATTATTTTTTTGCACACTTCCAAAACATATGGTTTCTATTCCAAGGTAGATCTTGAACACATTGATGAAGGCAACTTTATCTTGGATGTATCATCCAATCATTCTATATATTTACAAGTTCACTTGTCATTTTCATTGTTTTTTAAAATGTTAAATATTTTCACGCATGATATACTTAATAGTTAATGGACACTACAAATAGTTTCCACGGTTGATATTATTCTACTTATATGCTCTTTGTAACTGAACAAAATTATTAATTTTGTCTTGAAAATTAGACTTGTAGCACAAAGAAAATGGTTGGGAATTATTTAATGACTATATCAATTCACAACTACTAACAATTGCTTTTGCTTTCTCCTTAATTTTTGCAACCCAATTTGACTTAAATTTGCTTAACAGTGAAAAACCATTTGTCAATACTTCAGGTTTTACAAAATTCCTATAAACAACTATATCTACTTGGTAATCTAAAAAATATCAACAAATTCACAATCTCATATATTAGTCAGAAGAGGCCATCGTCAAAGTGAATCAAATACCAAGAATGATCTATGTCTGTTAAAACCTATAATCACATTGTTTCCCTAATAGCAACTAAAAACTTCTATACCCAGTTGTTGAACTTTTGCAACCAATTATAAACCTTCAACAAGAAGTAGTTTTCTAACGAGAATTATTGGCATATCTTCCTTGGTTTTACGAGGAAAAAGAAATAAAATTTCATTTGTTATCAAAGGTAAACCAAATTCATTATTTGCATACTTCCAAACCTAGGGTTTCGTATCCAAAGTAGATCCTAACCACATCAATGAAACAAACTTTGTTTTTATGTATCATCCAAACATTATGTACAATTACAGACTCACCTCTAATCCATTGTTTATAAAAATGTTGAATATTTTCATACATGATATACTGAACAGTTGGACAATGAAAATAGTTGTCATCGCTATTCTTCCATTTATATGCTTTTTTCAACTTATTTGAAAGAGAAATTTTGTCCCAACAATTAGACTTGTAGCATAAAGAACATGGTTAATACATATGATTAGACCAAAAACTAGTTACTACCAAAATTCAACCAAAAAAAATATTACTGCATAAAAATAGAATTAAAAACAAAAAAATATAAAAACAAAAATTTCCCAAATTAAAAATAAATAAATGATAAACTTTTTTTTACCAAAATTTAGTGATTTTTTTGGTGCTAATACTAACATCACCATTACAACAAGATATTTTTCTAGTGCTAATACTGCCATTACAACAAGATATAAGAGGGATATAATGCAAAAAGTTTAATAATAATATGTATGTAGAAGATGGTCTTCAGACTGGTGAATTCATGATAATCAATGGGACTACAGTCAAAATAATTGGATGTTATTTACTTTTTTACATAGATTGTCAAAATAATTGCATAAATCGGTTTTTTTCAACCAAAATTTAACAAAAACTTTGCTAGTGCTAACATTAGAACCACCATTACAACAAGATATCTTTCTAGTGTTGACAACACCATTATAGTAAGATACCTCAAGAGAGACAGAAAATCTAAAAAGTATGATAGTAATACGTATCCAGAAGATGGTATTGAAACTAGTAATTGTTCACGAATCCATAAGATTGTAAGGTCATTCTCATTATCGTAATCATTGTCATCATCATCACATCCTTGTCATTGTTATTGCCATCATTACATTATCATCCTAATCACCATTCATGCCATCATCATCATCATTATGGACATTGTTTGCAATTGTTCATAATTGTAGATGTTGTAAGAAATATCATCAACCCAAAAAATGTGATCAGTGCTAGAGAAGGGTTGTTTAGGACACATTGATATACGTAAGAGAAATAACAAGTCTATTTTTGAGAGATGATCGATGATGATCATCATCACCACCATTATCATCGTCATTGTCATTTTTATCATCCCCATCATCATCATTAATGTAATTTCTATCGACATTGTTGTAATCATCATCATCATTCATGCCATTATAGTTTTTGATGATGACCTAGATGAAAATGATGATGATGACACCAAAGATAATGCTTATGATTATGACAATGACAACATCTAAAATTGGGAAGATTCGCCAATGTCATTAGCATCGTCATCATCATAATCATTGCCATCATCATCATTGTCATTGTAACCACTATCGTCTTTATCATCATAATCACAATTCATGTCATTGCCATCATCTTCATTTTCATCATTGTCAATATTATTGACATTGTCATCAATTGTTCATAATTGTCAACGCCATAAGGAATATCATCAATGCAGAAAATATGATGAGTGTTGGAAAAGGGATGCAAAAGCGAACATAGAAATGGGGCAACAATAGAAGTAAAATTGGATGAAAAGTGGATACAACATAAGTAGATGCACAACAACATGAAAAACCTGACACAAAAGTGAATGCAAAAGTAGATGCAGTTGTCAATGCAAACTTGGATGCAAACATGAAGGCAAAAGTGGAAGCAAACATGGGTCCAATGGTAGGTGTAAAACTTGGCACAAATTGTGGTGAAACAAATGTGGATGCAACAACGGACACAAAAGCAGATGCAAAAATGGATGAAACAAAAGTGGATGCAATAGGGGATGCAAACGTGGAAGCAAATGTGGTTGCAATGGTAGGTGCAAGATATGGTGCAACAAAAGTGGATGTAACAATAGACAAAAAATATGCAAAATAAGATGCAAAAATGGATGTAAAAGTGGAAGCAAACATTGATGCAACAGGCAAAACAAAATTGGATGCAAAAAATGGATACAATGTAAGTAGATGCAAAAGTAGATACAAAACGAGATGCAAAACCCAATGCATAAACCTGACACAAAAGTGGATGCAAAAATAGATGCAATATTTGATGCAAAAGAGGATGTGAACATGGATGCAAAATTAGAAGCAAACGTGGATACAACAGTGAGTGCAAAACATGGTGCAAATTGTGGCATAAAAAAAGTGGATGTAATGATAGATGCAAAAAAAGAATCAAAGTATGATGCAAATGAAGATGTAAAAAGGGATGAAAAAAGTGAAATTTAAAATGGGTGCAACAGTGGATGCAAAATTGTGTGTAAAAGTGGATGCAATAGAAGTCGATGCAAAAGTAGATGCAAAACGAGACACAAAACCCGATGCAAATCCTGGTCCAAAATTGGATACAAAAAGGGATGCAAAAATAGATGTAGTAGTTGATGAAAACCTAGACGCAAATGAGGATGCAAACGTGGATGAAAAATTATAATCAAAAGTGGGTGCAAAAGGAGGTGCCAAACTAGGCGCTAATTGTGGCACAAAAATATTAGATGCAATAGTGGGTACAATAATAGATGCAAAAGAGGATGTAAATATGGATGCCAAACAAGATGGAAAAGTGGATGCAACAAAAGTAGATGCAAAATTATATGCAAAACTAGACACAAAACCCGATGTAAAACTTGGCGCAAAAGGGATGCACAAATGGATGAAAAAATGGATGCAAAAAATGATTTAAAAAAGGATTTAAAAAAGGATGCAAAAGTCGATGCAAAAGTTGATGCAAGTGTAGGTGCAAAAAGTGGATGCAAATGAGGATGCAAAAGTATGTCAAACAAAATTAGGTGCCAAACTTGATGCAAATCCTGGAACAAAACCTGGTGTAAAGGATGACACAAAACTTGGCATAAAATTTGGTGCAAAACGTGGTGCAAAACTTGATGCAAATTTTGTGTCAAGTTTTGCACCATATTTGATAAATGGATGCAAATAGCACCAAAAATGGGCTCTAGATGCAAAAAAAGAAGTAAAAAGGGACGCTAATCGCTGGTTTTGTTGTAGTGATTGGAGAAAGTTTATTGCTAACTTTTCCTTATTTGTGGCTTTGTTACATGATTTAACAGGATTGAACAAGGTGTTTCAGTGGGGAGGAAAACATCAGAAAGCCTTCGACACCTTGAAAGAAAAAATTAGTACAGCACCAGTACTAGCATTGCCAGATCTTCAAAGACCATTTGAGATCGAAACAAATGCTAGTGACTATGCCATGAGAGCAGTGTCGATGCAACATGGTAAACCCATATGCTACCATTCTGAGACATTCAATTCTGTAGTAGTTAATTATCCCACATATGATAAAGAATTGTATGCATTAGTACAGAGTGTGAAAAAGTAGAAACATTACTTAATGGGCAAAGAAACAATTAGACATAATGATCATCATACACTTCAGTATTTGCACTCACAAACTAAATTGCAGCAATCAAGACACTATAGGTGGATGGGTTTTCTACAACAGTTTCATCTTGTCATCCGATATAAGAAAGGCATACACAATAAAGTTGTAGATATGTTGTCGAGACCAATCATAAATGCATCTACTATACTTAAGCATAACTCAGTAATGCACGAAAGCTACATTGAACAATATGCTCAAGATATAGATTTTAAAGATGTTTATGCAACTTTAAGTCATGGAAAAAAAGTAGAAGAATTGGATTATTATGTTAAGGACCAACTCTTGTATCATTTGGGAAATCTATGCATTCCACAAACTGAAAGAGTTAACATAATTCGGGAAGCACATACTTCCCTGATATCAAGTCATTTTGGTGTAAGTAAAACAGTTGCACAGCTGCAAAGATTCTATTATTGGCCAAAAATGCATGAAATAGTTTCTAGATATGTAAAATGGTGTACCATGTGCGCTAAAAGCAAGCCCAGCAATAGAAAAATAGGCTTGTACACTCCACTTCCAGTTTCTTCTCGTGCTTGGGAAACTGTTTCCATGGACTTTGTTGGAGGATTGCCAAAATCTAGAAAAGGTCATGACTATTTATATGTTATTGTGGACAAGTTTAGCAAAATGTGCATTTTAATACCTTGTAACAAACAGATTACAGCTGAACAAACAACGAAGTTTTTCTTTCAGCGTGTCTGGGTGCATTTTGGGTTACCCACTTCCGGAGTATCTGATCGAGATTCCTGATTTGTTGGGAAGTTTTGGTCAAGTCTGTGGGAATTGATGGACACCAAATTGAAGAAGAGCACGGCCTTTCATCCACAAAGAGATGGCCAAACAGAGGTGGTCAATAGGACAGTGATCCAATTGCTCAAGTGTTATTGCAGCAAGCATCCCAAGCTTTGGGATGAACATTTATGTTATGTGCAACATGCTTACAACCGTGCCAAGCATTCTTCTAGACAAACATCTCCTTCTGAGACTTGTTTCTGTTTTATACCAATGTCTCCCTTGGATTTTGTCTTTGAAAGAGACATAGCAGTTGATGGACACAGTGATGTGGAAAAAGCAACCAGGTTGATTGAACAAATCCAAGAAATTCACCAGGTAGTGCAGGAACAACTAGAAAAGCACCAAGCCAAGTACAAGGCAAGGCATGATAAGAATCAAATGAAGCATAGCTTCCAAGTTGGTGATAAAGTTTGGTTGTATATCAGCAAGGACAGAATGCAAGGTGAAGGACAGAAGTTAAAGCCAATAAGGTATGGGCCTTTTAAGATACTTGAGAAAATTGGTGAGAATGCTTCCCGCCTTGATTTTCTAGCGTACATGCACATCTATTCAATGGTAAATGCAGAAAATTCAAGACTGTTTGAACCTTCATTAATTGAAGATCCCGAAGAGAAAAGTCAGTTGCCTTCTATTGATGATCTGTTGCCTGAATATCTCAATGAGTTGCAAGAAGATACAGTTCTGGACAGGAAGGTGAGAACCACGTGCAAAGGGGATGTTGAGTACCTAAGAATCAGACTAAAAGGTTCAAAACCAAGCATTGCAACGTGGATAGAGATTGGACAAGTGAGGAAGCTATATCCTCACTTGAGGGATTCTTGAAAACCAACTTTTGGTGGTCCAAAAGCATTTTCAGTGGGAAGGTGTGATCTAAATGGATCCTAGAATACTCTCTAAGTCTTCAAAATCTTCTTAAAATTTCTTAAAAGATCAAAACAATCGCATGGGAAGAACCCTTAGAAACATCGAGAAACACTATCGGGAGGCGAAAAACATAAGAAAACAGTGAAAACAAAGCTATCGACAGCTTGAGCAGTGAATCCACAGGAGCCATCGGATCTGACCGATCAATGATCCAAAACCAATCGGCAAATCGCAATCGGCGGTGACAATCAGAAAATATCAGCAGAGACCATATGGAACTTGTGATGGCGATCGACGAAGTCAACGAGGACCGTCGATCAAGCGCACAGATCGACAACCCACGTTGCATCATAGAATCGCAATCGACAAACACAATGGAGCGGGGCTATATACATATACATATATGCGATGTGATTGACCAGACCTGATAACATTATAAACCATATTTGATATAATTTTAGTTCCAGGAAACAACAATTTCCTTTGTATTTGCGTATTTCGTTTATTAAACGAAATACAAAGGATAAAGCATCGATGCAATAAACTGGACCCGAAAGGATTCCTTAAGGCTATTGTTTTTCATTTCAAATCCGCCCAAAGCCATTTTTACGAGATTTTTAGTGTTTTAACGTACTTTCAAAATACAAAAGGAAGCCATGGAGAGGGGCATTGCGACATGCGATAGCAACTTATAGGCAGACCCGATAGGAGAATAGGGCGCAATTATGAAGATTTGAAGTCCCAATGAACAGTGTTTTGGTGGTTTTTCCTGTGTTTGAACGCATTTCTCTGTGTAAACAAAGAATGGCCGTTTCAAGGATTTTAAAGGCCCGACGCACTCATCTATTGTGGAACAGGTGGCCACCTCTTCTAAAGGTGTTATGCCATGATTGCAAACGCTTAGAAGAGGGATTCGAGTGGACAGAGGTCGGGAGACAGGAAGCCGAGAAGGGGAAATGAACAGACAACGTAGATTGGCTTTAAATCCATAGAAAAAAGAAGACAGAGGCAGACAGTGCTGAGACAGTGCAAAGACAGAGACAGAGAGTGATAGAGAGAGTTTGTGTACTTAGAGAGGCTTGAGAGGTTCAAGCAAAACTCTTGTTGTTGTATCTGTTTTGTGTTGAAGACTCAAGTTGAGCTCATACTTTTGTAAAACTCTGTTCTGAAGACATAATAGAGAGGTCACCACTTAAGGCTGGACTAGGAGATGTAGCCCAGGAGTATTTGGTGAACTCGTTATTAAACTTGTTGTGTTTATATGTGTTTGTCTATTATGATCTTTTACTGCTTCATTTTTTATGTATTTCTCAATCTTATCGATCCATTGCATAAAGTAACATAGGCATATCCAAGCACATGAGTCTGTCATACCTTAATAATTGTTTAAGATCTCATTTTCAAATCAACTACAGCTAATGTGAATGTCTCATAATGAAAGCATATAGGATTTCCATGCTGCATCAACACTGCCCCCATGGCATGTTCACTTGCATGTCTCGATCTCAAATGGATGCTGAAGATCTGTTAATGCTAGTACTAACGCTGTACTGATCATTTCTTTCAATGTGTCGAAGGCTTTCTACTATTTTCCTCCCCACTGAAACACCTGTTTCAAACTTGTCAAAGCATGTAAAGTAGATGCAATCAAAGAAAAGTTAGCAATAAACTTTCTCCAATATTGCACTTCCCCTAAGAAACTTCTAACTTCTGTAGCAGTATTGGGCTTAGGCCAATTTACAGCGACTTCAACCTTAGAGGGATCTATCTTCAATTCGCCAACCCTACAATATAACCCAAATAATTCAAAGATGTTCTGCAAAATTCACATTTTGATAGTTTTACATAGAGATTTTCTCTTTTTAAAACATCTAAAATTTACTTTAGATGCTTAACATGTTCATCCCATGTTCTACTGAAAACAAGAATATAATCTAAATAGACTATTACAAAATCATCAATGAATGGTCTAAATACATCATTCATGACACACATGAATGTCGCTAGAGCATTAGTTAAGTTGAAAGGCATATCCATCCATTCATAAAGTCCTTGCTTCGTTTTGAAAGAAGTATTCCACACATCTTGTTCTGCAACTCTGATATGATGGTAGCCGCTTCGCAAGTCCCACTTAGAGAAGTAAACTGTATCCTTTAACTGTTCTAACAAATCATCAATACGAGGAAGAGGATAATGATTCCTTATTGTGATTTTATTTAATTCTCTAAAATCAATGCACATTCTCCACGAACCATCTTTCTTTCGCACTAACACAATAGGTGATCCACACGGTGATGTGCTTGGTCGAATAAACCCTTGGTTGAGCAACTCATGTACCTGCTTCCTTATTTATGAATTCTCTAGAGCTGATAACCTGTACATTCCAATGTTAGGTAGTGGAGCATCTTGCTGCAAATAAATCTCATGTTCTATCTCTCGCTTGGGTGGAAGCCCTGTAGGCTCTTGAAACAAAATATCATAATCGAAAAAAACTTTAACTAGATCTACTTTCTGTTTAGGATTACAGCCTTGGAATGCATCAGAATTATCAATATCCTTTTCTTTTAAAATCATAAGTAAAAATTGATTACTTGCATTTACAATTCTTTTCATCTATCCTGAATTTATGAGAGAGAAGTTATATTTGAGTTTATGAGCCCTTACAATATATTCAATTCCATCCTTAGTGAGTTGATACTTATTTTTAGTTCGGTAGAAGATAGCATTTCTATCGTACAAGTATGGACTTCCTAATACAATTCCACAAATGTCCAATGGGACTATGTCTAACTCAACCTCATCTACAAACTTTGACCCAATAGCAAAATGAAGTTTACATTGTTTCGTAACTTGTAGCTTAGTTTTATCACACACCCAACCTAATGGATATGGTTTTTTATGAGGTTTTGTTTGTAGACCCAACTTGTTTACAATTTCTTTAGAAATCAAATTAACTTGTGACCCACTATCAGATAAGGAATCAATTTTAGTATGCTTGGAAATGACTCTAATGTGAAATAGCTCATTTATTTCCCTCTCATCATTATCATTATCAACAGAATGTGAAGAAGTACTTGTAGATGCTTTAGAATCTTTACCTTTTATATCTGTAGCTGTAACCATTGTCTCATCGCCTGAATCTGATCCCATGTCCTTTTGAATAGAAGCAACATTTTTTTTTCTCTTTACCTCCAAACTTCTTAGGTTTCAATTTCGGATGCAAAGACCAGCAATGTGACTCATCATGTCCTTCCTTCTTACAATGAGTGCATGAAGGCTTGTCTTTCTTCAAAATGTTTGTTTTCTTCTCCTTCCATTTCAGTTTCTTCTTGCCTTTATTCTTGCCTTCAATAGGGTTGGATGATTTCCCAACATCTGGGGTTACATTTTTACCTATAACTTCTAGATGAGTTGCTTGAACTCATACATCATCTAAGATAGTTGGATTAAACATAAGTATGGTATGCCTCAAATAACTATGAAGACCACCTATGTAGTTCAACAATGTCTCCAGTGAGTCCAATGAAATTCCTAATGTTAAAGCTCTCTTACAGAATTCCTGAGTATAGATTTGAACACTTTGACCTTTTAATTGATGTAGCGTTTGCCAACTCATCATTTCTTGTTTCATATAAGCTAATGGATAAAATTTCTTTTTAATAGCAGAAACAAATTCATTCCAAGTTGAAATGATTTTACAATGATTTTGGAGATCTCCTTGTGTCTTGCCTTCCCACCATACAAGTGCGGTTCATCCAAGTCGAAGGCTAGCAAGATGGATCTTCTTTCTTTCTGAATAAACTTTCTGCACCCTACAATATACATTAATTTGTCTTATCCAATTATCAAGCTTTTCAGCATTAAGTTCTCCATCATAAATTGGCAAATCAAATTTTACATCTAATTTGATCAATGAGGATTTCCTTTTCATCTTCTTAGAAGAAATAGTTTTATGAGAAGAAGATGATGATGATGATGATGATGGTGATGATGGAGGAGACAGAGGAGGCTTTTCTCCTTTTCCTTTATATTCTTTATCTGGAGGAGTAAAAAGAAAAGGTTCTTCTGCTCCTTTGTCTAGTTTAGGTGATGAAGTGCCTTCACCTTTACCCTTTTTAAACTCATGATACATCTCTTCCACCATGGCACGTATCGCCATGAAACTATCCAATAATTGGGATTCTGACCCAAGTGGAGTTTCATATGCCATCCTTCTTTGTTAAAAAGACCATTCCAATCTCTGGATTTGCCTTAACAAGCTCTCCTTCGCCTCGTTTGAGCCTCAACCTAGTAAGCATCCAAATCTCCACACAAACTTGTCAAACCTTAAAAACCTTGCTGCTTTCATACCACTTGATCGATTAATGAAAAAGGTATTATAGACTATGTGTGAATTCTCTTATGTTACTTAATGCAACGGATCGAAAATATTGCGAATAACATAAACACATAAACAATTTAAAGACACATTTAAACACATCAAAACAGCCAAATTTAATAAAGGAGTTCACCAGACTTTCTGGATACGTCTCCAGGTCCTTTCACTTCCAGTGCTGACCTATTTATTTTTTCTTTAATATGTTGTTATAGGCATGCGCTCAAAAATAGAGTCTCAGATGATAAAATGGACATCACCACTGTGTCCAAATCAAAATTTCGGGTCAAATGAGTGTAAACTCGACCATATTTGGCCATAGTGACTTCCAAACCCCTTGGAAAGTCAAAAACCACCATACACCTGCAAAAGCTACCTTTCCACTGCACAAAACCACCTCTGCATGTGAAAACTGCTTTGAAAAAGGCACTGGTGGTATTACGGGTTTGGCACTTGCAAAACTATATAAAAATATTGGGCGACTTGAATACCAAGCTCCACCGTATGGTATGTTGGCCAGCAGACTTATGTGAAAGTGATGTTATATAATAGTTTTGAAAGGTCGGCGGTTCGAAACCTTTGCCCGACCCTTCCGCCTCATATTCCATTGATTATCGTTAATATATATGATATATCTATATATATATATATATAGATATATATATATATATATATATATATATATATATATATATATATATATATATATATATATATATATATATATCTATATATATATATATATATATATCTATCTATCTATATATCTATATATATATATATATAGATATATAGATAGATAGATATATATCTATATATATATATATATATATATATATATGTATATATATATATATATCATATCATATCATATCATATATATTTCTGCCACGTATGTGGGATATCCTGTGCATATGGTTATATATATGGTTGCGACTATGGTTTCGGTTCAGCAGTTAATGATAACATCAAATGCTTAAGGGATCGGCGATCATGGGGTTGACCCTGACCGACTGGCCCTTTTTCGACGACTTAAACCTGACCATAATAAATATATTATCTGCACTGCCTTTAAACAAGCGACACAGTAGCTCATCTGATGAGTGGAATCTGGCGAAGTCTTAGCTTTGAGGGAGGTCAAGTGTCACACCCCCAATTCTTTTTTCGCGATTTGCCCAATGTGTGGCATTGGCCAAACACCCAACTTTTTCATTTGTTAACATGTTTGCTAAACTATGCCTAACATTCATCTCATTAATCATTTTAAACATTTTATGTGCAGAATAACATTAAATAAACATTCAACAGTGAGGAACACAATCCAATATATGAATATAAGAATTATGTTATTAATTTTGTTTTTACAGTAACCGGGAGAAAGCCTCAACCGGTGTTTACAACTTTTACATGGTTCGGCTATTGTGTAGCTCGGCCCTAGACCGCTGCATCGTTTAGCCTCACCCATGAGTTCACCAACTCATTTCCACGGTTCAGCTTGGGCGCTTTTTTCCGTGGGTCCATGTCACCTATTTCAACCTTTGGCACACCTGCCTACCACATATCGCAGTGTTCTATGTCCGTCGTTGCACGCATGCTGCCCACCGCAATCACCATGTCAACATGCGGGCGCCCACGCCCTAGATCGCCCTACCACAAACCTTCGGATAGAACTTCACCCCTGGCGGGCGCCCTTGCCCTGGGTCGCCCTGTCCACGGGTCTCGCACCCAAAACTCTGTGCTAACTATTTTGCCCGTCGTGCGAGCACATCCCGAATCACCCTTGGAACCTCCGACCAGTTTCAGACTTGTCTTCGTGGAATGGCTCGCACTTCTTGTCTTGCTTCCAACTTCACCTCTGCATATATATATGCTTCACCCACCGGGGTAGGGGCTTCGGTCAATGGTGAAATCGACCCACCTTGGGGAGCCTTCGCATTTTTCTCATGTTGGCTAGCAGGTAGGGCGCCCACACCCGAGACCGCCCACCCATATATACTCCACGGGTGCATCAACACTTAGCCATTTTTTCCATTTCTCATGACCTTGCATTTTCTGCCCTCTGCTTGTGTCCGCTAGCTTGTTGCCCTCTTCCGGGTGCACGGACAGCTTGCCGAGTCGCTCACCCAGCTCGTCGCCGCTTGTCGTGCGCCCATCACTCATTCCATTTTTTCCTCGGTTAAACACACATGCAGGGCATGACTGTTTCGCCTAAATGCCGCAATGCCTCATGGCTGTTACATCTTCCCCCACCTAAGGTCATTACCATCCTCGGCAATCTAGCTATCCTTCATAACCTTCTGTCGTACCTCACAATATTTTGCTTCCATTTCCACAGTGAGTCCTCCATTTCCCAGCTATCTTCATCCGATGCATCCTTCCATCTAATGAGAAATTCCCATCTCATGTTGTTCCCAAACCTTGTTGTTCGAAGATCCAAATTCTTCTCAAACATAAGATTTGGTTTTTCAACAATCATAGTTGGCCCCCTTGGTGGCTTTGCTCTATCTGGATGTTTTGCATCAAGTCGAGATTTCTTCAATTGACTGATATGGAAAACAGGATGTCTCATATGAATGTGGCGTAAAAGCTCCATCTCATAGGCAACTCCCCCCACTAGCTTCTTCACTCGGAATGGTCCTTCATATCTCCTTGTCAAAGATCTTACAGTCCCATTAGGTGGTTGAAACTGATCTTCGGTGATCATGAGAAAAACCATATTCCACACGCTAAAGTCTGCATCCCGCATGTCGTTATCTACCCATTTCTTCATCCTCATTGTATCTTCATGCAAGTGCAACCGTGCTAACTCCAAGGTCTCGTCCCAAGCCTTCATGAAATTCTTCGCACGAGGACTCCTCAAGAAACCTCCCATCACTACGGTGTGCAGAGCGACTGGCGTCTGCCCATTCACTAGCTTGAATGGACTATACCCTGTCGCAGAACTCTTTTGTATCTTGTAGCTTAACTGAGCTACATCCAAGAGTTCAAGCCAATTCTTTTGATTGTCCATCACATAATGTCTCAAGTAGTTCTCCAGCAATGCACTGATTCGCTCAGTCTGCCCATCTGTTTGCAGATGGTAACTCAAACTCATCAACAATTCTATCCCTACTAGCTTGACCAACGTGGTCCAAAATCTGCTTGTAAATCACAGATCTCGATCCAACACAATGCTCAATCACATTCACCAATACTTCACTATGTTCTTGAAGAACAACTCCATAGTCTTCTCGGTTCCACAAGGTATCTTTGTTGGAACAAAGAAAGAATATTTGGAGAAATGATCAACCACGACCATGATCCCATTATAACCCTGTACCTACGGTAACTAAGTGATGAAGTCCATTGAGACACTCATCCATGGTCTCTCTGGAATCGGTAAAGGCTGCAACAGACCTCCTTGCCTCTGTGCATCTTATTTGTCCTGCTGACAAATGATGCACATATCTACATACTCCTCTACACCCTCCCTCATCTTCTCCCAAAAGAATCCTCTCTCCAATAATGCCAAAGAATGATGCTGCCCTGGGGGGCCAGCCCACAAAGAATCGTGGCATTCCTTCAAAAGGTGCCTCTTAAGCCCAGATGAATTTGGAACATAGAGTCAGTTTCCAAAGAAAAAGAGTCCATCTCTAAGAAAAAACTTTCGTGTCTTCCCCTCCTTTATCTGCTTCACTATATTCTGCGCTTGAGTATCAGTCTCAATGCTTTCCTTGAGCTTATTTTGCATCTCTTCTGTCATTTGTACTCAACTTCTACTTCGTGCTACCTGGTCTTCCTCCTCGATCAATGCTGCTAGTTGTCCCTTCCTACTAAGGGCATCTACAACCGCATTGAATCTACCTGGACGGTACTCAATAGTCATGTCGAATTTTGCTAAGAAGTCCTGTGAATGAGCCTGCTTCACTGACAACTTTGGTTGTGATGCAAAATAACTTGCTACAATGTTGTCAGTCTTGACAACAAAAGGCTTCCCAATCAGGTAATGCCTCCATACCTGCAAACAATGGATGATCGCAGTCATCTCCTTCTCATGGATCGGATACCTCCGTTCTCTATCCTACAACTTTCGACTCTCGTACACCACCGGATGCCCATCCTGCATAAGAACTCCTATGGCAAAATCTAAAGCATCTGTGTGTACCTCAAATGGTTGCTCGAAGTCTGGCAACTTCAGTATCAATGCTGAAACCATCCTCTTCTTCAAATCATCAAATGCCATCTCACATTTATCCGTCCAACTCCATCGCTTGTCTTTCTTTAGAAGGTCTGTTAGTGATGATGTCACTTTGGAATACCCATCTACAAACTTTCATTGGTAGTTGGTCATGCCCAAAAAAACCCTCATATCATGGACATTCTTTGGTTCAACCCAGTCCTCGATTGCCTTCACCATGTTCGACTCCATCTGTATGTACCCTTGACCCACAATGTGCCCAAGGAATGGACTCTCAGTCTGGGAAAACACACATTTGGACTTCTTCAAGTACAGTTGACTCTTCTTCAGTGCCTCGAACACCAAATCCAAGTGCCTCTTATGAACCTCCATGTTATCATTGTACACCACAATGTCATCCAAGTAAACTACTACAAACGAATCCAAGTATGGACGTAGTACATCATTCATCAAAGTGAATGATGTGGCAGGAGCATTGCACAACCCAAATGACGTAAAAAGGAATTCAAAGCTTCCATACTTGTTACTATCGTGGTATTCCTCTCATCTCCTTCCACTATCTGCACCTGATAATACCCATGCCTCTAGTCCAGCTTGGAAAACACTCGGGCTTTTGCAAGCTTATCGAAGCAATCTGTAGCTAATGGCAAAGGATACATGTTCTTTATCGTCTGCTTGTTGAGAGCATGATAATCATAGCACATCCATAGCTCATTCATATCTTTCTTCCGCTGGAACAATATTGGAGCTCCATATGGGGACCTTGAAGGCCGAATGAAACCTACATCAGTTAACTCCTTTAACTATCATTTCAACTCCTCCAACTTAGGTCCTGACAACCGATAAGGATCTTTAGCCAGAGGTTGCTTCCCTGGATCAAGCTCAATGCTATGGTCCACTGCACGCCTTGGTGGAAGCTTCTTTAGTAGCTCATCGGGCATCAAATATGCATACCTGGCCAGCACCTCGAAAATCTCAGCTGGAATAGGCATCCCCACTCCATCATCGCTATCGAATTCTCTGATAATTATCGCATATGTCTCCATGTCTGACTCCTGCATAGCCTTCTCCAAACTTAGTGCAGAAACATGCTGCATCTTGACTTCCTTCCTTTTCTTATGAGTAGGAAAAGTCCAAGTGTGTGATCTTCCAATTAGCATAACCTCATCACAGAAAGGGACAATAACTACTCTATTTCCCTTCAAGAAATCTTGCCCGAATATCATGTCAAAGTCGTTCATCTCCATCACTGTGGAGTCCAATCGACCTCGCCAGTATTTGATCTGCACAGGCACCTCGTGTGCCAAACCCATCACTCTAGCTCTTGAGTTCATTGCCTTGACTCCCACATTCGATGGGAAAATAATCAACCCAACTTCTTTTGCTAGTCATGTCATCATGAAGTTGTGTGTGGCCATCGTATCCACCAGCACTTGAATGGTCTTGCCATGAACCACCAAGTCCACAAAACCCAGACTATGAATCCACGATTTCCTCTCCATAACTTCAGACTGCACACATACCTGGTCTCTCCAATTTCCTCTAATACCATCTGTCATGGCCCCAAATATTTTTTCGCGAGTTTCCCAACGTACGGCATCGTCCAAACACCCAACTTTTTCATTTGTTAACATGTTTCCCGAACTACGCCTAACATTCATCTCGTTAATCATTTTAAACATTTAATGTGCGGAATAACATTAAATAAACATTCAATGGTAGAGAACGCAATCCAATATATGAAAATAAGAATTATGTTATTAATTCGGTTTTTACATTAACTGGGAGAAAGCCTCAACTGACGTTTACAATTTTACATGGTTGGGCTGTCATGTAGCTCGGCCCTGGGCTGTTGCACTGTTCGATCTCACCCATGAGTTCACCGACTCATTTCCAACGTTCAGCTTGGGTGGTTTTGACCGTCGGTTCATGTCACCCATTTCAACCATGGGCACACCTGCCTACCACATATCGCACCATTCGCTGTCCATCGTTGCATGACTACTGCGCACCACAACCGCCATGTCAACCTGTGGGCACCCACGCCCTGTCGCAAACCTTCGCAAAAAACTTCACATCCATTGGGTGCCCTTGCCCTCAGTCGCCCTGCTTGCGGATCTCACACCCGAAACTCTACACTAGCTATTTTGCCCATCATGCGGGGGCATCCCAACTCACCCTTGGAACCTCCGACTGGTTTCAAACTTGTCTTTGTGGAATGGCTTGCACTTCTTGTCTTCCTTCGAACTTTGCCTCCGCATATATATATATGCTTGACCCACCAGGGTAAGGGTTTTGGCCAATGGTCAAGCTGACCCACCTTGGGGTGACTTCACATTTTTCTCATGTCGGCTCAGGGGTAGGGCGCCCGCACCTGGGACCGCCCACCCATATATACTCCGCGGGTGCATCAACACTTAGCCATTTTTTCCATTTCTAATGACTTTGCATTTTCTGCCCTTCACTCGTGTCCGCTAGCTCATCTCCCTCGTCTGGGTGCACACCCAGCTCGCCGAGTCACTCACCTAGCTTGCTGCTACTCATCGTGTGCCCATCGCTCATTCCATCATTTTCTCGGTTAAACATGCTCGGAGGGCGCGCCCATTTTTCCTAAATGTCAGAATGCCTCATGGACGTTACATCAGGGGTTCGATCCTCCCTGACTACCAAATTTTTGGATTTGCATGCCAATATTGAGAAAATCTGGGCTACCACGTGTCAGCACCGGATTGGCCCATGTGCACCAATAAAAAATTGCCACATCACCTTCCCTGCTGACATCATCCAAAACATGTGGCGCATTCCCGGGGCAACACGTGTCCTGCTGATGTAAGCATTGACTGTTTACTATTGACTTGTTTGAGTTTGACTTTTCCTTTTACTTTGACCTTTTGCCCTAGTTTGCCTTGAAACTTTGACTGGCCTTAACTTCTTCATCTGAACTCGGATTTTTGCACCATTCGTAACATTGGAATCATCTCATCAAGCAGTTCGACTTGATCCCAGTTTCAACTAAGTTTGAAGACTTTGATCTCGAGGCAAAAATGAATCCATTTTGGATCAATGATTAACCATTCTTTGCCATGATTGACCATGGATGACAATGTTAGATTAAATATAGAACATCGTTTACCAAGGTGGACCATGATTGGCCATGGTTGATCATGGCTGACCTTGATTATCATATTGAAAGAATTTTTGTCATATTGTAATGTTGGAACATGGTTGAAACAATGATTGAATTCCATATTGAGATAATCTTTGCCACAATGTGACGTTGGAGCATGGTTTACAATGATTAACCATGGTTGACCATGATTGATTTTATAAAATATGGTTGAAGATGGTTGACCATGATTGAAATTATAGAATATGATTGATCATGGTTGACCATGATTGATATTATAAACCCAAGGTAATAATAAACCGTAGCGATCAGTATTATAAACCCATGAGAATAATAAACCCTAGGGATTAATACTAAAAACCCAAGGAATTATAAACCTAAGGGAACAATATTATACCCCGGGAATATGAACCCTTAGATTAATAAACCTAAGGGATTGATATTATAAACCTAAGGAATAAAAATTATAAACCTAAGGTTTATAAACCCTAAGATAAATATTATAAACCCTAAAATAAACATTGTTTACCATGGTTGATTTCCATATTGAGACAATCCTCGTCATAATGCAAAGTTGGATTATGGTTGACCATGATTGGTTTCCATATCTTGATAATCTTGTCATAATGTGACATTGGACCATGGTTGACGATGGTTGATTTTCATTTTGAGGCAATCGTTGTTAGAATTCGACATTGACCATTGTTGACTATGGTTAACCATGGTTGGCCATGAATGGCCATGGTTGAGCATGATTGATATTATAAACCCAGGGGAATAATAAATCAAATGGATTGATATTATAAACGCAAGGGAATAATAAACCAAGTGATTGATATTATAAATCTAAGGGAATGCTAAACCCAAGGGTTTATACTAAAACCTCAAGGGATTATGAGCCCAAGGGACTAATATTACAAACCCAATGTATATAAACCCAAAGATAAATATTATAATACTAAAATAAACATGGTTGACCATGGTTGATTTTCATATTGAGACCATCCTTGTCACAATGCCACATAGGACCATAGTTAACCATGCTTAACTATGGTTGATTTTCATATCAAGACAATATTTGTCACAATGCGACGTTTGACCATGGTTGACCATGTTGGCCATGGATGACAATTTTTTATTTTATAAAACATGGTTGAACATGGCTTACCAAGGTTGACCATGATTGACCATGGTTGATCATGGTTGACCATGATTATCATATTGAAACAATTTTTTTCATAATGCAACATTGGACCATGGTTGAAACAATGATTAATTTTCATATTGAGACAATCCTTGTCACAATGCAATGTAGGAGCATGGTTGACCATGATTGATTTTATAAAATATGGTTGATGATGGTTGACCACGATTGAATTTAATGGTTGACCATGGTTCTCCATGATCAATATTATAAACCCAAAGGAATAATAAACCCTAGGGACTGATATTATAAACCCAACGGAATAAGAAACCCTAAAAATTAATACTAAAAACCCAAGGGATCGTAAACCTAAGGGAATAATATTAAACACTAGGAATATGAACACTTTGTCACAATGTAATGTAGGATCATGTCTAACCATGGTTGACCATTATTCATATAATAAACTAAAGGGAATAATAAAGCCTAGGGATTGATATTATAAGCCAAAGGGAATACTAAACCTGAGGGATTAATATTAAACTCCAAGGGAATAATATTAAACCAAGGTTGACCATAATTGGCCATGGCTGACCATGGTTAACCATGATTAGCATATTGAGACATTGTTTGTTAAAACAGAATGCTGGACAATGGTTGAGACAGTGATTGATTTTGATATTGAGACAATTTTTGTCACAATGTGACGTTGGAAAATGGATGACTATGATTAACCATGGTTCACCACAATTTCTTTTATAAAATATGGTTGACCATGATTGACAATTATTGAATTTATAAAACATGGTTGACCATGGTTGATATTATAAACCCAAAGGAATAATAAACCCTAGGGATTAATGCTAAAAATCCAAGGGACTATAAACCTAAATCAATAATATTAAACCCTAGGAATATTCACCCTTAGATTAATAAACCCAAGGGATTGATATTATCAATCCAAGGGAATAATAAACTCAAGGGATAAAAATTATAAACCTAAGATATATAAACCCTAAAATAAATATTATAAACCCTAAAATAAACATGGTTGACCATGGTTGATTTTCATATTGAGACAATCCTTGTCACAATGTGACATTGGACCATGGTTGACCATGATTGATTTTCATATTGAGACAATCATTGTCACGATGTGAGATTGAACCATGATTGAGCATGGTTGATTTTCATATAGAGACATATTTTTCAAAATATGGCGTTCGACCATGGTCGACCATGATTTTCCACAGTTGAACATCACATGTGATGATGATGAAATATATTTTAATCAAGGTTGAGCATGGTTGATGAAATTCAACCATGGATAATCATGGTTGACCATCATTGACCATGGATGATCATGGTTGATGATGGTTGACGATGGTTTATTTCTAGATCGAGGCAATCTTTGTCACAATGTGATGTTCGACCATGATTGATCATTATTGACCAGGTTTGATTTTATAAAATATGGTTGACCATCATTGACCATGGCTAACTGTGGCTGACCATAATATTATAAACTGTAGGTAATACTGAACCCAAGGGATTAATATTAAAACTTCGAGGGAATAATATTAAACCAAGGTTGACCATGATTGGCTATGGTTGACCATGATTATCATATTGAGACATTGTTTGTCAAAATGCAACATTGGACCATGGTTGAGACAATGATTTATTTTGATATTGAGGCGATCTTTGTCACAATGCGATGTTGGAACATGGATGACCATGATTGACCATGGTTGACCATAATTCATTTTATAAAATATGGTCGACCATGGTTGACAATGATTGAATTTATAAAACATGGTTGACCAAGGTTGATCATAATTGATATTATAAACCCAAGGGAATAATAAACACTAGGGATTAATACAAAAAACCCAAGGGACTATAAACCTAAGCAAAAAATGTTAAACCCTAGGAATATGAAACCTTAGATTAATAAACCTAAGGGATTGATATTATAAACCCAAGGGAATAATAAACTCAATGGATAAACATTATAAACCTAAGATATATAAACCCTAAAATAGACTTGATTGACCATGGTTGATTTCCATATTGAGACAATTCTTGTCACAATGCGAAGTTGGACAATGGTTAACCATGATTAATTTTCATATTGAGATAATCTTTGTCACAATGTAACATTGAACCATGGTTGACCATGGTTTATTTTCATATAGATACAATCTTTGTCAAAATGCGGTGTTCGAACATTGTTGACCATGATTTACCGTGGTTCACCATGTTCGATTTTATAAAAAATGGTTGACCATCATTGGCCATGGCTGATCGTGGTTGACCATGATTGTCCATGGTTTACCATCATAGGTGATCATGATGAAAGATATTTTAATCAAACTTTAGCATGGTTGATGAAATTCAACCATGGTTAATGATGGTTGACCATCGTTTACCATAGTGGATCATAATTGACCATGATTGACCATGGTTTATTTTCATAAAAATGAATAAATCAACGCATACTTATAATAATTATAGGTTTCAACACATCTTTGTTCTTTCCGCCTTTTAATTAATCGTTCAACCCATTGAACACTTTGATCAACTTACATAAATATTCACTAGCTAATCCTCAATTATCGTGCTACCTAACGAGAGTTACCTAGCTTAACATCAAAGTCCATGAAAAATGGAGTTCCCTTTCGCAAGTTCGAATCCACCTGTGTGGTGAATTTCGCTGCCCTACCAAATTTTCATGGCTTAGCATCAATGTTCATGAAAACAATATCCCTAGTCTCGAGTTTAAATCATGGAAAAATCTATTGTTTCTTCTCTTATTTTATTGAGGGTTTGCTTTTGTTTTGGTGGTTTTAACTCTTATGCCAATTTAATAGAGAATATTAAAAATTAGAAAAATTAAATATATTTTAACATTTTAAAATTTTAAAATATATATTAGGTGGATTTGGATATTGAATTTTCCAAATTATATATATATTATATTATACATTGAAAACTAGCAAGGCCTAACTCAAGGGTTTCGGGCATTGTGACCTCCCAAATGACGAGTGATTTTGACCAACTGAACTAACCCTTGGAGCTACTCTTTCTTTATATTATCCATACTATATAAACTAATATGTTTGTTCCATGCTGGTGCAATTTTATGCCATAGTATTTGTTTTAAGGCGTGCAATATTTCGACAAAAGGGTAATTTGAATATTGTGGCAACCTTTCACCCATGGATGTGAAAGAGGATCGAACTTGGGGCCTCTGGTAGTAGTAGACGATGGCAAGAGGTAAAAGGGACACATGAGCTTTTTCATCGATTTGTCTCATAGACGACCGAAAATGAGAATGATGCATTAGGTTGATCTTTGTCTATTCAACAAGACTAAGGTATGATACCTAAAATATTTCAATCAAGTTTTCTCTCCTTAGCGGAAACAGTTCATTCTGTGCCGACCCATGCAAAAGTGGTTGAGGATGCAGGAGGTTTTGGACTATTTTGCTACCGTTTCTTTTTGGATTTAAACAAAGCTCGATGGGGGAGTAACTGGAGAAGGGGAAACCAAAATACTCTTTCCCTTTTTTTTAACTTCATGGATGGAAAGAAGGTCAAGGGATAGTGAAAGAGGGCGTAAGCATTGCCAGGGATGTCATGGTTTCCAGCGAAGAACTCATGGGCAGCAACGTGTTTTTATTTTTAATTTTAGTTTTCTGTAAATAGCCAACTAGAGTGATGGTTTGTTTAGTGCAATATTGTCTGATGGGGATTTTATCAGCTTTGGTGTTTTAGGGTTTCGCGGGATTTTGTCGTGAGGCCTTTGAGTTTGTTTAGGGAGGAGTTTGATTCTCTATGTGCTGAAAAATGTCTTGCTATGGAGGAAATTACGAGTGCGGCTCTGGCTGCAAGGGGTGAGCATTTCACCATTCACCTGACACCTTGTTTAGTTCAGTGATTGTGTTTTATTTTCTCATTGAAATCATTTTGGCTTTTAGTGAAAATGGCTTGAATGAGAGGCATTATTTAACATAGTGAATTATGTAGTATGAATTATTTTCAGCTGCAATTGACAGTGTTCTAAGGACCTTAGTTTAGTTTTTTAAAAATTATACCACAGGCATATATTATTGTTGTGTTATGGTTTCTATTTTCCTCGTGGAAGCCCTTGCGGTTTAAGCTAACAATTTTTTGTTCACGACATAGTTTATGACATATGTAGTGTTTTTATCTAGGTGGTTCATATATAATATAATTTTTATTTTTTCAACAACTGGTCCTATTGCATTTATATACTTCATAATTTGATTTTCCTTGTATTGTGGAAAATAATAATTTTGTTTCTTGATAATCACTGCATCGCTTGTAAATAAGAAATTACAAACCCTAACAACGTCAAGAAATTATTCTTCAAGCGGTTTGACAACTTCCTTGGTAGGCGTTCATTGATTTTCATTCTTACATCTCAGAGGCAGCACTGTAGGTTTCTCATATTGGTGTAGGTTTATTGCTGGCTGGTTTATGTAGGATGTGAATATTGTTTTTTTACAAGGATATACGAATACATTTCACGCCATCAAAATTGCTGATATGTATAGAACAAAAGCGTGTAGGCGATCGTAAATACCAGCTACATTAAATATTATTTCACAATATCAGAGATATCTATGGTTATATTTGCGTGCAATGACAGATAAAAGTCCAAGATATCCACAAAGCGAGGTGCAGTCTTGATATTTGTCTGACGTGGATTTCTCGTCCAGTGGCTTGGATCTCCTCTTCTCTTCATCACAAGTCACAGAGAAATTAAATGGTATAATGGATTGCATGGATGACCTACTGAAATTACCGAAATAAATAAGCTTTCCGACGTGCAAACAAATTGAAATTCATTCGATTCAAATTAAATACTGAACTGCATGAACAAGGATACCTGAGATGTAATGGCTTTTTCATCGCTGGCATTCCTTTTCTTGTTGGCCTCGATACTTTTTTGGTGGCCTCAATCTAGCATCGATCCTTTGTAACTCTCTTGAATCTAGGGAAACCTACGAACGAAAGGGCCATGGTCGCCATCACTTCCATTACCTTAACTTAACTGCAATGATCGTTGTCATTGCCGTCACCTTACAGCGAGGGTATGACTCTTTCAGATCAACAACGCATCGATCACAATTTAACAAATTAATCAACGTCACTGCCATCACCTTACAGCGAGGCTATGACTCTTCCAGTTCGACAACGCATCGATTACCATTTAACAAATTCAAAAAATATTGCAAATTTTAATAATTTGGGTATATATATTTTTCGTAGCAACGGTTCACACTCCCCACAGCCATAGCCACAGCCACCGCCACCGCCACCGATCTCGAACTCAGACAAAATATATTTTATTAGGGGTAAATCACGATCGATCTCGAACGCAGACAAAATATATTTTATTAGGGTTAAATCACGATCGTCCACAAATTAAAAAAAATTGCTGAAAAATAAAGTCAACGTCGATACATCCAGGCGGGGCGAGGTCGATATAGACACACCTATCACCAAATAAACCCATGTGCCTACATGCAACAACGGAACGATTTATTTGATTATTGTAAGAATATTTAAATGCGATGCAAATCTCAAAAAGTTGTAATTTATAATGATCACATCTTTATAAAAATTATTTATATATTTTAATTTTTTTTAAGTAAATGAGCAATGTTTCTATTGATCACCAATACAAAATATAGTCATAGTTATACCTCTACCATAGTGGTTTGTCACCGAAAAAATTAGACCAATGGTGAAATTTGACTTTTTTAGTCATATAATCACATATACATGACCAGTCAACTAGAATGCATTAAGTATTGAGCGTAGCTATTGTATATAGTAGTGCACAAAAAATGGCCTAGAGCGCTCATATGAAACGATAAGAAACAAAGAAAAGCTAAAGAACACCACTAAGGGGTAAGATTAACATGAAAGTAAAATGTGTTGGCTATTTAAATAAAATGGACGGAAGTGGACACGCTGATTGAATTTGTTGGAGGTGCCTTAAGAGGCTGGGCCTTTTACATGAACTAATAGAACTTCAATACCCACCAACCAAAGAGTCATATGACGATTCTCAACCTACAAATCATCCATACGTATAAGAATACTTGAAATTAATGGAGAAAGTTTGTTTCACTATTGTGTGTCTTAGTTTAGATTTAGTTCCTATTTTCTAGGAGATAGTTTTGATCTCCATAAATTGAATATAATCTTATTTATTTTGGATTTGATGAATAATGCAATAGAGAAAGAAAATTACTGCTTGGGCAGTCTCTAGGTGTAGCTCGTCTCACCTGTGAGCTACAAGTTTCATTTCTAATTTGTCTTCCCATTTTTATCTTGGTATCAGAGCACCAGAGGGCAGAGAAGGAGCTTTGTGTGAGTTGGGTCTATGGTGAGTTGAGCCTTTGTGGCTGAGAGCCCTAGTGGTTGAGATTGGAGAGTGAGTAAGCCTCCTTTTCTAGTGAATGCAGGTGTGTAGATCTTGTTCACAAAGTTGTGCAGTAGTGAATCCTGGTGTGGATCGGAGGAGGCTTCATTAGAGATTAGTGGAGTTGCAGATGAGCAGGACAAGTGAAGTTGAGGATCTATTTTTTTCAACTGAAAGTTACAGGGTTTGCTACAGAGCACAGAAAAGGAGAATGTGTAGTTTTATTAAGGGAAAACTGCAGAGAGTTGCACAGTTATATTGAAGGAAAATTGTGCAGTATTGCACAGGAAATAAGAAGGAAAATTGCGTGGATCAGGGATACTTAGAGAGAATTTTCTCCAACGCGTTGTGTCTGACGTAAGACTATGCATATGACTGTATTGTGAAATTTGTTGTTTTTTCTGTGAAACCCTTGTTTGGATCGGTTGAATGAATCCATAGATCAATTGTTGGAGGATATGGTGTTGGATCCATAAATCTATTGTTGAATCACACGATCTGTTGATTGGATTAGTGGATCTCTTATTATAGTTGTGGATCTATTGATTAGATGAGTTATTGGTGGTGCTCGTGAGTTAAAGAGAAGGGTGTTGTTGAAATTGTTTTGTCACAATGAATTATCACGTTGCAAAGACATACCTTAATGAGAGAAATAAGCCCGATTGGTCAAATTATTCCAATTGGAAGTTCAAGTTGCAGACATTGCTCGAGGGTTCTAGTGTGTGGATAATTGCAAATGGAGATGAAGCAAAGTCGATTGTAACCAATGGTGCCACAACCACATTAGTTCAACATTAGGAAAAGAGGGAAAATAAATTTAAGGTGTTGAATATGTCGGTGAAAAACAACATAATGTTAGGGTCCCACCCTAACCCCCTTATTTATGTCATGGGATCACGTCATAGTCTAGAGTCAATAAAGCCCATATTAATATTTGTAAGTGGTTAACCCGCAATTAATGACGGGACCACAGTTAGTTGAAAATGGGCAGTAGTGTCAGATAGATGGTATTAATAAAACCCACGGTATTGGCCCGTGGTATTGCATGTAGGAGTCATATATTAAGGATAGAGACTCCCTGCGAGGAGTATCGTGTCTTATTTTTTAATCGAGCTATGCTCTATTGGAGGTTGCCCCCTCGAAGAGGCATGTGAACATTGCTCTTTGAATAATAAAATCATTGCTACTCTGTGTTCTGGGTATCTTTTCTTCGCATATTCTGTGTTCTGGGTGTCTTTTTTTCACATATTCTGTGCTTGGGTATTGCTTTGCAGGTTAAGAGCATAACAAGTGGTATCAGAGCACTTTCCAGGGCTCGGTGGGATCTCCAATTTTTAGCAAAAATTTTTTGGCTAGAGACGTGTTTCGGCGTCTTTAAACCACGGGATCTGTCGTTAAGCGCATAAACCTGCGGATTTGGGGAGGCATGCACGCAGGAAATACAAGAGGTGGTCATGTCTGCTGGACTCCCTTGTAACCCCTGTGGGTACCCCTTCGAGTAGTAGCGCATTAGACAGAACCGCGCACGGACTGTCTTCCACGTACCCTCTGGGTATATAGGAAGCCCCCTAGGCTCCCTTGAAACCTTGCCATAGATAAACCTTCGGCCGTCTTGTGGCTACAGTACACCGAGAACAACACTCGGAGAGATTACTCGCCCGTACAATAGGGTAGTCGGGTTGTACGGCTAAGGGTACGGTCGATCCTCCTTAGTTAGAGCCCTGAAACATTGAGCCGAGTACTACTGTCAGACCCTTATGTATATTGCGATCTGTAGCACCTGACACTCCTCAAGACCATAGTTCCCTTTCTATCGGGGGATCACACATCATCTATTCCAGATCAGCGGGTGCAAAGAAGTGCAGCAGCAGCAGACATCAGTCCGGCAGCTCCATCAGATCAGCAGCAGCAGTTGTTCCACCATTCAGATCTCTCAGATCCACCAGATCAGAGTAGTTGTGAAGGGTTCCTGTACCTGGATATACTTTTCGCAGGACTTTTGGCGGCATTGACATTTTGAGGATTTGGCGACTGCAGTATTGATCAGGAAGGAGTAAAACTCCATTAGGAGTTTTCCAAAAAAAAAAAAAAATCTAGCCCATCAGAATCACGACGACGCTGAGCAAGGTGGTACCATTCAATTTCTTAGTAAAAATTTTTAGGCGGTCCCAATTTTCATCAGGTTGGTGTATGGTAGAAACTCGCGCTCAAGCGATGGCCAATGAAAGGATAGACAAAATTGAAGACCATGTGAACTCCATCCAAACTGTGGTGAACGAAATCCAACATGAGATTAAAGGAATAAGTCTCCAGATACAGAATGCACTCTCGAAGGGCAAGGACCCAACGCACGAGGAGGCGTATAATGGCCATGAATACCATGAGGGTGAGTCTAGCCACTCTCCTCACGTCTGGCACACCCATCCACCACCCAGTCAGCGACCTCCCAAGTTGGATATGCATAAATTTGACGGTTCTCACACGTCCGCATGGCTAGCACAAATGGAGCAGTATTTCAAATTGAATAATATCCTAGATGAGGGGACTAAGCTTATGGTGGGCACCATGTACTTGGACAATGAACGATGGAAATGGGGGGAATGGCATCAGCGTTGCAATGGACATTTTCAGAATTGGGCCCAATTTGCCAAAGCTCTTCGAAATCGCTTTGAACATGAAGACTCTTTTTTGGGGCGTCTCACTAAGCTCCGACAGACGGGTACAGTGGAGGAATATATTACCGCTTTTGAAGCCTTAGCCTTCCGCACTAAGGGTCTCATAGATGAGTTCTACATGGAATGCTTTATCAGCGGCCTTAAAGAAGCCATCAAAGGTCAGGTTCTACTCCACCACCCTCCCACGTGGACAGAGGCTTTCCAGGTAGCTCGTAAGGTGGAACGTGCATTAACAACCCAATCCAGCCGCCCCAACTTCCCCGCTAAAGGTCGTCCCCCACAGGCTCCCAACATGACTCAGACACTTAAGATTCAAAAGGTGTCACCTGTGGAAATGGACGAATGAAGGAAGCAAGGACTATGTTACTACTGTGATGAAAAATATTCCCCGGGTCATAAATGCAAGGAGCCCAAGTTTTTTCAAATAGATGCCACTGACTACAGCTCCACCAAGGAAGATCCACCACTTGAGGAACCGGAGGCAATGGAAGAAGATAACCAAAAGGAGATTGTATCTGATGAACCAATTATTTCGCTAAATGCATTGGCAGGAATTTCTTCCCCTCAAACTCTCAAAATCAGGGGTTTTCTTAAACATCGCCCAGTAGTAGTCTTGATTGATAGTGGAAGTACCCATAATTTCATCCATCAAAAGATCGCTGAAGCAGTGCATTGTTTTGTCCGGGCAGTTTCTAACTTCCAAGTCCAAATTCCAGATGGGGGCATAATGAAATGTGAAGGCCGCCGTGAAAATGTCAAACTTCAAATGGGGGATTATCAGTTGGAAACCCACATGTTTGCAATACACATGGGGGGTTGCGACATTGTCCTAGGCGCGGAATAGCTCCGCACTCTTGGGTCAATCACAACGGATTTCTAGGAGTTATATATGAGTTTTAAGCAGAACAACTCCACACATACCCTCCGTGGACTACAGGCAGGAGCCCCCTCTATCATCAGCTCGCATAGGATGGATAAATTGTTAAAAAAGGGCCATCATAGAGTGGTAGCTCAATTTAATGCCATCCAGGTAGTCGAAACCATGTCTCTGCCAATTCATCCTGAGATGCAACAGATTTTAAATAAACATCGGACGGTCTTTGACAAGCCTCATGAGCTTCCACCCTCACGAGGGGAACATGATCATAGCATCACATTGGTTCCAGGGGCCCAACCCCCAAATGTGCGGCCATACAGATATCCGTTCAACCAAAAGAATGAAATAGAAAAAATCATAAAGGAATTGTTGGAAGTAGGTGTCATTTGTCCCAACATTAGTCCTTATTCATCCCCAGTGGTCATGGTCCTCAAGAAAGATGGGGAGTGGCGGATGTGTCCCTACTTCAGGGCCCTCAATAAGTTGACAGTCAGAGATAAATTTCCCATCCCGGTGGTTGACGATTTGCTGGACGAACTCAATGGAGCTCAATTCTTCACTAAGTTGGATCTTTGCTCAGGCTACCACCAAATTCGCATGAAGGAAGTCGACATTCCCAAGACGGCTTTCAGAACTCATGAAGGCCATTATGAGTTCCTGGTCATGCCATTTGGTCTCTGTAATGCCCCCTCTACTTTTCAGAGCCTTATGAATCACCTCCTCAAACCATATCTCAGAAAATTTGTCCTTGTCTTCTTCGATGACATCCTCATCTATAGTGGCACTTGGGCGGCACATCTTCAGCATGTAGATCTACTCTTGCAACTGCTCCACAAGCATAAATTATTTGTCAAGATGTCTAAGTGTTCGTTTGGCATGGAAGAAGTTGAGTATTTGGGCCACATTGTGGCACGTGAAGGTGTCAAGGTGGACCCCAAAAAGATCCAGGCAATGCAAGAATGGCCTCAACCTAAGACCTTGAAAAGCTTGCGAGGATTTTTGGGTCTCACAGGCTATTATCGTAAATTTGTCCGCAACTATGGCCGCATAGCGAAGTCCCTCACTCAACTCCTAAAGAAAAATTCCTTCTTCTGGAACGAGGAAGCACAATAGGCATTTACCGCTCTCAAAAACGCCATGTGTTCCACTCCCGTCTTAGCACTACCTGACTTCACCAAATCCTTTGTCATTGAATGTGATGCTTCGGGTATAGGTATTGGAGCGGTCTTAATGCAGGAAGGGTGACCATTGGCCTTCACCAGCCAACAACTCAGTGAGAGGAATCTGGGCCAATCTACCTACGAGAAGGAAATGATGGCCATCTTACATGCAGTCGAGACCTGGCGACCTTACTTGTTGGGGCGACGTTTCCAAATCCGCACAGATCATCACAGTCTTAAATATTTTTTGGAGAAATGCCTATCCTCCCCACAACAAAATAAATGGTTAGCCAAAATGCTGGGATATGATTATGAGATCATTTACAAGAAAGGGAAAGACAACAGTGTAGCAGATGCATTATCGCGCCAATTTGAGGAGGAAAGTACTCTGCTCGTAATTTCCCTCCCCATTCCAGACTGGATTGAAGAGGCTTGCAGGGAATGGTTTTCACACCCCGGGCTCTCCCAACTCATTTCTCAATTGCAGGTAGATCCTAATTCCAGCAAGGGCTACTCGTGGCAGAATGATATTCTTCGCTACAAGGACAGAGTCGTAATATCACCGACATCCACCCTCAAAAGTTGCATTTTGGCAGAATTGCACTCACCTCCCATTGCAGGACATTCGGGCTTTCAGAAGACGTATGCTCGCACCAGAAGATCATTTTTTTGGACTGGCATGAAACAGGACATCCTTACTTTCATAGAAGAATGTGACGTCTGTCAACGCCACAAAGGGGCAACCGTCAACACACCAGGCACATTACAACCATTGCCCATTCCGGCATCAATTTGGACGGAGGTTTCCATGGATTTAATTACAGGTCTTCCAAAGTCTGGGAACAATTCAGTCATCATGGTGGTTGTGGACCGACTGTCGAAGTATACTCATTTCTTCGCCCTACCCCAACCGTTTACACCAACTTTGGTTGCTCAAACTTTCATGGATCAGATCTTCAAATTGCATGGCATGCCCACTTCTATTGTGTCCAACCGCGACCCGATCTTCACCAGTAATTTTTGGCAGGAACTCTTCAAAATACAAGGCACTCAACTCAAACTCAGTACTTCATATCATCCGCAAACAGATGGTCAAACCGAAGCCGTCAACAAATGTCTAGAAACCTACCTTAGGTGTTTCACTTCAGAAAAGCAACACCTTTGGGTACAGTGGTTACCTCTGGCTGAATGGTGGTATAACACCAACTATCATGCCACCACCAAAATGACTCCCTATGAAGCAGTCTATGGTCAACTTCTGCCTTCCCCTACTTCTTATCTCACGGGGTGCTCCAAAGTACAAGCCGTGGATCAACTCCTACAACACCGCGCAACCATGCTCGCCCATCTTCGCGAGAATCTTCATCAAGCTTAGAACCGCATGAAGCAACAGGCCGACCAACATCACTCAGAGCGCCAATTTCAAGAAAGGGATCAGGTCTTTTTGAGGCTGCAACCATATAAGCAAACATCACTCAAAGACAAGGGTTGTCAAAAGCTCTCTCCAAAATTCTACGGACCATACCAAGTACTTCAGCTCATTGGAGAAGTGGCTTACAAGTTGGCTTTGCCACCTACAGCAAAAATCCACCCAGTTTTCCATGTATCGTGCCTCAAGAAAGTGATTGGGAACAATTGCCGAGTTCAAACCAGTCTACCTGAATTGGACGAACAAGGGTCAATCTGGCTTCAACCCGAACAGATTCTAGACACAAGGGACAAGCACCTGCACGGCCGCATGATTAAGGAAGTCCTTGTCAAATGGAAAGACACCTCTCCGAAAGATGCAACTTGGGAACTAGCCACTATTCTTCAGAAGTTTCCGCAGCTTCAGCCTTGAGGACAAGGCTAGTTTTAAGGGGGAGGGCATGTTAGGGTCCCACCCTAACCCCCTTATTTATGTCATGGGGTCACGTCATAGTCTAGAGTCAATAAAGCCCATATTAATATTTGTAAGTGGTTAACCCGCAATTAATGACGAGACGACAGTTAGTTGCAAATGGGCTGTAGTATTAGATAGATGGTATTAATAAAACCCACGGTATTGGCCCGTGGTATTGCATGTAGGAGTCATATATAAAGGATAGAGACTCCCTGCGAGGAGTATCGTGTCTTATTTTGTAATCGAGCTCTGCTCTATTGGAGGTTTCCCCCTCGAAGAGGCATGTGAGCATTGCTCTTTGAATAATAAAATCATTGCTACTCTGTGTTTTGGGTATCTTTTCTTCGCATATTTTGTGTTCTGGGTGTCTTTTATTCGCATATTCTGTGCTTGGGTATTTCTTTGCAGGTTAAGAGCATAACACATAATCCCTCATATCCAAGACTGCAAGAATCCTAATGAGATTTGGGTGACACTCAAGGATTTGTATGGAAAAAAAAATATAACTTGTGTGTCATTTCTTAAGAGTATTATTCTCTCCATTATGATGGAAGAGAATGAATCTTTTAATGCATTAACCTCACGGATTAAAGAATTGAAAGACAAGTTAGGTGACATAGGGGAGAAATTATCCAGCACTAATCTCATTACAATTACCTTAAATGGCATGATATAGGGTTATCAAATGTTCATTACAGGGCTTACAACAAGTGAGAATGCTTCCTCCTTTGAAGAGTTGACAGGGATTTTGATGCAGGAAGAAGAGAAATGTAAGAATCTAAAGCCTAAGAATGCAGATCTGGCATTGGTGGAAAATAAGAGGTTCTTCGAAGGGAAACCAAGAGGAGGACATAAAAGTAGTGGTCTATCTCAAAAACATCCATTTCAATGTATGTCATCCGGCAAAAATGATTTAGGAATTAAGTTTTTTAACTATGGATGAACTTTTCATATTGTTAGAGACTACTATAAGAAAAAGAATGATGAAAAAATACATAGACACAAGAGGCATAGAGGTCATTTTGTTGGTGAAGATATGAATCACGATCTTAAATTATTTATGTCTTATGCTTCTCTTTTCTTTGAGACTGATGTGGTTGTAGGTTTTAACTTCGTACAAAAATTACCTGCATACGAGTTCTAAAACACACAAAATAAACAATGTGAGAGAATAACACATAAAACACATATACATAGAGATTTTCCCCTGGATCCCAAAACCGGGACTACCAGCTTCATTTTTCATTATGTTCCTTCCAATGTTACAATACATATTTATACATGCCGAAGCATCCAATACCATGGACCGAAAACCATCACGTCCAAAACCATGGACTGAAAACCACAGCATCCAAAACCATGTGCGAAAATCATGCACGAAACCATACGTAGGTCCGCCCAACCTAATATAGGGTCCAAAAAAAATTTCCCAGGGCGCTGCCCCAGACCTCATAGAGGGGGGCTACCTGCTCCCTTCAAACCTCCTGGACAGGGGGGGCTGCCACCCCTCTTGTGACCCCCCCACTGTGCAATCGGTGCACCGAAGGGGAGGTTGTTGTGCCCACTGTGACCCCCCCCCCCCCCCGCTGGGCAATCAACACAATGAAGGGGGAGCTCCGCCCCCGCTCTAACCCCCAGTTCACTACATGGGCTAGTAGTGGAAAGAATAACACAACCCAACAGAGGTTGGAACTTGGTTAGTGGATTCTGGAGCATCCATCATATGGCATGTAATAAACACTCGTATGAAAATTTTAAGGAGACTGTAAATGGTGCTAACAACTACTTAGGAGATGACAGACCATATCAGATTAAAGGGTATGGAGATATTCCTATGATACTGCCTAATGGTAATATCACACGCATCCATAATGTCATGTATGTGCTTGGGATTAAATTTTTTTTGTCTATGTATCCATGATTACAGAACAAAATTTAAAGGTAGATTTTTTCAAAACTTACTGTGTTGTAAAGGATTTGCTAGCTCGTCAGAAGTCAGTTACATCAGGAGTACGAATTGGAGGCCTATATAAGTTGAATGTTAAAAGTATTCCATATCAAGATTTAACTTAATTGACTATCACATTCGAGAATATTTGGCATCAAAGATTTGGTCACTTCAACCTTCATTATTTATTTTTGTTGCAGAATCAAGGTATGGTTGATGGAATTCATGTTTTAAGAAATGAACATATTGATTGTGAAGGTTGTGCACTTGGAAAAATGCACAGGGATGAATTTCCCTCTAACTTAAATAAGAGAAAGAAAGATATACTCGAACTTGTGCATACTGATATTTTTTTACCTATGCAGACAAGGTCCTTAGGTGGATCTTACTATTTTTTCTATTTATTGATGATTGTACAAGGTATACCCAGCTATATTTTCTTAGAATGAAAAGTGATGCTTTCAAGTACTTTAAAGAATTTAGAAATATGGTTTAAAAGAAGACATGGAAGTTCATTAAAATCCTTCGCTCAGATCAAGGGGGAGAATACAAGCTTGGGAACTTCATCAAATATTGCAAAGATCATAGAATAGTACAATAGTTTATAGTACCCCACACTCTAGAACAAAATGGGGTTGCAAAAAGAGAGAACATAACTCTGGTGGAGTGTGCACGTAGCATGATGAAAGGTAAGAACTTATCCAATTGTTTTTGGGCAGAATCTATTATTACTCCAATTTAGTTAAACAATAGAAGTCCAACTAGGTGTCTTGATCTCAAGACTCCATTTGAGGCTTTGTATCATTTTAAACCCTCAATCCATCACTCTAGCGTATTTTTTTCTACAGCTTTTGCACACATTCCTTAATAAAATATGAAGAAATTGGATGTTAAAGCTATAAAATGCATATTTGTAGGGTATTGTTCCGATTTAAAATCATATAAGATGTTTAATCCATCTACTCACAAGGTATTTGCGAGTAGAGATGTTATCTTCCATGAAAAGGTTGATGAAAGGAATAAGGATAGACGTTATGGAGAGTGGCACATGCCTTTAATGATTGATGATAGTAGTGAGGAAGCCAAAGATAGTCATTTACAACAGTAGTAGCAGAAGGAGGAATCTAGTGATGTAGACATATTCTACAGTCGAAGTCAACTCATAGGTGAGCAAGAAATCACACAGAACATAATTGAGGCAAGTCCCCTACTAAGGAGATCAGGATGACAAACTCACTTCCCAGAAATGTACAAATATTATGCTCTTATGAATAGTGTTTTAAATGTTGTTGAGCCCATGAATTATAATGAAAAAAATCAATATGAAGAATGGAGGTCAGCTATGAAAGAAGAGTATGAGTCTATAATTAAAAATAAATCATGGGAATTAATTGAACTGCCAAAAGGAAAAGAGCCCATAGGTTGTAAACGGTTATATAAACATAGGTTCAAAGAAGATGGTAGCGTAGACAAGTATAAATCTAGATGGGTGGCCAAAGGTTACTCAAGAAAGAAGGGATTGATTATGAGGAGACTTTTTCTCCTGTAGCTAAGTTAAATACTATTAGGATGCTAATAGCTCTAGCTACAAATTACCATTATATTTTACACCAGCTAGATGTAAAATATTATCTTCTAAATGGATATTTGAAGGAAGAAGTATATCTAACACAACCTCAACGGTTCATTAAAAACGGGCAAAAACATTTGTGTTATAAATAAAAAAATGCATTGTATGGATTGAAACAAGCTCCTAGATATCAGTATGAGAAAATAGACTCTTTCTTCTTACAACATGGTTATAAGAGCAGCAAAAATGATCCAAATATGTATACCACATTTGATTTAAAGGGGCAGATTGTTTTGATTTCCTTATATGTTGATGTTTTAATTGTTACTGAAAATTCTGATGAATTGATTGAAGAAATTAAAGTGCACATGTCACATGTATTTCAAATGAAATACCTTGGAGAACTCCATTATTTTTTAGGTCTTGAAGTCTAGAGGGATGTTCAAAAGACTTTTGTTACTCAAGGAAAGTATGTCATGGAATTGTTGAAGAAATTTAAAATGGATGAGTGTAAAACTGCTTTAGTACCTATACAATAGAATGTTGAATTTCAGAGTGATGATGGTTCTAAAGAGGTGGATGATACAATGTACAAACAAATGGTCTGAATTTTGATTTATATGACTATAACCAGACCCGACATAGCATATTCAGTCAGTGTGTTGAGTCAGTTTATGAAAAAATATCTTGAAAATCATTAGATGACAATAAAAGGTATCCTAAGGTATCTTAATGGAACCACAAATGTTGGCATTAAATTTACTGATTCTTTTTATGTTAAACTGACAGCATATTCATATTCAAATTGGGTTGGAAATCTAGTCAATAGAAGATCTATAACTGGGTATGCTTTTAATATTGGATCCGGGGTCATTTCTTGGAATAGTAAAACTCAGAGTATTGTAACTTTATCATCAGTTGAAGCAAAGTATCAAGTTGTATGTGCAGCCACTTGTGAAGAAATTTGGTTGGGAAGAATTCTTCAAGATGCAAGAAAGGAACAAAAATATGCTATGGTGATTAAATGTGACAACCAAGGTTCAATCAAGCCGGAAAATAATTATGTTTTTCATAAAAACACAAAACATATAGATACTCAGTTTCATTTTATTAGAGAAAAGGTTCAGTCCAAAGAGATTTTTCTTGAATATTTTAACACTTGAGAAAACGTAGTTGATATTTTCACCAAGCCTCTTGGGAATATCAAATTTGAATTGTTGAGCATGATGTTAGGTGTGTAGGTGAATTCTTTCTCCATTAAGGGGGAGACTTGAAATTAATGGAGGAAGTTTGTTTCATGGTTGCGTGTGTGTGTCTTAATTTAGATTTAGTTCCTATTTTCTAGGAGATAGTTTTCATCTCCCTAAATTGAATGTAATATTATTTATTATGTGTTTGATGAATAATGCAATAGAGCGAGAGTAGTACTGGTTGGGAAGTCTCCATTTGTAGCTCATCTCACCTGTAAGAGGCAAGTTTCATTTCTAATTTGTCTTCCCATTTTTATCTAGAATCTCACATTTTTCCTAATGCCTCTTGAGGAGGACTTTTCCTAAAAAGCGTTCATATGCCAGTAAATTTCAATAATATCTAAGCCTCTAGTGTGTCTAATAGATGGGACCCAATTAGCCACATAGGCCACTAGTTTAACATTTATGCATTTATCCTTGCCAACTAAGACCTCTGTAGATGTTAGTTGAATTTCATTTTGGATTTCAAGTGGGATGTGCAAATGAAAGAGACATATTGTTCTATGAGCCCAAAGGTGAGCCTAGGATCTTCCTTCATATTTGCTCGAGGCTTCTCTACATCTATGGGCTTAGTGCCTAGACATGGTTGAAGGGGAGAATATTTTTAACCCAATAAGATTGGTAGGAGGAAAATTGAGTCGCGAGGGGCTTCTGAGGCAACACTTCTCTGCATCCATCCAACCATGCCATCCAATGATGCAACCTCCTTACCAAACCACACCTTTAAACTATCTTTCTAGCCAAATAAATGCGGGGAATCAACCTTAATGGGGGAGGTCGGGTTAGGAGGACCTATTCCTTTCCCTTAAAAAAGGATGGAAACATCAATGAGAGGAAGCAAAGCACCTCATTGAGTAGCGTAGTGCCTTATGAAAAAGCTCGCTCTTGATGTAGTTGAGAAACAAAAGGTAACTCTACAACCTCCCTCAAAATTCATTACTATGTAGCCATCTAGATCCTTCCTTAAATTGCCACCTCAAGTTGTTAATGGCATCATATTGTATGTGAGTGCATGTAGCATCATAAATTTTTGCAAGGGACAATTGATGGAGGGACGTGTCCATGTCTACCACCTCGATTAAGTGGGGTGATGGTGGTGATGCCATCCCCTCCCATGTTATGCTAGCGTTCCTCAACCCATTTGGGGTTGTCCACCTATTTGAGGAATGCCGCAGATAAGAGAGTGAATGCATTGCACCAAAGAAGAAGATTCAATGGGGGTCCAAGTGGAGGAGATAAGAAAATTCGATTTGGAACATGCTAGATTTTCTAAATACTCTGCAACTTTGTTACTTGAGTGCTTGATGTGTGAGGAGATAATAAAAGGAAATTGAAGGAGTGAAGCGATACAAGCTAATTTTGAAGCCTCCAATTAGAGGAAATATTTTCCACCCATGAGTTGTTTATGAGTTTTTCTAAAGATGAAATTACAAGGTGCAAATCTTTTCCATTCATAAGTTTTTCTAAAGCTGAAAAAACTAGGTGAATTTCTCCTTCAACAATAAGTTTATTGAAACGCAACAATTTGACATAAAGAACATATTTGTTTAAGGAGAACAGCTATGCTGCATTATTGCTAATGTAGCCCATAGTGCCTGCAAAGATATACACTAAAGAGAAAAGAAAAAAAATATGTATATATTTAATGTCTGATATATTCATTAATTTAATCAAATTCTATGTATATATATTATATTTATTTACCCAATAAAATTTTAAACCAATTTACTTTTAATTAAACGTAAATAAATATAAAAATAATTAACAAATAATTATAAAATTAAAATATATTTTATAATTTAATATAAAATTAATCAATTTTAAATGCTGGAGGCCATGAATGACAAGTTGCACGCTAGCATAGTTGCCATCTCATGCTCTCTGTAATATACTAATAACTGATGTATCAAACCACGAGAATTCAGTGGGGATGTTATTAGACACGGCAAACTTGAAATGGAGAACAAATGGATTCCAATTGTGCGTGGATCGACGGGGGCAGGAACACTCTAGGAGTGTGTTCTATTCCATGAAATAAAAGAGCTATGGATTCAACTCTTAGCGTCGGATGGTGAGCAAGGGGTAAGATGGATTTTGTAAGTAGTAAGCGTATCTTATTTTGCAACTGATAAAAATCAAGTCCCTTTGATTTACGAATGAATCAAAGGCAACTTATAAATATCTATATATTATAGGGTAATCATCATCTTTCAAAAAAAGTAAATACACTTAAATATAAATAGCCCTATTGCCTAAATGCTCACAAAGTAAAATATATTGTGTAAATGTTCATCAACTAAAATATAATAGTAAGAATAATATTACAATTATTCGATACACGAACTTTAATTATTAAAATAGGATACTGAAAATTAGTAATCCCGTAAACTTCCACTTTCATCCAATAAAAAATCTTTGTAAATTTCTAAAAAAAAATCATGCCATTTTTATGGACAAATCTTCATCTAGACTATTCAGTTCCCTGTAAATTCAAATGTTAAAATCTGAAAAGAAGATTTGAAGTCGTGAATCTTGAGTATCCAATGTTTTAAACAAAGACTACAACATTGAAGCACCTAATAACTAATCAATTACAAATTTTAAATCTCAAATAAATTGTAAGAAATGCTTGTTCTTTAACACTACAAATATAGCAGTAGCCAAAATTACATTAATTTAGCCTCTATATTATTCCTTTCAACACATCCCATCCATAGAACAAAACCCTAAGAAGATGAGAATTTAATCGCTTAATCACTCCTCCATCCCACATGTTTAATTTGATGATGCTCCACCAAAGTATCCAATATCATAATGACCAATGATAATTGGACTTTTAACAATTGTTAGTTAAATTCCATATAAATTCCATAAATCTTATTACAAACCACCTCAATTGACATTTTCATATTTTAAAATACCCCTAAATTTTAGTTCTTCCAAATTCTCTAAAAAACTAAGGCCAACAACTCTTTATGACTAGGTTTAGAAGATATCCATCTTTAAAGACTATCTTAAAAAATGGATCACTCCGAGAGTTGGAAAAGTTAAATCTTTTAGCTAGGCTAGTCCAAACACCTAATCCAAAGTTACAACTAAAAAAAATATGGGAAATAGATTATTCCCAAGAACCATAGAGAGAACAAATACTCGGACCAGAAAACCCCTTTTATTCAGATTATTCTAACTTAAAACTTTATTTTCCAACAACATCCAAAAAAAAATTCCATCTTTAAAGGAAACCTCCATTTTCAAATCCTCTTATGCCAACATTTTCTAATAACACACGAAGCTGAGTAAAGAATGGTTTCATATGCATATTTTGCCTGGACAACTCCTTCCTCTGTGTTTAAACTCCGCCTCAATCTATCCTCCACATTTGTGACTTTAAATCTTTCATTATATAAACTCTAAACATATCTTTTCCATTCTAAAGTTTGCTCTCCATGTAATCCTAAATCAATAATTGCTAACCAATATGAAATAATATGTGTCTTGTATTAATAAATTTGTGTTTGGTCTAGGGTTCATTTTAAACCTTTTTAATTGTTGGATGTTGGTATGACTATCTAAGAATTTTGAAATAACAATTTCTATGTTAAAGTATCTAGGTAGAGAGTGCCATTGTTATATAGCTAGCTATTTTTATGAGCCACTGCTATAACAATTTCACTTGATGATGATGTTATTCAATGAAAATATGATGCGAGAAACAAGTAAACAATAATGGGAAAATATCATATTGTAGCATCAATGTCCTCAGAATTTTATTTGTTTCACACACGCTTATGGATTTAAATGTCACTACAAATGATAAATCCATTCTTAAAGAAACCCCCTTGAAGGATACGAGTTTGGAATATTTTTTCTCCTCACTCTAGGAATGAAAACCAATCTAGCAAGGAATGACATATAACACATAATCTTGGAGTTAATCAGAGTCCAACACACATTCCTAACTTCCACACACCTCTGTTCTTTTGGGTTAATGCTTGTTTGTAGTTAGGTTCTAGGCTCATTGGAGTCCCATTATCATATTTAAGAACCTCCTACTTCTCTCTATGTTTTTTTTTTGAAATAAGATCCATGCTTTTTTTGTCTGAGATTAAATTGTTGTCTTAAACATCCCATCTTATGTGTTAATCCCACACTCTATAGGTTCATGTTCTTCTTCTAATTAACTTTATTTACATCTACCAAGAATTGTATGTGATATACATTGACCTTAGGTATTCTCTTTGGATAGTAGGATTTATTGGGACAAAATTTGGATCGACATTGATTCATTGATCAATAATTTAAAATATTATTCTTCAAATTGGATTTCATTCATTATTTTTTAGGAATGTGCACGTAAATGTTTTCCTTGTTTCCCTTTTAGGTGTTGGAATGTTTAATTGATCTTTTAATCTTTTTTTGTAAGTGATACTACTAAATAAAAATAATTTTTCCATTCAACTTAGATAACAAAGATCAGAGATTTATATGCCCTAACCTTCTTTATTGAATTCTTTTCCAATATTTCCAAATTCTTTTATGATGTTTCTCCTTGAAAACTGACTCCACTATGCACCTTTATCAATAGTTTGGGTGATAGAGGTTGTTATGGTAAGAGGGCTTGGGTCTTAATTGAGAGTCCTTATCTATCTCATTGAGTTCCAACACAACCCCTTCCATAATTCCATACACCTTCATTCTTTTGGGTTACTACTTATTTTTAGTTAAGTCATTGGCTCTTTTGAATCTCTCCGTTTTCATCTTGTAAACATTAAATGTAGTAGATCTTTAGAGGTAATTCCCATCATTTGATAAGATCTTACTCCTGAATTTATTATTTATGACTTCACCATTAAATGTTTGAAATATGTTTCCATACACCACTTAAATGAATTTTCCATTCACATCTCCTTAAAGAGTTAGTCGTCAATACTCTAACTTATTAATATGGAAGAAACACATCTGATGAGTTTGATATATCTAATATAGAAACTACTCCATTTAACTATTTGAATTTTAAAAAATTCCTAAAAGATTGAGAATGGCGATCGAAGAAATAGTATTGAAAACAAAAGATTTAATATACACATGCACACTGATGCAAAACATAAACTTAATCATTACATGATGAAAAATTACACTACGACAATAAATAACAAAAAATTATGAACATTCAAAACCATGAAATATCAAAATACTTGTTCATTCACAAAATACACAATCTGGTGTGCGCAAGGTGGTGATAATTTAATTATGTTTTCAAAGAGAATTCAAAGGTCATATTACAAGTCAGGAACATAACAAAAGTTTATGAACATTCAAAACATTGAGATACATAAACTCTGAACAAGGTTGTGATAACTTAACCATGTTTTCAATGTTTATATTACAAATTTTTTCCCTTTGTCAAAGGAGAGGGATCCATTATAAATTAGATTTGTCACAATTATAAATTTTATTTAATAATTGAATGTAATTTTATTTAATTGTATTTTATTTATAGTTAAATTTTATAAAGAAAAACAAATAAAGATAGTTTATAAATTATGTAATCTAATTAATAAATGAGATGATATTTTTTAAAATTAATTTTAATTAAAGTTAGACAAAGATTGTTAAAAATTTGAATTTAAATTATTTAATTTATGTAATTTCAATATCTTATAAATTTATTAAGGTATTAAACTTATTTTATATTAAAAAATTACCATCTTACTTAAATTTATATTGTGAAATACATATGCAAAAACCATTTCACAAAACCCAATATAAAAATATATTTATCTACAATGTTTTAATATTACATGGACGGGAAAGATTCTCATTTACAAATGCCCTATATGGCCAAATAAGCCAGAAACAAAATAATAACATTGACAATGGAACATATGACTGTCTCTTGTGGAAAGAAACATTGTTTTTTCTAAAACCTTACCAATAAAAGAAAACTTGGGAATTTTTACTGAATCATTTAATAGATTGATGACAGTGATTCTGGAGGTTGAGGAGCCTTACATATCCCATCATTATTTAAATTTTATTTATATAATTTTATAAAATTATTATTAAATTATAAAATATTTATTATAGTTCAGGATTTTAATATATATTTAATGAATTGGTTTTGTGTTGGAGTATGTTTCAAATTTATTTTTGATTGATTAAGAACGGGTTCTTAGAACTCAAGGAAATAAGTTAGTTAACAGCACAACAACCTCCAATGTTAATGGACAAACAAGCTTTAATGGTGACATTACATACATGTTTGATAAGCTTGAAGGGAGAGATGTCATAACAACACTCTTTTTGATTGGTTGCCTAGCTTTGCCAATAGCTTTTCTAATATGACATGCATTGACATACAAATAGTTTCCAAGGCCGAGGAGAGACACGGGGCCGGGCCAGGCCAATAAAATTACACACTCGATTGAATTGTGTTTAATTGCCATGCCAATGAGGAATGGCCATAATGCAGTATGTTATGTTGTGTAACCAGGAAGGATGAGACTGCATTGTTTATGTCTGCTGTGAAAAATAGGCATACGAGTCAGGATCAACTACCAAATACTTCATAACTTGAACAATTTGGATATATGCTATATTGAGTCATTAGGATGGCTTGTACATGTTTTTGTTGCTTTCCTCTTGTGATTTCCATTTCCACTTATGTGAGGTGTAAACCATAACATATGATTTCACCAAGGAATTGGCAAAATATGATGTACCCCAATAGCTATAGCTCATCTTCAATTTAACTGTCATTATTTTAGAGCAGTGAGAGAGGGCTTGCCCATGGCACCCTCCATGGGAAACTATACTATTAAAATTTTTATGATAAGTTTTTTATATTTTATAATAAGAGAAATTATCAAATTCCTTTAATTTTTATTTTATTTTAAAAGTTATTTCATCTCCAAATTTATTGATGTAATATTTTATTTGTAATATTAATATAATTTACAATTTTGATTCAGTGGAGTTATTGGGTCGATTCCAACAGTTACCACTATAACTTCTAAGTACACTCAAGAGATTTGAGTTTAAAACTTCTTAAAACAAAATACTTCATCTTCATCGCAACCACCAATTAAATTAACCCAAAAAACCAAATTAATGAAATTATTATTTTCAATATAAAAATAAATTTAAATTGTTAAATTCAATATCATACTTTGAAGATAAACATACTTAATGGCTATAAATAATTAATAATAAATTGAAAACAAATATTAGTGATTTTAATAATAAAAAGCGTGAAGACTAGAGTAAGAAATTATGATAATGAAAAATAAAAATACAATAACTTTTATTTTAATTCGAATATAACGTAAGTTATAACGAAAAAAATTGCATTCATTAACATATTTGTATAAATTATATTTTAATATAATGCATAATAAATTATATTAAAATAAAATTATATTTAATGTCTCAGCATGGAAGCTAAGCTTTTATGATTCAGTATTAAAACCTAATTTTTATGGATAAATCACATTAAAATTTTATGATCGACGCCTTTTGAATATTTACTGAGGTTCATTTGGAAGATGAAGTTGGATATCAATATTAACAAATTGCATAATTTTAGAGGATAAAAAATATTAAAAAAGAAATATCAAGTGAAAGTTACTATTATTATTAATGTTTTTTAGTTAATTAATAAATGAATAATTAAGATAATTTATAAGGAAACCATGAAATTAATATTAAAGAGGTTATAATTTACAATTAAATATTTTTAATATAATAAGAAATTAAAATATAATTATTTTATTTAATAAACATTATTAAATAAAAAAAAATTAAGAACGGAAATTACTAAAAATCTTTACATATAAAAATGAATACAATTATATAATAGAAAAATATGAGAAGGATAAAATATAATAAGAAAGTTAAAAGTAGGAAGATATTATTAACATGAAGAAGTCAAAATGTTATTATTATTATTATTATTATTCTTTTTTAGTCAATTAATAAATAAATAATTAAGATAATTCATAAAGAATTTATGAAGAGATTATAACTTATAAATAAATATTTTTAATATAATAATATATTAAAATATAATTATCTTACTTAATAAATATTATTAAATAAAAAATAAATTAGGAAAGGAAATGTTAGGATATTCCGACACATAGGAAATAGTTAAGTACAACTTGGTCTAGTATAGAGTTAGGTATAGAGTTAGGTAAAGTGTGTTTCTTTACTATGTACATTTTGTAACTTACAATCCGACGGTCATGATATGTAGTGATCCGACGGTTCATTCTCTCCTCGGTATTACCGACACTTGATCCGTGGCTTAACACCCGATTGGTCCATGATCTCTATTTAAAGAGCATGGAGGGTCATTTGTAGGGTAATCCGTCTATGAGAGAAGCATATGTAAATTTTCATTCTTTTATTAATAAATTGCCTGAAGTGGCCGCGTTGGCTCAGGCCGTGGACTGTTTCCCTCTTTGAGGGTTTTAACTACGTCAAAATACTGGTGTATTGATCTGTGATCTATTTGTGAGCAGTGTCCTTTGGTGTTCTGTCAGAGGAACTTACCCTGTAAATTCCTACATGGTATCAGAGCTATTTGAGGGCCGCGTCCGTTGGTGATCCAAATCTGAAGCCGGTAGAACTGCATCCGAAAACCGTTTCCTAGATCTACTATTTTTGACTGCTTTCGGGCTGAGAGGACTACTCTGTTGTGTTCGGAGCATCTGTTCCAGTGAGGAACCCCTTTCGTTTCACGCGAAAAGGTTTCCGGTAGCCCTAGCTGCGTCATTTTTAAGATCTGGAGGTATACAATGTTTATTTGCAGTTTACAGTTATTTTCTCTCTGTTTATTTCGGTTTTCGGTTTATTTAGCCTTTTTTATTACCGGATCTATACCTTTTATTTCTGCGTATGCTCTTTGCCCTGCGACTCTGTGCAATCTGGGCAAATCAGAAACAGAAAGGTAGGATTTTTCTCATGCGTATGCTCTTTTCCGCTGCGCCTTAGTGTGATCTCGAAAAATCAGAAACATTGAGGAAAATATTTAGTTTCCGGCTAAAGCTAACTTTGATCCGCAAGGTTCGTTTTTGAAAATATCTAGTTTCCGGCTAAAGCTAACTTCGAGCCACAAGGTTCGTTTTCTTTGTATGTCCGTGTTGGGTTTTGTGTTTTTTTGTAGGGAAAAAGAGCTTTCTCAAAGCAAGCACGCAACCCAAAGCATCAACCCCCCCCTCTCTCTCTTTCTCTCAAACTTTTTGTATAGCTCACTTGGTGCAAAGCTAATTTATGAGAGTATAGGTCTTGGGTTTAAGTCTCCATTTTGTGGGGGCGGATTTTTCATTTCCGCACATTCCCGCACTTCGTCGGTGACTTCATCAAATTTTCTTCAAAAAGCCATAACTTCTTCATCCGGAAGCCGTTTTCAAAACCGTTTTTCTTTAAACAGCCTAATTTTTCGAGATCTTTCCATTGAATCACTTAGTTTCAGCATCTATAGCTTCAATTTTTTTTAAAATGGAAAGTCCATGCCTAGTTATTCTTGACAACACCAACTACTTCCAATGGTGGTCCTACATTGTGGATTTACTTAGAAGTAAAGGTATTTACAGAATAGCCACAGGCCAAGAGACCAAACTGAAAGATGAAGACAAGGCAGCTAAATGGGAAAATAGATAAGACCAAGTACGTGGGTTGATAGGGATGTCTATTTCTCCAGATCTTAGATTCCATATTGCAGAACTTGATACTCCTGATGAAGCAATGAAACAAATTACTAAAGTCTTTGGAATTAAAAATGAACTTAAAGCCCATCAACTTGAAAATGAATTGCTTACATTGGACCCCAATAATTTTTCTTGCATTGAAGATTTTTTGTCCAAGTTCAAGACCCTTAGACTTCTCTTGGAAGGTGTTAAGGTTAAGAAAGAAGATAGTAGCCTTATCTACTTCATTCTTACTAAGTTGGGACCAGCCTATTCTGTGTCTGTTTCCACCTTCCATTCTACAAGAGAAGCCTTCATTTCTCAAGGACAAACCTACAAGTCCCCTTCCTTTGATTCCTTTTGTGATTCTTTAATAAGAGAACAAGAAAAACTCTTACACCTTGGTCTTCCTCATCTTGGAAACTCTTCTAAGAAAGCGTTAGCCGCCCAGCAGCAACCAAATTCAAAGAATCCTAAGAAGTCGTATCCTAAAAGGAATGGTCCTAAACCAAACAAGGGTCCTAAGCAATTTCCGCCTCAAAGTGAAAAATCATTTCAACAAAATGATAAGACAAATAAAAACAAATGGAAGAAGACTGATAGACATTGCAACTTTTGTAATCGAGATGGCCACTTAAAATCCTAATGCTTTAAGAAGATGGAAGCCTTGGAAGCAGCAATGAAGAAGCATAACATCCATTTGGAGCAATCTTCAACTTCAACTTCATCATCAGGAATGGCGCTTTCTGCATGTGGTTGTCAAGCATCTCGGTCTGGCTATGCACTAAATGTATCTTCTTCTTCTCATTCTCATGAGTGGCTCATTGATTCTGGAGCTTCTTATCACATGGCCAAAAACAAAGCCATGTTTTCTTCTTTAAATGATTGTAACACCAAAAATATATATGTTGGTGATGATAGATCTCTTAGTGTTGTAGGGACTGGAACTGTTCATCTAGACAATGGTCAGTTTAATGATGTATTATGTGTTCCAACCTTATCCTGCAACCTTCTATCTTTATATCAGATAACCCATTTAGGTGAAGGTAAAATCGTTGAATTTTCACCTCACGATGTTGTAGTTAAGGACCTAAGAGATCCTAGACAGATTTTAGCTACTGGCATTGTTGATGATTCTACAAGGTTGTATAAGTTTCACAGCTTTGGGCCATCAAATCTTCCCTCAGTATTTGTTGCTCATAATGATGAAGTGAGCAAAATTTAGCATGAGCGATTTGGTCACTTAAACTATCGCTCTCTTAAGAATCTATGTAAAGAAAATATGGTGACAGGTCTTCCAATGGTATCTTGCGGAGATGGTGTTTGTTCCGGATGTGTACTCGGAAAACATCATCGGGGCAATTTTGAAAAACGTGCCTCTTGGCACGCCTCAGCCCCTTTACAGCTCATGCATAGTGATTTATGTGGTCCACTTACAGTTGCTTCATTCTCTGGCTACAAGTATTTCTTAACTTTCATTGATGATTTCTCCAGACGCACTTGGGTATACTTCTTAAAACTCAAGAGTGAAGTATTTAAGATGTTCTTGGCCTTTAAGGCCTTTGTTGAAAAACAATCTGGACATCAAATTCTTAAGCTAAGATCTGATAATGGCGGAGAATATGTTAAAAACACATTCATCAACTTTTGCACTGAGAATGGAATTCAAATGCAACATACTGTTCCATATACTCCACAACAAAATGGTGTAGCTGAAAGGAAGAATCGCACCTTAAAGGAAATGGCTAATTGTATGTTTCAATCTAAAGAACTTAGTCTTAATTATTGGGCAGAAGCAATTAACTGTGCAAATTACATAATAAATCGCACTCCTACTAAGGTTTTAAAGAATATCACTCCAGAAGAAGCATGGAGCTCAATCAAACCAGATGTAAGTCACTTTCGTGTTTTTGGAAGTGAAGCATGGGCCCATATTCCAGATAAGAGACATAAAGCTTTAGAACCTAAGAGTGAAAAATGTATTTTTGTTGGATATTCTGAAGATGTCAAAGGATATAGACTTATTCCACTTAAGTCCAAAAATGTTATCATTAGAAGAGATGTAAAGTTTGCTGAAAATATATTGGCCTGCGAGCCTAGTTCGGCGGATGTGCCACCTCTCCCTATCTCTTCTACTTTTGAAAATATTTCTTCTTCAGATGATGAAAGCGAGGATGAAAATCCTCCCCCACCTTCTCAGGATCCTCCTTCATCTCCTCAGCTTCCAAAATGGGTCCGTGCTACTCGGGATGCAACAGGTGATCTTGCCGGTGATCCTACAGATCAGCGACGTACACGTTCTCAGTTCGAGAGAGCCTCTTCTTTACTGGCTCAAACTTCAGTGAATTATGATCCTGACACCTTTGTAGAAGCTTCAGGCCATCCAGATTGGGAAGCAGCTATGAATGAAGAATATCATTCATTATTGGCAAATGATACATGGGATCTTGTTCCTCTACCAAAGGGACGAAAACTTGTTAGATGCAAATGGGTTTACAGAACCAAGTATGGACCAGATGGGAAAGTTGATAAACATAAAGCTCGTCTTGTTGCTAAGGGTTTTTCAGAAGTTGAAGGCATTGACTATACTGAAACCTTCTCCCCTGTTGCCAAAAGGAACTCTATTTGCCTTGTTCTTTCCCTTGCTGCTTCTTTCAAATGGGAAGTCCATCAGATGGATGTTAAATCCGCCTTCTTGCATGGGGACTTGCATGAAGAAATCTATATGGAACAACCTATTGGCTTTATACAAATAGACTCCAGCCTTGTATGTCGGCTTAAGAAATCCCTTTATGGTCTCAAGCAAGCTCCTCGATCTTGGTATGCCAAAATGGATAACTTTCTTTTAGAATCTGGCTTCTCTAGGTGTCATTCTGACAATACTGTCTACACCAAGAAAGTGGGCAAGTCTCTTATCATTCTTGTTCTTTATGTTGATGATATTATCCTGACTGGTAGTGATCCCAACCTTATAAACCAAGTGAAGTCTAGCCTTAAAAGGAAGTTTGTAATGATAGACTTAGGACACTTACATTATTTTCTCGGTCTTCAAGTCTTGCAATCCAAGGAAGGTATTTCCCTTTCTCAGTCCAAGTATGCCTGTGATATTCTACGCCATTTTCACATGGAAGACTGTAAGCCAACCCCTTCTCCCTTTCAGTCTGGAGTCAAACTTTCAGTCACTTGTACTTTTCCTGAAGTTGATGCTACCTTATACCATCAACTTGTAGGAAAACTTTTGTATCTAACCCATACTCGTCCTGACCTTTCCTTTGTCATTGGCCTTGTTGCTCGGTTTATGCAAAACCCACATGAAAGTCATTGGAAAGCAACTAAAAGAGTACTTCGTTATGTTCGAGGTACAGTTCAGTTTGGGATTCATTACAGTGCCGAAGCAGCTCCTCTATTGGTTGGTTTCACTGATTCCGATTGGGATGATGACCCTGATGATTGGAAGTCTACTGTAGGTTATGTGTTCACTCTTGGTTCAGGACCTATTACATGGGCTTGCAAGAAACAAGGTGCCATTTCTCTTTCTTCAGCAGAAGAAGAGTATCGTGGTGCCGTAGAAGCTAGTAAGGAAGCCTTGTGGCTTCGTCAGATCCTGTCAGAGTTTGGCTTTCAGCAGCAGCATTTGACTACACTTTGGTGTGATAATCAAAGTGCCATTCAGCGATGCAAAGATCCAGTCCAACATCAGCGCAGAAAACACATTGAACTGCACATGCACTTCATCAGAAAGCTCATTCACGACCATGTTATTGAAGTGCAATATTGTTCAATAGATGATCAAGTTGCAAACATCTTTACAAAGGCTCTCACAGAGGTGAAGTTCACTAAACTTCGATTTATGGTTGGAGTTCAGGAAGTTGTCACTAAGGGGGGATAGGCTCTAGTGCCTCCTTGCTTCTCCTGTTCTGTCATATTTTTAAATCCTTCAATCCTATCCCAAGTTGTTCTTAAGGGGGGATGTTAGGATATTCCGACACATAGGAAATAGTTAAGTACAACTTGGTCTAGTATAGAGTTAGGTATAGAGTTAGGTAAAGTGTGTTTCTTTACTATGTACATTTTGTAACTTACAATCCGACGGTCACGATATGTAGTGATCCGACGGTTCATTCTCTCCTTGGTATTACCGACACATGATCCGCGGCTTAACACCCGATTCGTCCATGATCTCTATTTAAAGAGCATGGAGGGTCATTTGTAGGGTAATCCGTCTATGAGAGAAGCATATGTAAATTTTCATTCTTTTATTAATAAATTGCCTGAAGTGGCCGCGTTAGCTCAAGCCGTGGACTATTTCCCTCTTTGAGGGTTTTAACCATGTCAAAATACTGGTGTATTGATTTGTGATCTGTTTGTGAGCGGTGTCCTTTGGTGTTTTGTCTCAGGAACTTACCCTATAAATTCCTACAGGAAATTACCAAAAATCTTTACCTATAATAGAATTATATAATACAAAAATATGAGAAGGATAAAATCTAATAAGAAAGTTAAAGGATGAAGATATTAGATATCATTTTTGGGATTCAACTGCGTTAAGTAAGTCATTCACGTATGACCATTTCCATGAGAGGTAGTCGTAACTGACTATTTTCTCATGATTTTTGAATAGTTCACTAAGCACTCATTGCATCGGGTGATGTTCACAGGGGTGAAGAAGTGGAATTGAAACTAGTGAAATGAATCACATAGCATCAATCATCACTTCCGGGGCTTGCACCCGGTAACCAGGACTTCCCAGGAGGTCACCCATCCCAGATCTCCTCTGGCTCAAGCGCGCTTAACTGTGGAGTTCTCCCCACAATCAAGCCCACTTAGCTTGCTACCCCATTTGGAAAACCTTAGCAAGTATTGTGCCTCATGAACCATTCAAGTAGAGATCCCTTCACTCTTTTTGAATTTAAGTATGGGGGTTTACGCAGTGCATTATATTAGATATCATTTTTGGGATGAAGATATTATTAACACGAAGAAGTCAAAATGATAGATTAGGATGATACAAAATTACTTTAAAAAATAGAACAAAAAGTAAAATCAAGCAACCAAAAGAACTCAAAGAGGACACAAACAAAAGACGAAAAGGAAACTATAAAAAAAACCTATGAATAAAGGGATGGGATCCACTAATTTTTTATCTTCCACCCATCATCGTTATTTAGCGTATTATACCTCTTCCTAGTTTCAATGACTTCCCCATAATTTCTTTTGATGAAAATGATCCATCTTAGTGAGGACCTTGGAATATTTTAAACAAATGTGGTGTTTTGTCTTAACAACATGTTCAACTAAAGTAGAGGAGAAAATCCTACAATGCCTTAGACCAACCTTGGAACCTTCTAAACAAATGTGGTGTTTTGTCTTATCAACATGTTCAGCTAAGGCAGAGGAGTGAATCCTACAATGCCTTAGGTCAACCTTGGAATCTTCTAAACAAATGTGGTGTTTTGTCTTATCAACATGTTCAGCTAAAGCAGAGGAGCGAATCCTACAATGCCTTAGGTCAACCCTGTACTCTTGAATCATCTGGTTTATGGAACGACCAGTGTTTCCAATTTAGGGCCCACAAGAACTTAGAATCAGATAAACACCTCCCATGTTTTTAGGCTCTGCGGGTTCTTTGACTAATCTTATTTTTTTTTACTTGTAATACGCATGAAACGCTGAAAATAAATATCTAAATTGAATTTATGTAAATAAGATTTGTATTTGAAAGAGCGGGGTAAGGATTTGTGTCAATCATGAAGATGAATGATTTATGATATGTACAAGTGAGATTTCACAATGTACTCTATAAATGTAGGTATAGTCACGAAGGAAGGGTACAAAATTTCCATTAGAGAAGATTTATTGTTTTGTAAGGTCGGTTGCTGCTAATTCTTAGTTTTATTTCCCAAGAAACTGCATATGTTTTCCTTTGTAGATTACATGTTTATATTGCTCTGTAACTCTATGTACAAAATGATATCAAAACTTATTGTTAATATGCTGGGAAATACACTATCTATGCACATTTCGCTAGAATAGTTTGGCCTCTTTAAGGGGAGGCAGATACAAGATGTTGTCGCGATCACTTAGGAATGATTACACCCATAAAGGTGAGGAAGAAAAGTACATGCATGATGAAGATCTACTTGAACAAAACCTATGAGAACATTGACTAAGAGTTCCTGAGGCTGATCCTCCATAAGAATGGGATTGATCAACAAAATACTAGGTTTATTATGGCTTGTGTCTCATGTGCAAATTTTGTAGTTATTATTAACAGCCTTCCGTTGTAATTATTTAAGGAATCTAGGGGTTTGAGACAAGTTTGCACATTGTCCCGCCTCCTCTTCATGCTTGTTAGTGATGGTGTAAGTAGGAAGATGGAAAATTTCAGGCATTGGGGTCTGGTAAAGAGACACAGATTAAGAAGGCATATCAATATTTCACACTTGATGTTCACAGATGGTCTACTTTTTGGTGGTGAGTAAAATATTGAATAATGGTCTCATATGCCTTTTATCGTCACTTCGTTTGGGGATGCATATCGTTTGTTCATGAATAAATGTAAATCAATGTTGACCACAGATAACAGGGAGGACAATGTGAAGAAAGATATATGCTGCATATTGGAGGTATCCTCCATTCATATAGATGAAGGCTTTGTATATCTTGGATTCAAATTAAAGCCAAACAACTATGGAAATTGGGAGTGGTTGTTATGTAAGTCAATAAAAATTTGATGTTATGGTCAAATAGGTGGCTTTCCATTATCAGGAGGTGTTGTGGTCACCAACAACCCCCGTCTTCGTTTGATATTAGTAATAACATCAAGCAAAGGGGGACCCTTAGCCAAAATCCAAAAAATATTTTTGTTTGAAAATTCTTTTGTATCAACTCCCTAAAAGCTATATCGCGCCGCAACGGAAAAAGGAGTGCTTACCCAAAGCGCATAAATACACTAAAAAGAGCGACGCGAGAACCCATCGCATCGCACGCATTAAGAGCATTTGAAAAAGGAGAACCTAAAGAAACGCCGACGGCCAATATGTGACGTCGCACGTCGCAATGCCACACGAGCAGCACAAAATGACAAAGTGAAAACCTTGCGATGTTGCGATCTGCGATCTGCGACCATGCAAAGCTGCGATCTGCGATATTAGCGATATGCGATCTGCGATATCAGCGATCTGCGATATCTGCGATCTACGATAACACTTAATAACGTCGCAGCCATCGATACTGTGATACCAATCGCAGAAAAAACTCATCGCAAGAATTCTCCGACATACACGGTAGATCCAAAAATGAAAGCGCGCCTTAAGTGAAATTAATGACCGCATGCTCGAATATCCAGAACTGATTGCATCGCATTTATCGAAGAGTCAAGAAATGATGAATGTCATTAATTTCGCATTCATTAGAATTTAATGCTTTCATGTCAATATTTTCGTCATTTCCCTTCTTCTTTGCGTAAACTGCAAGACATGCAACTTATATAAATCTATATGCAGGAAACATCTAAGGAGAAGGGAAGAGCGCCAATAAGACAACAGAGAGAAGATGCCTCCGCAATTGGATGCCGCATGCAGCAGAACCGCAGATTCCAGAGTATCGCCCAACAGGCACTGATGAAAATAGACTGTCCAAGACTCAGAGTCAAAGGCGCACAAAAGCAGCGTGTTTACAAAAGATCCTGAAGCTCAGACTTGGTAAAGCAGAGAAAGAAGCGCAAGAGAAGAAAGACGCTCCAGAAAAGCCTGGAACAAAGAACGGAAACAGTTCTCGAAACAGGGGATTGTCCATACAGCGCAGCTTCTAACTCATTGAGTCATTCGCACGACCGGAAACCGAAATAGCAACAGCAAAATCAGTTCGAAAAGAAACTGGATTGTACTAAGTGTGCACACAGCGAATACACCCAGCTAGAGAAAGGTTTTCGAAAATATCTTCTAATCTAACAGAAAGAGGTGCCAGCGCTTGTTGTTTCTAATTTTCAAGCTCGAACAAAAGGAAAGGACAACCAGCCGACTCTTTCAGGGCGAACAGCGCATTGCTTACAGCACTAAGAAGCAGATACAAAAACGGTTAGAAATTAGATTCAGTTTTTAGAAATAAATTTGTTTTTAGTAAAAGGGCGGTCATTTGAAGCCGTTCCCTGAATTTGTGTAAAGTAAAATTAGTTGGTTACTAGTATTTAACCCTTCTCATTGCATTGGAGAAGGGTCCGAAATTTTGTCAAAAAACTTGTCCTCAGAACATGCACTTTTGCACCCTCGGAGGGGGTTTTTGATGAATGGATGGATCAAGATTTATTTATGTTTGCATTTTAATACCTGCTACTGATGTTGCACTTCTGTACTCTTAGTAGGCATTAGAAGCAAGTAGAAATAGATCATTATTGCTTAAGGTCTGTAAGTTTAAAATCAGTCATAAATGGTACTTTTATCTCTTGACTAGTTTCTGCTTGAATTCTTAGAGTAATATACAGCTGATGTTATTTGTATGTTAACCTATGAATGAGTGGACTACCATTTGGCACTTTTATAGGGTGGAGTCATTGATTTGTGCTTAATACATGAATAGCTGATTATGCAATATGCTGTTCACAACCGTTTTGCTTAACTTCTTACGCAAGATGGTTCATCTCAATTGATTTATATTCTCATAATAGCTGAATAATCTTCATTACCAGTTATTCTGTGAAATCTTTCTAGATTGCATAAATGGAAAAATTCTGTCCCGGGTTAGTGTAGATTAGATGTATTGTTTTTTGTTAGATTAAAGTAGTATAAAGTCATTTCAAAATTTAGAATTAGATTAGTTAAGGAATAATTACAGATTTTCTACTATCATTTGCACACACACACACATCACCATTTTCTACACACACACACACCCCTTAGAACGGGAAGTTGATCCCGTCATCCCCAGTCAGACCCGCTACACCAAACGGGCACGGAGCCGCCAACCAGGTTCCCGACCGGGTGGGTATCCCCCTTGTTGTTGACCCGATTTCAGGGCCCTCAACAGGAGGTTGATGTTAGTCAGATATCTACTTCAAAGCATATCGGTCTCCTGGATGCACTTACTTATTTTTCTGGTGGATATTATTCACAAAATTGATTCCATCATGGAAAGATTTCTATGGTCTAGTCGTAATCAGTTCGGAAAAATTAATCTTCTTTGTATGTCAACCATTGCTACAATGGTTGAGGCAGGTGGATGGGGCATCCTAGATAATAAAACCTTTCGCAGGGCTTTGATTATAAAGAGTATTTGGAGAGGGCTATATGGTAATAACATATGGTCAAAAATAATCAGAGGGAAATACTTGAATTACCATGATTATGAAGCATAGATCAAGGAGCTATTCAAAAGAGTAGCTTTTCTTTCATATGGCGAAGTATGCTGAAAAACAATAACTGGATTTTTGGGGCCTATGATGGGATGTTGGGTATGGTTCACGAATTGATATGGGACTAAACACCATCAAAGGATTCAAGGGAAAATACTCATTATCTGTTCCTCTTCTTCATCATCTACATGAAAGAATTATTTATTTGTTAACCGTATTTCTATTGTTCGAGATTATTTTACTATTTTTCATTCTTTGCTAAGGGTGGATGAGATAGGTTGAACATTGTTCTTTGCCTTTTTACATTATATGGGGCATATGGAGATGCAAGAACTGTGATATTTTTAAGTAGAAAGAGGTTGATGCTAGAAGCTTCTTATCAAGATAGTGGAATATTATTTAGAGATTGGACCTCAAATGAAGATACAGAAAAAGAGAATGATCAACAAAAGGGATATATCCAAGAAATTTCCGGTTACTTTTTTTTTATGGTTCATGTTCACAAAGGTTGTGAGGTTGTGATGCATATATTGTCATAAAACCAGGTAGATACTATCATTTCTAGTGGGAAGGAGGAATAGGTTCAAACAGATCAGCTAAAATCATTTCAGTCTGGGGCATTCTCATCTATGCCAAATGGTTGGGTATTGATGATTTTAAGGTTTATGGCGATTCAAAATGAACCATTGATTGGGTCAATGGTCATTCACATTTTCAGCCACATATGCTATCAAATTGGATGTGTCACATTCATTCTCTGGAGAAGGTTTTCCAACATATATCTTTCAGACACATCTACAAAGAGAAGAATCATATTGTAGACATTTTGTCCAAGGTATGAATAGCAAACACGCTAGGTGTGATCTATTTTTCTGCTTTTGTCCAAGGTTCTTTGTTCAATGAAGGAAGCATTAATATCATATATGAGCTCTTGGTCATCTCTTTTTTTTTTTATAGTAGATATTGATGGTTTTATGAATCATGACTTACATTCTGAGCAGATTCCTAGTAAGATAAAAGATCATGTAAGAAGCATTGCTGGAATATTTTGTTGATACATCATGATGTTTGAGCTAAGAAAATGACCAGTATGAAAAACAAAAGAATCGAGGTTTTTGTTTCTCATTTGAGCCCTCCGTGGATCAAGTAGTCTGCCCAGAAAAGAAACTATTTTGTGTGTACTCTTTTGTTTTTGGTAATAAAAAGAAATCATTTTTTTCTACTGAAAAATAAAGGTGCTGCTAGATTTTCAGTTGGTGCTCGGATAATTTAATTTCGATGTCAAACTACTTGTTTGGAGGCTTCTTTGGTGTTATTTTTTCAGTTAGCGTTGGGCAATTTACCATGGAAAATCAAACTACCTTGTTACCTGGGAGCTACATAGTTCTGCAGTTCCAAAAAATCCTAATCTCTTGGAACATATCAAATATTTATGGCAAAAATTCTATAAGCTTATAAAGGAGCCTGATAGCAAAGACTTTTGCGAGTGAAATCTAAAATCACGGCCAATAATCTTAAACCATGAAATGTGGCGCGATGAAATACTTTTGCTAATAGGAGTAATTTACAACGCTTTCTTGAGGGGAATGAAACATGGCAGGCTTTAAGGCGTCCCTATTCCTTTTCATCTCGGAAAGGACAGATGTATCTGACAATTTAGCAAGAATTTTGATATTGATCAGCAGCTTATTCTTAAATCTCCATATTCTTTTACGGTAAATTCTGAAAACAAAGTCACGTGGTTTCATTTTTGGATTGGACTCCTTTAGCCATCGTCATGTCTTTAATGAAAGTATTTAAGTTCAGAAAAGAAGATCCTCCGGGGAGGACGACCTTCGTTGCAGACTCCTTGATAATGAGAACGTTGTCTCTAAACTTCTTCCCTTCCGGTGTTCTCATCATTCTCCTCATAACGTCCTCCACCTCTTCTTTCACGACCACCTTCTGGTTATCTACTTCCATATCCTCAAAAGCCAGGCCGATTTTCCATATTTCCTTGGCGAATATGCTGTTGATAAATTGATTGCCAAAATATGGGAATCCCACTACGGGAACTCCCAAGCCCATTGCCTCCAAGGTAGAGTTCCATCCGCTGTGTGTGAGAAATGTTGGAATTTCTGATAATTCTAAACAAAACTGAAAAACAGAACAATACTCTATTTTTAACACAACGGAAATAAAAATTGTTTGCGGAATACGGTGTTTCAGCAACGCAGTTTCGTCAGTTGTTGTTTGCAGTGTAACAGCAACAGTGTTTCAGCAACGCTGAAACTGGTGTATCAACAACACTCTGTTTTGACGTCAAGACTATTTTTTGGTTATGGTGTAACAACAACGTGCAAATAAAACTTCTATTTATAAACAGTAAACCAACTAATACAAATTCGTCTTCCTCACATAGAGGGATTTTCACAAAAGGTTATGCTGAAGAGGATATTCCTCTTGACAGAGGGATTACAACAGGAACGCTTCAGTTCCACAAACCAATTTCTGCTATCTCAGAAAATTACAGTTTCAACACTGCTGTGCATTACAAAAAGAACTCAGTTTCAGCACTACTGTGCGTTACAAAAGGAACTCTCTATCATTCCTTCTAACTTAAAACAGAACTGCTGTTCATTACATTTATATATTAAAACATATTTGACTTTAAACAATAAGATAATAAAACTATCTTCTAAAGCTTATCTGCGTATTGAATGCAGCAAGCGGTGATGCCTTTTGAAGAAATGAAGTCAGCTATTGCAGGGGAATTTAATGCTGAAAATTTAATGCACATTAATGTGGAAAATATCAAGCACGACTTTGAGGCATCCAACAGTCTGGAATATCTACAGCAAATCAGATTTCTGGAACAGCTGTTTATGTTGCAGTTGGAATTAAATTCCAACACTCCCCCTTTATTTCAACTGCTGGGTTTTTCTGCATACCCATGCATTTCCTGAAATGATCAAAACTTTTCTTTCCCAATGGTTTTGTCAAGATGTCAGTGAACTGATCCTCTGTTCTGTAGTGCTGCAAAACAATCTCACCATTGTTAACCAATTCACATATGAAGTGAAATTTGGTGTCTATGTGCTTTGTCCTTTTATGAAAAATAGAGTTTTTAGACAATGCTATTGCTGAGCTATTGTCACAGTAAATGGTTGTGCCCTTTTCTTGTTCATGACACAAATCTCTGAGAACTCTTCTCAGCCACACTGCTTGGCATGCTGCTGCTGTTGCTGCCACATACTCTGCCTCTACTGTTGACAAAGACACAACTGGTTTCTTCTTGGAAGCCCATGAGATGGCTCCCGATCCCATATGAAACACATATCCCGATGTGCTTTTCCTTAGAATCCTCTTGGCTGCCTGCCAATGAGTCTCTTTCGGTCTTTCCATAAATCTGGAGATTAAACTCACAGCATGCATAATGTCCGACCTAGTTGCAGTCAAGTACATAAGGCTGCCAACTATGCTCTTGTACAGTTTTGGATCAAAATCCTTGTTGCTGTCTTCTTTGGTCAATTTCAACCCCATTACAGTTGGAGTCACAGTTGCCTTGTTGTTATGCATGTTAAATCTCTTCAACACTGCTTCTACATATTTAACTTGAGAAATGAAAACACCATTTTCACTTTGGTCTACTTCAATTCCAAGAAAATAACTTAAGAAGCCCAAGTCAGTCACTTCAAATTCACTTTTCATGACCGCTTTAAAATCAGCAATGAGAGAAGCATCATTGATAGTAAAAATCAAATCATATACATATAAAACAACAATAAGAATCTTACCGTCATTCTCCTTTATGTAGAGTGTGGCTTCACCATCACACTTATCAAACCCATTCTCAATCAGATAAGCATCTATTCTACTGTACCATGCTCTTGGAGCTTGCTTCAGCCCATAAAGAGCTTTCTTCAGTTTGCAGACTTTATTCTCTTGGCCTTCAACTTCATAGCCTGGAGGTTTTTCAATATAAACCTCTTCTTTTAACACTCCATTCAGGAATGCAGATTTAACATCCATCTGATAAATCTTCCATTTGTGTTGTGCTGCAATAGACAACATCGTTCTCACTGTTTCCATCCTTGCTACTGGTGCAAAGGTTTCATCATAGTCTTTGCCTTGTTACTGCTTGTAGCCTTTCACAACAAGTCTTGCTTTGTGCCTGTCAATCTTGCCTTCAACATTGCTTTTGGTCTTATAGACCCACTTAACTCCAATGGCATCTTTGCCTTCAGGGAGGTCCACTAACTGCCATGTTTTACTCTTCTCAATTGCACCAATTTCTTCATTCATTGCTTCAATCCATTTATCTTCATTTACAGCATCTTCAAAATGAACTGGGTCATCAACATGACAATACAAAGAAAATAATGAATTAAGACTGGTATTGTTATTTACCTCTCCTTGTTCATAAATATCATTCAAATTTCTGAATCTTGGTCTTCTTGGTGTGCTTGGAGTTCCATCCGAACTTGAGGGTATTTCTGATCCTTGTGGTGTGCTTGGAGAAGCACTTCCTTGACTTCTCAAGGCTGTTGGAATTCCAGCTTGTGGTGTGGTTTGTTGTACTTGGTGTGGTGGAGGAGGAGCCACCAAGGAAGGATTATTTGCTGCTGTCCCTTCCTCTTCTTCTTCGTGAGACACAATTGTCTTCACATTCACTGTCTTCTTTAAGCTTCCATCCCAAGCTTCATCTTCAATGAACTGAACATCTCTGCTTACTATTAATTTCTTGGTGGATGGATTATAGAGTTTGTATGCTTTTGACTCATCACAATAGCCAATAAAGACACACTTCTCCCCCTTACTGTCAAGCTTCTGCCTTAGCTGATCCGGTATGTGTGCATATGCTACACAACCGAATATTCTCATGTGAGTGACAGTTTTCTTTTGACCACTCCATGCTTCTTCTGGTATTTTGTTCATGACAGCTTTAGTTGGGCATCTATTCAAGATGTAAACTGCGCAAAGACAGCTTCTGCCCAATACTCATGCGGCAAGTGTTTTGCCTTCAACATACTTCTGACCATGTCAAGAATGGTCCTGTTCTTCATTTCGGCAACACCATTTTGCTGAGGTGTATACCTTGCGGTGAACTGCTTTTGTATGCCATTCTCTCTGCAAAAACGCAGAAAGTCTTTGGAGATGTACTCTCCTCATCTATCTGTTCTAAGAACTTTGATATAATGCCCACACTGCTTCTCAACAAGAGTTTTGAAGTGGCAGAACTTCTCAAACACTTCACTCTTCTGTTTCAACATATACACCCATGTCTTTCTGGTGTAATCATCAATGAAAGTTAAAACATATTTATTTATGGAAAATGATGGTATTTGCATCGGTCCACACACATCAGAGTGAACAATTTCCAAGGGTGCTTTTGCCCTTATACTCTTTCCTGTTGGAAAGCTTTCTTTGTGTTGCTTGCCCAAGATGCAGCCTTCACAAAGGTTGTTCGGTTTCTCGATCAATGGCAATACCTTTACCATTCCCTTTATGTGCAACAGATTCAAGCCTCCGAAATAATTTGAGATGTCCAAATCTCAAGTGCCACAACCAATTCTCATCTTTCACTTGTTCCTGAAAGACTTCTTGTGTTACAGCTGCAATAGTTCTTCCTTCCTTCAAATCTGCCCTGAGTTTGAGAGGAAACATTCTATTGCTAGTCATCTGCACCTGTGCAATGATCTCCTTACTTGGAGGTATGTCTCTGATTGTACACATATCAGCTTTGAAGAACACATTGTAACCTTTGTTAATGAGCTGTCTAATGCTCAAAAGATTACATTTCAGACCAGGTACATAGTATACCTCTGGCACAATCATCTGTTCTCCATTTCTTGCTCGGATACTGACTCTACCCTTACCCTTGACAGATATCTTACTATCAGCTCCTGTTGTTACCTCAGATTTCACATTTTCATCCAGATTGGCAAACATTGCAATATTTCCAATCATGTGATTACTACAACCTGAGTCTAAGAACCAAAAATATTCTTGTTTATCTTGTGCAATGTTACATGTTAACAGCACATTCTTTGGATTCTTATCTTCTTCATTTGAAAAATTAGCATTCTGCCTACTATTCATGTCATTTTGTGTTGGGTCCCTATAATACTAGTGATTACCCCATTACTATTGTAGTTATACCCCTTATTTATATTGTTGTGCCCCTATTACCCCCATGTTGTTATTACTGTGCCCCATAGAATCCCTCTATTGTTATTTTTGTGGCTTTACATTATTATTGTTAGGTCGGCTGGATTATATTGTGACTCCTTAGACTCCTATACATAGAAAGGAGGTTTTGTCATTTGTATCATCCAATAATTGTTCATTTATGTAATGTAAAGGAGGTTGCCCCCTCGAAGAGGCTGAATTCTAAGGCGTTGATCTATCTTTTCTATCTTTTCTTGAGCTGTTTTCATAGCATTTGGTATCAGAGCTTTGGATTCTAGGGTTTCGCTGCTCCAAAAGATTGATACTATGGCATACAAATTGGAGCTTCCTGCAGCTTCTCGATTGCACCCCGTTTTCCATGTTTCATGTTTAAAGAAGGTTATAGGCGACAAGCTCCCAGTTCAAACAATATGGCCAGAACTTGACGAGGAAGGAAAAATTATATTGGAACCGGAAGCAGTCACGAAAACAAGAACTCGACAGCCACGAAATTGATCAAATTCAGAGTATCTTATCAAGTGGAAGAACTTATCCGCTGAAGATTCCACATGGGAGGATGAGAATTTTATGCAGAAGTATCCAGAACTACTCAAGCGTTGAGGACAACGCTTTTTTGAAGGAGAGGGGCATGTTGGGTCCCTATAATACTAGTGATTACCCCATTACTATTGTAGTTATACCCCTTATTTATATTGTTGTGCCCCTATTACCCCCATGTTGTTATTTTTGTGCCCCATAGAATCCCTCTATTGTTATTTTTGTGGCTTTATATTATTATTGTTAGGTTGGCTAGATTATATTGTGACTCCTTAGACTCCTATACATAGAAAGGAGGTTTTGTCATTTGTATCATCAAATAATTGTTCATTTATGTAATGTAAAGGAGGTTGCCCCCTCGAACAGGCTGCATTCTAAGGTGTTGATCTATCTTTTCTATCTTTTCTTGAGCTGTTTTCATAACATTTGGTATCAGAGCTTTGGATTCTAGGGTTTCGCTGCTCCAAAAGATTGGTACTATGGCATACAAATTGGAGCTTCCTGCAGCTTCTCGATTGCATCCAGTTTTCCATGTTTCATGTTTAAAGAAGGTTATAGGCGACAAGCTCCCATTTCAAACAATATTGCCAGAACTTGACGAGGAAGGAAAAATTATATTGGAACTGGAAGCAGTCACAGAAACAAGAGCTCGACAGCCACGAAATTGATCAATTTCAGAGTATCTTATCAAGTGGAAGAACTTATCCGCTGAAGATTCCATATGGGAGGATGAGAATTTTATGCAGAAGTATCCAGAACTACTCAAGCGTTGAGGACAACACTTTTTTGAAGGAGAGGGGCATGTTGGGTCCGTATAATACTAGTGATTACCCCATTACTATTGTAGTTATACCCCTTATTTATATTGTTGTGCCCCTATTACCCCCATGTTGTTATTTTTGTGCCCCATAGAATCCCTCTATTGTTATTTTTGTGGCTTTATATTATTATTGTTAGGTCGGCTGGATTATATTGTGACTCCTTAGACTCCTATATATAGAAAGGAGGTTTTTTCATTTGTATCATCCAATAATTGTTCATTTATGTAATGTAAAGGAGGTTGCCCCCTCGAAGAGGATGAATTCTAAGACATTGATCTATCTTTTCTATGTTTTCCTGAGCTGGTTTCATAACATTTTGTTTTTCCCTACATTCATTGGCGTAGTGCCCATATTTCTTACAATAATGACATTGGACTTGGGATTTGTCATACCTTTGTCCATGAGCTTGTTGTTTGCTTGAACCTTCATCTTGGTTCTGATTGCAGCTCCTTCCGCTTGTGCTTGCAGGATTATTTCTACCTTTTTTTTTGGCTTCTTCCACGACCTCTGTTATTTGCTCTGCCTCGACCTTTTCCTTGGCCAAAAGACATCTGAGTCTTGAATGCTTGCTCAAAAGAAGAATCTGTTCCTCTACTGAGTCTGTGTTCATGAGACAAAAGAGAAGTGCTCAGTTCATCTACTGTGAACTGTGAGAGATCCTTTGTTTCTTCTATTGCTACCACAATAGATTCAAACCTTGAGGGTAAAATTCTCAAGATCTTCTCTACAATCCCTCTTTCTTCAAGAATCTCACCATGAGACCTTATCTGGGTTATCAACCCAATAACCTAAGTGAAGAATGAATCTATTGTATCAGATTCCTTCATGCTAAGTGTTTCAAAGTCTCTCCTCAACATCTGCAACTTTGCAATCTTCACCTTCTCCATGCCTTGTTAGGCAGTTTTGAGACTATCCCATGCCTCCTTGGATTTTTTTGTTGCTGCAATCCGTGGAAAAACATTTCCATGTACTGATTGGAAGAGAAAAAAGAGGGCTTTGGCATCCTTCTTCCTATCGCTCTTTAACTGGTCTCTTTCTGCTACTGTTAAAGCAGCCAACGCTGTTGCATCTGCAGGTTCATCATAGCCAGTTTCAACCAGCTCCCATATTCCTTGAGAAACAAACAATGCTTTCATTGTTATGGACCAATAACTGTGATTTTTCCCATTAAACTGTGGCAGTTGGGAATTTGTCAAACCTGTTCCAGCATTTGCCATCTTAACCTGTATAAATAAAGAAGAGATATTGACTGTAGAAATAAAAACAAGAAAAAACTTTCTCTGCGGGAGAAAATCAGCTCAATAAGCTTCTTACAGCTCCTAGAGTGAAAAACAAACTATGTTTTTGACACACTGAGTGCCTAGACCATCTCTGATACCATGTTGGAATTTCTGATAATTCTAAACAAAACTGAAAAATAGAACAATACTCTGTTTTAACATAGCGGAAATAAAAATCATTTGCGGAATACGGTGTTTCAGCAACGCAGTTTCGTCAGTTGCTGTTTGCAGTGTAACAGCAACGGTGTTTCAGCAACGCTGAAACTGGTGTATCAGCAACACTCTGTTTTGACGTCAAGACTATTTTCTGGTTACGGTGTAACAGCAACGCGCAAATAAAACTTCTATTTATAAACAGTAAACCAACTGATACAAATTTGTCTTCCTCACATAGAGGGATTTTCACAAAAGATTATGCTAAAGAGCATCTTCCTCTTGACAAAGGGATTACAACAGGAATGCTTCAGTTCCACAAACCAATTTCTGCTATCTCGGAAAATTACAGTTTCAGCACTGCTGTGCGTTACAAAAAGAACTCAGTTTCAGCACTGCTGTGCGTTACAAAAGGAACTCTCTATCATTCCTTCTAACTTAAAACGGAACCGTTGTTCATTACATTTATATGTTAAAACATATTTGACTTTAAACAATAAGATAATAAAAATATCTTCTAAAGCTTATCTGCGTATTGAATGCAGCAAGCGGTGATGCCTTTTGAAGAAATGAAGTCGGCTATTGCAGGGGAATTTAATGCTGAAAATTTAATGCACATTAATGTGGAAAATATCAAGCACAACTTTGAGGCATCCAACAATCTGGAATATCTACAACAAATCAGATTTTTGGAATAGCTGTTTATGTTGCAGTTGGAATTAAATTCCAACAAGAAACAATCCCACTCAGGCATGGGCAAGTACTTTCCACTGTGGCACCCACATCACAAACAGGGCACGCTCCATCGTTCGTTCTTCAAAGCCCTCGGGTAAAATCGCAACCTGGCCTTCTGCGATATCCAACCGAAGAACCCACAAGAAAGGTTGTCCGCTGCCTTTGAGCCCTAGTGCCAACTGCTCTAGCTGTTGCTGAGATTTCATGACAGCGATGCTGCCAAAGGAAATGTATATAACTGATCCGGTCATTGCATATCAAGCCATGTCAGGCAGCTCTCTTCCTCCTCCCATAGACTCCCGCACAAATCCCTTCCTTCTAAGAAATTTGGAAGAAATAGAGGTCCTACGGCCAGAGCAGGACAACCATTCAAAGAGAGTGTTGTTACTGCATCCCTCCCTTCGAGCTCCTCGAACGTGTTCACTAATACGTAGTCGCCATTGCTTTGCTTCTGCGATTCATAAAGAATAGCAGTAATTTCCATCGGATCCTCAGCACTACATCGGAACATCATGTTGGTTGGCTTCAATGGTGGGATGTTGCCCGGAATACAAGTGATGAGGTTTTCTTTATTTTTGCCTTTCGACACTGAAGAAGTTACAAACAAATTACAGTCATTTTAATGAATATAATTAAACAAAAGCACTCAGGATATATAAGAAGACTGTAAAAGGAAACAAAATATGAACTAGTCTTTTATCTGTCATCCTCAATTTCTTATTGGCCTGACAGGCTCATCACTATATATATTTATATAAATCCGTCCGAAACTCTAAATTGGGAGCACACAATATGTGATCAACCCGAGACATGATGATAAAAATGTCAGTGTTTTTCGAACTGCGGTGCAATATAATCGAATTTTCTTCGCTGTTGTAGGGTGATTAAAGGCAACTCAATTACGTGTTAGAACTTAGAACTTAGAAGAAGCAACAAGTACATGGAGAGATGGTATATTGCAAAGTTTTAGAAGAGGGAAGGAAAGTTTACTTAGTGGAAGTCAAGATTACTTAACAATAGTTGACCTTACGATGGCTAAAATAGAAAATGTTAAGTTTCCTTATTGAAAGTCAGTCGTTTTCGAGCAGTGACCAGAAAAGGAGGGCGATAAAGGCACATTTTATATAACTAATTCGAAAATAAATATTGATATGTGACCTCGAGGAAACCAACCCAGTATAATGTTATTAAAATTTCTATAAATCATAGGAAACAACGTGTTTATATGTCAACTTTCTTTTCAATCATTGGGACTTTGTAGACAATACTATAATACTATTTTCTTAACCGAAAAAGAAACCAAAAAAAATTTACATAGGATACACTACTTAGCTTCTGCCATATTACATAGGAAAACACCAAATATTTAAGTTAAGTTCTACCAATCACTTTTTTTTTTTTTTTTACTTATTCTAGGATAGGAAAAATGATTTATTTATCATTTAGATTTGCAAAATAATTTCTTATTTTGATGTAATATATTTGTCAATTTTACAAGTAATAAAAAAATATTTTTATGATTAAATTTCATATTATTTGTTATTCAAATAAAATCTAAAAAAATTAATAATTTTTTTTTAATTTTTATTTACATTGAATAGAATTTAAACAATAAAACCTTAACATATATTTATATGGAAAAAAAAATATCTCATTTAATTTTTCAAGCCTATTTATTTAAGTATGAGGGCACATATGTTATGTGGTTTTATCTTTTGTAGCTAAATAGAAAATGCAACTATACAATGAAAATAAATTTTTTCACTCAAAACATTAGCATTAACTTAAACCATAAACAAGTATTTTCTTTAATTGATCCATCTTCTAGACTAGAACAAGTCACCATATCAACAATTATATAGATGTTATTGTAAAGCATAACAATTACCATAAACTAAATACTACCATAAAAAATAGCATCTCACTCTTCATAAGAATTCCTTACTATAATGAAAGAAGTAGCAAGGTTCCAATAATATATACCAAAATATTAAAGAACTTAACTGTTTAGAATAATATACATATGCATTTTTAGTAGACACTCTACTTTTTTTTCCAACAAAGCTGAGACAATCTACTAAAAACCACACCTAAGGTATCCCTAAACCACAATCCAGCCAAAATATTAGAGCATGTTACAATACAACTAAAATTCATAGCTAAGCACCACTAAATCCATATGTGTTGCATGTTAAAGGACATGGTTTAGGTCTAAAATTAAAAATAACATGTATTAATAAATATGTCTTAGCGAGATGCTTTAAAAGGGACAAATCCCTAAAATAGACTCAGTATTTAGAACTTGATATTGCAATGGGCCTAAACAATCCATAACAAGATACAAAACAATACCAATAGATGAGGAATTTATAATAAACTAATTAGCCACTCAAAAGACATGGGGGCAACCATAATTTTTAAGTGGATTAGTGGTAGAGTTATTCATTCTATAAAGACAAATGATTACATAAAAATAAGATTGACTATTTTACCCTAATGTTTAACACCATTAGAATTAATGTCTTAAAGTATACAAATGATGAAAAAATATTCATAGCTTCTAATAAAAGTTAATGCATCTATCAAAACTTTGTGCATGATTAAGGAAATGGAAGAAGTGAAGATAAAGTCTGGTAGGTTTAAAGTGCCATTCTTATTGTGATATTTGATATTATCTACCTATATGACATGAGTTTTATCTTTCATATCATGAGGACTTGCTACAACTGGTAGTTGGTTGGTTGCTAAAGGTAGATAAGTGGTATAGACATGTGGCAGGATGGAGTGGGTATAGATAGATGATGATTGTGGTTGGTTGGTTGCTGAAGGTTAATAAGTCGTATATACATGTGGTAGGATGGAGTGGGTATAGATAGATGATCATGGACCAGAGAGAACCATCCCCTTAAATGAATATCTTTAACATAAATATAATTAATTTAGAGTGTAGATTCCTTGTGTTTCCACATATACCATAACATTATAATTTGAAATAACTGATAATAACCCTATAATTTAAAAATGGAGTCAACATTGATATGTGTGTGTAATTTACTCTTCAATTTGATTTGTTGGCTTTGCACTTGCTCTTGTCTTTTTTAAATCATCCTTTCTTCTTTGTCTTTTAATTGTAATTTGTTTTCTTCTTATTTTTCATTTCTTTTATATTATTGATTAAATTTTCATTTATATTTTTTTATTGATCTAATTTATTAATAACTTTAATTTAAGTGTTTTTTTGTATTATTTTAAAAATCACATTATTGGTTAAATTTTCATTTTTATTTTCATATTAATCTAATTTATTAATCATTTCAAAATAAATGTCCCAAATGTTTCTATGTTAATTTGATTCTATTTTCCTCAAAAAATTATTATCTTTTTTCTTGAAAATATTAAAAAAAGGACCAAAAGACTCAACACTACATTCTAAAGTCAAATACCTTCTCTTTCGTGACATACTTCTTCTTGTAAAATTTTCCACTTCTTTCTTGATCCTTATAAATAACATTTTATTATATGCTTTTATGGATACTATTGGAGACATTTGAAACTTATTTTTAAGGGTCTTGGATAGGGATATGGGCCAACCTCCACATGACCAACCTTTTGGGGAAGTTACCACTTCTTTCTTGACCTTTATAAATAACCTTTTATTATATACTTTTGTGGATACTATTAGAAATATTTGAGACTTATTTTTCAAGAGAGCCTTGAATAGGGATATGGGCTGGCCTTGCACTTTGTAGGCCTCCACATGCATAACCCTTCGTTTCTCCCCTGCGACACCTTCTTATTTTCTACCATACATTTCAAATGCAAAACAAATACTCTCTAAATAGATAATCCTTAGAAAAGTTACATGAGTCCACTTACACTACTACACCAAGGGCACTTTTGAGACTTTTTTTTAAGACAAAAGAAATATTTTGTCTCAAAAACTCATTTTTTATTTTAGTTATTTTACATTAAAAATTAATATCAATTGATTTGTCTTAAATATAAAATTTAAGACAAAAATAGGTTGAGACAAATATTTTAAGACAACTTTATATTTAAGACAAAAATAGTTTAAGACAAAAATATTTTAAGACAAAAGTAGTTTGAGACAAAAATATTTTAAGACAAAACTTTATATTTAAGACAAAAATAATTTAAGACGAAAATATTTTGAGACAAAACTTTATATTTAAGACAAAACTAGTTTGAGACAAAAATTTAAAGGCAAAACATTATATTTAAGACAAAAATAGTTTAAGACAAAAACAATTTAAGACAAAATTATTTTAAGACAAAACTTTATATTTAAGACAAAAAAATTTTGAGAAAAAAATATTTTAAGACAAAACTTTATATTTAATAGAATGGCCACTTTAGATCAAACCTATGTTTAATACGATATTTCACTTCGAATGAAAATGGAGGGCAACGTTGAGTTTCAGGGTGATCTGCGCACGCGTTTTGAACTGGAGCTCCTGCGCCCCTGCTTCCTCGGTCCCTGCAGCCCTCCGCAGGCCCCTGCTGTTGGGCTCTCAATCCTTCCCGGCATCCCCGCAATCAGGCTCTGCCTCCCTCCTCCGGCCAGTGCTACTGCTGGCACAACGTCCGCGTCTAGGTTTTGTGATCGCAGAGGAGCATAGCCACCGCCATGAGTGCGCCTAGGGGTCGGGAGCCTTCTCCCACCCCACCAATCTCTTCAGAGGAAGCATTCAGAAGATTGCTCTGGTAGAAAGGGAAGAAAAATTTGATTCCAAAAGTCCTGAAATTCATCAAAAAACTGGAGGAAATTCCTGAGATCGCCCTGCCAGAAGACCAACCGATAAAAATCGCCCTAGCCCTGGCTGACAGAGGGTTGGTAGGACAATTTATGGGATACTGGCCCTCTACAAAAACAACAGATGACTGGATCCAACGCAACTGGAGGCCCCAGCTGGAAAACAATGTGATCTACTATGTTGTCGGAAGAGGGTATTTCATTTTCCAGTTCACCTCCAAAGAAGATCGAGATTTGGTTTTCAGAAACGATCCGCATTTTATGGGAAATCAGGGTCTGTATCTTAATAAGTGGACCCCCGACTTCGATCCCTCAATCGTTACCCCTAAAGAGGTCCCAGTCTGGGTTCGAGTTCCCAATCTTCCGATCCATTGCTGGAGCTATCATAACTTGCAGAAGATTGGAAATGTCCTAGGTCGTTTCATTTGCAAAGTAGATAACAAGGGCCAATATACCTGCCCAAGAATCTATGTGGAAGTCGATCTGGAAGCTGGACTGCCCGAAGTGGTAAAACTTACAGTTAGAGAATGGCATCACTATCAAAAATTGGATTACGAGCAATTGCCTTTCAAATGCAGAACCTGTCACGAACATGGACACTTCCAACGAAATTGCCCAAAACCTCCAATCGGGGACAAAGTGGACGAAGAAGGATGGAAAGAAATAAAAAATGGCAAGGAAGTCCCAAAACCAACTGAGAAGAAAAACTCAGGGCCATTGGTGAAGCCCCGGCCTAAACCAAAAGCCAAAGAAGTTCCAAAAAAGGGTTCTTCCTCTAGGGTAAAGACAGATGCCATTGGAACCCAAGAGGAATCAGAAGACCCATCGAAAAAAGTGAAAGAAGCAGGGGCAAAGTCAACTGTTCCTCCATCAGAGGATGAACAAGGGGAAAAAGAAGAAAATGAGGAGCGCATCAGTTTGGGCTCCGATTCTGAGGGAGATTCAGAAGATGGAGTCTCAGATTCAGACAGCTCGCAAGTCACTCCTATCAAGTCGGCCAAGGGTCGAAAGTCCAAGAAGAAACAGAGAGAGGAACAAAATTATCTGGATGTTCTCCAAGGCTCTCAGAAAACTCTCAAAGGAATGATGAATACCAGATCTAGGCGCAAGCATGGTCAGGCTCCAAAAGGAGCCACAACCTTCCAAGCCAGTAAATAATGAAATACATCTCTTGGAATTGCAGAGGGTTAGGCAGCAGGTTGAAAGAAGAAGCTCTGAAAGACATTGTAAGGATGTACTCGCCTGAAATCCTTCTCATCTAGGAGACAAAACTGGAGGACCTTCTACTCCTCCAAGCAAGCAAAGCATTCTGGCATAAAGGCCAAGGGAGAGCAGTCAGCGCCAGAGGCGCCTCTGGAGGGATTGCCTCCTTTTGGGACAACTCCAAATATGATCTGATTCACGAAGAATGTTGCCCCCATTGGCTACTCACTAAGCTCCTCCATAAAGAATCTGGCCACCAAGTAAGTATGTTCAATCTTTATGCTTCAGTCTTACCATCTGAGAAAAAAATTTGTTGGGACTCGCTCCAGTCCTATCTTTTCTTGCACAACCCAGAGAATATTATTATTGCAGGTGATCTGAATGTTACGCTAGTTGCAGAAGAGAAAAAGGGGCGCTCGCTGGTCAGGTACCCAGCTATAGAATGGGTTGGAGACCTCATTTTAGATTGGGAATTGGAGGATATCAAGCCCACATCTGGGAAATTCACCTGGTCAAACAAAGGATAGGCCCCGACCACATTGCTGCTCGTCTAGACAGATTTCTAGTCTAATCCTCCTTCTTGACTTGTGGTCTAATGGCCACCTCTAAAATTCTGCCAAACTACACTTCTGACCATAAACCCATTCTGCTTGAGCTCTCCTTGAATGGAAATCTTGGCCCCATTCCCTTTAGATTCAGTTCTCTATGGAATCATCAAGAAGGATTCCAGGAGGTGGTCTCTGACACCTGGAACCGGAAAGTTCAAGGATCCCCTTTCTTTGTGTGGGAAGAAAAAAATGAGGAGACTTAAAAGGGAGCTCAAGGAGTGGGCTAAAAGGTTGAAAACGCCCATCGCGAAAAGAAAGGAGATGCATGACAATTTAGCAGGCCATCAATTAACAATGGAGAATTCCGATGTAACTCAAATCCTTCTTCAAAAAGAAGTAGAGCTACAAAAAGATCTCCATAGAGCAAGTAGGGATGAAGAAGAGTTCTGGAGACAGAAGTCCAGAAATCTTTGGTTACAGGCTGGAGACAAAAATACAAGCTACTTCCATAAGCAAGCTGAAGCACGCAAGCACTTCAAAACAGTAAATGAAATTCACTATCAAAACACTGTGGTTAAAGATTCTGAAGGCATAAAGCGAGCAGCCCACTCCTTCTTCAAAGATCTTTACTCTGCCCCGGAAGACCCTCCTATCGATTCTCAAGCCTATCCGATTGATCTTATTCCTCACTGTGTTCAAGATTCTGATAATATTATGCTGACTGCTCCAATCAGTATGAATGAGATTAAAGAAGCTTTGGATTGCATGGATCCGGATAAATCCCCCGACCCTGATGGGTTCACTACAAGGTTCTATCTAACTTGCCGGCCTACAATTAAAAAAGACCTTCTGAGAATGATCCGTAAATCTCAGACCTGCACCAAGATTGGAGGCAGTACCAAATCAGCCTTCCTTGCCTTGATTCCGAAAGACAAAGGCGCCACCGATTTCATCAGATTCAAGCCCATCTCTTTGTGTAATACAAGTTATAAGCTGATTACAAAAATAATAGCCAATCGTATTAGGAAAATTCTACCGGTCATCATCCCTGAAAACCAAGGAGGATTCATAAAAGGGAGAAAGATTCATGACAATATTGCGCTGGTGCAAGAAGCAATTCATTCAAGCTGTCATCAAAAAGAGAAAGGCATGGTGATTAGGCTAGATTTGAAAAATGCCTTTGACAGGGTGAGACATGATTTCCTGTTTTCTGTGATGGAGAAATTTGGCTTCTCAAAAGTTCTCATAACTTGGGTGAAAGCCTGCATTGCCTCCCCTTGGATAGTGCCTCTGGTTAATGGTCGTTAAACTGAATTTTTCCAGGCCTCGAGGGGGCTAAGACAAGGTTTCCCTTTGTCCCCGCTTCTTTACGCCATCCAAGGTTTGGTGCTCAGCTTCCAGCTAGACTACTGTCAACAGATCCAAACTCTGCAAGGCCTGAGAATGGCTCACAATGTTAAAGACATAAATCATGCCCAGTTTGTTGATGATACATTATTGCTTGGAGGAGCTAGCATAAATTCTGGTAGAACCTTCAAGAAGGAGCTGGACATTTATAGGGAGGTTTCAGGCAGCAAGATTAACTATCTAAAAATCACGATCTATGGCTGGAATTGCTCGATCAAATATTTGACAGACATAGCAAGGCTATTAGAAATGGAAAGAAACCTTACTTGGGAGTCATTTAAGTATCTTGGGATCCCAATATTCAAATCAAATCCTAAGTGTTGATGCCTCGAAAATCGCTGCATCAACATCGGGGATAACCACCTGGTCCGGACCTTAAAGGCAGCTCCTTTTCCATTTGGTATGGTGGCTCCGATTGGATATAATGGGACCAGTTTCCCAATGATTGGTAAATGGGATGGATAAATGATTTATTTTCTAATATCTAACGATAATGGATGAATGATCTAATTTAAAAGTAAAATATAAACAACTATTCTATCCTAGGAAATTGCTGCTTTCAGTGTAACTTTGGATGGTCTTCATCACAAACAGGAATATAGATGACTCTTGTTGGTAAGAAAATATGTTTATTCATATGATAATTACTGAGCCCAAATTGTTGAACAAAGCAATCAAGCAAACATTATTACACTATTTCTCATTTATATCATAGACATAGACATGAGTGAAAGAATAACAGTCCTCGGACATCCAATAGTGAAAAGTACAAGGCCCGCTGTTAAAGCACATATATATATTCAATGATAGCAAAATTTAAACGAATGCGGATTCACATAAAAATGACAGAAGAGCATAGATAATAGTACCATATGTTTATTTGAGTCACTCCCAATATCAATCGCATTCACATTCCTTTTTCCAACTTAGAAAATACTTCCACAAGAGGTAATAGTGCACAGATCATCAAAGCTTTCTTTGTCAAAAATCAGAATACTGGCCCAGTCTTTATAAAAAAGTAGATCAGAAGCACAATAGTGTGACTTCTTGATTTGAGTTTATACAAAACCTGAGGACCCTTTCCAAATGCATGAAAGGGCCTATAAATACTAATTAAGCTAACTAATTACAAAATAAAACTGCTAATAAATTGGTACAACTATGCTATGAAGATCTCCTCAAAATCGGCTTGTCTTCAGTCGGAAGCATGATTCATTGCTTCAAATGATCTCCCTTCGGCTTGAGCTGGCAGATATCTAACATCGGTTGCAACTCTGGGGGGCGGCTTAGGCGAGAATTCAGTTGAGCTGAATATGTGGCATCTTGTATCTCGGGGATTATACAACTGATAGCATTAGTCAAACACTTGAGCGCGGCCCTCTGAATGTATGCTTGATTAGGAAAAACCAAAAGGTATCCCAAGTTAAACTTTGGATGCCAGTGATTAATCTTCCTTTCTTTTCTAGCTCCTAGTTGCATGTTTGTTCCAAGGCTTTGGTCGACCTTAATTTTCCTGGATTACACTGTGAAATCATATTAGACAGATAAAGAGTGTCGTTAACAAATTCAATTAAATTGCTAGTAGATAACTGACATCTCGAGGTTTCTCTTTTTGCCTTCATTAATTGAGTCTGCCACTCTAGGAACAGGACGTCTTTGTGTGCTTCTATAATTTTGGGCAGATCCGAAGCCTGTCCTTCAAGGGAGTCATGCCAAGCGAGAAAATTGGTTAAGGTCTCATCGGCCTGTTCCAATTCCTGTCTGGCTTCAACTGATTTATCAACTATAGCTGTAGTAATTTCACAAAGAGGTTCAGCCAAAGAAATTTTATGACATAGCAGTTTTAGTTGTGTAATCAATGCCTTATTGATTTGTAGAGCTTCTGTTCTGAATTCTGCTATTTGAGGAAGGCTCCTGAACTTTTCCACTTCTTGTGACAGTTGAGCGACTTGCTCATCCTTAGTCTTGCACATTTGTTTGTTCATTGCCTTTAATTTGGCCACTGCTTCAGACAGTTCCTTCTGTTTCTGCACTGCACTTGAATCTATCCTCTATTTCTCTTTGTGTAATTGCTCAGTTAATTGGTTGTTTGTCTGCCGCTATGTTGCTAGGTGTTGTTCCAATTGTTCTATTTTCCGCCGTGCTTCGGACACCTGTGACTGCAATGAATCGATCATTTGATCTTTTTCCTTGAGGAGACTGCTCAGTTCCGAAGCCTTATCCATTTTGGCTGCCGAATATGCTCCGGCATACTGGGAGAGTTTCGTAAGGTCATCGGAAGGGTTCAGTTCCTCCTTCCACACCACGTTAGCCATCTCTGTTTGATCTAACAAAAGGGAAGATTGATCAAGTCTTTTCCTTTTCCTCTGTCTTTTCACCATAGCCCTGTGCTTAGGACTGTGAAAGACGTCTAGTGGTGGTATGTCTTCTACCTGTAAACAATTTGATCAGATGGATCTCTGGGGATTATTTCTGCATCCTTACTACTGGGTAGGCCGCTAGTTCCTTCCATCGAAACCGTAGTTGTGGTTTTTTCTTGCCTGACTGTCACTTGAGGCATGCCGAATCTTGGTGGAGTCTCGGGATTATTAATAATAGAGTCAAATTGCTGCCACTCTTGGAGGAGTTTTGGATCAATTTGAGTCTCCAAATCAATAACTTCACTGTCATGCTTCTTCCCTTTTTCTTGCTCTTTTTCCTGCTCCTTTCCTTTCTCCTGCTCTGTTTCTTTTTCGGGAATTTCTTTTGTAGCGGGAGGCTCATCAGTACTCTTCTGCCCAGGCTCGCTTGACTTAGTTGTTGGTGTAGTGGCCAACAAGTCCAGAGGCAGAGTTTGCAACCTCTGCTCTCTGAGCCTATTGAATTCCACCAGTGCTTCGTCATTATATTTCATTCTAGCCAATGTTTTAACCTGAGACAAAGATTCTGCTGAAGAAAATAAATCATCAAATTGATCTTTTTCATGGTAAAACTTGGTGAGTTTGGCCTATTCAAGCACATCGTAGGCAACCTTCCGGGGATCGAATTGCCTGCTAGGGATGGTCGCAAGGTTGATCATTTTAATTTTTCCTGCCTCCTTCTCAGCATCTTTCCAATCAAGTATGGTGTAAACACCACATCTTAAAGGGAATACGGGCCATAGCTGCTTTTTGGAAGTCCTAAGAGTTTTGGACGTTCTAGTGGTTGTGATTTGGTAGGCTAATTCATGTGCCAACAGTTTATCGGGCACATATAATGGGAGAACATGGGGTTTTGTGGCACTGCCAAACACCCGTATATACGTGAATTTATCTTCCCCGAACTAATTCCCCACTGCAGTCAAATCAATTTCGGCCTCCTCAGAAATCCTTGGGGCAGGCCTATCAAAGATAGCATAATAGATGGGCAACATAAAACCATTACAGGTTTTATATAAGTGGTCTTTGTAATGTGCCTTCCATAACATCTAATGGTAGATGTGAATTGGTTTGGGGTCCTGTGGCGTCCACCTCCACCCGAGTATCAGGTATTCAGAATTAAACAAAGCATATCCATAATATAAGCACTGTAACAGAAGGGAGGGATAGTCTGGGTAGTTTTGCATGAATTGAATCTAAAATCAAGAATTATAGAGGCTAATTTATCAGACAATATATTGGCCCAATCCATGATATAACTACTAGTTTCCGCCTCCATTAAAGGAACCATTTTGATATTAAATTTTGTAGAATCATGCATCCCCCATATCCGACACATCATCACCCCAGCGTAACAGTAAGGAGATGCTAAGGAATCCAAGGAGTACTTACTCGATTACTTGTGTCTGTGGTTTGCTGGATTCTGTCTCCACTGTCTAATTGGGGCTAATTCCATCTCATTTTCATCTACAAATTTCTTTAGAAAAGCTTTGTTGTATTTCTTCTCCGGCTCAGGCAAATGGTACATTTTTCTCAAGCCGTCAGGCCAAAACAAACCGAAAAATCTTCCATCAACTATGCCAAAGGTCCTATTAGAAACAGGAATTTGTTCAACCATCCATTTGACCACATCAGTGTAAGGGGGAATTTTCTCCTGAGCTGCTATCCTGTGTAAAAACGAGCCAGCCAAATCCTTTAGCGAAGCTTCTGATTTGCTGGTTGAGTCTGCAGTCGCTTCTTCTTCTATTTCCTCTGGTTCTTCAGCCTCAATCAGATTATAAATGCTTTTCCAACTGGTATTTCCCGGGCCTAGACATGTAGTGTCTGAAATCAATCCCTTCTTGCTTGGTCCTGGGTCACTGGTGGGTTGGATAGTAATTGCAGGGGCTGCTGCCGCATCGGACCTCTTAGATTTCTTTCCCATTTTCTTAAAACTTGAATCTTTGACGGAAATCTGCACAAGGAAGGAAAACCAGCATAATACAGAGAAACAGATTGCAAGAGCCGATATGAAAGAGGTATGAATAACAAAAGATCGTGATAAAAATTGCCGCAGATAAAATCTAAGTGGAAAATCTCGGCATAACTCCTTCATTAATTGGCCACTTCATCTGTCAGTGATGATAAGGGAGCTTTTAAATAATCCATCATAACATATATTGATTCAAGCGTGGCTTATATTTTGGCAGTTAATTGCATTTGATGATTGGCGTCGTGAAAAGGAGGATTTACATAATAATCCAAAATATCATTCAATCACCGAAGGTGATACAATGCATGCCAATATTTATTATGTTTAGAAACACGCACCCTGATTTAATGCGTCGCAATCGGGGCAGGGCTTGGGTCCCTTTATTTATGCCATTGTGAATCGCTGATCGCCGATGGCGATACGCCTTATCGCGTCGGGGGATTTGAGGGTGGCACAATTAACGCAACGCTTACCAATGCCGATTGCCGATAGCGATTCCTTTATCGCATCGGAGGAATGGGGAATGTTTTATAGGTGATGCGCTTTGTCTTTCCCCAATATCCGATAGTGATTTCCCTTTTCAGATCGGAATAATTCAATGTGCCTTTACTTATGTTCTTTTTATTATTGCGATATGCGATCTTGCGATCACTTTATCGTAATAATAAAAGCTTTATCATTTGTTTTTTAAAAAAGGCCTTTATTTATTGTTTTAAAAAGGAAATCATATTTCAATTGGACTTTTTATGAGGGTTTTTCTAATAATAAGTAAATACCAATTTATTCACACCTCTATATTTAAAAAGGGACCCATTTCATATTATGATTTTAAAGAAAAATTTTAAGAAATGGGGGGGGGTTGTTGTATAGCACAACACTAAGGTAGCTCACTGGATGCCCCTGCTAGACAAGCTAAAACTCAAAATACAAGCTTGGGTAGCCTCATGGTTGAATAATGCTGGGAAGGTAATCCTTAGGAAATCTATTCTCATAAGTCTCCCAGTTTATCAGAACTCCATTCTACTAGCCCCTAAAACCTTTATTAGTAAAGTGGATGGTCTCCTGAGAATATTTCTGTGGGAGGGAGGGAAAAATAATGAAATAAGGATCCATTTAGTTAATTGGATAACTATTAAGAAGCCATTCTTGGAAGGAGGTCTCCAAATGCGGGATCTGGTAGCCCAAAATCTTGCTCTGGGCTCCAAGCTCCTTTGGAACATTGCTTCTGGGAATCCTAGTTGAAGCAAGAGAGTTCTATGGAAAAAATATTTTCATGGGTAGTGTTTGAGGTGCTTGGACCAGCCTCCTAGAATTTCCAAAGGATCACCAGTTTTCAAACTCTGTCTCACAGCTTTGAAACTTTTCAGTCATAAGCTTTATTGGATCCCAAGTAATGGAAAAAAAATAAAAATCTGGGAAGATTCGATTCTTGGAGATCAGCCCTTGAATCAGATGGCTGAATTGGAAAATATCAGAGCTTGGCTTCAGGCCAGCAATCTGGAAAGCCTTTGGGACATCTCTAATTGGACAAATGATGCAGAAAGTCTATGGGATGGTTGGAATTTGTGGGAGGTCCCTCATTGGCTGGATGGTGAAGCCAATTTATTGTTGGATTTGCTCCAAGGAAAATCTCCCTTAAAGGTCTCTTCTAAGGACAAAAGAGGGCGGGGTTCTCTTTTAGGCTCTTACTCAGCAGCAGAAGGTTACAAAAGTATGATGGCTGTCCCTAGCGTCCCCCCAAAGCCAACTCAATGGAAAGTTATGTGGTCTTTTCCTGCTCTCCCCAAAATTGACTTCTTTTGCTGGACTCTGGCGCATAGAAGTATCCTCACTAGAGATAACCTGAGGAAGCATGGAATGGAAGGTCCCTCCAGGTGCCCTCTTTGTGAATCAGATGAAGAAACGGCTAACCACCCGTTCTTATTATGGCCCTTTGCTCAAGAAGTTTGGAAGGGTGTCCTGATGTTAGGACCTAACAAAATAGAGCTTCCAGGAAATATTCAGGACCTGCTAAGAAACTTGGCCAAGTTATCCTTGATCTGTCTCTCCAAAAAAATCCTTCTCAAGACTGGTTGGATGTGGATCCCCAAATTCACATGCTGGAAACTGTGGTTGGAGAGGAACAACAAAACATTTAGGGAGGAGAGACATAACCCGGTCAGAATTATCACTACGATCAAAGCTTTGTTGGGGGAGGCCTTAGAAACCAAACCCACCATAAGAAATGGCATGATTCTAGACAGCGAGGAAGATCAATGGTTAAAAGAGTTTGTTCCAAATCATCAGAATAGATCCATTCCTCCTACTAAACCTCCTTCTCATTGGGAAATTCGTTTAGAAGAACAGGAATTCATAAAATGGAGATCTGCTTTGGATGATCACTGCCCATTCTTCGATGGGACCTCTAAAGGTAACCCAGGAAAGGCAGGTGGCGAGGGAGTTATCTTAAGCCTAGGTGGCTCAACTGAGTTGCTCTTTGCTTGGGGTCTGGGGCATGAAACAAACAACAGAGCAGAGTCTCTTGCTCTGTGGCAGGGTCTAAATCTGGCTATCAAGAGGAATCTCCTCTCCATCTCAGTCTTTGGAGACTCCAGGCTAATTATACATGCTATGAACTCTCAAAAGATCCCTTCTCAGGTGCAGTTAGCCCCCATCCTCAAAAAAATCAGACTACTGTTGCCCAAGTTCCAAAAAATCTCCTTCTATCATGTTATGAGGAAGTTAAACTCACAGGCGGACTTGGAAGCCAACCTAGTCTCTCTCAGGAGCAGGAGATCTTTGTTAGTAAATGAGGTTGAATTGGACTACAACATTCCTTAATTTTGGAGTTGTCTGGGCCTCTGTTCCTTTGAGAATTTCACTGATTCAGATTCTCCAGACTTCGGGACTGAACCATTTTGAGTTGGATGCTGTTAGGAAACACAGACTCATCCACAAGGGAAAATTCAGAACGTAACCATGGCATTTTCGATCTTTGTTCGTCATTGAAACTCACTGCTACATCTGGGTAGGTGCTGGGGAGTTCACAAGGGCCTCTTCAAGGCCAATTTACCACTCTTGGCATTCTTGAACACTGTATAACACTCCACCAGACATTTCAAAAAGAAAACGCAGTGATTCTTGGGATGATCTGGCACTCCGGTGCATTGGATCTCCTCTCTACAAGCTAGGAAGCAGAGCTACGTCACGGAAAGCAAAAGAAGCAGAATTTCAAAGCACCATTCTGAAACCAAATCAAATTCTTTTTCAAGCCTCTATCTGCATTCACAGTGTAACTCAATCCACGGACTATTCAAAAGAAAAATCTTCATTCCCCGCCGACTATAACAAGGAAATACAGGGTTTCAGTGTTAAAGTCCTCGGCAGCTGATTTGCTGAATTTTAAATAAAAACTAACCGTTTATGTCAAAAAATGAAAATGGAGAGCGGAGTGCTTAGGTTTTGACGTTGCTCTACAACTGGCAGACCTTCACAGACTACGTCCTTCTACCATTAACCTTCATCCATAAGGCAGTTACAACACACTAAGGAATAGCTATCGTGTAATGGAATCCCCTCAAGGGGAGGACATGATGCCTCCCCCTGCTGATACAGAAAATGGACTACGACAGACTGAGAATGTCAGGATGGACCATCCAGAAGATACATCAATAGAGAATGAAAATATGCCAACGAATAACAACACAAATGAAGAACCACGAGTGACGTCAAACACCTGCAAGCCGGTAGCAGTTGACAGACCCAAAATCGAGCTCCCAAGTCAGGGCATCAACACACAGATCCAGTTTATGAGGGATCATGCTTTGATAGGAAAGTTCATAGGCCTTTGACCAACGAAGAAAGCTTTGCACGGCTGGATCGCAGCCAAATGGAAGCCAAAAGGGCACATAACACTGTAGTTAGGTCCTAAGGGCTTCTTTACTACCATTTTCAATTGTTTGGAGGACCAAAACAGGGCATAGGATGGAGGACCATATTTCTTCAACATAACAGGGCTATACCTAAGAGGATGGATCGAGCACTTTAACCCGGACAAAGAAGATCTGAGCTGGGCCCCAGTATGGTTGCGCCTTTATTCTCTCCCTCTGGAGTATTGGGATGAAGACTCTTTGCGAGACATTGGGAATGGTTTAGGTGAATTCATCAAAGTGGAAGAGGAGACAAAGCTGAAGCGATACACCTCCTATGCACAGATCTGTGTATACATGCACCTCAGCAAAGCTCTCCCGGATGTGGTAAGCCTCTACCATGATGATTATGAATGGTTACAAACAATAGATTACGAGCATGTACCATTCCATTGTCGAAAATGCCATGCCCTGGGCCATTTATTCCGAGACTGTCCCTCCAATATGAAATCCACGACCACCCCTTCAATGGAAAAATCCAACTCGGATGGGTTCACAAAAGTTCCCAATCGCAAAAAGACCCATAAAAAGCCCTCTACCTCAGTCAAAAAACCTGTCACCAGCACCTCCTTGCCTTCAACAAGCAACAACTTTGAAATCCTGCTCCAGCCGGAGGTTCATATTTTAGATAATCAGAAACAACCTGAAGCCATTCCTAAGACTTCCACCCATTCTTCTCCATCAAGCTCAAAGAAAGCCCTCACTTCTAAGCAACTCGCGGACACGAAAATGCCCTCTCCCAGTAACATGCAGAAAAGGATTGCTCAAGGTATGGAGGTAGATAGCACTCAGATGCAACTCACGATTGTAGATGATACAGAGGTAGAGCAGGAAACAATAAAGTACATGGAAGAGGAACCAGAGAGCTTCGACATCGGAGATCTAGATATACTGGGACTTGAACAGGTTTGTAAGAAAAAGGAATATGACAAAATTCTTGAGCGACAGTTAGAGAACTTAGAAGTAATTCTCTCAAGAGCACAGAAGCAAAGATCATTAGCTGTCCAAATTGGTAGTCAGTGGGATGGAAGAAATATCTTCAAAGACGGATGAAATATGTTTGATGATATGTATGTAGTCAGTACATTCCTTTGCATTACTCCTTTGCATTAATCCTTGCTTTGTATCTTGCATGTACCCTCACCGCTTGTCAGATTTGGCTACTTTCTGCCAATAGTCTCTTAGCTCTTTCCTGACAAAGCAGGTGAAGGAATTTCCTTCAACCTGATCTCTTCAAGGCTCTTCATAGAAATTATAGAGCTAAGAGAAGGAGATGTGGAATCTCACTATCAAACTCTTGAAAATACTTTGCATGTTCGAATATATCCAAACAATTAAGCTACCACTCAACAAGATTGTCAATCTTGGAAGACTCAAGAAAGATCACATCTCTACATATTATAAACTTCTTATTCACTTCATCATAGAGATGGTATGATTTGGAGGTATGAGTACCCAAAGAAGATACATTTGTGATTACTTGCACTGAGTTTTTTTATCTGTTCCTTAGGTATGAAGGCATAATATGAGGAACCAAAAACCTTGAGATGCCTCACCGAAGGAATGTGGCCATACCACATTTCATAGGGAGTCTTGTTTCTAATAGCAAGAGTTGGACACCTATTATTTATATACACAACACATAGAACCACATCAGCCCAAAACCTTATGAACTTAACATGTGAACTATGCCAAGTTCATAGTGAAAGTAATACATTCCAATGAACTATGTGTTGAAAAATGCAGCAAGAAATTCTCAATTTGATTTTTCCTTGATTAAATTGAAAAAATTCAAATTTCCACATCAACAGACAACTTGGATGATTTTAACTTGTGTGACATGGCTTGTGTCACCTATTTTACTCAATAAATTCGAGTTGGAGGAGTTAGACTTTAATTCTGCATATGCGATTGCTAACTTGTGGCAATAAAGGTCAATTATCTCAGGTTGTTGTCCGTGAAACTAGTTCTAACTTTTGGAGGAACTAGTGGAAGGTCATTTAAGCAGTGGGACTTCAGTCAAACTCGGTGATCATCTAGTTAATTTATCAATCAACCCAAAATAGTTGGGGCCTAAAATTAGTGGAGATTCGAAGGCAGATTTAATTTCTTGTAGCTCACACAGTTGCAAGAACTTGTGTTATAGACATTTTTGGGCACTGCAACCCCAGTCATACATGTCCAAACCAAGGGCTTCTAAGTCCCTAAGAGTGTTGCTTCACACCCTAAAGGAGTAAGGTCAGCTGATTACATCATCTCCCAAAAGTTCTCCATGGAAAACTGCTTAGAACTGGTCAAAACTGGACCATACAGACTACTCAGTGCTAAGGGTGTGATGCATCCCACCTGCTCAGTGTAAAAGGTGCAATGCATACTGGATATCCCTTCTGTAGGGTGTGATGAGAGAGAGTAGAAAAATGGCAGAGACAGTTTGCAAGGTGGATGATCATGGAATCTTCCAGAAACTTCTCCTGTGACACTTGCCTCTCTGAATTCGCCTAGGGATGAGTAAGAGATCATGAATCTCCAAGTGGAACCAAGAACTATTAGAGAGAGGACACTAATCGAAAACCCAGTAGCTGACTCACCCCCCTGCAAACATCTATATATGGATCCCTCATCATAGAGATCTAGAGGCTGGAATCTTGTATTTTGTAAGGAAGTGCTATTGGTTTCTTGGTGAAAAATCATAGTGTTGGGTGATCTAAGTTTTTCATGAGGTGAAGAAGGGCTTTCATGCTGAGAGGATGACACTGGGTTAGAACAATAGGTTGTAATCCTCTTTGCTATTCTTTCTATTAATAAAGCTATCCGCATTTTCCTCCACATTCTTGTATGTTTGATGATATATGCATTTGTGTGGTCAATATATATCTGGTCCTACATTATTTATGATTGTAGATATTTGTTCCTCGATAGTGTTATGCTGCTTTGACTCTACAGGTGCTCTCTAAAGCGAGGAAGGAAGCAGCAATGATCTATCAGCAGGGTGAGGAACCAAGCAAGGAGCCAAGCGCAATACTGAGGTTGGTATCCTTTGTTCCCCTCGTATCTACTTCTAATAAAGGAAAACGAAAGTAGTTTTAGTGTGTTTGTTTCTAAGATAGCTACCTGTCTTAGTGGGACTAGCAGCTCCGAGTGGAGACTAGATTTCCCGATAACAAAATGGCGACTCCACTGGGGAGCGAATATCTTGTTTTCTTGTCTATATTTGTTTGTTTTATAAACTTACAGACAGAGCCTGAAGTCAAGCCAGCTAGCCTTCGAAATGCATTTGCTATGCAAGTGCAAAGTAGATCAATGCTACTTCAGTCTATCTCTGGGTTTTGTTTATAAACTGAACAATTGAATTGCAAACATCCTAATTGCCCTGGTGGTGGCTCTAGTAACCTCATTAGATTAGCCCTTGTGATTTATATTTATTGACTATCACTTGCTCGGCCTAAATCCCTGAACTGAGCTGCAAACTGTGATCAAAAGCCAAGTAAAGTCTCATCCTGGTACCATCGCACCCTCTCTTCAAGGAAATCTGGATGCATCGCACCTCCCATGTGCAGTAGGTGGGATGCATCCTTTTTTCCCAGTGTTAGAGGTGCAATGATCAGAAAAGGCTAATTTTGCCTTCAGATTTTGGTTTTTCTTCACGCTCTTCAGCTCTATTCAGGAGTTTTGCTGTCTGTGATCACTATACCACTGAGAAAACCCCTTTCCTTTCCATCATTGCACCTCCATCATGCAAAGAACTTGAATGTTTTTATGTATTGTGCGCCATTTTCAGTTCTCTTTTACAAAGAAGTAGCATAATCAAACTGTCGTTTCTTGATTTGAAAGTGTTGCAAGTGTCCTTTTCAGTCAAAGAAAAGAATCTTATTGTTCTTGATGGTTGATTATACTGTTACTCTTGTATTTGATTTGAATTAGTAGTTTTTCAAGTGTTGAAAGCAATTTTCAATTCAAAATCGCAAAGTGTCGTCATTATCTTCCTTTCGTTTTGAAGAGAAATTTGTTAGTACTGTCGCTTTGAAAAGATAATTCAAATTTGTGCTCAGCATTCTTTATGTCATTCACACATTAAGAAAGTGAAAAACAAATACATGCATGTGCATTTGCATTTAGACTGCTTGTTGGTTTGATTTAGGACAGTGCATCTAGTGTGTGCTCTCTGCTCTATGTTGGAAGAATCTCATCTCTCCTTCCCTAGTAGCTAGGATTTTCATTGAAAAAAGAAGATTAAACGATTGTTTATCATCTTAGATTGCATTTTAGGAATTATATATCTACATTCCACGATGAACCTGAAAGACAAATTTCTTAAGCAAGACCAACTGTAAAATAAATTCAATGAACATAAAAACGCTTTGGAACCTAACACACAGCATTTAGAAGTCTAGGCTAGAGACGTATTCTAGCGTCGTAAAGCCTGGTAACTGTCGCTTTCATTGCTGGTTGGGTGATTCTTCCACTTTGAAACAACAAGTTCCAGTACGGACTTGTGCTCTCACGTACCGTCAAGTATATATTGGGAGACCATAATAGGCTATATCCTTAATCCTTAGGAAGCCGTGTTTGCTGCCCTATCGATCGCAATGCACTGAACACAGCATTCGGGAAGATTGACTGCTATACCGTAAAAAGTATTCTGCAGTTTTGCGATTGGTTTGGTAATCCCTCTATCTAGATTTCCAGAGTAGTCCCTTTCATTCCTTTTCAGACTCCTTAAAGGAAAAGGTCCATCTGAGCACTTGTCACTTCAGGCTCATTAAAAATCGAAGGCGACTAGAGTCATCTTTTGTTTTTTCTCGACTCTTAAAAATTGAAAAATCAAGTTGTGTTGAAGCGTCAAAAATTTATTTTAATCAGAATAATATTACTATTCCCGCGTTAGTCTTAGGTTGAGGAAAATGGAGTCCACCAACCAAGGATTTCCCCTTGGAGGAAATCCTAGTCCTTTCTCCTCTTGGGGAGATGTTGGTGCACCCCATATGGCCACATTGTCACTTCCAGGATTGACGATTGGCTTGCCAATATGGCTCTTCTCGACCTGCATCATTCAGAATGTCGTGATCTTGAACAATCAAGTCAGGAACTAGATGATACTAGAGTTACCCCCAAACCTTCTACTTCGTCCATTTCTCCCTCTCCTCCTTCCTCTTCGCTTGACGAAGCTAGTAAAGCTAAAAATTAGGTAACTAAAAAGGAGAAGAAGGGGAAGGAAAAGAAGGAAAAGAAGAAGAAGGAGAAAAAGGAAATAAGGGGTAACCGGGCATCATCTAGCGAAAATCCACGCACTGCTCCGTCCAAGCCTAAATCTCCATGTGTCATTTCCAAAGGAGACCACTATCATCGAGATTTTCCTTGCATCCCTCGGATCCTAAGAGACTGGTCTCCTCGTTTGCACAATCCGGTGTCATGAACCTCTGAAGACCATGTTGAAAGTACACCGTCGACTAGTGAAAGCAGAATATTTGGACAGAAAAGGAAGTGTAAATTTCCTTGTAAAATGTGTGAAGGCGATCATGTCGTCCACCGTTGTCCCTTCCTAGACGAAGCTAAAAGAGTTTTGGATAACCGTCCTGCTTCACTGCTACGGCTTCCTCCTGGATACAAGAAACTCTTGCCGAGTCCATCACTAGTTGAAAATCCGACTAACATGCCATTGTGGTTGGTCGAAGCATCTATCATTGAAGATAAACCCTCTGAATCCACACCAGATGAAAGTCAAAAGGTCGAGGCGGCGGTCGACCCGGTCTTGCCTTCAGAAGGTCCATCTTCAGATGATACAGTCACTGAAGAGAATGAGAATGACACTGTTCAAATTATTTTTGTAAACACAGACACCGATGGACATGGGGGCAATCTACCCATTCCTTTACCACAGGAAGGAAGTTCGTCAGAGTTGTATCCGGCCATCTATTCGGTCCCACCTCCAAGCAACCTAGTCGTTTCCTTCGATTGGAATCTACTAGGCAGACCCCGTTTACCAGCTAGTGTACCATTCCGAATCATTGTACAAGCTTACAGAATGGTCATGGTCGGTACCATCATAGATGAAGGGGCTTCTATGAGTATCCTTTCCTCAACTGCTTGGAAAGCGCGTGGTTCGCCATCACTTCCGCCTAAGATGAGAAATCTGACAGGCTTCGATAAAGGAACCAGTCGACTGTTAGGGATCCTTCCCAATGTACCTATAACGTTGAGAAGGAAAACCATTTATATGAACGTAATGGTAGTCCAAGGACCTCTAGATTATAATCTACTCCTTGGGCGTGACTATATTTATTGCATGGGAGCCATTGTCTCCTCACTCTTTCAAGTAATGTGTTTTTCGCATGAAGGCAAAGTGGTCCAGCTCGTAGACCAGCTTTTGTTCCTCGGCTCACACATAGCTAATAGTCAACTTCCATCCCTAAATGGTCTTTTCATGCAAGGAATTTCTCATCAATCTCCAGTCTATCCACCTAAAGAATGCGAGTAATTCGGTGGTCATGACTGAAACCCAGGGGACATGCACCCTGGTCTGCTTCAGCAGGAGAACTTCAGGTATAGGGTGAGTTTCCGTGGAGGATATATGACTAGTCTGACACACCTATCTGTTTAGGAAAAGGGAATTAGATTGGGATAAGATACCTCTGTCAGAAGGTAGGCCTTTCCTGATAGAGCAAATGTTTTGTCTACAAATTGAAGGGTAACCTGGAAACTCTACTTCGCTATACCTGGGGGCATGCAAACCTTTTCGTGTGCAAGTGAAAAGTGACCAACGTAACGCTAACTCTATAGTTCCACTGACTTCAACTGCATAAGTTGGGTGGGTGGTCAAATCGACCATTCGACTTCGTTGGGGCCAAATGGCGCCGGCAAAGTAAAGGAAAAATTTTCCTACCTAACCTTGGTAGTTAGCTAACCCCTAGGAAAGTAGTTGGTTGTTCCTAACTTACATACGAGAGGCAACGAAGCAGAGCTTCGAAAGGTGCAAGCTCCATAAAAATGGAATCTATTGATCAGATGTCCTTACTATATGACTGGCACGAGTAGTTTTTATGTGAAGTTCAAGCTCGTTAAAAATTAAACCTAAGAAATGAGCAAATGTTTACCCCAGAGTTTAAGCTCATTAAAAAGTGAACCAATCTCCGGGAAATAACCATTGTCAATGCATTATCATCAGCTTTTGAGCCTTGGTCATGTTCTCATCATCACCTCCACTCTGTTTTTGGCCGATCATACGCCTCCATTTGATTTTTTACCCTTTTTGAGGAACATTTGTGACGAGTGATCTTGTTAGCCATCCTTGTGACACTGCCATGATTGAAAAATTCCAAACCTTACTTGGAATCAGCTGCTACCCGAAATCATCACTCGTTCCTCAAAAAACGAGTCTCCTTTAAGTTCTTTTCATCTGACTCGTAAAATATGAAAATATTGCCGAGCCATTGGCCTCTCCAGCTCGTTAAAGATATCGGAAGTGCTATCCCTCTAGATTTTAATATTTTTGGACCTGAGGGATTATTACACAAAAAGATCGAGCGCTTGTCTTGTTCGGCTCGTTAAAACTATCGAAAATTCATCCCTTTCATATTATTTTATACTTTTTCGGACTTAAGGAATTATATGACAAAAAAGGATTATTGGAGTTTCCTTTCTGTCCCTTTTTAGACTCTCTAAAATTGAAAAAGGACTAAGTTATCATTGTCATTAAACTTGTTAAAACAAATAGCGACAAACTTTTCATATAGAGAAGAACGAGTTTCACTGTCGCTAGGCTCGTTAAAACATAGCGATGGGTTCGCCCAAAGGGCGAATTATAGAACAAGCATTTGTTATCCTCCTCAAGCTTGATAAAAATAAAGAGGTACTGGTCAGCAATGACTGGGAAAAATTGGGAAGAAAACTCAAAGAAACTTTATTGGTAGCAAGTCGCTCTTGAACATGACACTTTCACTCCATGTCTGAGTCGGGTTGGGTTATTCCGTTCACCGGTCATATTACCATTGGTCCATCGCACCATCCACCTTTGGGGTTAACACTACCAATCCATTTCAGTGTCGCCGATATGTTCAAGAGAAGTCACTCAGAGAATTCACCTGTGTCTCATCCACTGCAATACATTCACGCTCCATTCTTTCATGACCGCCACCCTGAACCTTGTATCATCAGATCATTTTCACCTCCCCAAAAATCATTAGCTCTGTTCCATGTCATAGATGTGGGACCCATTAAGGCCCTCCTACGATGGGTCGCTTCTTGTCGACATCAACTCATTATCCAAGAAATTGACCTAGGAACAACCCTTTCAGTACTTTGAAGCTTCCATGCCTTAATGGCAAGTTTCTCACTTCTGGCGACAGGTTTACATCAATGGCCTTCGACCGAAATATTTTACGTGGTGTTCGATGCCAAGTCCCTTTTTCACACCATGTGAATTATACTGTACCTTGAGGGTCATCATCATTATATGTGATTCCTCTCGCACCTGTTAATAGCTTACATCATTGGCTGGTAATCAGCCGATGTATTTCCATGTTCGACTCCAGAACATCTTTCACATGGATCGACTTGTACTCTGCGTGAAGATTGAACGAGTTAGAAGACCTCGGATCTAGTTTCATCCATCCAAGCTGCGATATATTCATGGAAATAAAGACATCAAATGTACATCATTGCCGAACAGATGATCATCCGAATCAAAGGATGATGATTCCATTCGAATCATCAGTCTGCTACATAGACGACTGTCTGTCCTATGTACATGAAAATGAATTTATAAAGTTGAGCATGGGAACGCCCGCCTCAGCTACATCATGAAAATATTATGAAGATAATGTATTGTATTGTATCTTATTACAGGTCGCCTTCCAGCTCGAAGAACCTCGGATCCTCATGATAAAGCATTTCACCCGACATCAAAAGATTAACGACCTCATGCTTTAGGGGGCAACTGTTATAGACATTTTTGGGCACTACAACCCCAGTCATACATTTCCATAAACTAAGGGCTTCTAAGTCCTAAGAGTGTTGCTTCACATCCTAAAGGAGCAAGGTCAGCTGATTACATCATCTCCCAGAAGTTCTCCATGGAAAACTGCTTAGAACTGGTCAAAACTGGACCATATAGACTGCTCAATGCTAAGGGTGTGATGCATCCCACCTGCTCAGTGTAAAAGGTGCAATGCATACTGGATAGCCCTTCTGTAGGGTGCGATGAGCGAGAGTAGACAAATGGTAGAGACAGTTTGCAAGGTGGATGATCATGGAATCTTCCAGAAACTTCTCCTATGACACTTGCCTCTCTGAATTCACCCAGGGATGAGTAAGAGATCATGAATCTCCAAGTGGAACCAAGAACTATCAGAGAGAGGACACTAATCAAAAACCCAGCTGCTGACGCACCCCCCTGCAAACATCTATATATGGATCCCTCATCATAGAGATCCAGAGGCTGGAATCTTGTATTTTGTAAGGAAGTGTTGTTGGTTTCTTGGTGAAAAATCATAGTGTTGGGTGAACTAAGTTTTTCATGAGGTGAAGAAGGGCTTTCATGTTGAGAGGATGACGTTGGGTCAGAACAATAGGTTGTAATCCTCTTTGCTATTCTTTCTATTAATAAAGCTATCTGAGTTTTCCTCCACATTCTTGTATGTTTGATGATATATGCATTTGTGTGGTCAATATATATCTGGTCCTACATTTCTTATGATTGTAGATCTCTATTCTTCGATAGTGTTATGCTACTTTGACTCTACAAGTTCTCTCTGAAGCGAGGAAGGAAGTGGTAACGATTTGTCAGCAGGGTGAGGAACCAAGCAAGGAACCAAGTGCAAGACTGAGGTTGGTATCCTTTGTTCCCCACGTATCTACTTCTCATAAAGGAAAACGAAAGTAGTTTTAGTGTGTTTGTTTCTAAGATAACTACCCATCTTAGTGGGACTAGCAGCTCCGAGTGGACACTAGATTTCTTGATAACAACTTGCTATAGCCATAGTGGAGGAGGTAGCTTGATTAGGAGCTTCTTGTGAAATTAGAGAGCAAATGATTGTTGGTACCATTAATAGCCTACCAGCAATTTGTTTTGCACCACACTTCAATGTTTTGGGCATGGTTTTTGAGGGTGGATATTTTTTTTATGCTTTTTGGTCATGCACGTCCTCACTAAGTATCTTGGGAGGTCTGTAATAGTTCCTTGCATGCACATGCTCACTAAATATATTTTGGGTTGTCTGTACTAGGTCCTTGTAAATTTTTGTTTGCCAAGGCTTAACTACTTATGATCTTAGGTGCTCACAACAATTCGACAGTTTATGGCACTTTCCAAATCACCATTCCTGAAAGGATCCAACAAAACGACTTCAGAGGAAGATGAGAAGGGAACACTCTTATTGGAACTAGCCTAGAACTAGTGGAATTGGTTGGTCCCAATGGTTTTAGAGTTGTACTAGTCTACTTTGGTGGTTCGGATTGGATAAGGTTGGTCTTGTATTGAACTGACCTTAAAACACCAAATTCACTAGTTCTCTAATAAACTGACCAATTATGAAGAATGTAGTGCAACATAGCTAATGACCACCAAATAATAATTTTTTAATAAAAAATACTGAAAAGGAAAAAAAAAATTATTAACTCGAGGGCCCTACAAAACCTAACCCTAGTAATTAATGGTAATATTTAATTTTTAAAGTTAAAGTAAAAGTTGACATTCTCCTTATCTTTCCTTTTTGAAAAGGAAAGATAAGGATAATGTTAGCTTTTACTTAAATTTTTAATATTAACATTAATTGTTTCGAGTTGTTTCAGAGTGGTTCCAACTTTATTCAATTTTGAGAAAGTCAAATTTTAGATCCCATTCAAAAATTAGTGGTTACTGTTTGAACCGCTTCTTTATAATGAGTCGTAGACTTTGACTTCCGATTTTTCAGGTGCAGTTATTGCATAATCATATTCCTCGTGAGACTTTGCAGCAGAAGTTGTTATTTAATCCATTGCAAGCACTTGACCTAGCATAGGGAACCATCAGCTACCCCTCCCAAGGTGCACCTCAACGTTGAAATTTTCTTTTTCAGTAGACATTCATTTTATCCATTAGATCATTTCTTCCAGTGTGACAGTCCAACAACACCCCTGCCAGAATATGCTTGACAATCCATCTCATCTTTACTGCTACCTTATAAACACTCTTAAATATTGTGTCTCCAATATAAAAGAGGAAGAACCAGAAAGGGCCTCCTTGGCCCTCTTCACAACCCACAATATGTTTAGCTTCTCTCTTGTGCTTACACTCTAGTCTTCTTGCAGCTTTAGAATGGTGAATCTTAGACACAGTCTTATGATGTCCATTCAGGGAAGCATAATTCACCCTTTGTTTGAATCAAATTACCCCCTAGCATTCCCTTTACCTTTAAATGCAGGCATATATTTTCCTTCTGGATGACTGTTAAGCTTCCCATCTCTATTCCGCCTCCCTCTCCCACCCTCATGAACTCGATAAGCTGAATTTAACCAATCTCAATGTATCTGAGATAAACAATCCATCCAACTAGGTAGATTGAGTTGAGACCCTTTTAGAAACTAAATCCATCCCTCCACAATGATATATCCCTCCCCAACAACATCATCATGCTTTGTTCGAGATCTATCATTCCCATGATCACTATAAATTTCCGAGTCCTTCACTTACATATTTGGTAACATCATCATTCAGATCACTTATACTTTGTTGTGTTGTTTCTTGTGTTATGATTTCCTTTAATGGAAATATCTTCCTAGTAGGCATGAGTAACTAAATTCAAGTTCTTATTGAACTCTTGCATTAACATACTTAATTTTCATTTTGACCTATTCGGTTTCAAATTCTTGTGTGGTTGGTTTACTGGTTGACTACTAGCATTCACCAAGTGGTTATTGATGATCATAGTTAGTCTAGAGTGAACGTTGGACTTTGCCTTGAAAACCAAGCCCCAAGAATAAGCACTTATCATGGAACATTTCAGAGCCCATACTAGTGGAAGGCCAATTGTGCAATGGGACTTTAGTCAAACTCAGTGATCATCCAGTTAATTGATCAATCAACCCAAAATATCTAGTGCATGGAGAATTCGAGTTACCAAAATATGGTGGAGATTCCAAGGCAATGTAACATCAATTGTAGACTAGCCTTGGGTGTACAGGTGTTAGATACTTTCCCCCTTTTCTTGCTTATTCATTCATTTCCAAACACTATACCACTAGTTCTAAGAATTTTGTGGATACTATCACCACAATAAATGTATATTTTATTTTATACAAGACAAGAATTGTATATTTACCTTTGGGACACTCCAAAAATATTTTGATGCACCTTTGTGACCTTTATGACTTTATGACCTTAATTCCCATTCCATGTTCATCCATGTGGACGCACTTTATGATGTTCTACGACAACCTAATGTCCTTGTCAACTTCCTCTCATCTTCCTTGTCATGTTTTCAGGACTTGTGTATCCAACAAGAAATTTGGGAGATGAATGCCATCAAGGTAGAAAATCAAGGGGATTTCAAGTCATTTATTTAGGGTTCCCACTAGCATAGTCCCACCATATGATCCACCCAATCCCTAAATTAGGGTCTAGTGCTATTTCAATTAATTATTAGATGATCATGGTGGGCCATAATTCCAAGTTAGATATTATGACTCTTCATATGATATTATTGGAGATACTTGAGGAGACATCTTTTTTGCTAAAGGGTTAGGGGGGATTTTGACTTCAATATCGACTCATATTCTAATTCTAGAGAGCCATATTGTAATAAGGTGAAAAGCTCCAATACTAACCAGAGATTTGTGGAGTTTTAAATTACAACTCGTTAAAATTCCATCAACTGACAAAGTCTATAGATAACGTTTAAGGAAACCCTTTGGAAGACCTTTATAATAAATGATCATTAGACCCACCTTTGATTAGGCCTCGATCCAACCTCAGAAATAACTTTGAAAAACCCTTTCAAGTGACATAACTCCAATATCCAATCCAACATAAGAGAACACATGGATGCCCCACTTTAGTGACAAGAGGAATCTTTAGTGAAGTACAAGACCCTCCCAAAAATATTTGAAACATAGGCTCAAGCTGACTTAGGAGGTCTGAAATGAAACCAAATTCCTACACTCATTAAGATGCCACTGAACAAATTTATAAGGAATGAAGTAGTTTTATATTAAATTCCACAGAGGGTTGAATGAGACTCAACACATAGCCACCTAATTTCTTGTGAAAGATCCTTAGCAAAGGCTTCTCTAGGCCTCAGAATAGTGTCTGACATAGGGCTTTGACTTGTGAGAATTAGGGCTTAAATTTCCCCTACCAAAGAGGGTTGAAAAACATCTCTATTAATTCAATCAAAATGTATCTCTATCCTAGGGCGAAAAGATAAAAGCTAGGCAAACGAGCTTTATCCATCGAGATAGATTTGGATGCAAGAATCAATGTTTTTGGGTCCAAGACCATCTTCATTTGATTCTCCTCATTGTGTCGATTCCAATTGTAGGTGGAATGCCAGATAACTCCTCATGTTTGACGAGATATGCTTGATCAAATTTAGTGCCTCAAAAGTATGGTAAATATCCCCAAAATGAGTTGATGAAGGCAACTTGATGTTGTGGTGAATTAATGGAACTTATTCTCAAATGGTTGATTAACATTAAAGGTATCTAATGGGTTTCCTTAAAATTTATCTATAGGCACATTTAAGAATAAATATGCTTATACACAAAATCAACAAATTAATAATATCTATCAACATTAAGTTATAGAAACGTTTTTCTCACTCAGCTTTGGATTGATGGTTAATGGGTCCACTGTTAAGGCACCCCTTGTGTTAGGCCACCAGTTAATATCCCCCTTCACTTCTTGCCTACAAAAAAAGGGTATATAAATGTTTTAGAAAATAGAGATCACAATTATATTATTGTCTTATCTCAGTCTAAACATAAATGGATGGATATAGTTAGAACTATAGCATATGTAGATGGCTTAATCAAATAATTGACGCAATCAATTGTTGAATGTTGTTGTCATTTATCCCAACCTCAGTCTTTGAAACACTCTTAATATCCGTCTATGGATTTCGTTGATAGGAATACCCAATGGTCATGAAACCCTAAAAGGAAGAGAAGAAAGCAAGCCGTTGTAGTGTAGCCATGATACTCTGCATTTAGGAATTTGGATGCAAGAATCAATGTTTTTGGGTCCAAGACCATCTTCATTTGATTCTCCTCATTGTGTCAATTCCAATGGTAGGTGGAATGCCACATAACTCCTCATGTTTGATGACATATGCTTGATCAAATTTAGTGCCTCAAAAGTATGGTAAATATCCCCAAAATGAGTTGATGAAGGCAACTTGATGTTGTGGTGAGTTAATGGAACTTATTCTCAAATGGTTGATTAACATTAATATTGGGATTATTAAGGATCATCCTAGTTAATTTTAACTTGCAAAGAAAGACTTTGTAAAGGGATTATTGATTAAATACTTTCAATCCCATGTCAGCTTTTAAGGATGATTATTTTGGCTCCAAAATTTAAAAATTCAAGTTTCATTTTGTCTATGTCGGCGCCATGTGTTAGGATGATGTTCACCCCTCTATAAGCCTTCTCCACTTTATATTTGAGCTTGAAATCTCCTTGGAGTGCATTGAAATTTTATCCAATCCTAGAATTATCTCTATTCTAGTAGGTGAGGAATAGTCACATTCACCTATGGATGAGAATGAATTTCATTGTGAGCTATTAAGATTGATCTAAGGCTCTTGTGGATTTTCTGAGGAGTATACTTGAGGTTTTTTGTGGAGTTTTTTTTACCTATTTTGAGGCCTAATTTGAATCACCTCTATGGAATAATTTTAGATTCTATTGTGGCTGAACTCACTCGCATAATCAAGGAATCTTCACTATTTTTTGAGGTAATTTCATTGGTAGTCCAAGGATATTTTTATATTAATATTGAGCCCTATTCCAAGATTTCTCTAAGGAAACCTAATTTTACATTTTTGAGCGCTAATTTGTGACTATTTAAAGAAATTTTCACAAAGCTCCAATACTAACCGGAGCGAGTTTTGGAAGTGGGAGATATTGTAATAAAGATTCGCATTGTCTAATTCTATGACTTCAATTGTAGGATTTCAGTGGCTCGCATCGATGGATAAAGTTGTTTGAGTGAAAATGGAAGTTGAAGCACAACATGAGAACTCTACTACTCTGTGTGAGGACTTATCCCTTGAACCATCTCTTGGCGCATGGATTTGAATGCAGAATATCTCTCTGCATTTGATTTATGGCTACGACCGATGTCTCTACGCGTGGCATTCCTTATATCCAGCTACCCTACGCGTGTCTTTTGTTTTTTCAGGTAAGATGTCTTCATGATTCATAACATCATTTTGGTCTACTTAGTCTACCATTAATGTTTCCTGTCTAGACGAGTGGATCTCAGTTTTTATCCTTGTAGCTGTGCGTGGCCATCTTTAGTCTGGCATATGGCCTTTCCCTTTCTGTTTTTCCTAGCGCGTGGTATGATTCTAAATTGGTTAGATCTTTTTTGGCGCCTCGTATACTAGTTATGGCCTGACAATTGCAGGAACATAGAGGGTTTCAAGGAGAGGTTTCTGCAAGGAACAGAGGAACGAAAAAGATAGAGGGTTTCAAGGAACAGAGAGGGTTTCTGCAAGGAATAGAGGAATGAAAAAGATAGAGGGTTTCAAGGAATAGAGAGGGTTTCTGCAAGGAACAGAGAGGGTTTCTGCAAGGAACAAAGGAACGAAAAAGATTGAGAAATGTTTGCAGATTCACGAAGATGGTGACAGTGCCACACCAATGTCACTTTGTTTCTATTGTGCTAAGAGATGGCTAGAGAATCGCCTCGATTTGTTCCAGAGGGATTCTCCAGATGACATGAGAAATTGGGCTTTTGGGAGGAATTGATGGAACGGAATCCAGCGGTGGGCCTGGAGGAACTACTCCATTCCCTGCCTGATTCCTACCATGACTTTTCATTATGAATCCACTGGAAAATTGTGCCGCATCTTCATCAACCAAACCTTCCTCCACACTGCAATTAACCAACACCTTTGCTTCTACAACCAAACCTTCCTCCTCGTCATCAACCAAGCCTTCCTCCTCGTTTGCCCCATTATAATGGAGGGTTTGTCGAGAAAATGGAGAGACAAACACCAATTTTTGAGAGCCACGAGACTAGGGTTTCTATGATGGGCATTAAGGGCATGAGGCCCAATGGCAGCAGAGCACATACTCGTTTATTTGTGGGTGGAGGGAGATAGATATTAAGACCCTCATTCTTAGGAAAATTGGGAGACATGGGCGCCGACTGAGTGGGAAACAACAGGAAACACCGGGCTAGGCCATCTTAAAATGGAAACATGCTGGCTTAAAATGGAAACAAGATAGATGAAACCACTGAAACTTCTTTGGTGTAGAGGTCAAAAATATTTTTGGGGCCAAATTGTTTTAGTTTTTATATGTTGGGGCTTTCACTATTATTTTGCAAAGGAACTCGAAGCTTAGCTAGAAGTTTCAAGGAAGACAACAAAGGGTTTATTTTCCACAGGTATTTTCCTTTCAATTTGATGTATTTCCCTTGCCTAGATGTTGGCATTGGTATTGTTTTCCTTGCGTAGATGTATTCATTGGTATAGCTGTAGGAATTGGGATTATTTTCATGGTATAGATGTAGGCATTAGGATTATTTTCTGGGTATATTTGGGTTTGTGAGTATAATTTAATGTGTTTTCCAACTAGGGAAAGTACTTTTGAATTATACTAGTGCATGAACATGGAACCCCAACCTAATTTGAATTAACTGGTCTCTAGCAGAGTCTATATATTGCATTCATGTTCATCAATAACATATTATTAGATTTTATTAGAAATTTGAATTGTCTCTCTCGTTCATTAGTTAATTTCTTAGTGGTTTTATTCTCTCTTGTTTCTTGTTTTGCAAGTAACTATCTAGTATTTTTTCACACTTATATCTTTCTATTATAGTTTTATCTTGGCTAAGAAACTCATCTTGGTACCATTTTCCTCAAGTCTTTCATTATTATGATTTGAATCTATTCTCCTTCAAGGAAGTTTTGTTCAAGAATGCTTATTTTTAGTTTTCTTATGTAATTCCCTCTTGGAACCATTTCCAAGAAGCTCATATGAATTGACTATCCCAACCTTAGACGAATCAAATAATGATTTGTTACTAGATGTATCTATCCTTTTAGCATGGTGTATTTTTATGGGGGTGATTTTCCTCATTTTATTTGTAGATAATATGTGTTTTTTAACCTCTCAACAAATCTTTATCTTTGAAATTAATCATTGGTATCATTAGGTCTTTGTTGCAATTGCTTCTGAATTTCAGATAGATTTTCTAGCAAAAATGCATTCACTTCTAATGGTCTTTCTCTCTCTTGGATTATCCTTTCATTATCTATCACGTAGCTTTAGAGTATTTCTTTTAGGATCCTCACTATTTCTACAAGATTTAGGAGTGTTTCTACTTTAGGATCCTCACCATTTCTGCAAGATTTAGGGGTTTTTCTACATTCATCCTCTCTTGATATTCCTCACATTTGACATGGTTGGTTTCTTCAAGAGGACATCATACCATATTGGGTTTTTCTTGTGATGTTGGTTCCACTTTTTTCACTCAATTATTTTTTCTTTTTAGTGTTTTAATGCAAAAAATTCAATAATTAGTTGTAAATTAGCATCACAATTTAAATTAATAATGGAGTATAACCTTTTATATGCAATTGTGTCTTAGAACATGATAGTGTTGCACCCTAACCCAACATACAACATTGTAAAAATACTAGTTCCTTTGGGTGTGTTTTGAGAAATTAGGTCATCCTTTTATGAAAATGCACTCCCCATTGGCTCATTGCTATATAATTCAACTTCTGTGCAATAAATGGCCACATTGTGTCACTTGATATCTACCATTCTAGGAGATGCATTGGGATGATCTTTTGCTTGGATATGTGATCATGTGTTTGGCACTAGACTGTAATTCTTTAGCATGAAATAGGTCCATATCACACACAACTTGCTTTTTGTACCAACAATATAAAATCAAATATAATATGGAAATTTTCTTTATCAAAAATATAGGGAATGGTCCTTGTAAGTCCAATTGCAAATTTTGTAATCTACTGCTGAAAGTTAGTATTCTGTCTACAAGTTTGGTTCTTCTTCAATCCCCTTTACTAGGAACATTCATATCATCCAAAATAATATAACCCTCAGCCACTTCTCCAAATTCTACAAGATTTTATGTGAGGAGAATACTTTCAGAATGATCTGTCCCATCCAAAACCGTAGCATCCTTCTCCATGATACACAGATGGCCTCCAAGTGGGACATGCAGTGACAAATATTTAGTCTCTGATGTCACATAAATTTCTATAAGCTCGAGATTTTTCACTAGGGTATCATATTCTAGTCCCTCAACATGTTCAAGCCTCTTCAATGGATTATCCAAGGAAAGTTGTTGATTGCACACATCGTTGTCTTCTAGAAGAGATTCATTCATACTTAAACAAGGGGATATATTGTAACTTTTACTAAGTTCCTGAACTTTTGGATGCAATACTGGAGTCCAGGCCAAATCAGGTGCTTAAAAAAGGAGATATATTATATCCCTCCGTAACCTCAGGGATCCTCAACGGAGCATCAAACTGGGAAGGTTCCTGCTTTCTCACCACAATATGTATACTTTCTCCAACTTTGAAATTTTGGGTCTCTCCAGCTTCCTAGCCATTATCTCCCTCAATTTTGGCAGTGTCAATGAATCACTCATGTTTTTTGTTGTTGTCCATATCAAAAAATTGTTCTCTAATTGGACTTGCATCAGTTATGCCATCAACAATAAAAATGCTTTCGTGGCATGCTCCATATTCAACTTTATTCTTTTCCAGAGCTATATTATATCCCTCTGTAACCTCAGGGGTCTTCAAAGGATTATCCAATTGGTAAAGTTCCTACTTGTCATATATTTCAACATTTATTTATGTAATGATCCTAACTAGTGTCCACAAACTTTTCTTCACAGATTTCTATTACATTATTCTATACAAAATGGCAGACCAGGTATTTATGTTGCTTTTGGTATTTGTATTATTTATGTTGTTGATTTAGTTAGAGGTTGGATTTGTTTTTAGAAATAACTTTAGAATGGTACTTCAAAAGTTTTTTTGTGACTAGTTAAATGCTTGTTGGAACACTCTGATAAGCTTGCCCCAAAGTGTTGGACAGATCTTCAATGCTCACTCAACACATTGGTAGAGTTTTGTTCAGGGTTTTGAACCTAGTTCTCAATTTTTTTCATATCTAATTCATACAGAAGCACTAAACACTACCTTGAAACAACAAAAAAACAAAAGTACAAACAATCAAGTGATCAAAGAGCCAAAAAATACATTGAAAAACTACATATTCATAGATTCACTCCCTAGGTTTATTCATTGGTCATGTTCTCTTGAAAAATAAGTAATACCCAAGTTTAAAATTGCAGTCTTATTGTTTAAAAAACATGGTGCATTCAGAGAAATAGCGCATCGTCATCTGAATATTCAGATGAACGGGAAACAAGACCTACTCCAGGTACAGATGAATACTTCAATGAAATGATATATTGCCAAAATAGGAAACTAAAGAAGCGAAGGCTTGTTGGTATCCATAGATTGGAACATGGAGTTTATATAGAAGAGGTAAATTATAATTAACAAATTGATATTCTTATAATAAATAAATATGCACATTATTTAATACATTATTATTGATCATTTCATTTGATTTTTTTATTTATGAAAAGCTGCTTCCAGTTCCCAATATTCGTGAAGAACCAATGGATGATATTGATAATAGCGACTCTCAAGATGAAGGACAAGACACATTTATGGAAGAAGCCACTTCACAGATAAATGAGGCTGTTTTCAATGAATTTATCCAAGACATCTACACATCTTTTGAAGAAGTCGTTGATTCACCCCTAGCTCATTTGGCTAGGACACCTCTTTATGCAAATGCTGAATCTTCTATATTGGCGACACTTATGTTGTTGTTGAACTTGAAGGTTACACATGGACTGACAAACACATGCTTTACTGATATAATAAGGTTGGATTGATATTCCTATAAATTAATTCTCTAGATGTCTTAAAAGTTTTGAATATTGTGTATACTTATAAAAATCATTTGTTGCACTATGCAGACTTTTGGCAAACAAAATACTTCCAAAGGACAATAAGTTGCCTCATTCTCATAGAGAAGTATCTTCAATAATGAAAGACATTGGAATGGAGTACAAGACATATGATGCATGTCCAAATGACCATATATTGTATTATGGAAATAATTCAAATTTACAACAATGGCCAATGTGTCACACAAAATGGTATCATCAAGATCAATTATCCAAGAAGGTTCCTTATAAAGTATTACGACACATTCCACTAAAGCCAAGGTTTGAAAGAATGTTCAAATGCAAGGAGTTGGAAAAATATATGGATCATCATGCACAAGGTAGGAGCCAAGATGGTGTCATGCGTATGGTTGCGGATAGTAAATATTGGATAGATATTGAGGTAAAATGGCCAGATTTCAGAAATGAGCCAAGGAATGCAAGAATTTCTCTAGCAATGGATGGCGTAAATCCTTTTGGAGATCTTAGAACAACATATTCTATTTGGCTAGTGTTAATTATAAACAACAATCTTCCCCCTTGGATGGCAATGAAAAAGGAACATGCAATGTTAACTCTTATCATACTAGGTACTAGAACATGTGAATGCAATGTTTTCTTGAAGATTATATAAAAATATTTCAATTCAGTTAATCCTAATAAATAACTCTTTGTTCACTTAGGGAAATATCAGGTAAAGGATATGGATGTATACATGGAGCCCCTCATTGATGAGCTTTGTGAATTATGGGATGGTGTAAATATGTTTGATGTATCAAGACCTATCAATGATAGAAACTTCCTATTTCATGCGATTCTTATCTAGACAATTCATGATGCCCCAGGGCTCTCTATTTATTGTGGTAATATAATATAAATTACATTTATAATTATTATGTTCATTTTAGCATTTACTAAATATGGGTTCCAGTCTTATTTTAGGACTACAAACAAAGGGGAAACATGGCTGTCCATCATGTGGGCCAAAATTGTTGCATAGGCAGTCAAGGGATCTCAACAAAACTGTCTATGATGAGTATCGACAATTCTTACCACAAAATCATCGCTATCAAGTGCGTGATAAACATATGTTCAATGGAAAGGAAGTGGAAATGAGGAAGCCAATAAAGATGAACCCTGCTAGGTGGAAAGCGATGTATGACAAAAAAGAAGGGACAAGATTTCCCCTAGGAATGAAAAGACTCTCTATTTTCTTCAAATTAGAATATTATGAGAGCTTGCCAATAGCCCACCTATTTGATACTATGCACATTGGGAAAAATGTGGCAGAGTTCTTGTGGAAACATCTAAATGGAAATAAAATTGAAGGAAAAATAAAGTTAAGAAAGGACCTTCGAGTTGCCAATATCATGCCGAACATGTGGTTGCACGAAGACAACTCAGATGTTCATACTCCATGGAAATTTACATCAAATGAGAAAGAAAACATCATTTCTACTATGAAAAGCATAAGATTTCCTTCTGGCTTTGGTGCGACATTAAAAAATTTATTCACAAGAGATGGATCAGAGTTCTCAAGCCTAAAAACTCATGATTGGCATAATTGCATAAAGGTAACATTGTCACATGTTATATTTGTTGGAAACTTAATTATAAAATTGTATATCCTAGTGATAATATCAGTTCATGCATATTTGAACATGGTTATTTGTTAATAGACATGCTAGTATAGTGATGAAATTAGTTCATGCATATTTGAACATGGTTATTTGTTAATGGTCATGCAGTATGTGTTGCCTGCAGCAATACCAAGTACTTTTGACCACAATGTCACTTTGACTATTTACAAATTATGTAAATATCTGAGGTATTTTTCAATACATCATGCATACTCTTCCATTACTCTTATCGTTTGAAGTGAAACATTGGTTATGCCTTTATATGAGTTTCTACTTTTAGTTTACAAGAAATAACAAGTCTTTATTGTAATACTTGTAGGTGGGTCTCATCTAAAGAGATACATCAGGATGACTTGAAGTATTGGAAGAGGAATGTTTCACTTTTGATGTGTGATATTCAAATGTGCTTCCCTCCAAGCTTATTTATTTCTCAAGAGCACTACCTTGCACACCTAGTAGAAGAGATTGAACAGTGTGGTCCTATTCATATTTGAACAATGTGGCTCGTGGAGAGATATATGAAGGTCTTGAAACAATTTGTGAGGCAAAAGGCTCGACCAGAAGGGTCCATAGTTGAGGGGTACATGGTTTTCCAGGCCATGGTTCATTTGAGTGAGTACTTACCTCAATTTCATCTTCAAGCTCCGCGATTATGGAATTATAACCAATCTCAATCATTTGAAGGAGAAAAATTAGAGGGAGAAGGGACTTCAAATATGATAAAAGGTATTAAGAAATGTTAGGAGTTATTTGTATCTTAAGTTTTATATTACATGGCTTTAAATAATTATTAATTCATTGAATGAAAAAAAATTTCATTATAGATGCGAAGGAGTGGGAGGCATTACATTTGTATGTTGCATACAATTCTGACTTTATGTTGGAATGGATGGAGAAGTACGCTGAAAAAAAAGAAATTAGAAGATGAAAATGCATGGGCCAATATATATAATATACATGGTCAAAACACTACTCGAGGATTGCTTGCAAGCCATAAAAGAAAGTGCCCAGAGAGATGCTCGTGGAATTGGCTAAAGGCCAATATTGAACACGAGGCAACAAAAGGGAATAATAGAGTAACACAACAACAATTGAATTTCATTAAAGGGTCCATAAATGGAGAGGTGATATATATTAATATATTGCATATATTTAATAATTTTTTTGTTATATTTCATATCCTTCAATCTAATTAGTTGATATTTATATGAATTTAGGTAAGTTATTAAAAAGGAATGTGGAATTTTGGTCATCATTTTCGCATCAAAAAAGTTGATGAAAAGAGAAAAACTTATGATTGTGGAGTTTCAGCATCATTTGAGGTGGAATGTCGTTCACATGCAAATGATAGACAACCAATCACAAGAAAACTTCGCTACTATGGAGTGTTGGAGGACATTATCGAGCTTGATTTTATGTCTTTCAATAAAGTTGTTTTTCGTGTTGAATGGTACAAGCTTATTGAAGTGGGAGAAGAAAAAACTATCTTGCTCTATGATAATGGAATCCACATGATCAATACATCTAGGTTTTAAGCCACTTTTAAACCTTTTGTGTTTCCAAGTCAATGTGACCAAAATTTTCTCATTCCAAATTGAGAACAACCTGGTTGGTCATTTGTGATTGATTATGATCCAAGAGGACGAAGAGTAACATTTGTTCAAGATGTAGAGGACCATGCTTTACATGAAGATGCAGAAGTTCCCCCTAAAGACATAGATGGCCAAGATGGAGATGATGAAGAATTTATTATCAATGATGCATATCACCAAGATGAGGATCAAGACAAGTTTATTGAAGTTTCTGAAGGACATGAGCAACCACATGGGCATCAAATCCATGAAGATGATGAATTCATTGATTTTAATTTACCTATAGTTGAAGGTGATGAAGACTATGAAAACGCTGGTATTAATTTATTTGTGGATTTAGCGTCTATTAATGATGGGGTATATATGCCATCAGATGAGGAGATTTCATCCGAGAACGACATTTTATGATCACTATGTATACTTTAAGATAGTTTTAAGGATTCACTACAATATAATTTTTCTTTACAAGTTAGACATATGAGTTTTTAATTGTAATGAACATTAAGTAATTTGAATGTTTAATGTTTTACTTGTGAGGATGACATTTTTCGATCACTATGTTTATTTTAAGATGGTCATAAGGATTCACTGCAATATAATTTTTCTTTACTAGTTAAGTATTGAGTTTTTAATTGTAATGAACATCAAGTAATTTCAATGTTTAAGGTTTTACTTGAGAGACATATATATTTGGTGTTACCGATTCTATTTTCTTATCGGTTTTTTGATCAAGGTTTTCTTATTTTTATGTTATTATGTTTTTTCTTAAGAATGTACCCATGGGTCTTACCGATGCCGCTATGGCGGATTCAATGATATTCACTACTTTTATGGAAATGTTAACAAATGCACGAGGGCAAGACACTGATATGATGATGCATGAGGTAAGTTTGAATATTGTCTTTTATATGTTCAATTATCTTATATTCCTTATTATATTATGCTAATTTATGTTTGTGGAATGCAGGCAATCGCTAAAGTCATTCCAACCCCTATAACACCTTATAATACATCTAAGGTAATGATAGTGGTAAAACTTGATCAATATTTTTGTGCATTTAGTTAACTTATTTCACTATATACATTTATTAATATTTGTGTTTTTACGAAGCGTGCATTTTGTTGGCATGCAGGATTCATTTATGCCCCTCAATACAACCAATGTTGGCATGCAGGGATCATTAATGCCCCCATATACATCTAATGTTATGCAAAATGTAAGATTCAACCATTTATTTGTGCGAGTTTGATTATGTTATTTGTTGAGTAATATAGGGCATATATTTAATAAAGTTTTTGCACAATCACTCCATGATTTATGAGGTGTTACGAAGAGCTACATCATGCCTTCAAATGGATCACCCCATCCGTTTTTTTCTTCTTGTACATACAATACTATTTTAACAAGTAACCCAAGCAATATATTATTCCAAAACATGATGTCAAGTTACTTTTCTAGGGTTTTTATGTAATCAAGAGGCCTTTTTAGGGTTTCTTAAATTCAAACCTTAGATCATACTCTTTTCCCTTTATGCCATTCTAGAGTTTATCCCATGCTCTAGAAATCAAATCATAGGGAACAAATACTTAAGATTAAGGTTTCTAAATACTAGGGTATTTCTTAAAATATAAACCCATAAATTCAACCCTACTACATCTTATGATGGACCCTTTAAAAGAAAATTATTATACATACCTCATGGACACCTATCTGTACTGATTAGTATTTAGTAAACAACATTACGTGGTAAACAGTAGAGGCCCCTTCATAAAAACCACTTACAGCTAGTACTCCCCTCCGCTAACAGCTTATGGTTTCAACATACAACTGTTACAACTCAAGGAGGATAGGAAGATGTAAATCCATGTGATCAACTAGAAATAGCCCAGCTTATTCATCATGATCTTGAAAGGTGTGCAAGTGTTTAGCTAATCCGACATCAAGATGTTGACAACCATAAGGTTGGAGGGCCATTGTTGCTCAAATTCATCAATGTAGATATGTTGATGAGGGTATGACCAGAGCTTACTTATATTGAAGCATGTGAAGGGATTCAAGGGAGAAATGGTGACCAAATCTTCCATAATGTTGGGTCTTGAAGAATTTGATAAAGAGATAAAGCAAAAAATGAACGACACATGTGCTATGGGTGTTGATAACCTTACAATGGAACAATATTTGCAGCGCATGGCTTTCAAAGAACGAAATTTGATTAGTATTGTTGATACAGTCTCCGGAAAAACAATGGCATATCCTTTACCTACTATTGTTCATGTTAATATGCAACCTTATCTAGCTTTAGATTCTGAACCCTGAATGCGAGCATTCTTGCATTCATAGTCGCTACATTATTATTTGCAGAAGCTTACGCACACCTTTCATGAAGAAAATATTATGGTGCTATTACTATTGAGGAAGCTAAATCCACGACAATCTCCTAATTTTTTTGTTTGACATGGCTGATTCTTTGGGTGATAGTCAATAATTTGAATGAATTTCCTGGCGATAGATTAGAATCTAGATAAATATGATGCCAAAAAGAAACTGCTTTGAGCACATTGTAGCTAAACTCCAATTCATATGTAAATCACACCAATTCTAGATCGAGGATTGTGAAAGCAGGTTTACTATGGAATAGTTTCTGGTGTTGAATCATCAGGTCTCAAAAGATACAGGTCCGTAATATTGGTTAAGAGGTGCCTCAATTTCCACTGTTCTGGACCTGTAGAAATCAAAGGAAGACATAAATCATGCCAAGAATATTGTGACCAATAACACTGGACAGGTGAGGAAAATCGCACAAGTATAAACTTGTAATGTCAATAGAGAAGGGGTTAAAATATGTAGAGTGCCCCAATCTAGATCCACCGCATCTATTCAGCTACCACAGCTTTATCACACAGATCTTGTATATACAGAATGAAAGGGCATTCAGATTTATTTATGAAAAATAGAAATCAATCTTAGATGCCTTATAAAGTATTGATTTGGCTGTAGATTCAATGTGTGCAAGTTCAAGTTGCAGATTGGGTATGGGCATCTTTTAGAGCCCAGTTTTGATACAGAGACAACAACTCTGAGCGAAAATAAGGAAAATGCATTTGTGATTTGAAGTGTGACTACTTTTTCCAAATATCGGTTGAGTTTTTACTGCTTTTTCCCATTCTTTTATGTCACTCTTGAAGATATTTTTACTGCTTTTTCCAATTCTTTTATGTCACTCTTGGCCTCAGAGTTAATCATTTCTTTGGATATTTTTACTGCTTTTTCCCATTCTTTTATGTCACTCTTGGCCTCAGAGTTAATAGTTTCTTTGGTCTGCCAGTTGTTGTTCTTCTTCTTCTTCCCTGGCTTTTGGCAAGCACTGTTCTTCTCCACTTTCACTACTTTGTTTGAAGAATGAAGCAACCAACCATTACAAGCCTGCAGGTTTATACACTTTAGTTATTAGTTCCTCATCATAAACTAATTTTTTCTCCATTCCCATTCCCATTGCATTTGTGGAGTTGTAGCTACTCAGAAGGGTTGTTGAACTCTTCCTCTGGGGTTTCTGCCTGATTCATTAATTGATAATATCAAGGGCATCATGAAGAGAAGAGAGTTAAAGTCTTCTGAGGGAAGAAGTTGCATGCAGAATTGCCATATGTTGATCAGGAATGTAGCTGGGTTTTTCTTGGCATTAACTATCTTGGCTATTGCATTTTCATCTGCAGGTGATGTTTCAATTCACGGGTTAAATTTTGCTAATTTCCATTTTACATGTTTAAAATTTGCAGTTTGTTTTCTATAACACGGCAAGATTTATAATATAAACTTATTTTTACCATAAAATTTGGCAAAATTTTAAGTTTTAAGATCAATTTCCATTGTTAAAATTTTCCATCCTTATCAAGGATATGAATACAATATTAACTTAAAATTTATCTACATTGTGTGATTTAAAGGTGCTTATGATCCACTGGATCCAAATAGTAACATAACAATCAAATGGGATATTGTGTCTTGGACTGCAGATGGATATGTTTCAAGTAATGCCCTTTCATCAAATATGTCTTGAATTATAATTCCCTTTCCTCATTTTCCTGAAATAGATGTTGAGATTTTCTGAATTTCATTCCTAGTAGCCTACGAGTTAAATTCTCAAAGCTTGACATGATGACAAATTTGGAAAACCTTCAAGTCAGGTAGAGTTTATTTTGATATTGATGAAAATTTCTGATAGATTGTGTTGTATTTATTGGTATGTTCGATATTTTGAGTAAATACTTCACTCATTTTTAATTAGCTTTATGTCCCTGAAATTAAGTAAGTATTCACTAGAAACATTGGTACAATTTACTAAAAATTCCCTGAAAATCTTCATGCTAGAACTTATTTTACTCTTTGCTGAGTCTAATGAGCTTCCCTCTATAGGTGGTCGTGACCATGCACAATTTTCAGTAGTACCGCCATATACCAAGCCCCCCAGGATGGATTTTGGGTTGGCACTGGGCAAAAAAGGAGGTCATCTAGGCTGTGGTTGGTGGCTAGACAACAGAGAAAGGAGATTGCTCCAAATGGAAAGCAGGTGTTCCACACTGTTGCAAGAAGGACCCCACCATTGTTGATCTCTTACCAAGTGTGCCTTACAATCAGTAATTTACTAATTGCTGCAAAGGTGGAGTATTGGCATCTTGGGCTCAGGATCCTCCAGATTCCATCGCATCCTTCCAAGTTAGTGTGGGCAATTCAGGGACCACTAACAAAACTGTCAAATTGCCAAAGAATTTCACTTTGAAGGCTACAGGACCGTGTTATACTTGTGGCCCTGCTAAGATTGTTAAACCCAGCCTGTTCTTTAGTCCAGATCGCCGCAGAACCACTCAAGTTATGAGTAATACACTATTATAATCCCTCATAATTTATATATTTTTGAATGTTATGTGTTTCACTCTGAGCTGGCTAAGTCTTATATTTTAATTTCCCTTGTCCTTGTGCAGTGACATGGAATGTAACATGCACATATTCTCAGTTCCTGGCTCGTAAAAGTTCAACATGCTGTGTCTCCTTATCATCATTCTATAATGATACTATAACACCATGCCCTACTTGCGCCTATGCTTGCCAGAACAACATAACTCAACCTGCTTGTATTTAGTATGATTCTTATTCCCTTGCAAATTCATTCGATTTATTTACATGCCATAAGACACCTCCGCTACATTCGCCACTTAAATTGAATCGACTTTGACTGTGAATTTGAAGGAGGTGAGAAAGGAGAAGGAAGGCAATCAGGAAGCAAAATTTGGATTCATCTCTGTTGCAATGGCTCATTCAACAGATCCCCTGGTAGTAGGAAGAGTGATAGGCGTTGTTATTGACATGTTCGTGCCTTCAATGGACATGGTTGTCTACTATGGATCCAAGCAGGTCACCAATTGCTATGAGATCAAGCCCTCTACTACTGTTGACTGCCCCAATGTGCAAATAGCGGGTCGACACTTCGACGAGAGTCTCTATACTGTGGTACCCATTTCATCAATAATTTAATTCCAGCACCTCTGGTTTCATAGAATGAATATTTACATATAAATTTGTTATGGGTGTTCTATGAATGCATGCACTTACACTTGATCAGGTAATGATAGACCCAGATGCTCCTAGTCCAAGCGAACCCAACATGCAGGAATGGGTTCACTGGTATAATAAATTCCTACCTTTCTGCTCTCTTCAATTTATACAGACAATACACTAAAAAAACAATACACTGCAAAAAATTGAAACAAAGACACTGTAATGGTAATAATATTTGGTTATTATTACTAGGTCTGATATGCACATCGAGGTTGTAGAGTTCATATCTCCAATTTTAGAATTCTAATATGCATGCTTGAGCTTCACAGCCTCTGCAATCTTATCAAAGTTTCTAGTGCATATTAGACTAGATAGGTCTGATTTTATTTGGTAGTGCTCACATTCAATTATAACTTGATGGTGTCTAAACAATGGCACTGGTTTAGATCATGTTGTGCCATTGTCCATATTCAATGAACTCACTGCCTTTGTCCATATTCAATGTACTCAGTGCTGCCACAAAATGGCACATACATAGAAGCTTAGTCATTCCCATCCTCACATAGAGTTGCCAGCACTTCCTCTTCCTCCTTTTGCATTTGTACTATCACCACTTCATTGCATATTTGCCACACCATACTATTTGGTATTTTTATATGGGCCAATACACTATCCTAGTCATCCCAGTTGTATAATGCACAGTTGTACCGTTGTAACACTAACATAGGCACCAGAAGCTATGCTACTGGAAAGGATTAAAACTAAAGTAGGATGCTAAGACCTTAATGTCTTTGCATGTCAAACACTATGTAATAAATATTCAAGTTTTCACATGGAGTTCATAGGTTCAAGGGTAAAACATTGAGATCTGTGGCCAGCCCTAATAGATTCAAGGTTGTTTGCTTCTGGACTATAACACTATCTAAGAAACATTTTGTTTGCTCATTGAGTCTGTTGATTCAAAGGTAAAATCAATATTATCTAATAAAAAGTTTCTTTTCAGCAAGAGCTAATAGATTCAAGGTTAAAACATTCAGGTCTGCAACTAGAGTTAATAACTTAATAGATCCATCTTCAAGGTTAAGACATCTTTTTTTTTTGGCCTGGGAAACACTATCTAATAAATATTCAGTTCAAAATAATAGTCTTTGGACAATCAAGTATTATTTAATAAATATTTTGAGTATTTTCAAAAACCTAGCGATCATATATTCAGTTTTAAAACATTAAAATAACAGTTTTTGTCTTGTCAAAATACCATATAATTGGTACTAGCGAATAATATATTCAAATTTTTGAATATGCGGTTTGCACACAGTTATTATTTTATTCTGGTTATCCAAAATAGATCTGGTGAAAATGGATCTATTATTTATGGTAGTTCTTTAAATTTGGTATCCGAGTGAACTTTGCACCCAGCTTAAAAATAGATTGATAAAGATGGATATAATGCTGTTTGGTATTGGTAATGGAAGTTTATTCATAGTTTTTCTTATAATTTGGTATCTCTTTGAGGTTTGCAGCTAGTTGATGGATAGATCGTAGTTCAGTTGGATCTACTCTAATTTTCATCTGGCTTTAATACATCATGGATTTTTGTGGACTTTAATGGTTAAGAAAATTCTATCATAGTGTATTAGGTTAAGATGCTTTATTTATTTATTTTCTCCTATCTTTTGCTTAAGTTGATATATTCTTTTAGATTAAGATGCTTTTTTAATAGGTTTGATGAAGATTAATGTATTCTAGTTTACTAGGTTAATATTTTTTGTTTTAGTAATTTTTTTGTTCTCATCATCTTAAAGATAACATGAAGTTAAGATGAATCATTTTAGGTCTAAACTTTTTTGGTTTTAGGTTTAGTTAAGATTAGTCTCTTCTAGCTTGTGAGGTTAGTTTGTTTTGTTTTACTTTTTTAGTTTTTTTAATTGTTCTACTTTTTTAGCTGTTTTTACCTAAGGTGATAAACTCTTGAACCGATATTTTTTTGTCAGTTTTTTTAAATACTAACTTTTAAGCATTGAGGTGTGATAATTTCGAGGTTTAGATAGATTTATACTATCTTTAGGTTAGATTAAATGGAATTGATATTCTTACGGATTAGATAGATTTGTACATTCTTATGTTAGATTAAATGGAACTATGTTGGATTCTACTAGGTTATTTACAGTTGTTTTAAGATAATCGTCAATAAGTTGAATAAATAATATTTTTTGTTTTTGTATTGGTGATCCCACTCAGGATAGTGACTGATATTCCTGGAGCCATAGATGCAGCTCAAGGCTAGCTAGCCTTTTCACTTGGTGGACTGTGTCGATTACATAGTACTTTGCCTTCGTTCCTTCTATTTTTAACAGTTCAAAATGCTATTTAATTTCATTATTTTATCTCAGTGGTTGAGTTTACAAGTTTTTGTAGGGCATGAAATAGATATGATGTGATTTGTGACATGATTTACTTTCTATCACATTAACTATTTTGGTCATCTTTTTTTTCGCATGCTTTGTAATACTAAGTACTTTTCCTGTCTATCAGTGGAAATCATGAAGTTCGATGCGTGCAAAGGAGTATGCTTCTGGATACCCTTGTAAAATAATTGGCTCCAGGAACGATCAGATTCAATGCTAAAGTTGTTTCCATTCAACAGTTTACAGGTTCTTCTTTAACTATAGTAAAACTGGGAGATGGAACACTTATCAAAGCTAAGGTATCTTCTTAAATCCAAACTTCTAACTCCCATTTGCAGTAGTAAAACTTGGGTGTAATTCTGACAAATTACCTGGCAGTTACGCTACAATAAGCCTTCTAAAGCTGAAGCAGAATAATTACATATCCTTGGAATGTAACAATGCAACAGATTGTTGAGCCCCTCTAGAGACATCCTTCTATAGACTTTGATTCTCAAATGATATTTGAGGCATCCCCATTCTCCTATGTTTTTTACCTGTTTTCTATGGAATGGGGATGAGAAGAGGAATGCCACTAATATCATTTGATGCATCTCTAGTTTTGTGGGAATGGCTCATTGGATGTCACTGGGACATCCCCTACATGAAGGGACCATTCTTAGGATATTCCCAGCAAGAAAGGCACTAGTCTGCCATTCCTGAAATTTGGTTCTATGTTGGAGCCATTGGTTAAATTCATTTTCTTTCCAATTCTTGCTGGAAGATAGAGTCATTAACCTTTGGCCCATTACAATTTTAACCTGCAAAGACAATTAAAGCATTGGATAAAGATGCACCCTTTATACTACAACAAACCTTTCATAGGTTGTTTGAGACAAATAAAATGCAAGCTGAGTTGAGTTCACTGTTATATATCCATAAATAGAAGTTCCTCCTCAACTGTACATTGTATATATTATAACCACTGACATAATGATGGCATGATCTAGTGAGAAGCCTTCATTAACTGAATTACATTATGTTATATGGAATTTTCTTGATTTACTATCGAGTAGTCACATGTCTGTTTAAGGTTAAAAAATTAGTAAACTGCATTCAAATACATGCTAGTCACACTATTTTCTGCTGGACAATTATATTGCAGATAAGTAGGCACTGTGCTGCTAGACAATTGTTCAACTTATGAATAATTATAGGTAACCAAAAAATTTGGTTTCTCTGGTAGAGAACTATTTAGCAGAAAATGAAAGTAGATTGCTAGTCTTTGCTTTCAGTTAGCACTAACATCCTTTGAGTTTTCTTCGATCTTGAAGACAAACTATTTCCACTGTTAAAACTTAAATAGATATAGGGTAGAGGGTCAGCAATATTTAGCTGGCCAGAGGCCAAGACTACTTTATGTAACCCAAAGTATAATCGTGAACAACTATAGCTTGTATTGAAACACTTGCATATAGGCAATGAAGCACATAAAGTTCCATCGTAAGTTGCACATGTACATAATCCAAATGTTTGCTATTAAATAATTTAAGAATCAATACACATTTTAGCCTAGGAGACCATGACCATATACAATGATGAGAATAGAAAAATTTATTCCCAACTTAATTTTCAACCTCAGTTTGATTTTCTTGTTTATAATCCAGGAAACCATGGTAAGAAGGCCTGTAGATCCGGAGGAGGAGCTCAGAATGATGGCTCAAGAAGTCCGTGGTTATGTGGAAGCTGTTCTTAATAGTCTTGCTGCAAATGTTCCCAAAGTAAGACATCCATGTGGATGAGCACACAATACAACCATACAAAATCTCAGTGTTTATTCAGTCCATGATACTTGAATTGATGATTTGATGATTTGCAGGCTGTGGTGCTTTTTCAAGTTGAGAATGCCAAGGACGAAATGCTAAACGAACTTTATAGCTCAGTCAAGTAAGGTTTAATGACAAAATGTCGTTAAGGTACGTCAATAATTAGTTTGATTATTTTCCCATTCCTGTATTTTGCCAGACTGATTTTGATTTTAACTTGAAATCAGGTCTCTTGGGACTTTATGAAAGTAGTGTTTTTTGTCATCCTTTGCAGGTGTAGTAGATACCTATTGATTGGAGCATTGTACATTTGAGCTTTTGGGGTGCCTTTTCAACTTTTTGTTTATAAAGGTCCTACATGGATTTAAACTTGGATCGATCCCAAGAGAACTTTTGACTTATCAATTCTATTTTCCCGTGTTGATATGTATGTAGTGTGGGCTCAGTAGCAACACCTTGTAACCTCAATATCAATGACAATGGAGCAACTATGAGCCCTTTTTTGGTTCCTTTTTATCAGCACTATGTTTTACTCGTTTATGTCTCTTTATTTTGAATTTTAATTTAATTTAATTTTGAATTTATAGACAGACTGTGTTATTGGTTGTTTTGATCAATACTGGTTTGCTTTTCCTACTTTTGTTGGCATTTTCCTCGTTGAATTGGCGAGGGTTCTATATTTTTCCACTTATATTTATTTTAATTTTAATTTATTTTAATTTTGAATTTATAGACACTCTGTTATTGGTTGTTTTGATCAATACTGGTTTGCTTTTCCTGTTTCTGTTGGCATTTTCCTGATTGAATTGGCGAGGGTTCCGTGTTTTTCCACTTCTATTTATTTGTTTCCTTCTTATTTACTGATTGGGATTTTGTTTGTTGCAGTATTCATGGGCAATGTGAAGTTATCATGTTTGATGTTACTGCATGATTGACTTACAAGAATGTCCCAACGTGGCACATAGATCTTTGCAGGTATCTCTTTTGTAGAGGGGTTGGATCTCTAAGTAGAAATGAAGGTTCCTTAATTGTGTGGTGGCACAATTGCCTGAACCGATTAGCTAAATATCTTTGTGAATTTCAGGGTGTGTGAGAACATTCCTATTGTTCTTTGTGGAAACAAGGTTGATGTGAAGAATAGGCAAGTGAAGGCTAAGCAAGTTACTTTTCATAGAAAGAAGAATCTTCAGTACTATGAGATATCTGCAAAAAGTAACTACAACTTTGAGAAGCCATTCCTGTACTTGGCACGGAAGCTCTCAAGGTGAGCATTTAATCTAGTTTCTGATGCTCCCTAACATGAATGTTATATTAAAAAATTTGCATTGATTCTACAATGGGTTATTTTTATAGGGATCCAAACCTTCATTTTGTGGAGTCACCTACTCTTGCTCCTCCTGAGGTTCAGGTAGAACTTGCAACCCAGCAGCAGTAAGTAGAATGCTATTCTCTTATTATTATTTTTTAACTTTTATTGAAATAATTTGTTCCATTTCTAAAAGATTGAAACTTTGGCTTACAATCTTTTATGTTGTCAGGTACGAGGCAGAACTTGTAGCAGTTGCAGCCCAACCACTTCCAGATGATGATGATGATGCTTTTAAATAGCTTTGTTAAGATGCTTTTGCATATTTAGGGATTGGTGGATTCAATTAGTTTTGTATCATTGGAGTTTTCTCTTGAGTTCCAACATTTAATTCTGATTTGTATTTGGGGTTTAGAATGGAATTATCGCATCTCTCTATATGTGATTTGGGTACTATGCAGATGTTTTCATCGGTGGAGTTGGCTAAGCTATCTTTGTTCAACTCCATTACAGAGCCATTTTTATATTCCAAGACAGTTTTTTCCGTTATATACTCTTGCACATTTTGCACGAGAACTTTTTGTAATCTTCAAATATTTCAAGAATTCTCAAGTTCCTTTCGTTGTGTACTATTGGGGGAAATGCTAGTTGCGATGATTGTTGCTTGTAATATATTATGGCTTGTTAAAACTTTCTCTAAAAATTCTAGCTATGTCTGAGGATTTATTTTAACTCTGAAATTGGTTTACGTAAAGCTTGTACAATGAACGGTTTACCTGCTAGACTATCAGAATAAATGATATTATAAAGTAAGTGCTAATACCTTGTATACGGGCCAAATCCTCCCTTCACAATATTGTTTTCATCCAGGACACTTTCTGTTGCAACTGTCAATGTTTCCGTGTTAAAAACTATTGGTTGACCCTATGTATAGCCTCTGTTTCCATTCGGGGCTCTACAGATTGCAATTTATGCAATGCGAACTTGCAATTTCTAACTTCGATTAGAAGTTGTGCAACATCCGTATGGAAAAAAGATTGTATTCTCAATAACATCAAGAGGAAAGAAAGATGTATGTCCTCTAGAATGAATCTTCACACTGAGACCAATGCTAATGGTGTTGAGAAACTATTGTGCAATGGAATAAACAATGTTGAGGTGCATAACAAATATATTTTGCCTCCCTAGGAGCAACCCAACACGTCTCAGGTATCTTTCTGCGAGAGCATTCTAGTGGTGGATCTGAAACACCTGGATGGCCCTAGCAGAACCACTATCATACAACAAATCCAATGTGCATGTCAGGAAGATGGCTTTTTCCAAGTACAACCTTCAATCTCTAATGTCCCAAGTTATGATTTTTTTTGCGGAAGGGATTGGATTCATGAGGCTTTGAATTTTGAATCTCATGATATTGCGATATAAACTGTTTTGAAGATTTGAATTTTGAATTTCAAGATTTGAATTTTGAATCTCATAATATCTCCCAATAAACTTCCAAAATCTCAATTATGAACATTAATTCTTAAAAAAATTTCTGTTCAAATTCAGTATTAATATGGTTGAAGCTGCATGATATGATCAGATAGTGATCCACGATGTACCAAAGAGGGTGATGAAAAACATGATGGGAATCACCAAAGAATTCTTCGAAATGCCGATGGAATATCGTGCATGCCTCTATTCAGAGGATCCAAAGCAACTGGCTCATCTTGCTACAAGCTTCAATATTCACAAAGATGAAGTCCTTAACTGGAGGGACTATCTGAGACACCCTTGTTTTCCATTACACGAAGTCATCGACTCTTGGCCTAAAAAACCTGTAGCCTATAGGTAGCCATTAAACCTTATGTCAACCATTAAAGCAACAATCATAACTCGTTTGGCTTAATATAATATTGAAGCTTTTGTTACAGGGAAATTGCAGGCAAGTACGCTGTGGAGGTGAGGGCACTGTGTTTAAGGTTGCTGGCTGCAATTTCTGAAGCTCTAGGACTCCATTCTGATTACTTGAATAATATTTTTGGGGAACACAGACAACTGTTACTTGTAAATTACTATCCACCATGCCCAAACCTAGATGTTACCCTTGCTTTAAGAAGCCATTCAGACGCAGGTGGCATCACTGTTCTAATGCAAGGTGATGTCAGCGGTTTGCAAGTACTTAGAAAAGGGAAGTGGGTTGCTGTAGAACCCATTGCTAATGCCTTTGTTATCAAATGTAATAAGCGAGTCTTCCTCGGTTAAAATCAAAATAATTCATGGGCTACATAAGAAACCTCACAAGCTTTTAATAAGTGATCAGTTAAAGAATATTTGTGATGAGTCTATTCAAAGTATTAATTTTCAACAATGATCAAAAATATTTTGAAAAAGAAGTTAAAATAACTGGGCGGGCATAAAAATGTTCCATTACAGACTGTTCAAGCTAAAGAATACTCACTCTAATATACTGTGTAATCCAGTTCTGGATATCATACTCACTCTATAATACTACGTAATCCATTTGAGCGATGAAGCTATATTTTTGATAACATGATTGAAGCATAAAACTAACCCATACCTGCCACCAACGAAATTCCTACAATCTTGTACAGTTGATAACTGTGGCTATCAAGCCTACCTGGGTATTCTTGCGGGTATGTTGTCTGTCAAACACATAAAGGTATCTCCATTTCATTAATTGGGCGCTCGATTGATTTCTGCATAAAGATTTGCATTGTCTAAATCTAAAGTCGTTTCCATTCAACAGTCTACATATTCTTCTTTAATTATAGTAAAACTGGGAGATGGAACGCTTATCAAAGCTAAGATAGCACCTTAAATCCAAACATCTGACTCCCAATTGAAGTATTAAAACTTGGGCGTAAATTTAGTAATTAATTGAATCCCCTCTTGCTAAACAAAGGTAATATTAATAACCCATATGAGCTGGTTTCTATTAGACAGGAATTTCTATGGTGGTTTCTCTCATACACGAGTACTATTTGTGAACTTTGAAAGAACATTCAAAATGATTTTATTTATTTTTTTTTAAATAATTTTTTATATTGTCTCTAGAGAGACAATAGTTTGAATTATGATTTTATTTATTTATTTTTTAAATAATTTTTTATATTGTCTCTAGAGAGACAATAGTTTGAATTATGGACATATTGTCTCTATAGAGACAATATGTTTTTAATCTCAGCTATTGTCTCTAAAAAGACAAAAATGTAATTGTCTCTAAAGAGATAGAAATGGAGTTGTCTCTAGAGAGACAAATGAAATTGTCTCTAGAGAGACAAATGAAATTGTCTCTAGAGAGACAAATCAAATTGTCTCTTAATAGACAATAATTCTTGTCTTTATAGAGACAATAATAATATGTGTTCTATATTGTCTTTATACAGACAAATTTTTGAGACATTATATTTTGAGACACCCGCTTAGAGACAATATTTAAGACAATACACAAGTTTCTTTTTGTCTTAAGTTAAGACAGTTGACTCAAATATTGTCTTAAACCCCCCTACATGTAGTAGTGTTAGTATAGTTTTAACAAAACTTACCAATCACCAATTCTTGACGATAAAAAAACTATTCTAAGAGAATAATAGACACATATATAATATACTTTGGACTCAAATACCCAAATCACTATAATGCTAATGCATATGACCTCCACTATTAAATGGAAATTGACTTATCACAATAGCATCAACGACTATGTAATAAGCCCCCTCGTTATTATTATGAACCAATTCTACCAATAAATGTTTGAGGTAGGATTCAAAGCCACAATAACATCCCATGAACTCCTAGAATGAATGTAAGTTGAAATAATCACTTATATAGACATGTGATTCTAATATCTGATGTCTATCCTAACATAGTATATGGATATTATATATTATCCTAACATAGTATGTGGATATTATATATTTCTCATAATTATATAAGACATGATTTTTATGTTTTGTATTTTCCAACATAGTTAAGAGATTTAACTCTTTACTTTATTGTTAGTTAAATTCAAGATGGAAAATAAGTAAATGTATATTTGTTTAGTAATTTTCTTGTTATGTCTTTTCATATTACGCAGTAACTCGTTATTTTATTTGTTTAGTAATTTTTTGTTGATGTGTTTTCATTTTAAGCATTAAATAGAATGATTTTGAAACTAAAAGTATAATGTTGTAAATTTTCTTCATAAAAAGCTAACAAGGATGGTTTCTCTTATGAACAAAGAGGGAAAAAAAAAAGACACCAAAAAAAATTGATCATGTTTATTATCTTATTTGATCGCCTTATGTATGAACTACACCTACCACTTAAAGAAGTCTAAAATAAAGGTCACTACTTTATGATATTCCTTTTTCATTCTACTTTCTACATTTAATTATACTTTTCCTTTTCCATTTCCAATTCGTTTTTATATTTCTACATTTATATTCTTTATATTTCTTAATATATATATATATATATATATATATATATATATATATATATATATATATATATATATATATATATATATATATATATATATATTCCATATTTAGAAATATTTATAAACTATTTCTAGTTCCTACCCCAAAATCTAATATCTTCATAACTCCTTTGCACTATTCACACATTGTTATAACATAATTAATTTTGAGCTTGAGCACTCCTTTGTGGGAAGTGCATACTCCTTGGCACACCATTTCCTCTACACTGCTCTTTTCTCCCTCACCTGTGTACACTCTCTCCTTTGCAAAATTTTTCCATCTACATAAACGTCCCTCTTCATGACCCTTCTCTCCACAAACTTCATTGTCAATGCTTTATTGTTTAGTCAACTTTCCATTTATTTACGTTTACTTCTTCAAGCATAGTTTATTTTCCAAATGCATGCATCTCACCTTAGCATTATTGATATTTATTATATAATTTTTATCCTAATTTATTTGGAATACCTATTTATTACAATCGGCGTCCAGCTGGACATATGCTTGGATGATACTTGAAAGATATTATTTGGATAGGGTAATGCTTAGCATGATGACTAGACAGTAAGACAATAATAAAAATTTATATTTTATGTATGTTATGGAAGGTTCCATGTCTCTTTCAACTTCATATGAAAATAATATAATGAGTTCTTATTGTTAAAAATAGCAACAAGAAATCCTAATTTAATTTGTCCTTGAATTAAATCGAAATTATATTCTCATAGAAACTTGTATCGTTAACCAAGATAATTTGACTTAGTTGGCTTAGGAAATTTGAGTTGGAAGTATATCTAGAGTCATGTAGAGTGATCCATAAATTTTAGAGGCCCAGGTTGATTTCTTTTGAGTTGTAATTAATTAATTCAGTTTAACTAAGTTATAGTCAATTAAACTAGTTCCAAATGTTGGAGGAACTACTAGGAGGTCTACTAGTGAAGATGGGCACCAATGTGGCTTCTCTGTTGCACCAATGATCCAAGATATTTTACTTAAAGATACATTAGAATTACATATAACAAATTTAACTAACAATGGAACTTAAAAGCACGTAAACAATGTAGAAATAATCAGAAGAACTCAAAAGCCATGACCTAATGATTTGATTAAGGAGTTCATCCAATTTGGACTACGTCTCCAGGCCCTACTCAATAGTGGGGAGGCCTTTATTCAATTAGTGACATAAAAGAGATAAAAGTATAAGCAACAAGAAATTACAACCCATATACCTTCAAGCTGAAAGATGGGCAGAGAATGGAGAGCTAAACTTCATAAAATAGACAGTACCACTGAATTCCTGGCCAAAAATATTGCAAAACGCCTATCCAGACTCCCAATTTGGATAATCGGGCCTTTTGCAACCTATCAGAACCTCTCTGCTGGTCAACGAGAAGTCTAAGCTACTGCCAAGGTCAGGGTCTGCTACGTGCGTGTGCTTCTGAACTATCTGCTAACTCGCCTTGCCTTTTTCCGACACAACAGTCATATACATAAGCATGGAGGCATCCCTAAGAACCAGGGAAGTTTTAACATAATAACCAATTTTAGGCAGGCAGGATTGAGCTAAAAGCTTATATGGCAATAACCTTGTAACAATAGTGAAATCTTGTTTAAACATAACAAACCCATTAACTGTGCTCAAGGCCCGAGAGCATGTCAATTGACGGTTTTAACTATTGGTGGACAATCCAAAGCCAATACAATAGACACTTCTGCGATATATGGACTTGTCAGATTATAGAAATAATATATAATATATCGCATCAAGATCCTCCCCGCAAATCGTAATCGACGTGCAACCCATCAGCATATCAACCCAAGTTCATCCCTCTAAGATATGGCGGACCTGCCAAGATTTATAAACCACAACATAAAATATATCGGGTCTGGATCCTCCCCGCAAATCGCAATTGGTGTGGGCTAGCATGTCACTCCATGCTACCACTCCCCTCCTGTGAACTAGGATTGCGATATATACCACATTGCAAATGGACTTCGTCGGGGCCGATTCGTATATTTGTTCCACTTCTGACCTGTGATATATGATATCGCAATCGCAGTCAACACCTCGTCGAGGCTGATTCTTAAGCCACTTAGTCCTCTTGCGGCGATATACGATATGCGGGACCCAGTGGAAACCTGCCACGTGCTACTCCCTCATTCGCTAATACTTTTTCCATGTCACCTTCTCCTACCACATGGACAAGTCAAACTCAAACTTTCACTTGCTCTAACTCCATCATCTGGACTCGGATTTGAGTGTCATTACGATGAAGAGAACTTTGATTCAATTCTAAGTTTATCCAAATTCTGCCACTTTGAGTTTTGAGCCTTTTCCAATGCAACTGGTACATTTCTGAAGATCCACCTCGATCAATCCTCCCATATCCTCCTGGATCAATCCTCTACACTAAGAGATTTTGGACCACCAAAAGGCTTTTTAGTCAATTGGAAATTGATGAAATTTCTCCCTCACTTTTTCCTTCTCCATCCATTGAGCTTTGCTTGGCTGCATTCCTTTGAAGCCAACATGGATATACTCCACATCTCCCTGTTGTGAAGTTCTAGTTTACCGGTCGAGTATGATATCCTTGGGAAGTTATTTAGATACTTTGGTGCAAAATCATCCACTATAGGAATCTGTGAAACCTCCTCGGTATCCATAATCAATGGAGGTTCATAAAGCTTCAAGTTTTCTACATTTACCGCTGAGTACATCTGCATATAAACAGGCAAGTGAAGATGAAAAGCAATATCTCTGATCTTTGCCAATATGGTGAAGGGACCATATCAGATGGGTCTCAACTTCTTGCCTTCTAATTTCATTCTATCCTTGCTGATATAGAGCCATACCTTTTCCCCAACTTGAAACTGATGGTCAACTCGATGCTTATCATGTCAAGGTTTATACCGATCTTGACTCTTCTCTAACTGCTCCTGTTATGCCTGATGAATCACCTATATCGATTGAATGAACTTTTGTTCTTTGTCCCTATCATCTCATCCATTTCTATCCTCCTCTTTGCCAAATACCATGTCTAAGGGATCTCTAGGCAGATAGCCAAAACATGTGTCAAACGGTTACCTCTATGTACATGAATGTGCTACTCGATTGTATGCATGTTACACATAAGGAATTTGTTCATCCCACAACTTGGGATGTTTCCCAAAATAACCTCAAAACAAGTGTACCACGGTGTGGTTGACAATCTCTGTCTGTCCATCAATCTATGGATGAAATGCTGTACTTCTTTTCAGCTTAGTTTCCATCATTCTCCACAAGCTGATCAAAAACTCCACAAGAAAGTGAGAGTCTCGATATGACACAATATATGTGGGCAACCCAAAATGGACCCAAACATGTTGAAAGAAACAGAAAGTAGTCTGCTCAGTAGTGACCTACTTTTTACAAGGCATTAAAATACACATTTTACTAAAGGATACACAACAACATACAAATAGTTGTGACCTTTCCTAGACATAGGAAAAGCTCCTACAAATTCCATGGACACACTTTCCCATGGTCAACTTGGAATAGGGAGTGGTGTGTAGAGCCCATGTTTTCTATTAGAGGGCTTTGAAACACAACAGAACACACAAACCTTTACAAAGAGAGCCACAATGTTTTTCATATGAGGTCAAAAACCAAACCTCTGCAAATGACATAAAGTTTTCTCAATTCCAAATGACCAGACGCCAGAGAGATATGAGCCTCTCTGATTACATGAACCCTTTCAACACTAGGTATGTATAGTTTTCCAAGGTGGTACAATATATTTCCCTACAAGTAATAATTGTCCACTTGCGATCCATGAGTCAGTTTTGCATAGATTTATTTAAAATCACTATCGTTAACATATTGTTCAGCATAAATTTCTAACGATAAAAAAAGATTTTGCAAAACTATAGATGTAGAAATAGGAGGTCGAGAAAGCATAACTGCTACTTTTTTGATGGCACCCTTCTTGTATCTTATCATCAAATGAAACTGTTGGAGGAATCACATCCATTTGAAGTGACGAGCTTGCTGAATCTTGGTTTGTGACTAAAGATACTGCAAGGGCTAATGATCCATATGGATGATGGTCTCCTTGCCCATCAAATAGTGTTTCCACTTCTTTACACTCTATACCAACGTGTACAACTCCTTTTCATAGATGAAATAATTTAGAACAGCCTGGGAGAAAGTCTCTGAATGGTAACATGCATGATTTCTTTGCTGCATCAATACATAACCCATGTCATATCCCTTGGCATCTCTTTCAATTTCAAAAGCTTGTTGAAGGTCTGTTAAGGCTAACACTGTTGCTATGATGATCTTCTCTTTCAGTGTGTTGAAGGATTTATGTTTCTTTCCTCCCAACTAAAAGACCCGCTTCACACTAGTCAAGGCATGCATGGGGGATGCAATAACGAAGAAGTTCGCAATGAACCTTCTCATATACTGTATCGTGCCCAGAAAAATTTGAACCTTTATAAAATTTGTGGGCTCAGGCCAATTCATAATCGCCTCCACTTTAGAGGGATCTATCCTTAATTTTCCATTACCGAAAATGTGGCCTAAATAAATCAGAGAAGTCTTCCCAAACTCACACTTTGACAGTTTCAAATATAGTTTCTCATTCTTCAGAACATCAAGCACTTTCTTTATATGACACACATGTTCATCCGAGTTTCTACTGTACACAAGAATATCGTCTAGATATACAAGAACAAAATGATCAAGAAAAGGCCTAAATAAATCATTCAATACACTCATAAACATGGCTGGAGCATTGCATAGTCTTAATGGCATCACCATCTATTCAAACAACCCTGTTTGGTTTTGAACGCAGTATTGCAAATGTCCTGATCTGCAATTCTAACCTGGTGATAACCACTACGCAAATTGATATTTGTAAAATAAACAACATTTTTCAACTAATCTAACAATTCATCAATGCAAGGGAGAGGGTATCAATTCTTCACCATGATCTTGTTCAACACACTATCATCTATTCACATTCTCCATGTGTCCTCTTTCTTCGATATTGTTGTACTGTTTAATAGCCCCCCATTTATTGATTTAATAGTTAATATTATATTGATAAATGGGGACCCTTTAAAAAATACCTCCAAAAAACTTAACACTTAAGTGCTTTCTTTTTCAATTCTTAGGAATAAATTTCTAAATAATATAAGGTATCAAGTCAAAAACCTTTACGACTAGCAATTCTTGCTTTATCGCATATAAATGGATCATGTGTGTCAATGGTTAATTAATAATTTGGGATTTTCGAATTGCAATAAGAAAGGATCACCGTAATAAACTTATGGTATCATTAAACTTTCCATTTAAAGCTAAGACTTAAAGTATTTCTTGTAGAATAAAGTTTCTATCGCAATCACATATCAACATTCCCAAAAAGAAAAACTAACAAAACCTTTGGAATATGTGAATTGAGATATTGCGACATAACAAGCCAAAACTCATCACATAATGACCCTTACTCAAAGGCCAATCTTGTGAACTATGAAAAGTTTGCGAAACATGATATGACCCTGATCCGATGGAAGTATACAATAAATGTTATAAACTTTGGTTAAGTTTGACGCAGAGTAAAAGGTCAATGTATGCAATAAATATGCATTCAAGAAAAATGCGCTTTAAATGTTAAAAGGTACGCTTCTCACATCGCATCTCACAAAATTCTAAATAACGCATAATCGAAAATGGGATATTGCGATAATATTTATCGCAACCGCATAATCGGCATTTCGCACATAAAACTCATCACCTTAAAGTTTTTTCCTTACACATTTGTGATGTGATGGCTTAAATGAATACTAACGGCCATGATAAAAGATCTTAGTGCATATTTAATGAGTTTCAATGGCATTTATGTTTAAAACAGATTGACGTGGTTTGATATCTTTCATCTGCATTTTCGAATAAAATCTTCTTCCTTGTCACCTTTTGGAGTTAACTATATCACTGAATTTTCACTCTCATTTTCGCTCTGTGTTTATCCGATAATCTCCATTTTCTCCATTTCAGGGAACCTCTATAGGAAACAACGTTTGCGAAGATGGAAAATAAGGGAAAAGCTACTGCATATAAGAAATCAGACATGATACCCCTTTTCTCCGATACCACCTGCAACAAAGACGAAGGAACAACATCATGGGAAGCTATGTATAACCTACTGTAAGAAGAGAAACCCAGGCCACTGGAAACAAAGGCAACAACTGATGTTGAGGTATCATATGACGCTTCCTACTTTGAGGAAACATGTTCATTTTTACCCATAATAGCATCAAGACCTAAGATATTACCATACACAAATATGGTAAAATGGGTGATTGATGATGTAGATGTCTCAAACAGAGCTTTTAGGAATTCAAGACATAAGGTCATGGGGTCTTTCACACCAAACAATCTGCCACAGATGTACCATCTACCAGAGCCTCAATATCTCTATAAAAGATATTTCCTTGAGCATTTTGCCAAAGAGAACGAGGACCCATTGGACGTTACACACACTTGGAGGTCAGGCGGAGGCAAATTCAAACGAGAGAAATCTGGTATGTGCCCAATTGCTTCCCTCTCTGGCCGACATAATTTCGCAGTTGCGATGATGTGTAGATTATTTGGTAAAGATGATAGCACCAAATTTTATATGGAGTGGCTTCCATTAATTGATGCAGCGGTTAACACAACAATTATGAACTGGAGATAGATTTTATCAGACAATTTAGCCATGGCTATTAGGGAATATAGACAAAAGAGAAGTGTTTCCTCAAGAATTTTTCCTCCTTTTTATATGAGCTCTTATGTTATGGATGCCATTTGTTTTTGTTCTCAATTTCCAAATATGGGTTGGAAGTGGACTGTACAGAACCCTCTCCCCATCCATGTATACCATAAAATTTTGTGGGAATCCCAATTCAATCCCCATTTTTACACGATCGGTAAGCAGGTGTAGGTAAGGAAATGGCGGGAACAACCTCTCCAATTCGGACCACGCAGTATGGAAAGACCAAGTGCGCAGAAAGATATCCACACAGAAGCTTTTAACAAAGTACATGAAGCATTGAACAAGGTCCACAATGTGAAGCAGACTGACTGAGACTTGCGCATACCAGCAGTTCTCTGGGCTTATAGGGTCGCGTGCAAAAACCTGACCACGTAGGCACCGCCAAGGCTGAAGTATGAAGCAGGCACAGTAAGCCCTATAGTACTTGGAGAACTTAGACCACACATGATAGCACCGATAGATACGACGGTTCGCAGAACCTTGGAAGTAGAAATCCGACAGGAAAATCTCAGACTCCAAGAACTTGAAGAAGAAAGGATATGATTAAGGAAGAAAAGCGTTCTCATGGACGCGGAGGTCAAGAATCTGGAGGACAAAATAAAGGAATATTTTCATGGAAAAAACCCAGGGTGATAAGGCAGGATGTGTACGATCACGATGACATGTTTAAGGCCTATCGTCTTGAATTAATCAGTCTGATGCCTTGGCTTGGACCACACATTGCTAAGCGTATTGACCAGGGTAGCGCGTTGTAGATGGTAAAGTGCGCAATGCCGACCGTAACAATAAAAGGTGGGTATTCTCTAAAAAACATGATGGATGACAGGATGAAACTTTTCATGGGTGGTGTGACCACCTTACTAGCCAAAGGAAGATTAGTCTAAGTGCTCCAGGCAGTTGAAAGGGAGCGCGGGACTATAAACTATTCTGCCCGGGAGCTGTGCGAGGATGACGCTGTGCGTAGAAGTAAAGAGTCACAAGGTCCACAACCGCGCACGGGGGGCTGCGCTGCCACGCAGGTTTACCAAAAATTGATAGTTGAAGTCACTATTCATGATGGGATGCTCCACTTGAGACGAAATGGAGCGGGCAGCAAGCATTTAAGATGCGATTTATGGGCAAGATTTGGGAAAATCTACCGCCAAGGGAGAATTAATGAACTGAATTTGGGGGGGACAGTCGAATTCAAGTTAAAAAAGTGCTATAAATTACAAAGGGCTACCCAACAAAAAACACTTGGTCATTTGCGAATTGAGCTATTGAGTAGAGCCCTGATTGTTGCGTGTCGAGCATTGATTGAGCCCCTGAGTCTACGAGTGCTAGATTTCTGGACATATACGATGGCAACAGCTGAGGATGTTATGGAGATAACAGAAATGACTACCAAGGAGGCCGACAGGCCTACGGTTAGTGCGCTGAAAGGTCTCGATCTCAATATGGTTTCACTCTCGCGAGAGACCTTATATGTTTTGCAGGATGGGATAACTGCAGAGCTACGAGCTAGGGAGAGCCACGCACTACAAGTCCTCAGTGAGCAGAAAATCAATATGGAACAATTGAACTTGCAGCATGTTGGGCCTAAGAATTATCCTTAAAATACATCCACTTTCACTCCATTCAACATCCACTTTCTCTCCATTCACACATTTTCTTACCTCTATTCCACCACCATGTCACCACATGAGATTCACTTTCATCATTAAATGGGTTACCATTGTGTTTTCCAAAACATTATTGATTCTTAGTATTTTTAAGTGAATTTGTGGTTAAACTTTAGAAAATAATATCCATATACGTATACCTAACAATTAAAATGAGTTTGTTGACATGTGTAGGTACAAAGGAAGTTTCTAAGGCACCGTTATGTGGCACTCTATGTTCAAATTCGAATTCGAGGAGATCATGGACCTCATGGATAAGATCATGGATCTCATGGAGAAGATCATGGAGGATAGGGTTATGTGTCACCATTGGTTGAGAGATATGTGGATTTCAAGAGGGAATAGTGGATCCACATTTATGAGTTTGTTATCATAACTTTTGTATAAATAGGAGTGTTATCTCCTTCATTTGTAACTTTGGAATTTAGAATTTAGAATTGAGAAGTTAGAATTTAGTACCTTAGGATCTTATAAGTTTGTAAGGAGAAGTTAGAATTTGGAATCATTGTAATGGATATTTTAGAACCTCTTGGAATGTAGAACTTGTAATTGAAAATTGAAATTGAAGATAAACAAAATGGATCTTCTTTGATCTTCTACATTTGACTTCTCTTTTGATGTGCTTGTGAATCCTTGGAACGGCCCCCATTGTTTAGCAAGTACGCTTTTGTTTTGGCAAGATTTCATTTTATGTTTGTTTGTAAATTTAATTAGGTTCATATGTTTGAAATATTAACGAATGACCTTTAATAACAAAGTATTAATGTTTCCTTCAGTGAATCTGATTTGTTATTTAATGTTTAATTTCATTAGTTTAAATAGTTTGTTTATTAAGATGATTAGAAATATTAATGATCAGTCTCCTATAAGGGAGCTTTAATATTTCTTACACTTGTCGCAAAGTATTTAGATTTCATTTTGTTAAATGACTAAATAGGTGTTGGAGATCCCAACGAAAGACTTCCTATAAGGGAGTTGTGGCATTTCTTCACCTAGCTTAGTTTAGTTTGTCTCTAAGTCCATATATAATGGATGATCCTTGAAGTTTACTTACTCGGATTGATAGTAAATGAAACTCTAATTTGCATCCGGGTTTTAGGCCAAACAATTTGGTGCCACTGTCGGGTAGGATGATTTGGAGATAGACTTAGGAAGTTATTTTTATTATAATTTCCTTTTATGGATTAACTTGTGAAACCTGATGACAACAGGATCTCCATAAAAGAGTTCAAGCTTGGATCATTTTTTATTTTCATACTTAGTTTTGAATTTAGTCTTTTTAAAACCCCCCATTTCTTACTAATTCATCTACGGATGAGAAAATTGAAGATGCTGAATAGGTACTTCTTGGAGAAAAAGGACAATATTGAAGACTAGTTTCAAAATAACCTTGAGCCAGCTCCAATAATAAGACAGGTTACTCACATGCTTGCAAAAAATCAGGTAAAAAATTTAAATCTAGATGTGATTATTTCTGAATTTTCGGTCCATAGATGGCTTCATTGGAAGCATTCTTTTAACTATGAAATAAAAAGAAAAGACTTTCAAGTTAAGGTAGAATAGATTAGAAAAATAAAATGAGATCTCATATGGTTTTCTTTTAGTCTTGTTTTCAAAAAATAAAAAATAAAAACAATCATTATCATTTTTCATGAATAAATTCAGTAGCACAATAAGAGCCACTTCATCCACGCTATTGATTTATTTTCAAAATTAAATAAAAATCTCTTGCTAGGAATTTGCACAAATCATTAAAACTACAACATTATAAGAAATCAAAATCATTTTTTTTAAATTTGTTTATTTTCGATTTCAAAATTTAAAAATTAAATCTATAGCCTAGTGATTTGATCAATGTGTTAAAACTTCCCATGTTTATTTAGGTTGTCCTGTAGCCTTTTCATTCCACTCTGCTTTCTTCATCCTCCACAACCTTGCTTCTGCTTCTGTTTTTGCTTATCCAAACTAAACTCATTCTTCATTATCCTTCCCATCAGAGTTGGGACATTCAAATCACCCAAAAATCATCCAATCGAATTAATTCCCCAGGGCTAGATCATAAGGGAATAGGGGAGACAACTCGTGATTCTCCCAGAAACAGAGGATTAATATACTCTGGATTGTTGGACATTAAGAAATCCAAGTCCAAGTTTAAATTTTTCCTGGTTATTCTTTTAGTTTCATATCTCTTTGGCTTTTGCTGGATTAGTTGGGTCGATCCCATATTCAAGCTATATGGCCGCAGTGAGGAGATGGTTTACAGAGATGTATCTTTGCAAACTCGAACCTCTCTCCCAAACCAGAAGCCATCGAAAATCCAGAAGGAGATCTTTGAGAAGTGTGTAAGTGTAGACAAAGTTAATAAAACTCAAAGGTATCGCAACGAGATTCTGGGTTGCGATCGTTCACATTTATAAATTTGGTGCAATATGGATTTGTTAGCGGATATGGATCCGTTGACACAAATCACGTCATCTAATCTTGCCATCCGAACTCTTGTACACATGATTCCATTAGTCAATCGCATGATCAGCATGCATAATTTTTTGTGGGATCGAATGCACCATATCTTCCACCTCATAGAATTTGAGCGTTAGCCAGACCGCTAAAAGCCTTTGCATAGGAGATACTCCATCAAGCAACATGTATAGCCATAAAACTGAAAATTCTCACACAACATAAAACTGAAAAGACACTAGCCCAGTCCAACTTGCACCAGCAAAAGACACTAGCCCAGACTCAAACAAAAATACAATAGAGAAACTCAAGCTTATTTCCTTGGTATTTTGACCATGTAAAATAGTCAAAATTCATGAGAGAATGAGCAGAAACTTGGCCCTTGAGCTGGGTATGATTTCGACATCCCTTTTGACTGAAAACTCGAACACAAGACGCAGCGGTTTTGACATGTCGTTTTGAAACATGTTCTATGATCAAACCAAAACAAATCTCGAAAAGCGAAGACATAGGTTTTCTCCAAAACAGAGTGAGTTACATAACCCAGAAATCCTTTGCTTGGATTCCTAACGGTTTGAGAGGAAATCATGGTTATTTGGGACACTGGTTTGGTGACTGCGTGAAAAAAAAACGGTTTTTAAAATTAATGCACAGAAAATTACGGGTTTTGCTGGCAGTGAAGCAGATTTCTATGGCCATCAAATCTCTTGCTATTAGTCTAAAAGGAATTGAAATTGAAAACAAGATAATAATGCATCCACCATTGTAACATGTACTAAATGCGATGTGGCATGTGCATTGTATGCCAACCTCCATCAAAATAATCCCTCAATTAGCGCAGCGGATTGCAATAGCACTAAACGTGGAGTGAAATTTGTACACATATCATGCCTCAGGAACGAACTCAAAAAAATGTGGAACCTTTTTGTTAGCTATCATGGCACCGGTATCTTCATCATAAAATTCCACCTACTCGGCCTTGTTCGTACTCACTTCAGCCCACAAGACAGTCACAAAAAGAACAAACCAACCCTCCTTTCCTTAACTTGAGCTGCTTCATGTCTGTGTTTAGGTTCATATATCTTATCTATGAATTGGATAATGTTGGTTCCATTGAGAATAAGTGCATTGTGAAGACAGTTTGGACAGGACTACGTGAAACAGTTTTCTCTGTACTATTGAGGAGTTTTCATGATGGCATGGATGTTTACAGTTTTCTGTGGTCTCTTAATCAATCTTATTCTGGAAACTTGAGGGGAGTTCAGAAAAATAATGGCTACTTGACCAATGACATATCAGATATTGATACATTTTTCACAGATGAACAACACAATCCCCACCTATATTGCTCAAAAGCTCTCCGGTTACTTTTTCAAGATATGTCAAATTTTGTGTGCCTTGGTTGTCAAGAAGATGGATCACTTGTTGTTAAATTGTGTGGTAAAGACTTTCCCGTATTGGACTTACCAGATTGTGGTTTGGATGGTTTTTCATATTATTTGTTTTCCGAAGAAGCTGCAACATCCATGGCTAGCCAGCAGCCACAGATTTGATCTTTGAGTAAGAGAGTGAATATTACAAAAGCCATTTTTATTCTACTAATTTTGAAAGAAAACACCATACATGTAGCAGTACTGAGTTATCCTTGCAAGTTTTGAAGCATCAATTCCACTTGATTCTAGGTTCACCGTTATATTTGAATTGTGGCATTCCATGCCATCAACTCTCTTCCATATATGAGGAGAGGATTGGGCATGCAATAATTTTAGCTGTGCATAAGGATATCAAATCACTTCTCTCTTTAATCTGGTTGTCAGTATAAACTCTATATCTGGTAAAGTCTTTCTTAAAAGAACTAATAAAAACAGTAGGATCCTTTCAGTTGTGAAGTCTGGGATATGCCGAATTAGTTTCAAATAGTTTTAAATGGAATGGAACGTTGTCTCAGCACGCTTGGAAATCGTAAAAAATGCACATTGTGCAGAACAATTTTGTAAATGGAAATCATGCCATATGTTTAGAACAGTTTTGTAATCTACCACCCAAAAGACTGTTCTAGAAACTTTTTGCTGAGGTAAGTGATCTGTGTTTTTAATATTTTTCCTAGAATAACAAGGGATCTCAACCCAAGCTTTTTTCCATAACGTTTTGCAGGACAGTCACCATTTGAGGAGCTCGGTCATCATTTTAGTTTGACTGTGCTCAACAGATATTGGTATTATCACGTTTCTTCTGTGCTATTATTTTTGTTTGGTTTGGGTATTTATTAAAAATGGACTTTTATCAACATCAGGAATTAGACTAAAATTACGCTTTTGATTCTCTTAATTTGTTTCATTTGGCATTAATTTTTGCGTAAGAATCATCAAGGAATTGGCCATTTCTTTTTAATACACTTATGTTCTTTATGCCAATTTTTTTTTTTGCATATTTAGGATGATCAACTGATCATTAAGGAAAGTGCACAATTGGTCTTCAAAAGACTAATTTCATGAGAAATTCTAGACAACAAGTCCATGAACATAAACGAAATTTCTAGAATATTACAAGTTCTTGCAACTTCCTGTAATAGCTTAATGGTTTGACATGTTGCATGATAGATTAGAAAATTGGAAGAGCTAGGGTTTGTTCCTAAATTTACAAGGATGGTGAAATACCTATCCACACTTGAATTCAATGTCTACAGGTGGTTGGTCAACACTATTCAAACTCAACTATTTTAGCAGAAAGTCTAGAATTAAGGAGCAGATTTGCTATTTTTGAGATTTTGCATGCCAAAATTCACTTTTTCCCAACAAGATACATTATCCATTCCTCACAATCCACATACACTTCATTACATTTTCATCAATGTTAACCCACCAATAAACCAACGAAGCTCATCTACAAGTTTTTTGTTCCACTTTACATATTCATTGTTAGTTTCCTTTTTCCTACCCTTGCAAATAAAACCTTACTTCCATACACCATTGTGTCCATAGTCCTTGAGTCTAAATATTTTTCTAAAAACACCTTGAAGCTTGCATGCCTTAAGGGCAAGCTATCATGCCAATAAACAAGGGAATACATCAACGTCCCTTGTTCATCGGATCTTCTGAGCATTCGACAACAACTAATTCATTCATACTTAGAAAGATGTGTTAGGGGTATCTTGACTCTCATACACATCAAAGATGGGAGCTCTCATGCTGACTAATGGCATCCACTAATGGCCACTAAGTTACCAAATTCTTGTTATGTTCGACACCGAAACATTTATTCACATGACAAGAATTATGCCACTCATCATTAAAGACTTGAAGACCAATCATTTTGTAGCAGAGGACGCAGATTTACTTTCATTACATTTCAGTTTTTAATGTAAATGACTTGAGGACAAGTCAATAAATGGGGCTGGGGGGAAGTGTAAATTCTGAATTTTTTATACCTTCCAAGCCTTATACATTTTCAGCGGCATTCAGCAGTAGATTCCGAACATTTTGCAGAAGATCCAGCAACAGATTTAGTAGCAGATGCAGCAACAATAAAAGATTCACTTTTTCAACTTCATCGACCATTTTCACAACCAAGTGAAGAAGACTATGATTAGAATTTTGCAGCCACACATGCACAACTCTCGTCCATTTTTGAAAGGGTAAGTTGCATTATGATATTTTCTAACTTTTAACCATTTAATTCCTTGAAAGCTAAAATGATAATTTTTGGAAAAAACTTCCTTTCCTCATTTCATAAAATTGCCAAAGCCATCAGTTTAGGGGGGATACATTTACATTCATACTTTGTCACATTCATATTTTTCCATATTCATATATCACATTCTAAAACCCACATACCTTCAAAATATATTCGTTATTACATGAGCATATAAATGGCTTTGCAAAAAGTACTTAAAAGCTAATTGGATGCAACACAATCATGGTTGTTACACAAGAACCAACCATGATGCATTCCAACAAAAATACTTTGCAATAAAAATCAAATTATCGTTATGCAAATTTCATACATTAAAATTGAAGGCAACGAACAAAATATGGTTGAAACACAAGAACCAACCAAGTTGCAATTCATCAAAAACACTTTGCAAAAGTTAAGTAAATGATATCATGCAAAGTTTAAGCCAAAGCTCAGGTATCAAAAGTAATGTAATAGATTGCATGAGGACATGCAATACCTTCAGTTTGTGGGTATGTTGGGCCTAAGAATTATCCTTAAAATACATCCACTTTCACTCCATTCAACATCCACCTTCTCTCCATTCACACATTTTCTCACCTCTATTCTACCACCATGTCACCACATCAGCTTCACTTTCATCATTAAATGGGTTACCATTGTGTTTTCCAAAACATTATTGATTCTTAGTATTTTTAAGTGAATTTGTGGTTAAACTTTAGAAAATAATATCCATATACGTATACCTAACAATTAGAATGAGTTTGTTGACATGTGTAGGTAAAAAGGAAGCTTCTAAGGCACCCTTATGTGGCACTTTATGTTCAAATTCAAATTTGAGGAGATCATGGACCTCATGGATAAGATCATGGATCTCATGGAGAAGATCATGGAGGATAGGGTGATGTGTCACCATCAGTTGAGAGATATGTGGATTTGAAGAGGGAATAGTGGATCCACATTTATGAGTTTGTTATCATAACTTTTGCATAAATAGGAGTGTCATCTCCTTCATTTGTAACTTTGGAATTTAGAATTTAGAATTTAGTACCTTAGGATCTTATAAGTTTGTAAGGAGAAGTTAGAATTTGGAATCATTGTAATGGAGATTTTAGAACCTCTTGGAATGTAGAGCTTGTAATTGCAAATTGCAATTGAAGATAAAAAAAATGGAGCTTCTTTGATCTTCTACATTTGAATTCTCTTTTGATGTCCTTGTGAATCCTTGGAAGGGCCCCGATTGTATGGAAAGTGCACTTTTGTTTTGGTAAGGTTTCATTTTATGTTTGTTTGTAAATTTCATTGGGTTCATATGTTTGAAATATTAACGAATGACCTTTCGTAAGAAAGTATTAATGTTTCTTTCAATGAATATGATTTGTTATTTAATGTTTAATTTCATTAGTTTAAATAGTTTTTTGACTAAGATGATTAGAAATATTAATGTGTAGTCTCCTGTAAGGGAGCTTTAATATTTCTTACACTTGTCACAATGTCTTTAGATTTCATTTTGTTAAATGACTAAATAGGTGTTGGAGATCCCAATGAAAGACCTCCTGTAAGGGAGCTTTGGCATTTCTTCACCTAGCTTAGTTTAGTTTGTCTCTAAGTCCATATATATTGGATGATCCTTGAACTTTACTTACTCGGATTGATACTAAATGAAACTCTAATTTGCATCTGAATTTTAGACCAAACACAGCGCGACCAAATGGTGTCGTAGAATCAACAACAATAGACAACGCTTGCCAAAGTGTCCCAGAGTTGGCCATCCCAACAGACATACTAGTAGAGTCGTGGATCCACAGGTTAGCAACATGGGTATGAGAGGTCAGGGAGGAAATGAAAAAGGTTCAGTTGGAGCGAAACCTTTAGATCGCCATGCTGCGGTTAAAGGAACAGCCATTGACCCCTCAGGAAGTCAGAGAACAACGTGCTAGCGCTATCATAGCAGGACTAGAGGAAATTGGCAGTGCAATGGGAGATTGCACTAGCATGTCGGAAGAATTATTTGAGGTCCTCAAAAATCTGCAAGAGGACCCCAACATCCAGTGCTTAGAGATAGAGGCGCGAGAACTCCAATAGCAGTATGACAACGTCAAAGGAACTACGCAGATGTTGGCCCTCACTCAGAAGCTCACGCAGATGCAACAAGCTAAAGCTCTGAAGGAACAGGTGGGCGCGACACGACACAAGGAAGCAGTCCTGAAGGCCTGTGTTCAACCTTGGATTGATGAGGCCTTCACCATCACAGTAGAAATTGAAGGAAAGCTCGCACAAATGTAGGGGATGCACACCTTAATGCAGAGAAACACTTCTGACACAGAGGTCTCGGAACAACGTATGCAACAAATCCAGCAAGCAACAGCTCAGTGTGCTGTCGACCTTACTGTACTTTGAGAACAGTTGGAGGGACTCCGAGCAAAGATGTCTGCGCCGACAGAGTGACTCGAGGGCGAGTCACGATGTTTGTGTTGGGGGCTTGTTGGGCATGGAATCCCCCCAAGGCATGTTTTGGGGCTTAAAGCCAAAGTTTTGACTGAATCTTGTTGTAAAATGTCCACGAATTACAGGCGCGAGGTGTGAAAGTATGATAGAGTCACAACGTTGTCCACCCTAGTTTTTGTAATGTAATGTCGGCTGGATAGACCTACCCATGGTTCGCGAACGATGGGATTGTATAAATAGAGCAAGGTTCTAAGTGTAGAAGATAACTAGTAACCAAGGAACTAATAGAGGGATGAGAAGTCTAAGTGATCAAGTCAAAGTGTAAAGTGTGTCTGTGGGTTGTAGAGTAGGAGAAGGCTCTGCAGCTGAGAGAGTAGAGGCCTAGTAGTCTGCAGCTAAGTGCGCGGACCCTTGCAGCTGAGTGCGTAAGGCAGGTCGAGTCTGTAACCATTGGAAGAATCAATAAAGAGAAGTTTTGCTATAATTTTGTGTATCTTTTTCTGGTTTAATGCATGATTGGATATAATTTGCAAGTATACTGTTTATTTACTGTGTGAACCTGTATGAATGTTTTATATTTTTGAGTATAACGTAAGACATTTAAATAGGCAAAGGTGCTTAATTAATAATGGAAGATAAATAAGATCTTGGGTAATAGTGCAAAGTGCGACACAGCCCCTAGTTAGGGCTGTGCGAAGGCAAGGTATTAGGCCGCGAGGAACGGAAGGTGCACGAAGCCACCTACGTGCAGAAACAAACAAACAAACAACCAGTCAAACCTCTCAGACATCTCAAGGGTGTGAAACCTAGTTCTAGCACCCTCCCATACTACTTCGGGTGACACCTCAGTCCGTGCTCTGCGGACTATTGCGGAAAGGGCCAGTAGTACAGGGATTTTCCTGGCTAATTAACTCTGCACCTAAGTCAGGCCCCAGCAAGCCAACAGAAGCCTCATGCCTACACTCGGCCTTCTGCTCTGTGTGTTCAAGCTCATCCAACTAGTAGAAACGGATAAGGGGAAAATATAAACGAGAAAACCTATGTCAGAGGTCTTACATGCTTCTCTAAAGGAACAACCTCTTCTTCTCTTAATAAGTTGGGATCCCTCTTCCACCCCAAAACATAAATAAGTTCCCATGCATAGTCCTCTTGAAAAATGCAAAGGTGAAAGAAGAGAAAGGCTTCTCGCGCAGAGAGGTGAAGCCTACAACTCCACCGGGTACTAACCAGGCTTGCTAGTAGTAAAGCAATGTGTGTGTTCTTGCGTGACTTCGTCGGGGTACTGCCCAGGCCTGCTAGTAGTGGAGCAACACCGGATATGGAAACTTATACTCTGAAAATCTTCAACTCGCAAGATAAACTACCCTTCACGAATTCGAAACACTGTGATCAAGCTGAACTTTTGATTGTGTTTGACTGAGTTGGCAAAAGGTGAACCATATATGTCCATGGGGTAAATGGGGAAGCTGAAGTAACCTGCACAATGATTCAATACTCCCCAAAAGACCAAGGCCCTATGCTGTCAATGAACCAAAACAAAGAAGATGGAATTCTACCAGTGTGTTGCCAAGTGTTGTAGCAGCTACAACCACCCTCCAAAATTTTGGTCTGCACCTAATTTCAGAGCCTCCCTTGTGAGTTTCACTTGATGACTGCACAAACTCGGGTTCACTCCATGAGCTCGTGTGAGTTGTCACATCCACCTTTCTTGTTCATTTCACCAAGTCTTGCATGTTGATGTCAAAGTCATGCTTACGACCATGTTCTAGTTATGCTCAAAGTCTTCGCTTCATGTGTACTTGTTGTGTTCGCTATGAAAACACCTGTCGCACTCACACATGGAGTCACATTGACTGTCATGTAAGCATTGTCATGGTCAACCAACGATCAATCACAAGGGTCGCGCTTATCGCTTACACCGTCAGTCATTCATGTTCTACATGTGTTTCTGGATGGTTTAAGTCGTCTCATCGTCGAGTCATGCAAGTGTTTGTTTGGAAGATCACATTTGCATCTTTAACTCGTTCACACACTTAGTCATTTCGCTGAAGTTATGACGACCAGACTCCCCTCTGACAGCCAGACCATCACCCTGCCATCGAATTGATCGATTGTTACCCAAAACAATGTAGAAGCACCAAGCAAGTCATTTCAAGTTGCACTTCCCACAAGAAAATCAATCAGTCTCCATGATGGTCAAGCAGAGAGTTTTACTCAGCAACTACCTGGGGACTGACTCCCATATAAAATTCCACAAAGGCTGCGAGCATTTCCCACTCTGCTGACTGAGAAAATTGTCCAGATAGTCCAGATAGACACCCAGTGCCCGTCCCTGTCTCTCTCAGGAAATTGCGCAATTTTTTTAGCAAGCCCTCTCAACAACTGACCGACTTCTCATGTAGAAAATTGCACAGTTTTCATGAGGAGGCCCTCTACTTCCTAGCGGTCCACTCAGATCAGAAATTGCATAGCGTTGATCGACGTGCTAACCTCCCAGCAACCATGCAATTTCCCTCGCCAGCAGCTCCCAGCAGTAGACTCCCAGTTCCCTCTAGGAATTGTGCAGTTTCTGTTGCCAAGCTCCTGGTAGCTGACTACCAGTTCCCCTCAGGAATTGCGTAGTTTTTGCTGCCAGTGACCCAGTAACTAGCTGGTAGTTACCTCCAGGAATTGCACAGTTTTGGTTGCAAAGCTCCTGACCAGTTCCTCCAAAAAATTGTACAGTGTTGCTACCGAGCCCCACTGCCCGCTTGTTCTGGACACTGCGCAGATTTTGCCTGCCCGGCCTCCATGCAACCTGAATTGTTCCCCTAAAAAAATGCACAGTTTTTTCCTGTAGTTGGGCCAGATGATCCAGATTTAAACAGGAATGCAACAAATTACAAATATAACCATACATATAGAGATACAACAGAAATAATATTTCATGTCATTACCGTAAAACACTGAAATATGCTTACAAACAAAAATCGATATAAACCAGCTAGGGTGATGGTAGCTTATCTCTAAGAAGAGATGTGGCGGCTACATGCCTCTGAACTATGTTACAATGAGGCTCGACGGTCTATTTATTGTTGAGAAACAATGAAAAACCCTAGACATCCAAAAAACTAACCCTAGAAGATGAAACGCCAAACTGTGGGCCCCGTTTGGGTAAATTGGTACATCAACTTCCCAGGGTCGTAACTTTGGCATACGATCTCTGTTTGATGCGTACAATAGCTCGTTAGAAAGATATATCCGAGCACTACAAAGTTGTGGAGAATAAAATTAGTCCATGGTCCTATGTTGCTCCTAGATTTACAAAAAACGTCGATTAGGGCCTCAAAACGGCTCCAGAAGTTCAGGACCCAAAAAACTACTAAAAATAATAAATTATGCTACAAGTAAGGAAACTGAAAAACTGAAAGAAATAGTTGTGGGGGTCCAAGTGGGATAGGTGGGTAGCCACCAACATCCACCAGGATCATTCCTTCCCCCTTAGGAAGCAATGGTCCCCATTGCATTGAGTTCCTCCATCTGCTGAACTTGGTCCCTGGTGAGTTGTTCTGCAATCTCTGATGTGTCTAGTAATGGTGGGAAGCATGGTCGAGGGTGGTCCACATTGAACACTCGATGCAAGCGAAGGAATGCAGGAATGTTGTGCTCCAAGGCATTGTTTCCCATAGCCTTGGTACTGGTGTAAGGACCATGTCGGAGTGGTTGGAGCTTCTGATGGGCTCTTTTAAGCCGTTCTTTCTACAGATGCAACCATACTTTATCACCCACCTGAAACTTGTGTTGTATGCCTGTGGGTGAGGAGAAGTTGTTCCTGTGTTCTTTCATGACCGTATCCCTCTGTTGTTTCTGTTGCATGGAGGAACCCTTTGCGGGGATCATGGATGTGGTGACAATCTTCCCCTTACTTTGGGAGCGAACTAGACAGAAAATGAATTTCCTAGTCTGGGAGATGAGCTTGTTTCCTTTCTTAGAAATGATCAAAGAGGTGGTGGTAGGTGGGGCTACCTCTGGTATCTTGTATAATGAATTACCCAAAGTAATAATAACAGCATGAGGCCTTGACTCATACACAACATGTCACCTCCATAAGTATGGTTGGCCTAATAGTACATCAAAAACATCAAGAGGTGCAACATCACACAATACCTCATCTGTAAAGGGCTTGATGCTGTAGGGAAGGTGACACTACTGGCAGACTCGAAGATCTCGTCCTTGGTGAAGCCACCCGATACTGTACGACTGCGGGTGTGGTGTAGCTGGTAGGCCCAACCGCTTCATGAACTCTACTGAAATGAGGTTCTTTTGGCAGCCACTATCAACAATGAATTACAGTGGCGAACCCTTCACCCATATCTGTGAGTGGAAAAGACATCCCCCCTCCTCTGGATCTTCAAGCTCATTCTTCTGGATCTTGGCAGTGGCAACAGTGGTGTTGGGCTCCACGTCAATGATCTGTTTCCCTTTTCCATTCCCCTTGTTGGGTTTTGACTTAGGTTCATAGCATGCATATGATTCTGAAGCCTTCAACTCGGCCACCAACGACTGCTTGGTCCGACACTCAGTTTTGTTGTGAGTGGGGCTCTTATGGAACTCACACCATTTTCCTATGTCCTTCTTCAACTTTGTGATGTTGTTCTTTTCTGTAGATTTGACAGGTTGTCTTAGGTTGCCCCGTCTTGGCTTTGTCCTTAGTTATACGATTTGGGGAAGCCTTTCCCTTTCTTTGGATTCACAGATCCAAAGTCTCGCTTCTTCTGTTTAAACTTTTACTCGATTTTGACAGTGTATCGGTACGCCGTGTCAAGCGAGGAGATGTTCAGGAACTCCATCTCTTCCTAGATGTACCTATGTAGGCAGCCGCAGTATCTGAGTACCAAATGTAGCTCAGAATCCTTGATACCCAACTGTATGTGAAGGGTATGAAAAATGTTGGTGAACTCCGGCACATCTTTGTCCCTTCCCTGCCACAACGTGGTCCACTTTATTTGTTTGTCCTCATAGCTTTTGATAGGGTAGTACTGCTCCTCGACGGCATCCTGAATGAATTCCAAGTGGGTGTGACTGAAAATAGTGAGCCCGTACTTTCATAATTCTACTCGCAGTAGGTTTCCCACTAGTCCTTGACGTGGGGGGATGCTTTGAGAAGAGCAAAAATAATATTTTCCTGATTGGAAAAATCATGAATAGAAAAATAACCCTCTAGCAGATTTAACCATTTATCTACGGCATCTACGTCTATCTGACACTCGAATATGGGGATTTCAAAATTAACTTGTACCTTAAATGATGTGGCATTTCCAGAGTAGCTGTTGGAAGCTGATGCGTCGCCTCTCGGTAGCCGCTAAAGGATTTGGGCAAAGTTGTCCATCATCGCACTCCTTTGCGGCTCGAGGGCTTCTTCGAGCAAGATTTTCATAGGATCTCCTGCCCCCTCGTCTTTCTTTTCATCCGCCATGGGAGGCCATCGGGATTTGCGAGGCTAGTCTTGCAAAGGTTCGACCAGTTGAAGCCGTAACTCCTTATATCCTGACCTCGTTGGGGACATGCAAAGAAAAACAAAGAAAGAGCAGACCGCTCTGATACCACTGATCCAGATTTAAATGAGAATGCAACAAATTACAAATATAACCATACATATAGAGATGCAATAGAAATAATAATTCATTTCCTTACTGTAAAATACTGAAATATGCTTACAAACAGAAATGGATATAAACTAGCTAGGGCGATGGTAGCTTATCTATGAGAAGAGGTGTGGTAGATACATGCCTCTGAACTGTGTTAAATTGAGGCTTGAGGGCCTATTTATTGTCGAGAAACAATTTAAAACCATAAACATCCAAAAACCTAACCCTAGAAGATGAAATGCCAAACTATGGGCCCCGTTTGGGTAAATTGGTACATCAACTTCCCAGGGTCGTAACTTTGGCATACGATCTCCGTTTGATGCGTAAAATAGATCGTTACAAAGATCTATCCAAGAAATACAACTTTGGGAAGAGCAATATCTGTCCTTGCAACCATGTTGCTCCCAGATTTCCCAAAAACGTCGTTTAGGGCCTCAAAACGACTCCAAAAGTTTAGGACCCGAAAAACTGCTAAAAATAGTAAATTGTGCTACAATTAAGGAAACTAGAAAACTAAAAGAGGCAGTTGTGGGTTTCCAAGTGGGATAGGTGGGTGGCCACCAAAATCCACCTTGATCACCAGATCTCGCGGACATTCACTGTCGATCTGGATTGTCCATCTCCATCACTCAATGACTATTGCGTTGTTTTCATCAGTAGTTCCCGGAGCCTCCATCCCGCCTCGCAACCTTCTCACCTCTCCTAGTGACCTGCATTTGGAATGATCGTGTATCATGGTAGACTAGGAGGTTTTTGGATTTGATGTCTTCTCGTCATGAGTGACTGTAGGAACATGTACAGAAACTGACAGGGCACAGTGATGAACGAGATGAACGAAGGGGAGAACATGCAAAGGGACAGGTTCACCAACGGATGAATAAATGATGCATGCAAAGAGATGTGCTCACGAATGGACGATCATGAAAATATGTGTTCACGGATGGACAAATGAGCAAAAATGCAAGATGTGCTCATGGACGAATGAACGAACAAACATGCACCTTTCTCGAACAGACGAACATATCAAGCCTTCCAACATACAAGCAAGGACAAACATGCAAAAGAAACATTAAAGCGAACCAATGACCATCGAAGACTCCATGTGCTTTGCCATGTGGAGGTGAAGTTGTGACACACCATGAAGACATCCATCACCCAGCAGCATTACAGCTCGACATGCACACCAACAACATCACGAATGTACTAGCACTGTCATGTCGAGTCATGTCATGAGTCATGCTGTCCACATCTCTATTGTGGGCCATACTGTCTATCAATGTAATGTAACATGGAAGTCCAAGAGACCCAGTTGTTGTACAAAGATTCATGTAAAGTCGAAAATTCATAAGAGTATTCGAACAACCACAAGGGTTAGTTTCACCCTTGGCTATAAATACCCCCTCATTTGTACATGAAAAGGACTTTTTCACCCTTGGCTATAAATATCCCCTCATTTGTACATGCAAAGGACTTTTTCACCTCAGCTCCTACCACATACCCAAGAGAGTCTATAATCTTTTCTTGGAGGAGTAAGTAATGGCTCCAACGCCCCTCACATAGGGTTAGCGATGTATGGTGTAACGAGGTGTCTTGGAACTTTCTCTTAATTCAGAAGCCTGCTAATAGGCTGATGAAAGGAGATTTTGGGGTAAGGAAAAATCCCTTTTCATATTAATTTTTTGGTCCTGAGGCCTATGGGTTATAGCCCACAAACCTATCAGAAGCAGTCATTCGTGCTTAAGCCTTGATGCTTTAAAATCCGGGACCATACAACATATCGAATACATAGGATTACATACGGAAACATGGAAACCCATCTTGAAAACCCTTAAGGCTGGACATCAAATATTTTACACCCACATTCATAAATCGTCGGGTCCGTGCATCAAAGACACCTTCGTAGTACTGCTCCTTCCTTTCGTCGATCATCGATCACTCGATCTCCACTGTCCATTTCTTTCGTCGATCCAACGGCTATCGGCACATCGCTTAATCGGCATTCCATTGCGCTGTCTGCCAGCCCTTCACCTCTGCGATTAAATCACGACCGTCGATCTAGTGCTTGATCTGACGATTGTCGCTTAGCCTGATCAATCAAGTTGCGCGACAATCCTCCACTGTCGATCTTCATCCATCAGTTCCGATGGTTGACATTGATTTCAGGTAGATAACAAGCACGAGGATTAACCGCTCGATAAAGTGGTTTCCTCTCTCCAATTTTGTGCTACATGTCGAATGGTTAGTGGAATCGGGTGCCCAACCTTCAATACCACTTACCACTCAGAGCTCGCCTGAAATACCATTCCTGTAGCGAAACCACTTCCTTCGCGTGCTAACTCTCACGCATCTAAACTTCATGATGACTGTTGATCCATGAGATCAACGGCTCAGATCTACTTCTGGTTCTCTTCACCTTCCACCATTACGGTCCGTCGATCCATGAGATCTATTGGCTACTGTGCATACTCACATTTGTCCGCCATTTGATGGATTTACACCTCATCCAGGGTTCCTGCGATACTCTGTCTTCACATAGAACACTCATATATAACAGTTAACTCGATATCTTGGATCGTCATCGACCCTACAGTGGTTGATGGTCGATCAACACACTTACAAACAGGATTTAAGCCATCAAGCATATATATATACAACAGAACTGAAAAGCACATAATACACAGACACGCAGAGATCCACAAAACACATAATCTATTCATTATACAATATTAAATACAGACTAAGGCATTTCAGCCTTAGAAATACGTTCCATCTCAACTACATTCTGATTACTCTTGGCTTACACAAATTCTATTTGTTCTCTGTCTATCTCTCCCTATTAAACACACAGGTTCATCATATATATATATATATATATATATATAAGGAAACATTGGATCAGATCACTGTGAAGCATCCGATCATATCCTTTCCTCAAATCTCTCAACTAATCTCTCTATATGCATACATATGGTAGATTACAGTTAATTAAGTCTTCTAGAGACTTATCGCTTCCATCAAACTAGCTCTATTATAATAGAATTTGTCCCTTGTTTTGCTCTGATGGTCCATGCCCTCCTTGTTCTGTTTTAGATTCCTCCTTTAATGAAGAGTGTCGGATGCTCCTGCATCAGACTCCCTAGGCACAAAAATTTATGACCACCTGGTCATATGCTTCTCCTTGTCCTTAGCAATTCTACCCACTTCTCAGTGGACCTGCCTTCATGATCTTCTGTGAGTTGCAACCAACCTTTGCAGTAATAGTCTTCCTCTGCTACATGATACGTCACCAAGATTCCTCCTCTGAGAATTAGTCTTTTGGCATCTTTCTGGTTCTCTCCTCTGGAACCAATTAAGCACTCCTTGCTCTATGTTGTTGTAAGTCTTCTCACCTTCTGCTGTCACTATCTGCACGATAGTAAAGACCATAAACTCACCATACTTTAAACAACTGTACCTCTTCTCCTTCTGCTTGCAAACTCTTCTTCCTTCTCGCAGGAAATCTTCTTCCCTTAACCTTTCCTTGCTCTGATACCACTTGATGAAAGGATATTTTGGGGTAAGGAAAAATCCCTTTCATATTAATTTTTTGGTCCTGAGGCCTGTGGGTTATAGCCCACAAACCTATAAGAAGCATTCATTCGCACTTAGGCCTTGAGCCTTTAAAATCCGGGACCATACAACATATTGGATAGACAAGATTACACACGGAAACATGGAAACCCCACCTGAAAACCCTTAAGGCCGGACTTCAAATGTTTTACACCTGCATTCATAAATTGCTGGGTCCATGCATCAAAGACACCTCTGCAGCGCTGCTCCTTCCTTTCGCTGATCGCTGATCACTCGACCTCCACCATCCATTTCTTTCTCCGATCCAATGGTTATCAGCACATCGCTTAATCAACATTCCATCGCGCTGTCTGCCAGCCCTTCACCTGTGTGATTAAATCGTGACCGTCGATCTGGCGCTCGATCCGATGGTTGTCGCTTAGCTTGATTAATCAACTTGCGTGAAAATCCTCCACCGTCGATCTTCCTCCATCATATCCGACGGTTGACATTGATGTCGGGTAGACAACAAGCACGAGGTTTAACCACCTGATAAAACGGTTTCCTCTCTCCACCTTTGTGCTACGTGTTGAATGGTTAGTGGTATCGGGTGCCCAACCTTCAATACCACTTACCACTCAGAGCTCGCCCGAAATACCGTTCCTGTAGCAAAACCACTTCCTTCGCATGCTAACTCTCACGCATCTAAGATTCATGATGATCGTTGATCCATGAGATCGATGGCTCGGTTCTACTTTTGTTTCTCTTCACCTTCCGCCATTACGGTCCGTCGATCTATGAGATTTGACGGATACTGTGCGTACTCACATTCGTTTGCCATTTGATGGATTTACGCCTCATCGAGGGTTCCTGCCATACTCTGTCTTCGCACAAAACACTCATATATAACAATTAACTCAATATCTTGGATCGCCATCGACCCTACATTGGTCGATGGTCGATCAACACACTTACAAACGAGATTTAAGCCATCAAGCATATATATATACAACAGAACTGAAAAGGACATAATACACAGACATGTGGAAATCCACAGAACACATAATCTATTCATTATACAGTATTGAATACAGACTAAGGCATTTCAGCCTTAGAAACATGTTCCCTCTCGACTAAATTTTGATTACTCTTGGCTTACAAAAATTCTGTTTGTTCTCAGTCTATCTCTCCCTATTGAACACGCAGGTTCATCATATATATATATATATATATATATATATATATATATATATATAGATATATATATATATATATATATATATATATATATATATATCTATATATATATATATATCTATAAGGAAACATTGAATCAGATCACTGTGAAGGATCTGCTCATATCCTTTCCTCAAATCTCTCAACTAATCTCTCTATATGCATACATATGGCAAATTACATTTAGTTAAGTCTTCTAGAGACTTATCGCTTCCATCAAACTATCTCTATTATAATAGAACTTATCCCCTGTTTTCCTCCGATGGTCCACATCCTCGTTGTTCCACTTTAGATTCCTCCTTTAATGAAGAGTGTCAGATGCTCTTGCATCATAGGCCAACACGTTTTCACACATGTATTGTAACTATTTTAAGACTAATCTTTAACACTTGTGATGCAATTTGCTTTAACTTGTGTTTTACATTTGAACTATTTCACTTGTTGTAATACATAATCTATTAATGAAAATGTGTTGTATATGATGTTAACGCTATCTATCTCATGTAGACTACTCTCTCGAACATTGTATAGACCTTTCACATAAAACTTGTTTTAAGAAATCATTGCACTCATGTGGACTAATCCACTTAGTGTTATATGTGTTATCTTCCCTTGTGTGTTGCCACTGTCGCATCCGTGTGAACTACTCCGTCGGAAGTTGTGAACATCATGTTGTGTTGTTTGTTCCTAGTAGATTTGGGACTTATCAGAACCGACTTGGGACTCACTCTCACCCTCTTCCTCTGTAGTGAAAGAACCATTGACAAAAGTGACACTTACACTCACTAGGCACACGAACCTCACTTCTCAAAGACAAAGCAGACCACTCTCCTGTGCTCACAAGAAAGAGTTGAGGCAAATCCTTAAGATAGTGGCAATCGAGCCATCATACCGGATGGGACTCCCACACCAAACGGTGTGAGGTCTAGTTGGGACCTCATACCAGGGGGATCCCCTGAATGTTGGCGGGTCCAGCACTGTCAACAGAAGAGAAAAGAAGAGAAGAGTGAAGTATTTTCTATTTTTTTTCCTAAGTGTAAAAATAAGAATCCACTAAGAGAACGTACATAAGATAGTATTAAGGTTTGTTTCATTTGTTCAAAAATGCACGCAACTAAAAATTGTCTATTATTATCGAACTTGAAAGTATTGTACAAAGGAGATTAATTGACCTTTCTATGGATGAAATTGGTGGAAATAATAGTCAATGATTGTATAATTTGGGCCTTGTGATTCATGACCATAATTTTACCTTTTGTCAAAACTTGGGAGTGATCAAATGCCTACTCGATACCTAGTTGATTTCTAATGTGTCCTTGTTTTGGATTATATACAAACATATGGGAAAATACAATTATTCATGAATTTTCCAAGTGGTAGCATTGGACCTTTGACTTCACCTATAAGCCACACAATTTATTAGCAAGTATGTTGGGAAAGAATAAGTTCACTTAAGCAATATTTAGTTTGATTATATTTTATTTCAATTTTCTTTCATTACCTTGCAATAATTATCTTTCCATGTATTTTCTTTTCTTTAACTAGAATAATTTCATGTTTTTGTACATACTTGATTCTTAATCATTAATTTTTTTTTATTTCTCTAAAGTTTTTAGTATTTTAACTAAGATGGCAGAATCACCTTGTTCGTCACAATTAGCCAAGTTTATATTTGTGCAGGCTACATTTCTAGAATGAGGTTCTTGAGTTCCCACACAATATTCATTTGAGAGTGCATGCCTAAAGTAGAAGCTATATTTTTTCCCCTCAAGGGAAACCACCTTTGGACCATACTCTTAGGGGTACAATGATGCTATTTGGATTATATCTTCTACTTAAATCTAATGATTCATGCTTGTTCTTTTATTTCCCCCATTAGTCATATGACCATCTATTCTGATATCGTCGATGATTTCTATCATATAAATTTACCATGGTATATCAACTCCTATGCATTACATATCGAACAAAATTTGAACTTGCAAATGGTACATCATTCATAATCCTTTTAGTTGATATACTACAATTTTATGTGTGGATTCCTTGCTTAGATATGTTGTGTTGGTTTCTAAACTTGTCATGTAATGTAATAAAGGTTTGGTTTGATATAATGACTCTTTCGCAATGTAATAATATTACTATCATGTCTCATACAACATCCGGGGTATACTTGCTTTTATATAAATTTTGTCATTACTAATATCAAATCATACAATCTATTATAGAGTTGGTTATGTATTGTACCACATATCAGAATCATATTGAAAATTTTCCCATTTTTCCCTTTTGTTATCATCCCATTCATTAAAAATGTTGTCCTCACTTATGTATGGATTTTAAATTGGCATACAACAAGGTTTAATAAATAAATATCAAGAAAGAAGATAAAAGCGAAAATTAGACAAAAATGATTATATATATTTGTGAGAAGTATGTAATTTTACAAATGAAAAAATAATGAATTTGCCTCGTTAAAAATTCCCAACACCAAGTTACTATGCTAAAAATGGATATCTAAATAAAAGGACTAAAAGAAATCATACAAGAAATGCAACATGTGTAATAGAATGGTATTGAGATGGTAAACGTACATTAAATCTCCCTCTCAAATGCTTATAACTACAAAAAATGAGGGTTCCTGCGTCGAAAAGGCTAGATGAACTATTAGAAGGCCTTATATAATTAATATTAACTTTGAGGATCAAATTAAAAGGTTTCCTTTACATTTTTACTCTAATTAATCACCACCTTTACCTATTACTAACTAATGTACATATTAAGTATTTCATGTCCTAGGAGTTGACATATCTAATAGGAGTGAGGTTGTCCCTCTAAGGTAAAGTTATGTGATTTACATAATTAAACTATGTTATGATATTGTTAAAATATAATTACTTGATGACTCATTTTGAGCTATAATTAGGATCCATCCTATTAGAATTTGTGCACTATGGCTTGGGATCTAAGTATCTACATGGGGATTTATGTACCTTGAAATGATTATATTAGCAAACATTGCAATATTTTTCATCGGATTGATGTATGGAAGCACAATGAATGATGATGCCACATCATCATTTCACATTAAGAGTATTATACATACCATTATACATAGTAGGTATGAGCCACCTGGTGGATCATGTTGGGGTGGCTAGAGGTCATTATTAGATAATTATGCCACATTTTGAGTGAGATGGACTCCAAGGGAAGTTATATTTTAACAAATTTCCTTGAACTACATGAGATTAACACCGTAGATGTACACTGGACACATGATCACCAAATTTATAATAGAAAATTGAGAAAAAGTTAACAAGATTATGATGATATTGAAATTGTTGTACAAAAATTATCATGTGTTTGACCAGACGTGTGGAATTAGTTAATCAAATTCTCCTTATGAGAGGAGTGCCTTATTTTTTAGATTTTTTTGTAATAATCTGAGGATGTTTCCATGGTTTTGACTTGGAAACATGGTTTGACACTCATTTTTTAATCCTTGCACACGGTTTGAGCTCATGGTTCCATAGTAGCTCACAGGTTTCGATATATGATGTTGAGGAAGAATCCATCGATATGAGGAGGGTGCCTCCCTCATATATTTAATGGTTTGAATGGAATGGGAGACTCTCTTTCTCTTTATGTGGTCTATTTTATTATTTATTCTCTTTATTATAATGTTATATACTAGTACTAGTAGAGTAGTTTGTATGAAATAGGCATTGAACAAAGCAGTATTGTAAAGCCAATAATGAAGAGAGAGTATGATTAATATCTATTTTGTTTCTTTGTGATTTTATGAAGCTAGGTATTCGTATTCAATTTTAATTCCTTAGGGTTTTTAATTCCTACCTTATATGTATATTATAATTAATCAAGTTTGCAATAATTATGCTATATCTACAATTAGTTTACCCTCTCTATGAATTTTGTATAGTCTAGGTTTCTTTAGGTTATGCTTCACAATTATTCTCATTGAAAATTTGTGGGGACATACACATTAAATTAGACTAGACCTTTTGTAGGAATTAAATAAGAATCCATATCCAATGGTGACACTTAACTTATCTCTATTCTTTTCTTTCCATCTCAATTTTATTGTCCTCCCGACCCTTTTTTTTATGTAAGGATTGCATGACCAATATTTAGGTTTAGATTGTTGTATTCAATTCTTGCACGTCACCTTAATTAGATAATTAGTATTTGAATTATTTTGTGTTAGTTTTTTCTTAAGAGTAATATTCATTTATGATTATCATGAAGCTACAAAATATGTACATTAGTTTCTAACTAGCTAATGAATTCTTATATCTTGATTTAATTTCATCATCTTATGAAAGAATCTAGCACATTTTTCTATTGTTGATGTAATTTTCATGTTTCATAGAGTTTATTTCATCTCAATTAATCTTATAAAAAATCAAAATAATTCCATGAAATTAAACTTTATTTTCATGAATAGGTTTTGTTAACCACCTATTGACATGACATTAAATAATGATAATTTTCAATTCATTTTGATTATATATTTGTGCTTAAAAATATATACTTAGATATTAACATTCATGGAGGTTTTGAAATACTAAATTAAGATAGAAAAACAACTTCACTCATCACTGGTGCACAACATGAAACACTTCACATGCATAAGGAAACAACCTAATCACTTCAAAACTTTCTTATCCTACCAATGTTGGATTATTAACCGTTCTTATTTTTTTATCTATCAAGGTTTAAATTGGTGGTACAATTATAATTTAATGCTAAAATGATGATTTTGGTTCACCCTAACATTGGCCTTGTCATGTCTTAATTATTAGTGGTAAAATAAACACCTTGACTTATTTGTTTAGTGTCATAATTCTGATGTACACCTTGTTGTCATAAGAATAATTTCTAATAGCACGGAGTTAAAAAAGACAATACATAATAATTATCACTTAATACTACATTTAAGTAAGCACTAAAGTTCACCGCATGGCATGATGATGGACATTCCTAAGGGCAATGGTTTTATGATAATGCAGTCATGAATTTCAAGTTATATCTTGTTACTCACTAAACACTGTGGAATGGAATTGCATCTCGGTAAGTTTCATGTCATGATCTATAACTCGTAATTAAATCTTGTGGATGACAATTTGGATTTCATTTCATATGGATAAATGATATATGGAGACATATTTTTCAAAAAAGAGAACCATTTACTAGAATATATTATTTAGATAGACAATTATAAATGTGAAGCAACATTGATTTTATTATATACAATGGTATTCAATTATCTTTTCTAGCCTAATATATATCATACAAGTACACTAATCTGAATTATGAATTTCACATAATCAAACGCTGGTCTATTTTAACAATACCTTACATATTTTAATTTGTTTTGAACTTTGAAATCAGAAGTTACATAGATATTTGGATTATAGAATATATGAATTGTCGAGGTAGTCTCTCTCGTTATTGTAGTGTAAGATAAGACTACAAAGTTAATAACCAATAATTTGTAACTTATTTTTAAGTTTATAATTTTCAATTTTTAAATAGAATATAAGAATTAAAATAAAAAATATATTATTAATTTTTTTTAAAAGAAAAATGTTAAGTAATTATTAGAGTATCTATTTTGGAATATTATATCTATGAAATATTTTTAATAGTAGTGAGATAAAATATTTTTAATAATAGTGAGATAAAATATTTTTAATAGTAGTGAGGTAGAGTAATGAATATGAAATGAGTCATGATAAAATAGGGATGAGTGAATTAAAAATTTTATTATATGTTTTTTTAAATTTAAAATAATATTATAGTTTAGTTATTTTTAAGGATATTTTTTAATCATAATAATATAAGATATATTATTAGTAAGTGTTTTGATACTTATCAATATTTAATAGCTATTTTCTTTGTAATTTTGGTGCGACATTTTTATTATGTCCAATATATCACCCAGATGGGGTGAGGAATTGAACCAATGACTTCACATTAAGGAGTACCTTAACATAACACCTTCACATCAAGGAATATCTTAACATAGCACCTTCACATCAAAAAGTACTTTAATATAGCACCCTATCACTATCTATCCAAAACCCATGAACAACATTTAATAGTTATTTAATTTAAATAAATAAACTAATTTATTTTATAAAAAAACTAACTTACACTTTTACCAATAAAACAATATATCTTTAAATACATTTGCTAATTCAAAAAATCATTAAATAAGAGCCCCTTGTTTGTGGGACAAGGGACCCACCTCCGCGCGATTTGACTGCTAAGTCTAGCAAGGCATACATATTCTAGCCCCCTCTGGCTTTGAACCTGTGACCTCTTAGGAGGAAACACATGCTCTTAACCATTAGGCCCACTCAAGCTGTATAATTGTGCATAAAGGGTTTTAAAAAACAATCCAATGAAAACAAATTATGGGAAAAAGTATTGTTTTTCATATTTGAGTTTTTTCTAATATAATTGTATATAGTTAAATAATAATATAAAATTTAATTAATATAATTAAATGTTTCCCTAGTATCCTTATAAAATTTATATATAAATAAAAATAAAAATTAAATAATATCATTAATATTATTTTTAATAATTAATTATCTCAATTTATGGCTGATATCTCTATATCAAGGATGATTTACTCGACAACAAACACAAAACGAAGTGTCCCATAATCAGTGTTTTAAGATCATTAGTAAATTTTTATAAATTATTTCTTAAAAAAAAAAAAAACACATCTCTTCACTTCACCGAAGAAAACTGATAAAATTAAAATATAAATATAATTTGAGTCTACTTAAATTGAACTTTAAAAGAAAAGGAAAAAGAGTAATATGTAAGTCACACAAAATCTGTACTCTCTACAGTGGAAATGGAGAGACATACCATTTGCTGGAGAGACATACCATTTGCTGGAAATCTATACTCTCTACAGTGGAAATGGAGAGACATACCATTTGCTGGAATATGTCCCTCAGAAGCTAGCAAGCTGGCGTAGCGTTGGGAAATGGAGGCGGCTGCACATAGATTCCAGAAGATAACCCTGGGCACTTTCATATTGCTTGCGACTTCCTCCTTGCAGGACATATAGGGGTCTGTGATGATGAACGTGATGGGTGGAAATGACGGTGATTTTTCATGAGCACTGGTAAGGAGGTCCTCCAAAGCGGGGCCTAACTTTTGCAGAGAAAGAAGTAAGTCGATGGCGCTGGTGGTGCGGCCATGGTTGTCTGGTAAACCATCAGCAATAGACAGAAACCGAATTCTCCATTCTTGCTGCTCCGAGCCAAGATCTTCTTTGGAAACAGGAGATCTAACTTTCGTTGAAGCTTCCACCATGCGTTTGTGTATCCACTCGGTATTGACGAAAGTGACAAAAACTACCCTAATAGCCAGCAGCTGAGCCAAATTCATAAGAGGGTTAACATGACCCTGTGCAGTAAATGGTACATTCACTGCATGCAGAGCATCTTTCCTATTTTGATTCATCATATTCAGGCCAATATTGTCAAACTCTGTTCGTTTCTCTTCCTATGCTCTAGATTTGAGCTGCGAATTATGCACCTACCACAGCGGAGTTTACAATTATAGCGATCATGTTCACTTCTTACTATGCTTAAATAATCATGGATTCTGAGATATTGGTGGGAAGGCATTTTTATTAAGATATTATTGTGAGATGAAAGTATCATAGGTGATGTTTTTAGATATAATTTATCATAATCTTTATTTTTTTAGCACTCATGGTCATATCTAGATAGAAGAAGTTCTTAAGGATTTTTAGATGCTTACTAGGGTCATACTGACTCCTTTCATTAGGAACACTATCTTGAACATAAAGAACAAAGATGATGGCTATACCTACAAAATTCTTACAAGAATAACCAAAATCCTCCAAAAACTCTTCTAACTCATCAATGTATACGTGAAAAAGAATATTAAATAAGGAATAACCTTGATCATTGCCTCTATTAAAATTTATCTCTTTCAACCATCCCTCAATGATCCTAAAATTGGAAGACATAGTGTCAATATTTTCTAAAAGTAATGAAATGACAAAGAGGATTTATATCATTATTGTTCCACTCCTCCATAACGATCCTAAGCATAATGAGGTCATCCATAGTTGATTGATTCCACCATGGCAAAATTTTTGTGGTCTGGTCATAATCACTTCGAGAAAATTCATCTCGTTTGTATGTCAACCATTGGTAGAGTGGTTGAGGCAGGTGGATGAAGCATCCTTGATACTAAAACCTGATTATAAAGAGTCTTTGGAGAGGGCTATCTAGTAATAACATATGGTTGCAAATCATAATGGGAAAATACTTGAATTACCAAGACTATGAAGTATAGATTAAGGAAGGAGCGATTCAAAAGAGTAGTTCTTCTTTCATATGGCGTAGTATGCTGAAAAACAATTATTGGCTTTTCAGGGGCCTACGCTGGGACGTTGGGTCTGGTTCACGAATTGTGGTGGGACTAGATGCCATCAAAGGATTTGAGGGCAAATTCTCATTATTTGTTCCTCTTCTTCATCATCTACATGAAAGAGATATTTTCTTTCTTAACCATATTTCCATTGTTCAGGATTATTTTACTATTTTTCATTCTTCACTAAGGGTGATGGAGAAAGTTTTTATAGGATATTTAAGAGTGAAATGGGAAAATTTCATCTCTCTGTTATGTGCCACGGGTATCACAATTTGCAAGTAGGTGATAAGTTGATATGGTATGGTTAGATAAAAAAGTGTCATATTGTGGCTAAGGATATTTATTATAGTCTGTCTTTGACATCAAATTCACTAGTTTACAAGTTATGGTTCCAAAAATCCTAGCCTTGGGAGATCCCACAGAGATTAAAGTGTTTATGTTGGTCGTCCCTGACAACAAAATTCTTACATGGGATAATATTTTTCATAGGGGGTTCATTGGCCCTAGATTATGCTCTTTGTGTATCAATGTTGCTAAGGGTAGATGAGATAGTTTTTATAGGATATTTAGGAGTGAAATGGAAAAATTACATCTCTCAGTTATGTGCCACGAGTATCACAATTTCGAGATAGGTGGATAAGTTGATATGGGATGGTCAGATAAAAAAGGGTTAGATTGTGGCTAAGGAGATTTAATAAAGTTTGTCTTTGACATGAAATTCACTATTTTATAGGCCATGGTTCCAAAAATCTTGGCCTTCGAAGATCCCACATAGATTAAAGTGTTTCTTGGTTGTCCCTGCACAACAAAATTCTTATATGGGATAATCTTTTGCATAGGGGGTTCATTGGCCCTAGCTTATGCTCTTGATTTATGAATGTTGCAGATCAAGTGAGATATTTATTCTTGGATTTTCCTTTTGATACAATGGTATGGAGTGGGGTTTTACATTCTCTTTGGATAGCATCGCTTTGGGTAAAGATTTCGTTGGAGGATTGTCTTAAATATTGGTTTGGGACACATAATGAGCATTGTTCTTTGCCCTTTTACATTATATGGAGCATATGGAGATGCAAGAAAGGCTCATGTTAGAAGCATTGTGATCAAGACAGTGGGATATTATTTAGAGATTAGACCTCAGACAAAGATACAGGAAATGAAAACGATCAACAAAAGGAATATATGGAAGAAATTCTCAGTCAGTTTCTTTGATGATGCATGTTCACAAAGGTTGTTCAGTTGTGGTGAATACATTGTCATAGAACCGGGCAGATATTGTTATTTCTCGTCGGAAGTAGGAATATGTCCAAATAGCTTACCAAAAATCATTAGATTTTGGGGCGTTCTCATCTGCGCCAAATGGTTGGGTATTGACGATTTACAGGTGTATGGGGATTCAAAAGGTGACATTGATTGGGTTAATGGTCATTCACATCTTCAGCCACATATGCTATCAAATTGGATGTGTCACATTCATTCTCTAGAGAGGGTTTTCCAACATATATCTTCCAGACACATCTACAAAGAACAGAATCAGATTGTAGCCATTTTGTCCAAGGTAGGAATAGCAAATGCCGTGGGTGTGGGTGTGATTTATTTTGTGGTTTTTGTGCAAGGTTCTTTGTTCAATGTAGAAAAAATTAATATCATATATGAGCTCTTGGTTGTCTCTTTTTGTTTTTTTCCTGATATTGATGGTTTTTTGAATCAGCTATTTGTGACTTTTTTCCGGATATTGATGGTTTTTTGAATCAGCTATTTGTGACTTCTTTCCGGATATTGATGGTTTTTTAAATCAGCTACTTGTGACTTACATTCTGAACAGATTCCTAATCAGATAGAAGATACATCATGATGTTTGAGATAAGAGAAAGACAAGTATGAAAAACAAGAGAATCTAGGTTTTCGTTTCTCATTGGATCAAATAGTCTGCACAGAAAAGGAACTCTGTTGTATGTACTCTCTTTTTGTAATAAAAAGAAATCATTTTTTTCTACTGAAAAAGAAAGGTGCTGCTAGATTTTCAGTTGGTGCTCGGATAATTTAATTTCGATGTCGAACTACTTGCTTGGATGCTTTTTTGGTGTTAATTTTTCAGTTAGTGTTGGATAATTTACCATGCAAAATCAAACTACCTGGTTACCTGGGAATTACATAATTCTGTAGTTCAAAAAACTCGTTATCTCTTGAAACATGTCAAATATTTATGGCAAAATTTCTATAAACTTATAGCAGAACTTGATAGCAAAGACTTTTGCGAATGAAATCTAAACTCGCTGCCAATAATCTCTTTTCAGTTATTCAAAATTATGTAAGATACGATGCGAGTAGCATCACGGGACTTAGTAATCATGACACGGACAACTACTAAAACTTTAAAGTTAAACCTAGCACGCCATACAATGCGTAATTTCTGAATAAGATGGAAGCATTTAAACCATGAAATGTAGCACGATGAAATACTTTTGTTAATAGGAGTAATTTACAACGCTTTCTCTGGGGGAATGAAACATGGCAGGCTTTAAAGCCATCCCCATTCCTACTCATCTCGGAAAGGAGAGAGGTATCTGACAATTTAGCAAGAATTTTGATATTGATCAACAGCTTATTCTCAAATCTCCATATTATTTTATGGTAAATTCTGAAAACAGAGTCAGGTGGTTTCATTTTTGGATTGGAGTCCTTTATTCATCGTCATGTCTTCTAGGAAAGTGTTTATGTTCAGAAAAGAAGATCCTCCGGGGAGGACGGCCTTCGTTGCTGACTCCTTGATAATGAGAACGTTGTCTCTCAACTTCTTCCCTTCCGGTGTTCTCATCATTCTCCTCATAACGTCCTCCACCTCTTCTTTCATGACCGCCTTCTAGCTATCTATTTCCACATCATCAAAAGGAAGGCCGATTTTCTATATTTCCTTGGCGAATCTGCAGTTGAGGAATTGATCGGCAAAATATGGGAATCCCACTACGGGAGCTCCCAAGCCCATTGCCTCCAAGGTAGAGTTCCATCTGCTGCCCATTGCCTCCAAGGTAGAGTTCCATCTGCTGTGTGTGAGAAACAATCCCACTGAGGCATGGGCAAGTACTTTCCACTGTGGCACCTACCGCACAAACAGGGCCCGCTCCTTCGTTCCTTCTTCAAAGCCCTCAGGTAAAATCGCAACCTGGCCTTCTGCGATATCCAACCGAAGAACCCACAAGAAAGGTTGTCCGCTGCCTTCGAGCCCAAGTGCCAACTGCTCTAGCTGTTGCTGAGATTTCGCAGCCATGCTCCCAAAGGAAACGTATATAACTGATGCCGGTCGTTGCATATCAAGCCATGTCAGGCAGCTCTCTTCCTCCTCCCACAGACTGCCGCATGAATCCCTTCAAAAACAATTTGAAGAAAAAGAGGTCCTACGGCCAGAGCAGGACAGCCATTCAAAGAGGGTGCTGTTACTGCATCCCTCCCTTAGAGCTCCTCGAACGTGTTCACTAATACGTAGTCGCCATTCCTTTGCTTCTGCGGTTCATAAAGAATAGCATAGAAGGTAATCTTCATCGGATCCTCAGCGATACGTCGGCACATCAGGTCGGTTGGCTTAATTGGTGGGATTTTGCCCGGAAGACAAGTGATGAGGTTTTCTTTATTTTTGCCTTCCGACACTGAAGAAGTTACAAACAAATTAGTCATTTTAATGAATATAATTAAACAAAAGCACTCAGGATATATAAGAAGATTGTAAAAGGAAACAAAATATGGACTAGTCTTTTATCTGTCATCCTCAATTTCTTTTTGGATCGAGACACGACGATAAAAATGTCAGTGTTTTTCGAACTGTGATGCAATATAATCGAATTTTCTTCGCTGCTGTAGAGTGATTAAAGCCAACTGAATTACGTGTTAGAACTTAGAAGAAGCAACAAGTACATGGAGATATGGTAGATTGCAAACTTTTAGACTAGGGAAGGAAAGTTGACTTATTGTAAGTCAACATTACTTAACAATAATTGACCTTAAGATGGTTTAAATAGTAAGAGTCAATTTTCCTTATTGAAACTCAGTCGTTTTTGAGGAGTGACCAAAAAAGGAAGGCGATAAAGGCACATTTTATATAACTAGTTCGAAAATAAATATTGATTTGCGACCTGAAGGAAACCAACCAAGTATAATGTTATTAAAATTTCCATAAATCATAGGAAACAACGTGTTTATATTTCAACTTTCTTTTCAATCATTGGGGCTTTGTAGACAATACCATAATACTAGTGATTCACCGGAAAAGCAACAAGTTTTTTCACATAGGATACACTACTTAGCTTGTGCCATATTACATATGAAAACACCAAATATTTAAGGTAAGTTCTACCACCCACCTTTTTCTTTTTCGGTTTGTTTTTTACTTTTTAATTTTATTATTTTTAATTTTAGTATAATCTAATGTAGAGAATAAAAAATATTTTGGGGAGGAAAAAATATTTATTTATCATTTAAATTTGTAAATTAATTTCTTTATTTTGATGTAATTTATGTGTCAATTTAATCAACAATAAAAAAGGATCATTTTTAAAATTAAATTTCATGTTATCTATTATTCAAATAAAATCCAAAAGAGTAAATATTTTTTTAATTCTTTATTTACATTGAATGGATTTTAAACAATAAAACATATATATATGAAAAAAAAATATCCCATTTAATTTTTTAAGTCTATTTATTTAAATATGAGATCATATACGTTATGTGGTATTATGTTTTGTAGGTAAATAGAAAATGCAATTATACGTTGAAAATATTAGTTTTCACTAAAAACATTAGCATTAACTTATACCATAAACAAGTATTTTCTTTGATTGAGCCATCCCCTAGACTAGAAAAAGTCACAATATCAACAATTATATAGATGTTATTATAAAGCATAACAATTACCATAAAAAAATAACGTCTCACTCTTCATAAGAATTCCTTACTATAATGAAAGAAGTAGCAAGGTTCCAATAATATATACCAAAATGTTAAAGAATTTAACCGTTTACAATCTTATACATATCCATTTTTAGTAGAAACTTCCCTTTTAATTTCCAACAAAGCTGAGTCAATCTCCTGAAAACCACACCTAGGTTATCCCTAAACCACAATCCAACCAAAATATTACAACATATTATAATACAACTAAAACTCATATAGAAGCACCACTAAATCCACATGTATTGCATCTTAAAAGACATGATTTAGGTCTAAAATTAAGAATAGCATGTATTAATAAAGATGTCTTATCGAGGAGAAGAATAGTGTTATCATGAAATAATCAATAATCAGATTGTCTGTTGGGGAGAAACGAGAGGTGAAGATTTTTAAACTTGGGAGTGAGGGCGAAGGCAAACTTCTAGGGTTTCAGCGAGTTGCAGACAGTGTTCCTCATGGAGGGTCGCAGAGGAGGGAGAGCCACTCCCTCCTACAAGGAGGTCGTTGCTAGTAGAGGTAAGAAACCTCTAGAAAATGCTAGAGGTACTTCGGAGGAAGGGAAAAGAAATATGGAAGAGGAGACAATAGGAGCCAATACTAAGGAAATCAATGGCACAAAGGACAAGGAGGTAGAAGACAAAAAACAGGGAACTAAAGACAAGAAACAAAAGGGACCTTACAAACCCAAATCTGAGATCACACCCAGAGTTATTTTAAATGACCCTACTCTGCAAGCGCACAGGGATCACATGCGGACATATGCTATTATCTATAAGTTCATGGGACTATTACCCACTGAAAAAGCATTACAGACATGGATCAAATATCCCTGCAAACCTAAAGGGAGCATTGACCTTCATCTTGGGTCAAAGGGATTCTTCACTGTAGTGTTCACGAATATTGAAGATAAGGACAGAGTATTTGAAGGAGGACCCTACTTCTATGCAGTAGCTAGACTCTATATGAGGCCATGGATGATGAATTTTTTCCTGGAACGAGAGACTTTTACTTCGGTACCAGTATGGGTAAGACTCTATTCTTTACCTCTTGATTACTGGCAAAATGAATCGTTAACAACCATAGGCAATAAATTAGGTCGTTTTTTCAAAGCTTCTGAAGCCATAAGAAGAGGGAAATACACTTCCTTTGCTAGGATATGTGTGGAAATGGATCTATCAGGAGCTCTACTAGATGAAGTGATCCTGGAAGTTTTTGATGAAGAATGGGTACAAACAGTAGACTATGAGCATATTCCATTCAGATGCTGTAGATGTCATGAACATGGGCATCTATTTAGAGACTGTCCACTTGGTAAAGTGGTAAATAACAACAAGGCTAACATAACGAAGGAAACAGATAGCTTCTAGAAAGTGGTGAATCGAGGAAAAGGCGGCAAGAGAGGACCAAAGCAACATCAAGATGAAGGGCTAAAGGTTAGTCAAAATAAGTTCCAAGTTCTTGAGGAAGATGAAGAGATCACAAAGGAAGATCAAGCAATGGAAGGAAATCCTGGGGAAAGGAAAAAAGAAGAAGAACGTGACCAAACTCAGGAAACTGATTATCAGAAAGAAACCATGATGAGTGAAACAGAACTTGAGATGGATCAGGAAATGACTCAGAGTGAAATGGACCTGGAGGACCATGAGCTATAGGAGATTCTTGATAAAGAAAACCTAGATCTGGAAGGATTCTTGATTCAGGGAACTACGAGAGGAGTGGATTCGGTACCTCAAGAAGAGCTCAATAGAATACAACAGTTGTTTTTATGGAAAACATAGGCTAATGCATTGGAGAAAGGAAAAAATATAGATAAGCAGGATAACAGAGGGGTGAAGACTATGAAAACAACTTCAGGACTAGAAACAAGAAACCCAGGTAAGAAAAGAGGCAGGAAATAGTAGAATGAACTCTTGATGGAGTGTGGAAAGCTAATGATAGATTCTGGTAAGATGAAGGATCTAGCTAGCTACTCCTTTACAAATCTTTAATTATGAAGTTTACATCTTGGAATATTAGAGGTCTAGGGAGTAAGAGAAAGCAGAGAATTCTTAGTAATAGGATGAAACAAGAAATGCTAGACATAATCTTTATCCAAGAAACGAAATGTTCCATCCAAAAATTAAGACAAATCCATAGTAAATGGCTCAGTAGATTTTAGTTTTTAGAAGTTAAAGCAGAGGATACAACAGGGGGAATTCTCACTCTTTAGAACCCTCAAAAAATTAGCATAATAGATGTTGAGGCTACCAGGAACTATTTATCAGTCGCTATTCAACCTGTAGGAGATAGGTACATCTATTTGGTCACAAATGTTTATGGTCCTCAAAGAATAGACGATAAAATTAAGTTCCTAGAATCACTGGTGGATCTCAGGGATAGACATGCAGGAATACCTTGGATCATGGGAAGGGATTTCAACATGATCAAATCTCTTTCGGAGAAAAAAGGAGAAATCAGAATTTTAAGTAAAGACTCATTATAGTTTCAAACCTTTATAGACAATATGAACCTTGTAGATACTGAAACGGATATTGGCCTCTTGGAATAATAAAAGAGGAGGAGAGTCTCAGGTAGCCTCAAAGTTAGACAGATTCATGATATCAGAGGATCTGATGCTAACAAATAAGGAAGTAATAGCAGAAGTTCTCCCCTTTGGAGGCTCAGATCATTGGCCGGTTCAACTGGAGATCAAAGGTATGGGCATTCTCAAAAACAGACCTTTCAAATTTGAAAATATCTGGCTCTCCCACCCAGATTTCTTCAACAATATTAAAGAATGGTGGTCAGAATATTTACAGATTCAGGGAACAAGAATGTTTCTTCTTCATAAAATATTAAAGCATATCAAACTCAGACTAAAGGATTGGAACAAAAATGATTTTGGCAATATTTTTGTGGAGAAAAAAATATGTTGAAAACAAAATGAAGGTTCTCAACCAAGCTCTGATCAAGGATGGATTTGATAAAGTCAAAAGTAACCAAGTGGATGAATATCATCAAGAATGGGATAATCTGTGTAAACAAGAGGAAATTTTTTGGAGACAAAAGTCTAGGATTCAATGGCTAAAAGAAGGGGAGCATAACACGAAATTTTTTCACAGGTCCACCATGGCGAATAGAATGCACAACAAAATATCTTCAATTAAGAATGAAGAAGGGAATCTTCTCACCTCCCATGAGAATATTGAAGCTGTGTTAGTTCAGCACTTCCGAAGCATTACTCAGGAAAATAATTCAGATAGAGAATAGTCCATCAGTGAGGTAACTAGAAACATACCAAAGTTGGTATCTAGAGAGGACAATTTCAATCTAAATAGGCCAGTTTCTGAAAAGGAGGTAGATGATGTCCTCAAAGAAATGCAGAATGGAAAAGCACTAGGCTCGGATGGTTTTAATGTGGATTTTTTTAAAGCGTCCTGGAGTATTGTTAAACATGATATTTTGAATGTAGTGGAGGATTCTAGGTTGAACAGAACTATCTTGAAAGGGTTCAACACCTCCTCTATCTCCCTGATCCCTAAGCAGGACACAGTTCAAACACCGGATAAGTTTAGACCCATAGCTCTATGCAATGTGGTTTACAAGATAATATCCAAAGTAGTGGCTAATAGACTTAAACCTCTGCTTCCTTCCCTAGTTTCAGGGGAACAATCCGGTTATGTGGAAGGCAGACAAATTTTAGACAACATCATTCAAGCCCAAGAGGTGGTTCACTCGTTAAGTAGCAAAAGGCAGGCTGGAATGATCATGCAATTAGATATAGCCAAAGCTTATGATAAGGTAAACTGGACCTATATGAAGAGGGTACTTATTGCTTTTGGTTTTGACCATAATTGGGTCAGGTGGGTGATGGCCTTAGTTACTTCCTCCAGCTTCTCTATTTTGGTGAATGGCTCTCCCTCTAAGATTTTTAGTCCTTCCAGAGGCCTCAGACAGGGAGACCCACTCTCTCCATTTCTTTTCATTCTCATGATGGAAGGACTTGGTAGGTCCATCAAGCATGCTAAAGTAACAGGTAAGATTAATGGCCTTCAACTAACTGAGAATGGTCAGGCTCTAACACATCAACAATTTGTAGATGATACAATGCTACAAGGAGTCCCCACAGTCAAAGAAGCTACAACATATAAAAAAATCCTGAACATCTGTCCCTTGGCCATAGGTATGGAAGTTAATCTCTCCAAATCAAAAATCTTTTTCTTTAATACCAATATTGCGATTCAAAGGAATATTTCCAGAATTCTTGGCTTTCAAAGAAATTCTCTTACCTCAAAATATTTGGGAGTCCCCTTAACTGCTAAACCAATACTCAAAAGCATTTTGGAACCCTTGATTAATAAGTTGCAGGATAAATCCAGTAAATGGACATGTAGATCTTTAAATCTTTCAAGCAGGTTGGTTCTTACAAAAGCGGTTCTGCAAGCCATCCCTATTTTTATGTTATCTGCCCTCCCAGCTCCAAAAGGTGTCCTGCAGCAATTCAGAAATATACAAAGAAACTTCCTTTGGGGTAAGGAGGAGATGAAGAAGAAATGGGCCTTAGTGTCTTGGGAAAAAATTTGCAAACCCAAAAACCATGGAGGGCTTGGCTTGGACGATCAGGAAATACTCAATAAGGTTTTAGGGGCCAAACTATGGTGGCGCTGGGTTCAAAATCCAAAGACTCAATGGGAAAATATCTAGAAAGAAAAATATGCAGGATCTTGGCAAGCTAGTGATCTCATAAGAATGTCAGGAAATATTAAGGGATCATACATCCAGAATAAAGCCTAGGAAAACAGAAGATTAGTTCAAGAAAATAGTTTCTAGGAAATTAGAGAAGGGAATCTAGCGCTTTTTTGGGAAGATAAGTGGCAACAAGAACCAATATTGTTGAAAGAAAACTTCCTCGACCTTAAACATGAGACAGATTCACAAGGATTAATTAAAGTAAAGGACTTCTGGGATTACAATCAGTAGATGGAGAAATGGAGAATCTGGAGTAACATTGATTGCAGAAATAACAACCCCTTTATAAAAAAGCAGAGGAGCTAAGGAAAATTGTGGAACAAAGGATGATCTTAGTTTCAGAGGGACAGGACCACCTAAGATGGGGCAATAATAAAGAGGGCACCTTTAATATTAAAGAAACAAAAGACATTTGCCTTGAGCTAGATACCCAGGTTTCGAACAAAATCTGGTAGAAACTTTGGAGAAACCAAGGGTGGATGAAAATTAAACTCTTCATGTGGTTGGTTTACCATAGGAAAATCCTGACGTGGGACAACATAAGGAAGAGGGGTGTTTTGGGGCCTTCTAGATGCCTACTCTGTGGGGATAAAGAAGAAACAATGGAGCATCTACTCAAGAACTGCATTTTCACCTCTTGGCTATGGGACAATTTGCCAAAATATTTCAACAATCAGACAGGGAGAGAGGGAGTATCATCAATACCCTCAATAGTTGGAGGGGAAATTTTTTGGACTATGAAATTCTCAGCTCAGCCTGGGCCCTTACACCAAGCTTCATCATATGGAATGTTTGGAAGGAAAGGAATAAAAAAACTTTCAAGGAGGAAAAAAATCCCCCATATCGCCTGTTTGAGACAATCCTGAAACAACATAAGGAGACAATGAGTATCAATGTTCACAACCACCCTAATAATCCTCCCTCAATCAGGGATGGGAAAATTCTCAGACAACTGGGGTTGCAGGGTCTTACTCCTCAAGGTCTTAATAGGAAAGTTTCAGCAAGGGACACGGAGAAGGATTTCTGCCATCCTCCCCCAGAAGGATATCTAAAATACAACATTGATGGAGCATCAAAAGGAAACCCGAGAACTGCAGGGTATGGAGGAGTCCTTAGGGATGCCAATGGAAGTATTATATTCATCTCCCATTGTCACCTGGGAACAACTACCAATAACATGGCTAAACTAATGGCTTTGGAGAAATGCTTGGATTTTCTTAGTCAGGATAATTGCTGCAGTGTGATAGTAGAAGTGGACTCCGAACTAGTAATTAACTTAGTGAAAAGAATAAATAGTGGAATAGCGCCAGAGAAAGTCTCCAAACACTGGAAATTAATCAGGGTTTTCCAGAGAATTCAAGATCACCTATAGAACCTATTCACTATAAGCTTCCATCATGTTCGTAGAAAGGCAAACAAATTGGCGGATCTTCTTGCCAATCAGGGGGTCAGCAGTACAGAGGTTAAGGTTTTGATGGAGTGGCAGGAGTTGCGACAAAGCAGACTGAGAACTCTTTGCTGTGAGTAAGAGGAAGAAGATAGGAGAGTGTTCAGACACAAAGCCATGGAGGCTAGCTCTTAACCTTTTGGCCTTCGTATGTGTCATCAGTTTCTGGCATTCAGGTCTTTGGTGGGGGGTCGAACATGGATGGTCGCTAATTTCCCCAGAGTCAGCGAGATGGTCATCACTGTTCATCAGGGGGAATGCAACGGATACCATAGTTCCTTAATTGATGGTGAGCCCCTCTTCTTCTTAGGGAGGCAGGTTCAAGTAAGAAAGACGAGCAGATGTGGAAGGAATCATTGTTTTATTGGCAGCCGAAATCTTCACATTTTTGGGCCTCGGAGAGGAAAACCGCTTCCTTGGCGGTATTTGGATGATCGCACCGCTCTAAAGAGGGAAATAGTTTTAGTGATTTTGCAGCGATCCCATCCATCATCCTACACATGGCAGAGTGAGGGTTCGGAAAACCGCCCTCCATCGCACACTAACGTCTAGTTAACTTGTGCGGTGCGATATGATTCTCTACCGTTGGATCTCTCTGTGTGGATCAACGATCATAATTGTTCGTGCAGCTTGGAGGGGTGGCTCGTTAAACTTCGGGAATCTTTGATGTGCGATATCTTCCTTGACCGTCGGTTTAGGTGTCGAAATGAATGGCCCAGATCAAAGGACTCCCTCGGGGTCTAATTGGCGGAAGATCTCGCATATTTCTGGGGGTGGGTTCCAATTTTGGGTCATCAAATTTTTGGGTCAAGAATCGCTGTTATCTTCCTGGCATGTTGAACTGTGAAGTCAGAATCAGTGGATTTCGGGCAGATTACATGCGCTATGTTTATGCCACCATTCAGACCCGAAATCTATTTAGTATGGTTTCTAATTTTTCATCGGGTCCAGTTTTGGAATCAAAGTATATGCCTTTTTCGATCTTGATATGTGTCTCATCAGATGGATCTTTTCAAATAGATCGGGCGGTTTAGGAATTGGTAGGTTTTTTGGAGGTCTCGCAGTCAAGTTTGTGGGCCCTTGGCCTGTTTGTAAAGCTTTTGGCTTGGTTCCCATGCCCTGAGTGGATTAGTTGTTTTTATGACCCTCAGGTCTCTTTGGACAGTTGTATCATATGTAATTTGTGTTTTTGTTTATAATGAATAGAAGGTACGATTCTTGCTTTAGCAAAAAGAAAAAATATGTCTCATCGAGAGGCTTGAAAAGAGACAAATCCCGAAAATAAACTCAGTATTTAGAACTGGCTATTGCAATGGGCCTAAAAAAATCCATAACAAGATACAAAACAATACCAATAGATGAGGAATTTCTAATAAACTCATTAGCCACTCCAAAGACATGGGAGCAACCAAAATTTCCAAGTGGATTAGTGGTAGAGTTATTCATTCTATAAAGACAAATGATTACATAAAAATAAGATGGACTATTTTACCTCTAACGTTTCACACCATTAGAAGTAATGTCTTAAAGTATACAAATGATGAAAAAATATAGCTTCTAATCAAATTTTATGCATAGATCAAAACTTTGTGCATGACTGAGGAAATGGAAGAAGTGAAGATAATCTGTGGTAGGTTCAAAGAACCATTCTTATTATGATATGTGATTTTATCTACCTATATGGCATGAGTTTTATCTTTCCTATCATGAGGAATTGCTACAACTGGTAGATTTTTCCGCTATTGCAATTTATTGATATTACACTAAATTATATTTTCTGAATTTAGTCTTCTATGATTTATATTATGAATGTTGGGACATATTTTAGTACTAATCACATTTATAGGTTTTTGTCTACTTTAAACCAACTAATAAGATGTAGCGTCAGATCATTGCAATGGATTAAATAGTGATAGCAATGAAGAGAGTTAATTTTTTGACCATTAAAGTTTAAGAGTGATTTTTGACTAAATCTTAATAATGAATCTAAATATTATTAATATTTAGTCAAAATTAATTGTTAAAATCTAACGATCAAAAATTAATTCCCTTCATCGCTATCACTATTTAATTTGTTGCGTTGATCTAACTCTATATCTTGTACTGATGATGAACCACACTAGATGATTCAAAATACGTTGACAAAAAGTTGTGGATGTGATTAGTACTGAAAGATTTCCTAACATTACTAAATTATATTTTCAACCCTTCATCATATGTTTTTTGAAAAATAAAGACATTAAGATATATTATACACATACACTGCGTAATTTTATGAAATAATTTTCTTAAGATGGTGATATACTATACACATACAGTGTAAAATTTGGAGAAAAAGGACGTGGTATGATGATTGTAAAGACGTCGTTTTCGTGTTTCTCCAAAAAGGTTGTGAAATTATGCGAAAACTAAATAAACAAGTCTTTCTTTTGCGGTTTTTCCTTTTAATGCACATGGAGACTATTAGTAAGTGGAAGACTCTTGTTAGGAAGGCCTAAAACAATAGCTCTAGTTAGTTCTTCAAAGTTATCTTCAAAACAATACTATCTCCATTACAATATTATTGGATTTGGTTCATGCATCATCCATCAACAACTTCCTCTCGCTTAGATCCATTGCCTCTTTAAAATCTGGTATGGGTGACGATATAAAATTTGAAGTAATCTTTAGGGTGTAAACAACGTGAATGATACGTACGACACCCACCAATAATAGAATATTCTAGAGAATGTTTAGGATACTTGAAGGAGAATGAAGGCTCATGTGATATGTTGATTAGTTGAATATGGTGGAATGTTGAGATATGGAATATTGTGATAGGTTTATGTCATTGAATGCATGGGGGCTTCACTGAATGAACCTCTAACATATCACGTGCATTTGTGGCATACTAAACAATACCCTTAATTTGAATACATACTGGAAAATACCTCTAAAAATCACTTTATTTAACCTCCTGCCAATACAAACCTAATACACCTTCTCAATTTAAAAAGCCCCTAATTTTACTAGATATTCTGGGTATCCATTTTTTGATTAGCAATTTTTATTCCGCTTTATATTTATATCCCTTTATTTTCATTAACAATGGTAGCTAGATTCTAGGCATAGAAAGAATAACTTAAACACTAGGTAGTTGAAAACTTGAAAGTTTCAATAAAAAAAGTGGCAGATGTAAGTTGGTTGATTTACAAATACATACTCTGGAAAATTTGAATGGAAAATACATAGTTTTGAACTCTCAATTGAATCTATCTTCTATTGAATATTGAAAAACATACACTACAATAGTTCAAAACAAAACCTCGATAACCAACACAATGGCACACCTTTCATCTCGCTTAGATAATAGGAAGAGGAAAGAAAGTATAATGAATATGGAGAAATGCAAAATCCTATCTGGTTGTTCTTTGTCAAATCATAGCCCTAACATTATCACATAGTGCACCATAGTTGCATGGTACGAATGCCAAGTAAGTGTGTCTCCATCAAAAGATGAATTGAAGCATGCAAGCATGCATCCCTTCCTTGAGATTTGTGTCCTCTACATACACTAGTACAAAATGAGAGATTAGGGACTACGCGACTAAAAATGTTAGTCACGACAATTATTTCAAGTGAATTACTACAAAATTTGAGCAATTTTAAGTGACACAACTAAAAACGACTAATTTAAATGACTAATTTAGTCTAGGGATAAAATATATGACTGGATAATAAGTGTCCCAACTAAAAGTGACTAAATTAAATGACTAATTTGGTCAAAGACTAAAATATAAGACTAGAAAATAACAAACAAAATTAAAAATTATTAACGTAAATGACTACTATAATCCAAGAATGAAAATATGACCAACTAACAAGTACAATAATTATATGTATTAATCATTTTTCAAGTCATTTTTAATTGTCACTCTGGAAATGGAGAATCACAATTTTGATACAGAAGTGCTACATTTCATTACTTTTCCTCCAATGAAATGATGAGGGGCTCAATATTAGGTCAAAAATCAAAGTTTTCAGATTGGCTAAAAAACTATACGATTGCGTCTGTCTTGCTAAGACGATCACAACACAATTCGTTTCACTAAAAATGAAGTCTGGATGAAGGAGAAAAGGCATGTTGTTCCTTTTCTTAAACAATTAAAAAAATTACAGAATAGGACAGAATGATGACATGGCAGTCCAATCAGCAGTCTAGTCAACAAGGGGAATCTTCTTTAGTTTTCAACCAATAGGGCTGCAACAAGTTTCACCTCTGGATTCGACAGTATGGTTATGCGAAGCTCAAATTGCCTAATTGGCTCCAAGATGGAATTTGAACTTATTTATATTTAAATATTATTATATATTATATATATAATTATTATTTATATTATATAGTTTTTTTTAACTCTATATTGTATTTCATATATATATATATATATATATATATATATATATTAAACATTATATTAAATCTGCATATTCCAAAGTCCAAACTATATTTAAAATCCCACTCCTATAAATCCACATACATTATAAACCATGTTATATGGTGGCACATTTTAAATATTTTCAAATATGGTCAAAGGTCTGAATAATAATTTGGGCAGAAAAACGATATGAAGGACAGGCAAAGGGGTAATCTAACCCATGACCTCCCCTGCCCAACTACTAAAGATTTGTCATTGAACCATCGCGATGGGATTTGAAAAGAAGGCCCACGAAATGCTATTTAAAGCACACACAGATTAGCCGACGGTGGGGGCAAAGGGAGCCAGTCCCCTTTCCATGTGAACACAAGTGTGTAACTAAGGGCTAGTGGATAGGATAAGCGCTTAGCGTGCTAATCACACTTAACTTAATTAATTCCATTTAGCCTTTAATTAAACCCGCTTTAATTCTAGATTAAGTTGGTGGTGGTTTTGGTGGTGCACCAAGTTCGGTGGAATTGCTAGTTTTGGCGGACTTAACTGGAGTCTCTCTAGATTTAGCAAGGTTTCCTAGGATAAAATTGAATGCAGCATATATTGAGCAATTTTCGACCAAATTGAGCTCAAAAAGAGGTGTTCTTTGCTAATTTGGACATTTTGAGCACATTGGTGTAGGTGTCAGGAGCCATAGATCTTTGTAAATAGCAATTTTTCCACATTGAGCTAATATAGAGGCCCAAGCCATGGAAGATGGACCAAGGAGATGTAGCCCAGGAGGGGTGAAATCCTTCATCAAAACTCTGCGTTAATGTGTATCTTTGATGTTTCATTTCACTGTACATGTTTTTTCTTCATTATTAATTTTTAAACTTATTTTTCTCGTGAATGTCTTGTCTAACTTGTGGAAATTTACCTGTTTGTAAGCACCAACAACTACAGAAACCTTACCACAAAAATCAAGATGCAAAAACATGTTTAAAAATCTGTAATTGTTATTAGGACAACAAAACTAATCATACAAAAACAGATCATGTTGGTATGAGAGAAAAGGTTGAATTACTTTACTGCTTGAATTTGTGCAATTAGGGTTTTAATGGTTGGAAAATTGTGATGCTTAAAAGGTTAAAGTTGCAGAAAGGAGAAGGAAAGATATTGGTAATGCCCAGAAGAAGGAGAGCCACAAGGCCACAATCTCCACTACCCAAAGTTCCAATTCCAGATTCACTTGAAACTCCTTAACTTTTTCCTTCAATTGTGATTGAAGAGGTAAAATCAGTACAAATTTCTAAGCCTGAATCCATAGCCATTATGTCTGGAGAAAGAGAGCCTGAAGGTCTCTCTTTAGAAGAGGAAGAATTTAATGAAGATTTCTATACTTTGACTGAGATGGTTAAAGTCATCTATGAAGAGAGGAACACTAGAATTGTTGGATAGAGTTCTAAACCCCCACATGGAGAAGGAAGCTCAGAGGACAAAAAAGATGAGAAGAAAGATTCCAAAGGGAATGGTGGAAAGTCACCTCCATCTCCACCATCCTCATCATCTTCATCATCATCTCCATCATCACACACAACATCATCTTCCACTACCACCACTGAAACTTCCCATACTCATTCCAAAACCCTAAAAGGAAAAACTCCATTACTGAAATTGGACATAAAATTCGAACTTCACATGTACAATGGAGAAGTGAATACAGAAAAGTTGGACAATTGGATTCAACAGTTGGAGGTATACTGTAGAATTTAGGACCTTCAAGAAGATGACATAAAGAAAAAATTGGCTTCACTGAGGCTAGAAGGAGTTGCACTAGTTTGTTGGGAAGGAAATACTCAAGAGGAAATGAGAATCCATGTCAAGATATCCATTACTTGGGTTGAATGTTTTTCTGCAATTAAAATACAGTTTTATCCTTTAGCCTATATGCAAAAAGAAAATATGAGTTGGTAGAATTTTAGGCAGCTTAAAGGCCAAACAATCCAAGATTATACATAGGAGTTTTAGGAAATGGGCTTTGTTATTAGGAGTGAATTTGAATTCCCAAGACACACTGCTGAAATATATTGGGGGTTTGCATTCCTGACTGAAACACACTATTATTATGTTCAATCCAACTAATTTGGATGAAGTATGTGTGCAAGCCACGCATCTTGAATCTAGAGGAAAGAACACTTATGAAGGGAGTAGTAATAATCCACCTAAGGGTAAGGAGAAAGAGAATGGAGGAAAATGGAAAGGAAATAAAAATGAAAGTGTGAAGAAAGAAGGGGATAAAGTTATCTATAAACACTATTCCAAAGAGGGACAAAATGAGGATAATTGTTCGAAACTCCATCTAGAAGTGAGACCAAATAAGTTCCACAATAAAGGGAAACAAAAAACCACTGCTATCACTGAAGAAGATTTAGGTTCTGAATCAGGTGAGGAAAAATAAATCGTTGTCGTGGGAATCAAAGGAAAACAAGATATTGCAAGCACTAGTTCACAAAATTGTAACACTACTACTACTCCAGATGAAAAGAGACGAATTGAGTTATTTCATGTTAGGTTCATATCTAAACACACCAATATTGACACACTCTTTGATAGTGGGTCACAAGCGAAATCTCTAAAGACTTAGTCAACAGATTGAATCCTGAAACTATAACTCGCCATGACACGGACAACTAATAAAACTTTAAAGTCAAATCTAGCATGCCATACAATGCATAATTTATGAATAAGATGGAAGCATTTAAACCATGAAATGTGGCGTGATGAAATACTTTTTTTAATAGGAGTAATTTACAACGCCTTCTCCAGGGGAATGAAACATGGCAGGCTTTAAATCCATCCCCATTTCTATTCATCTCGGAAAGGAGAGAGGTATCAGACAATTTAGCAAGAATTTTGATATTGATCAACAACTTATTCTCGCATCTCCATATTATTTTATGGTAAGTTCTGAAGACAAAGTCATGTGGTTTCATTTTTGGATTGGACTCCTTTATCCATTGTCATGTCTTTAACGAAAGTATTCATGTTCAGAATAGAAGATCCTATGGGGAGGACGACCTTCGTTGTTGACTCCTTGATAATGAGAATGGTGTCTCTCAACTTCTTCCCTTTCAGTGTTCTCATCATTCTCCTCATAACATCCTCCACCTCTTCTTTCATGGCTCCCTTCTGGTTATCTACTTACACATCCTCAAAATGCAGGTCGATTTTCCATATTTCCTTGGTGAATCTGCAGTTGAGGAATTGATTAGAAAAATATGGGAATCCGACTAGAAAAACTCCCAAGCCCATTGCCTCCAAAGTAGAGTTCCATCCATTGTGTGTGTGAAAAAATCCCACTTAGGCATGGGAAAATACTTTCCACTATTACACCCACCTCACAAATAGGGCTTGCTCCTTTGTTCATTCTTCAAAGCCCTCAGGTAAAATCACAACCTCGCCTTCTGTGATATCCAACCGAAGAACCCACAAGAAAGGTTGTCAGCTGCCTTTGAGCCCTAGTGCCAACTACTTTAGCTATTGCTGAGATTTCACAGTGATGTTGCCAAAGGAAACATATAGAATTGATCCCGTTCGTTGCATATCAAGCCATGTCAGGTAGCTCTCTTCTTCCTCCCACTGACTGTCGCACGAATCCCTTCATTAAAAAATTGAAGAAAAAGAGTTCCTATGGTGAGAGCAGGACAAGAATTCAAAGAGGGTGTTGTTACTACATCCCTCCCTTTGAGCTCCTCGAATGTGTTCACTAATACGTAGTCTCCATTGCTTTTCTTCTACGGTTCCTAAATAATAGCATCTAAGGTAATGTTCATCGGATCCTCATCGATACATCGACACATCGGGTCAGTTGGCTTCAATGGTGGGATGTTGCCCTGAATAAGTTAGAAAACAAATTATAGTCATTTTAATGAATATAATTAAACAAAAGCACTCAGGATATATTGGAGGACTGTAAAAGGAAAAAAAATATGGACTAGTCTTTTATGTGTCATCCTCAATTTCTTATTGGATCGAGAGGCTCATCACTATATATATTTATATAAAATCCGTCTAAAAATCAAAATTGGGAGCACACAATATGGGATCAACCCGAGACATGATGATAAAAATGTAAGTGTTTTCAAACTGCGATGCAATATAATTGAATTTTCTTCGCTGTTGTAGGGTGATTAATGCCAACTGAATTACGTGTTAGAACTTAGAAGAAGCAACAAGTACATGGAGATATGGTATATTGCAAAGTTTTAGACTAGGGAAGGAAAGTTGACTTATTGGAAGTTAAGATTACTTAACAATAGTTGACCTTAATATGGCTATAATAGTAAGAGTCAATTTTCCTTATTGAAACTCAGTCGTTTTTTAGGAGTGAACAAAAAAGGAGGGTGATAAAGGCACATTTTATATAACTTGTTCCAAAATAAATATTGATTTGCGACCTCAAGGAAACCAACCTTGTATAATGTTATTAAAATTTGTATAAATCATAGGAAACAACGTGTTTCTAAGTCAACTTTCTTTTCAATCATTGGGGCTTTGTAGACAATACCATTGTACTATTTTCTTAACAGAGAAAAGAAACATTTTTTTTTTACCTAGGATACACTACTTAGCTTGTGCCATATTACATATGAAAACATCAAATATTTAAGGTAAGTTATACCACCCACTTTTTTCTTTTCATGTTTGTCTTTTACTTTTTACTTTTACTATTTTTAATTTTAGTATAATCTAATGTAGAGCAAAAAAATATATTTTGGGATAGGAAAAAATATTTATTTATCATTTAAATTTGTAGAATAATTTCTTCATTTTGATGTAATATATTTGTCAATTTAACCAGCAATGAAAAAAGGTCATTTTTAAGATTAAATTTCATATTACCTGTTATTCAAATAAAATCTAAAAGTGTTAATATTTTCTTAATTCTTTATTTACATTGAATGGATTTTAAACAATAAAACATATATATATATATATATATATATATATATATATATATATATATATATATATATATAATATTCCATTTAATTTTTCAGGTCTATTTATTTAAATATGAGGTCACATATTTATGTGGATTTATGTTTTGTAGGTAAATAGAAAATGCAACTATACATTGAAAATATTAGTTTTCACTAAAAACATTAGCATTAACTTAAACCATAAACAAGAATTTTCTTTGATTGAGCCATTCCCTAGACTAGAACAAGTCAGAATATCAACAATTATATAGATGTTATTGTAAAGAATAACAATTACCATAAACTAAATACTACCATAAAAAAATAACATCTCAATCTTTGTAAGAATTCCTCACTATAATGAAAGAAGTAGCAAGGTTCCAATAATATATACCAAAATGTTAAATAATTTAACCGTTTACAATCTTATACATATCCATTTTTAGTAGAAACTCTCCTTTAATTTTCCAACAAAGCCGAGTCAATCTCCTAAAAGCCACGACTAAGTTATCCCTAAACCACAATCCAACCAAAATATTACAACATATTATAATACAACTAGAATTCATATAGAAGCACCACTAAATCCACATGTGTTCCATCTTAAAAGACATGGTTTAGGTCTAAAATTAACAATAGCATGTATTAATAAAGATGTCTTATCGTGAGGCTTTAAAAGAGACAAATCCCTAAAATACACTCAGTATTTAGAGCTGGATATTGCAATAGGCCTAAAAAAATCCATAAAAAGGATACAAAACAATACCAATAGATGAGGAATTTCTAATAAACTCATTAGCCATTCCAAAGACATGGGGGCAACCAAAATTTCCAAGTGGATTAGTGGTAGAGTTATTCATTCTATAAACACAAATTATTACATAAAAATAAGGTGGACTATTTTACCTCTAATGTTTCACACCATTAGAAGTAATGTCTTAAAGTATACAAATGAGGAAAAAATATAGCTTCTAATCAAATTTTATGAATAGATCAAAACTTTGTGCATGATTGAGGAAATGGAAGAAGTGAAGATAAACTATTGTAGGTTCAAAGCACCATTCTTATTGTGATATGTGATTTTATCTACCTATATGTCACGAGTTTTATATTTCATATAATGAGGACTTGCTACAACTAGTAGATTTTTTCCCTATTGCAATTTATTGATATTACACTAAATTGTATTTTCTGAATTTAGTCTTCTATGATTTATATTATGAATGTTGGGACATCTTTCGGTACTAATCACATCTAGAGATTTTTTTCTACATCAAACCAACTAATAAGATGTAGAGTCAGATCATTGCAACGTATTAAATAGTGATAGCAATGAAGAGAGATAATTTTTTGACCATTAAAGTTTAAGAGTGAGTTTTGACTAAATATTAATAAAGAATCTAAATATTATTAATATTTAGTAAAAATGAACTGTTAAAGTCTAACGGTCAAAAAATTAATTCCCTTCATCGCTATCACTATTTAATTTGTTTTGTTGATCTAAATCTATATCTTGTCCTAATGACGAACCACACTAGATGATTCGAAATACATTGACAAAAAGTTGTGGATGTGATTAGTACTGAAAGATGTCCCAACATTACTAAATTGTATTTTCGGCCATTTGTCATATGTTTTTTGAAAAATAAAGATATTAATATATACCATACACATACACTACGTAATTTTCTAAAATAATTGTGTTAAGATGGTGATATACTATACACATATAGTGTAAAATTTGGAGAAAAGGGACGCAATATGATGATTGTAAAGAGGTCGTTTTCCTGTTTCTCCAAAAAGGTCATGGAATTATGTGAAAACTAAATAGACAAGTCTTTCTTTTTCGGTTTTTGCTTTTAACACACATGGAGACTATCAGTAAGTGGAAGACTCTTCTTAGGAAGGCCTAAAACAATAGCTCTGGTTAGTTCTTCAAAGGTATCTTCAAAACAATACTCTGTCAATTATAATTTTTTTGGATTTGGTTCATGCATTGTCCATCAACAACTTTCTCTCGCTTAGATCCAATTCCTCATTACAATCTGGTATGGGCGATGATATAAAATTTGAAGTAACCTTTAGGGTGTAAACAACGCGAATGATATGTATGACACCCACTAATAATAGAATATTCTAGAGAATGTTTAGGATACTTGAAGGAGAATGAAGGCTCATGTTATATTTTGATTGGTGGAATATGGTGGAATGTTGAGATATGGAATATTGTGATAGGTTTATGTCATTGAATGCACGGGGGCTTCACTGAATTAACCTCCAACATATCACGTGCATTCGTGGCATACTAAATAATACCCTTAATTTGAATACATGTTGGAAAAAACCTCTAAAAATAACTTTATTTAACCTCCTACCAATATAAACCCAATACAACTTCTCAATTTAAAAAGCCCCTAATTTTACCAGATATTTTGGGTATCCATTTTTTGATTAGCAATTTTTATTCCCCTTTATGTTTATATCCCTTTATTTTCATTAACAATGGTAAGTAGATTCTAGGCCTAGAAAGAATGACCTAAACACTAGGTAGTTGAAAACTTGAAAGTTTCAATAAAAAAGTGGAAGATATAAGTTGTTATTTTTACAAATACATACTGTGGAAAATTTGAATGGAAAATACATAGATTTGAACTCTCAACTGCATCTATCTTCTATTGAATATTGAAAAAGATACACTACAACAGTTCAAAACAAAACCTCGATAACCAACACATTGGTTCACCTTTCATCTCACTTAGATGATAGGAAGAGGAGAGAAAGTACAATGAATATGGGCACATGCAAAATCCTATCTAGTTGGACTTTGCCAAATCATAGCCCTAACATGATCACATAGTGCACCATAGTTGCATGGTAAGAGTGCGAAGTAAGTGTGTCTCCATCAAAAGATGAACTGAATCATGCAAGCATGCATCCCTTCCTTGAGATTTGTATCCTCTACGTACACTAGTACAAAATGAGAGATTAGTGACTACGCGACTAAAAATGTTAGTCACCACAATTATTTCAAGTGAGTTACTACTAAATTTGAGCAATTTTAAGTGATGCAACTAAAAATGACTAATTTAGTCTAGGGATAAAATATATGACTCGCTAATAAGTGTCCCAACTAGAAGTGACTAAATTAAATGACTAATTTAGTACAAGGCTAAAATATATGACTAGAAAATAACTAACAAAATTAAAAACTATTAACGTAAATGACTACTATAATCCAAGAATGAAGATATGACCAACTAAAAAGTACAATAATTATATGTATTAATCATTTTTTCTAGTCATTTTTAATTGTCACTCTAGAAATGGAGAATCACAATTTTGATACGGAAGTGCTACATTTCATAGCCTTTCCTCCAATGAAATGATCAGGTGCTCAGTATTAGGTCAAAAATCAAAGTTTTTAGATTGGCTAAAAAACTATATGACTGTGTCTGTCTCGTCAAGACGATCACAACGCAATTCGTTTCACTGAAAACGAGTCTGGATGAAGGAGAAAAGGCCTGCTATTTCTTTTCCTAAACAACTAAAAAAATTACAGAATAGGACAAAATGATGACATGACAGTCCAATCAACAGTCTAGTCAGCAAGGGGAATCTTCTTTAGTTTTCACCGAATGGGGTTGTGACAAGTTTCACGTCCGGATTCGCAAGTATGGTTATGTGAAGCTGAAATTGCCTAATTGGCTACAAGATGGAATTTTTTTTTTTTTTTTTTAATACTATTATATATTACTTATATAATTATTATTTATATTATATAGTTTTTTTTAACTATATATATATATATATATATATATATATATATATATATTAAATATTAAACATTATATTAAATCCGCATATTCCAATGTCCAAACTATATTTAAAATTTGATTGCTATAAATCTGCATACATTATAAACCATGTTATATGGTGGCACATTTTAAATATTTTCAAATATGGTCAAAGGTCCAAACAATATTTTGGGCAGAAAAATGATATGAAGGACAGGCGAAGAGGTAATTGAACCCTCGACCTCCCCTACCCAACTACCAAAGATTTATCGTTGAACCATCACAACGGGATTTGAAAAGAAGGCCCATGAAATAATATTTGAAGCACAAATAGATTAGCCGACAGCGGGGGTGGAGGGAGCCATCCTTGAGGGCCATCCCCCTCCCCACGCAGACACAAGTGTGTAACCAAGGGCCAGCGGATAGGATAAGTGCTTAGCGCGCTAATCATGCTTAACTTAATTAATTCCATTTAGCCTTTAATTAAGCCCACTTTAATTCCAGATTAAGTTGGCGATGGTTTTGGTGGTGCACCAAGTTCGGCGGAATTTCTAGTTTTGGCGGACTTAACTGGAGTCTCTCAATATTTAGCAAGGTTTCCTAGGAAAAAATTGAATGTAGCATATCTTGAGAAATTTTTGACCAAATTGACCTCAGAAAGAGGTGTTCTTGGCTAATTTGGACATTCTGAACACATTCGTGTAGGTATTAGGAGCCATAGATCTTTGTAAATGGCAATTTTTCCACATTTAGCTAATACAGAGGTCTAAGCCATGGAAGTTGGACCAAGGAGATGTAGCCCAGGAGGGCTGAAATCCTTCATCAGTACTCTGTGTTAATCTGTATCTTTGATGTTTTACTGCACTATACATGTTTTCTGTTCACTATTAATTTTTGAAGCAATTTTTCTCATGAATGTCTTACTTAACTTGAGGAAATTTACCTGTTTGTAAGCACCAACAACTAAGGAAACCTTAGAACTAAAAGAAAGATGAAAAAAACATTATTATAAATTTGTAATTGTTATTAGGAAAGAAAAACTAATCATACAAAAACAGATCATGTTGGTATCAGAGCAAAGGTTGAATTGCTTGATTGCTTGTGTAATTGGGGTTTTAATGGTTGAAAAATTATGATGCTTACAAGGTTAAAGTTGCACAAAGGAAAAGGGAAGATATTTGTTGAAACTCCTAAGGTAATGCCCAGAAGAAGGAGAGCCACAAGGCCACAATCTCCACTACCCAAAGTTCCAATTCCAGTTGCACTTGAAACACCTTAAGTTTTTCCTTCAATTGTGATTGAAGAGGTACAATGAGTACAAATTTTTGAGCCTGAATCCATAGCCATTATGTCTGAAGAAAGAGAGGCTGAAGGTCCCTCTTCAGAAGAGGAAGAATTTAATGAAGATTTATATAATTTGAGTGAGATGGTTAAAGTCCTCTATGAAGAGAGGAACACTAGAATGGTTGGATAGAGTTCTAAACCCCCACATGCAGAAGGAAGCTCAGATGACAAAAAAAATGAGAAGAAAGATTCCGAAGGGAATGGTGGAAAGCAACCTCCATATCCACCATCCTCATCATCTTCATCATCATCTCCCTCATCACACACAACATCATCTTCCACTACCACCACTGAAATTGTCCATACTCATTCCAAAAGCATAAAATTAAAAACTCCATTACTGAAATTGGACATAAAATTTGAACTTCCCATGTACAATGGAGAATTGAATACTAATTGGAAAATTGGATTCGACAGTTGAAGGTATATTGTAGAATTCAGGACCTTCAAGAAGACGACATAAAGATCTAATTGGCTTCACTGAGGCTAGAACGAGTTGCACTAGTTTGGTGGGAAGCAAAGACTCAAGAGGAAATGAGAATCCATGGCAAGATATCCATTACTTGGGTTGAATTTGTTTCTGCAATTAAAACACAATTTTATCCTTTAGCCTATATGCAAAGAGAAATTATGAGTTGGTAGAATTTTAGGCATCTTAAAGGCCAAACAATCCAACATTATACACAGGAGTTTTAGGAAAAGGGCTTTTTTATTAGGAGTGAATTTGAATTCCCAAGATACACCGCTGAAATATATTGGGGTTTTGCATTCTTGACTGAAACACATTATTCTTATGTTCAATCCAACTAATTTGGATGAAGTACGTGTGCAAGCCACACATCTTGAATCTAGAGGAAAGAAAACTTATGAAGGGAGTAGTAATAAAAATCCACCTAAGGGTAAGGAGAAAGAGAAAGAAGGAAAATGGAAAGGAAAGAAAAATGCGAGTGTGAAGAAAGAAGGGGAGAAAGTTATCTGTAAACATTGTTCAAAAGAGCGACATAATGAGGATAATTGTTGGAAACTCCATCCAGAAATGAGCCCAAATAAGTCCACAATAAAGGGAAACAAAAAACCACTGCTATCACTCAAGAAGATTTAGGTTCTGAATCAGGTGGTGAAAACAAAATCACCGTCGTGGGAATCAAAGGAAAACAAGATATTGCAAGCACTAGTTCACAAAATTGTAACACTACTACTACTCCAGATGAAAAGAGACGAATTGAGTTATTTCATGTTAGGGTCATATCAAAACACACCAATATTGACACACTCTTCGATAGTGGGTCACAAGCGAATCTAATCTCTAAATACTTAGTCAACAGATTGAATCTTGAAACTATAACTCACCATGACACGGACAACTAATAAAACTTTAAAGTTAAATCCAGCACGTCGTACAATGCGTAATTTATTAATAAGATGAAAGCATTTAAACCATGAAATGTGGCACGATGAAATAATTTTATTAATAGGAGTAATTTACAATGCTTTCTACAGGGGAATGAAACATGGCAGGCTTTAAAGTTGTCCCCGTTCCTATTCATCTTGGAAAGGAGAGAGGTATATGACAATTTAGCAAGAATTTTGATATTGATCAACAACTTATTCTCAAATATCCATATTATTTTACGGTAAATTATGAAAACAAAGTCACGTGGTTTTATTTTTGGATTGGACTCCTTTAGCCATCGTCATGTCTTTAACGAAAGTATTCAAGTTCAGAAAAGAAGATCCTCCGGGAGGACGAACTTCGTTGTTGACTCCTTGATAATGAGAACGTTGTCTCTCAACTTCTTCCCTTCTGGTGTTCTCATCATTCTCCTCATAACATCCTCCACTTATTCTTTCATGATCACCTTCTCGTTATCTACTTCCACATCCTCAAAAGGCAGGCCAATTTTCCATATTTCCTTGGCGAATCTAGAGTTGAGGAATTGATAGGCAAAATATGGGAATCCCACTAGAGAAACTCCCAAGCCCATTGCCTCCAACGTAGAGTTCCATCTACTGTGTGTGAGAAATAATCCCACTGAGGCATGGGCAAATACTTTCCACTGTGGCACCCACCTCACAAAGAGGGCCCACTCCTTCGTTCATTCTTCAAAGCCCTAAGGTAAAATTGCAACCTGGCCTTCTGTGATATCCAACTGAAGAACCCACAAGAAATTTTATCCGCTGCCTTCGATCCCAATGCATATCAAGCCATGTTAGGCAACTCTCCTCATCCTCCCATAGACTGTCACACGAGTCCCTTCTTTCTAAAAAAATTGGAAGAAAGAGAGTTCCTACAGCCAGAGCAGGACAACCATTCAAAGAGAGTGTTGTTATTGCATCCCTCCCTTCGAGCTCCTCGAAAGTGTTCACAAATACGTAGTTTCCATTGCTTTGCTTCTACAGTTCATAAAGAATAGCATAGAAGGTAATGTTCATTAGATCCTCAGTGATACATCGACACATTAGATCGGTTGGCTTCAATGGTTGGATGTTTCCAGGAAGACAAGTGATGAGGTTTTCTTTATTTTTGCCTTCTCACACTAAAGGAGTTACAAACAAATTACAGTCATTTTAATGAATATAATTAAACAAAAGTGCTCACGATATATAAGAAGACTGTAAAAGGAAACAAAATATGGACTAGTCTTTTATCTATCATCCTCAATTTCTTAATAGACCGAGAGGCTCATCACTATATATATTTATGTAAAATCCGTCCAAAACTCTAAATTGGGAGTACACAATATGTGATCAACCCGAGACATGATAAAAATGTCAGTTTTTTTCGAACTGCGATGCAATATAATCGAATTTTCTTCGTTGTTGTAGGGTGATTAAAGCCAACTAAATTACGTGTTATAACTTAGAAGAAGCACCAAGTACGTGGAGATATGGTAGATTGCAAAGTTTTAGACTAGGGAAGGAAGGTTGAATTATTGGAAGTCAATATTACTTAACCATAGTTGACCTTCAGATGGCTAAAATAGTAAAAGTCAATTTTCCTTATTGAAACTCAGTCGTTTTTTAGGAGTGACCTAAAAGGAGGGTGATAAAGGCAGATTTTATTTTAACTAATTTGAAAATAAATATTGATTTGCGACCTCAAGGAAACCAGCCTAGTATAATGTTATTAAAATTTCTATAAATCATAGGAAAGAACATGTTTATATGTCAACTTTCTTTTCAGTCATTAGGGCTTTGTAGACAATACCATAATACTATTTCCTTAACAGAGAAAAGCAACAATTTTTTTTTTACCTAGGATACACTACGTAGATTGTGCCATATTACATATGAAAACACCAAATATTTAAGGTAAATTCTACCACCCACTTTTTTCTTTTTGTGTTTTTTTTTCTTTTTAATTTTACTATAATCTAATGTAGAGAGGAAAAAATATTTTGGGATAGGAAAACATATTTATTTATCATTTAGATTTGTAAAATAATTTCTTCATTTTGATGCAATATATTTGTCAATTTAACTAGCAATAAAAAGAATAATTTTTAAGATTAAATTTCATATTACCTGTTATTCAAATAAAATCCAAAAGAGCTAATATTTCCTTAATTCTTTATTTACATTGAATCAATTTTAAACAATAAAACCTTTATATATATATATATATATATATATATATATATATATATATATATATTGAAAAAACATATCCCATTCAATTTTTCAAGTCTATTTATTTGAATATGTGGTTTTATGTTTTGTATCTAAATAGAAAATGTAACTATACATTGAAAATATTATTTTTCACTAAAAGTATTAGCATTAACTTAAACCATAAAGAAGTATTTTCTTTGATTGAGCCATCCCCTAGACTAGAACAAGTCACAATATCAAAAATTATATAGATGTTATTGTAAAGCATAACAATTACCATAAACTAAATACTACCATAAAAAAATAACATCTCAGTCTTCATAAGAATTCCTTACTATAATTAAAGGAGTAGCAAGGTTCCAATAATATATACCAAAATGTTAAAGAACTTAACTGTTTACAATCTTATACATATCCAATTTTAGTAGAAACTCTCCATTTTTTTTCCAACAAAGCTGAGTCAATCTCCTAAAAACCACACCTAAGTTATCCCTAAAACACAATCCAACCAAAACTTTACAACATATATGTTAAAACTAAAATTTATATAGAAGCACCACTAAATCCACATGTGATGTATCTTAAAGGACATGGTTTAGGTCTAAAATTAACAATAGCATGTATTAATAAACATGTCTTATCGAGAGGCTTTAAAGGAGACAACTCCCTAAAATACACTAAGTATTTAGAACTTGCTATTGCAATGGGCCTAAAAAATACATGACAAGATACAAAACCATACCAATTGATGAGGAATTTCTAATAAACTCATTAGCCACTCCAAATACATGGGGGCAACCAAAATTTCCAAGTGGATTAGTGGTAGAGTTATTCATTCTATAAAGACAAATGATTACATCAAAATAAGATGGACTATTTTACCTCTAATGTTTCACACCATTAGAAGTAATGCCTTAAAGTATAGAAATGATGAAAAAATATAGCTTCTAATTAAATTTTATGCATAGATCAAAACTTTCTACATGATTGAGGAAATGGAAGAAGTGAAGATAATATGTGGTAGGTTTAAAGCACCATTCTTATTGTGATATGTGATTTTATCTACCTATGTGGCATGAGTTTTAGCTTTCATATCATGAGGACTTGCTACAACTGGTAGATTTTTACCCTATTGCAATTTATTGATATTACACTAAATTGTATTTTCCGAATTTAGTCTTCTATGATTTATATTATGAATGTTGGGATATCTTTTGGTACTAATCACATCTAGAGATTTTTGTCTACTTCAAACCATCTAATAAGATGTAGAGTCAAATCATTACAATAGATTAAATAGTGATAGCAATGAAGAGGGTTAATTTTTTGACCATTAAAGTTTAAGAGATAGTTTTGACTAAATATTAATAAAGAAGCTAAATATTATTAATATTTAGTCAAAATTAACTGTTAAATTCTAACGGTCAAAAATTTAATTCCCTTTATCGCTATAACTATTTAATTTGTTTCCTTGATCCAACTCTATATCTTGTCCTGATGATGAACCACACTAGATGATTTGAAACACGTTGACAGAAAGTTGTGGATGTGATTAGTACCGAAGGATGTCCCAATATTACTAAATTGTATTTTCAACCGTTTGTCATATTTTTTTTGAAAAATAAAGAAATTTAGATATAATATACACATACTATGCGTAATTTTCTGAAATAATTGCCTTAAGATGGTGATATACTATACACATACTATTGGAAATAATACTGAGAGGGGGGGTGAGTGAGTATTATCAAGTCAATTCTTTTTAATTTCACACCCAGATAATATATGTTAAAACCATGCAGAATTATAATTTAATGATCATTAATCTATGCATCAGAATCATATAAATAGTGACCAAAACATAGAAGAAGACAATCACACATAAGAACACCAGATATAAGGTGGAAACCCAATATGGATGAAAATCACCTGCTGCAATTCGTCTCTATCTTCCTTTAATTAGAAACTTCTTTTTGCAATGTTTCTGTACTAGTGTAGACTTATACCAGTACGCAGGATTCTACCTGCAGAAGGCTACAACCTTCTCTCGTTCTCCAGCCTCTCCTGGAAGGGAGCTACAACCCCCTTAGCTCTTGTACTAGCTGGAGTACCAGTACATAGGTGCTGACCTATAGAAGGCTACAACCTTCTCTTGCTTCCAGGGACCACGTTTCATAAATTTTCATACTAGATCCATGAACATCAAATAATCATCAAGTATATAGCTAACCAACCAATAAGTTCTCAGAATGCTGTAACCAGAAGATAATACTAGACTCCAATTTTAAACCTAGAACACTGCAAGTATAAGCGAAAGCAGCTAAAATATATTTGAAGAAAAAGTCTGCAACTTCACCAAGGGTAACCTATGGATATCCGCACTTCTGCTGTGTCGAGTCTGCGCAGCTCCGCACCTGCGCTGTCTGTGTCCTACGTAGCTCCGCACTTTCTCTTTCTGTGACCTGCGCACTTCCGCACCTGCGCTTTCTGTGTCCTGTGCACTCCACACTTTCTCTGTCTGTGGCCTGCGCACTTCTGCACCTGTGCTTTCTATGGCCTCCGCACTTCCGCAGTTGCGCTTCCTGTGGCCTGCGCACCTCCGCACTTTCACGCATCTCTGCACTGTGCACCTCCGCGCCTGTACCGGTCTCTGCACTGCGGACCTCCGCACCTACAGTGCTTGATGGAATATGCACCTCCGCACCTGATCAGTCTACTGGACTGCGGATCTACGCACCTGCGCCGTGTCTAGCCTGCGGACCTCAGGGTATAGACAAATTTATCAGTTTTCAATCATACCCCAGATTTACAGATCTGATCATACGCCAAGGAGATCTCGATCCAACAGAAAATTTGCCTTGTAATGCTCAGGTTTCTCCTTGATTCAGATTTATCAATAACTCACCAACCGATCACCAGAGTTTCAGATCTTATTTAACATGAGATATTCAACAAAACAAGTGTCTAGCCAAATGATCTCCTTTCCCCTTTTATAGTCTAGGCCTTTCTCAAACCATGGAACAAAACCATAGAGATCCAATACTAGGGACCTAATACCAGGGATCAATTCTTTAGAAGCAAAACCACGGACCAAAACCATAGGTTCACAAACTGTCGGACAAAATACCATGGACCAACCAAGATTTCCCACGTGCGTGCAATTTTCTCTGCATGAAAGTCCGTGAATTTTAGGTTCGCACCTTTTGTTCGGAACTCCTGCGAACCTGTCCGCATCTTGTGAATGGCGTTCCTGTGCAACCTGCCGATGACCGCACCTTTTGATCGGTGCACCTGCGGATCTCTTATTTTCTTCTATTTTGAGTGCCTGAACTGAAGTCTGCCACTTGAGTGAGTTGCCATCAAGGACAACACCTGTGCCATCGAGTCAAACCTGTGTCATAATGCCAACAATCTCCCCCTTTGGACTTGATGGCAACCCCAAGTCACTCAAAATCATCCTCCCCCTTTGACATCAAGGGCAAAGGGTTATGCTCCCCCAGAGTACATGCTGAAATCTCTGCCCTGCTCTGCTGACCATGCTCCCCCTGACTGTAGGCAAGATCTGCAAAAAGATGTTCTTCAAGAAGAACCATGACTTATACATCATAAAAGACCTTCCTATCACCAAAAGACTCTATACATACATCCATCACCCAACCAAGTGGGGATACATCAGAAATTTACATATGACAACCAAGTACATTACATCATTCATCCCAGGCATAGTGGGGAAACCAAAATAGGCTGTTACATGACCTTGATAAAAAGAAGATATACATGACATAGAGACGAAATAACTAGAGCAAGACTATGAAAGTCACCAATAACTAATATCAGCAGCATCTGTCAATCACTATTCAGATCAGCAACCATGTTCTCCTTCTGTTCTCCCTCTGCATTTGTTCCACCTGAAATCAACAACAGCTGAGTACTTGCTCCTCCAAGATCTTCTACAATAATGCCAACAATGCATTATTAGAAGACTATATGCTCCCCCTGAACCTATGCCAGCTGGTCTCTGACCAATCCATAAACCAGTGACTGTACACGTATACCCCACATGAAACTCGCGTACCACCAACAATCTCTGAACCAGACAAGGTTCAACAGCAAGATGATGCATCAACTACTCCCAGCTTTTGTCTGAGGTATTCAAAGGTCTCCCTGGGTAGTGGTTTGGTGAGTATATCAGCAACTTGTTCCTTAGAGGGAACATACTCCAACTTGACCTTTTGTTCAAGCACTTGTTCCCAGAGAAAGTGATATTTGATAGGTATGTGCTTGGTCTTTGAATGCATGACTGGGTTCTTTGAAATGCTGATTGCACTTGTATTATCACATAAGATGGAGATAGGTGGTGTACAAGTGATTTGAAAGTCCTGCAAGGTTTGCATCATCCAAAGAAGTTGAGTGCAACAAGATGCAGCAGCCACATATTCTGCTTTAGCTGTAGATAGTGCAATTGAACTCTGTTTCTTGCTGAACCAAGATACTAATCTAGAACCCATAAAGAATGCACCACCACTAGTGCTTTTTCTGTCATCCACGCTTCCAGCCCAATCTGCATCTGTGTAAGCATGAAGTGTGAGATCTATATCTCTAGGATACCATAATCCATAGTTTTGAGTTCCTTGAAAATACTTGAATATTCTCTTCACTTCCTGAAGATGAGTTTCCTTTGGCTTTTCCTGAAATCTTCCAACCATTCCCACTGCATGGATGATGTCTGGTCGGGTACCTTTCAAATAAAGTAGACTTCCAATCATGGATCTATAGGATGGTTGATGCACTACTACTGATTCATCATTTGTACTGAGGCTGCATCCTGTAACCATAGGGGTACATAATGGTTTCAAATCTTCCATGCCATATTTCTTCAGGATCTGCTTGAGGTACTTGGTTTGAGATAAAAAGATACCGTCTTCGTTTTGTTGGATTTGTAGACCAAGAAAATATGTCAGCTCTCCAAGAAATGACATTTCAAATTCTTTTTTCATCACCAAGGCAAAGTTTTGACTCATAGCTTCTTCATTGCTGCCAAAGATAATATCATCTACATACACAACAAGTATTAGCAATTTCTCATTTTCAATTTTTATCTAATGATTGCTATCTGCTGATCCTTTTGAAAAACCTTGTTGATGAAGGTATTTGTCCAAATGATAGTACCAAGCCCTTGGAGCCTGTTTAAGACCATAGAGAGCCTTTTTTAGTCTGCATACAAGATTTGGATCACTCCCAAGGATGAACCCATCTGGTTGCTCAATGTACACTTCTTCTTCTAAGTCTCCATTCAAAAAGGCTGATTTCACGTCCATTTGAAATACTTTGAACTTCTAAAAGCTAGAGAGAGCAAGGAACATTCTGATGGCCTCAAGTCTAGCAACGGGAGCAAACGTTTCTTCAAAGTCTATTCCTTCTTGTTGAGCATACCCTTTACAAACAAGTCTGACCTTGTTTCTAATTACTTCCCCATTTTCATTCAACTTGTTTTTGAAGATCCATTTTGTCCCTATGACATTCTTATCTTTCGGTCTAGGAACCAACTCCCAAGTGTTATTTTTCTCGATCTGCTCAAGTTCTTCATCCATTGCCTTGACCCAACATTCATCTTTGCATGCCTCTCTTACATTCTGTGGCTCAGTGGAGGAGAGTAATGCCAAGTAGCTTGAAGCTTCTGCAATTGTTCTTCTTGTTTGTATACCAGCCTCTTTCTGCCCCAAAATTTGAGATTCTGGATGATTCTTTTGTACATATCTGGATGGAGTCTTTTCTTCTATCCTTATCTGTTCTTTTGGTACCTCTTGAGCTTCTTCTTCATCATAAGTCTAATTTGATGTAGAAGGATTGTCCTCATCATCTTCAAAATTCATGGAATTTACCTGCCTCGGAATGTTTCCTTCTTCATCAACCACTACATCAATGTTGTCAACAATTCTTCCAAGTCTTTTATTGTAACACTTGTATGCTTTGCTGTGGGGAGAGTATCCAAGGAGAATGCCTTCATCTGCTCTAGGTTCAAACTTGCCAAGATTTTCATCATTATTCTTAATATAGCATTTGCTTCCAAAATTTTTGAAATGTTTTACCGTAGGAGTCTTACCATACCAGAGCTCATGAGGAGTTTGAGTGTTGTTCACCCGAACATTTGTCTTGTTGAGAATAACAACTGCAGCAAATGCAGCTTCACCCCAGAAAGTTGTTGGAGTTCCAGACTCATCCATCCTAGCACGAGCCATTTGTTGAACTGTTCTGTTCATCCTTTCCACTACTCCATTTTGCTGAGGAGTCCTTGCAGTAGAAAATTCCCTTCTTATTCCATGTTCTTCACAAAAATAGAAAAATTCATTTGAGGTAAACTCCTTACCTCTATCAGACCTGAGGCATTTAATTTTGTGATCTGATTCGTTTTCAACCAAGGCTTTGAAAGATTTGAATTTTTCGAAGGCTTCGTCTTTGTGCTTCATAAGTCCCATCGAACACATCCTGGAAAAATCGTCAATGAATAATATAAAGTATTCTTCTCCCCGAGGTGACCTTTTCCTAGATGGACCACATACATCAGTATGGAAAAGTTCAAGATCCCTGCTAGCTGATCCTTCCTTCTCAGGGAACTTAGTTCTGGTTTGCTTACCAAACTGACATGATTTGCATATTGTATTGTCTGGAATTCTGATGTCTAGAAGACCACGAACTGCCTGGTATTTACATGCTTTCCTTATCTGTGAGAAGCTTAGATGCCCCAATCTCCGGTGCCATAGCCAATGTTCATCATTCTTGCTCAGATAACATTTTTGTTGTCCTTCTTTGAATATGTATAAATTATTTGGAGTTCTTATGCCTTTGATCACTGTTTTTCCTGTATCAAGATCACGAACACTACATCCATTTGATCGAAATATTACCTCTGTTCCTTGATCACACATCTGACTGACACTCAATAGATTATGCTTTAAGCCATCAACATACATAACATTTCCTGCTTTGACCTTTTCTTTTAAAAGAACAGAACCTTTACCTTTTATGAGTGCAGGGGTATCATTTCCAAATGAGACCTTCTTCTCCTTCTCCAAGGCACTATATGACTGAAGTTTCTCTTTATCACCTGTCATATGTTTCGAACATCCACTGTCGATGTACCATTGATTTTCCTGCCCTTCCGCATATAAGGCTATACCACATCTTTCTGGTCGTGGTTCTTTCATTCTCCATGTTTTGATATTTGAGGCTTGCTCCTTCTGAGTTGTCTGCCGAAACCTGCTCCTGCATTCAGAATCTTCATGACCAAAATTATTACAAATAGAACATTCTATTTCATTTTCAAGAGCAGAAAAGTTATTGTAGGTCCTTTTCATGATCCCAGTCATACTCCTCTATTTTTGAGTTTCTCTAGTCATGATAGTTTTGTAGGCAACACACTAAGCTGCTTTGTGTCCAAAGTTGTGACAAGTGAAACATTGGCCATTGAAGAAATTCCTGCGATTATCAACCCTGCGGACTGAATGATCCATCCTTGAGGCAAATTGAGAATGATTTACCTGTGGTCTGTTGTAGCTTCTGTTTATCCTTGAAGCAGATTGCCCCTGATTTACTTGGTGATCTCTGTTCATCCTTGAAGAAAAATGTCCCTGATTTACCTGGTGAGCAGCATTGTGCCTTTGCTGTTGATTGTCAATTTGATCACTTCTCCTTGCTGCATCAATATAACTTTTGGAGGTGGATGGCTTCTGCACTTGAGATGCTTCTTCATTATATCCCAAACCTATCTTGATTAGAGGAGAATGATGCACTTTGATAATCTCATCTAAAGTTTCAGATCCTTTAACAAATCTAAGATTAAGAGCTTTAGTTTTCTCAATCTCTTTTCTAAGTCCCACAATTTCACATTCTAACTTTTCATGATGTTTTTCACTTTCAACAAGTTGGAGTTGTAGAGTTTCTATAATCACATTCTTCTCTTCTAAACAAATTTTGAGTCTAGAAATCTCTTCATAAATTCCTTCTTCATCTATAGCATCCAAGAAATCATCATCTTCAAAAGCCATTAAAAGTCTATAATTATTATTACCTTGTTCTTCTTCATCACTATTTGAAAGTCCGTCACTGTCTTCATGAGTGTAATAGCTTTTCTTATTCACGTTCTGTTTTTTGTTCCATCTAATTGGTTCATTACATTTTTCAAGCTTATCTTTATGAGGACACTTGGCAGCATAGTGACCGACTCTTCCACAAGCAAAGCATTTGAAAGGTAACTTACCTCTGAATCTTCCAGCACCCCGTTGAAGGTTCTTGACAAAATTTGATTCTTCCTCTTCTTCTGACATATGTCCTGACTCATAGTAATCTCCTTTGCCTGAAGCCTTGAATGCAGCTTCTCTCCTATCTGATGGTCCTCCTTTCCTCATTTCGTAAGCAGTTAGAATTCCGTGCAGCTGTGACATAGTAAGGTTCCATAGATTCTCCTTTTCTTCTATTGCGGAAACTTTTGATTCAAACTTAGAGGACAAAGATATTAGAACCTTTTCAACCACAATAGCCTCTTTTATTTCTTCACCCAAGTTTTTCATACAATTAACATTCTCATCTATACGTAGGAAATAGTTAGCCACACTTTCATCATTGTGCATTCTGAGATTTTCATAGTGAATTCTGAGGGTTTGAAGTTTTTCTCATTTTACCTGTTCATCTCCTTCATAGCTCAGAACGATCTTGTCCCATATTTCTTTTGCGGTTTTATACTGCATAACCTTGACAAATTCTGATTGAGACAGGCATCCCAGTAGAGTATTGAGAACCTTTGCATTTGTTTCAAACTGCTTCTTCTCAGCCGGATCTGTAGGAGTTGCTGATGGAAAAATGTACCCTGTATCTATGATATCCCAGATTTTTGTACCAGGAGATTGAAGATAGGCAGTGACTCTCACCTTCCAATAGACGAAATTGGTCCCATAAAAAATTGGTGGCCTGATCGATGCTTCTCTCTCATAGTTTCTCATGATGATAGATCTTCCTTCAAGCAATCAAGCTTCTTCTGAAGGACCTGCTCCGATACCAATTGTTGGAAATAATACTGAGAGGGGGGGTGAATCAGTATTATCAAGTCAATTCTTTTTAATTTCACACCCAGATCATATATGTTAAAACCATGCAGACTTATAATTTAATGATCATTAATCTGTGCATCAGAATCATATAAATAGTGACCAAAATAGAGCAGAAGACAATCACACATAAGAACACTAGATATAAGGTGGAAACCCAATGTGGGTGAAAACCACCTGCTACAATTCGTCTCTATCTTCTTTTAATTAGAAACTTCTTTTTACAATGTTTCTGTACTGGTGCAGACTTATACCAGTATGCAGGCTTCTACCTGCAGAAGGCTACAACCTTCTCTCGTTCTCCAGCCTCTCCTGGAAGGGAGCTACAACCCCCTTAGCTCTTGTACTAGCTGAAGTACCAGTACGTAGGTGCTGACCTACAGAAGGCTACAACCTTCTCTTGCTTCCAGGGACCACGTTTCATAAATTTTCATACTGGATCCATGAACATCAAATAATCATCAAGTATATAGCTAACCAACCAATAAGTTCTCAGAATGTTGTAACCAGAAGATAATACCAGACTCCAATTTTAAACCCAGAACATTGCAAGTATAAGCAAAAGCAGCTAAAATATATTTCAAGAAAAAGTCCAGAACTTCACCAAGGGTAACCTGCGGATATCTGCACTTCCACTGTGTCGAGTCTGAGCAACTCTACACCTACGTTGTCTATGTCCTGCGCAGCTCCACACTTTCTCTTTCTGTGACCTGCGCACTTCTGCACCTGCGCTTTCTGTGTCCTGCGCACTCCGCACTTTCTCTGTCTGTGGCCTGCGCACTTCCGCACCTGCGCTTTCTGTGGCCTGCGCACTTCCGCAGCTGCGCTTCCTGTGGCCTGCGCACCTCCGCACTTGCACCGGTCTCTGCACTGCGCACCTCCGCACCTGCACCGGTCTCTGCACTGCGCACCTCCGCACCTGCAGTGTCTGCTGGACTGCGCACCTCCGCACCTGATCAGTCTACTGGACTGCGGATCTGCGCACCTGCGCCGTGTCTAGCCTGCGGACCTTAGGGTATAGACAAATTTATCAGTTTTCAATCATACCCCAAATTTACAGATCTGATCATACGCCAAGGAGATCTCGATCCAATAGAAAATTTGCCTTGTAATGCTCAGGTTTCTCCTTGATTTAGATTTATCAATAACTCACCAACCGTTCACCGAAGTTTCAGATCTTATTTAACATGAGATATTCAACAAAACAAGTGTCTAGCCAAATGATCTACTTTCCCCTTTTGTAGTCTAGGCCTTTCTCAAACCATGGAACAAAACCATAGAGACCCAATACTAGGGACCTAATACAAGGGATCAATTCTTTAGAAGCAAAACCATGGATCAAAACCATAGGTTCACAAACTGTCGGACAAAATACCATGGACCAACCAAGATTTCCCACGTGCGCGCGATTTTCTCTGCATGAAAGTCCGTGAATTTTAGGTTCGCACCTTTTGTTCGGAACTCCTGCGAACCTGTCCGCATCTTGTGAACAACGTTCCTGCGCAACATGCCGATGACCGCACCTTTTGATCGGCGCACCTGCAGATCTCTTATTTTCTTCTATTTTGAGTGCTTGAACTGAAGTCTGCCACTTTGAGTGAGTTGCCATCAAGGACAACACCTGTGCCATCGAGTCAAACCTGTGTCATAATGGCAACACATACAGTGTAAAATTTGGAGAAAAAGGGTGCAGTTTGATGATTGTAAAGAGGTTGTTTTCCTATCTCTCCAAAAACGTCGTGGAACTATGCGAAAAATAAATAGACGAGTCTTTATTTTTTGGTTTTTCCTTTTAACGCACATGGACATTATCACTAAGTAGAAGACTCTAGTTAGAAAGGCCTAGAAAAATAGCTATGGTTAGTTCATCAAAGCTATCTTCGAAACATTACTCTCTCCATTGTAATATTGTTGGATTTGGTTCATGCATCCTCCATCAACAACTTCCTCTCTCTTAGATCCAATGCCTCGTTTCAATCAGGTACGGGTGACGATATAAAAATTGAAGTAACCTGTAGGGTGTAAACCACACGAATGATATGTAGACATCCACTAATAATAGAATATTCTTGAGAATGATTAGGAGACTTGAAGGAGAATGAAGGCTCATGTGATATGTTTATTGGTGGAATATGGCCGAATGTTGAGATATGGAATATTGTGATAGGTTTATGTCATTGAATGCATGGGGGCTTCACTGAATGAACCTCTAACATATCATGCGCATTTGTGGCATACTAAACAATACCCTTAATTTGAATACATATTGGGAAATACCTCTAAAAAACACTTTATTTAACCTCCTACCAATACAAACCCAATACACCTCAATTTAAGAAGCCCCTAATTTTACTAGATATTATGGGTATCAATTTAATAATTTTTATTCCCCTTGTTATTTATATCGCTTTATTTGAATTAACAATGGTAAGCAGATTCTAGGCCTAGAAGGAATAACCTAAACACTAGGTAGTTGAAAACTTGAAAGTTTCAATAAAAAAGTGGTAGATATAAGTTGGTCGATTTACAAAGACATACTCTGGGAAATTTGAATGGAAAATACATAGATTTGAACTCTCAATTTCATCTATCTTCTATCGAATATTGAAGAAGATGTGAAGAAGATACAATACAACAGTTCAAAACAAAACCTCGCTAACCAACACAATGGCGCACCTTTTATCTTGCTTAGATAATAGGAAGAGGAGAGAAAGTACAATGAATATGGACACATGCAAAATCCTATCTGGTTGGACTTTGTCAAATTGTAGCCCTAACATGATCACCTAGTGCACCATAGTTTCATGGTAAGAGTGCCAAGTAAGTGTGTCTCCATCAAAAGATGAACTAAAGCGTGCAAGCATGCATCCCTTCCTGGAGATTTGGGTCCTCTATGTACACTAGTGAAAAATGAGAGAATAGTGACTACCCGACTAAAAATGTTAGTCACCACAATTATTTCAAGTGAATTACTACTAAATTTGAGCAATTTTAAGTGATGCAACTAAAAACGACTAACTTAAATGACTAACTTAGTCCAAGAGTAAAGTATATGACTAGATAATAACTAACAAAATGACTACTATAATCCAAGGATGAAAATATGACCAAATAACAAGTACAATAATTATATGTATTAATCATTATTTCTAGTAATTTTTAATTGTCACTCCGAAAATGGAAAATAAAATTTTGATACAGAAGCGCTATATTTCCTATCCTTTCCTCCAATGAAATGATCAGGTGCTCAATATTAGGTCAAAAATCAAACTTCTGAGATTGGATCAACAACTATATGAATGTGTCTGTCTCATCAAGACGATTGCAACCCAATTCGTTTCACTAAAAACAGAGTCTGGATGAAGGAGAAAAGACCTATTGTTCATTTTCCTAAATATCTAAAAAATTTGCACAATAGGACAGAATGTTGACATGGCAGTCCAATCAGTAGTCCAATGATTCGCCAGTTTGGTTATGTGAAGGTGAAATTGCCTAATTGGCTTCAAGATGGAATTTGAATTTGTTTTTTTATAAATATTATTAAATATTATATATATAATTATTATTTATATGATATAGTTTTTTTCTAACCACACACACACACACACACACACACACACACACACACAGATATATATATATATATATATATATATATATATATATATATATATATATATATATATATATTAAATATTAAACATTATATTAAATCCAGATATTCCAAAGTCCAAACTATATTTAAAATCTGTATCCTATAAATTTGTATACGTTATAAATCATGTTATATGGTGGCGCATTTTAAATATTTTAAAATATGGTCAAAGGTCCGAACAATATTTTGGGTGGAAAAATCATATGAAGGACGGGTGGAGGGGGAATCGAATCCACGACCTCCCCCGCCCAACTACGAAAGCTTTGCCGTTGAACCATCGCGGCAAGATTTGAAAACAAGGCCCACAAAATAATATTTAAAACGCACACAGATTTTCCAATGGCAGAGGTGGAGGGAGCAAGCCCTACGGGCTAGACCCCTCCCCATGCGACTACAAGCACGTAACAAAGGGCCAACAGATAGGATAGGTGTTTAGCATGCTAATCACGCTTAACTTAATTAATTCCATTTAGCCTTTAATTAACCCTTATTTAATTCCGGATTAAGTTGGTGGTGGTTTTGGTGGTGTGCCAAGTTCAGTGGAACTGCCAGTTTTGGTCGACTTAACTGGAGTCTCTCCAGATTTAGCGGGGTTTCCTAGGGAAAAGTTGAATGCAGCATATCTTGAGCAATTTTCGACCAAATTGAGCTCAGAAAGAGGTGTTCTTGGCTAATTTGGACATTCCGAACACATTGGTGGAGGTATCAGGAGCCATAGAGCCTTTTAAACAATTTTTTTTCCACAATGAGCTAATACAGAGGCCCAGGCCATGGAAGGTGGACCAAGGAGATGTACTCCAGGAGGGGTGAACTCCTTCATCAAAACTCTGTGTTAATGTGTATCTTTGATGGCTTGCTGCACTGTACAAGTCTTTGTTCATTATTAATTTCTGAATCTATTTTTCTCATGAATGTCTTATCTAACTTAAGGAAATTTACCTATTTGTAAGCACTAACAACTAAGGAAACGTCAACACAAAAAGCAAGAAGCAAGCACATGTTTATAAATATGTAATTCTTATTAGCACAACAAATCTAATCATACAAAAAGAGATCATGAAACCATGGCTATGTTTACATGTCAATTGTATGAGAAGAAACTTACAACATGGAATCTAAGAGGTTATCCAAAATTTCTTCTAACTCTAACCAAACCCTCCACCTCCATTTCAAGTGAGGTCGGCATAAGGATGCCTAGTCTTGGCTCGACCATTGGAATATAAAGGAACCAAAATCTTCTAACAAGTGTACCACTTGACCTTTGCTAAATTTTTGGAAGAGGCATTAGTTTCATATTTTTAATCCTCAACATCTTTGAAAACTTATCCTTATTTCACATAGTAATATGAAGTTCTTTCAAAAAAAAAAAAATCTGGTAAGCATATTCGAAAATACTAGTACTGCTTTTTCTAAGAGCCTTAATTCCAAGTCTGGTATAGGTGAACAATCATTGCTTGTCCTGGAACATCAAGTGTTATAATGATGCCACTATCTCCACTTGGAAGGAAATACTTAATGTGATCTAAGGTTTGTATAAAAACACCATTTCCAAACACCACTCTTAATGCGAAGAGTCTCATGTAGAGTGCATTTGTGTATATGTTTCTTAATTCGATGATAAAAATCTATTTTCTCAACAAGGATTTATTTTCCATATCATTGGATCAGACAAGGTATTTCACAAATGGATTATGGAGGTCCCAAAGTATAATCTTATCTCTAACTCTTGAAAGAAACATTACATCACTTTACCAATTACAGCCTCATCATCAACTCCACTCTTATTACGACTTTCAAAATGGTTTTCTCATGTTGGAGATCTCACTTCCATGAAATATCCTCTTAACACAATCAAATTCATTAATGAGGGCTTTCCTATCCCAATCAGGTGCACATTTCTAAAGAACATCCTTTACCCAAATAGTTCTAGTGTGCTCTTACAAGGCATACACATGAAAATCATTTAGGATGCCCCTACACAACTCTTACTATTGATACCTATTCTTATTTCTCCTTCACCAATTTCACAATATGTCTATGTCTAGTGGGAAAAAGTATCATAGACTACCCATCAGAAAATATTCACTTCAAAGTTAATTTTGCTCCAAATAACACACATGTAAAGGCTACAAAATCTATTCTTGGTGCTACAAACTTTACAGCTGCAATCATCCATAGGAAGTTGACTCTGACATGCTATATTTCTACATCGTTTGTGGCCAAAGATCTCAATGAGGATTGCTTGAGTGACACTGATATTTGTATGCAAAAAGCCTTGAATACTTCTAACTAATTCTGTGTGCCCTGCAGTGAGGTATAATATCCCTACTTCCTTGCACAAACTTTTGCAAAAGGATAAATTCTTTCGTACATTGAATTCTTGATATGCCTTCAATGATTGTTGTCTTATTTGAAATGTGAATCTAACTATTTCCTTCTGTGTTTTCACACTTAAAGGATTGAAAATAAAGAATCACTGTTATTTGTCACTGATTTTCTCCATTATTGATGAATAGAGCTACCTTGTTAACTCCATGGGATCAACCTACTATGAAAAGACATGAAGTAGAACCCGTATTTCCTTCATTTTCATATTCTAGAATTTTTGTGCAAACCCAAATATAAACTAGTGGATAACATGCCTCACCCATGGGATTCAGAATTGGAACCTAATGGCATGGAACTAGAAAAATGCCTAGTAAAATTTGAAATGACTAGTTGTGCCAACTCTTTGAGCTTGAAAATGCAAGAGGCATATTCAACCCTGGACAATAGGTCTAGAAGAGGTTGTGTCATCTATTCAAAAGTTATAACAATTCTATATCTTATCTTCTCCAATGACTACACCATATGACTACAACTTGGTATTATTTACTTAGTCAAATCTACCCATGGATTTTCCCTAGCCTCATTTACATATATCACATTACCACAAAGACTACCATGGACACTACTGGTACATTAGCACAAACCATTTCTTACAGTATAAAATTATTTTCAAATCTTGGAAAGATTCATTTTGCTGCATTATCATGGGTAGCATGCCCTCTAGATCTTGAACCTAGGTCATCATCAATTATCCGGCTTCCTACAAAATCACATCCACACCATGGACATTACTTGTGGCTTATGGGAGAATAATTTTTGTAATTCCTAATTTTTTTTTATAATGTGCCTCATTGGCAAAGTTAGTGACAATAGCATATGATTTGAAACATTGAAGTGTGTCAGATGCTCTCACTACTAATAATTTTTGGTTTGCTAAGTTGTTTGAGTCTTGAAATGACTACACACTTAACCTTTGTCTTGATTAATCGAGACCGAGGGGAACTAAGCCATTAAAATCACGACTAGAGCTCGGCCACGCTAGCCCTTAGCATGACTAGATTTTTTCCTACAGAATTTCGAATTGGTGACCTTAACGCCATTGAGTGCCTTAACAATACACCTTGTCATTGTCTATTCTATGCCCATGGGCATAAATTACCACTAATTATTTTAAATAATTGACTTCTATTTACCTGATTTATAAATGAATCAATTTTAATTAAAAATTATTGGTTGAATAGCACAATCTCCCCTCCCTACTTTAATAAATGGTGTATAGAAAGTCTTAATTTAAATTAAAAACAATGGTTACTTCTTTACCTCAACCCACCCTCCAACCCCTCAAACTCCTTTTATGTGAAGAAAAAAAAAAGACCAAAGCAACTTTTAAGAGTGAACCCAAGAAAAACAAAAACCAACCCAGAACAAACAAAATGAAAATTAAAGTGGTTAAAAAAGTTAACGAAATGTAAGCTAGAACTTAACATAGATTTAAACCTGCTGGAGGGGTTTATAAAAACCCTCTTCTTATATGCTCAACCCCTCATAATGCACCTCATGAGAGTTGGGAATTCTTGAATGGAACTGATCCACCCTCTAACCCCTGCAACCCATTTTATGTGGAGAAAAAAAAAAGACCAAAGCAACTTTTAAGAGTGAAACCAAAAAAAAACCACAACCAACCCAAAACAAACAAAATGAAAATTAAAGTGGTTAAAAAATTTAACCAAATTTAAGCAAGAAGATAGCATAGATTTAAACCTGCAGGAGGGGTTTATAAAAGCCCTCTTCTTATATGTTTAGCTCCTCATAATGCACCTCATGAGCATTGGGAATTCTTGAATGCAACTGATATGGGTTCGCATTCTTGCATATCCCATCCCCTCGCTCAAAAACTATCTAATGTGGCTTAAATTCAGATAGCTTGAGGACTGGAATGCATAGGACAAGATATTTCAACAGAATATCCGCTGTACTATAAGCATCTCATGTCATCTTTATTACTCAATAATGGAAACCTAAATTGGCATGCAAATCTACAAATTCACTTTTCCCTGCCTTCATTCTCAAGCAATGTTTTCTGGGAAGAAATCCCATAGATATTTTCGTACCCATTAGCCATGGGTGAAAAACAGGAGCACACCAGGTCAAATACCCTAGCCATCTAGCTCATGAATTTCACAAATGTGAGGCTTGGGAAGTTCATGGGCTGAAACCCACAGTAAACTCAGGGCGCGCCTTCTAGGACTTGATGGAAACCACGCTGAAGGAGACGGGCATTGGCATATTCATGGAATTCATCAACCGCATCGAAAAGGCAAGTGGGATCCGTGACTATCACCTCAAGGCCAGGGGCTTGAAATTCAACAATTACTAGAGCTAGGTTCAAAGAACTGAATATGGATCTATTTAGAAATTGTATGGAGCCTATTGAAAAGTGTTTGAGAGATGCTAAGATGGATAAAATCTCTATCCATGATTTTGTTTTGGTTGGTGGGTCTACTAGAATTCCCAAAGTGCAATAGTTGTTGCAGGATGCATTAACCCCGATGAGGTTGTTGCCTATGGTGATGCAGTTCAGGCTTCTATTCTAAGTGGAGAAGGAAATTAGAAGGTTCAAGACCTATTACTTCTTGATTTTACTCCTCTCTCCCTTGGTCTAGAGACAGTAGATGGTTTTATGACTATTTTTTATTCCTAGAAATACAACCATTCCTACAAAGAAAGAGCAGGTCTTCTCTACATACTCAGACAACCAAGCCGGTGTTCTCATTCAAGTGTATGAAGGTGAGAGAACACGAACAAGAGAAAAAAATTTGTTGGGCAAGTTTGAATTATCTGGTATCCCACCTGCTCCCAGAGGTGTTCCTCAAATCACAGTGTGCTTTGACATTGATGCCAATGGTATTTTGAATGTTTCGGCTAAGGACAAGACCACTCGACAAAAGAACAAGATTACAATCACCAATGACAAGGGTAGAAGGAAGGAATATATTGAGAAGATGGTTCAGGAAAATGAGAAGAACAAGTTTGAGGATGAAGAGCACAAGAGGAAGGTTGAGTCCAAAAACTTGTTGGAGAACTATGCTTATAACATGAGGAACACGATCAAGGATGAGAAAATTTCTGCCAAGGTGGATCCATCCGACAAGAAGAAGATTGACGATGCAATCAAGCAGGCAATACAATGGTTGGATAACAACTAGCTAGCTCACGCTAATGAATTTGATGATAAAATGAAGGAACTTGAGAGCATCTGCAACCCGATAATTGCAAAGATGTATCAAGGTGCAAGTGGTGACATGCCTGGAGGTTGCTTTGGTGGCGTTCCTCCTAAGGGTGGACTATCTAGTGGTAGAGGTGTTGGCCCTAAGATTGAAGAAGCGGACTAATCTATCTCTCAAAATGCATATAATATTAGTGTATTTTATGTCGTAAGAATTGCCTAATGACATATCAAAGATTGAGAAATAACTCTAGACTAATATTGTGACATTCCTACCTCTTTTCCAAATATTTGGTTTTGTGGCAAGAAAGTTTAGTCCCTTATTTCACTGCTTTCTCAACCCCATTGCATCATTCCACCATTTTGTTGTTATAAAATTTATTTTTCTCTCTTACAATCTTACACCTTGGACATAAGACTCAATATGGAGGAATAGACAATGGAAATTTTTTATTCTAACCAATGTTTTAAAACTTGGGCTCTTACATGGAATTGGTGGAGGGTTCACTTGGAGTTGGACTCAAACCGATCTGATATCAATTATTTAGTTACTAAAATAATAATTTTTAGTGAAAAAGTTATATTTTGAGGATTCCAAGCCATGATTCCAAAAAATTATTGCAATTTTGAAGCAAAACTTAATGAATAGCTGAGAAAGAACATTTAAATGACAATCATAATTGACAAAAATGTTCTACCATTTCTTATATTGGGATGGTATCACCCTTTACCTTGTTTAGCCTTTGCCTCTATGTCAATCCTCTATGGATGTCAGTTAAAATCACCCTATTTTAATGAAACTGTCTAAACCAACATAGCTTATGGAAAAATCTTGCACGTGACCACCTCAATAACACCATTAAGTGTTCCCTCTAGATCATCGCCAATATTTGTAAAAGTGAATGTTGTAAAGTAGGAGAAACCTTCATAATTCTCAGCCTCTGATATTCATCCTAACTCAACTAAAATATATTCAACACCCAAATTCCACTAAACAACTTATATTAATTCCTCAATCAATAGTTTCAGCTGTAGTCACCCAAAGACATGCCAACATGCAAGGTAACATGATCACCACTCATCAACTTCAAGGATCACATTATGTAGTTGTTGTAGGGAAAATAATACTAAATTTATTTTCAACAACACCATCTACAATTTCATCCTTAAATTCTGGTATAGAAAGGGAAACTAAGACGTAGGGCTCTCTCACCCACTTAACTCGACCTTTTAGTCGAATAAATTATCAAAATGCTTTACTTTTCCATGTTTCTCTTGGCATAAGCCATCAATTTATGCTTATAAATACAACTTGTATGGCCCAAGGAGTTTTGATAAGGGACTACAAGAGTCTCAATAAAACTTTGCACATCATCTACCATGACCTTGTGGAAGGCCTCAGATAGCTGAGTTTTCAAAGCTACTTAATGCTCTCAAAACTAGTTTGGAAAATCTAAAAAGGATGCCGATGGGAGATGAGAGGATATTTTTAAATAGTTTTGACTCATTTCGACCATCAATTGCCATACTTGGAAATAATTTACAACCATATATGTTATTTTTAGATTGTTATATGAAATTTTACGTGGTAGCAAATCCAGTAGATTTAGTTCATTGCTAAATCGTTAGGAAATCTATAATTAATTCTTAGTAGCCACCCTCTGTGGGAGTGTTGTCAAAACAAGAAAGTTCATTTCAACAGATGCATTCTAATAGAATTGAATTGAGTGTGAGTCCTAGTCCTCAAACCTTAGTGATGGGTCTTCCAGTAGCAACAACCACATTTCCACTTTAGACATTTGGAGTGAGTCCTCAGTTGTCTATATTACAGTCTCAAGGGAAAGATCAAAGACAATTTTTATTGTAAAAAAATCATTTAGGCACAACTACATTTGTTTCTTCCCTTTTCATTCAAGTATTTGTGCTCATAAGTAAGAGCAAAGAAATTCCACATCTGGGAAAGATTCCTAGTTGCAGGTAAATATATGTGCTACATGTTCACCTATCCAACAATGGAATGACTCTTGCAGTGATGATCCTATTGAGAACCAAGCCTCTTAACCATATTATGCTCCTCACCATCAATATATTTCTTCTAGAAGGATGTCACCAATGGCAACCATGCAAATTAATTTTGATAGACAAATAGTGAAAAGGCTAAAGATTGGAGATGCTAGAAGTTATGGTATTGATCCAGATATATGTTGGATGTGGAGCCTGATTATCTTCTCTATTCAGAGGTATCGCTGCATTATACCCGATTTCGTAATGTGGTGGAAATGCCGCTCATAAATGTTTGCTGCCAAAGGGGTCCAGGGTGTCGACGACAATTATTTGGAGCCGCCTCATAGCGAGGGATCAGGGACAACGCCCCCGAAGCTAAAGATAGATGTAAGATTTCCTTGTAAAATGTTGTACTTTCGTAGTCAATCTGGGCCATTCATTAGGCAGAAATCTCATGGTAGAAGTTATGTTTAATTTAGGGATTTTTTCCCTAGAAGGAAACCTCTCACTATATATGAGGGAATTGTATTGTGGATAAGAAGATCTGTATTTTTAGCAAGGAAGAGATAGGAGATTGAGAGCGAAGAGGGAATTATAGCGGACCTGCTATAGGTTGTATCTCTTCATTTTCTTGGATAATATAAAAGGAAGGAATTTCTATTTCTCTGTGGACGTAGCCCATATTGGGTGAACCACATATATCTGTCTCTCTCTTATTTTATGAATTTTTTTTTGTTTATATTTCTACAATATTTTATGTGTTCCATTGCTCCATAAAATATAATTTTCTAACAACTGGTATCAAAGCCGAAGGTCTATTTGGTTGATAAACTCGCAGGAGAGAAGAGTACCTGGTTCAAGTGGGAGCAATGGTAGGAGATGGTAGGTTTAGGGTCGAAAAATTTAACGACGAAAACTACCAGCTATGGAAGATGTATATGGAAGATTATTTGTATCAGAAATATCTGTACCTACCATTGAGTGCAAAGACAAAGAAGCTGATGATTATGGTATATACAGAATGGGATATTCTCAATAAAAGGCCACTTGGGACTGTAGGACTTTGCCTAGCGGCATCAATAGCCTTTAATATTTCAAAGGAAATGACAATAGAGGGTTTAATGTCGGCATTGGCCAAACTATATGAAAAACCCTCGCCCTCAAATAAGGTATTTCTTATGAAACGTTTATTTAATTAAGATGTTAAAAGGTGGATCTGTTGTTGATCATTTAAATGAATTTAATACAGTTACGAGTCAGTTAAGTTTTGTAGGGATAAATTTTGATGATAAAGTTAGGGCTTTGTTATTTCTATGTTCATTGCTAGAAAGTTGGAATGGTTTAGTTATGGCAATTAGTAACTCTGTCTCTAGATCTAGTACTTTAAAGTTTGATGATGTTGTCGGTACAATCCTTAGCGAGGAAATGCGACAGAAAAGATCCGGTGAGACATCGGGTAATGCTTTGACTGCAGAGACTAGGGGAGGAAAAATGGAAAGAGGAAAGAGCCCATGATATGGCAGTAAGTCAAGGAAAGGCAGATCCAAGTCTGAATCGGGGATATTGTGTTGGAAATGTGGGAAGAAAGGACACTTGAAGAAAGACTGCAAGTCTCAAAAGGGAAAAGAAGGAGATGCGCAGCAAGAAAACAATCGTGAAGTGAGTGTGACAGGTGATGTGTTGCAAGATGCTTTGATTCTTTCATTAGAAAATATTATTGATGTCTGGGTGGTAGATTCAGGGGCCTCCTTCCATGCCACACCTGATAGGAAACATTTTCATAATTATGTTCAAGAGATTTTGGACAAGTTCGATTGGGTGATGATAAACCCTGTAAAATCATTGGAATGGGTACAGTTTTCATAAAACGATAGAATGGAAATCAATGGTTTTTGAAGGAGGTAAGGCATGTTCCATATCTAAAGGAAAATCTAATTTCAATAGGGTAGTTGGGAGGTGAAGGCTGTGTAACTACTTTTACAGATAAAACCTAGAAGGTCACTAAAGGAGCCCTGGTAATAGGAAAAGGAGAAAAGGTTGGTACATTGTATTTATGCAATGGTATTTCTAATTCTGTTAATGATTTAACCTTTACAGGAGCAGATACGACATTTTGGCATCATAGGCTCAGGCACATTAGTGATAAGGGGACGTAGATTCTTCACTCAAGAAATTTGTTACCAAGTTTGAAGCATGTTGATTTGGAATTCCATGAGAATTGTGTTTATGGAAAATAAAAGAGAGTCAGATTCCTCAAAGTTGGGAAAGAAAAAAAGAGTGGAAAACTGGAGGTTGTGCATACAAATGTATGGGGACCTACTCAGGTATCATCTCTCGATGGCTCTCATTATTATGTTACTTTTATTGATGATGCAACCAAAAAAACCTAGATTTGTTGTATTCGAAATAAATCGATGTACTTGATACTTTCAAGAAATGGAAGGATTTGGTTGAAAATGAGACAGGAAAAAGGATGAAGTATCTCAGATCAGACAATGGAGGTGAATATTGCAGCAAAGAGTTTGATAGGTACTATTTAGAGGATGGAATTCACAGAGAGAAGATTGTTCCAGGAACTCCACAAGAAAATGGTGTGTTAGAAAGAATGAACATGATGATCATGGAGCATGAAAGGTGCATGAGATTGCGTGTAGGATTTCCTTTACAATTTTGGGTAGATGTTGTATATATTTTTGTCTAGCTAATAAACAGAGGGCCTTGAAGTTCCTTGGATGGTAGTATTCCAGAGGAGGCATCGATAGGTAAAAAGGTAGAGTACTCATTTTTAAAGACTTTTGGTTGTGTAGCCTTTGTCCACATTAATAAAGAAAATAGAACAAAGATTGAGGCAAAATCAAAGAAATGTACCTTTATTGGATATGGTGTTAATGGTTTTGGTTATGGATTTTATGATTATGAAAAATGAAAAATCATTAGGAGCAGAGATGCCATATTCAATGAAAATGTTTTGTATAAGGATTAGATGTAGGAAAAGAAACAGGAAAAAGAGAACACAGAATACATAGTGCTTGATGAGATCACAAGAAAAGGGAAGGTTCCTGAAAATCATAATGATCAACAACCAGAACAACAACAGCAAGCACAAAAACAAAAATCATCTCAAACACTTGAAACTGGTGTTAGAAGATCTACCAGGATAAATAGACCCCCTGAACAATACTCTCCTTCATTATATTATTGATTGTTGACTGATTCTAGTGAACTAGAGTGTTATGAAGAAGTAGTGCAGGTAGAAACTAGGAAGAAGTGGGAGCAATCCATGAAAGAAGAGATGGAATCCTTAGTACATAACCAAACTTGGCACTTAGTTAGGCTGCCTGTAGGTAAATCAACATTGCAAAATAAATGGGTTTACAGGTTGAAGGAAGAAGATGGAGGTAGAAAAAGGTATAAATCTAGACTTATGGTGAAGGGTTTTACATAGAAAGAGGGTATAGACTTTGATGAAATATTTTCTCCTGTTGTTAAAATGACTTCAATTAGAACTATTTTAAGTCTAGTAGTAGCTGAAGATTTTCATCTTGAGCAGTTAGATGTAAAGACAACCTTTCTCCATGGGGATTTGGAGGAAGAGATATATATGCAACAGCCACAAGGATATGAGGTAAAAGGAAAGGAGAAACTAGTGTGCAGGTTGAAGAAGAGCTTGTATGGCCTAAAACAGGCTCGAAGGCAGTTGTATCTAAAATTTGATAGGTTTATGTCTGAACAAGGTTATACTAAATGTCACTCTGATCGTTGTGTTTATCTCAAAAGGAAAAATGATGGCACCTATATTATATTGTTATTGTATGTAGATGCCATGCTTGTTGCAGGTTCTAACATGCAGGAAATAAATGTGCTCAAAAGAAAATTGGAAAACTCATTTGCAATGAAGGATTTGGGTGCTGCAAAACAAATCCTTGGTATGAGAAGAACTAGAGACAGGAAGAGTCACAAATTAACATTATCTCATAGTGAGTACATAGAAAAGGTGTTGAAAATATTTAATATGCAGAATGCAAAACCAGTTAGTATACCTTTGGCTACCCATCTCAAACTAAGTAAGGAGGTGTGTCCCAAGACTCAGAAAGAAATGGCTTATATGTCTAAAGTTCCATATGCATCAACAATTGGAAGCTTAATGTATGCAATGGTTTTCACAAGGCCTGATATTGCACATGCAGTGGAGGTTTTAAGTAGCTAAATGAACAATCTAGGAAAAGAACGTTGGATGGTGGTAAAGTGGATTCTCAGGTATTTGAGAGGTACCACAAATAAATCATTATGCTTTGGTGGTTCAAACATTGCTCTACAGGGATATGTTGATGCAGATATGGTGGGTGATAGAGATAACAGGAGGAGCACCACAAGGTATGTGTTTATTTTTGGTGGAGCAAATGTCAGTTGGGTTCCAAAACCACAAAGTGTTGCTTTACTCTCAACGACAGAAGCAGAGTATGTTGCTGCTACAGAGGCTAGTAAAGAAATGATTTGGTTACAAAGGTTTCTAAATGAATTGGGTAAGAAGTAGGAGTTTGGCAGGTTATATAGTGACAGCTAGAGTGCCATACATCTTGCAAAGAACTCTGCATTTCATTCCAAGACTAAACATATACAGCTCAAGTACCATTTCATACGGTCGGCGTTGGAAGATGGATAGTTGAAGCTTGAAATGATACACACTAGCTAGAATCATGCATATATGTTAACAAAAGTTGTAACCAGGGAGAAACTGAGATAGTGCTCGGTTTCAATTGGTCTTCAAGTATGATGATGAAGATGAGAAAAGAATAGGTCCAAAGCGGAGTCATTGTCCAACAAATGAAGCAGTGGTGGAGTTGCTATAATCAATCTCCAAGTGGGAGATTGTTGGGTGTGGAGCCTGATTATATTATTTATTTAGAGGTATCACCGCATTGGACCCCAGTTCTTAATGTGGCTGCAATGCCACCCATAAATGTGTGCTATCAAGGGGGTCTTAGTGGGGATAGAGCCCCCCCTGGTGGGGAATCAAGAGCAGCACCACCGAAGCTCAAAGTAGATGTAAAATTACCTTGTAAAATGTTGTAATTTCATAGTCAATCTGGGTCATTCATTAGGCAGAAATCTGATGATAGAAGTGATGTTTAATTTAGGGGATTTTCCCTAGAAGGCAACCCCTCACTATATATGAGGGAATTGTATTGTGGCTAAGAAGATCTGTATTCTAAGTGGTGAAGAGAGTGGATATTAAGAGTGAAGAGGGAATTACAACGGATCTGATGTAGGTTGTATCTCTTCATTTTTTTGGATGATCTAAAAGGAAGGAGTGGTTGTTTCTCAGTGGACATAGCCTAGATTGGGTGAACCACGTATATATGCATCTCTCTTGTTTTATGTGTTTTTCTGTGTTTATATTTCTAAAATATTCTATGTGTTCCATTACTTTGTAATATATAATTTTCTAACAATCTAAAGGAAAAATCCATCGATCAAACAATGAACCCTCATTATGGGATAGGACAATTCAAATTTGGGACTACACACATGAAAACACAACAACGGGTATCTTTGCCAGTCGATTGTGAGGATGCTTCCTTTTTCTCAAGGAATCAAAGAGAGATGTGAAGAAGCCTCCAATCAAGGCATGAATTAAATTATGTAAATTTGGTTCTAAAATCAAGTATACAATGATAATATTATGGATCTTCACAATCGTCTTTAGGAGTGAGTGATAGAAATCATTTCAATCAACAAATTTTGAATTTTGGATTAATGTAGTTTGGGCTTCATACTAGTGAGAGACTCTTAGCCTTGCAATTTTCTACCATGTATAAGAGTTTAGGTGAATTTGGAAGGTCTAAAACTTTAAATTCTCAATAGAATCCTTCGGGGACAAATCTTAAGCATTTGTCCCGTGGCTCAGGATTAACACCAATAATTACCAGCCACACTAGTCATTCAAACATGAAAGACGTTGAATTTGCAGTAACTGTGTGAACCCCAATAGTTGTGTCATTGCCAATGATGGAGGGCCACACTGCATATCAACACCAATACTATTTATCTAAAGCAAACATTGGAGATCCAATTGCAGTTATGCCTAGTAAACATAAGAAACAAGTGTCACAACTTATTCCTTGGCATGCAAATATTACTCATGCTTGAGGGCATCATCCCACTACACAGTTCTGAGCTACTACTTAGAAAATTCACTTATCTTTTGGTTCTCAGTATTCTGTGAATTTATATCAATGGTGTTCTTTTTGTTTATTCCTTGTAGTTTGAAATGGCTTATGTTTCTTTATTAAGACTAATATAATGCTCATGTTATGGAAAAAAGTTTTAATTATTGTTGACCATTTATTTTTAGTGATGTTGTGCTAGCATGGGCATATGCAGCAAATCACTTCACATAAAAGGTTTGGTTATATTTAAGGTCTTCCTATCACTTTTTTACCAGTAGTTAAATAATAAAAATGCATCCTTTCAAATTTCAAGACATCATATGAGTATATTTATTCTTCCTAAACCCAAATTATTCCTATGTTGGCTATAGGAGAAAGATGAGATTGATAACCAAGAAGAAGGGGAAGGATTAGTACCTCAAGTAAAGAGAAGGTTAAAGCTGACAACTTAGCTACTGTAGCAACTAATTCCTCCAATACCCGTTGTGATTGTTCATGGAAAAGAAAATGTGGAATATGAGAATGCAACATATACTTTTGCTAAAATAACCTTGCAAGATGCATGCAAGTTAGCTTCCACCTCCAATAAAGATATGGGAAAGAAAGTTGAAAATGAAAAATTGTATGTATCTTGTTGGCTTCACTTAGAATAATCAATCAATTGTATTAAAATTAGGATTTTGTTAGTTCTACATGTAATTTTATATCCAGTCTATTGTTTTGTAATATTGGCCATCTCTGTTAAGCTGATTTTTTAATCTGAAATATGCAAGATTTCCTTTTAACATGAAGTCTTCTAATAAATATGGTACACAATTTTTTAATTGCTTGCTTGAATTATCTATCACCTAGTGAAACTAAATTTTTTAGTACTAGAAACGTTTTATGAAAATCAATGAAATTCACTTCTTCATTTAACAGGGCCTTTGGGAAACTTCAGAAACATAAAATATTGAATGTGAATTCTATTTTGGGGATAACATCAAGCTTTATGGATAGAGAAAATAATTTGGAAGATGAGTTCTCCAAGTAGTATTTCTCTTTGAACAAGACCACTAGTCGCAGTGGATTGTCAATATGTATAGCTTTTTTTCAAGCTTAAACAAAAAGCTTATCCATTTTAGATTGATTATCAAGTGATGAATTTCTTATTTCTACTTGTTGTTCTTTCTTTAAATTTTTGTGCTAACTCGTTTGAACTAATTGAGGATAAAACATTGGTGGTGTTGTTGTAATATGTTAATTCCTTGTTTGTATTGAATCAAATATTTGTTGTAAAATATCAATCGATGTGTTATATCTTGGAAAATACAAGTATGGTAAATATGGGAAAACTAATGGTTCTTTGCATGTAAATATGCAAAATAGATCAAAACTACTCTTATTTTATATTTTCATTATAATGACCACTGGTTTTTTGAGTTGAGTGATTGACTTTTTTAATCAATATAAAGGTCTTCGCTCGAGCGAGTGAAATATATACCCTCCAAAATACACTAGGATGGCCACAACTGTTCCCTCAAATTGAAAGTCTGGAGTTGGAATTCAGTGTGGGTTTTCCATTCAAGAATCATATAGCAACTGGAATTTGAAAGTTACGTTCCAAAATAATCCTATTTGGCGAATTACTAATGGTGATTGCTACGTATTGTTTATGCCTATTTGGGATATTGCTAGTGGTGATTGGTACATATTTTCAATGTTGGATAGATTGTACCACAGGTTAGGAAGACAATGGTAAGGGAATTTCCTTTGCAATTTATCCACTTATACTACAGTGGTCCATAAATATAAGAAAAACATTAATAATTTGATATAAACTAGTTGGCTTGTTCATAATATGTGATAATGGACCCAAATAGTAGTTCTTATTAGAAGAAATGCTCATCAGACTTGGGAATTCTTGACATCATCGACCTCCAACCCTAGAATTATTCACTTAGCCTTCCACATTATCTGGTTATATACATGTATATGAGGCTATCCTATTATTGTATCCTTTTTAATTCATTTCATTTTATTCTAGACTTAGGTTTGGCATTTTCTAGGAGTTGTGTTTGCACTCCCAAATTCTATAAGTAATATACAACTTGCGTGTTTTAGCATTTAACTTAGTTGGCATGATTGTTCCTAAAATTTCCCTGAAGGTTGAATACTTGTTTTACTAAGGTGTTCTTCTCTATGGTGACATTTTATTTTCTTTGTTTATACATGTCATTTGGCCACATAATGACCACTATCGACTAAATGAAGAAAAATTGTTCAAGCTTTTTTCTTTTATGGGGGAAAATGGCATTAATATTGTTGATGTTGATTTATATGTTGTATAAAACCTTTATAGTCTACTTTAGTTTATATTCTAGTGTTCATCATCTTTCATGTCTTATATTCTGCGTTGTATCTTCTTTCATTTTTAGAAAATGAACTCAGTATTGATGGTAAGAAGCAGGAATTGAAGAAAGAGGAAAACAATAACACTAGACTGAAAATGAAAAAAGAGAGAGAGAAGAGAATTGGTCTAGGGATACCCATAGAGCCAATATGCTAGATATAGAACACACAAATAGAGACTGATGGTCAAGGCTTCAGAGTTGGTGAATTCTCCTACAATTCCTTGGCAACACAATGATAATGTTTTGAAGTGATTAAAAAATATTTCATGTGTAAATTGTAGTCCAACGAATATTAAGTTGGAAACTCATATTGTAATACTTGACATTTTATATACTATAATTTATGTGGTTGAAATTATTTATAATTGCATTTGATACTATTTAGTATTGTAATTAATACATGTAACTTTGTATTTTCATATTAGATGAACATGCACATTTTAAGTGATTTTTTTTAATTTAGTCGCAAAATCATACTAATTAATTTATGTTTATTAATAATGAACACATAAAATCAATCTAAAACTACTAAATTAGTAGTATAGTGATTAATGATGAATACAAATAAAATGAATATACGATTAAATTAGTTCTTTATAATGATTATTAATGAAAGTAAATGAAATGAATATAAACTACTAAATTAGTCATTTATATAATGAATATGAAACTACCAAAAAAACATAAATGACTACTACAAATGATAAATTGTGATTACAAATGACGAATAAATTTTGCATATATATGACTATCAGTAGCTAATTTACAGTATCTTATAACACGACCAAAATTTAGTCATATTTCTTTGGTCATTAATTGATTTCAAACGATGACTAAAGCTTTCATCAATATGACTATTAGTAGCTAATTTACAGTATCTTATAGCACCACCAATATTTTGGTCATCTTTTTTGTCATTAATTGGTTTTCTCGGGTGATAATATAGTAACATATTTTGTTGTATATTTGGTCATTAATTGTGACAATTAATGACTAAATCAATGTAAAGTTTTGTAGATGTTCTATGCTAAGAGAAATTTCACTTTTCTCACAGCAATCATACAAGTAGATAAGCAAAATGCAGATAGAATATATAAGCAGATCTTACAGAAGAGAAATCAGAAACAAGAAAAATGTATGTGTTCGTTTCGGCGGTCAACAGGATGCTTCAACCAGCAAAGTCTCCTTTGGTCAGCCAGCCCAGCATGTGTCACAACAACCCTCCAACCAGTAGATGAGTCAACCCAAGTCAAAGTCAACGCTGGTCAAACTTCTGCGAAACCCTAGCAGCAAAAACCCTAGCAGCAGAAAAATCCTCTTCGTCCTTCCCACGTGTGGCTGAAATTCGTCCTCCAGGTAGCTCGTACTTTTTAGGATGAGAGAGGAAGATGTGAGTTGTGTTGTCATCAAATTCTCTCCAACTTTTCCTGTATATATATCCATCAATGAGGGTGTGTGACACATCTGTTGGGCATGTGAGCCTACATTACAAAACTGGCTGACCTTGCACATATAATTTATTAAGAATAATAAATTCAAAATATAAGTTCTGCTCATCGGATTAAGACTATTTTTATATGGATTTTACACCTCTCAGAAAGAGGAATCCAACAAAAATATTAGCCTCTTAATCTGAGCATCAGAACATGGAGTTTGGACCTACTTGTCCAACTTTAACACTCCCTCTCAACTAGGGAGAACTCCATCTATTAGTGCAATTAACATCGTGAGTCATCCCGCCGAAACTTTGCTTTGCTGGCTTCTTTATTTCAGAACAGAAATGGGTCAGTCACAAAGACATCATTCCCTGACTGACATAATCAGTCCAGAGGTCCCAGACCTCACAAATCTTGATCCCAGATCAAGTGGTTGGACCATGCCATCCTAGATAGAGAGTACGGCAATCTCTGATGCGTCCATCAGTCTTTGCTAATAGTCTCTAGCTTTTCCACACCTCATTGGCCAAATGAGAGGTACTTCCCATGAGCCCTGAACTCAATGGGTAGGATGCATACGGGGCACAGATTAAATGAGTGGCGAACCAGCTCAATAATCACAAGGGTGGGGCAGAAGCATTATGAGTGCTTATAGCTCCGAGAAGCTATCCCCAAAGCCCCCCAGAGCTCCCAGAGCTCATCGTCCAACAAGACCCACATCATAGGGTCTTTCCACGACACCAAGACTCTCACGGAAGGTTAGGAACTTGACCTTCCCCAGGGGCTTAGAGAGAATATTCGCGACCTGCTCATCAGTTCCTATATGATCGAGCCTTACGGCGCCTCGCTGTACCATATCCCGGATAAAGTGGTACTTGATATCAATATGCTTGGATCGGTCGTGGAACATAGGATTCTCAGTCATACGAATCCCACTTTGATTATCACAGAGTATTACAGTGGTATCTAGCACATGTTGGAACAACTCACTAAAGAGCTTCCTCAACCAAACTGCTTCACAACAGGCCATACTAGCAGCAATGTATTCGGCCTCTGCGGTGCTCAAAGCCACCGACTTCTGCTTCCTGCTCATCCATGAGATCGAAGCAGAACCAAGATTGAAACAGCATCCAAATGTGCTCTTACGATCCACCACACTACCAACCCAATCGGCATCAGTATATCCCCGGAGTATCACACTCCCGGCAATGTATCTCAGCCCATGGTTTATCGTGCCCCGAAGATATCTCAAAAGATTCTTGGCACCAACCCAGTGAAAATGATGAGGCTCAACCATCTGTTGACTCAAAGTATTCACTGCAAAACATATGTCCGGACGGGTGTTCACTAAGAACATCAAAGCTCCTATGAGTTGACGATACTCAGTAGGATTGGCCAAGATAGGCCCTGCAGCGCTGCCACTCAACTTCTTAAAGTTGAGTTCCATTGGTGTCGACACGGAATTACAGTCCACCATTCCAAATCTTTCCAGAAGCTTCACAATATACTTTCCTTAAGAAAGGAAAATCTCTCCAGGTCTCTGCCAGACCTCCAGGCCTAGGAAATAGTGCATCAGTCTTAGGTCTTTCATCTCGAACTCAGCAACAAGCTCCCTCTTACATTGATGAATGAGAGGGTCATCACCTGTCAGGAAGAGGTCGTCCACATACAGCACTAGAATGAGAGGCTTTCCTTCCTCAACCTTAAAGTAAAGGTTTGGATCAGCATTGCTTCGAGTAAAGCCCAGCTTCATCAAGTAACTATCCATCCTCTCATACGAAGCTCTGGGTGCTTGCTTTAACCCATAGAGGGCTTTCTTCAACCTGCAGACATAAGTGTCTCGATCTTGAACTTCAAATCCCAGAGGTTGTTCTACATACACCTCTTCCTTTATTGCACCATGCAGAAAAGCGGTCTTGACATCCATCTGATGAAGACTTCATCCTTGTGTAGCAGCAAGGGCTATGATGGATCGGATGGTGGTATATCGAGCCACAGGTGCAAATATATCGTCATAGTCAATTCCTTCCTTTTGAGAGAAGCCACGGGCAACAAATCTTGCCTTAAACTTTTCAGCACTCCCATCAGATCCATGTTTAATCTTGTAGAGCCATTTAGTGGTGACAACAGATTTGTCCTTCGGTCTCGGGACCACATCCCAGACATCATTCTTCATAATAGCCTCATATTCTTCATGCATAGTATCCTTCCAGACTTGATGCTTGATGGCTTCCTCAAAAGATCCAGGTTCAGATTGTATAATAGTACTCATGGCAGCTAGATACCCTTGGTATCTTCACGGCTTCTTGCTTTCTCGGAATGTTCCCCTTGGGGCAACATGACCCTCAGCATCTTCGAGGGTGTCCCCGAGCCATGATGACCTCTTTCCTAGAGAAGGGGAAGGATCAATAGGGTCCATTGGCCCTTCAACATCAGGCATAGTCTCATCCTGGGGTTCTTCCAGATTTCCAGGTCTTTCTTCATGGTTTTCTTCAGATCTAGGAAGATCTACTACTTTCTTCAGGGAAGCATCTTCGTCAAAAGTGACATCATGGCTTATCTCTACTTCCCTTTGACCAGGTACATAGACTCTATATGCCTTAGAAGTCTCACTGTAGCCCACAAACATTCCTTTCTTCCCAGTAGCATCCAGCTTACCTCTCTTTTCTTTCGGCACATGAAAATAGACAGGACATCCAAAAATTCTAAAATGTGAGACACCAGGTTTCTTACCAGAGAAAACTTCTTCGGGAGTTTTGGAGTCCAAAGCGGAATGAGGGCATCGGTTTTGAATGTACACAGCAGTATTTGCAGCTTCTCCCCACAGAAACTTTGGAAGACCCTGGTCACATAGAATGGCACGGGCAGCTTCCACAATAGTCCTATTCTTGCGTTCAGCAACACCTTTCTGCTCAGGAGTATATGCAGTGGTAGTCTCCCTCTTAATGCCAGCTTCTCTGCAAAAGTCTTTGAACTCATTTGACTCATATTCAGTGCCATTGTCAGTCCTCAAAATCTTGAACTTCTTTCCGGTCATATTTTCCACCAAGGCTTTGAAGGTACGGAACCACATGAAAGCCTCATCCTTCTTCTTCAAGAAGTATATCCAGGTTTTGCGAGAGAAGTCATCAGTTAATGTCATATAGTAAGAACACCCCCCCAGGGATGTTACAGGCAACATACCGGAAAGATCAGAATGGACCAGTTGCAATATCTCAGATGTCTTTGTGACACTTGAGGGGAAAGGTCCCCTTGTATGTTTTCCTTCAGCACAACCCTTACATACACCTTTATGATTATTTCCAAAATCAGGCATCCCTGTCACCACCTTCCTTGCTTCGGGAAGAGCCTTGTAATGAAGGTGTCCAAATCTTCGGTGCCATAGTTCGGTTTGACGGATAGTATCACAAGTCATAGCTCCCAACGGACTCCCTCCAACCTGGTAGAGTGTACCAACTCTAAAACCAATTGAGATAGCTTCCTTGAAGCTCTTCTTCCACATGAGTACCTTTCCATCAGAGAAAGTTACATTGAAACCTTTGTCTTCCATGGCAGATACAGACACAAGGTTTTTCTTCAATTTGGGTACATAGAGTACATCTTGTAGATGGAGGACTTGTCCTTGAGACAAGTGGAGGGTCACAGTCCCGGTCCCTTTCACAGGATAAGTGGCATTATCCCCAAGGATAATTTCTAGATCAGTATCCCTTTCAACCATGTCAGAAAGTGCTTCCTTGAATCCGGTGATGTGTCTTGAGGCACCACTATCGATTAGCCAGACATCCATAGTGTCGGGCGGAGATGCAGCTGAGAGAGCAGATATTAGAATATACTCATTTCTTTTATTAACAACATTAGACTCCTCATACCTGGTATTTCTGTTCCTTTTAGAAGGTGGATTGTTTCCTTCAAAGTGAGCCTTCCTCTTTCCTTTGGATTTGTCATTTCTTCGATTCCCATTCCTTCGGTTGTTGTCTCCAAACGCACCGGCGTATATATATAAACCTGCATATATATATCACAGTCCACGCGTCCATCCACCAGCGATCCTGCGGTTATTGTAGATCCTTATCCACGTGTCTACCCACCGGTAGACCTGCGTAACCTGACTACGGATCAATCTTCAGTTTAACCACTCGACCGAAGCATCAACCCGACAGCCCATAATATATGTAGATCTCTGCGCTGTAGATATCTGTCCACGTGACAGCCCAACGAATGATCTGCGTCCTGCCGCAGATCTATGTCCACGTGTTGCTGTTTGCTCCAACGTACCAGCGTATATATATATGTAAACCTGCGTATATATATATATATATATATATATATATATATATATATATATATATATATATATATATATATATATATATATAACTGTCCACGCGTTGCTATCAAAACCCGACTGCTCAATGCGTATGTGAACTCTTGCACTGTTCTGTAGTTTTCTGTCTACGTGACAGTCACCAATCAGTCTACGTCTGCCGCAGATCTCTGTCCATGTGACAGATCACCAACGAACCCGCGCAATACACTCACTCCGCCGATTGCCAGGAACCGACAGCCTTATGGCGTGCGTAAAACCCCTGTGTGTTAATTCATGAACATCGATTGTTCACATAATCACGCGGTCATACCCCCACAGCTACTGCCGAACTCTGTTCATCAACCGAGACAAGCTTCTGTGCGTATAACCTCTGCGTTGTTACCTGCGTTGTGTTATACCCAGCCTGCTATCTACGTGCTCTGTTCACCGCTCACTGTCCCACCGAATCCCAAGCGAGAACTCTATACGACCACCGCATGAATTAGGCGCATTAGAACTGCGCCATTTCTCTTCTGAGATCGAAGACCGAATGATCGATGATTGCTATAGATAGAGTTTGTCTTCACCTCAGCTCTGATACCATGTAAAGTTTTGTAGATGTTCTATGCTAAGAGCAATTTCACTTTTCTCACAGCAATCATACAAGTAGATAAGCAAAATGCAGATAGAACATATAAGCAGATCTTACAGAAGACAAATCAGAAACAAGAAAAATGTATGTGTTCGTTTCGGCGGTCAACAGGATGCTTCAACCAGCAAAGTCTCCTTTGGTCAGCCAGCCCAGCATGTGTCACAACAACCCTCCAACCAGTAGATGAGTCAACCCAAGTCAAAGTCAACGCTGGTCAAACTTCTGCGAAACCCTAGCAGTAGAAAAATCCTCTTCGTCCTTCCCACGTGTGGCTGAAATTCGTCCTCCAGGTAGCTCGTACTTTTTAGGATGAGAGAGGAAGATGTGAGTTGTGTTGTCATCAAATTCTCTCCAACTTTTCCTGTATATATATCCATCAATGAGGGTGTGTGACACATCGGTTGGGCATGTGAGCCTACATTACAAAACTGGCTGATCTTGCACATATAATTTATTAAGAATAATAAATTCAAAATATAAGTTCTGCTCATCGGATTAAGACTATTTTTATATGGATTTTACACCTCTCAGAAAGAGGAATCCAACAAAAATATTAGCCTCTTAATCTGAGGATCAGAACATGGAGTTTGGACCTAGTTGTCCAAATTTAACAATCAATGACCAAAGTTATGACTAAATATACTACTAGACAATAAAATTGAGATAACCAATTAATGGCCAAGATAAAAACGATTAAAATTTGGTCGCGCTATAAGATACTATAAATTGGATACTATTGGTCATTGACCAAAAAATGGTCATTTATATGCAAATTTTAGTCATTTTTTAGTAACTAATTAGCCATTTTGTACTTGTGGTAAGATGGGAATTTGTCATCCATAAATATTATAATTTACTAAGACTTTGCACCCTCTTAGTAAGAATAGATCATGCATGCTAAAAATAACAAAAGAAAATCTAATAATATAAAAAATCTATCAATAACTGAAATTGCTAAATTTGAAACAACATCTAAACGGAAATTAATTGAAGGTGTGACATGTGTTCCGTTAGCATGCATGCACCCTCTTCCAAAAAATAGTCTATTTCACTATCTCTTGTGACATGCATGTGCCCTATACCAAGAAATAGTTGGTATCATTATCTCCTTCACTTTCATTCAACCTGTTCATCACTAATGTAAGGAAAGGGTGAAGGTGCCATATATGTTGTCTTCTCTACTAACCCATCATTGGGAGAATCACTAGCTTAGCAACAGGTAAAAAATCTTAACATGCACATTAAACATAGATCATAGAGGTATTAGTAATGTGATGCATGTTTGTTCTGGAGCAAGGCTACTTGGGAGTTGGAGCGGAAGTGGGAAGCAAGAGTAGAAGCAGGAAGTGGCAGTTGAAGCAAGAGAGAAGAGTGAAACTTGCCAAAGATCCCCTGTTGGGAGCGATTTTGGCAATGAATTTTATATAATATATATTTGTATATGTTTTGATGCTTATATGTCAATAAAATATTCTAGGATGATTAATTTGTGATAAAAAACATAAAAACATGGATTAAACCATATAACATCATTCATCTAGTAGTCATAATTGACAACAACTACATGTCCAAAAATTGCAAGTTCTCATTTATATAGCATTTAAGGGTGCACATAACCAAAATAACATCGAGTGAAATCCATCTCTTAACCAAAAATACATCAACAAATAGGCTATGGATGACCTCTAACATCCAAAAAAATCATACTACAACATATACCTATGTATCATCAAAGCCATTGCCTATATTGGGATCTTTTTCATTAATATCACCCTCTAGGCATTAACATAAGATAGAAAAAATGTAGCATGTCAAGTCAAGATTTCGTTTGAGTGATAGGTACATTTTAGTAGGGACGTGCTAGAGGAGTTTGAAAACCAATGTCACTAACATCAAGGTACATAGAGGGTTTGGTTCTCTTGATTAAATATGAGTTACATACTCTAGTACATGACAAAATCCAATGGAAACATTACAATCCCCGTAATATTGAAATCCTAAAAAACCAATAAGTTTGATGGATTTTGAGTGAGATCTAAAATTCTACTTTCTCGGTATGAAATCTAATGAGATCGAAACCACTCTCAAACATCCTGAGTTATTTCATTACAATATTAAAATATTAAGTAAAAGGATGAAATTGAAAGATAAAGGAGAATGAAACTTTTACCATGAATTGCATGTCAACACTAGGGCCATAGGTTTGAATATTACGATACTATGGACCTAATATTACCATAGTTTTTCTTTCTCCCTCCCACTCTCGATACTCCCACAGTACTCCTGAACCTCCATTTGTCCAATCCTCTTGTTTTTTGCCTCTGTGTGGCCAATGTATTACATAAACAATACCATTTACTCCCTATTATATGCTCAATATATTATTTCATTTTTTCCTATTTTTTATACCGCAATATGAACACACCTCATATATTATTGCTTTGTAAATAAAACCCGATTGAATTAGTTTTGAAATCTATATAATATTTTTATATTTTTATAAAATAAATAAAGTAATATTTAAATATTTTATTTATAATAAAATATATTCTAAATTTTTAAATAATTATTATTTATTTTGTTAATAATTTATTAATAAATAAATAATTTTTAAATTATAGGTATGTTTTCAATGATTTTCATATATACAGTGCTGAGTTTTTTTTATCTTATGCCTTCCAAAAGAGGAAACTTCAGAGCGGTATTATATATTGTGTTCCTGAGAGATGCCTAGTCAATAAATATTGAGTCAGGGTCCCAAGGACTTGGATTCTATTAAAAGTAATCATTTTTGCCATGTGTAGAAGAAGACCCTTGAAAAGTCTACCTCATTATTGGTACCTCTGCAAATGGAAGATCTGTTGTAGAGAAAGTGAGATCGGAACAAATATATGAGAACTCCTATCCCAGATAAAATCGAGTAGCCTTGGACATATAAGTTTTATTTATATAATAAAATAAAAAATTTATATACAACTTAAAAATTTAAAAATTTATAATAATAAAAAATTAACATGTAATCTTAAAACTTATATTGAAACTCAAGAACTTGATAAAAAAAACAGACTAACATGGTAAAGAAAAAAGCATTAAACCTGCCCAACAAAGAAAAAAAATGTGAAGATAGACCAAGTTCATGGCTCAATAATATCGTAAGGTAATTTGTTTTATGTTCATATATCAATAACATTATAAAATTAATTTTGATGATGAATTATATTTGTTAGTTTGAAATGCATTTATAAATAAATTTTAATGTGATTATCGCCAAAAACGTGTCTTAAAAAAATTAGGTATTTCAACTGTTTTTTAATTATAAAAACAACATTGTATGTTTAATTTAATGATCAATTTCAATAGGAAAATATTTGACAAACCCATGTGTTTAAATACAACAACGAAGCGATTTATCTGGATGAGTGTGAGAATGTTGAAGCGCAATGAAAATCTTAAAGAGTCGTAATTTATATAAAGTTAGTTGTTTCAATTGTTTTTTAATTGTAAAAATCGACATTGTGTCTTTAAGATGTCGTTCCATTTGAACATGAAAATATTTAATAAACCCACGTGCTTAAATGCAACAATAAACCCATGTGCTTAAATGCAACAATGAAACTATTTATATGATGATTGTAAGAATGTTTAAATGCAATGCGAATCTTAAAAGGTCGTAATTTATAATGACCGCATTTTTATAAAAAAAATATACATATATTTCGTTTCTATTTTTTATTTTTTTAAAGTAAATGAGTAGTGTTTTTACTGATCATGAGAACAAAATATAGTCATAGTTATACTTCTGTCATAGTGGTTTGTCACTGGCAAAATTAGACCAATGGTGAAATACAACTTTTTTTAGTCATATAGTCGACATAGACACATAAGCGGTGAACTAGGATGCATTGAGTATTGAGCCTAGCTAGTGTATATAGTAGTGCACAAAGAAATGGCATAGAGCACTCCTATGAAATGATAAAAAGCTTAAAAAATGCCAAAGAACACTACTAAGGGGTAAGACTAACATGAAAGAAAAAATTGTTAGCCATTTAAACAAGTTAAAAGGAAGTGTACAGTTTGATTGAGTTTGATTGAACTCATTGGGGGTGCATGGAGAGGTTGGGTCTTTTCCATAAATCAATACGACTTCAATACATGCTAACCAAAGAGTCATATTGCGATGTTCACTTTGTAAATTATCTATAGTATAAGAATCTCACATTTTTCCTCACACCTCTTGAGGAGGAATTTTCCCATAAGGTTTTCATATGCTAGTAAATTTCAATAGTATGTAAGTACTAAATTTCAATAGTATGTAAGTACTCGTTTTGTTAGCCTCCAGTGTGTCTAGTATCTGACACCCAGTCGGCCACATAAGCCACTAGTTTAGCATTTATGAATTCATCCTTTCCAATTAAAACCTCTCTGGATGCTAGTTGAATTTCCTTTTGGATTTTGGGTGGGATGTGTAAATGAAAGCGACATACTGTTGTATGAGCCCAAAGGTAAGCCTCAAAACTTTCTTCATCTATGCTCGAGGCTTCTCTACATCTACAGGCTCATTTCCTAGACATAGTTGAAGGGGCAAAGAGTTTGAGCTGAATAAGATTGGTACGAGGAAAATTGAGTCATGAGGGGCTTCCGATGCAACAATTCTCTGCATCCATCCAAGGATGCCATCCAATGATGCAACCTCCTTACAAATCCACGCCTTAAAACTATCATTCCAACCAAATGAATGCAGGAAATCAAGCTTAATGGGGGAGGCCATGTGAGGAGGACCTATTCCTTTCCCCTCAAAAAAGATTTAAACATCAATGAGAGGAAGAAAATCACCTCATTGAGTAGAATAGTGCCATAGGAAAAATATCGCTCCCGATGTAGTTAAGAAACAAAAGGTAACCTTGCAATCTCCCCCAAAATTCATTACTATCTAGCGACCTAGATCCTTCCTTACATTTCCACCTCAAGTCATTAATGGCATCATATTGTTTGTGGGTGCATGTAGCATCATAAGTTTGTGCAAGGGACAATTAATAGAGGGATGTGTCCATGTCTACCCCCTCAATTAAGTGGGGTGATGGTGGTGGTACCATCCCCTCCAACATTATGTCATTATTCCTCAACCCATTCAGACTTATCCACCTATTTGAGGAATGCACCAGATTAGAGAGTGAAATCCTTGCAACAAAGAAGAGGATTCCATGGTGCTCCAAGTGGATGAGAGAAGAAAATTTGATTTGGAGCATGCTAGATTTTCCAAATACTCTGCAACTTTGTTACTTGAGTACTTGATGTGTGAGGAGATAATAGAAGGACATTGTGTAAAATGGGAAGCGATACAAGCTAATTTTGAAGCCTCCAATTAGAGGAAGAATTTTCCAGCCATGAGTTGTTTATGAGTTTTTCTAAAGCTGAAATAACAAGGATAAAATCTCATGCAACAATAAGTTTATTGAAACCCAACGATTTGGCAGAAGCAGACCATTTGTATAAGCCGAATAACTTAGCTGCATTCTTGCAAATCTATCCCATGGTGTTGCAAGGAAGAGGGGGATGGAAAAAAATATTTATATATTTAATGTCATAATATACTCATTATATATATGTTAACTAAATGTAGATAATATAAAAATAATTATTAAATTAAAATGTATTTTATAATTTAATATAAAATAAATTAATTTTAAATGCTTGAAGCCATGAATGACAAGTTATATGCTAGCATAGATGTCATCTCATGCTGCCTATAATATTCTGATAAATGATGTATCAAACCACGAGAATTTAATGGGGATGTTATTAGAGACGACAAACTTGCAATGAAGAAAAAATGGATTCCAATTGAGTGCGGATTTATGGGGTCAGGAAGACTCTAGGAGTGTGTTCTATTCCATGAGATAAAAGAGCTATGGATTCAACTCTCAGTGTCGGATGGTGAGCAAGGGGTAAGATGGATTTTGTAACGAGTAAGCATATCGTTTTTTGCAACACATAAAAAATCAACTCCCTATGATTTATAGGATGAATTAAAGATAATTTATATTCATAGATCAATCGTAGTGGCATTATAAGGTAATCATCATATCTCAAAAATAGTAAAAAAAACCTAAATATTAATAATATTATTGTGTAAATGTTCATAAAGTAAAACATAATACTAAGAATAATATTACATTTATATTAATAATATTATTGTGTAAATGTTCATAAAGTAAAACATAATACTAAGAATAATATTATATTTATTTGACACATGAAGTTTAATTATAAAATAAGAAACTAAAAAGTAGTAATCCACTCTCATCTAGCACAAAATCCTTGTTTTTCTCTAAAAATATCAAGCTTTTTCTGAGATCTAGTAGCTTTTTTGGACAATCATCGTATTGACATTTCATCTCCCTGTAAATATGATCGAATGACAAAACCTTAAAGGAAGATTTAAACTCTTGAATCTTGTGTATCCAATGCTCTAAACAAAGACTACAATCTTGAAACACCAAATAACTAATCAATTATCAACTTTGAATTTCCAAAAATTTGTAAGAAATGTCTGTCCTTTAACATTAAAAATATAACATTAACCAAACCCACATTAATTTAGTCTTTATATTATTCCCTTCACCACATCCCATCCATAGAAATAAAACCTAATAATATAATAATTTAATCACCACTCAATCCCCACAAGTTTCATTCTATGATGCTCCACCAAAGTATCCAATATCATAATGACCAATGATAATTGGGCCTTTAACAATTCTTGGTTTCACTATTTTACTGTTATTATTAAATTCCATATAAAATCCATTAATATTATTATAAAGCACCTCAATTGATATCTTCATATTTTAAAATATGCATAAATTCTTGTTCTTCCAAATTTCGTAAGAAACTAAAACCATCAACGCTTTATGAGTAGGTTGAGAAGATATCCACTTGTAAAGACTATCTTAAAAAACGGACCCACTCCAAGAGTTGGAAAAATTAAATCTTCTATCTAGGCTTGTCCAAACACCTAATCTAAAGCTACAACTGATAAACATATGGGAAATAGATTCTTCCCTAGAACTATAGGGAGAACAAATACCTAGAATGAGAAAACCCCTTTGGTTGAGATTATTAGAAGTTAAAACCTTATTTTCCAACAACATCCAATAAAATTATTTCATCTTTAAAGGAACTATGCATTTTCAAATCCTCTTATGTCACCTGTTGGTGTCGGTATCTTCATCCCTCCGTCAGAGATCAAGTTCTCTTGTTGCATTGCATATTAGGTGTCTCACTCAGTCAGCTGCATTCCATTAGGAGCATGGATCATCTGACGTTAGTGGCTTGTTGTACATTTTCCCTAATGTCCTTTACCTGCTGGCTCATTTCCATTCATCAAGATCATCCGCAGTCACTTTTTGTCTTTAAATTTGCAAAAGTCATTTCTAGGGTTTCAGTTTCATTAGGTCTAGGGTTTCATCAAAAAGGTCTTCAAAATGTCCAATAACATCCAGTAGGCTCTTGAGGATGTTTAAATAAAGTTCCAGTACCAAGAAATTTTATAATTAATTGCTCAAAAATGTATTTTTAAAAAAAGAGTATTTTAGGCTTTTCATTGTATAAATTCATGTATTTTCAATTCTTTTGTATGTAAATCATTTTAGTGGCAACCCTGGTCACCTTGCCAAGCCTCAGTAGCTCCATCCCCTGCAAAGAAAACAAAAATCAAGTCATTCAGTTCATCAAAAGACTCAAATAAAGTAAATTGCTAAAAAAATAGAGGTGAAAAGTAAAGTCACATGGAAAACATTATAAAAATGGGTTTTATGAATAAAAAATTAAAAGGCTCTTGTATATAAATCATTCTTTACAATTCACAAGCTCATTGGCATTCCAAGAAGAAAGATTGATCAAGGTGAAAGCTGTGTTGGGAAAATTGCAGCAAAAGAACTTAGTTTTGGAGGCGCGACACACTGGGCGAGAGGCACGGCGCATACAACAGGCGCGGCACATAGGTCCGTCCTCCTCAGTTTTAATTTTGAACTGGCGTGGTGCACACAAGAGGCACAGCGCGTTGGGTTTGAGGCGCGGCGCATAGAGCTGCCAAGCCTGATTTCCTCAAAAACTTCATCACATTGCCAAAATCACTCAAGTCTTCTATTGTGCAAGTAAGTCAAGATCTTTTCCTTTTTAGTGAAGGAGTTTGTCTTATAAATTTATGGTGATTGTGTGAAGAAAATCAAACCCTATTTCCTTGCAATTTCTCAAAAACCATTGCTTAGGGTTTGCACTGTCATTTTGCTGCCAAATTCATTCTATCACTCCCTCACTTTGCCACTCCTCCATTCATTTTTTCCAGCTTACCAACCATTCCCTAAACTCCCATATTCCTAAAAATCATTTACCCCTATCCCCAAATCCCATTCTCCCAAATCTTAATTACAAATCCCCAAACCCTAATTGTTGTCCCTAAAGCTTCCATATTGTTCCCTAATCCCCTATTTCCCACAAAACCCTGTCATAATAGTCCCAAAACCCCTCATATCCTCTCCCTCCATAGTCCCTCACATATTCTTACCCTTGGTGGTAGAAAACATAAAAATCACCATAAATCTCTTCATACTCATCAAGAAAATGCACACATTAGCAAGCATGGAATCTGATCCTTCATATGACCGAGAAGAAGAGACACACAATGACTCTCCTATAGAAGTGCATGCACCAAGGAGACCTCACAAGGGTGGAAAACTTATAAGAGAGGAGCCTACTTCACTTGTTGAGCTACAGGCCTGCCCTCTTGCTATCACATGCTTCCAACACCAATCCTGTTATCAGTTCTATGAGATGGTTGCTAGAGTCCAGTATCATCATGAGTTAGCCCGGTTGTTTGTGCTTCATATACATAATGGCCAAACCACTCTAGCTGGTGTGACATTCACCTTGACACCGGAGTCTATTTCTCTAGCAACTGACATTCCTAATGTCAGAGAGCAGTGGAATAAAAGGCAGCAGATTGACAGGGAACACTATGAACCATACATCAAGCCTAGTTATTTGAGACAACTCAACAGAGTGTTTCCCTTTCGGTACCTGAAAGACTCATATGCTCCCTTGATGAAACTCATAATGAAATATTTCAGCTGTGAGGGCCGGTTTTCTCACCTATATGCTTATCATATCAGGTTGTTGATGCAATTTACCAGGGTGAGAATGATGAATCTCCCCTACTTCATGTATCGAAATATTGAGAAGATGACCACACTAGTACAACAAAAGACTCCTCAGCAGCAGTTTAACAGTATATACCATTTTGCACTCATCAAAATTGTGGTCATGCATAAGCTTGGTTTGCAGGGCATCTCATGGGAGGATTTCATTTCTCATGAGTTCTTCACAGTTCCTTAGGTACCTCCAGAGACTTTTCATGAGATAGGTGGACCTTCTCATCAGTAGGAGGGTCATGAGACACAGACCGCTAGTGTGACGATATTTGTCACATATCAAAAGGGCACTAGAGGGTTGTTTGCAGCAGTAAAGCGAGTATTATATCGACCCGGGGTGGAAGGGGTCCCACTTCTTTCATCAGCACAGTAGGTTCAAGACAAGGGCAAGAGGCCATTGCATGATGAGGGGCCTTTGGGTGAGTAGGAGAGCGATTTCTTTCTCATTCAGGATGGTGACACGGATTTGGGCCCACAAAGCTCAAAGCTCAAGGAGGTCATCCAAGAACAACAACCGAACATCAATGCTTTGTCTCTCAACCTAGAAAAATCCAAATGTATAACCAACCATCTTGAGCAAAGAAACAAGTAGCTAGAGGATAAGCGAGCGATTATGGAGTTTCAAAGCATACGACAAAACTGGCAAGCTGCCAAAAGGAGTAAGCTGAAGCTCACATCACTTGAGCAAGAAATCAATGCTGATCGGGAATCTTGGATTGAGAAAGCTAATATCCACTTGGAGAGGATGTTGGAGAAAGCCATCAATGAGAAGAATATGTTGAGAAACATGGCATATCATTATTTGTCAAGGAATATGGTGTGCCAAGCTAGAATCAGGAGCTTGAAGGCCAAGTTGAAGAAGAGATCGAGGAGGAAAAAGCACAAGATAAACTTCAAATCTTGGCTGAGGCTTCCTTGGCCCAACACAACACTTGATGGAGAGCACTCAACCCAAATTTCAAAAAAATTTGGGACACTTTTTGCATTTTTGAAATTTTTGGGCTAAAACACATAATTTTTTGCCCAATGCGTCGCGCCACCTGACGCTCGCTTTTGATGGAGGCCTCCAAATGACAAAAACTCATCATTTTTGGATTTTTCTTGGAAAAATATGTATGCCTACCAATGGACAAGATATTTTAACAGGTTTTGAGGCCCCAAAAAGGTCAAAAACACGCAAAAATGACCTTATTGCCCCTATTTTGACACACAAGAAGCAGTGTTGGGCGAACTCCATTTTGGAGGGGAAAATGGAGGCCAAATTAAAAAATTCCACTTGATCTGGAAAGCAGATAGGCATACCTTTCCAACAAGAACACTTAGAGAAAATTTAGACACTGGGAAGGCCTCCAAAAGTGGCTGAAAACAGGTGCTACACATAGAGAAATCAGCGCGACGCATAGGGGAAATTTTGCTCAGATTGACCAAGTATACTCTGTTTTTCGCCTAAGTCCTTGACAGTTTGACTTTTCTCTTTCTTAATCTCAAACTTATGATGTAATTTAATGTAAATTGATGGATCTTGATGTAATTATGTCAAATTTTCACTCATGAAAGTAGATTCATCCATGAAAAGCTAGTTTGCAACTGAATGAATCAGTTCCCTAGTTTTTAGAGGCATGTTGTTCCACTGCCTAATTTGTAGTTCTCAGTTTAGAATTAGTTGGAACAGCTCCTAAACTCATGAGCTTGACCTGTAGAGGCTAGGATGAGTTGTTGTTGGCCTATATCTTGTGATTTTTTAGTCATTAGCATGGTTGGACTTTTGAGAAAGCTTGGAGCTTCATTGTATACATTTCTCAGCAGTTTTGGCTAAGGAATAAACTAGGGTTTGCAACACTCTTTGGGATTCATGTGGCATCTTGTTTTGGTATTGTGCTTTCTTCTGTAATTATGAGTTTCATTTATGTTTTATGTATGCCATTATCTATCTTGCTTCTTCTTAACTAAAACAAACAAGGGTATAGGTAGAATCCATTGAAATTGCAGTGCTCTACTTAGGGTTTCCTTAGTTATTGATGTTTTCAGCTGTTTGAAGAGGATCCCTGAGGTTTTCTTGCCCTCTTTAACTCCTCACATGTCTAAATCTCTCCATTTCATTCAATTTTGAAGTGCCAAATCACTTGCGTACCTTGCCCCATTGAGACCTCTGCAAAACTGAGCCTCATTCCCAAGACCCAAAATTTGCCTTTCCATTTGAGCCAAGAAAGCATCATTATATTCAATCAAACTCTTTTGCACATATACCTAGCCTAAGATCAGTATTCACATCAGTCATCTCAAGCCTCATTGATCATATTTTGGTAAGATTGACAGGGAGAGAGCCCACTCCCGACCTGGTAGGGCTAGCTACCAGGTTAAGCATGGTTTGATGTTGTCCTAGATCCTACCTTTCTCAGCCTGAGGTAGATTTAGGCTCTAACATAGTGGCGAATCCACTGGGGAAGAGATTGTTTGTTTGTTAGTGTTCTTCATTTTATAAACTACAGACGGAGTCACAAGATTAGCCAGGTAGCCTTCGAAACGCTTTTGCTCTGCATTAGCGCAAGTAGATAAACACTACTTCAGTCAATCTCCGATCTAGTCTTATAAATGGAATATCTAACTTGAAAATTCCCCCAGTACATCTGATAATTCTAAGCTTTTGGATTATAAGTTTAGAGTTTGATAGGCTGAACAAGTTGGTAATGTTCGTTTGATTTCTGGATATAATAACTCACTGGCTTCTAGAAGATATACCAGAGCAAATCTGGATCCTGATCCACCTCCTGTGTATGAAAATCCCAATCTTATACCGAGAATCCTTCACCAAGGAAATTTTGTGATTCCTGTGTTCAAATATCGTTCATGTCCTATGGTTTTTGAGTATCTTGAAGATCTTGAGTTTGACGAACAGTTCGAGCTGGCGCTGCTTGAGACCAAGTTCGAAAGTGCTATTGGTTCTACTGCCTTAAATCCAGAGTTTCTCAAAGATATTGAAACCGAAAAGGCCAACAAATCAATTGATGATTATATCTTGAAACAACTCCAAACTTCAATTGTGGCTTCAAACATCGCTGAATTCTTAGAATCTTCATCTGCAACCCTTGGGGCCTCCGCAAGTGCATCCAGTTCAAAAATTCCTACCGAACCTCCTTTTATTCCCACCATCCCCGTGCAGCCTTCTATCTCTGATCAAAAACCTGCAGCGGTGTCACCTCCGTCCACTCCTTCTACTCCTCAGACATCCAAAATTTCTTCATCACCATCCCCACCCGATACATTAGCTCCACCAACTCCCCCTACATCCCCAAGACCGATTGAAAATTCACCGAGAGCAATGGCTGCTCATTTTGCACCCCTTGTGCTGCCTCAAAATTTGGATGATATGCCCGCTGATTATCAAAGAAAAATTCCACTGTTTGATGGCACTCCTCATGGTGTTACAGCTCAGCAACATGTGGACAAAATGACAGATTTCTTCAACCTTCATGAGATTGATGCCGAAAATGTGAAAATGAGACTGCTTGTACAAACCTTTGGTGGTGAAGTGAGAAAGTGGTTCAGAGCTTTGTCGGCTGCAAGTATTACTACATTGGCTAACCTTCAAAGAAAATTCTTGGATCGCTGGAAGTGAAGAAAACTCCTCTTCAGATCCTTTCCGAATATGAGAACATCAAGCAGAATGTTGGTGAGTCTGTTCAAGATTATTGTATTAGATTCAATTCTGTTTACAATGCAATTCCTGATCATATAAAGCCACCTATGGGGCTAGCTTTGATTAAGTTTCTAGATGGTTTCGATCTTGATATGGCCTATCAATTAAGAGAAAGAGATCCGGCCACTTTGGAAGACATGCAGAAAATTGCAGTCAGCGTTGAAGCTAATTTGCTTGCCAAGAGAGCTAGAACAAAGGCTGAAAAGAAGGTAACAATAAAGGAAGAGGTTTCCACTTCAGATCAAGTGCTCTGGAAGATGGAGAAGATGTTTGATAGATTGAAAATTGACAAGTCTGAACCGCAAGTCAGAAATCACAATTTCGGTGGCCAGCAACAGCCCCAATTTAGAATCAAGCAAAGAGAGCAGCGAGCACAAGACCAAGCAGCGCAGCAGTAGGTAAAGACACCCTTACAGCAGAATTTTGTACATGGTCCGGAATCAGATGATGAGGAGAACGTAATTGGAGAAGAGAATCATTTCTTTACACCCGATGATATGCCAATTTTTATTACTGAAGATGAAGAGTATTCCGAGAATTCAGCTATACAAAGGGATGAAAATTTCATCTTGGCAAATGAAATAGTTCTTGAGGAGGAGTCTGATGAATATCAAAGAGGATAAATGAATGCTCTGTCGGCCCAGCAGCGACAATATTCACTCAGAAGTAGAGATGTGCCCATTAATCCAATTTAGAAAAGAAAAGAGGTGACAACACCAAAGAATGATCCTCCCATTGTGCAGAAAAAGGGAAAAGAGACAGCTGATCCAACCACCAGCAAAATGACGTCAGCAAATGAAAGATCCAATAAGCCAAGTACATCAAAGGAGAAAACTAAAAAGAAGGATGTTTTGGCAAAAGAGGTAGAGGAAACTTCAGTTTTTAACTTAGAAAATGAAATTGCTAAGTTAAAAGTATCTATTCCTTTGACTGAGTTGATGAAGAACAACAGCTACAAAGGTTAGGCGTCTAAGATTTTGAATTTAGATCCATCATCTGATATGGTGAACGTGGAAGATGGTAGACCTGAGTTGATTTTTGGTCTGGAATTGGAAGGTCGGTCTCAAGATAATGATGTAGCTCCTTTCTACATTAGCCTTAGGATGCATGACTATGTATTACACAATGCTATGTTTGATTCCAGAGCCTCTCATAATATCATGCCTAAGGCCATCATGGAGAAATTGGGATTGGATATCACTAGAAAGTATCATGACCTCTACTCCTTCGATTCTGGTAGAGTAAGGTGCATTGGTCTTATCAATGATTTGGTGGTCAGTTTGGATTAGATTCCGGCTAAAAATGTTTTGATGGATGTGGTCGTGGCAGATATACCTCCTAGATTTGGCATGCTTTTTTCCAGATCTTAGGGAGCAAAGATCAAAGGGACAATGCAGCTTGATTTCTCCTATGCTACCATTCCCATGTTCGGTCAAATGAGAAAATTATACCAGGAGCAAAAGATGAAGTACATGATTACTAGCAAGGAGAAACTGGTAAATCATCCAATAAACTATGTACATACTGATTTAGAATCATTTGTTTTGTATTCATAGAGCTTTAATGATGTAAATAGCCAAGTAGTAGAAGTAGAAGACATTCCCGAGATCACTCAAAATTTTAGAGAGGTCTTAAAGCAAGAAAGACAAAGACTTGATAGTACCACTAAGCAATCAACCTTCCCACAGCAGCAACATATTGATGGACAGTAAGGAAGAGTAACACAACAAACAGAGTTTCAGCGTTTGGATGAGGACAAAGCAGGCCTGTGGAGCATGGATTTTGATGGCGTGGTAGGAAGGGAAGGCGCTGGAATTGGCATTTGGATACGCAGCCCTGTTTTCACCCCAAACAATGTGCCAAGCAATGTAAGGGTATGTTCTTATAAATTATCTTTTGACTATTCAAATAATGAGGCTGAATATGAGGCTTTAATTGCTAGTTTGAAAATTCTTAGAAAGTTGAATGCTAAAAGGATTTCAGTGTATGGCGACTCCGAGTTAGTTATCAAGCAAGTGAAAGGGGAATATCAAGCTAAGCATCCTCGAATGCGGGCCTACCGCAATGCGGTATTAGATATCTTGAGAGTATTTTCAGATTACACTTTGACATGTGTCCCTCGTGTTCAGAATGTCATTGCAGATTCACTTGCAACAGCAGCAAGTAATTTGAAAATTCCGATGAATTCAAACAACAAGTTTGAGATTCATGTGAAACATCGCCCAGTTATTCCCGACAATCAAAGGTATTGGCAAGTGTTTCAAGATGATGAAGAGATCGATGAATTTCTGCAAAATGAAGGTAAATTCAAAGACACTTCTATTGATGTGGAGTATGATGATGGTGAGGCGGATATAGAAGTCAATCAGATGGAAGTTTTGCAGCTGAAGGACAACGTCATTCCTAAAGGTCTAATACCTTTAGAGGAGTTGTTCGATCAAGATGATGTGGCCCGGAAACTGAGCTTGCTGCCAACCAAGAAAGGAGTTGAGGATGTGAACATTGGATCAGCTGAAAATCCTAAAATGGTGAAGTTATCAAAGGCATTGCCTCCACAGGTAAAAGCAAAGTATATCAGTTTACTATCTTCTTTTACTGATGTATTTGCTTGGGATTATTCAGATTTGAAGGCATATGACACAAGCATCATTCAGCATATCATCCCGATCAAGCCAAATCAGAAGCCTTTTCGTCAGAAGCTAAGAAGAATAAATCCAAAGCTACTACCCTCAATTGAGAAGGAAGTCAATCGGTTGTACAAAGCAGGTATCATTGTTCCTATACGATTTTCCGATTGGATTTCTAATTTGGTGCCCGTGCGCAAGAAAACAGGTGAGATTTGGTTATGTATTGATTTTAGAAATCTGAATAAAGTATCTTTGAAAGATAACTATCCTTTGCCCAAGATGGATCACATACTTCAGAGGGTAGTTGGGGCTTCCCGCATGTCGCTACTTGATGGGTATTCCGGGTATAACCAAATTCTGGTCCATGAGGATGACAGAGACAAAACAGCGTTCACCACTCCGTGGGGAACTTTTCATTATGCAAAGATGCCTTTCGGATTGAAAAATGTTGGTGCAACCTTTCAACGGGCGATGGATATCGCATTTACTAATGAAAAAGATGTTTTTCTAGTTGTTTATCTTGATGATTTGACAGTTTTCTCTAATTCAGATGAAGAGCACCTTTATCATTTGAAGATTGTTTTTCAGCGGTGTAGGAAGTATGGTATATCTCTCAATCCAAAGAAAATTATGTTTGCCATGGATGAAGGCAAGCTTCTCAGTTATATTATATCAAAGGAGGGCATCCACATCGATCCGGCTCGGGTGGAAGCCATTCAAAATATTGATTTTTGATGAAGTAAGAAGGAGATCCAATCATTCAATTGTAAGATGAATTTCTTACGTCGCTTTGTACCAAATCTTGCAGAACATTTAAGGGAAATCACAAACATGCTCAAAAAAGATAGTGTAGTGAAGTGGACCGAGGAAGCAATTAAGTCTTTCAATTTGGTGAAATTGGCCCTTTCTTCAGCTCTGGTTTTGATCAGCCTGAACTATACTCAGGATTTCATTTTGTTTTCATTTGCCTCGGATCATACTATGGCAGTGGTCTTGACGCAGAAAAGAGACCAACTTGAAAAACCAATTGCATTTTTCAGCAGGACCATAAGGGATGCAGCTTTAAAGTACAATATTATTGAAAAACAGGCCCTTGCTTTAGTAAAGGCATTGAAAGACTTTCGATTTTATATTCTACATTCTCATATCCTTGCTTATGTCCCTAACGCCGTTGTTAAATATGTCTTAGTGCAAACAGATCCAGAGGGAAGAAGAGGCAAATGGATTGCTTCCTTGTTGGAATATGACGTGGATATTAAACCAACAAAACTCATTAAAGGACAAGGGCTGGCTAAGCTAATGTATGAGTCAAATTTGCACGCCTTGGACATTAATCTCATTGCTGCTATGTCCAAAGAAGATGAAGAGAATTCGCCCGCTCAGGTATCAGAAATGTTTCTTCTTTCTCCTTGGTATTCAGACATTGTTTATGTACTCCAAAATCTGTGATCACCACCTAGAATGGCTAAGAACAAAAGTAGGACACTAGAATTGAAGGTTGCCAAGTTTTGTATCATGAATAATTCACTCTATTGGAAAGATCCCGATGGTGTCTTGCTCAATTATTTGGTTGAAGAAGAGGCAAAACAGGTTATGGAAGACTTTCACAAGGGAGATTGCAGAGGCCATCTTTTCTGGAAGACAATAGCTAATAAGATTTTGAGAGCGGGGTATTATTGGCCAACTCTTTTTGCTAATGTGTACAAAATAGTAGCAAGCTGCCACGAATGTCAAATTTTTCAAGGTAGAAGGAAGTTGCAGCCTTTACCACTCAAGCCCATTGAAGTAAGTGCTCCATTTCAGCAGTGGGGTTTGGATTTCATTGGCAAGATCCATCCTTCTTCTTCAGCGCAGCACAAATGGATCCTCACAGCGATGGATTATTTCACCAAATGGATTGAGGCGATACCCACGAGGCAGGCAACTGATTCGGTAATCATTTCATTTCTTGAAAACAACATTTTGTCTCGTTTTGGCTGTCCAAATAAACTAATCACTGACAATGCAACAGCCTTTAAATCTAAAAGAATGATTGAATTTTGTCATAAATATCAAATCATGTTGGGGAATTTGACTGCCTATTACCCGTAAGGCAATGGATTGGCGGAATCCTCAAATAAATCTTTGGTCAATATTATCAAAAATTTGTTGGAAATGAACAAGAAAAGTTGGCACAAAAAGCTGGTCAATGCACTTTGGGCAGACAGAGTAAGTCAAAAGAAATCTATAGGCATGTCTCCTTTCGAGCTCGTGTACGATGTGGACACAGTATTCCCGACCTCTCTCGCAGTTCCGGTGGTTAAACTTCTGCAGGAAGCTAACAGCGAAGACGATCATTTGCAATGGAGAATCAATCAAATGATCCATTTACAGCAGACTAGAGAGGAGGTTTTTCATAACACTTTCAAACTGCAAGAGAGAATCAAGAAGATATATGATCGAAAGGCAAAGGCGGACAAGTTTCAAATAGAAGACATAGTGTTGCAATGGGACACAAGAAATGAAGAGAAAGGTAAGCATGGAAAGTTTGAAAATCTTTGGAAAGGACCTTACAGGATTGCTGCATATCGGGGCCAAAATGCCTTCCTCTTGCAAGAAATGAATGGAGAAGACTATCCCGGTGGGCCGGTCAATGGTCAGCGACTCAAACGGTACTATTTTTGAAATATTTTCTGATGTCATATGTATCACTGTACATACCTGTTTGTTTAAATTACATTGCAAGTGTGTACTGTTTTCATGCCTTTAGTTTGGGGCCAGTGGTGAAGGCTATAAAACTGAGGTTTGATTTCAGTTTTGGTTTGGTTTGTTTGACTCAGGTCTTTTAGTCAATTTCAGTCTTGAAATTGGGTCTTTGAGTCATATTTTAGTCCTGAAATTGAGTCAAGAGTCTTGTTTTAGTTTGTCAAAGTTATTGACTCCATAGCCCAATGGACGAAAGCACTGCTTGCTTTCCCAGAGATCTGTAGTTCTTGGCACCTCCAAGGAGCTACCATCCCCATTGGAGCCAATGTTAGTGTCGGTATCTTCATCCCTCCATCAGAGATCAAGTTCTCTTGTTGCATTGCATATTAGGTGTCTCGCTCAGTCAGCTGCATTACATTGGGAGCATGGATCATCTGACGGTAGTGGCTTTTTGTACATTTTCCCTCATGTCCTTTACCTGCTGGCTCATTTCCACTCATCAAGATCATCTGCAGTCACTTTTTGTCTCTAAATTTGCAAAATTCATTTCCAGGGTTTCAGTTTCATTAGATCTAGGGTTTCATCAAAAAGGTCTTCAAAATGTCCAATAACAGCCAGCATGCTCTTGAGGATGTTGAAATAAAGTTCGAGTACCAAGAAATTTCATAATCAATTGCTCAGAAGTGTATTTTTCCTCAAAACTCTGTTTTGAGGAAAAACAGAGTATTTTAGGCTTTTCATTGTATAAATTCATGTATTTTCAATCCTTTTGTATGTAAATCACTTCAGTGGCAACCCTGGTCACCTTGCCAAGCCTCAGTAGCTCCATCCCCTGCAAGGAAAACAAAAATCAAGTCATTCAGTTCATCAAAAGGCTCAAATAACCTAAATTGCTCAAAAAACATAGGTGAAAAGTAAAGTCACATGGCAAACATTATAAAAATGTGTTTTATGAATCAAAAATTAAAAGTCTCTTGTATATAAATCATTTTTTACAATTGACAAGCTCATTGGCATTCCAAGAAGAAAGATTGATCAAGGTGAAAGTCGTGTTGGGAAAATCGCAACAAAAGCACTTAGTTTTAGAGGCGCGGCGCACTGGGTGAGAGGCGCAGCGCATTGGGTGAGAGGCGCGGTGCACTGGGCGAGAGGCGCAATGCATAGGGTCATCCTCCTCAGTGTTAATTTTGAACTGGCGCGGCGCATAGAGCTACCAAGCCCGATTTACTCAAAAACTTCATCACATTGCCAAAATCACTCAAGTCTTCTAGTGTGCAAGTAAGTCATGATCTTTTCCTTGCTAGTGAAGGAGTTTGTCTTAAAAATTTATGGTGGTTGTGTGAAGAAAATCAAACCCTATTTCCTTGCAATTTCTTAAAAACCATTGCTTAGGGTTTGCACTGTCATTTTGCTGCCAAATTCATTCTATCACTCCCTCACTTTGTCACTCCTCCATTCATTTTTTCCAGCTTACCCACCCATTCCCTAAACTCCCATATTCCTAAAAATCATTTACACCTATCCCCAAATCCCATTCTCCCAAATCTTAATTACAAATTCCCAAACCCTAATTGTTTTCCCTAAAGCTTCCATATTGTTCCCTAATCCCCTATTTCCCACAAAACCCTGTCATAATAGTCCCAAAACCCCTCATATCCTCTCCCTCCATAGTCCCTCACATATTCTAAACCTTGGTGGCAGAAAACATCAAAATCACCATAAATCTCTTCATACTCATCAAGAAATGCACACATTAGCAAGCATGGAATCTGATCCTTCAAATGACCGAGAAGAAGAGATACAATGACTCTCCTATAGAAGTGCATGCACCAAGGAGACCTCACAAGGGTGGCAAACATATAAGAGAGGAGCCTACTTCACTTGCTGAGCTGCAGGCCTGCCCTCTTGCTATCACATGCTTCCAACACCAATCCTGTTATCAGTTCTGTGAGATGGTTGCTAGAGTCCAGTATCATCATGAGTTAGCCCGGTTGTTTGTGCTTCATCTACATAATGGCCAAACCACTCTAGCTGGTGTGACATTCACCTTGACACCGGAGTCTATTTCTCTAGCAACCAGCATTCCTAATGTCAGAGAGCAGTGGAATAAAAGGCAGCAGATTGACAGGGAACACTATGAATCATACAAAAAGCCCGGTTATTTGAGACAACTCAGAAGAGTGTTTCCCTTTCGGTACCTGAAAGACTCATATGCTCCCTTGATGAAACTCATAATGAAATATTTCAGCTGTGAGGGCCGCTTTTCTCGCCTATATGCTTATCGTATCAGGTTGTTGATGCACTTTACCAGGGTGAGAATAATGAATCTCCCCTACTTCATGTATCGAAATATTGAGAAGATGACCACACTAGTACAACAGAAGACTCCTCAGCAGTAGTTTAACGATATATACCATTTTTCACTCATCAAAATTGTGGTCATGCATCAGCTTGGTTTGCAGGGCATCTCATGGGAGGATTTCATTTCTCCTGAGTTCTTCACATCTCCTCAGGTACCTCCAGAGACTTTTCATGAGACAGGTGGACCTTCTCATCAGCAGGAGGCTCATAAGACACAGACCGCTAGTGTGCCGGTATTTGTCACATATCAAAAGGGCACTAGACAACTGTTTGCAGCAACAAAGCGAGTATTATCTCCACCAGGGGTGGAAGGGGTCTCGCTTCCTTCATCAGCACAATAGGTTCAGGACAAGGGCAAGAGGCCATTGCATGATCAGGGGCCTTCAGGTGAGCAGGAGAGCGATTTCATTCTCATTCAGGACGATGACACGGATTTGGGCCCACAAAGTTCAAAGCTCAAGGAGGTCATGCAAGAACAACAAGCGGACATCAATGCTTTGTCTCTCAACCTGGAAAAAGCCAAATGGATAATCAACTATCTGGAGCAAAGAAACAAGTAGCTAGAGGATCAGCAAGTGATTATGGAGTTGCAAAGCATACGACAAAACCGGCAAGCTGCCAAAAGGAGGAAGCTGAAGCTCACATCACTTGAGCAAGAAATCAATGCTGATCGGGAATCTTGGCTTGAAAAAGCTAATATCCACTTGGAGAGGATGTTTGAGAAAGCCATAAATGAGAAGAATATGTTGAGAAACATGGCATATCAGTATTTGTCAAGGAATATGGTGTGCCAAGCTAGAATCGAGAGCTTGAAGGCCAAGTTGAAGAAGAGATGGAGGAGGCAAAAAGCACAAGATAAACTTCAAATCTTGGTTGAGGCTTCCTTAGCCCAACACAACACTTGATTGAGAGCACTCAACCCAAATTTCAAAAAAATTTGGACACTTTTTTCCATTTTTGAAATTTTTGGGCTAAAACACAAATTTTTCTACCCAATGCACCGCGCCACCTGGCACTCGCTTTTGATGGAGACCTCCAAATGACAAAAACTCAGCATTTTTGGATTTTTCTTGGAAAAATATGTATGCCTACCAATGGACAAGAAATTTTAACAGGTTTTGAGGCCCCAAAAAGGTCAAAAACACCCAAAAAATGACCTTACTGCCCCTATTTTGACACACTGGAAGTAGTGTTGGGTGAACTCAGTTTTGGAGGGGCAAATGGAGGCCAAATTCAAAACTTCCACTTGATCTTGAAAGTAGACATGTAGAACTTTCCAACAGAAAGACTTGGAGCAAATTTGGACACCGGAAAGGCCTCCAAAAGTGGATGCAAACAGGCGCTACACATAGAGAAATCAGCGCAGCGCATAGGGGAAATTTTGCTCAGATTGACCAAGTATACTCTGTTTTTCACCTAATTCCTTGACAGTTTGGCTTTTCCCTTTCTTAATCTCAAACTTATGATGTAATTTAATGTAAATTGATGGATATTGATGTAATTATGTAAAATTTTCACTCATGAAGGTAGATTCATCCATGAAGAGTTAGTTTGCAACTGAATGAATCAGTTCCCTAGCTTTTAGAAGCATGATGTTCCAGTGCCTAATTTGTAGTTCTCAATTTAGAATTAGTTGGAACAACTCCTAAACTCATGAGCTCGACTTGTAGAGGCTAGGATGATTTGTTGTTTGCCTATATCTTGTGATTTTTCAGTCATTAGCATGGTTGGACTTTTGAGAAAGCTTGGAGCTTCATTGTATACATTTCTCAGCAGTTTTGGCTAAGGAATAGACCACGGTTTGCAGCACTCTTTGGGATTCATGTGGAACCTTTTTTTGGTATTGTGATTTCTTATGTAATTATGAGTTTCATTTATGTTTTATGTATGCCATTATCTATCTTGCTTCTTCTTAACTAAAACAAACAAGGATATAGGTAGAATCCATTGAAATTGCAGTGCTCTACCTAGGGTTTGCTTAGTTATTGATGTTTTTAGCTGTTTGAAGAGGATCCCTGAGGTTTTCTTGCCCTCTTCAACTCCTCACCTGTCTAAATCTCTCCATTTCATTCAATTTTGAAGTGCCAAATCACTTGCCTACCTTGCCCCATTGAGACCTCTACAAAACTGAGCCTCATTCCCAAGACCCAAAATTTGCCTTTCCATTTGAGCCAACAAAGAATCATTATATTCAATCGAACTCTTTTTCACATATACCTAGCCTGAGATAAGTATTCACATTAGTCATATCAAGCCTCATTGATCATATTTTGCTGAGATTGACAAGGAGAGAGCCCTCTCCCGACTTGGTAGGTCTAGCTACCAGGTTAAGCGTGGTTTGATGTTGTCCTAGATCCTACCTTTCTCAACCTGAGGTATGTTTAGGCTCTAACATCACCATCTTTAATAACACGGAAAGTTGAGTAAAAAGTGTTAGATTCCTAATCCTCAGGATTAAGTTTAGGTTAGTGTGTTATGGTAATCAATGGTTAGAGTCCAAGAAAACCCAGAAAGTAAATCAACTATTTTCTTGTTGTATTAATATGTACACTATGTACATCATTCATTGCGATCAATTTTTAATATACAATTGAATTTGGTTTCAAATTTTATTGTCTTACAGTGGTATCAGAGAAGAAGTTAATCTAATATGTTAAATAGAATAAGACACTGCTTTTATGGCCATCCATAGCATTAGACAGAAGGTGGAACTTACGTAGAAGTTGTCTAAGGATACACCTACGGTGGTTGCACAATCTTCCTAGCAAGCTGAGATGGCAAGAGGGAGCTTGAGGCTATCCATGAATCAGAGACGGGCATGTGTTGAATATTCTTGACATACGGTGCAACTTTAGTCCCTATGTTAAACTATGTTTTGGAGGGGTATATGTGATGGAAACATGATTGTGTATGGTTAAATTTTGCCTCGATTTAAATCTGACCAAATTTTGAAGCAGCTGGTAGCTCGAATTTTGGAAGGATGGAGTAGTTGATTTAAATTATTGTGTTTGGTTAAATGATGAAAATGTGTGTTTAAAGAACATGTTATATATATGCTATGATGTGACTTCCATTAAAAATATGACATGCCGATTTGATCGAGGAAGACCTCTTTGGGTATAAAATGTTTCAAAAATAGCTAAATTGATGATGACAATCCATTGAGGAGGCTTTGAATTCTTGTTGGAGTTTATACCTTCTCCATCATTCAACAAGTGAGCAGTTACTTGGCAAGGGAGATGCAAATTACAAGAAAAGAAATGGTCATCGATCAGTAAGAATACCAATAATGAATTTATACAGTAAGAGTTAAAACAAAAGAGGATTTTCAGGAGTATTTGTCAGACTCCAAGAAAAAGATGGTGTCATGTGATTATCTGATTTCAATATTTTAAAAAAAATGAGAAGTAAACATTCCCTCTCAGGTAGAAGATGATGTCAGTCTCAAACAAAGTAGTTGAAGTGTTTTTAATGGCAGTGTATCTTAATTAAGAAGACGACAGTGCTAAAAAGGTTTCAAATCATCACTCCGGAAGGATGCCATCACCAGTGAGGAAGCTAAAGATATTTCTTGTGTTGAGTGTTGTGTAAGAGCCATTATTGATGCATTGGAATACATTTGTTGCAGTGACCAACGAGTGTGAAAGACTCAAGTCTTTCTCATTATCCAAGTAAGAGCACAACAAAATTATTTGAAGTTCATTGTTTGAAGTTGTGTTCAGCGTTGAAGTCATATGAAGGCGAGCCCCGCTGGTGTTATGGAATACCTTGCTCGTTGTGAAATATTTGCTATATATTGCTAACTATGATGCAGTTATGAAGCTCCCCCGAAACAGAAACGAATTGAGGTAATGGGCACATTGATTTTATATTCCATATTTGTTTTGCTTGTTTTCTCATGTTCTTTACGTTAAAAGGGCTTCAGAAGCTTTGAAATTTGGTAAACCAAATTCTTAAAAAGAGACCAGTGACACAACCGATTATTTTATGTTGATTGTGGTGCTCACCCTTTTTGGAAAGAACATGCTACATTCATTCATGAAATTTAGTTGATAACTCAACCATGAGATCAATGTCATTCCTCTAGTTTTTCCAACTTTGGTATGCAATATAGCATTCATTTTGGGTAATGTTATACATTATAAAGACGTTGTGAGCTTGTTAGTATAAAAAAAAATTGTTAGCAAGATTCATTTTTCATTGCGTGTTGTATTTTTGGAATAGGATTTGTTTGATATTACAAAATAACAGTGAGAACGGTTGCATAATGATGTTTGTGCATGACCAAGGCATTCATATCAAATTGTTAAAGGCCATTACAGTGAGTGAGTCGTGGAGCCGAGGACAAGCAAGAAAGTGTTGTTAGAGGTGGAGCATAGTTAGATGATGAAACTACCTTGGATTATCTTTGCATGGGAGTTCTTTTTATTTTTTATTAAAATATTTTTTGCGATTTGTGTTTAAAAAAAAAAAAGAAAAATTAATTTTTTTTTTAATAAAAAAAAAATTGTTTAAAAAAAAACATGTAAATTTTATTTATTTATTTATTTTTAAATATAAAATGTAGATCTAATTTTTTATTTTTTTTTTAAAGTATAAAATGTAGGTTTAATAATTTGTATTTTTAAATAAAAAAAAATGATAATAAAAATTGTTTAAAAAAATTATAATTTTTCTGTTTTAATAAAAAAAAAAAGATTGTTTAAAAGAATTAAATTTTATTTTATTTTTTATTTACTTTTTAAATAAAATATGTATGTTTAATAACTTAAATTTATAACTTAATTTTTTTTTATTTTTTTTAATATTAATTTTAACAGTTTTTTTATTTTATTTTTTTTAACTAGTTTGTTTATAATTTTTTAAATTTTTTTTCTTAGTTTTTGCTAATGTTATTTTTAATTTGTCTATTTTTACTTATATATATATATATATATATATATATATATATATATATATATTAATTTTGTTTTTTTTTTACAAATTCTTTTATGGTTTGTGAAAGAATCTTTTTTTAACATTTTTTATTTTTTTTATTTTTGTATTTTATATATATTTTTATATTTGTTTTTTAAATAATCAACATTTTAATCTTAATTTTAGTAGTTTTTAAATTTTTTTTGTTAATTTTCTTTTTTTAGATCTACTTTGTTTTTAATTTTTATTTTTACTTTTTTTGTTTTTTCTTAATTTTTTTTAATTTTTTAATTTTTACTTACTTAATTTTTAGTTTATTTTAATTTTTTTTTTTTCTTTTCCATTTTTTTTTTTTTTTGCCAATTTTTTTATGGTTTACAAGATAACTTTTTTTCTTCTTTTTTTTTCCCATTTTTTTTAAATAATTTTTTTTACTATTTATTTGTTTTTATTTTTCTTTTTTTTTTTAATTCTTATCATTAATTTTGTTTTTTTTTTTTTTTTTTTACATTTTCATGATTGATTTTTTATTTTATTTTTTTTCGTTTTTTATTTTTATTTTATGTTTTGTTTTTAGTATATATTTTAATTTATGTTTTGTTTTTTTTTGAACTTTTTTTTGTTTAGTGTTTTTTCATTGTTTTAACTTTTTTTTATTTTATGTTTTCATTATTTTTTTAAATTTAATGTTTTTCGGGATCATGATAAAATATTTTACGCCATTATTTGGAAATGTTGAAATTTTACTTTTGAAAAAAAAAAATGTTCTCCGAACATTAACACTTTTCGTTTTGACGGTGTTTTTTGGATAATTTTTGTGCAAAAAATTGGTTTTGACCGTGATTTTTAAAACATGTTGAAAATTTACTCAAGAAAAAAAAATGTGTTATTCCAGCATCAACACTTTTCGTTTTTAGCACTGTTTTTGATGTGTTTTCAGGGTTTTTTGGCCAGAGTTCCCATTTTGAGTTTATAGTTCCCGTTTCAAAGTTTACATTGTCAAAGTATGAAGCCCAGGAGTTGCAACATTATTGCTGCAATACTGGTGCTCACCACTTTTTGGCACCGTTGCTGGGGAAGCATCAGAGTATTTTGTGATTACTTCTTTCTTCTATTTTCTATTGCAACCTTCTGCTAAGTAGTTTATTTCATCAAAAGTAGAGTAGTTGTTTCTTTCAATTTCTACATTTCCTTGCTTTCATTTTCAATTCTGCAATTTCCATTTTAGCAAAAGTAGGGCAGTGATTTCCTTGCTTTCAGTTCTGCATTTCATTTTCTTTCATTTTCAGTTCTCCAATTTCACTTCAGCAACTTCATTTCAGCAAAAGTAGATTAGTCATTTCCTTTCCTTATAAGTTTTGTAATTTCATTTCAGCAAGTTCATTTCAGTTAGTTGCAATTTGTTTGTTCAATCAATTTCAATTTTGCAGGTACAAGTAGTGAAAAAACAAAAACCAACCAAAAATATTTCCTTTCATGCCTCATAGGAACATAGATAATTCAGGAAAATTCTTGCCCAACACCCCCACTACATCGCATAGCCACCCTTCTCTCTTCTTCGGTGGCAGTGATCAAGAAGAAGCTTTAGGTGAACAACTAGAGATATCTGAAGAACCTATAGGAAAATAATAAGAAGAAGACATCCCTCCTGAGACAATGGCTGAAAACAGAAATGCTGGAGGGAACGGAGAAAGAGTAGAGGGTACCTTTCCCATCCGAGAGACCAATGGGGACACCAAAATGAAGAACATAAGCCCTTCAGCCCTACCCAACTTCCATGGTTTGACCACAGAAGATCTTGCACCTTCTTGTTTGAGTTTGTTGTCATCTATCGAACCTATGACTATGCGGAAGATGAGCAAAAGTTGAAACTATTTCCTTCTACTCTTAAGGATGCAGTGTTGCGCTGGTTCATGGGGTTACCTGGCAATAGCATCACAACTTGGGCTCAGATGCAGCATGCCTTTAACAACAAATACCGAGATTAATATAGGTCAAAAGATACCAAGGAAGAAATCTTCCAAATGACCATGGAAAGTGATGAATCCTTGGAAGATTATGAAGAAAGGTTCCAGCTCAGTTACAAAAGGGTCAGGTGTACACTTGACCATGAATCTCTGAAGTTGGTCCTGCTCAGGGGAATTCCGGAAGACCTTCTAGACACCCTCCATTTACTGGCTGGGGGAGACATCTACCAACTACCTTATGAGGACATAAAGACTGTCTTTAGAAATCATTCTAGAGCAACAAGAAAGAGAGGTAGGGGGAGTCAACCCATAGCCAGTACCTCCTCATCCAATTCATCCATCAAAGGTGAACTTGGAAACATGCTGGAAGACTTTAAGAGTGAGATGCTATAGACTCTTGCCATGCAAATGGATACCTTACATATCAAAATGAAACAAAAGGAAACAAAGAGAGCTTTGGCCATTTTCTGTCCTAGGTGCACCAGGAGGCATCTTAGGAATGAATTCCCATTGAAATCTATAGAGGTTTGTTCAGTCTGTGAAGAAGATCATTCTACAGACAAGTGCCCTTCCTTGCCCAGACTTAAAGCTGTATACCAGGGAGCCGAAGGAGCCACTGAACCACTCTATTTCATGAACCAAAGGAGACTGCATGGACCTAGACCATACCAGCAGGGGATGCAAGGGACATCCCAGGCATACTACAACCCCAACCAAGTCACTCCCATACCTTCTTGGGGCCCTCCTACTCATCCTTCCTGGTCCACACCTCCTCCTTGGTCCTATCCATCTCAGTATCATGCCCAACCAGTCGCCCATTCATTTCAATCCTATGCTCAGCCATAACCTCAGTGGAATGCAACTCATCACGGGTGAAGGCCCTAGTACAACTCTCCTCCCAGTCTTTGCCTCCACCACCTGCTCAACCACAACCATTGCCTCCTACTCCACCAAGGCAACCCCAATTGCCTGCCCAGCCGAACCCGAACCTGAACAACAGATAGGCTCAACAAGTATATAGTGGGGAAACATCATGCCCAACTTATGCTGTGGAGATTCAGGAGATTAACCTGCGATCTGGGAAGGTCCTCCCAGATAGCCAGCCTCCCCCTAAGGAGGTTGAGGAAGATAAAGAGGAAAGTGAACCTAAAGCAATTCCACCCTTTCCTGAGAGACTATCCGGGACAACACAACCCACCCCAGAAGAAACTAAACTTTTGGGAGAATTGAAATAGTTATGTGTAAAGATACCACTTCTCCAAGCCATAAAGGATGTGCCTATATACAATAGGATGATCAAAGAGAAGTGCTTTAGGCATCCAGGTAGGCGCAAGAGAGATGCCCCAACTTTCAATGTCATAGGACAATTGTCTAACCTGATGTTGGGGCAGGTAATCTGTCCAAAATATTTGGACCCTGGAAGCCCAGTAGTTGATGTCCACATCAATGTCACCATGATCCCACACACCTTGATTGATCTGGGAGCTGCCATTAATGTGATGACAAAGGGAACCATGCTTAAACTTAACCTCTAGGGCTCCTTGAGGAAGACCATGACAGTATTGCAGCTAGCAGACCGCTCCACTGTGACCCCTGAAGGGATTGTGGAAGATGTGATGGTCTCCATTGATTCTTAGGAGTACCCTGCTAATTTCCTAGTTATCCAGCCAAAGGAAAAGCTCACTGGGTATCCTCTCATCTTGGGGAGACCCTGCTTGGCTACTGCTGATGCCTACATCAGCTGTCGAGCAGGGAACATGACCATCAAGAACGGGCATATGTCCAAGAAGTTAATCCTATACCCTCCTGCCCAACCCTTGCTAGAATATGATCTACCTCTCTAGTTGGAGGAGGAGGATGAGGATGAAGTTTATTCTGCACTGCTTTGTGCATTAGAAACTATCTTGGGGGGAAAACCACAAAATGAGGATGATATCATTGAAAATTTAATTTAGAATCCACCCCTCAATACCTTGCCATTAGAAGATATAGTGAGATAAACCCAAAAAAATCCCTTAACTGATCTCTGTGTGGCCGACTCGACCTCTCTACATGTTAAGAATATAGAGTTTAGGCCAGAAAGAACCTTGAAAATCAATTCAGCCCTATCCACTTCCCAGGAGAAGGAGCTATGCAGCTTATTGAGAAAAAAATTTGATGCCTTCGCCTAGAGTTATAAGGAGATGAAGGGAGTGCACCTTTCAGTATGTACTCATCACATATACATTAAGGAAGATTGCAAACCAGTTAGGCAGACTCAAATGAGGATGAACCCTTCCCACAAAGACATTGTTAAGGAAGAATTGCAAAAATTACTGGATGTAGGATTCATCTACCCCATCTCTGACAGTGAATGGGTCTCTCCTTTGGTGCTAGTGCCAAAGAAAAATGGTAAGTGGAGAATCTATGTCGATTATCAGGAACTGAACAAGGCCACTAAAAAGGACCATTTTCATTTACCGTCCATAGATCAAGTGTTAGATGGTCTAGCGGGGAAAAAGTTTTTCTCCTTCCTAGATGGGTTTAGCGTGTACAATCAGATTCAAATCAGCCCGGAGGACCAAGATAAGACCACTTTCACTTGTCCTTGGGGTACCTTTTCGTATTGGGTCCTTCCTTTTGGTTTGTGTAACACTCCATCCGCTTTCCAAAGAGCAGTATTGAGTATAATTTCTGACTTGGTTCATGATGCAGTGGAAATATATATGGATGATTTTACTCGTTATGGTTCTAACTTTCAGGAAGTTTTATCTAACCTAGGAAAAGTCTTGGACAAGTGTATTGAAATGAACCTGTCCCTGAGTCCGGAAAAATGTAAATTTTTTATGACTGAAGGGACCGTTCTATGTCATGCGATATCTCAACAAGGATTGCAGGTGGACCCCAATAAAATTGCCATCATCCAAAGGGTCCCACCTCCTCAAAAGGTGAGAGACGTCTGAAGTTTCCTAGGCTTAGCTGGGTATTACAAAATATTTATTATAGATTTCAGTAAGTTAGCCTCTCCGTTGTTTGGTCTTTTGGGAAAAGATGTCGAGTTCATATGGACTGAAAACTATCAAGAAGCCCTAGATACATTGAAAAGCAAACTTGTGACTGCCTCGATTTTGAGAGTCCCAAACTGGGCCCTGCCTTTCCACATTCACACAGATGCCTTGAACAAACCAATAGGGGCAGCCTTAGGACAAATTGATGAAAAGTTGCCTTCTGCCATATACTTTATAAGTAAAAATTTGTTAAAGGCAGAATTAAACTATATAGTAACCGAGAAGGAACTCCTAGATGTAGTGCATTCCTTAAACAAATTCAGACATTACATCACAGGCTATCAAAACTTTGTACACACTGATCATGTTGCAATTATATATTTAATGAACAAACCAGATGTAAATGCTCGCATTATTAGATGGCTGCTTTTACTGCAGTAGTTTGATTTGACCATTATTGATAAGCCTGGTAAAGAAAATGTTGTTGTTGACTTTTTGTCTAGAGTAAATTTGCCCACAGGTGAAGAAGGAATGGTGGATGATCAAATGCTAGATGAACACCTATTTGCTATCTCAGTACTCTCTCCATGGTTTGTTGATATAGCAAACTACTTGGTTTCAGCACAGTTCCCACCACACTTGTCCTCAAAGGAGAAGAGCAAGATCGTGAGGAAAAATGCCCATTTCACCTAGATTAGGGGCAATCTCTTCAAACATGGCCCAGATCAGATCTTGAGAAGATGTGTCAGGGAGGAGGAAGTTTTTGGCATTCTCCTGACCTGTCATGACGGACCTTGTGGAGGCCATTTTGTAGCAAAGAGGATTGCCTTCAAAATATTGCAAGTAGCCTACTATTGGCCCACTCTTCATCAAGATGTGAGGAGGTATACCAGCCAATGTGATCGATGTCAAAGGATGGGGAAACCTACTCCAAAGTATGAGATGCCCATGCAACCTCAAGTGACCTTTGAGCCATTTGAGAAGTGGGGCATGGACTTTGTGGGTCGTATCAACCCTCCTTTAAAATAGAAGAAATACATCATTGTGTGCACCGATTATCTGACAAAATGGGTAGAAACAAAAGAAATCAAAGCAGAAAGAGAGGAAAAAGTAGATGAGTTTTTGAGAGAAAACATATTCTATAAGTTTGGGTATCCAAGAGAAATGGTCACAGACTAAGGCAGTCAGTTCACTTCCAAGTTGATTGAAGACTTGCTCACACATCATAAAATCAAGCACAGGACTTCCACCCCTTACCATCCACAAGCCAATGGGTAGGTGGAAGTCACTAACAGAGCTTTGGAAGGAATTCTGACCAAGGTAGTGAGCAACAGCAGAAAAGATTGGGCAGATAGACTAGTTGAGGCCACCTGGGCCTACAACACAACATGGAAGACCACCACAGGGTTCACACCCTATGAACTGGTCTATGGGAAGAAGGCTTTGCTGTCAATAGAATTTGAATACAATACACTAAGAATGGCAACTCAGCTAGACCTAGACCTCAACCATGCATAGAGAGAAATACTACTCCAGCACAATGGATTGGATGAACAAAGATTGTAGGCCCTTCTCCACACAGAGGTAGTTCAGCTTCAGAGGAAGATATGGCATGACAAAAATATCAAGGAGAAGCAATTCCAAGAGGGAGATTAGGCACTGCTCTATGACTCAAGGTTTAAAGACTTCAAAGGAAAGCTGAAGACAAGATGGTTGGGACCCTACACTGTGGAAAAATGCAATGATAATGGTTCAGTTCTGATCAGAACCATTGATAAGGAAGCCATCCCCATGTTTGTCAATGGACATAGGTTGAAGATTTACAAGAAGCCCCTCTCCAAGAAAGAGTTCATTGAAGATCTGAATAAGACAGTGATGGTAGTGGAGCAGGTCTTAGCCTCTAGTTCACACACTCATTGAAGAAGCAGAAAAAAAGAAAAATAATAAGGATTCAAGTGAAAACCTCCATGCTTGAGTCCCATCATAGGGTTGAAAACCTCTTTTGAGGTGGCCCAGTGATGACAAAAAAAAAAGAAAGAGAATAAGATCCCTGGGTGAAAACCTCCCTTGGAGGCACCCAGGGCAGGCAAATAGGGTGAAAACCTCTTTGAGGCGCCCTAGTTGTCTTTCAGAAAAAAAAGGGGAAAAACAGAGAAAAGAAGGAAAAGTGAATTGATTTTTAATGTGCATTGCATGTTACAGGTGGACCACTGGGAGCAAGAGAAGATGCCACAGAGCCTATTTCATCTCCCCCACACTCTTCTCCATGATTGCTAACCTTTCTTCCACCCCACTATGTTTTTTTCCGGAAACTGTGTGTTCTATAGGAGGCTCCTGTAGAAATCACAGAGAGCCAGAATGGTTTCAAAAAGAAGTTTGAGGGGCTGAGAGGTTTCATGAAGAGCATGAATACCTTCCTACAGCTATCCACTCTCCTTGCCATCCATCCCATGCCTACACCACCTCATCATCATCATTTTTTTCCCTTCCTCTCAAAAAAACACAGAAACCAGTTTTTAGAAAAAAACAAAAAATAAAGGGAGCAACATCTCCAAGTCTCACCTACAGCTTACCAAGTACCTATCCATCTTCATGAGCATCCTCCTCATAGCTCCTAGCACAAAAATCAGCTACAAATTTTAAAGGGAGAAGCAGCTACAGGAGCTCCTGTTGGAATTCCTGTAGCAGTTGATCCCATTAAAACGAAGCCACAACAACAAAAAATGTGTAGCCATGGGATTGAAGGGAACATCTGAAGCTAGATCCAGCCGGAGCATACCCACACAAAGGAAAAAAGCCACACATTAGGAAGCAGAAAGCATACAACAGAAGAGATATAGCCATGCAACAACTAAAATATGAGCATGCAGCAGCAAAAGGTACCAAAATGCCTCACAACACATACATTCGACACGCAGGTAAGTGACTAACCCTCTCCTTTGTTGCATATTTGTAATTGGAAAATATTCATAAGAGAATGAGATGGTTAGGATTGAACGAGAAAAGCTGGCTAGTTAACTAGCCACCCTCATCTAGTTGATTGCGCTCATCTGGAGATGCCACCACACGTGTGCCTAGTCAACTCAGAGAAAAATCTAAAGCACAGGTAGTGGAGCACCTGCAAACTTCGATGGAATGATGGGATGTGATTGTGGGAAAGAGCCATGATGATAGGGCAATTGGGACCAATGGTCCAAATATGGCAACGTACATTTTCGCTAGCTCACCCCATCACCAGAAATATCTCAAAGAAGACATAAATACTCCTCCTTGAAACTCCTTCACCACCTTTTCTTCCATTTCATCCTCGTCCACTTAGCTGTAGCAATCTCTATGCTACCCCCATAGCCTCAAAACCATTATTCTCCATCGCTTTCATCCATCCTCCTGCTATCGGTGTTCTACAAGAGCACTTATAGGTTCTACAGGAGCACCTACAAGCAGTTCTACAGGAGGGGCAGTATGTTGTTTTTAAGGAGAAAACACGGGGTTTTTGCTCGATTTCTGGCTTGAGGAGGTAGGTTCTATGCATACCCACCTTGATTATTAATATGTGCAAGGAATGATATAATTTTAAGGAGAAATTGAGTCCATAGAAGGAGAGAAATTACATAAGAATTTTCTGCCTGTTTTCTTAAAAAAACACAGTTTTTCCTCTGTTTTCTTGTTTCTTCAAAATTCTTATCTCCATCTCTACCTTTGGTGTTAAAAAGGGGTATAAGCACAATGACAGGGGGATTCATGAGGAAGGAGCCCACCAAATCAGCCAAGCTCCATGAACATCACGAAGTAGTAGACATTTTCACCAAAGAAAATTGGATGCCATTTTTTGAAAAATTCTGAGGGTTTGATGAAGAAGTGGCTTAGGATTTTGCCCTTTCTTTAGTCCCTCACTCAAGGACCCATGCCGTTGTTACTTTGAGAGGTCTCTGCATGGAAATCACCCCAGAATTCATCAGCAGGGTTACCACCCTTCCTCTTGGATTACCTTGGAGCAAAGATGAAAAGCCAATTGGACAGTCTGCCAAGAAAAACTTCTTCCAAAACAATGAACATCCTGTAGAAGACAAAAATGGCATTAGAAGGACAAGCATACCTTACCCTTGGGATGAGGTCAGTTACCAGATTATCAAATATATTTCCTGTGAAGGGAGGTATAGCATAGTTTATGGCTACCATTTCAGACTTCTCCATGAGCTGAGATATGGCATGGACACTCCAACACCCCAGAAACTCAACATCCCCTATTTTCTCCTGCAGTCCCTTATAGACTCCAACATTAAGTTGAAGGCAGGATGTCTAGATTAGATGGCTCACCATGGGTTAATTAAACTATTAGTGGAAGAAGCCCTCTACACCTTCACAATCCCCATAGCATGGGAAATCTTCCGAAACATGACAGCAAAATATAATATAAAGGCCCTCACATATGATCTCAGTCCTTCTAATAGTGAGGGGGAAGAGCAGCAAGGGGGAGAAGGGGAGGAAAATGAGGAACAAACAGAGTAGGAAGACACCAAAACAGAGAAGGAGGAAACTAAACTAGAGGAGGAAGAAACCAAAACAGAGCAAGAGGAAACAAAACCAACAGAGAGAGAGAAGACAAATGGATAGGAAAAAGGGGCAGAAAAGATAGAAGTGTCTCCTGAGACCCTAGAAAGGGAGACATTGGTTGGTCTCGCTGCCCTCAGCACCCCAGTTAAACCCAAACAAAAGAGGAAGAGGCAGACCTCAATGTATTTCAGGGCTCGGAAGAGCACAAGGATCAAACAAGGGAAGCCCCAACCTTCTTCTAAACTGCCCATTATAATTGAAGATTTACCCACTGTCAAAAGAGAAGAATCTCCCTTTAAAACCCCTATCACATATGAAAGAGGGACTCCCAGATCTTCCACCTGGAAGGAAAGAGTGCAACTATAGGACTCAAAAATAGTTCTACAGGAGGCACAGTCTGTTCTACAGGAGACCCTGTCGAGACTACAAGAGACCGAAAAACTTGAAAAGAGGCTAGAAGGATAGACACAGGGGAAGGAGGAAGCGGCAAAGACTCCAGAACCTGATCCCCAGCCTAGTTTGGGTTCTTACTACAATCTTCTTGAGGGGGGGGGGGGGAAAGCATTCAACGGAAATTTTCAATCCCACTTTTCTTTGAGTTGGAGAAAGAGAGAATAAGGATCCATAGGTGGATGCAAATCACCAATTCCAAGGGTGTAGAGGATATTGGCCACATGGAGAAAAAGCTTATAGAAATGGGCAGGGAGTTAATTGCTGTAAGACATAGAGAGGCAATCACAAGAACACATTTGGAAATAGAAAATGCATTACTTAGAGGACAGCTGCAAGAGAGGGAGACACAACTAGCATGCATGGCCAGCTGGTCTATGGAGGCACTACAGTGCAGAACACCAGCAAAATCATATGGATTATACCTCAAGGACCAACGGTTGTAGTTTTAGATAAAGACTTTGGCACAGAGAGGCACAATGCCTTTCCAAGATTATATACAGTTTATGGACCTATGTGACCATAGTTCAGCAGAAGACAAGGCAAAAATAGTAGAGTTCTATTTGCATAGCATGGCCCTCACCGATATGAATGTGTGGGACCCCAATGCTAGGCTAGGGGACTTGCAAGTGATGGCCATGGAATCATGGATGAATCATGAGGAATTAAGGGTACCAGAGATAAGGAAGTTGATGATAAAGGAGCAGAATGATCCCTTGATGATCAGAGCTGATCCATCAAACCCCATGGCTCTCATCAGCACACACCAGATGCTTACAAATAACCCCCAAATTGCCCCTAAGTATATCAATGATCAGGCTCAGGCCATTGCACATTTTGAGGACATGGAAAGGCTACTTGGGGAAGACTTTATTCATGCTTGTATGATGAGGTGGAACACCCTACCACACAGTCTGCAGATTAGGGAGTATCACTCCCCAACGAGGATGAAAGAAGCATAAGGAGAGTGCCACTGTAAAAGCGCTCTATGCAGAACTTGAAGGTCAATTGGATTGGCCTCAAATTGAGTGCCCCACTGCTGCTAGGAATGTTAGAAGGAAGAAAAGAGGAATAAGAACAAAAGGAGTGGGAAGAGGTGGATAGAAAGGAAGGATTCCATGACAAAGAAGAGGACCTCACATCAGAAGCATGGGATGTCAGGGAGGCCATCATGGCCGTCAAAGATGAGGAGATGGATTGAGTTGCTCAGAGGATGAGCAACACCTTCAGTACGGGGGTTATGATTTGCCCCATAAATGGGTAATTATATGGGCTCATTTTTCCTCCTAACATAGTTTAATAAACCATTATCTTATCTTATTGCATGTTTTTTTATTATATTTATGCTTACGGAGTGAGTTGGGTTGGTCATTATGCCATGGAGTCTAATATGTGTTTAATGCAAATTTTTGTTCAATTTTGGAGATAAAGTAAAAGATTTAGTGGACAATTGGCAGCAATAATTCGAAGTAGACAAGGGAGAGGCTTTATAGGAGGGTATCCCCCTCATTTATGACTCCCCACTATGAATTCTCCATCATGCAGCCCGGAGCACAAACAACCACATTAATGCACTAAAGAGGCAGCCGAGCAAGTGGAGGATAACTTTTTTTTATCTCAAGTTTTGGGAGCCAAGCCTCCCTGATTTTAAGGAAACTGTTGGGGGATTCAGTTGTATAAATAGAGATTCCTAGGGCCTCATTAGGAAGTTAGTCAAATTTTCGAATTTTTGTTGCAGCTTTGCTCTGCTCAACTTCGAGCTCACTTTTGTTGACAGTTTCATGTAATCCTATTATTATTTTGATAGTAAAGATGAAGTCCTTTTTGAGCTAGCACTGAGTTACCTTCGAGGCCTAAAGCTCTTGGGTTAGGGTCTAATCCAAGCAGCCAAGCTCCTCTTGTTTGTATTTATATGCTTTGTTTCAGTTTATGGATTAGTTGATGTTAGATAAATTTCTTTCTTGGTTAAGAATAGGTTTCTTTTTGTGATTTAGAAGGTTGTTTCCATTTGAGTTTTCTATAGCAGGTTGAACAGTGATAGAAAGAAGATACAAAAAGGCCATCAACAAAGCCTTGGCCTCCTTTCCTCCCTTTGGGACCATGAACTCAGGCCAGGACCCTCTTGCTGTCACAAAAAAACACAAATTTGCCTTTTCCATAGGATTTCTAGTGTTGCAGTTTGTTAGAAGATTAATGCTTTGCTTTAGATCTCTTTCACCATGCTCATTTCTGTCTTGCAATAAGTTTCCTTCCATGCTTTCTCTCATTATAGCATTTCTCAACATTTACTTTCCTAGATTAGAGTTTAGACTAGCTTGATGCAAAATTCTGTTTTTTTGTGTATCTAGTTTCCTTGCTTGCTTAATCTCATTGTTTGATTTTCAGTTCTTTTGCAACAAATATCTTCTCACAACAAGTTAGCCAATCAGCCATCACAATCTCTCTTTGATCTATGCCCCACAAGTCGCCCAACGTTCATTTCAAATCTGCCTTAGTTTATGCACTTTTCCACAAACTTTCCTCTCTTTCCTTGAACAAATCCGACCATCTTTCTCCCTCATAATCATTTTTAATGGACCCTAGAAACCTTAACACATCATCCAAGCCTTCAGCTACCCTTTCCACCCACTTTCCTACCTTCAAAACCTCCAAAACTACTTTCAGCATCCTCCTGTAAACCTCCTGTAGATCCCCTATAGCCTCATGTAGATTTTCCTGTAGGTTTCTTTTTGAAGTCTGATTGTAGGTAAGGCCTCCAGAATGCCACCTGAGCCCTACTACGGCCCATCCACACCATCCTACACCTCTGCAAACCCCAAAGTCACCCTCCATCTCCACCTAATCGTTGCCACATTCAAAATCAAATAAATTACATGCATGACAATTTCACATAAAAATACACAAAAATCCAAAAAGATGTTTTTCTACTCATTTACTTCTAGAAATAGCTTGAGTAGATGTTGTTTACTTCCTAAGTAGGTAATGGCATTCATTTCATGGTTTTTCATCTCCTTTTTGCAAAAGCAGGATTAGTTGGTTAAGTAGGGTTTGCTAGGTTTATTTTACATTCCAGTCTTCTTTTCCTTTCTGCAAGTAGAGTAGCCTCTGTATAGTAAGCTTTTATTTCTTTCATCACATATAGAGCTTCTCTTGGAATCCATATAAGTTGGCTTTAGCTCCTAGTGATCTTGCGCCAGTTGACCAAGTGACAGGTTGCAGTAAGAACTAGTACTTGTGCATACAACACTGTCACTTCCAAGTTTGTTACGAACTACCAGGTTGATAAAAGTAAAGTACGAATCCTAGGAGTTGCAGCATTATTGTTGCAATACTGGTGCTCACCATATTCCTAGGCCTAAAACCCTCATCTATACAACCATGATTTACCGTGTATACTGCCATATACTGGTCAAGGGATTCTTTGGCTCAAGAAAATAACATACAATATACGCCTTACCACAATCCCACCATATACAGGTCAAGGGATCATTAAGCCATAAGAAATAATGGATGCCTCCAGATATTTCTACCTAAACCATGAGGAATTTTCTAGTCTCCACACTAAGGCTTTACTGTGTAGCCCACCAACACTGGTCATAGGATTCCTAGGCCTTTGGGAATTTTCTTGAGACCATCCCACTCATTTTTGAAACCATCCAGAAATCCATCTGAACCAAGTAAAATATCCCCATCACATCATGGCTATCCATAAATGAAAAGGAAAGGCTGAAACCACTGTCGCACTTGGCAAAACCCATGTCAGTGATAATAAGAGAAGCAAATACACACATGCATTTACCATGCATGCCAAAAATAGAAAGGAAATCATACATGTAGCTCAATACCTACATGTAATCTCATTGTAGAAACTTGATCTATCACTTCCTTACTTGATCTTCACTTCCCTTTTATTTCTTGTTATTACTTTGTCTTCCTTTTTTCCAATACTAGAATGCTCCAAGAATTCTCTACGTGTGCAAGAGTATGAGAGAGTAGAGAGAGCTCTAAACTAAAAATGACAAAAGGTTGCGAAATGATCCTCATAAGTCTGTTTATTAATGATTCCTATAATTTCTTTAATTTCCATTATTTTTCTTTCAGTTTCCTCCTCATGTGCAACCTGTGACATTTCACCTTCCTTTTCTCCTAATTTCATTTGTTTTCATAAATAAAATGTCAATTACTGCCTCTTTCCTTTTCAAAGCCTTTTTCATTACCATTGTGAATTTCCCTTAGCCATAATAAACCAAATTAACACCTACTAGGATGTTTTTCCCATAATTCAGCTTGGAATATGTGCCCCATGACCTTGCTCTTATTTTGACTTTAATAACTTTTATTACATGAACTTTTAACTCGGGGAAGTTATAGACCACCCCCCCATCATAGGGGAACACCATCCTCGGTGTTCTATGACACCTACAACCAGCAAAACCACTAAAAACCAAAACATACTACTCATGGACTTATATCACTTAGCTCAATGCAGTGTTTATAGTGATCAACCTATTGAAAACCAAACCAACATTACAAACATAACAACATGACACCCATACTACTTATTGGATCTTTATAATACAACTCATTGTAGTATATATATATACACTCACACACACACACACACACACACACACACACACACACACACACATATACATATACAAAAACTGCTTTGCCTCAACCGGTGAACAAGGAAGGATACATAGCCCCCATCTAACTAGCCAACTACCATGTAGCTTCATCAGCCCTAAAGTGCTTCCACTACATTTTAACCTATTCAATTGCTTGGTTCTACATCATGAGCATTGTTCTCTGTAAAATACATTGAGCTTCCAGCTAGAATTCAAAATTTGGCTCCACCTGCAATACAAACCAATCAATAACATGATAAACATCCTTTACGTATATTTTAAGCAATGAAACATGGAAAACATCATGGAAATTCACTGTTAGAGGCAGTGCAAGTTTGTAGGCCACTGATCGAATCCTCTCAAGGATCTTCAAAGGCCCACAAAACCTAGGTGCCAACTTCGCACATGACCCAATCCTTAAGGAGGTATTCTTGGTATTGCTCCGCAAATACACATGTTTCCCAAGTCGAAACTCCTTAAACACCCTATGTTGATATGCATAACTCTTTTTCTATCATGTGATACCTTTATATTCTTCTTGATAACCTGTATTTCCTATTCCATCTTTTCCAACATGTCTAGTCCAATCAACACCCTCTTCACCATATCACTCAAACTGATGGGAGTATTACAACTCTACCCATAGAGTGAGTCAAATAGACTCATCCTCAGTGACTCCTAATACCCATTGTTGTAATAAAACTCAACCCTTGGAAGGTACTCTTCCCACTTTCACCACTGATGTATGACATACATCCTCAACCTGTCGTAAAAAATCCAATTGACCCTCTCTCTCTACGAAGGATAAGTTGTGGTGAAAACCAACTTTGTACTGAATCCTACAAATAAAACATTCCTAGAACCTGGAAGTGAAATTGGCATCTTTGTCTGATATAATATTCTTTGGAACACCATGCAACCTCACTATCTCCCTGATGAAGATCTATGCTACCTCACTAGATGAATTTGTAGACTTCATTGGAATGAAGTAAGATACCTTAGTCAGCTTGTTAACCATAACCATAATAGAATCATGTTGTCTAGGTGTCCTTGAAAAACCTGTGATGAAATCCATAGAATTGACCTCCCATTTCCACTCTAGAATCAGAATTGGTTGTACTAAATCACCTGGATGCTTACATTTTTCTTTTACCCGTTGACAATCCAACCATCTAGCCACAAACTCTACCACTTCCTTCTTCAGATTCAGCCAGTAGTAGAACTTCTTCACCATTGTTAGAGCCTTCTTATATCCCGGATGACTGAATATGCCTTAGCATGAAATTTTGTCAATATAGGCTTCTTGAGTTCATTTTTGTCTCGAACATAGATCATGTCCCTAAATTTGACAAAACCATCTATTGTAAGATGATAGTTTACATCATGATCATTTGTACCATGATATAACATGTTCCTAAGCTCTGTATACATGTCATCTTGTTGTCCTTCCTATAAGATCCGATCCTGTAAATCCTTCCCATTTGAACTCATAGTTTCTATATGGTTTACATCCACTCTTCTGCTGAGAACATCTGCAACCTTGTTCTCCTTTCTCGTAGTGAACCTGATCTTGAATTCAAACTCACTGATTATGGCCAACCATCTAGTTTTCTTGACATTCATATTTGGTTGGCTAAATAGGTATCTCAATCGACTGTGGTCACTCATCAAAAAAAACCTCCTACAAAGAAGGTAGTGTATCCACATCTTCAATGCATGGATGGTCACTGCCAACTCAAGATCGTGTGTCACATGATTCTGTTTGTTCTCATTCAGTTTCCTTGATTCATAACATACCACCTATCCCTCTTACATCAAGACTCTACCAAGTCCTTTCTTACAAGCATTCATACACACCATGAACTCTTTATTTCGATCCGTAATAATTATAACTGGAGCATTAGTCAACAATTGTTTCAACTGCTCAAAATGTGTTGCACATTCCATTATCCATTCAAATTTCTTTCCTTTCCCTTGTAATTATGTAATAGGATAGGCAATCCATGAGAAGTTCCTGATGAACGTCCTATAATAACTTACTAACCCTGTGAATGATCTGACTTCATCCACATTCCTAGGAGTTGCCCATTCCATAATAGGTTTAATCTTTCCTGGATAAACTGTTATGTCTTCTTTGGAAATTACATGTCCCATGTAATGTACCTATATCTGAAAGAAAACACATTTGCTAAACTTGGCATACAACTGATTCTCTCTTAACAATATTAATATTGTTGTTAAGTGTTCGACATGCTCTTCGTCATTCTTAAAATATATCAATATATCATCAACGAATAGAATACAAAACTTTTCCAGATAGGGACATAACCCACTATTCATCAAGTACATGAAAGTAGCTGGAGCATTAGTCAAACAAAATGGAACTACAACAAACTAATAATGCGAAAACCTTTTCTGGAATGTAGTCTTGTAGATGTCCTCTTCTTTAATACATACCCGATGATATCCTTATATCAAATCAATCTTCAAGAACATAACTGCTCCCTTCAACTGGTCAAAAAAATCATCAATCCTCAGAAACAGATACTTGTTCTTGATGGCCACTTTGTTCAACTGCCTATAATCAATGCATAACATAAGCGTACCACCCTTCTTCTTTACAAACAATACTGGTGCATCCCATGATGATACACCTGGCCTAATGTGTCCCTTGTCAAGCATTTCCTTCATCGGCAACTTCAATTCTAATGGCTTTGGAGTTCTCATCCTGTAAGGTTCCTTAGACGTTGGCGTTGCCCCTAGTACCAACTCAATAGAAAATTCCACTTCTCTATGAGGCAAAAATCTTGAAACCTCCATGGGAATACATCCTAAAACTATTGTTAAACCAGGTACCTGTTCAAGACCTCCACATCCTCAACATCCTTACCTTTGTCACTAGAAATATGCTTTGGAAATAACACACATCCTTTCTTGTGACTGCGCTTTTCCTACATATATGTAACCATTCTCATTGATGTAGCATTTTTCTTACCGCACAATATTCTCTATTCTCCATTCTCATACAAGCATTCAATAGCATTCTCATAAAAATCCACCATAGTTCTATGAAGATACAACTAATCCATACCTAAATGCATATTGTATGATCCCAGAAGAATTACATTCAAGTGCGTTGATGTAGACATACTATTCAATTCAAATTCACAAGCTCTTACCCAATGATGAACTATTTTCTGTGTACCTGTAGCCAATTGCACTAACCAAGATTCTGTCTATACTTCCTTAACCAAACAACACTTATCCACTAGGTCAGAGTTAACATAACTATAATTAGATCCATGTTCAACCAAGATATAAACACCTTAATCACAAATATTACCATCCATCTTGATAATAGATGCATGCTGATATTCCTTCCTATTATCCAATGTAGCATAGATATGAGGAATGTTCTCTCCAACATACCCAACTGTCTTCTCTTCCTGTGCACTGTATATTTCAGGCCTAGTACCACCTTGCTACGATGGATAATACTTCTTGAGATTATCCTTGCCACATACCCAACATTATAACTGTCCTTTACCCTCATCTTTTTTTTCTGCCCTCCAGGATGTGACCCATGTCCCTCTCCAACTACATTAAAATTCTTGTAAGGAACCATATTCTCTTTCTCACCTGTATCCTGAGTTCATTTTCACTTCAGTGCCACTTTCCGTTAGCTTTGTCTTTCCGTTTCCAACCTTGTTAAGACTCTCACTTATGCTTTGATTGCACATAATAATGTTTAAACTTCATGATGTCTTCCTCCAATGATCTAGGCTCATCAAAATCGATCTTGTCTTTGAATGCTACTGGCAACCCACTGATGATTCTTTGAATCTTCGATTTCTCCTCCTTAAGTTAAGGAACATACCTCAGTAAATCAAAGAATCTTCTAGTATACTCCTCATTGGCCATAGATCCCATCTTTAACTCATAGAATTCTTTTGCCATGCCATCATAGTATTTCTACAATAGATACTTCTTCTTGAAAAGTATTTCAAACTGCCTCCATGTCAACTCTTCTTCACGAATTCATTTGACATTATTCAAGTCTTCCGACAAAATTTTTTCTTTACCTTTAAGGCTGAACGCAACTATCTTGGCCTTCATGTTCTCTAAGTAATCATGCAAACTGAAGAACTTATTTATCCCAACAAAGCATGCTTCTACATCTTGTGACCTCTTCATTTCTCCATAAAATGTAGGTGGCTTGGCTTTCTTCAACTCATCCAACAAATATCCCTTGTCACTCCTCCTGTAATTATGATGGTGATGATGACCATGATACCTGTCTGAAGTAGAACTAGAGTAATTCCCATGTCCACAACCTCTCGTATTAGGTGTGTCTAAGAATCTTCTATCCTTCATGGTATCATCCATGTTTGGCTTGTAAGAATCATGATATTTGCTACAATAACCTCCATTAGTCCCATCCTCTTGTCCATGACTGATCCTAAGTGACCCCTATCTTTGCAAGACTAAAAAATTCTAAAGGATAACTACATTGAGATCTTCCTATTTCTCATGTGCCTTAGTAAGTCTTTCTTATGACTAAATGATTATGTCACTATCTTCTTTTTAACTCCTTATTTCTACCATCAAACTTCTCAAAGTTCCTGCTTTGTGAGGGGAGTCCTCATCACCATGCTACTCATTTGATCTATATGGAGAATCTTATGAACTATATAATCCACCATTTTTCTAGTCATCTTTCGTATTCTTCTTCCTACAAGTATATGATGTCATCTAAACCAAAATATAAAGATAACAAAAATACCTCAATATAGTTGAGGGGAGGATATCTTGTCTGCAAGATCAATCCAGATTAGCACAATACATGCATAATTATAATCACAAAAATATATTGACATCATACAAGACAATACCATCTACATACCATGACCTCATGCATGACAACCATAACCATGAGAATGCAGGCACAACAACATATAGACACCAGACATACAACAAATGCATATTCAACTGACATGTATTCATGACAAATTAATCCCAACAACAAAACCTTCAACTTCTACATAACAACACAACTACAACAATAACCATCATCATGGATACACATCAAGCACATATGAAATCTAAACGCATGCATGAAAACCACATTCTGCCCATCCAGTCGAAGGGGTGAACCATTCTGATACCACTTACCCTCCTCCCACACTTACCCAAGCTAACCATTCCACCAGGGTAAATATGTGACGCAAAAATACTATGATGTGATTCAACTCCCCAAGTTCAGTTAAGGAACTAGAATCAACAAACCAAAAGAACACTAACCTTCCATAGGAGATATAGGCCCCCGAGAGGCTAGCTAACCACTCTAGGTTCCCAACCCTTGAGTTTTACTTGATTTTTAACATGAAATAAACCCCTAGTTGCTCCCATGCAAAGATCTTAAGAAATGGTGGCATAAGAGGATTTGAAAATGCAAGGTTTCTTTAAATATGAAATGCTTATGTTGGATGTTTTTGAAAAATAAAGTTTTAACTTGTAATAATCTCAACAAAAGGGGTTTTCTCAGTCCAAGTGTTTGTTCTCTCTGTGGTTCTATGCAAGAATCTATTTCCCATATTTTTATCGGTTGTAGCTTTAGATTAGGTGTTTGGACAAACCTAGATAAAAGATTTAAATTTTCCAACTCTGGTAGTGGGACCATTTTTTCAAATAGTCTTTATAGGTGGATATCTTCAAAACCTAATCATAAAGAGTTGTTGGTCTTAGTTTCTTAGGGACTTTGGAAGAACTAAAATTTATGCATATTTTAAAATATGAAGATGTCAATTGAGGTGGTTTATAATAAGAATTATGGATTTTCTATGGAATTTAATAATACCAGTAAAATAGTGAAACCAAGAATTGTGTCAACGACTGCAGTATTTAAGCCACTTTTTCAAGGCTAGGACCCAGGAATTTTCCCAGAACTTGATGAAACACTAAAAAGTGATAATTAACAACAAGACAAGGCCTCTAAAGCAAAAACTGAATAAGGACCTAACCATACCCATCGTAACCATGACAATAATTTTGTCAAACACATCATGAACATGTAATGTACAGGTCACAAACACACATCTGAACATAGGGGTTTCATACTTATTTGAGATTCATCAAGAAGGTATGATGCCTTCTCACCATAGCTGCAACATCATCTACTAGGTTATTCATTCATTAAAATTTCATTTACTAACCAAATCATCATGAGAGGCATAATTCTAAGTTTGTCATGAAACTATTCTTATAAGAAACATATAACCAAAATAATGACAATGGTAGAACCATTAAAGCCACATAATAACAAGTATAAATACTCATGAAATACAAGAAAAAAGAGCTCTTAATAACATATGAAAAATCTAACCAAGATAGAGACTTCCATGTACCACCTGACCATAGATTGGACTGAACCAAATATTTCTTTTAGCCAATCATCCCCGTGTCATATTCCAAACATGAATGTGGGACTCACAACAAAATAACCAAGGATTCCTCACGCTTTATCGTGTAGCCCACCATTACCAGATAAGGGATTTCTAGGCCTGAAACCCTCGTCTATACAACCAAGCTTTACCATGTATCCCACCATATAACAGTCAAGGCCCTAAATAAGCATGGATGCCTGCATATCTCTCCACCTAGACTATGAGGAATTTTCCCGTATCCACCCTTAGTATTTACCATGTATCCCACCATTACCGGTCAAGGGATTCTTAGGCCTTTGGGATTTTTCCTTAGACCACCCTACTCAGTTTCAAAACCATCCCAGAATCCAACTCAACCATGTAAAAGAACCCCATCACACCATGACTATCCAAAAATGGCATGGAAAGGATGAAACCACTAGCAAACCTAGAAAAACCCATGCCAATGATAGCAAGAGAACCAAATATGCACATGCATGTACCATGCATGCCAACACTAGCAAGGAAATAATACATGCAACTCGATACTTATAAGTAATCCTATTGTAGCAGCTTGATCCAACTCTTCCTTGCTTGATATTTGCTTCCATTTGCTTTCTTGTCATTCATTTTTCATCGTTTCCTTAATGCTAGAATGCTACAAGAATGCTATAAGTGTGTAAGAGTATGAGAGGATAGATAAAATAGAGAGAGATCCAAGCTAAAACAGAGCAGAGGTTTTGAAATGATCCTCATAAGTCTTTTTATTAGTGAGGAGTTTAATTTCTTCAATTTCCAATATTTTTCGTTCATTTTCCTCCTCACATGCAATCTATGGCCTTTCACCTTCCTTTTCTCCTAATTTCCTTTATTTTCATAAATAAATTGTCAATTAATGCCTCTTGCCTTTTCAAAGCCTTTTCCATTTTCTTTTCCATTTCCTTTTCCAATTTCCCTTAGTTATAATAAACCAAATCAACACCCACTAGGATGTTTTTCCAAACATTCAACTTGAAATACATGTCCCATCCTTGATCTTATTTTTCCTTTATTAAATTTTATTACATGAACTTTCAACCCGGGGTTGTTACATGTATCTTTTCGTATTCCTAATTTTTCTAAACCTATACAATTTCATAGTGCTAGGTTTCTAGATGGTGTTGTTCCAGAACAAATTGATGAATGCCAACATTGTGACAGAGCTGGACATGTGAAAGATCAGTGTTTTGACCTTCACCAGTGTGAACATTATGGAAATTGAAATCACCATTCAAATATATGTTCTAGAAAGAAGACTATTGCAAGAGAGAAACTAAACTTATGATAGATTGCTTCTTGGGATTGGTCCAAAACAAGCAAGAATTTTTATATGTCATACCATAAGATATTCTTGAGATTATTGACCATCCTTGAAGTGATGAAAAGTAATTCATCTTCTCACCCTATATCAGACAAGGAGAGAATTTCTGGAATTTAGTTGGTCTGCTACAAGTTCGACAATTTGTCAAGCAAGCCATGAGTTTGATGGTTTGCTACAAGTTTGAAGATTTTTCAAGTGAGACTAAGACAAAGATCAAAATTATTCTGCTATAGTGTAGAGTCTGAGTTCAGATTCAGAGTTATAGACAGAGTTGTTGATGAGCTTTGTGAACGAGAACTTCCACTAGCAAAAGACTTCAACTTCTAGCTAGATTCAGAATTGTTCAAGGAACTACATTGATGGTTCTAGAGTTGACATTTTTGATTGACCTAAGAAATGCTATGAAGGTTGAAGGCATGGGTATCTTTGTGGTTTTCTCCTAAAAGCCACCATCCTTGGTCTGTGGTCGTCCTTAAAAACCATTTCTAAGAGACATTCAACTCTTGGCTTAGGTGAATTTTCTCATTTTTAGCTCCTGTTCTTGCACTTAGATACATCACTTCAGATTAGGGGGGAATGTTAAACACCTAATCCTCGATATTAAGCTTAGGTTAGTGTGTGTTATGGTGATCAGTTGTTAGAGTCCAAGAAAACCCAGAAAATGAATCAACAATTTTCTTGTTGTATTAATATGTACACTATGTAAATCATTCATTGAGGTCAATTATTAATATCTGGTTCGATTTAATTGCCAACTTTTGTCTTACAAAAAATGGTTTCATATGCATATTTTACCTGGAAAACTCCTTCCTCAGTATTCCCACTCCACCTCAATCTATCCTCCCCGTTTGTGACTTTGAATCTTGCATTACATAAACTTTGAACATGTATTTTCCATTCTGCAGCTTCCTCTCCATCTAATCCTAAATCAATCATTGATAACCAATATGAAATACTAAGCATGCCTTATATCAATAAATATGTGTTTGATATGGGGTTCATTTTAAACCTTTTTAATTGTTGGATGTTGGCATGACTATCTAAGAATTTTGACATAAAAAATTCCATGTTAAAGTATGTAGGTAAAGAGTGTCATTTCTATATAGTTAGTTATTTTTATAATTCATTTCTTTAACAATTTACAAATATCATTTAAGAAAATGTTAAGTTAGAGTATATTTATAGAGACGATTAAAATGTGAATTAGTTGACTAAGGAATTTGTCCCTAACATAACTATTAGTTGAACTTGAGACAATAATTTTTTTTAGAATTCTTGAACTTTATTGAGACACAAGATATTTGTGGCCCATGCCCCTAATGAACGGGAGTTTAATATAAGAATTTATGTAGCACTTGAAAGCTTTAAAATAACAAAGTCATCTTCTGATTACTCTCTAGTGCAAAATATTGAGGAAGAATTAAAAATTCCATCCAATTAAGCTATAAGGTTTCCATCCTCATCTTTCACTCTACCTAAGATATTCTTAATACATGTTGTCACTCTACCTAAAATGTCTGTATTAGAAATTAATTCCATTTTTCTAGATTATGAACTTTACCTTCGATATCATTTCAAGTTGAGTTTTGCTTATTATATCATTTTCATTAATTTTAGTTATAGCTGAATTTTATTAACTTTATTTTCAAATTTAAATTCATTTTAAAATCCTTTGGTATATGGAAGATCCATTTAGATTCATGTTTGGATATATATTGTTGCATTGCAACCGTCAACTTTGGTAACTATTTGTGAAGTATATGTTTAGTAACTCTTTACAATTAAATGTGTTTTGAGCTTATATCTTTATATTGAGATGTTAATCTAGTCTAATTTTATTATAATTATGTATTTTATATTTAAAAAACAAATATATATATATATATATATATATATATATATATATATATATATATATAATTTCATTAATGATAAATTAATTTAATAATAACTTATACTATATATATATATATATAATTTCATTAATGATAAATTAATTTAATAATAACTTAATTACACTGAATGAGATTGAATAATATTTTGGAAAAAGGAAAAATATATTTTAAACCTTTTTAAATAAAATTAGAATTTTAATTATAAAAATAATAAATTTTAACATAGTGATATTTTATAATTTCGTCAATAATATTATTTAAAAGGAATTATAATTTATTATAAATTATAGGCAGATAAATAGGTGCATAATATATGACAGGTAAAATAATATATATGTTTTAAAAGAAATTACATTTTTTATAAATTATAGGTAAGTAAATATATATATAATGTATGACATGTGAAACAATATAGATGTTTTGTTAAGAGACTTTTTGTATCAAGATTACCAATTTAAAACTCAATTAATTATCTTAATTGTTGGTGTCTTTTCGAAAATGTGTGATCACTTAATAATTTTGAAGTCTTAAATAACTTTAGATTATATTTTATTAACCAAACCATAATCCAATAATTCTCTCTCACACATATAAAAATTAAAGATTGGAATTAAACAAATTATATATTTTTATGTACATTGTTTGAAAACTATGTTATTTAATTTTCTTTTGTGTGAAGTTATGAACTTTGTATTACTTCAAAAGAGAGTTACATAATGGACAAACTAATTTTTTCTGGTTTGTCCAAATGTTAACCAAACCAAAAGCATAAGTTCAAAATTTTCATATTTTTGGGTCTTTGTCTAATTAGAATATCATATAGAAATACATGTAAATAGGTTGAATGCCCCAGGATGTGGAATACATTGGAAAAACTAAACATAAGATGTTGTTGAACTAAAATAAAAGAAAATGATAAAGCATAATAGTTATTAGACCGAGTCTCTAGGAAATTGCATCAGCTAAACATCCTTCTCATCCAAGGAGTGGATAATTGTACTCAAAATGAGAGTAGTGACCTTATGATATATAACATTAATTTTCTTCTCCGTCTCTACTATCATGATGGAGTTGTCCTAATGATTTTTGGCACTATCTAAGATAACATGACCCATAATGACCTTGGTATGCCAATAAAATATAACAACTTGCATGTACCCAAAGAAAAACGATCTAGTTGAGGTTATAGTATCAGGTGTTGAATCCTGAGTGGATGGATCAACATGATAATGAGGGGTGCAGTTCCTTTTCCATTGCACCTATACCTCCTCACATTCAATCCCTTGTATAATTAACTCAGGTGTTAGTTCTTGGTAATGAGCTATACATTCTTGAGCTTGAGTTTGAGTACAAATTTGAGAGGTGGAAGTGGAATGGCTATCCCTCTTACCATAGATAGTGTAATTCCCCATCCTACCTCATCTTCTTCACGAAAAAAATATTCCATGTGTCATGGCAACGCAAGGACCTAGGAGGAAGAAAAAAATGCAAAGTGAGATAGAATAGGGGAAGGAAGAGATATGAAGGAGGTGAAGATGGATCAAAGCATAAAGGTATAAGAGGGTGAGCCAGAGCAAGGGAGCTAAAGGGAAAGGAGAACGACAGAGGCTAGAGATGGCAATGAACTACACTACCCTTGAGAGGAATGCATTCAAGGGGGAGAAGGGTGAAAGATGATGATGATAAGAATACGAGTGAGTAGAATAGCTTACCAGCGGTCAAGGTGAACCACAAAACCTGAGAGGGAAATGTGAACCCAAACTCTAGTTAAATTGCAATTCAATAATTTAGAGTGAAATGAGACATGCAAAAAGTAGTGGTCGATAGATAGAGGAGTTACCCTCAGTGTTGAAAGATCTCCTATGAGGACAATTTCGATAATGTTGATAGAAGATGGATGGAAGCTGCTGATATATAGGAGTACAACTCCAACGAATCCTAGATTGACCGAGATGAAATCTTGTGCATGCATTGGCATATAAATAGTTTCCAAGGTCGAGGAGCGGTACGGTGCCACGCTAATAAAATTACAAGACCGACTAAATTGTTCTTAATTTCCACGGCAACGAGGAATGGCCATAGTGCAGACTGTTGTATAACCAAGAAGGATGAAACCCCATTGTTTATGTCCCTTGTGGAAAATAGGCATAAGAATCAAGATCCAGTACCAAATACTTCATAACTTGAACAAGTCGGATGTATTCTATACTCAGCCATTAGGATGGCTTGTACATGTTGTTGTTGCTTTCCCCTTGTGATTGCCATTTCCACTTACATGAGGTGTAAACCATAGCACATGATTTGACCCAGGCACCAGCAAACTACGAAGTACCCCAAGAGCCATAACTCATACTCAATTTAACTATCATTATTTTAGGGTAGTGACGGAGAGCTTGTCCATGGCACCCTCCATGGGAAACTTTACTATTTAAATTATTATTGTATTGTTCTTTTTGTTAAGATTGGTAGGACTCTCTCATTTTTTATTTTACATGTCCATTATTCACCTTGTAATGGAGGAGGGTAGTACAAGATTCAAACACAAGATCTCCGGTTCGGTGAGACTTCATTCCATGACCATCGCCACTTGAGCTACCACACGCAGACATTATTGTATGTTTTTTATTCCTTTATAATAAAAAAATTATCAAATTCCTTTAATTTTCTTTTTTCTTCTTAAAAGTTATTTCATCTCCAAATATATTGATTTAATATAATATTTGTAATACTAATATAAATTACAATTTTGAATTAATAGATTTATTGGATCAATTACCCATGAGCAAACTAAAAGGATTTTAACCTAGAACCTCTTGAACAAAATACCTCATCTTCACTACAACCACCCATTGAACTAAGCACAAGGAATTAATGAGATTATTATTTTCAATATAAAAATAAATTTAAATTATTAACTTCAATGTTGTTGTTGTTTCTTTTTTTTTTAAATATGTTTTCTGGCTGACTCTTAACCGTTATAAATAATTAATAGTAAATTTAATAAAAATATTATTGATTTTTATTAAAAAACGTGAATAGTAGAGTAAGAAATTATGATAATGAAAATTAAAAATGTATAAACTAAATAAATTAAACTCATTAAAATATTTATATAAATTATTTTTTAATATAATACTTAATAAATTATAATAAAATAAAATTATATTTAATGACATTTTTTTTACTTGTAATAATCATGAAATACTGAAAATAAATATGTAAATAAGATTAGTATTTGAAAGAGCAGGGCAATATTTTTGTGTCGATCATGAAGATGAATTATTTATGATATGTACAAGTGACATTTCATATTTATGATATGTACAAGTGACATTTCACATTGTACTCTATAAATGTAGGTGTAGTGAGGAAGGACAGGTACAAAATTTCCGTTAGAAGAGCTTTATTGTTTCGTAAGGTCGGGCTGCTGCTAATTCTTACTTTTAATTCCCAAGAAACTGCGTCTGTTTTCCTCTCTAGATTACAGGTTTATATTGCTCTGTAACTCTGTCTACAAGATAATATCAACACTTATTGCTAATACGCTAAAAAAAAATATACTATTTATGCACATTTCGCTAGAACGGTTTGGCTTCTTTGAGGGGAGGCAGATTGAAGATGTCATTACGATCGCTTAGGAATGTTTACACTCCATAAAGGTGAGGAAGAAAAAGACATGCATGATAAATATCAATTTGAACAAAACCTATGACAAAATCGACTCAGAGTTCCTGAGGTTGATCCTCCATAAGATTGGGCTTGATCAACAAAATAAGATTGGGCTTGATCAACAAAATATTGGGAAGATTATGGCTTGTGTCTCATGTGCAAATTTTGTAGTTATCATTAATGGCCTCCCGTCGTCATATATGGGTTTGAGACAAGGTTGTGCATTGTCCCCCTCCTCTTCATGCTTCATGCTTGTTATTGATGGTCTAAGTAGGAAGATGGCAAATTCCATGCTTGTTATTGATGGTATAAGTAGGAAGATGGCAAATTCCAAGGACCGGGGTCTGATAAAGAGGCACTCATTAAGAAGGCATATCAATATTTCACACTTGATGTTTGGAGATGATCTACTTTTCAGTGGTCAGTCAAATATTGAAGAATGGTCTCATATGCATTCGATCTGAACGAAGGCATCTGGCCTCTTCTTCATGAATAAATGTAAATTAGAGTTGACCACAGATAATAGCGAGGATACTGTAATGAAAGAGATATCTTGCATATTTGAAGTATCCTCCATTCATATAGATGAAGACTTTGTATTTCTTGGATTCAAATTAAAGCGAACCAACTATGGGAACTCAAATTGGGAGTGGTTGTTACGGAAGATGGATAAGAAGTTGATGTTGAGGTCAAACAGGTGGCTTTCCATTGCCAGGAGGTTGATATTAATCAAGTATGTACTTAAAAGCATATCGAAGCATATCAGTCTTCTGGATGCACTTATTTATGTTTCCGATAAAGATCATTCACAAAATTGATGCCATCATGGCAATATTTCTGTGGTCCAGTCGTAATCAATTCGGGAAAATTCATCTGGTTCGTATGTCAACCATTGCTAGAGTGGTTGAGGCAGGTGGATGGGGCATCTTGGATACTAAAAAGCTTTTAACAGGGATTTGATTATAATGAGTCTCTTGAGAGGCTGTCTGGTAATAATATATGATCGCAAATCATCAGAGGTAAATACTTGAATTACCATGATTATGAAGTATAGATTAGGGAAGGAGCGGTTGAAAAGAGTAGTTCTTCTTTCATATGGCACAATACGCTGAAAAGCAATCATTGACGTTTCGGGGGCCTACGCTGGGATATTGGGTCCGGTTCATGAATTCAAGTGGGCCTTGACACCATCTAAGGATTTGAGGCAAACTGCTCATTATCTGTTCCTCTTCTTTATCATGTACATGAAAGATGTATTTTCTTTCTTAGCGATATTTTTACTGTTTGGCAGTATTTTACTATTTTTCATTCTTCGCTAATGGTGGATGAGATAGGTTTAATAGGATGGTGGATGAGATAGGTTTAATAGGATATTTAGCAATGGAATGGGAAAATTACATCTCTCAGTTATGTGCCGCAAGTATCACAATTTCTGAGTAGGTGGATAAGTTGACATGAAATGGTCATGTGCCGCAAGTATCACAATTTCTGAGTAGGTGGATAAGTTGATATGAAATGGTCAGATAAAAAAGCGTCAGATTGTGGGGAAGGAAATTTATAATAGATGGTCTTTGACAATGGATTCACCAGTTTACAAGTTATGGTTCAAAAAATCCAAATCCTGGCCTAGGGAGATCCCACATAGATTAAAGTGTTTTTTTGGTGGTCCCTGCACAACCAAATTTTTATTTGGGAGAATCTTTTGCATAGGGGGTTTATTAGCCTTGGCTTATGCTCTGTGTATGAATGATGTAGAGGAAATGAGACATTTATTCATGGATTGTCCCTTTGCTACAACTGTATGGAATGGAGTTCTACATTCTCTTTGCGTAGCATCACTTTGGGTAAAAAGTTCATTGGAGGATTGTCTTAAACATTGGTTTGGAACACATAATCAACATTTTTCTTTGCGCTTTTACATTATATCGGGCTTATGGAGCTGCAGGAAGTATAAGATTTTTGTGTAGAAAGAGGTTGGTGTTAGAAGCTCCGTGATCAAGATTGTGGTATATTATTTAGAGATTAAACCTTAGACGTGATCAAGATTGTGGTATATTATTTATATATTAGACCTTAGACGAAGATACAGACTCAAAAGAAAGATCAACACAAGGTATATATGGAAGAATTTCCAGGTCAGTGTCTTTGATGGTGCATGTTCACAAAGGTTATGTAGTTGTGGTGCATCCATTGTCATAGCATTCGGTAGATACTATCATTTCTGGTGGGAAGGAGGAATAGGTTCAAATAGATGAGCAAAAATTATTGCACTTTGGGGTATTCTCATCTACGCCAAATGGTTGGGTATTGAAGATTTATAGGTATATGGGGATTCAAAAGGAATCATTGATTGGGTCAATGGTCATTCACATTTTCGGCCACATCTGTTACCAAATTGGTTGTGTTGCATTCGTTCTCTATAGAAAGTTTTCCAACATATATCTTTCAGACACATCTACAAGCAGTGAAATTAGATAGCAGACATTTTGTCCAAGAGAGGAATAACAAACTAGCCAGGTGTGATCTAGTTTGCTTCTTTTGTTCAAGGCTCTTTGTTCAATGCAGGGAGCATTAATATCATATATGAGCTCTCGGTGGTCTCTTTTTGTTTTTGTGTGGATATTGATGGTTTTTTGAATCCGCTATTTGTGACTTACATTCTGAACAGTTTCCTAGTGAGATAGAATGGTTTATGTTAGATCATGTAAGAAGCCTTGCTGGAATATTTTGTTGATATATCATGATATTTGAGATAGGAAAAGGACAAGTATGGAAAACAGGAGAATCTAGGTTTTTGTTTCTCATTTGAGTCCACTCTGGAGCAAAGAAACTGCACGGAAAAGGAACTATGTTGTATGTACTCTCTTTTTGTAATAAAAAGAAATCATTTTTTTCTACTGAAGAATAAAGGTGCTGCTAGATTTTCAGTTGCTGCTCGGATAATTTAATTTCGATGTCGAACTACTTGTTTGGAGGCTTCTTTGGTGCTAATTTTTCAGTTAGTCTTAGATAATTTACCATGCAAAATCAAACTGCCTGGTTACCTGGGAGTTACATCGTTCAGCAGTTCAAAAAAATCCTAATCTCTTGGAAAATGTCAAATAATTATGGCACAAATTCTATAAGTTTACAACAGAACTTGATAGCAAAGACTTTTGCCAATGAAATCTAAAATCGCGGCCAATAATCTGTTTTCAGTTATTCAAAATTATGTAAGATACGATGCGAGTACCATCACGGGACTTAGTGTTCGTGACACGGACAACTAATAAAACTTTAAAGTTAAATCTACCACGCCATACAATGCGTAATTTCTGAATAAGATGGAATGTGGCGCGATGATCATAACAATTCATATGTTCAACAGCCAAAATACCTTTGTTAATAGGGGTAATTTACAACGTTTTCTCCGGGGGAATGAAACATGGCAGGCTTTAAAGCCGTCGCCATTCCTGTTCATCTCGGAAACGAGAGAGGTATCTGATAATTCAGCAAGAATTTTGATATTGATCAACAGCTTATTCTCAAATCTCCTATTCTTTTACGGTAAATTCTGAAAACAGAGTCACGTGGTTTCATTTTTGCACTGGACTCCTTTAGCCATCGTCATGTCTTTAACGAAAGTATTCAAGTTCAGAAAAGAAGATCCTCGGGGGAGGACGGCCTTCGTTGCAGACTCCTTGATAATGAGAACGTTGTCTCTCAACTGCTTCCCTTCCGGTGTTCTCATCATTCTCCTCATAACGTCCTCCACCTCTTCTTTCATGACCACCTCCTGTTCATCTACTTCCACATCCTCAATAGCCAGGCCGATTTTCCATATTTCCTTGGCGAATCTCAGTTGAGGAATTGATCGGCAAAATATGGGAACTCCCAAGCCCATTGCCTCCAAGGTAGAGTTCCATCCGCTGTGTGTGAGAAACAATCTGACTGAGGCATGGGCAAGTACTTTCCACTGTGACACCCACCTCACAAACAGGGCCCGCTCCTTCGTTCGTTCTTCAAAGCCCTCAGGTAAAATCCTGTTGGGTATTTTTAAATGGAGAAATACCAAAACCAGATAAAATAAAATTCACCACAGAGACAATGCTCTGTTTACTTTGTCCAGGATCTTTTGCAGACAACCTCTTAAAAAACAAACTCACTCAGAACACAGCATTACACAGTCACAACACATTTCTATTAATTTAAAACTGAAACTCTGTTACATATTTCTTCCTCTGTGCAAAGAGGGAATCCAAAAAAAACTCTGCTGCTCTCACTGATTTTCCACTGCTGTGGATATTACATAAACGGCTTCAAAAACATTCCTGTGTTTTTCATTTTCAGACAAACACTACAGCACTGCTGTGCATAAAAAAAAAATCACTCACCCTCATGTGTAGCCACTCCACACACAACAAAACAAAGAAAACTACACTAAAAACCACTACACGTAAAGCAATTTCATTTAACGTATGGCAGCATGTACAAATAAAAAAAACATATATAAAAAAACGTTCCCATAACTATATTAAAGACATATAAGAAATATGGGACGTATGCCCATCCTCTCAATAAAGCCTCCACCTAAAAACTACGACCAACCAATAAAACCATTAATTCTTCCTACGGCGGTCAACCTTTTACTCCACGCAGAAACTTGATTTGACACGGGCGGAGGGCAACTTCGGAAAGTCAACGGCTGAGATCACGCGCCCAGATCACTTGGCTGATCCAACGTGGTTCGCACGCCAACCTCCAGCAAACCAAACGACCTTTACCGTCCGGGGAAAGTGGTTTTGGTGTTCGTACTGGGGACGCGTGGCAGAGAGTGATGGTGTTCGGAGCCTCCTCCTGCTCGTACAGTCTTTGCCAAGAGCGGTGCGGGGAGACCGGGATGGTTTTCAAAAACCACCGTGCAGCGTAAAATTACAATTTTAACACTCCCCTTTAATTTTAACAGCCGCACGTTCGGTCATTCCCAAACACTTCCTCAAAAATTCGAAACTCTTCTGAACTAGTGGCTTTGTCAAGATGTCTGCAACCTGTTCCTGGGTCCTGCAATGCTCTAGGACAATTTCTCCATTGTTCACTAATTCTCTGATGTAGTGAAACCTTGTATCAATGTGTTTCGTTCTCTTATGAAACACAGAATTCTTTGACAAAGCAATAGCTGAGCTATTGTCACAAAAGACCACTGTTGCTTTTGCCTGCTCTTGGCCTAAGCTTCTCAACATCCTCCTCATCCATACTGCTTGACATGCTGCTGCTGTCGCTGCCACATACTCTACCTCTGCTGTAGACAATGCTACTATGGACTACTTCTTAGAAGCCCATGAAATGGCTCCTGAACCCATATTGAAAACATAACCGGAAGTGCTCTTCCGATCATCTACACTTCCAGCCCAATCGCTATCTGTGTACCCAACCAAATCTGAATGTTCTGAGGCATGATATAGAATTCCAAACATTTTGGTACCTTTCACATACCTCAAAATTCTCTTTGCTGCCTGCCAATGTGCCTCTTTTGGCCTCTCCATGAACCTGGAAATTAAACTAACAGCATACATAATATCTGGCCTAGTTGCTGTTAAATACATAAGGCTGCCAACAATACTTTTATACAAGCTAGGATCAAAATCCTTGCTGCTGTCCTCTCTGCTGAGTTTTAATCCCATCACTGTGGGAGTGATTGCTGCCTTGCACTCTTGTATGTTAAATCTGCCCAAAACTTGATTTACATATCTTGCTTGAGATATAAAAATTCCTTTTTCATTTTGATCTACTTCTATGCCTAAGAAGTATCTCAACAAACCTATGTCAGTCATTTCAAATTCATCCTTCATGACTGATTTAAAATTCTCAATAAGATAAATATCATTTCCAGTGAAAATAACATCATCTACATACAAGACAACAATTAAAATTTTACCATCCTTTTCCTTGATGTAGACTGTGGGTTCTCCTTCACATTTGTCAAATTCATTCTCCAATAGATATGAATCTATCCTGCTGTACCATGCTCTTGGCGCTTGCTTCAGCCCATAAAGAGCTTTCTTCAATTTGCACACTTTGTGCTCTTCTCCTTTCTTCTCATAGCCGAGAGGCTGTTCAATGTACACTTCTTCTTTTAACACTCCATTTAGGAATGCTGACTTCACGTCCATTTGGTAGACTTTCCATTTGTTTTGAGCTGCTATGGACAGCACTGCTCTCACGGTTTCCATTCTTGCAACCGGTGCGAAAGTCTCCTCATAATCTCTCCCATACTGCTGCTTGTACCCCTTGACAACCAGCCTTGCCTTGTGCCTTTCTATCTTGCCTTCAGCGTTGCTCTTGGTCTTGTAGACCCATTTCACACCAATGACTTCTTTGCCCTTTGGTAACTCAACCAAATCCCATGTTTTGTTTCTCTCTATGGCATTGATTTCCTCATCCATAGCTTCTATCCATTTCCTATCTTTAATAGCTTCTTCAAAATGAATAGGATCATCAACATGACAAAACAAGGCAAATAAGGAATTCATTCCTTCTTCATAAATTTCACTTAAATTTCTAAACTTCTTACCTCTTTCATTTGGTGTGCAAGTGCTTGAAGATGCACTTGAATTTCCACCTTCTGGTGTGCTTGGAGAAGCACTCTCATTGATCCTCAATGGTGTTCCTTGCTGTCCTTGTGTTGGTGCTGCTGTTTGGGGATTCATTTCAGCCACCTCCTCTTCATCCTCATCATGAGACAAACAATTTTTAATGTTCACTGTTTTCTCTATGCTTCCATCCCAAGCTTCCTCTTCAATGAATTGAACATCCCTGCTGACAAAGAACTTCTTGGTAGATGGAATGTACAGCCTGTAGGCTTTGGATTCATCACTGTATCCAATGAAGATGCATTTCTCCCCTTTGCTGTCCAACTTCTTCCTTAGTTTATCTGGAATGTGTGCATAGGCCACACACCCAAAAACTCTCATGTGGGTGACTACTTGCTTTCTCCCACTCCATGCCTCTTCTGGCACCTTGTTCATCACTGCTTTTGTAGGACACCTGTTCAGAATATACACTGCACAATGCACAGCTTCAGCCCAATACTCATTTGGCAAATGCTTTGCCTTCAACATGCTCCTTGCCATCTCCATGATGGTTCTGTTCTTCCTTTCAGCAACTCCATTTTGTTGTGGGGTGTACCTGGCTGTAAACTGTTTATGAATTCCATTTTCTCTACAAAAATTTAGGAATTCATTTGAGATATACTCACCTCCTCTATCAGTTCTCAATACTTTTATGTGCAGCCCGCTTTGATTCTCCACAAGTGCTTTGAAGTTTTGGAATTTCTCAAAAACTTCACTTTTGTTCTTGAGGAAATATATCCAAGTCTTTCTTGTAAAATCATCAATGAATGTCAAGAAATATAGGCTGTCAGCTAATGATGGAGCTTGCATTGGTCCACACAAATCTGAGTGGATAATCTCTAAGGGTGCCTTTGCCCTTATGCTTTTCCCTGATGGAAAACTCTCTCTATGTTGTTTGCCCAATATACAACCTTCACAAAGGCTGTCCGGCTTCTCTATCAATGGTAATCCCTTTACCATTCCTTTTCTGCTCAATAAGTTTAGACCTCCAAAATTTAGATGCCCGAATCTCAAGTGCCATAACCAGTTCTCATCCTTTGGCACGCTTTGGAAGGCCTCTTGGGTGACTGCTGCCATTTCCCTTTTGTTTTTCAAGTCTGCCCGGATCCGGAGAGGGAACATCCTGTTCCTTGTCATCTTCACTTCAGCAATGCATCTTTTGCTGGGTGGTATGTCCATGATGGTGCACACATCATTTACAAAATAAACATTGTAACCCTTTTGGATAAGCTGTCCAACACTCAATAGGTTACATCTCATTCCGGGGACATAGTAGACATCTGCTATGGTTTTCCTTTCTCCTTGCTTTGTAAATATTTTTACCTCCCCTTTTCCCATAACAGACACTTTACTATCAGTTCCTAGTGTGACCTCTGATTTCAAATTCTGATTTAAGGCTGAAAAGAGGGCTATATTCCCTGTCATATGGTTGCTGCAACCTGAGTCTAAAAACCATATGTCCTCACTATGTGTTTCAGCCATGTTACAAGCTAACAGGACATTTTCTTGACTGCTGTTTTCTCTTGTAACATTTGCATTTTGTCTGCTGTTCATATCATGCTGTTTCTTTCTACAATCACTAGCATAATGTCCATACTTTTTGCAATAATAGCACTGAACATTAGATTTATCATACCTTTGTCCTTGAGCATGATACTGATCTCTTTGTTGGCTGCTGCCTTGACCTTGGTTCTGATTTGGATTGCTGCCTCTCCCTTGTGCATTTGATGGGCTGTTCCTTCCACCTCTGTTCTGGCTTTTGCCTCTTCCTCTTCTGTTTCCTCTTCCTTGACCTCTTCCTCTTCCAAAGGACAACTGGGTCTTGAAAACTTGCTCAAGAGATGAGTTTTCATTCCTACTCAACCTCTGCTCATGAGTTATCAGTGATGCTTGTAGCTCATCAACTGAATATTTTGAGAGATCCTTTGTCTCTTCAATGGTGGTGACTATGGCATCGAACCTTGAGGGTAAGACCCTCAATATTTTCTCCACTATTCTTCTATCTTCAATTGTTTCTCCATGAGTTCTCATTTGTGTGATTACACCAATCACATGAGTGAAGAATGAGTCAATGTTGTCTGACTCCTTCATGTTCAAGTTTTCAAAATCCTTTCTCAGCATTTGCAATTTTGCTGTCTTCACTCTCTCCATGCCTTGATAGGCTGTCTTGAGAGTTTGCCATGCTTCATGTGATGTTGTAGCTGCTGCTATCCTTGGGAATATACTCTGGTCCACTGCTTGATACAACAAGACAATGGCCTTTGCATCCTTCTTCCTATTGAGCTTCAGCTGATCCTTCTCTCCCTGAGTTAATGCATTGAACTCAGTTTCATCTGCTGGTTCCTCAAACCCATATTCTACTAGTTCCCATATATCTTGAGAGATGAACAAAGCTCTCATGGTTATAGACCAGTAGTCATAGTTCTTCCCATTAAAGTGTGGGAGCTGGGTGTTGAACATACCCATGCTTGTGCTTGCCATTCCTTGCATCTTGAACTATGGTTTTAAATCCTTGACTGTGATTTTTTAAAAAAAAACTGACTGTCTTCAGCAATAACAAGAGAAATGCTTTTGGGGAATACCTGAATCCTTCGCTGTCTGAGTCTTCTGTCTGCCTGAGAAGTTTTGCTGCAGCAACAACCTTCTCCCTTCAGCTTCTTTAACTTCTTTAAAGAGCCTGGTCCTGCTCTGATACCACTGTTGGGTATTTTTAAATGGAGAAATACCAAAACCAGATAAAATAAAATTCACCACAGAGACAATGCTCTGTTTACTTTGTCCAGGATCTTTTGCAGACAACCTCTTAAAAAAAAAACTCACTCAGAACACAGCATTACACAGTCACAACACATTTCTATTAATTTAAAACTGAAACTCTGTTACATATTTCTTCCTCTGTGCAAAGAGGGAATCCAAAAAAAACTCTGCTGCTCTCACAGATTTTCCACTGCTGTGGATATTACATAAACGGCTTCAAAAACATTCCTGTGTTTTTCATTTTCAGACAAACACTACAGCACTGCTGTGCATAAAAAAAAAATCACTCACCCTCATGCGTAGCCACTCCACACACAACAAAACAAAGAAAACTACACTAAAAACTACTACACGTAAAGCAATTTCATTTAACGTATGGCAGCATGTACAAATAAAAAAAACATATAAAAAAAAACGTTCCCATAACTATATTAAAGACATATAAGAAATATGGGACGTATGCCCATCCTCTCAATAAAGCCTCCACCTAAAAACTACGACCAACCAATAAAACCATTAATTCTTCCTACGGCAGTCAACCTTTTACTCCACGCAGAAACTTGATTTGACGCGGGCGGAGGGCAACTTCGGAAAGTCAATGGCTGAGATCACGCGCCCAGATCACTTGGCTGATCCAACGTGGTTCGCACGCCAACCTCCAGCAAACCAAACGACCTTTACCGTCCGGGGAAAGTGGTTTTGGTGTTCGTACTGGGGACGCGTGGCGGAGAGTGATGGTGTTCGGAGCCTCCTCCTGCTCGTACAGTCTTTGCCAAGAGCGGTGCGGGGAGACCGGGATGGTTTTCAAAAACCACCGTGCGGCGTAAAATTACAATTTTAACAAAATCGCAACCTGGCCTTCTGCTATATCCAACCGAAGAACCCACAAGAAAGGTTGTCCGCTGCCTTCGAGCCCTAGTGCCAACTGCTCTAGCTGTTGCTGAGATTTCACAGCGATGGTGCCAAAGGAAACGTATATAACTGATCCCGGTCGTTGCATATCAAGCCATGTCAGGCAGCTCTCTTCCTCCTCCCGGAGACTGCCTAACGAATCCCTTCCCTGTCAAAAATTGGGAAGAAAAAGAGGTCCAATGGCCAAAGCAGGACAACCATTCAAAGAGAGTGCTGTTACTGCCTCCCTCCCTTCGAGCTCCTCGAACGTGTTCACTAATACATAGTCGCCATTGCTTTGCTTCTGCGATTCATAAAATGCAGCATAAAAGGTAATGTTCGTCGGATCCTCAGCACTACATCGGGACATCATGTCGGTTGGCTTCAATGGTGGGATGTTGCCCGGAAGACAAGTGATGAGGTTTTCTTTATTTTTGCTTTCCGACACTGAAGAAGTTACAAAGAAATTACAGTCATTTTAATGAATATATTTAAACCAAAGCACTCAGGATCTATAAGAGGACTGTAAAAGGAAACAAAATATGAACTAGTCTTTTATCTGTCATCGTCAATTTCTTATTGGGCCGAGAGGCTCATCACACACTATATGTGTATAAAATCCGTCCGAAACTCTAAATTGGGAGTAAACAATATGTGATCAACCCGAGACATGATGATAAAAATGTCAGTGTTTTTCGAACTGCGATGCAATATAATCGAATTTTCTTCGCTGCTGTATGGTGATTAAAGCCAACTGAATTACATGTTAGAACTTAGAAGAAGCAACAAGTGCATGGAGAGATGGTAGATTGCAAAGTTTTAGACTAGGAAGGAAAGTTGAGTTGACCTGAAGATGGCTAAAATAGAAAAAGTCAATTTTCCTGGATGAAAGTCAGTCCTTTGAAGAGGGTGATAAAGGCACATTTTATATAACTAATTCGAAAATAAATATTGATTAAAATTTCTATCATAGGAAACAACGTGTTCATATGTCAACTTTCTTTTCCATCATTAGCGCTTTGTAGACAATACGATAATACTATTTACTTAACAGAAAAGGCAACAGAAAAAATTACCTATGATACACTACTTAGCTTCTGCCCTATTACATATGAAAACACCAAATATTTAAGGCGAGTTCTGCCACCTACTTTTTCCTTTCTGTTTTATTTTTAATTTTACTGTAATTTAAAATATTTCGGAAGAGGATAAAATATTTATTTACCATTTAGATTTGTAAAATAATTTCTTATTTTGATGTAATATATTTATCAATTTTACGAACAATAAAAAAAACCATTTCAAAGATTAAATCTCATATTACTTGTTATTCAAATAAAATCCAGAAGAGTTTATATTTTCTTAGATCTTTATTTACATTGAATGGATTTTAAAAAATAAAACTTATATATATATATATATATATATATATATATATATATATATATATATATATATACACACGTGTGAAAAAAATATCTCATTTAAATTTTCAAGTCTATTTATTCAAATATGTGGTCATATATGTTATGTGGTTTTATATTTTGTAACTAATTAGAAAATGCAATTATACAATGGCAATAAATTTTTTCACTAAAAACATTAGCATTAACTTAAACCATAAACACGTATTTTCTTTGATTAAGCTCTCCTCTAGACAAGAACAACTCATCATATGATATTGTAAAGCATAACAATTACCATAAACTAAAGACTACGATAAAAAAATAACATCTCACTCTTCATAAGAATTTCTTACTAGAATGAAAGAAGTAGCAAGGTTCCAATAAGATATACAAAAATGTTAAAGGATTTAACCGTTTACAACCTTATCCATATCCATTTTTAGTAGAAACTCTCCTTTTTTTTCACAGCGCTGAGTCAATCTCCTAAAAAACAAACCTGAGCTATCCCTAAGCCAGAATTCAACCAAAATATTACCAAATATTATAATACAACTAGAATTCATATAGATGCACCACTAAATCCACATATGTTGCATCTTAAAGACATGGTTTACGTGTAGAATTAACAACAACATGCATTAATAAATATGTCTTATCGAGAGCCTTTAAAAGAGACAAACCCTAAAATATAATTAGTATTTGGAACTCACCATTGTAATGGGCCTAAACAATCCATGACAAGATACAAAATAGCACCAATAGATGAGGAATTTCCAATAAAGCCATTAGCGACTACAAAAACATGGGGCCAACCAAAATTTCCAAGTGGATTAGTGGTAGAGTTATTCATTCTATAAAGACAAATGATTACATAAAAATAAGATGGATTGTTTTATGTCTCATGTCGCACACCATTAGAAGTAATGTCTTAAAGTATACAAATGATAAAAAATTATGTGTAGGTCCTAATAAAAGTTTATGCATAGATAAAAAATTTCTGTATGATTGACGAAATGGAACAAGTGAAGATAAGTTGTGGTGGGTTTAAAGCTCCATTCTTATTGTCATATGTGGTTTTATCTACCTATATTGCATGTGTTTTAAAGAGGTGAGGATGAGAAAATTGAACTCTAAGACGTGAGGGAAAAAGCTTAAAAGCTATGGTGGTTGTAGGATAGAAATAAATATTGAAAAGTATCAAAATTATTGAAGACAAAATAGATAAAAGCAAAAGATGTAGAGGGCATGTGTGGGATGATGAGAGGCTCTCATTTATCCTAACCATGGGTTTGAAATAAGAGGCTCTAGCTTCCTTTTTTCGCACCATGACATGGATAAGGCCATTGACATCTAGAATTAACATTTTCCAACTAGAATAAACCTTTGCATTAATGACAATTTTCTTCATAGAAATCATCAAAGTTGTGTAGTAGGTTGGTTAGGGGATCAAAATATTGATAAGTAAAGGCAAAGGTGGAAAGATAGATATGTGATAGTTAGAATAGATTTGTCAAAATATCTAAGGTTTTCCAATTGTAATTTACATGTGTTTTTTCTTGTGTTGGCATGAAGACTTATCATTAGAGACTAGGTATATGTTGTAGATAAATTGTGTCCCTGTGCCCCTCCCTGCCCAAAAAAAAAATAATGAAGTTGTGAAAATGATGAATTTCGAGCAATGCCAAACATGTGAAGAGGTAGGAAGGCACTCTCCAACACCTCTGTGCATACAAACAAAATATTACAAATTTCTAATAGGGATTGAGTTTGGCACCTATTAGTGGCACTAAAGTAATCTATGTTATGGCTTCTTAAATAATGTATATAAATGTGACACATGATGTGAATTCTAGAAATGGTGGGTTAGGGCTCACAAATAATTTACATCGCTTGGGTAAACCAATTTTGTGAAAATCACCTTGATAGTAGTCCATATTGTAATGCCTACCTCCCACATCTACCCAAGTAACCGACCAACCCGGGTAAACATGTGATGATAAGTTACTATGATATTATTTGACATCCTAAGTCACCTTAAGGAAGTGGAACCAATGGAAACAAACCATATACACCTTCCACATCAGCAACAGGACTCCCAAGAACCATCTCAACCTCTTATGTAGCCAACCCCTGGGTCCCGCTGAGTTTTTGGACCATTAAACTCCCAAATGCTCCCCTCATATGGGCATGGGTGTGTCTGAGGACCTCAGGACGCATGCATAACATGGGTATGCCAGCGTCCAGGGACTTTTATGCGCAATATTGTGCCCACATCCCCAACATTTGAGCCACTTTTCAGGCCCACAACCCAGGTCACTGCCTAGAAATCAGTGACACTTTTAGAGTCCATAAGTTACATTATGACAAGACTTACAAATCAAAACTGACTCTAGGACTAGGCCTGACCATCCCCAATTGGGACTGACATTCTGTCAAACACTTGACTTCAATGCAATCTACAGGAATGAAAAGAAAGCAGAGCATAAATGAATGATAACTCGTATAGAGCTTGACAAGAAGGGTCACTACACTCTTCCCTTAACTATTTTGACATCAATTAGGTCTTGCATCCATTATCCTTTCAGTTACAATTAAATACATGAAATAACCATGACAATAACCAGTCACATAACCATGCTTATAACTAGCATTAAACCATGGAAATAACAACAAGATGACAACCATTAAATCCATATATTAACAAGTAAAAAAGAAAGAGAACTTAGCTTTTATTAATCATAGGAAAATACGACCAGTTTTGGGACTTCCACGTACCACCTGACCATAGAGATGGCTGAACCAAATCTTTCTTTCAGCCAATCACCCCCGTTCCATCTTCCAAGAATGAATGTGGGATCTCATGGATAAACTAATCTAAAAACAACCAAGGGAATCTAGAGGTTAAACCACCTCCACCCTCACCAAAACCGAAATCAATATCAAAAAACCAAACCAAACATGGAATGCCTCTAGACTCCATCACTATCATTGAGGAATTTTCTGTCTCCTTGTCTCTCAAACTTTACCATAATCCACACTAGATCACTAGGCATAAACCGAGACACCAATCTCTCAAGCTTTACCGCAATCCACATCGGATCACTAGGCCCTAAACCGAGGCTCCACCCTCAGGCTTTACTATGTATCCTGCCAAAAATGGTCAAGGGATTCCAAGGCCTTTCGTAGTTTTCCTAAGAGCAGCTCTGCCCTGGATTCCAAAACCATCCAATTATTCGAAATCTCAAAATCGAGAAAAAAATCCCATCACGCCATGACTATTTAGAAAAAGGAAAGGCTAGGGTAAAAGCCATTGTCATAACCCAGCAAAACCATCCCACCGACAACAAGAGAACCATACACCATCATGAAAATCCATGCATGTCCAAATCAGCTAGGAAATTACACATGTAATATGTTACATCCAAGTATTCATGTTGAAGTTGCTGATCGTTCTCTTCCTTGGTTGATCCTTGCTTTCCTTCCTTTCCTTTGCTTACATTTTCCTAACTTTCTCCAAAGCTAGAGTGCTCCAAGAAGCTAGAGTGCTCCAAGAAAACTCTAAGTGTCCAAGAGTGAGTGAGAGAGAGAGAGACTAATGAGAGAGCTCCAAAACTGAATTGAAGAAAGGTTACAAAATGATCCTCAAAGGCCTTTTTATCAATGAGGCCTCTATTTTCTCCATTTTTCATTATTTTCCTTCAATTTCCTCCTTAGATGCAACCTGTGACATTTCACCATCCTTTTCTCCTAATTTCCTTTATTTTCATAAATAAATGTGCCAAAGTACCTTTTTGCCTTTTTAATGCATTAGTCATTTCCTTTTCCAATTTCCCTTAGCCATAAACACATCAAACAATGCCCACTAGGATACCTTTGCCCAACATTCAATTTGGAATAAGTGTCCCTTAACAATCGTCTTATTTTACCTTTATTAACTTTTATTACATGAACTTTTAACCAAGGGTTGTTAGAGACCCCCGCTAGGGGAACACCGTCCTTTGTGTTAAACCACTCCAAGACCTCAACAAAGCCACTGAAAATAAAAAATACTTCCCATGGAGCTTTATAACTTAGCTCGTTGCAGTATTTACAATGAATGACTTTCTCAAAAGAAAACATCATGACCACATGACAAAATAACAACCATACCGCTTATTGGAGCTTTATAACTTAGATCGTTACAATATTTACATCCATATACATATGTACATATACCAAAATATTAGCAAAACATGTAGAAAACATATACCAGATGTCATAAAAAAACTGCTTTGCCTCCATCGAAAAACAAAGAAGGATACATGGCCTGCATCTGATTTGTCATCTCCTATGTAGCTTCTTCGGGCCCAAAGTGCTTCCATTGCACTTTAGCTTTCTCTATGGCTCTGTTCCGAAGCACAGTTTCTTCCGCTGCAATATTTTAATATCCCTCTTTTTTTGTGGTTTGTAAAGTCATTGTGACTAAGACAATATAATTAGTAGTTAAAAATGCTGGTAATAATGGCAGGTTGGCTAAGTTGTTTATGGAAAAAAAGAACTATGATAATGTAATTATTTATGTTGAAATAATAAGTAATGGTGCTACAAGGAATTAGATCGAAAGAAAAAAGAATATTGAGATCGTTATCATGATCCATAGTTGTATATTAATGGACTAGATTTAGGAAAAGTGGTAAACCGCTTAACTTTCCCAAATCACTCCGAAGAAAAATCCTCTTGGAGTAGAACTATGTGATTTTATGTATAAGTAGAGAAAGGAATCCATAAAAATCACCCAGTGTGGGGGAAACAACACTGGAAGGGGTGGAAAATCACTGTAGTAGAAAAGGGTGGGCTTTAAAGGATGAAAAATAATCATTTTCTCAGATAAACTGTAAAATCCTAGGTTACAGGGATGAGCAGATTCCTAGAAAAATGGGACGTCATTTTAGAAATTCTATTGGGAAAGTGAGATATAAATAAAACCTATGCTAGACCAACAGGGGTTTTTGGTTCTAGGGAGAAGGATTAATCTCATCTTGGTGGGGAACCAAGAGATAAGGATCATGGTTGGGAGGAAAATTGTTCTATCCAGTGTAATTTGGTTGCAAAAATTGGAATTTTGGAAACAACGTGTCCATCATCCTGATTAGATTTACATAAATTCGAACATAGGAGTTTCTCTTGAGCTTGTCGTACTGTGTGGTATAAGATTATGTTAGATCAGATTACAATAATTATTTTTGTTATGTTTATTAGGCAGAAATAATTTCTGGGTAATCGTTTTCCTATATATTCCTTTATGTATAATTATGTAGAAATGAGTATGCAATCGAATTTCAATGCCTATGAAACTTTCTCATATTTTTTCATGTATAGATATTATCATGTAGAAATGAGTTATGCATTTGAATTTCAATGACTACTAAATTTATGGTTAGCATGTAGGTTAGTAAAAATATTGATGTAGCAGGGTGGAGACTGGAATAGAGTAAGGCCTCGGGGTGAGCCGAGAAAAGGGTGTTAACCACCCCATTGCAAATGTAGACCAAACTTGTTGGAAACTATTAGGAGGCTAGTTTTCTGCTCAAAGTAGTCGAGAATTTCGAGACCATAGACTAGTATACCTGTGCTCGACACATCTATGTGGAAGCCGAGCAGAGGTGGATGGGAAAGTAGGGAACTGTATGAGTATTTCCAGAATTAATTATGTCGCCACACTAATAACCAAACCCAAGGATATTAAGGGTGTTAAAGTGTCTTAATGGAAATAGTTACTATATTGTTGATGATCAGTTCATAACTGTACTATAGAAAATTCAAGATGGAGTTTAGTTACATTTATACAAACAAGAAATAAACATAGGAGAGGAATTAACAAATATCCATTTAGCAGGTTAATAAACTTAAAGTAGGCTGAGTGAAATTGTATTTGAGTGTAATAAAGCAACTACAGTAATCCTCATTTACAAAATGAATTCAGAATGCAAGAACAATCAAAGTATATCCTAAACGCATTTGTGAAGGGTCTACAGTAAGCCCACATGTGAAGCAATATCATGGAATATATACAATGAATTGAAAGGAAGCAGATGTACCATGCTATACTAAACATGCCATAATCGCATTCATAATACTAAACTAAGGTGTCTAGGAGTTGAGCACTCTTGAGCTACTACACATTCCAACAAAAATAAAAAGGGAATTTCAATACATAGATTAACTACTGGAGGCTTTAATAGCAACCTTCGATCGCATAATTATGCATGTCAAGGAAGAAGTGTCTCAGCTAGAGCTATAGCCCAACCGAGGCCTCCAAAAATTCGAGATGAGCATAGTTCTTCTTAGTTTGAGACTTAATAAAACAAAACAAAAAGAGAGAATAAATAATGATCGTAATGGAACAAGACTATTCAGTCTAACCATGAATCATATATGCAATAGGAACCCTAGCAGTAGCTAGAGGAAATACAAAGTACCAAGATGATAACAAATTTTAGTATGATACAAGATAGCTCATGCACCAGAAGATAGTACACAGATCAAGCTACATTAACGAAAGCAATTACAATTTAAAAGAGAAATATATATAACTATTCATATAAATTAGGCATTATTGAACTTAAATGTACAATAGTAAATATCAACCTCATTAAACGAGTTGGGCGAGGGATATCTTTGTCAAATAATGATCTCAAGGACATGTCCAAATTATTACAATATAGCGAGATTCCTAAATGAATTTGAGAACGCTATTACGAAAAAAACAAAGACCTTAAAGGAAAACTAGCTAGTAATTGATTTCAGTGCATGACGACAACCAAGAGGATTTGAACTTAAACCATTTGAAAAACATAGTGACCAACTCAGAGGAGAATTCTGCGTAGGAAGTGCAACAAAAAAAGACCCTTTAGGAGAACAGGAGATTTCGAGACTGGCCTGGTAGTGGGACATAACTTAAGGTTAGCTCGCTAAATGAATGTAAAGAACTTCCATAGTCACTACAGGGAGCGAAGTTACCTACCATGACACAACAACAAAAAGTCATTCACATAATTGATAACGCTCTTTCATATATATAAAAAAAATGAATAGAGAAACCATACTAACCCAAGAGTATACCTTTTAAAGTGATGAGAACTACTGCCGCTGGAGTGGAAACCTATAGTGCATATCAAGCTTGATGAGCATTGAATATTAATACAAAATTCATCAGAAAATTTTTGAGTTGTCGATTATCAAATTAACTCACCCCACAACATGTAAGGGTGAAGGTCCATGATCCATTGTTGAAGATGCACCAAAATTTCCAAATCTTGCACTAGAGGAAACCCTACAGTAAATGGGGAAATTATTAAGACTCACCTAATAACTGGGACAAGGAAATAACTGCGAGCAATGATAAACTAAAGGGAAAACCTACCTTAAGTTTTGGAAGGTCGTAAAACCCTAAAATGTCTCAGGCATGAAGTATTGATCTAATAGGGACACAAACAAACCCCAGTGCCACTCAAGTGTTCCCCATGGAAAGCCACCATGAATCCTTAAGCCACCCCCCTAAGAATTTTGACACTGAGGAGCCATACCTAGACCAAAAAGAAACACCTTAGGCGTAGTCAATCATGAAAACCATATTCAAATACATATTTACACCATGCGACAATGAAAATGAGGGAAGGCATAAGGGATTCACTCACTTATGGTTTGAAGTTTCATTGTGAGTCGTCGATCTATTCTCAGAAGATCACCACCCTTGAGGTCTTTTCACCTAGTGTTTAATAAACAATGGAAACCTTGGTACGCGGTGGAGGGTGAGACCACATGGCCCCAAGGGATGGGGTGCCATTCTACTCACCCAGGGTACAACTGGTAATGAGCAGATAGGACCACATTAAATTCGATGTCAGTAAGGTTTAGTGAGGCACCCAAGTAAATAAAGAGGGTAAACATGACAGTACAAGGGAGGACCTTATTTGCAAATATCATATAATTATAAGACCATGTGATAAGGGAAGACATTAGTACCAAATAACTTATAATTATTCTACTATGTGATGGTGGGTTAGTGGATGCAATTACCCCCTATGGTTTGATTTTTGTGGCCATGAAAGTGTGTATATGAATTAGATGTAAGTAGTTAGAAATTAACAGTAAAATACATAGGGAGTATGGTTCCCTATTGAAAGAGTCATGAGATGCAAAGGAACTAAACCCTTCGGGTACATAATTTAATGTATGTGTTATGGAGAAATACTATAATCACCATTAATAGCTAATGATAAGATTTAGGTTCATGACAAATGTTGGGTAGTGGAAGCCCCGCGCAATGGGTATGGGGTGCGAAGCCTGCAATTTTGGGTAAGAGCAGGGTAAAGGCTCCGCAATTTGTGTGGAGTGCGATTTGTAATAAGTCAAAGTCAAAAGGATAGTCTACCTAAAAATAATGTAAAGAAATGTAAGTTGAGTCGGCCCGCCTATGGATCGCGGTCCATGGAAAGGTATAAATAGAGCGAGGCTCTATGGGTAGAGTAGCTAAGTTTTTGGTATGATTTTGAGATCTGAAATGTAATGGGTGTCTGAGAAGAGCATTCTGAGAACGTCTGTAAGTCCGAGTCAGGGGTTTTGTTTGGTCCCTATAATACTAGTGATTACCCCATTACTATTGTAGTTATACCCCTTATTTATATTGTTGTGCCCCTATTACCCCCATGTTGTTATTTCTGTGCCCCATAGAATCCCTCTATTGTTATTTTTGTGGCTTTATATTATTATTGTTAGGTCGGCTGGATTATATTGTGACTCCTTAGACTCCTATATATAGAAAGGAGGTTTTTTCATTTGAATCATCAAAGAATTGTTCATTTATGTAATGTAAAGGAGGTTTCCCCCTCGAAGAGGCTGAATTATAAGGCATTGATATATCTTTTCTATCTTTTCTTGAGCTGGTTTCATAACATTTGGTATCAGAGCTTTGGATTCTAGGGTTTCGCTGCTCGAAACAGGTCATCGTGGAATTTTCGCTATAACTATTTTTCTGTGATGTTTCAGAAGTCACAAAAAAAACCCATTTGAGAAGAAATCGCGTTGAACCTTGGGTCCGAATTTTAGAGCTTTTCGCGAGATTTTTTCGGAGATATTATCTGAGGAATTTGGTCTTTTTGCAGACTCCTGAATTACATTCAAAACAGATGACCGGGGGAAAATCGTCATAACATTCTCTCTGGGGATCGGATTGAAATTTCGTAAGAAGTTACAGAAAGAGGACAGACTGTATTTTCTTGTGTGCATGTTTTAGATCCAAAGGTTGAAATAGTGGCTCGTGGCATGTCGTACAAGTTCGCTCTACTAAACTAGTTTAGACGCAAGTCACTGTGGGAGATTTCACATAACCCTTCCTTGGAGAATCCAATTTGGGTCAGACTTGTGGCATTGGAAAGAGGACGCAGAAGGCTACTATATATCACAATTTTAGAACTGGATGATCTGAAATTACATAGATACATCAGATTCAATATCAGGCTTCTACAAAGTGAAAAAAGGTGTGTAGTTTTTTTTTAAATTTTTGCGTAAGCTTGGTTTAACGGAATTCAAAGGGCATAGTAAAGCATTATTATCAGTAACTGATGCCCCGAGGAAAGAAAATGCAAACACCTAGTAAGGAACCTGAAATCTCTAGCATGACTCATGAAGAAGAGGAAGAAATGCTACATGATATATCAAAATTACAAGAACAAGTGCAACAAATGTCACGCTCACAAAAGCTAACAGAAGCTAAGATAAATGGCGTGGAATCTAAGATAAATGGCGTGGAATGTAAGATAAATGGCGTAGAATCTAAGATAAAGGGGATGGAAGCTAAGATGGATGATTCGAAGACAGATTTGAAGAGAGACATGGCAGATTTGAAGACAGATTTGAAGACAAACATGGCAGATTTGAAGACAGATTTGACAAATTTTCTACAAGAAATACCTACTAATGGTGAAAAGGTTGTAAAGGAAACTCATGATGTGAACAAAAGTAATGTTAATCATGATTCCATAGACTCTAATGTTGGATCGAAGACCCACCATATTCCAAAAATCGATATGAGGAAGTTTGATGGCAAGGATCCCGCCACATGGATATTACAGATGGAGCAATTCTTCGATCTCAATAATGTGCAAAACACACAAAAGGTACGTATGGCAACTGTATATTTGGAACCAAATCAGTATGGTATTAATGGCTTTGCTCTCGTAAAAAATTTATCACTTGGGCAATTTTTACGGAAGAATTGATAGCACATTATGAAGATACAAAAAGCAACACTTTTTTTAGCCAATTGATAAGTCTCAAACAAAAGGGTTCAGTAATGGAGCACATTGAGGAGTTCCAAAAATTGAACATAAGGGTAAAAGATATTCCAGAGGAGCATAGGATTGATGTGTTCATAGGGTCTTTAAAGGATAATATCCAACATGATGTTCGCCTTTGGGAACCTGATTCATTAGAGAAGGCATTCAGGTTAGCAAGAAAAATGGAAAGCAAAATTATGGCAACCAGGAAGCATACCACTCACAACTATAAAGACGGAAGTGTTGTTGCCCCTAGTCTTCCACAACCTATAAGGTTGACACCACAACAATTGGAAGAAAAAAGAGCAAAAGGGCTTTGTTACAGTTGTGATAGCAAATACACTAAAGGTCATAAGTGTGCTGAGAAGAAATTATTCTACATAGATTGTGAAGAGGAAGAAGAAAAGGAGCAAGAAAGGTCAAAAGAAGAAGATATACTCCAGGAACAAAGCCTAGATGAAGAAAAAATAAATCCGACCATATCTTGTAATGCATTGGCGGGAATTACCACTCCTCAAACCATCAAGATAGAAGGACAAATCAAGAAGAAAAAGGTAATAGTGTTGATTGATTCAGGAAGCACCCACAATTTATTCATTGTAGGGTAGCAAAAGAATTGAATTGCTTCCTATATCCAGCACCAGAGTGTCAAGTGATGATTGCAAATGGAGGAACAATAAATTGCTCTGGAAAGTGCCATAATATCAAGCTATCCATGGGAGAATATGTATTGACTAGCCCAATGCTTTCCATTCCAATGGGAGGTGCTGATGTTGTACTAGGAGTCCAATGGCTACAATCCTTGGGTACAATAGCTTTTAATTTTCAAGAACTTTTCATCAAATTTTCTACGGAAGGAAAGGAAGTTGAATTAAGGGGTATTGCAGGGAAACCAGGAAAGATAATCAGCTCTAATGGTATGACAAAGCTTCTAAAAAAGGAGCAAAGAGGTGTAATTGCACAATTATGTTCGCTAGATGTTTCCACATTGGAATCATCTATTTCTCCAGATCTCCAAAAAGTCCTGGACAATCATTCCAAGGTATTTGAGACTCCCAAAGGTCTCCCACCTATGCGTGATCATGATCATGCTATTCATCTGATTCCAGGAAGTGTTCCTCCAAACATCAGGCCGTACAGATATCCCTATGTCCAAAAAAGTGAAATTGAACGTATGGTTGCAGAAATGCTAGAGGCTGGTATAATTCAACCAAGTCAAAGTTCTTTCTCTGCTCCAGTAGTATTGGTGCACAAGAAGGATGGATCATGGCGCATGTGTCCGGATTATAGGGAGCTCAACAAGCTCACTATTAAAGATAAGTTCCCCATTCCTGTCATTGATGAATTACTGGATGAATTGCATGGATCAATTTACTTCACCAAGTTGGATCTTCGTTCGGGATATCATCAAATCAGAATGAAGATTGAAGACATTCCGAAAACGGCATTTAGAACTCATGAGGGTCATTATGAATTTTTGGTCATGCCTTTTGGCCTTACCAATGCACCTTCAACATTTCAAGGTTTGATGAATTCAATTTTCAAACCATTCCTTAGAAAAATTGTGTTAGTATTTTTTGATGATATACTAATCTACAGCAAGTCTTGGAAGGATCATGTTGAACATGTTGACAGGTGCTACAACTATTGGAGGAGAAACAATTATATGCAAAAAGATCCAAATGTTTCTTTGGAGTCCAGGAGGTGGAATATTTGGGTCATATTGTATCTCATGAAGGAGTTAAGGTAGACCCTAGCAAAATTAAAGCCATTAAGGAATGGAAAATCCCCACATCCATAAAGCATCTGCGAGGATTTCTTGGGTTGACAGGGTATTATCGCAAGTTTGTTAAGAATTATGGGAGAATAGCAGCACCTCTAACAACATTATTGAAGAAAGATGCATTTTCATGGACTCCAGAAGCAACAAAGGCCTTTGAACATCTTAAAGAGGCAATGTGCCAAGCACCGGTCTTAGCTACACCGGACTTCACAAAAACCTTTATTGTGGAATGTGATGCTTCAGGAAATGGAATTGGTGCTGTTCTAATGCAAGATGAAAGACCCATTGCTTTTGAAAGTCGTCCAATCAAGGGAAAGTTTTTAAGCAAAGCTATTTATGAGAAGGAAATGTTGGCAATACTCCATGCACTTAAGAAATGGCGACCCTACCTAATGGGAAGACACTTCAAGGTAAAAACGGATCATGATAGCCTTAAATACTTTTTAGAACAAAGATTATCCTCTGAAGAGCAACAAAAGTGGGTCACAAAGATGTTGGGTTATGACTTTGAAATCATCTACAAAAAAGGGAAGCAAAATGTGGTGGCAGATGCACTCTCAAGAAAGGATGAGGATGTGGAAGCATTGTTGTGTGCCATTTCTATTATCCAACCAGATTGGATAAACGAAGCAAGGGAGGAATGGAAGAATGACGAAGAAGTGTGGGCACTTATTCGAAAGCTACAACAAGATTCCAGTACGTCTGATACATTTAGCTGGCAAAATGATTCGTTATGGTACAAAGATCGCTTATACCTCTGTAAGAATTCCCAGCTAAAACAAAAGATTCTTATGGAATTGCACACTTCTCCCTTAGGAGGGCACTCAGGATTTTTAAAAACTTACCACAGGGTTAAGAAGGAATTTTTTTGGGATGGCCTTAAATCAGATATTCAAAAGTTTGTGGCGGAATGTTTGGTTTGCCAACAAAATAAAGTTGAAACAATTAAGACACCGGGTCTATTACAACCTTTATCCATTCCAAGCCAACGTTGGGAGGAGGTTTCAATGGATTTTATCACAGGTTTACCCAAGTCTGAGGGAAAGAGTGTCATCATGGTGGTAGTTGACAGACTTACCAAGTATGCACACTTTTGTGCATTATCACATCCATTTAAAGCCAGTACAGTTTCTACTGCATTTATGGAAACAATTCAAAAGCTACATGGAAACCCAAAGATTATTGTAAGTGACAGAGATCCCATTTTCACTGGAAATTTTTGGACAGAATTATTTTCTTGTCTTGGTACTCAGTTAGCTCATAGCTCATCTTATCATCCTCAATCTGATGAGCAAACTGAGATAGTAAACAAATGTTTGGAAGGATATCTTCGTTGCTTTGTGCCTGATAAACAGACACAATGGGTCAAATGGTTGCCTCTGGCTGAATGGTGGTATAACACTTCTTTCCATACAGCAACAAAAATGACCCCATTTATGGAACTTTATGGGTATCAACCACCATCCATCACATCATATTTAAGAGAAAATTCTAAGGTTCATGTTATGAAACCAGCTCAAGAAAAGATAGAAAAGAAAGATCAACGCCTTAGAATTCAGCCTCTTCGAGGGGGCAACCTCCTTTACATTACATAAATGAACAATTCTTGGATGATACAAATGACACAACCTCCTTTCTATATATAGGAGTCTAAGAAGCCACAATATAATCCAGCCGACCTAACAATAATAATATGAAGCCACAAAAATAACAATAGAGGGATTCTATGGGGCACAGAAATAACAATATGGGGGTAATAGGGGCACAACAATATAAATAAGGGATATAACTACAATAGTAATGGGGTAATCACTAGTATTATAGGGACCCAACATGCCCCTCTCCTTCAAAAAAGTGTTGTCCTCAACGCTTGAGTAGTTCTGGATACTTCTGCATAAAATTCTCATCCTCCCATGTGGAATCTTCAGCGGATAAGTTCTTCCACTTGATAAGATACTCTGAAATTGATCGATTTCGTAGCTGTCGAGTTCTTGTTTCTGTGACTGCTTCCGGTTCCAATATAATTTTTCCTTCCTCATCAAGTTTTGGCAATATTGTTTGAATTGGGAGCTTGTCACCTATAACCTTCTTTAAACATGAAACATGGAAAACTGGGTGCAATCGAGAAGCTGCAGGAAGCTCCAATTTGTATGCCATAGTACCAATCTTTTGCAACACCTTGTACGGACCATAATACTTTGGTGATAATTTATTATCCTTCTTAGCTTGCTTTAGGGACATTTGCTTATATGGTTGTAGCCGTAGGAATACCCAATCACCTACATCAAAACTTCTTTCACTGCGATGTTGATCTGCCTGTTGTTTCATTCTATTTTGTGCCAACACGAGGTTATCCTTTAAGAGTTGGAGGACTTGTTGTTGATGTTCGATGTGATGTTCCACTGCCTGAACCTTAGAATTTTCTCTTAAATATGATGTGATGGATGGTGGTTGATACCCATAAAGTGCCATAAATGGGGTCATTTTTGTTGCTGTATGGAAAGAAGTGTTATACCACCATTCAGCCAGAGGCAACCATTTGACCCATTGTGTCTGTTTATCAGATACAAAGCAACGAAGATATCCTTCCAAACATTTGTTTACTATCTCAGTTTGCCCATCAGATTGAGGATGATAAGATGAGCTATGAGCTAACTGAGTACCAAGACAAGAAAATAATTCTGTCCAAAAATTTCCAGTGAAAATGGGATCTCTGTCACTTACAATAATCTTTGGGTTTCCATGTAGCTTTTGAACTGTTTCCATAAATGCAGTAGAAACTGTACTGGCTTTAAATGGATGTGATAATGCACAAAAGTGTGCATACTTGGTAAGTCTGTCAACTACCACCATGATGACACTCTTTCCCTCAGACTTGGGTAAACCTGTGATAAAATCCATTGAAACCTCCTCCCAACGTTGGCTTGGAATGGATAAAGGTTGTAATAGACCCGGTGTCTTAATTGTTTCAACTTTATTTTTCTGGCAAACCAAACATTCTGCCACAAACTTTTGAATATCTGATTTAAGGCCATCCCAAAAAAATTCCTTCTTAACCCTGTGGTAAGTTTTTAAAAATCCTGAGTGCCCTCCTAAGGGAGAAGTGTGCAATTCCATAAGAATCTTTTGTTTTAGCTGGGAATTCTTACAGAGGTATAAGCGATCTTTGTACCATAACGAATCATTTTGCCAGCTAAATGTATCAGAAGTACTGGAATCTTGTTGTAGCTTTCGAATAAGTGCCCACACTTCGTCATTCTTCCATTCCTCCCTTGCTTCGTTTATCCAATCTGGTTGGATAATAGAAATGGCACACAACAATGCTTCCACATCCTCATCCTTTCTTGAGAGTGCATCTGCCACCACATTTTGCTTCCCTTTTTTGTAGATGATTTCAAAGTCATAACCCAACATCTTTGTGACCCACTTTTGTTGCTCTTCAGAGGATAATCTTTGTTCTAAAAAGTATTTAAGGCTATCATGATCCGTTTTTACCTTGAAGTGTCTTCCCATTAGGTAGGGTCGCCATTTCTTAAGTGCATGGAGTATTGCCAACATTTCCTTCTCATAAATAGCTTTGCTTAAAAACTTTCCCTTGATTGGACGACTTTCAAAAGCAATGGGTCTTTCATCTTGCATTAGAACAACACCAATTCCATTTCCTGAAGCATCACATTCCACAATAAAGGTTTTTGTGAAGTCCGGTGTAGCTAAGACCGGTGCTTGGCACATTGCCTCTTTAAGATGTTCAAAGGCCTTTGTTGCTTCCGAAGTCCATGAAAATGAATCTTTCTTCAATAATGTTGTTAGAGGTGCTGCTATTCTCCCATAATCCTTAACAAACTTGCGATAATACCCTGTCAACCCAAGAAATCCTCGCAGATGCTTTATGGATGTGGGGATTTTCCATTCCTTAATGGCTTTAATTTTGCTAGGGTCTACCTTAACTCCTTCATGAGATACAATATGACCCAAATATTCCACCTCCTGGACTCCAAAGAAACATTTGGATCTTTTTGCATATAATTGTTTCTCCTCCAATAGTTGTAGCACCCTGTCAACATGTTCAACATGATCCTTCCAAGACTTGCTGTAGATTAGTATATCATCAAAAAATACTAACACAAATTTTCTAAGGAATGGTTTGAAAATTGAATTCATCAAACCTTGAAATGTTGAAGGTGCATTGGTAAGGCCAAAAGGCATGACCAAAAATTCATAATGACCCTCATGAGTTCTAAATGCCGTTTTTGGAATGTCTTCAATCTTCATTCTGATTTGATGATATCCCGAACGAAGATCCAACTTGGTGAAGTAAATTGATCCATGCAATTCATCCAGTAATTCATCAATAACAGGAATGGGGAACTTATCTTTAATAGTGAGCTTGTTGAGCTCCCTATAATCTGGACACATGCGCCATGATCCATCCTTCTTGTGCACCAATACTACTGGAGCTGAGAAAGAACTTTGACTCGGTTGAATTATACCAGCCTCTAGCATTTCTGCAACCATACGTTCAATTTCACTTTTTTGGACATAGGGATATCTGTACGGCCTAATGTTTGGAGGAACACTTCCTGGAATCAGATGAATAGCATGATCATGATCACGCATAGGTGGGAGACCTTGGGAGTCTCAAATACCTTGGAATGATTGTCCAAGACTTTTTGGAGATCTGGAGAAATAGATGATTCCAATGTGGAAACATCTAGCGAACATAATTGTGCAATTACACCTCTTTGCTCCTTTTTTAGAAGCTTTGTCATACCATGAGAGCTGATTATCTTTCCTAGTTTCCCTGCAATACCCCTTAATTCAACTTCCTTTCCTTCCGAAGAAAATTTGATGAAAAGTTCTTGAAAATTAAAAGCTATTGTACCCAAGGATTGTAGCCATTGGACTCCTAGTACAACATCTGCACCTCCCATTGGAATGGAAAGCATTGGGCTAGTCAATACATATTCTCCCATGGATAGCTTGATATTATGGCACTTTCCAGAGCAATTTATTGTTCCTCCATTTGCAATCATCACTTGACACTCTGGTGCTGGATATAGGAAGCAATTCAATTCTTTTGCTACCCTACAATGAATAAAATTGTGGGTGCTTCCTGAATCAATCAACACTATTACCTTTTTCTTCTTGATTTGTCCTTCTATCTTGATGGTTTGAGGAGTGGTAATTCCCGCCAATGCATTACAAGATATGGTCGGATTTATTTGTTCTTCATCTAGGCTTTGTTCCTGGAATATATCCTCTTCTTTTGACCTTTCTTGCTCCTTTTCTTCTTCCTCTTCACAATCTATGTAGAATAATTTCTTCTCAGCACACTTATGACCTTTTGTGTATTTGCTATCACAATTGTAACAAAGCCCCTTTGCTCTTTTTTCTTCCAATTTTTGTGGTGTCAACCTTGTAGGTTGTGGAAGACTATGGGCAACAACACTTCCATCTTTATAGTTGTGAATGGTATGCTTCCTAGTTGCCATAATTTTGCTTTCCATTTTTCTTGCTAACCTGAATGCCTTCTCTAATGAATCAGGTTCCCAAAGGCGCACATCATGTTGGATATTATCCTTTAAAGACCCTATTAACACATCAATCCTATGCTCCTCTGGAATATCTTTTACCCTTATGTTCAATTTTTGGAACTCCTCAATGTGCTCCATTATTGAACCCTTTTGTTTGAGACTTATCAATTGGCTAAAAAAAGTGTTGCTTTTTGTATCCTCATAATGTGCTATCAATTCTTCCGTAAAAATTGCCCAAGTGATAAATTGTGTACGAGAACAAAGCCATTGATACCATACAAACTGATTTGGTTCCAAATATAAAGTTGCCATACGTACCTTTTGTGTGTTTTGCACATTATTGAGATCGAAGAATTGCTCCATCTGTAATATCCATGTGGCGGGATCCTTGCCATCAAACTTCCTCATATCGATTTTTGGAATATGGTGAGTCTTCGATCCAACATTAGAGTCTATGGAATCATGATTAACATTTCTTTTGTTCTCATCATGAGTTTCCTTTACTACCTTTTCACCATTAGTGACCCTTTCTTGTAGCAAGTTCTTCAATTTTTCCATGTCTGTCTTCAAATCTATCTTCAAATTTACCATCGAATCCTCCATCTTAGCTTCCATGCCCTTTATCTTAGATTCCACACATTTATCTTAGATTCCACGCCACTTATCTTAGCTTCTGTTAGCTTTTGTGAGCGTGACATTTGTTGCACTTGTTCTTGTAATTTTGATATATCATGTAGCATTTCTTCCTCTTCTTCATGAGTCATGCTAGAGCTTTCAGGTTCCTTACTAGGTGTTTGCATTTTCTTTCCTCGGGGCATCAGTTACCGATAATAATGCTTTACTATGCCCTTTGAATTCCGTTAAACCAAGCTTAGATAAAAGATTAAAAAAAAACTACACACCTTTTTTCACTTTATAGAAGCCTGATATTGAATCTAATGTATCTCTATAATTTCGGATCATCATGTTTTGAAATTGCTACCTATAGTAGCCTTCTGCGTCCTCTTTCCAATGCCAGAAGTCTGAGCCAAATTGGATTCTCCAAGTAAGAGTTATGTGAAATCTCCCACAGTGACTTGCTTTTAGACTAGTTCAGTAGAGCGAACTTGTACGACATGCCACGAGTCACTGTTTCAACCTTTGAATCTGAAACACATATACAAGAAACTAAAGTCCGTCCTCTTTCTGTACCTTTTTACGAAATTTCAATATGATCCTCAGAGAGAGAGATATGACGATTTTCCCCAGGTCACCTGTTTTGACTGTAATTTAGGAGTCTGCAAAAAGGCCAACTTCCTCAGATCATATCTCCGAAACTATCGCGCAAAAAGCTCTGAATTTCGGACCCAAGGTTCAGCGCCAATTTTTCTCAAATGGGAATTTTTTTCGACTTCTGAAACATCAGATAAAAAAAGTTATAGCGAAACTGCCACGATGACCTATTTGGAGCAGCGAAACCCTAGAATCCAAAGCTCTGATACCAAATGTTATGAAACCAGCTCAAGAAAAGATAGAAAAGAAAGATCAATGCCTTAGAATTCAGCCTCTCCGAGGGGGCAACCTCCTTTAAATTACATAAATGAACAATTCTTGGATGATACAAATGAAACAACCTCCTTTCTATATATAGCAGTCTAAGGAGCCACAATATAATCCAGCCGACCTAACAATAATAATATAAAGCCACAAAAATAACAATAGAGGGATTCTATGGGGCACAGAAATAACAATATGGGGGTAATAGGGGCACAACAATATAAATAAGGGATATAACTACAATAGTAATGGGGTAATCACTAGTATTATAGGGACCCAACAGTTCAAGCAGTGGAACATCACATCGAACATCGACAACAAGTCCTCCAACTCTTAAAAGATAACCTCGTGTTGGCACAAAATAGAATGAAACAACAGGCAGATCATCATCGTAGTGAAATAATTTTTGATGTAGGTGATTGGGTATTCCTACAGCTACAACCATATAAGCAAATGTCCCTAAAGCAAGCTAAGAAGGATAATAAATTATCACCAAAGTATTATGGTTCGTACAAGGTGTTGCAAAAGATTGGTACTATGGCATACATATTGGAGCTTCCTGCAGCTTCTCGATTGCACCCAGTTTTCCATGTTTCATGTTTAAAGAAGGTTATAGGCGACAAGCTCCCAGTTCAAACAATATTGCCAGAACTTGACAAGGAAGGAAAAATTATATTGGAACCGGAAGCAGTCACAGAAACAAGAACTCGACAGCTACGAAATCGATCAATTTCAGAGTATCTTATCAAGTGGAAGAACTTGTCCGCTGAGGATTCCACATGGGAGGATGAGAATTTTATGCAGAAGTATCTAGAACTACTCAAGCGTTGAGGACAACACTTTTTGAAGGAGAGGGGCATGTTGGGTCCCTATAATACTAGTGATTACCCCATTACTATTGTAGTTATACCCCTTATTTATATTGTTGTGCCCCTATTACCCCCATGTTGTTATTTCTGTGCCCCATAGAATCTCTCTATTGTTATTTTTGTGGCTTTATATTATTATTGTTAGGTCGGCTGGATTATATTGTGACTCCTTAGACTCCTATATATAGAAAGGAGGTTTTTTCATTTGAATCATCAAAGAATTGTTCATTTATGTAATGTAAAGGAGGTTGCCCCCTCGAAGAGGCTGAATTCTAAGGCGTTTATATATCTTTTCTATCTTTTCTTGAGCTGGTTTCATAACAGGTTTGGGTAGAAGGTAGAGGCTCTGTAGCTCTGTGCGCAGAGGCCTAGAAGAGTCCGCAGTTGTGTGCGCATACCCCTGCAACTGAGTGCGCGGGGCAGATCTAGATGTAAGGGTGATAAGTGGAGATAAAGATAAGTTTCTTCTAAATTCTTTGTTAATTCTAAACTATCGTAACTCTGTTCTTTTATGGCTAATGAAACTATTTTGATCTGCATGCGTATGCTTATTGAGTACTTGTGAATGAGATTTAATCTTAATATGCAAACTAAATGAAAGTAATAAATGTTTTCTTAAACACCTCTCCAAGTAGATCTCGGTTATAATACTTAATCAAATAAATTAGATCTGTAATCAGCGCGGTAAAGAAAGCTAAGGTCATCTGCATCCGCGTGGATCTAGTGCAACGTGAGTCTGTAGGATGGTGCGCGAACCTCTCAGACCACATCTAGACATCCCAAGGGTGCAGAAACCTAGTTCCTACACCCTACCCTACTACCTCGGGTGAGACCTCGATCCGTGCTTCGCGGGCTGTTACCGAACGGGCCGATAGCTGTGGGATTTTCTTGGCTAAATAATTCTTCCTAACCTGGGTCAGGCCCATATAAGCCAAAAAATAGTTCCGTTGCCAAGACCGGGATCTTCCTAAGGGGTTTCTGATGTGGGAACACTGGAACGCTACAAAGAAAGAGATTGAAGAGTGGTGGGCTCTGAAATTCCATGAGTTTGTAGTTCAAGAAAACAGAAACCCGTGAATATCAGAAGAGGATTAGCTAGACCGGTATTTATTCACAGACATTCACGAGATCTTCTTTGTGTCATTACCGGTAGAGTTGTGCGAGTGGATCACAAGGCTAGCTGACAACGTGGGAAGGTGCAGATTGGAGCAGTCTATTGTGTGGACCGCGGAACTGGTGCGCTGGCTAGAAGCCACAGAGGATAAGATCACGCACGCAGTAGATCATTGGCTGGATTGGGTATTCGGAGGATTTATGACTGAGTTTACGATAGATACCATCGTGAGCTATAGCGAGGCGGAAAGGTGATTTCTTCAAGGACCGCAAGGTAGGTATATCAAATCATTGAATACGTGGATTAGGATGTTTTTATGTGAAAAACAGATCATGCATGTTAATTAATGTCTGGAGTAACGCAGAGTGGAAGAGGTTACCACAAAACGGGAGGAGTAGAGAGCAGTCCATTAGCTTCCATTTCTCGGGAAAGCGAGGAAGAACTCGCGAGGTTTTCACCAGGAAGTGCGGTCCGGTTGATCAGGGAGCGCTTCCCACTGATACCACCTCCGTCCATGCCACCACCCACTTCACCTACTTCGAAACCGTCCACACCAACTCCAACACCACCAACTCTACCAAAAGTGAGGATGGTGAATGCAATCAAATTACCAGTATTTAAGGGTGAAGGGAATGAGGAACCAGGATGATTTTGGTTTGTGATAAAATCTGTATGGGATGCTTAGGGTATCACAGATGATAACATCAAGAAGGCTACCCTAGTTAGTGCGTTTCAGGACTGTGCACTAACTTGGTACATGAAGTATTCAAGTGATCATCCAACTGAAGGCATTACCGCAATCCAGGAGGTGCTAAATAAGGAATTTGGGCGCCCAAAGTCAGGGGCCCAGTCGGTTATTGGTTTCAAAGAGATTGTAATGATGCCTAGTGAAACTCCATGGGATTTGGATCAGAGGTTGAAAAGCGCTATCCACGAGGCCAACATGACACTGACAGATGAGCAGCACTGCGCTTGGTTTGTCACGTCATTAACGCCATATCTGAGATCGGCCCTGGCACAACAAAAGATCTCAACCCAAGCTGAAGCACTGGAAGCAGCAATGCGGCTACATGAAACTCTGATCCAGGATCCAGGGTTGGGAGTACAACAAATCCAAGTGCAAATACAAAACTTATGTCTGGAGATGCAAAGCTTAAAACAGGGACAGGCGCCTAGGACCGAGATATGAGAGGAAGTATGGTGTCTCAAATGCAAGGGACTAGGCCATGACAAAGACCACTATCCAATCTTTGTGAATCCTGTGATAGGAGGGGGGGCCATAACATTGCGACCAGAGGTACAGGTTGGGCCAAGCATAGCACCCACACTCTGGTGTGCAATCTGTGAAGTTGGAGGAAAGCATGCCACGGACAATTGTCACCTATTGCCAAGTCTACGACAACCCCCTCCTCAACGCTTATTTTGTAACTTCTGCTGGACGGTGGGCCACAAGGAAAGAAATTGCTGCAGTTACCAAATGTTGATGGATCGAACACTGGTGTATAGGATTCAAACACAGGTGCGCACCCAGGACTCCACCGCACCATTCGTATGGGGAGGTTACCAAGGGTGCGGATGGGGCCGTGGAGGCATGGGACCTGGACAGGGGTGATGGAAATTAATTTGTTACGATTGTGGAGGGCAGGGGCACTACGTGCGAGATTGCACGAACCTGACCAAACCCTATTGTCCTTAGTGCTACCAATTTGACCATGAAGCTGTCAATTGCCCCACATTAATCGCTCGGATGTGTGAAAAAGGGGTGCTCCCGGCTAGCCCCATTTAGAATGTCCAGATGATGAAGGCTGAACCCTGGGCAGAGGAACTGACCATAAATATGATGCTTTGGAGTGGCATGACCATTGGAGAAGATAAGGGGAACCAACCAGAGACAGATGCATGGGTCCGTAAGGTCCCCCCAAAATAGCCAGACTTTGATTCAGAATGTGTGACAGAAACCTTTATGGAAGCCAAGAAAAGCTTAGCAGAGGCTTCTACATTGGGGAGTAAGGATCAATTCGGATCAGAGAAGGATACATATATGTTAACTACCTTCTTAGAAACATGCATGCACTTACTAAGGGATGCCAAAGCGGTAAGGGGGCTGCAGGAATTGATAACTCAGTGTGCGGGAGTGGATGAACCATGAATGATCAGAAAATTAGGAAAACATTCTTTCTGCACTGGGCAGGAAATGTGACTAACAGTCCAGATTGGGGATTATGAGATGGATTAGGTCTTTTTAGATTTGGGGTCCGATTCAAATGTCTTGCCAAAGCAGACTTGGGAACGCATGGGTAGGCCTCCACTGCAATGGTTGCCAATTGAACTCAGGATGGCTAACTAGCAAAAGATTTTGCCTATGGGACGTCTACACGGAGTTACAGTAGACTTCGATGGAGCCAGCACCTAAACCGATTTTTAGGTTATCGAAATTGTGGATGATAGTAACCCACATCTTGCACTCTTAGGGATAGATTGGGAAATAGATATGAACGGAGTCATCAATCTCAAAAAATACAAGATGATATTCGAAAATAAATCTCTCCGTGTGGTGGTCCCGTTGGACCCAGCAGAAGGGGTGTGATATACCGAGCCTGCATGCGACGTGGAAAGCGACAACGAGCTGGACTGTATATACCAAATTACTGTGCAGGATTAGGAAAGGGTCAATCCGATAGCGGATGGTTGACTCTCATGGGACCGCGATAGTTCTTACACATCAGACTCAGACGAGGAGGTTGAATGATGGCAGAACTGACTACATGAAGTAACCACGCTCAATTTTAATCGGATGGTGACAATGGGGATATAGGAGCCACCGAATAGATTCGTGAAAACACCCCTTGCAGCTGTTGCTCCCGAATAGAGGGTCACTCCAAAGATGCAAATGATAGGGCGTAGATGTCGAAGGAAGGCGCGCGCACGGTCGAAAGCACGGAACAAAGTACGCATTCCTCGCCAGCCGAGGCTACCAGTATCTGAGGTGTGAGTATCTACCCAGCTTGGAAGTAGTAGCCTGAAGCCCCCTCAACAGACAAGGAAGTTGTGGATACCACGGGTACGCTGGGCCTGCAACGGATGATAGAAAGAAGCTCAGAAAATACTGAGTGGCCGTGGATCCTCCAACACTGCTAAACAAGAGTTACAGACAAATAAGAAAGGTACACTACGAAGCCAAGGGGCCCTGGAACGCGGCGTGACATTGCTACTATGGCTGCGCCTGCACTCACGAAAGAGCTTACAACCCAGTCCGATTACCCAACCGCTTCAAAAGTGCTCGCAGCCCAGGCTAGCAGGGACGAGATGATCTCACACCAAAGGTGTGAACACCTGACTAGCAGGAGAAACTATAGTCTCAGTACCTCAGGCAGTTGGAAAAAGGTGCGGGATTATAAACCAGCCCATGGAAAACACGCGTAGCAAAAGGAATTGTCACCAAGCCAAGTAGTTCCCAAGTCCGCAGCAGCACCTAAAGGATAGCGCTACGCTGGGAAAAATCAAAAGATAACCGTTAGCCACTTGGGCCTTGACAGGCTAGTCAAATCACGTCAGACAGGAGCGAGCGGCGGGACATTAAGAAGAAAGTTCCAGACGAGATACGCAGAGATTTTCCGACTTGAATTTCAAACGGGTGAAAGAGATTTTTTCAAATCTCACAGCGTGTGGCCAATACTGGAGTTTTGGCGATTTGAACTAACAAAAAATAGCAAGTACGCGGCTACCAGGTACTCCATGAGCACTATGGCAAGAACCCGAGTGCGAGTCACTGAAGAGATGCAGTTGAATCAGGAGGAGCCCTCTCAAGTTCCTGAAGTTCCTAAATCCCCACGCACCCTGTGGCCCAGGAAGAATAAGCAAAAGATGGGTCCCGTCCGAGCCTCCCCAAGATTCAACAAACATTCAGCAGGTGACAAAGGAAAAATAGGGATCGATGAAATCATTGAGGAGGAGGATGACCTGCAAGACCTGATCGATCAAATTGACACACAGGTGGAGGAAGAAGAACTTGCGTTCCAATTCCTGTCGTTACCCCCGTATCTTTCTCCATGGACCAGGACGACCAAGCTAGCGAAGGACGTAGACACTACAAAAACTACACTCCAGAGCCCACTCCTTCCAAACGATATAAGGTTCGAAGGGTTACCCATGGGGCGCATTCCAAGCACCAATTTCGAAGATTGGGACCTGGCAGACAGCGACAAGTTCCCCGAACTCGCCAAAGGCACCCTATTGCCGCATAAATGGTTACTAGGAATTGAGAGGGCTGGACTGCTGAACCTCAGATGGATCCCCCACTATCACCGCACGACCATCGCCATATTCGTCATTTGACAGCTGCTAGGTCTCATTCATGATGGATATCTCTAGTTGGAAGAACTAATCCCTATCATAATCGACCTAATCAACCACGTTACGCACCTGCCATATAAAGGGAATAGCCCCATAGACATAGCCAGAACCAGTAGCAAGGGAGGCCTCGCCGAAACAATCAAGGCAAGGTACCATCTGGAAAAAGGGAAGCGGGGGTATGTCATAGCAAGCATTAACAACTGCGCAGTATGAGTCACCACTCAGATCCTAGCTGGTAAACTTATGAGAAAATGTCACGTCGATGAAGTGCCCGCCACTGTCATCGCATTGGCAGGACAGTGTGCCGAAGGGGTTCAGTTCAATTGGGCATAGTTCTTATGCGACGAATTTCTGACCAATTGTCAAGAAGCACAGGACAAAGGTAAGACCTTTCATTATGCATGGTTTCTCTTATCAATTCTTCTGGTTATAGGTGACTTGTCGCTGGAGAGCCAGTTTCCCAGCATTGAGGATACTCTATTTGAGGCGGTACAGTATACTTCACTTTGGGCTACAAAGGATGCAGCACAGGTTCCCGCGATCCGGGCATTTTGGACCTCCATGGAAGGAAAAATACGGACGTAGATTGCTCGAAGACTGCGCATGTCCCCCACAATCTACAACAACTTTCAAAGCACGACCGAGTTCAAGGCAGACATGCATCACATGTATATCCGCGTGCGAAAGGACCTAGAGCGATCTTGGGTTACACTGTCATTCCTTGCAATGGATGATGCCATTTACACAGTATTAGCAGCATGGCCTTTGGAATGGCATGCCCCAGATAAGACCATTCTCGACCAAGTGGCCGCATAATAGTAGAAGAAGGAACGCCAGCAGAGACTCAGCCAACTGGCAGAAAAAGCACGACAGGACCACCAAGCTGCTTTGCAGCAGGGAGCTACCATGAGCCCAATAGCAACGGAGAACCAGATGGATCAAGGAACAGATTTAGACCAGGATCCACAACACGAAACGGAGACGTAGGACCATCTCAAGCGACCACGCACCGAGGAATCATCGACTGCACGGAAAAAGTCCAAAACAATGAAGATGCCAGAAAAAGACTTCATGGAGAGCAGCCAACCCGTCAACAATGTTACCACCAGTGCATTGCGTGAGCTTATCACTGCACAGACAATTGTGTTGGGGGAGATCAAAGCATATTTACAGTCCTTAAAAGCACGACCCACAGGATGGGTCCCTCGCAAGCCCGCAAACGATACAGACATCGCCACATAGGGGGTCAGCACGCACACACCACACATCTTCTCCTTGCTAGCAGAGGTTATTCGAGCCACAACCACAGGCAACAAAGGTAGTTGTGAATTAATTCTAGTTACTATGTCCAGAGACGCACTATACCTACTGCAAGAAGGAGTAACTCAGGAATTTCATGCTAGGGAAGGTCACGTGATCCACATCTTGATAGAACGAAAGGCAAAGATAGAACAGATCACTCTCCAGCATGATGAATTGGCTGCACAACACCGGGAGGTAGAACAAGATGTGACAGAGGCGTGTGATGTGATCCTTGAGCTAGCCATCCCCGGGTACCTCCCCTTCACTACCAGGATTGAGAGGCCACAAGACACCAGGAGGAGCTGATGTTACAAGTTACAGAGCTCTGTCTTAAGGCTCGGCCACCCACACTTCCGGTCGAGCGGGACCACCACCGTAGCGCAGTTGTAGCTGGACTAGAAACAATGAGTAATGTTGTTCACAATTGCTTAGGGCTACTCGGCCAGTCGCTCGGGATACTCGCCACCCTCCAGGAAGATCCAACCATACAGCGAGTAGAAACTGAGGCGCGCGAGTTGCAATAGGCTTATGACACCGCCCAGGGCATTGCACAGATGGTCGCTATCACACAACGGTTGGCCAAAATGAAGGAGGTCCAGGCACTCAAAGCCCAGGTTGACACAGTGCGACAACAGGAGGTTGTCCTTAAAGAGCATATCCAGCCCTGGCTTGACGAAGTGTTTAGCGTATCTACAACCATTGAAGGCAAGCTCACACAGATGCAGGCAGTCTATGCGACGGAGCAAGCAGTTGCAAATGAGACGGATACCTCAGCGACTCATGTGGAAATGGTACAGAGATTCGCACCCGAGTTTGATGTAGACACAGGTGAGATGTAGAAGTTGTTGACTGACCTACGCGTAAAGATTCTCGGCCCAGCTGAGTGACTTGAGACGAGTCACGATGATTGTGTTGGGGGACTGTTGGGTAGCGGAAGCCTCGCGCAACTGGTATGGGGTAGAAAGCCCACAATTTTGGGTAAGAGCAGGGTAAAGACTCCGTGAGATGCATGGAGTGCAATTTGTAATAAGTCAAAGTCAAAAGGATAGTCCGCCCAAAAATAATGTAAAGAAATGTAAGTTGAGTCAGCCCGCCTATGGATCGCGGTCCATGGAAAGGTATAAATAGAGCGAGGCTCTATTGGTAGAGTAGCTAAGTTTTTGGTATGATTTTGAGATCCAAAACGTAATGGGTGTCTGAGAAGAGCATTGTAAAAATGTATGTAAGTCCAAGTCGGGGGTTTGGGTAGAGGGTAGAGGCTCTGCAACTGTGTGTGCAGAGGCTTGGAAGAGTCCGCAGCTGTTTGCATGGACCCCTGCAATTGAGTGCACAGGGAAGATCTAGATGTAAGGGTGATAAGTGGAAATAAAGATAAGTTTCTTCTGAATTTTGTGTTAATTCTGAACTATCGCAACTCTGTTCTTTTATGGTTAATGAAACTGTTTTGATCTGCGCGCATATGCTTATTGAGTACTTGTGAATCGAGTTTAATCTTAATATGCAAACTAAATGAAAGTAATAAATGTTTTCTTAAAGACCTCTCTAAGTAGATCTGGGTTATAATACTTAATCAAATAAATTAGATCTGTAATCAGCGTGGTAAGAGAAAGCTAAGGTTATCTGGATCTGTGCGGATCTAGCGTAGCGCGAGGCTGCAGGATGGTGCACGAACCTCTCAAACCACATCTAGACATCCCAAGGGTGCAGAAACCTGGTTCCAACACCCTCCCTTGCTACCTCGGGTGAGACCTCAGTCCACGCTTCACGGGTTGTTGCCGAAAGGGCTGGTAGCTGTGGGATTTGATTGGCTAAATAATTCTTCCGAACTTGGGTCAGGCCCATATAAGCCAACAACAAATGGTATCCTAGCCAAGATTTCTACACTAGGCCTACATAGAGGTTCCATTGCAGGTTACCATAGTAGTATTCGCAATAACAATAAATTTCTAATATTGAAAAGTTTTATTTTTGTACAGGTATCTCACTGTCAATGAAGGATGGAGGATATAAATTCAGACACTACAAGAGGGGAAGAGTTATAAGTATACATGGGAGAAGGTGGTATATACTCCCCCAATCAGTTCACTGAGGTAATCAGAAATTTACAATAGCAATTGGCACAACTTCCGAATAACAATGAGTGATTAATAAAAGCTAGTGAAGAACAAGAAAAATTGATTAGAGAATGGATGGAGAAATCTAGTCATTACAGTGCCGAACCCACAGGGTCAAAATGGAAACAATGAATACTGTCACCGGACAAATTTGAAAGGGAAGAGGAATCTGAAAAATTGGATTCGAGGAATCAAAAAGTCAGGAAAGGGAAGGAACTTTAGGGGAAGTTCCAAAAGATCAAAACCCCCACCTTTGATGGAGAGAAGGAAGATGATGTTGAAGCATTAACTAGATATCCTCTTTCATTGCTGGCTAATGTAGAATGCAATGTAAAAATAGATTTGGAGGAACATATACAAGTAACAGGGAAGAAGGGCCCAAATTATCTGGAAGTGCAACTGAAGGTACAACAAGCAAAATTTGTGGTATATGTTGTAAATCCAAAAGGATTAATTACCTACCAAAACAGGTTGTATATTCCAGACGTGACTGCATTAAAGAAAATGATTCTAGATGAGTGCCATATGCGACCGTATGTCCGTCATCCAAGGTACCAAAACATGACCACCACCTTAAGAAAATAGATTTTTGGCCAGAAATGAAGAAGGAGGTGGAATAGTACTTATCCAAACACCTACAATGCCAATGGGTGAAGGTGGAACATCAACATCCAGCAGGATTGCTGAATCCACTACCCATACCTGAGTGGAAGTGGGAGGTGATATCCATGGATTTTATAATTGGGTTGCCTTAGACGAGACAACAAAATGACTCTATCAAGGTGGTAGTAGAAACATTGACTAAGGAAACACACTTTATTCAAGTACAAACCACCTTTGGTACTACCCATATTGTTAATGTATTCATGCGGGATATTTTCAGACTGCATGGAATCCCAAAGATGATAATATGAAACAGAGATGCAAATTTTACCTCCAATTTTTGGAAGACATGGTTTAGGAGATTAGGTACTAAGTTGAAATTTAGTACTCCATATGACCCATAGACTGATGGGAAAACATAACAAACAAACCAAATTCTCGAGGATATGCTCTGAATGTTTGTAATGAACCGACCCACCAAGTGGGAAGATTTTCTTGATTTAATGGAGTTTTCCTAAAACAATAGTTATCAATCTACTATCAAGATGAGTCCTTTTGAAGCCTTGTATGGCAGGAAATGTCACACTCCACTCAGTTGGAGTCAACTTGAGGATAGATTGATTCTTGGACCAGAGATTTTGCAGGAAATGGAACAAACAGTGTAGAAAATTCAACTGAATATTAAAATTTCCCAAGACCATCAAAAAAATTATCTAGACTCGAAGAGGACCCATAAGAAATTCCAAGTGGGGGAGCATGTGTATCTTAGGGTTAAACCTCAAAAAGGTACTCTTAGAACTAACGAGTGTGCAAAACTAGCACCTTGGTTCTGTGGTCCATTTGAAATTCTAGACCACATGGGTCCAATAGCATACCAATTGGCTCTGCGTAGTCATGTTCAAGTTCATAATTTCTTTCATGTGTCATTGATAAAAAAATATATTCATGACCCTCCTCATATAGTTGACTGGAATGTGTTAGAGGTGGATCCCAAAGGAGACTTTCTACCAGAACCAATACGTATTTTGGAGGGGAAAGAAAATTTTCTCTGTAATTTGGTCATGGGTCGGGCTAAATTGCGATGGATGCACTTTACTCCCAAAGAGGCCACTTGGGAACTAGAAGACCGTATGAAAGCAAATTATCCTGAATGGATTTCCTTGGAGATGTCCAAGAAATAAAGACAGAGGATGGTGTCATTTTATTTGCGGGGGGATGTAATATCCCTCTTTTTTTTGTGGTTTGTAAAATCATAATGACTAAGACAATATAATTAGTAGTTAAAAATATTGGTAATAATGGCAGGTTGGCTAAGTTGTTTATCGAAAAAAACAACTATGATAATGTAATTATTTATGTTGAAATAATAAGTAATGATGTTGCAAGGAATTAGCTGGAAAGAAAAAAATAAGATAGAGATCATTATCTTGATCCATAGTACTAGATTAATGGACTGCATTTAGGAAAAGTGGAAAACCGCTAAACTTTCTCAAACGACTCTGAAGAAAAATCCCCTTGGAGTAGAACTATGCAATTTCTAGATAAGTATAGAAAGGAATCCAAAACAATTACCTAGTGCAGGGGAAAAAACACTGGAAGGGGTGGAAACACACTGTAGCAGAATAGGTCAGGATTTAAAGGATGAAAAATAATTCTTTTCTCAGAAAAACTAAAAAATCCTAGGTTATGGGGATGACCAGATTCCTAAAAAAATCAGACGCCATTTTAGAAATTTTGCTGGGAAAGTGAAATATAAATAAAAACTATACTAGACCATTAGAGGTTGTTCGTTTTGGGGATAAGGATTGATCTCAGCTCACTCGGGATGAAGAGATAAGGTTCATGGTTGGAGGAAAATTGTTATATCCAGTGTAATTTAGTTGCAGGAATTGGAATCCTAGTAACAACGTGTCCCTCATCCTGATTAGATTTACATAAATTCTAACATAGGAGTTTGTCTTGAGTCTGTTATACTGCATGGTATAAGATTCTATTAGATAATATTACATAATTATTTCTGTTATGTTTATTAAGCAGAAGTAATTTATGGGTAATTGTTTTCCTATATGTATAATTATGCAGAAAGGAGTATGCAATCAAATTTCAATTCTTATGGAATTTTCTCATATTATTCGTGTATACATATTACCATGTATAAATGAGTTATGCATTTGAATTTCAATGCTTATGTAATTTCTCATATTTATTCATGTATACATATTATCATGCAGAAATGAGTTATGCATTTGAATTTTGATTACCACTGAATTTATGCTTATCATGTAGTTTAGAAAGAATACTGACGTAGCAGGGTGGAGACTGGAATAGAGTAAGGCCCGGGGGTGAGCTAAGAAAAGGGTGTTAACCGCCCCATTGTAATTGTAGACCAGACTTGCTGGAAAATGTTAGGAGCCAGGTTTTCCACTCAGGGCAACCGAGAATTCCGAGACCATGGACTATTATATCTGTGCTTGACACATCTCTATGGAAAATTAGAAGAGGTGGATGAAAAGTAGGGAACTATATGAGTCTTTCTAGAATTAATTATATCGCTACGCTAATAACTAGACCGAATGATATTAAGGGTGGTAAATCGGCATAATGGATGTAGTTACTATGTTGTTGATAATCAATTCATAATCGTACTACAAAAAATTCCATATGGACTCTATTTAAATTTATACAAACAAGAAATAAACCTAGGAGAGGAATTAATGAATATCCATTTAGTAGGTTAATAAACTTAAAGTAGGCTGAGTGAAATTGTATTTGAGTGTAATAAAGAAACTACAGTAATCCTCATTTAGAAAACGAATTCAAAATGCAATAACAGTCAAAGTATATCATAAACGCATTCATGAAGGGTCTACAGTAAGCCCACATGCGAAGAAATATCATGGAATATATATAATGAGTTTAAAGGAAAAGGATGTCCCATACTATAAACAAACACATCATAACAACATTCATAATACTAAACTAAGGCATCAAGGATTTAAGCACTCTAGAGCCACTACACATTCCAATAGAAATAAAAAGCAAATTTCAATACAAATATTAACTATTGGAGGCTTTAATAGCGACCTTCGTTTGAATAATTATCCATGTCAAGGAAGAAGTGTCTCAATCGAATCTGTAGCTGAGCAGAGGTCTCCAGAAATTCAAGGGGATAAGCGTAATTCTTCTTAGTTCGATACTTAATAAAACAAAACAAAACTAGATAACTAATAATGATCATAATGGAACAAGACTATTCAGTCTAAGCATGGATCATAACTGTGATAGGAACCCTGGTCGTAGAAAGAGGAAATATAGAGTAGCAAGATGATAACAAATTTTAGTATGATACAGGACAACTCATGCACCGAAAGAAAGAAGTTACACATATAAAGCTAATTTAACAAAAGAAATTACAATTTAAAAGTGAAATATATATAACTGTTCATATAAATTATGCATTATCGAACTTAACTGTACAAAATTAAATATCAATCTCATTAACCTAGCTGGGTGAGGGATATCTTTGTCAAATAAAGAGCTCAAGGAGATGTACAAATTATTACAATATAGCCAGATTCCTAAATGAATCTAAGAATGCTATCATGAAAAAAAACAAAGACCTTAAAGAAAAATTGGCGAGTAATTGATTTCATTGCGTCATAGCAACCACGAGGGTTTGAACTTAACCCATTTAAAAAAAATAGTGACCAAATCAGAGGAGCATTCCGCATAGGAAGTGCAACCAGAACAGACCCTTTAGGAGAACAGGAGATTTTGGGACCAACCTGGTAGTGGGAAATAATCTAAGGTTAGCTCAGCGAATGTATGTAAATAACTTCCGTAGTCACTACAAGGAGCAAAGTTACCTTCCATGAAAGAAAAAAAACAATCATTCAGAGAATTGATAATGCTCCTTCATATATATAAAAAAAATGGAACAGAGAAAACATAGTAACCGAAGATTATACCTTTGAAAGGGATGAGAATTGTTGCCACTAGAGAGGAAACCTATAGTGCATATCGAGCTTGGTGAGCATTGAATATTAAAATGAAATTCATAGGAAAATTTTTGAGTTGTCAATTGTCAAATTCACTCACCCCATAGCATGTAAGGGTGAAGGGCCACACTCCATTGCTGAAGATGCACCGACCTTTCCAAATCCTTCACCAGAGGAAACCCAATAGAAAATGGGGAAATTATTAAGATTCGCCTAATAACCGAGACAGGGAAATAATTGTGATCCATGATAAACTAAAAGAAAAACCTACCTTAAGTTTTGGAAGGCCGTAAAACCCTAAAATGTCACAGGTGCCAAGAATTGAGCTAAGAAGGATGCGAAGGAACCCCAGTTCCATTAGGGTGTTGGCCATGGAAACCCACCATTAATCCTTAAGTTGTCCCCCTAAGGATTTTGAAACTGAGGAGCCATACCTCGACCATAAAGAAACAACTCAGGCATAGTCAATCATGAAAACCATATGCAAGTACAGAGTTACACCATGTGATGATGAAAATGAGGGAAGGTATAAGGGCTTCATTCACTTAGGGTTTGAGGTTGCATTATGAGCCGTCGATATATTCTCAGGCAATCACCACCCTTGAGGTATTTTCACCCAGTGTTTAATCAACCAAGGAAACCCTGGTACGCGGTGGAGGGTGAGACCACATGGTCCCAAGGGATGTGGCGCCATTCTACTCGCCCTGGGTACAACTGGGCATGAATGGATAGGACCACATTAAGTTTGTTGTCAGTAAGGTTAGGTGAGGTTCGCAAGTAAATAAAGAGGCTATACATGATGGTATAAGGGAGGACCTTATTTCCAAATATCATATAAGTATAATACCATGTGATAAGGGTAGACATTACTACTAAATAACATATAATTATCCTACTATGTTATGGTCGGTTAGTGGATGCAATCACCCCCTAGGGTTTGATTGTTGTGGCCATGAAATTGTGTATATGAATTAGATGTAAGTAGTTAGAAATTAATAGTAAAATACATAGGGAGTATGCTTCCCTATTGAAAGAGTGGTGAGATGCAAAAGAACTAAACCATTAGGGTACATAATTTAATGTATGTGTTCTGGGGAAATACTATAATCACCCTTAATAGCTAATGATAAGATTGACAACGAAAGAAAAAATCATGGAATTTCACTGTTGGAGGAAGTGCAAGTCGATAAGCCACTGGTATAATCCTCTCAAGGATATCAAAAGGCCCGCAATACCATGGTGCCAACTTGGCACATGATCCAATCCTCAAAGAGCTCTACTTGGGCTTGATGCATAAATACACATGCTCCCCAACCTAAAACTCCTTGAATGCCCTGTGTTGGACTGCATAACTCTTCTATATATCCTTTGTTGCCTTCATATTCTTATTTATAACTTGCACTTCCAGTTCCATGTCTACCAACATATCCATTCCAATAAGTACCATGTTCACTTGATCACTCCAGTTGATGGGAGTATTACAACTCCACCCATATAGTTCCTCGAAAGTACTCATCCTCAACGACTCCTGATAACCATCGTTGGATGCGAACTTAACAAATGGAAGATACTCCTCCCACTTTCTCTATTGTTGCATCACCTACATCCTCAGCATATCCTCTAATATCCTATTGACCCTCTCTATCTGTCCATCTATATGTGGATGATAAGTTGTACTAAAGGCCAACTCTTTACCCAAACCTGCAAATAGCTGTTTCCAAAATTTGGAAGTAAACTTTTCATCCCTATCTGACACAATCTACTTCGAAACACCATGTAATCTCATGATCTCCCTGATAAAAACCTTTACCACCTCACTATCTTAAGATGTAGTCTTCACTGGAATGAAGTGAGCTACCTTGCTCAACTTGTCGATCACGACTAGAATAGAATCATGCTGTCTCGCTGTCCTCAAAAGACTTGTAATGAAATCCATGGAAATGACCTCTCATTTTCATTCTAGAGTCGTAATAGGTTGTAGTAGACAACTTAGATGCTTACACTATGCCTTTACCTACTAACAATGCAAACATCTAGCCACTAACTCTACCACTTCCTTCTTTAGATTCGGCCAATAGTAGAATTTATTCACCACCGTCAATGTCTTCTGATATCCTGGGTGAGCTTAGTATGGCTTGACGTGAAACTCCCTCAAGATAATCTTCTCGAGCTCACTGAAATTCAGCACATAGATCTTGTCCTTGAATCTCACCAAACAATATGCTATGTGATGATAATCTGCATCTTGATCACCTGTACCTATACTTGTACGTGTACCTATACATGTACTCTATTGTAACCTGTGCATAATATCTATATATCTGTCATTCCACTCCCTTTCCTGCAAGAGCCTATCCTATAACTCTCTCCCATAAGACCTCATAACTACTATATGATTCACATGTACCTTCCTGCTAAGAGCATCTACAACCTGGTATGTATTTGATCTCGAAGTCAAACTCTCTAAGGGTATCCAACCATCTAGCTTGCCAGGAATTTAGATTCGGTTGATCAAACAAATATCTCAACCCATTATGATCACGCATCAATACAAATCTCCGGCCAAGAAGATAATGCCACCACATCTTCAAGGCATGAATAATAACTGCCAACTCAAGATCATAGGACACTTCCTAGAATCATAGGACACTACTTGTCCCTTCTCCATAAGGACTCCACCAAGTCCTCTTTTACATGCATCTATACACACTACAAAATATTTATCTGTATCTGCAATCTTAAGGGCTGGAGCAATGGTCAACAACTGCTTCAGCTGCTCAAAACTAGTTTCACACTCTTCTGTCCATTCGAACTTCTTACCTTTCCTCTACAAGGATTTCATAGGATATGCAATGCGTGAGAAGTTTGTGATGAACCTCCTAAAGTAACCTTCCAATCCCATGAATGATCTCACCTCATCCACATTCTTAGGAGTTTCTGGCTCCATGATGGCCCTTATCGTTTCTAGATCTATTGCTATGCCTTCCTTGGAAAAAACATGTCCCAAGTAATGCACCTTTGTCTGAAAGAAGATGCACTTTCTAATATTGGCATACAATTGATGCTCTCTTAGAAATCTCAACACTGATGCTAAATGCTCGACATGTTATTCTTCATTCTTGGAGTATATTAAGATGTCATCAATGAACACAATAACAAACTTTTCCAGATAAGGACGCAACATACTATTCATCAAACACATAAATGTAGCTGGAGCATTAGTCAAACCAAATCGAACTATAACAAACTCATAATGCCCATACCTAGTCCTGAACGCAGTCTTCTACATATTATTTTCCTTGATGCCTACTTGATGGTATCCTGATCTCAAGTCGATCTTAGAGAACATTGCTGCTCCCTTCAACTGATCAAACAAATCACCAATCCTTGGCAATGTGTACTTGTTCTTGATCATTACCTTGTTCAACTACCTGTAATCAATGCACAATCTGAGAGTACCATCTTTCTTCTTTACGAACAACATTGGTGCACCCTAAGGTGATACACTTGGCCTAATGTATCCCTTGTCAAGCATCTCCTTTAACTACAATTTCAACTCTACTATCTCTGGGGTACTCATCCTATAAGGTGCCTTCGATGCTGGTGCAACCCCAGGCACCAACTCAATGGAGAAATCTACTTCACTGTGAGGAGGTAACTCTGGAATCTCTACTAGAAACACATCCTGATACTGCTACAATACAGGGTATCTCTTCAAGATTTTTTCATCCTCAACATATTTACTCTTGTCACTAGATATATGTACTGCAAACATCACCCAACCTTTTCTGCAACTATGTTTAGCCTGCATAGTGTTAACCATCATCATTGATGTAGGCTTCTTCTTTCCCTGCAAAATTCTCTTTTCCCCATTCTCATCCAAGCACTCAATGGCCTTTTCAAAGAAATCCACTTTGGTCCTATGAGGGTACAACCAATCCATACCCAAAAGCATGTCATATGATCCCAATGGTAGTACATCCAAATCTGTTATTGTAGACATACCTTTTAATTCAAAAGAACAGGCTCTTACCCAATGGTTAACTCTCTTCCTTGTACCTGTATCCAACTGTACCAACCAAGATTATGCATGCACTTATTTTCTCAAACCACACTTATCCACCAGGTCAAGACTAATATAACTATAAATAGATCTAGGATTAATCAAAATAGAAACAAGTTAATCACAAAGCTTACCATCCATCTCAATGATACATGCTTGATGATCTGCCTTAATGTTGTCCACAGTTGCATAAATTTGAAGAATGCTATGACCAACATCCCCAACTATATGCACCTCTTGAGCACTAAAGATCTGGGGGTCTACCACCATGATACGGCAGATAATCCCTCTTACAATGATCCTTGCCACATATCCAACACTACAACGATTATGTACCATTGCATCTAGTATCTTCCTCTCCATGTCCCTTCTCAATTTTATTGAACTTCTTGTAAGGGCCTACATTTTGTTTCTTGCCTCCATCTTGAGGTCTTCCCCTCTATGGTGGCCATTTTCCTTTAAATTTTTCACTTCCTTCCAAGTCACGCTTATTCTGAACTTTGCGGTTCGACTGATCATCACAATGTTTTATCTTTCAGATGGCCTCCTCCAATGATCTAGGTTGATCGAACTCAATCCAATCTTAATACACTACTGGAAGTCCACTGATGAATCTATGAACCTTGGCCTTCTCCTCCTTGAGGTAAGGCACATATCTCAATAGCTCTAAGAACCTGCTAGTATACTCATCATCTGTCATGGAACCCATCTCCAACACATAAAACTCCTTAGCTCTGTCATCATAGTACCTTTCCAACAAATACTTCTTCTTGAACTGCCTCTCAAACACATTCCAAGTAAATTCATCCTCATGAATACCTCTAACATTCTTGACATCCTTGCAATAGATGTGTGCTTTCCCTTTAAGGTTGGAAGTGGTTATCTTTTCTTTCATGTTCTCTGAATAATCATGCAATCTAAAGAACTTCCCCATACGAAGCAAGTATGCCTATGCATCCTCTAATTTATTCATCTCTCCATCGAATGTGGGTGGATTTTACTTCTTAAACTCATCTGGAAAATATCCCTTGTCACTCCTCCTGTAAGGATGATAGTGATGATGATCATAATACCTTTCAAAACCAAAACAAGAATAATACCTGTGTCTATCACCCCTCATATTTGGAGTATCCAAGGACCTGTCATCTCTGATCGTGTCCTCTCCATCCAACCTATACTCACAATGAGACTTGCTGCCGTATGCCCTGTTAGTTATATTATCCTACTCATGGCTGATCTGAGGTAGTCCCTGTCATTGCAATTTGTGAGACCTAGTATTGCACCAAGAGTGTTGCAACTCCCAAGGGCTCCTTAACTCTCTTTATTAACCCGGGGTTCGTACAAACTTTGAGGTGAAAGTGCTATATCAATAGTATATGGGATTCTACTCATGCCACCCTCAACTAGGACATTTGATCAATAGTGATCCAAGACCATTCTTTCTAATGAATTAGAGGTAAACTAACTAATAAATGTGCAATTCAGAAGCTAGCTCTAATGACAAAAAGGAAAATTCTTTTTAAACCTCAACTTGTAGATGTTATTAACTTGTAAATGCTAGTGGATCAATTAATGGAAAGACAAGAGATACACTACTTGCAAAAAGGGAGCTACACTATCTTATAGTCAACCATCTGGCTACCAAATCCACTTGCAAATCATAACTCAAGATTTCATGCATCATCTATCTAGCTCAGACTTGCTTATAAATGAATGTTCTATTTGTGCCAAATCTATCATAAAGAAACTAACGTTATTCTATTTTCTAGTGAAGGAAAAGGATGGTTGGAATGGCTTAGGTGCTACGCTTGAGCATGGAGTCATAGCTCGGGGTCAACCTACTTCTAAACTAATTCCAAATTGCATCACTAGTCAAAATGGATGGTGAAATGTGTTGCTACAGGGATGCTACCGGAGGTTGCTACATGAAGGCTTGTAATTCTACAAGAAGGCTTCTGAGAAGGATTAGGAGGTAGGAATGATGATTTCAAGGGATGATAAGGTGGATGGAGGATGTGGTAGATGGATGAAAGTTGGGAAACACCCCTATACAATCTCAACACCTTAGGAAGGCTTGTTTTGGATTAGGAGAGCTGCTCACGGTGACCTAAGGGAGTGAGATAAAGAAAAAAAATTGGATTCACAAAGAGGGTGAAGAAGTCCATGATGGAGATGGTGAAAGCCCCCTTACCTACAGATCCAATAAAACCCGCAACATCACATGTACATACTCTTTTATCATTAACAAAATAAAATACCTAATAGTGGAAAATATGAGTTGAATTTAAATACCATCTAATACATTGCAAAAACTCTGATCTAGTCAATAAATCAAATCCTAAGCTACAATAAACACATGCAAACCAAGATGAATAATATGGGTCTTCTTCCAAGAAATCATAAACATAGAATTTTTCGACTATGATTGTAGTTTCTTCCATTCATGCTCCCATGAAAGAGATGAGATAGAGGTTGCAATCACAATATTTTTGCTGAGACAGAGTGTGGTGATTTTTGCTGATTGAGGGAGTTAAGGAGGTGGAAAACATCCTACAATCTCTCCCTTTTGTCTACTTCGAGCTCCTGAATTGAAATCATCTAAAAAATGCTCCATTTCTTGCATTTAAACCATATTAAGCCACATGACACAGAAAATCCTCTTTTACCCCTCTCACTAAGCATAATATAACGAATGTGAGAAGGAGATAGTTCTAAATCTGGAGGATGGTATTATGGCCCTTATCATGTACCTATTGATGAGCCTCATGATCACCCCCATACTAAAATTGTTTCTCATATTCTTAGCAACTCAGTCATTTATGTCCATGTCCTTCATGGCCCTAGTGGCCTCGTTGACATCCCAAGGCTCCTCAAATGGTGTGCCTTCTTGGGGATAGAAGGCTGTATTATTTTATAGTTTACTCCTTCTCCTCAACTTCATTTCTTCCTTCCTATAATCCTACCAGCAAGGGTGGACTGAGCTTGAGTCCAATCCAATTGATTTTTAATCTTTGTAGATTCTTTTGTACAAGGGTGTCCTCTCCAATGCATTCCTTAGCCTTTCAGGAGAGTGATATTCCCTGATCTGGAGACTGTGGGGTAAGGAATTCCATCTCCAATAGCATGCTTGCTAGCATTCTGTCCCTAACAACCTAAGTGTGTCTTCAAAATATGAGATGGCTTGTTCCTGGGTTACAAGGTAATTGGGTGCTAGGTTAGCATCATTGGATATGATTCTCTGATTGCTAATGACATTCATTGGTCTTATTTACTCTGCCCTAATATATAGTGCTTCCTTTTCTTCCTTTTTCATAACTCTCTTTACTTCTTGAGCTCTTGCCTCCTCATGAGTCATCCAGGATGCTACGGCCATCAACTGTCTATCCCCTAATTTTGCATTGGGATCCCGAATATTCATATGTGTCAAGGTGAGGTTATGAATGTAGAACTCAACCAATTTCTCTCTATCTTCTATGCTAACTTGGTTTGAAAAATTCAACGAATTGTTTGTAATCTTAAAATGGCATAGACCCATATTGTGTTAAGGTCTTGATTTGTAATTGCAACCACTGCTCTTTGAGAAAGAGTGAACAAGACTTGGATGGTTGTCGACAATGTAATGCCTCCATGGAGAGGCTTACCATTATGGCCAATTGAGTTTCCTTCTCCTATAGCTTCTCCCTCATTATGGAATCTCCCTCTCTGAGCTCACTTAATTCTTTGTCCATTTCAAGGACCTTTTCTTCCATGAGGCCAACATATTCCACCTTCTTAGAATTATAAATTTGTATCCATCTGTGGGTTCTTCATCTTTCTTATTCTAGATCAAAGAAAAGTGGGACTGCAAATGTTTGGGGAATAATTCTCCCTCCTTCAATGAATTTATAATGGGAGCTTAGGATAGGTCGTGGACTAGGCTCCTGGAACTCTAGGAAGTCCATCTCAAATGTTTTTGGGGAATATTCTACCTCTTGTAGCTATTGTGTCACATTATACCCCTCTTGTTGCTCATTACGTCCCTCCTGTAGCATCCTTTGTTCCTCCTGTGGCACACACTATTTTTCGCATAGCATACTCTACAACTTGTGTAGCTTCCCCTTCTATTCTTTTTGGAGGGTGGTAGGTGTATTAGGTCGTTTGAAGGAGGTTGATCTAGTGGTGGCCCTCCTTATATATTCTATAGGAGTCTTTGTTATGGGCTTTGGAGAGGTGACCTCTTCAATTTTTCTTTCAGTGGGCCCCACCTCCTCTTTCTTACTTGAGGACTCTTCAATTGTGGTAGGGGCCTTTGTGGGAGTAGTGTCCTCCCTTGCTTGATCCTCGTGATTTTCCTAGTCTTAAAGTAGAGGCGACTTTCCATTTTCTCTTCATTTTATGTTTGATTAGGGTGCTTAGGGTAGCTAAAATTGTAGCTACCTCTTTTTCAGTGGGTCTTAGAGACAACATTTCTTGCTCTAGGGACATCTATTTTTCTCTAGGCTCAGTAGTTTTCTCAAGACTTGATTTTTCCTATTTCTCCCGCTCTTCCTCTTCATCTTGTTATTTTCCTACCTCTACCTTTAGTTCTTCCTCTTTCCTCTATACATCTGTTTCTCTTTCCTCTTCTTGTAACCCTACTGCTTCTTCTTCTCATGTATTTTTCCCTTCTTCTTCCTCAAATTCCCCCTCTCTTCCTCCAACACTAAAGACTGGGGTGTCACCTACTGTGAGGGTTTGTGTGTTAATGAAGGCCTCTCGATCTATGTCTATGAATTTGGACCAAAGGACAGGGATTCTCAATTTCATGAAGGAATCCACCACTATTAGTTTAATGAGGCCATGGTGGCCTAGGTGTTGGTGTTTTCCCTCTCTCACTTTTTGAATCATGTCCCTCATGGACTATAGGAGGAATTATGGCACACTAATTCTTTTATCCAGAGGCAATTCTACTTGAAATCTGAGTTCATGAAGTAATCTAATGTGGTAGGGATAGACTGCACTTAGCCTTCCCTCACAGGAGATGTATTTTAGGATATGGTAGGACACCTCATCCCAATCATAAGGTAGGATTTCCATCCTAACTCTATTATTTTCCTCGACCAGATTTTCATTGGAAGTGAAGAAGTTAGTTTTAGTAGTGGTAATGGTGGTTTTGTCTTCTCTACCCCATTTAATCCCTAGAGGTAGGGTTGCCACTCTACTAATTAGTTTAGGGCTAAGTGAGATAGCTAATCCCCTCACCACAATGGTGGCACTGTCTTGTGTTTGTGAGTTTAGGGCCATGGAAAATTCAAAGGAAATGTCATCTTCATATCCTTTCAACAACTCGAAGAATCCTAGTGTTGGGAAACTAAGACGACCTCATAAATCGATCTTAATCCTACATTAATGTATCAACATGGGATTCATTTTTCTATTTCAAGGTTTTTAGCATTGTATGTGAGATAAAATATCTGAGGTTGAAATGTGAGTAACTAATCCTAAATCTTAACCAATCAGTACATAAAATACCTTAATCACTCAGCAATCATTGACTTGTTAATTTGAATGAAGAAATGAAATTAATATATGGTTCACACTTAGGGGAATATATTAATATAAAACTAAATTCAGACAAGAATATTAATCTAGGATTCAAATGCGCAAAGGGAATTAAACTAAGTTCAATAATCGAATTGACACAACTTTTTCAACATCATGCATATAAAAGGAAACTGCTTAAACCATGTCAATAACTAAAAGCATTCCAAATATGGAAATAATGAAATGTGCAAAACCTATAATCAAAAGGGAACAACAATTAAAATATAAGACTTAATCTATCTTGCATTATAACGAGAAAAACAAAGCAAATATCAATAGAGAAAGTAAATAAAATGATACTGTCAAGGAGAGAATCTTCCAGCGACTGGGCCCAGGGTCTCTAGAAGGGACTGCCATAAAAACTCAATGCACAGGTTTAATGTTAAAGCTTCACTTCTTCATTAACTTTCAAAATATATTACAACATTGTTTGCAACCTTTAAGGCTAAATTATGGCTTACAATCTTACTGTAGGAAAAATAATGAAAAGTAAAGTCCTCTCTTTTCTTCTATTTACTAGCGTTATATATTTCCTAAGGAATGCTTAGTAAATTAGAGCTTGACCTGAGGATCAGAAGATCCTCAGGATTTCTCGGCCTAATTATCATATCTTTAGCAGCAATTCTTCATCTCGCTACATGTTCTTAGCTTGTCCTGCATAGCTGAAATAACATGTTTTCCTCTCTTTGGCACTCTTGTCTTATCCGAAGGAACAACATTTGTCCAATCCAGTATCATGCACACAAATTAGCAAGATTTAGGAATTATACCGCTAAAAGTATGTAAATCATTTGACAATGCTTTTTAATTTTTTTCTTTATTCTTTCCTCCAAAAGATCCTTACGATAAAAGAAAATTTATTGAAATCATGTTATTAACCAAGTAAATAAGGAGGAAAATCATACATTTTCCTTGATCCAACACCTAGCCATTGATGTCTTCTAAAAATGTCTACCACAGGAGGGTTTAGATGGATTCTTTTGATATCTCAGGGCTCCCTTCTGTTAAATCCCTCCCTCCCCCCCATCTCTTCTCTATGTTTTTAGCTAAGTGAAGGAGAGATACTTACTTTAATAGATTTGGTGTATAATTCAGTGGCAATATGAGTTAAAATTCCTTGGTGATGATAATTGCCTACATTCCTTCTACTCTACAACCCAAAAATATTTTTCAATTTCACAATTTGACTACTACTTCCTGTAGAATTTGAAGTGCACCTTGCATACAATTTATGGATGGATGAAAGAGATGGTGGAACTTACTTTTTATCGAGTGGTTTGGGAGGAAGGTAAAAATTTGGAGACCAATTCAACCCTCTGTAGCATTCCTTCACCCTTCAGTCTTCCTGTAGAAGTCTCTCGACCTTCATGTAGCAATTGTAGGATTGCTTGTAGTTCCCTCCTGTAGCAAATGGAAAAACAGGGTTCAAAACTCCTAGATGGCACCCTAAGCTTATCCTCTCCTTAACTGTTTTTGAAATGAGCATTTATGAAAAATCATTTGAGCCCCAGTACATAATATGCCTTTTTTGGCTTAGGCTTGGAGTGTTGTGGTGACCTAGCAGTCACATGACGTTTCCTCTCTTGACCGGTTGTCCCCACTGCGAGTAATTATTCCCTCATTCATCGTAATCACCACCCACTCTCTGTGATCCCAACTCAACAAATGTGACACCTCCATGTTGCATGAGTTCTTACTATCACTTTAGTTTACTAGTCGAGGGTGGCCAAGCTAATTTTCCACATCTAGTTTATCAAAAAATCTCCTCTTGAAATTTACACATTTTATTATTTACACATAGAGAGGAGGTGAGACATTTCCATACTTGTTCCTACCTCATGATTGAACTGATGCATGGATTTGCATGTTGGAACTGAACCTCATTATTGGCATCAAGGGAGTTGAATTGTTATGTTTCTTTCTTGTGCATTTCTTCATTTCTCCTCATGATATTTGACTGTTGTGGTTGTTGTGTGTGCAAGTACCTTGTTGATGTCCAAGATGCTATTGTTGGTGGAGAGTCCTATTGGGAGTGATATGAATACTATAGAGTGGCCTCATAAGTTTCCATCACCCCCTTACGGATAATAAAAAAAAAAAGATTATTGATTTATGTGATGTGTGCACATGCTGCTACAAGAGGAGGTTCTCTTACCATGATCTGACTATGCATCTTGTCATGATGATGAACCACACTAGATGGTTAGAAACATGTCAAAAAAATAATCTGGATGTGATTAGTACCTGAATATGTCACAACAATTATAAATATGGATCACAGAAGCCTAAATTCATAAATTACTACCCTACACATGAGGTTCTCTCCCTGTAGCAGTCCTCTCCTTTTCCTCTAGGGTGTTCAAGTTGCATGGGGGTGATGAGAGAGGATGTAAAAGGTGTTTAGGACAATGCTAGGAATTTGAGGGAGTGGTGTAGATTTATAGAAGTGAAGAGTATGTTCTCTATGCGTTTCTCCAAAAAGAATTTAACAAGGGTAGACAAAGTGGGGGAATTTTAGCACATTTTTTTATTTTATGAAATGGGATGGATGAGTGATGGATGGATGGTGTACAATGGTGGGGTAACCTTATTCATCCTTTTCAAGGTCATGCTGGGTTGTCCTTATCTTCGGATCTCCCTATTTTATCTTTTCGGAACCCTCCTATAGCACTACATGACCTTCTTATAGCAATTATAGGTCCTTCCTCTAGTAATATAGAGAGGGGGTGAAACTTGAATTTTTGCTAATGGGATGGTTGAGTGGGGTGATCACATGAGTGTGGATGATGGATATGAAGTGGATGGATGGAGGAGTGAAGAGAATCTTGAGACCATTGGTTTTGTATCTATGGAATCTACCACTGTCTTTAATCATCCAAAATGACAAAAAAAATTAGTAGACATGGTGTAGATCCATTTCTTTTGTTTTTTTCTTTTATTTGTTTTTTTTTTGTTTGGAGACACGCAGGCTGCCTCAAAGGAGGTTTTGAACTTGTATGTCTACCCTAGGTGCCTCTAGAGAGGTTTTCACCTAGGGATCTTTATTATTTTTCTTCTCTTTTGTTTTTTCCCTAGGCTACCTCAAAGAGGTTTTCAACCCAAGAGTTGGCCTGAGATGACTCATAAAGGTTTTCATCTAGGCCTTTTATTTTATTTCTTTCCTTTTTTTTCTTTTTTTCAAGGCCTTTAATTTTATTTTTTCCTTTTTTTCTTTTTTTCAAAAAAAAGTATCTAGAAATGTTGTGGACTGTAAGTTGTGACACTTCCAGTCACATTGACTTCTCTACTGATTGTAGTGATGAGTTATTCCTTAGACATATGTTTTCTATATACCTTCAACCTATAGCCATTGAAAAGGAAGGGAATCCCTTTCTCATAAAATTATGGAAAATCTTCCCGTATAGACAAATTATGGAAAATCTTAACTCGATAGGAACTAGCATCTCTTTGAGTCTTCGCGATAGATTATCTCGAGGGGTTGTGTTGAAAGTTTTTCTAAAGTCAACAAAACAACAAAAAGAGATTAGTTTTACTATTGCTACATTGTTCGGTGATGACTCTAAAAGTGAAAGTATGGTCAATAGTTGAGTGATTTCTCTGAAATAAAGCTTGCCCTTTAGCTCTCTTACTATGGCTTTCAAGCCAGAGGCTAATTCTCTTTTCCATAATGGGCCCATATAGTTTGGGTAAAGTGTGGCTAATCATAATGGTCCTATAGTTAGAGGGAATGGTTTTATCCCCACTTTCAAAAATAGTTAGAGGAACAATTATAGTATTTATAATTCATTATTAATATAAAAAATACATATTTTTTCTAAGCTATATTAAAACATTAGGTTGTGTAACTTATTTGAACATAAAAACATGATGTTGTATCTTCAAAGACATTACAATTATAACCTCATATTTATCTAAAAATCATGCTTACAAATTCATTACACTGTATTAGATATTATTTTTGAAACAATGCAAACCCACCACCATTCTAGTCAATGTCACCACAATCAGAATCTCAGAATTGAAACACGTTCCCATCTACTAAAACCATCGGTGGCAACATCAGCTAGGACTATCTTAGTTCATGCAATGCAAAAATAATTTTTCGACCCTTGGCCATGGCCTACGAGACCGAATCTGTCAAGGTCACGGAGGCAATGAAATTGATAATATATTTTCATCTTCGAGTGACATAGATAATAAAGTTATGGTAGTCCTATTCTATTTCAATTGATGTAAATATTTTACAAATAAAGTGAGCTAGATGACCAAAAACATAAATCTTTTCATGTTGAAGCCCTATTTTCCATGGTGATACCTTCTCCCTGCAGATACATATTGATTGATTTCATCATATCATAACAACTTGCTACAACTGGTGGTTGGTTGGTAGTTGAATATTTGTAGGTGGTATAGACACTTGGTAGGATGGAGTAAATACAGATAGATGACGAAGGCCCAGAGAGAACCGTCCCCTTAAAAGAACGCCTTCGATATAAATATAATTAATTTAGAGTGTAGACTCATGTTTCCATATATACCTTAACATTATAATTTTAAATAAGTGATGATAAACCTATGATTTAAACATGGATTAAACATTGATATATGTGTGTAGTTTTACTCTTGAATTTGTTTTGTTTGCTTTGCATTTTCTATTGTCATTTTTAAATCGCCCTTTTTTATTTTTAATTGTAATTTTTTTCTTTTCTTTTTTTTCATTTCCTTTGTATTATTGATTAATTTTTCATTTATGTTTTTATATTAATCTATTTTATTAATAATTTTAATTTGAATGTTTTTAGTTGTATCATTATAGAAATCACAATATTGATTAAATTTTCATTCTCATTTTCATATTAATCCAATTTATTAATTATTTCAAAGTAAATGTGAGAAATGTTTCTATGTTAATATGAGTCTATCATCTTCAAAAAATTATTATTTTTTTCTTGAAAATATTATAACAAGTACCAAAAGAATCAACACTACATCTTAAATTCAAACACCTTTTCTTTCATGACGTACTTCTTGTTGTCAAATTTTCTACTTCTTTCTTGACCTTTATAAATAACATTTTATTATATGCTTTTGTGGCTACTATTGGAGATATTGAGACTTATTTTTCAAGGGTCTTGGATAGGGATATGGGGCAGCCTTGCACTTTGTAAGCCTCCATTTTCCCAACTGTTGGTTTCTTTCCCCTACCCCACCTCTTTTTTTTTTAATATCCATTTCAAATGAAAAAGAAATACCCTCTAAATGTAGAACCCTTAGAAAATATGTTCCATGGGTCCACCTAGTAGAGTTTTAATGAAAAATACCAATCACCAATTCTTGACAATCAATATACCATTCTAAGAGAATAATAGACACATATATAGGAAACTAAGGAATCAAATACCCAAATCGCTATGATGCTAATGAAAATGACCTCCTCTATTAAATGATAATTGACTTATCAAAATAGCATCAAAATCTATGTAATAGGTCCCCTTGTTATTATTATGAGCTATGTCTACGAGTGAATGTTTGAGGTGGTAGTCGAAGCCACAATAACATCCCATGAACTCCTAGAATCAATGAAAATTGAAATAATCACTTTTATAAACATGAGATCCTAATATCTTATGTCTATCCTAACATAGTATGTGGATATTATATATTTCTCATAATTATAAAAGATACCATTTTTATGTTTTCTATTTTCGAGTTTTAACTCTGTTAAACACATACATGGTATCAGAGCTACTATGTTCCTAATCTGCTCAATCTTAAGTGAGCCACTTGTTCTTGTGGCCTTTATGTCTATTCTAATAATAGACCTATGCTGCTCAGAAACACCATTTTGATGAGCATGCCAACACTGACATATAAATTATGTCGCCATGAGTGCTTGTGAGTCCTTAACGCTCAACACTGTCATACGCTAATTCCTTTCATTTTTCAAGTTTTCCATTATTGCATAACACTCCTCTGGAAATGAAAATGGTTTCAACAATTTCTCTACTGAACCATTGTATGTGTAGAAAAATTCCATAAGCCTCTCTCCGGCGTTACCTGACCTCTGGCACTATATATGTTGCACCTGACACTTTGACGATTTTAATGCCCCTGCTGCATATAGTTCTGAAAAGCAATTCAGAAACGGATCATATCATTTACAAGCTCTGTATATTGTCCCATGCAAAAAAAGGAAAGGGCCTCTGCCATTATTCTCTGCTACATATTGTCCCCCTGCTATCATGCCATCAAAGATCAATCACCGTGTGAAAGATCAACTAGGCAGTTGCAGGCAGAAATCAGCCTTCAGCGATACTGTCACCATGGCTTCTGGGCTGTGACTGCATTTCGCCTTTGTCCAATTCATGATCAGGCATCTCGAAGATTTCTTGCATTGTGCCATAACCGCGCTGCAGACCGTGGAACTCCGCCTTGGGGAACCCACGAATGCAAAAAATAAATTCTGCCACACGGGCACTAGAGTCTCTGTTTATTATTTCAATTCATACTGAGATTTCAGATGAAAACCTACTCTCCGTCCATCCAGGTTCGGCTCTCCACCAAGAAAGTCGTGACATTGGCCATTGGGGACAGCTAGCACAAGCAGCACAAAATACCTGTTGGCTTGTTTGGACCTGACCCAGCTTCAGAGTTAATTAGCCAAACAAATCCCTACACTACTGGCCCTTTCGTTAATAGCCTGTGGTGCACGAACTGAAGTCTCACCTGAAGGAATATGGGGGGATGCTGGAACCAAGTTTCTGCACCCTCAAGATGTCTGAGGGGTCGATTTAGTCCAGCTGTGAATACCTTCGTGCAGGTCACTTTTCGTGCACTATTCTGACCTACGATACCTTCGTGATCTGTTATAATCACCTTCGCGCAACCCTCACCAGGGGCTGAGGTGCTTTTGCACTGCTTATGACAACAATCTAAGTTATTTCCCTAACTTACACCATGGATCTTTCTTATCTTCTTGTAATTGTTAGTTATCTTTGTGTAAACATATACTTATCTCACATTTACTTAAACAACACAATCATATAAGTTCGCACACCATATAAACAGTGAAAATGCAATTCATACCCAATATACTCAAAGCATAAAAACAAGAAATAGATACACATAATTGATGCAAAACTTCTCTTTATTAATGCTTCAATGGTTACAGATTCGTGTTAGGCCCCTATACTACTAGTGTAACCCCTTATTGTTATAATTACAACCCCTTTATTATATTGGTGTACCCATGTAGTCCCCATATTGTTATTATTGTGCCCCATAGAAGCCTACTATTGTTATTATTGTGCCCTTACGTTGTTATTGTTATGTCGGCTATGATTATATTATGACCCCTTAGACTCCTATATATAGAAAGGATGCCTTGTCATTTGTATCATCCAAGAATTGTTCATTTGTGTAATGTAAAGCAGGTTTCCCCCTCGAAGAGGCTTATTTCTAAGGTGTTCATCTATCTTTTCTATGTTTTTGTGAGCTGTTTTCATAACATTTGGTATTAGAGCTTTGGCTTCTACGGTTTCGCTGCTCCAAACAGGTCATCGTGGAATTTTATCTATAATGTTTTCTCTGTGATGTTTCAGAAGCTAAGAAAAAAAACCCATTTGAGAAGACATCGCGCCGAACCTCGGGTCCAAATTTCAGAGCTTGTCTCACTATAGTTTCGTATATGTGATCTAAGAAAGTTAGGGTTTTTGCAAGCTCCAGAATTTCAACTAAAACATGTCATCATGGGATTTTTGCTATAAATCTTTTGCTACAAAGTTTCAGACGCTAAAACAAAAACCCATTTGAGAAGAAATAGGTTTGAACCTTGGATCCAAATTTCAGATCCTGTCTCGCTATATTTTTATATATATAGTCTGAGGAAGTTAGGGTTTTTGTAAACCCCCGAATTACATTCCCAATAGGTGACCTTGGGAAAATCATCATAACTGTCTCTATGAGAATTAGATTGAAGTTTCGTAAGAAGTTATAGAAATCAGGGTTCCTATAGTTTTCTGTATATCAGTTTCAGGTACTAGGGTCGAAACAGTGAGACGTGGCACATTGTACGAGTTTGCTCTACTGAACCAGTCTATAATCAGGTCACCGTGGAAGATTTGGCATAACTCTTTCTTGGATAATCAAATTCTGATCAGACTTGCGGGGTTAGAAATAGAATTGAAAGAGATACTACAGGAAGAAATTTTAGAACTTGAATATCTGAAATTACAGAGTTACAGTCGTTTCAAGATCGAGCTCCTAAAATCATGAAAAATCGAGATGAGGAAGTTTGATGGCAAGGATCCGGTAAATTGGATACTAGAGATGGAGAAATATTTTGATATACATGGTGTACCACTATTACAAAAGGTATATATTGCATCTTCATATTTAGAACAAGATTGATTTTTATGGTATAAAGGGCTTTGTTCTCATAAACCACTTGTTACGTGGTCAATTTTCACGGAGGAAATTATATCACATTATGAGGATACAAAGAGAAACACCTTCTTTATTGCAACACCACAACAATTGGAAGAAAAAAAGAGAAAAAGGGCTTTGTTACAAAGTGGAAAGAAAAATTATGGCAACAAGTAAGTCTACCCGACACAACTATAAAGATGGAAGTGTTGTTTCTCATAACCTTCCACAACCTACAAGGGTTACACCACAACAATTGGAAGAAAAAAGAGAAAAAGGGCTTTGTTACAATTGTGATAAAAATTGCATTAAATGTCATAAGTGTGCTGAGAAGAAATGATTTTACATAAAGTATGAAGAGGAGGAAGAAAAGGATCAAGAAACATCAAAAGAAGAGGATATACACCAAGACCCAACCCTAGAGAAAGATGAAATGAATCTGAACATATCTTGTAAAGCATTGGCAAGAATTACCACTCCTAAAACTATCAAGATAGAAAGACATATCAAGGAGAGAAAGGGTCAAGAAGTGAAAGATCATATCAAGAAAGAAGAAATGAATCCAACCATATCTTGTAATGCATTGGCCAGAGTTACCACTCCTCAAAATATCAAGATAGAAGGACATATCAAGAAGAAAAATGTTCAAGAAGTGAAATATCACATCGAGCATCAAGAAATGAGTCCAACCATATCTTGTAAAGCATTGGAAAAAATTACCACTCCTCAAACTCTCAAGATAGAAGGACATATCAAGAAGAAAAAGGCTCAAGCAGTGAAATATCACATCGAGCATCAACAACAAGTTCTCCAACTTTTAAAGGATAACACCACTTTAGTGCAGAATTGAATGAAACAACAGGTAGATAAACATCACAATGAAAAAAGTTTTGATGTAGGTGATTGGGTATTTTTACAGCTACATCTCAAGCAAGCTATATATGAGAAGGAAATGTTGGCAATACTACATGCACTTAAGAAACAATGACCTTACCCAATGGGAAGACACTTCAAGGTAAAAGTGGATCATGATAGTCCTAAATACTTTTTAGAACAAATATTATCTTTAGAAGAAGGGTCACAAATATGTTGGTTTATGACTTTGACATCATCTACAGAAAAGGGAAGAAAATTTTTGTTGCAGATGCACTCTCAAGAAAGGATGAGGATGTGGAAGCATTGTTTTCTGTTATTTCTATTTTCCAACCAGATTGGATAAACGAAGCAAGGGATGAATGGAAGAAGGGCAAGGAAGTGTGGCCACTCATTCAAAAGTTGCAAAATATCCAAATTCAAACAATATTGCCAGAAATTGAAGAGGAAGGAAAAATCATATTGGAACTTGGAGCAGTCATAGAAACAAGAACCTGAAAGCTACGAAATCGATCAATTTCAGAGTATCTTATTAAGTGGAAGAACTTACCCGCTGAAGATTCCACATGGGAGGACAACAATTTTATACAGAAGCAACAAGAACTACTCAAGCGTTGAGGACAACACTTTTTGAAGGAGAGGGGCATGTTAGGCCCCTATACTACTAGTGTAACCCCTTATTGTTATTAGTACAACTTCTTATTCTATTGTTGTACCCATGTAGTCCCCATATTGTTATTATTGTGCCCCATAGAAGCCCACTATTGTTATTATTGCACCCTTACATTATTATTGTTATGTCAGCTCTGATTATATTATGACCCCTTAGACTCCTATATATAGAAAGAGGTCTTGTCATTTGTATCATCCAAGAATTGTTCATTTGTGTAATGTAAAGGAGGTTTCACCCTCAAAGAGGCTTATTTCTAAGGTGTTCATCTATCCTTTCTATCATTTTGTGAGTTAGTTCCATAACAACTCAACTCACCATGCGCACTCAGTTGCAGGGGTCCGCGCACTCAGCTGTGGACTACTAGGCCTCTACACACTCAGTTGTAAAGCCTTCTCCTACTCCACAACCAAAATACTCAACTCTTCACTTAAGTTAAGACTCAATTCTCCATCCTTAGATCCCTTCTCCTCTTCTTTTACAACTTAGAGCCTTCCTCTATTTATGCAATCCCATGGTCCGCGGACCATGGGTAGATCCCTAAATCTGACATTACATTACAAACTTAAGGGCAGACAACCCTATGACTCATGTACAAACTTCGCACTGCGCACCCATAAAATGTGGAGCCTTTATAGCGGATTTACATTTTTTGACCAAAACCTGGGCTTTAAGCCCCAAACATTCCTTGGGGGATCCCGTGCCCAATAGGCTCCCAACACAAACATCATGACTCACCCTCGAGTCACTCTGTCGATGTGGAGATCTTCGTGCAAAGACCACCCAACTTTGCCCGGACCACCGCAAGATCGGCGACGCACAAAGCATCTGCCTGTTGTACTTCCTGGACGCGTTGTTCAGAGACTGCTGTAGCTGAACTGCTGCCCCGCACTTGTTCCTGCGTTCCCTGCATCTACACGATCTTGGCTTCAATCAAGGCTATAATGAAAAATGCCTCATCGATCCATGGTTGTAGCATGCCTTCAGGAGAGCTTCCTTATGTTGCGCAGCATCTACCTGCTCCTTGAGTGCTTTTGCCTACTACATCCATGCAAGACTCTGTGTAAGGAACACCGTATGCACGGTCCCTTTTATGTCATCATACCGTTGCTACAGCTCGCGCCTCTTTGTTTCCAGGAACTATATTTTTGGGTCCTCCTGCAGAGTGGTGACAACATGGAATAATTCTTCAAAAATTTTGGTGCAGTCCTTCACTGCACTGTTGATCTCCATTATTCCTGCTGTAATGGTGTTGGCACGTTGCTCTTTTATCTCTGGTGGAGTTGAAGGCTGCACCTTCAATTGCAGCTCAGCTATCTAAAGGTTCAGCTCCAACTGAAACTTAGCCATCTCTTCTTTCGCCTCATGCACCCCTGCTGCTAATCTCCGGATGCACACCTCTGCTGGTGCCTCTATTGGGATGGCCAACTCAAGGACCATCTGGCAGGCTTCCTCGACCACCTGCACTAGCTACCTGTTCTGTGTGACAACCTCGTCACACTGCAGGCTTAGTTGTTCCATATTAATCTGTTTCTCACTCATCACCTCGAGTGCGCGATTCTCCCTGGCCCATAGTTCTACAGTCACTCCATCATGCAGAACATAAAGCATCTCCTGTGGGTGTGCAGCCATGTTTATCCCAACTCCCTTCAGCGCACTAACCATAGGCCCATTGGCCTTGTTTTCTGTAACCAATGCCCCTTCTGGTAGCACTATAGTGTTGGTTATGTGGGCGCGCAACATTTCCTTAGCTGTGGTCGTGCCTACTACGAGGCTGGTCGACAAAGTACTGGCCTGAGGAGTGCGCACCTACAACTCCTGTATTTGTGCCCAGAGGGCCCCCAACACCATCTGATTTTCCTCCGTGAACTGCTGGAGGGCCTCTGCGGTGACGTCATGCATCGTCTCCCCTATATCATGTAGATCCACCTCAGTGAGGGTGATCGAGTCGAAAGAAGTCTTGGAGGCTTTTGACTTCTTCCGTGGCCCCACCTGCTCTCTTGGGCAATGTCGCTTCAGCTATGTGGACGTTGTTTGTGGGTCCACGCCACCTTCCTCTATTTCAAGCTCCTGTTCAGGTGAGGGCAACTTCTGGCCCTCACGCTCCTTCTCTGCTACCTATTTTTGTTCTGTTGCTGCCTTCGTAGCGTCCCATGCCGCCTGCGCTTTCACTGTTGCTGCTTCGTTCCTTCTCTTCTCTGCCAACTGCGCCATCCAGAGTGTTTCCTCCTCCTTCTTCCTGTGTGCGGAAGACTTTTCTTCTTCCACCTCAGAGCTCGCTGGAGCATGCCACTTTGGCCACCACGACTCAAGCACTGTGAATATGACATCGTCCATGTCCAGGTAGGGGAGCGCATTCCATTTCTTCGTGGGCTCCTTCCGCACCCAAATATATATGTGATGGAAGTGCGCCTTTAACTCCACGAAGCTCTGCAGGCTATTGTAGACAGTGGGCGATAACCGCGGCTTGCAGTTAATCCCCATTCTGATGTTCATCTCCATGAACACCCAAAATATCTTGTTGTCTCTAATCCTCTACACATCTTTAGTTGCCCACAACGAAGCGTACTTTGCTGCCTCCAGAATATCCTACACAATCGTGGGGAACTGGCTGTCCTCAAGCAATTCCCAAGCCACCAGTACTATGGATAGTAGAATCCACGCATAGTGGAAAGTCTTCCCCTATTCCTGTTCCTCGCGGCAATTCTCCAGGAACTCCTTGAACAAGTACTCCGACCAGTTAAACTGGACCCCCTCTGCGCATTGTGCGGCAAGTGCAACCACCGGTGGGGGCACCTCATCCGCGCGGCACTTTCGCATAACCTTTCCAGCCAGTATCTGTATCGCAACTCTAACCATATTATTGTTGACACTGGAGATCACGTAGCCCTCTTCTTCTTCTTCTTCTCCAGGTTGAATTTTTTCTTCATGGCCTCCATGATGGCCATATCATTACTCTTACACTCCGAAATATCCATTGGGTCCTCCCCCTTGCAAGGGAGTCGGGTAATTCTATGGATTAGGTGGTTCGTGATGGGGATGGGCTCCTCGAGCCACAAACACCCATCATGCATGAGGTAGAGTAGCTTCCTGATGAGAAAAATAGTTACTGGGGCGCGATGGTAATGTGGCACCTAGAGTAGGTTTAACCACCCTGCTTTCTCTACTCCGCGCAACCACTTGTGTGGCTCCAACTCTAGGACTCCCACTGCTGTGTTTTTCTTTGGCCGTATTAGCTACGTGTTTTCCAAGTGTGGAAATTTCTCGTGGTCCATGACATCCCAATCTCCAAACATTAGAACCGGCACCTGTCCTAAGTGTGCTCCTTCAAAAATGATATCATCGGGAAGTAGCGAAGTCTACAGAGATCTTTTTCTCTCATCTAGGTCCTTAGGCACCCTTGCCTTCCCCTTCTGCGAAGGAACATACATGGGCAACCTGGTTAGAAGGTCCATACCCTGGGTTTCCTCCTCCATTTCTTTGTCCTCCTCCTCTTCTACCAAGATTTCCTCAAGGTCTTCCTCCTCCTCATCGACTTCCAAATTAATCACCTTCCCCTTTTTTTCCATGGTCAATTTAATTCTCAGCGGGTTTCTAGGGTACATGCACACTAGTGCCATAGGCTGCTTGTATTTATTTGGCCTCAGCGTGCGCAGCGAGTTAGGGATTTCTGCAACTATCCCGATGCTTTCTGGGTCGTCTCCTATTGTCATGGCCTGCGCGACCTCTTCATCGGTCATCTCTCTGATGTCCATGGCTTCCTCTGGTGTTGTCATACTGCTGTTCCACAAATCTATCAACGATTTAGCAAGGTGCTCAAATAATGCCTTTGACTTCAAAGGATCGAACAGATCAGAGTTCTTGAATCTCAGGGTGTGCTACAGCTCAATTCTCAAATGGCCAAATGTTATTTGTTGGGTGGCCCTTTGCAATCTATAGTGCCTTTTGAATTCGAATTCGATCGTTCCCCCCAAATCCGGTCCATTAATCCTCCCTTGGCAATAGATTTTCCCAAATCTAGCCCATAAATTTTGCCTTAAATGCCTACTACCCACTCCATTTGGTCTCAAACCAAGCATCACATCATGAATAGTGACTGCAACGATCACTTTCCAGCCAACCTGCGTGGCAGCGCAACTACCCTTGCATTGTCTCGGACCCTGTGACACCTCGCTACTACACGCAGTCCTGACATCACGCAACTCTCGGGCAGAGTAGTTTATAGTCCCATGCCTCCTTTCAGCTACCTGGAGCGCTAAGACTATGCTTCCCGTGACTAGTCAGGTGGCCAAACCACCTGTATACGACTTCAAATGACTACCATTTACTTTTCCTGGAAAGAGTTCGCCATTTAACTTCACAAACTGCACCGCACCTCCATCTGTGATTTTAATAACATACGGTCCCATCCAATGCATCAAGCTGATAAACTCTCGATGGTAGTCCCTAAGTTCGTCAATGTAATCGAGCTCCTCCTACTTTATAACCATGGTCTTTTTATCAAGGAAGTCCTTCTGTATTCCTTCCTCAAGCTTCTTCACTTTTGCTTCCGTCGTGGCGCTTTTCTCCCTCAACCGAACTCTTTCTTTCATGAGTTCTTGGAGCCTAAGATCTTCCTGTTGGATCTCTTCATCGAGTCCCAACCGTTCTTCTTCGAGCTCTTCCAACTGTGCGAGCCTTTCTTCCAGGGCTCCTTGGTCTGTTACCCCTGTGAGTGCCACTATGCGCGGACTAGACACGATAGACTCCTGTTGAGGTAAAACACAACCCCCCCATTTTTGACTTGTTCACTTCAAATAATGGGGACCCTTTCTATAAAATTTTTGGCTAAACACTTTCATGGATTTTTATTTAATTGATTATCCTACGCTTTTGTTAATTGATTATTTTTTTAGACTTTCATTTTTTATTGCTTTGTTAAAATCGATTTTTTATAAGCTTCTCATTGATACTTGTTTCGCCTCATTTGGTCAACTAGTTTGTAAACGACACTCCTTTGAAGTCTAATCATTTATCTAGCCTAGGTTAAAATGCGTAAAATATACAATATCCCATTTTTGTAAATAAATTAGTTCAATAATGCATTTATTTTAAATATTAACTCCTAGTTAGTTATTACTAACATTTTTCATTTTTCAGCCAAATCATGAAGCATCGGGATTTTAGTAATTTATTCCAATTCTCAAATTAATTACTAATCTCCAAAACCCAAAACATCAAAGTGGTTGTAGTTTATTTTTATTTTCAAAGTGGCTATAGTTTAGAAACTAAAATTCATGAAAATAAAACCAAAATAAAAAAATTGATATTTAATATTAAATTTTAAATTAATTAATATATTAAATATAATTAATTTAATTTTTAATACATAAAATATATATATAATAAAAGAAATTTCGATCACATCGCAGCTTTTGATCGGATCGAAAGTTTTAATCAGGACGCATCTTTGTTAACCCCCAATAGCCTCCCATCCCCGATGTCGATCACCGATCATGAAAAAGCCATGAGACATTAAGCTTAAAAAACTTTCGTTTTGTTTTAAAGTCTCAAGACTCACTCATACGTGAGTGAATGAAGGTAGTGTAGGGTTAAGTTTATATTAGTTTAAAATATTTAAATATTTAAATAATAAATTTTAAATTAATTTAATTAATTAATTAAGATATAAAATTTAATTAATTTAATTTAATTAAAATTTAAATATTATTTAGATTAATATTAATTAGTTATAAATAGTTAATTATTTTAATTAGTTAGATTTATATTAATTAATAACAGTTTATTAAATAATTAGCTTAGTTTATAATTAAAAATTAAATTAGAATTAATTATTAGATAATTAGAATTTTAATTGAGGATTAAATTTTTAGTTAAAATTCTGATTTTTAGCCCAGCAACAGAAATTCCAGAATTGTACCAGATTTAACTCATCAAATTTGGAGGCTCATAGATTGAGTTTTACTTGGCCAAATGAGGCCCAAGATGGCTCATTGGAAAGATAAAATCAAAGAGAACATCTCTGAGGAGGCTTGACTAAAATATTTCATCATTTATTTGGTCAAAAATCAGGCAGAAGATCAAGCTCTGAATTTCTAAAACAAAATCAATTTTCTGAGTTTTATTTTCTTCATTTTCATTTTCCCAAACCTCTTCTAATAGCAGATTCACTCATCAATAATATCCTTGGCTAATTAAACCATCCGAGGCATCAATAGAGAGGTTATATTTTATTTTCAATTATTTGTTTAAATAGAATTTGATTGGAATTGTTTTAATGCCAGAAATGATATTTTGATTTTATTGTTGCATCTTAATTCATTTTGATTTCTTTTTGCAGGAAAAACAATAGAAGGGATATGGAGAAAAAGATCTCAATCAATGAGAAGGCTCCAGCAATTAAAGATTGAAATTTTTGAGCAAATAAAATTGGATTGGACAGATTTTTCTTCAACAAACTCTCCTCTCAAAATACTTTTGGAAATATTATAAATGACAGATTGCAGAATGTAATTAGGGGCTGCTCTCCTCTGCAATTTTGGACTTCTAAAAGCATTTCTGCAATAGGAATTTAGAGTTGTAGGAGGGAGGAGAGAAAATCTCAGATCTGGGGATTATTGAGGATTTTTCTTTTGTATCTTGAATTATGTATGATGGACAGAGTTTGCACTATTGTGGCTCTAGCTTTGAAAGTAGAAGTTCAAGCAATGTAAAGGACTGTTGGAGACCAGGGTCAGAGAAATGGATTCAATAAATTGGTATTTCTAATACTATTGTTTCAAATACTAGTTTCATTTTTATGATAACAGGAATGTGTCATTTTATTCATGTTTGTGCACTTACTCAGAAATTTGTCTTATAAAACTGATTTATTAAATAGTAATGTGTTGTGAACTATTTCTACAAATTATTGTTTAATTATTGCATTTACTGATTTGATAATCAATATCATTTTTGTGAATTACTTCCTGGAATTTTGTTGGTTTATTATTTCAGTTAACAGGTCTTAATAGGATGTGTTTCGGTATTTACAAATGTCAGTTAATTGAACTACTTCATTAGCTTGACATTAACTAAAAGCCAGACATATTTAAATCCTTATCATTTAATTATCTTGCTCTTAGTTGGGTTAGATCAATATCTGCCTAATTAAGATAGGATTAATATTAGTTTCTTTTGCTGGCATTATAGAATAAGCTTGCATTTAGATTAAGTTCTACATTTTTTTAAGTTCTCTTCTCAAAGAGGCAAAACTTTAGTTGTGGCTTGGCTGAACCCAAATCAACTTAAGGGTCATTCTCTTGCCTGATCAGCAAGAAGAAGTGATCTAATATCCCTTTCTATTGGTAGTTAAAGATACACCATAAAACAATAGCGATAGGGAGAAGGTAACTGGACCTAGTTAAACCAGTCGGAACCGCTACTCCAAATGGAAAAGGAGCTGCTTTAAGGTCTGGACCGGGTGGTTATTCCCCAATGTTGAGGCAGACATTTTTGGCCCTCAACAACTCTATAGGCATTACGGCTTCTACTCCATCGATCAGCCGAAAAGGTGTCTGTCCAGGTACGTGCAGGTCCTAATCACTTCGCTGCGCGTTGCATACCGTGTTCAGCGCATTGCACTCCTTGTCCATTACTTCTACGTGGATAACTTTCTGTGCGATTATTCTTCCAACATACTGTCTGTCCAACCTTAAGAGCTAAATGCACATCTGCCCCCTGTTGGGTTGTGCTATATTCTTTCCACGACTAGCCCACGTAGTTAACGGGGGATTAGAAGGGGGGAGGAGCCCCCCCTTCGTTGTGCCGATTGCGTAGTGGGGGGGGGGGGGGGTCATAGGAGGTTTGAGGGGTGCAGGTAACCCCACTCTATGGGTGGACCTACCTATGGTTTTGTGCATGATTTTTCACACATGGTTTTGGACATGATGGTTTTCGATCCATGGTTTTGGACATGATGGTTTTCAGTCCATGGTATTGGATGTTTCAGCAGATATAAATATGTATTGTAATATTGAAAAGAACATAATGAAAAATCAAGCTGGTAGTCCCGATTCTGGGATCCAGGGGAAAATATCTGTGTATATGTGTTTTATGTGTTATGCTCTCGCATTGTTTATTTTCTATGTTTTAGAATTCGTATGCAGGTAATTTCTGTACGGGGTTAAAACCTACATTTGGTATCATAGTTGTTTTGGCTTCAAGGTGACGCCTTTGTTGTTGAGGGGTTTCACTCGGGCTTGTGGAAGACCCTGTTCAGTGGAAGATCTGCGATATCGATTGCGGTGGTGAAAGAAGATGGCGAGCAGTGGAAAAATAGAGATCAAGAAATTGAATGGTCAGAGTTTTGAGTTGTGGAAACTCAACATCGAGGATCTGTTGGTGGATAAATATGAGTGGATCATGGTAGATCCAGGTACTAAACCAACGGGAGTGTCTGATGAAGAATGGAAGAAGTTGGATCGGAAGGCAAAGAGAAAATTATGATTGTGTGTCTTAGATTCAATATTTCTGAATGTATGAGGGGAAGCTATGACGAAGGATTTGTGGGACAACTTAGGGACTTTGTACCAATTTAATTATTTTGTGAATAAATTGTTCCTATGGAAAAAGTTGTATAACCTGAGGATGAAAAATGTAGACTCAGTGACAGAGCATCTGAACACATTGAATACTGTGGTAAGTCAGTTATTACTTGTTGATATTAAAATTTTCAGATGAATATAAGTTCATTAGTTTGTTGTGTTCTCCACTAGATTCATGGGATAGTCTAGTTATTGCAATAGGTAGCAATGCAACTGCCTTGCAATTTGATGAAATAGTCTTATCCTTTCTGACGGGGGAGATGAGATGGAAAAATATGGAAAGCCAGAATGGTGATGCCTTGTCTGTACGGGGATAGTCCCAGAATAGAAACAAAAATAAGTCATCGAGTGGGATTTCTAAATCTAGAGGGAGATCTAAATCTCCAGAAAAACCTGTAAAGGTGGTTTGTTGGAAATGCGGAAAGGAAGGGCACTACAAAAGGGATTGTAAATCTAAAGCTCATGACAAAGGAAAGGGATCTGATGATGCTCCTTCTGTAGAGGTGAAAACCACCTCAGATAAAGGTGGGGATGTGTACTTGGCTTTTTCAAGTACACATGTAGATCATGAGGCATGGTTGATTGACTCAGGTGCATCTTTTCACTTCACTCCCCATAGAGAGTGGTTCTACGAGTATGAGAAATACAATGGTGGTGATGTCTTCTTAGGGGATGATAGGAAGGCTAGAATCATTGGTCGCGGAAAAGTAAAGTTGAAGCTGCAAGGTGGAAGGGTTAGAACACTTCCGGGTGTTTTGCATATTCCTGCATTGGCCAGAAATCTTATTTCTATAAGCAAGCTGGATGATGCAGGTGTAAAAACAGTGTTCGAGAAGGATACCTACAAGATGGTTCATGGAGCACTGGTATTGATGCAGAGAATTCAGATTGGAACTCTGTACAAGCTGCAAGGTAGCACTGTTGTTGATGGGTGCAACAGTTTTGTGGTTCCTGAAAGTGGAGTAGAAAATCTAGTGGTCTCTGGAGAGAAGACCATGCTGTGGCATCGAAGGCTTGGACATATTGGAGAGTAGAGCCTTCGAATACTTCATGGTAAAGCTATGGTAGAAGGTATGAGTAATAGCTCTCTGGATTTTGAATTTTATGAAAATTGTGTATATGGGTGATTCGAATTGGATCCATAGAAGACTGTCAAAGAACCATGAATGTATCAGGTGAGAACAAATCTCTAAGGAAATCCAAAACAGCGATCAAAAACACCCTGAACCAGTGGCAATGGCAGACAACGTGGAATGATGAGGACCTCAGTAAAAGCACGCTGACCGAGGCCCATGGAGACTGCGTGGGAGGCCGAATTAACCCCTGGGAGCCCCGAATCAGGAAACAGAGGTGATTTTTGATGGCCGAATTAGCCCTTGGGTGAACAAGGCCATAATGGAAAAGCCCGAGCACTTGGTCATGTGGGGGAACCAGAGGATCATGGGCGGAAAAGGGAAAAAGCGCTAATCATACAAGGTGGGACCCATGCTCTGGAAACCGACAGTTTTGATCGCGGAGCCCTTAAACGGTAAGAGGTTTTGGATGAAAGCAGAGCAATGCCATACAATGCTCGACGTGTGGTAGGCAGAGGTGAGGGAAAACCTCCATTTATCACGTGCTATTGGTCGAGCAATTCAACCGCGCGAAACATGCGTATGGCGTCGAATCTGGAGGGCGTAGATCGGATGGCTGAGATCGCACCCGATGGAGGAAGCGAAACCAACAAAGAATTAAACCAAATTTTAGAAGGGATTTGGAATTCATTTGACCACCACGGTGGAGGAAAAATTCATCCACGACATAACTGAAGAAACGAACCGATGAAGCATGCTGGCGCCGTTTAGAGGAGGACAAGTGGCCACTCCCTGAGCGTTCATGATGACGCCGAACAGGGAACTCCAAGCGCAGTTGTAGAAGGTGAATCGACGGAGGCAGAAGAGGAACCAAACAAGCACTGGAATGAATGGCTAAAGCCATGAACAGAGGCAGTCGAACCAGTTAAGGTAGACATAGAGAGACAGAATTCGAGAGATGGAAGACGTGGAATAGTGAACTCTGAGAGGAGGACTGAACATAGAGAACACTAAAGCAAAGCAGAAGAGACAGAGGGCCGAGCTGACCAAAGGCAGCATCGAGCACCAGAGAGCTTGAATATTCAAGCCTTCCCATAGAGGAATCTATCCGGACTGAGCATCACATTTGGCTCTTTCCACTGTAGACCAGAAGGTCACAGAGCTGGTAGGAAGAACAAGAGTCTATGTACTCCAGTGGCTTGGGGAATCCAAGGAACACCTTGCCAAGTAAACCCTGTTTCAGGTGAACTCAAATTGAGTCCCTGTATTGTAAATTCTCTGCCCAAAAGCATAATAAAACAAGGCCACCACTGAGAGCTAGACCGAAGATGTAGCCGTGGAGAAATAGGGTGAAATCCTTATTAAAATTTCTTGTGTCTTTGTGTTTGCTTAATGTATTTCTCTATTGTCTTTCCATTTTGAAGTGTCTATGTATTGGCAATCTGATCGATCCGTTGTTTCAATAACACAGAACACACACCAGCACATGAATCTGTAATACCTTGTTCATTAAATATTTAACTGATGTCACTCATAGGGTGAATATCAGATCAAGTGGTATCAGAGCTCAAGGCTATAAGGTTAGACAAGCTTGTGTTGGTTTAGCTATGAATTCTCACAAGATCAAAGCTCAAATTAGGAGAAGGAGAGTTGGTGGAAACTAATCCTAAAATTGGGAGAGTCTATTCTCGAAAGACAATGTCAGAAGAAGGTTCTGTAGGGCCAGACGCTCAATTCATAGAGAGCTTCCTAGCTATAAAGTCTATGGTTGAAGAAATGTACAGAGACTTTAGAAAGCAAAAGGTGGAAGATGCATCAGGTTCTAAGCAAGAGAAAGAAGAAGATGAGTCTCACTTCCATGACAACTCCAAAGGAAAGGGGAAAAGAGGAAATCTTTCTCACACCTCCTAATAGCCACGTGCATAATAAGAAAGCATCTTTGATTAAGTTAGATGTTAAATTTGATTTTCCTATATATGATAGAGAGCTAAATGCTGAAAAGTTGGACAATTGGATTAGACAAATTGATGTGTATTGCAGGGTACAGAACATAAACTCTGACAAGAGTAAGATTCAGCTAGTAAGCCTACGCCTAGGAAGCACTACCTTGGTTTGGTGGGAAGGCAGAACCCAAGCTGATATGAAAAGACATGGTAAGACCATCTTTGTCTGGAGTGACTTTGTTTCTGCAATAAAAAAGTAGTTCTATCCATTGGCCTACATGTAACAAGCCATGATGAGTTCGCAAACTCTTCGGCAGTTGAAAGGGAAAAGTGTGCAAGGGTATACTCAAGAGTTCAGAAAGAGAGCATTGATGTTGGGTATCTCATTAGACTCGCCAGAGACTCTTTTGAACTACGTTGGTGGTCTACACAGCTACATGAGGCATACCATCCTCATGTTTAATCCCACTAGTATAGATGAGGTATCTGTACAAGCTACTCATCTAGAAGCTAGTGGAAAGAATGGAAATCCAGAAGTTGGGGGACCATCCCAACCCATTGTAAGCAAGAGCAAGGAGAAAAGAAAGTAGAAGTGGAAAGCAAGGAAGGCTAACACTGCAATCCAAAGCTTCATGCACTCACTGTAAAAGGAGGGGCATGATGATGAGCATTGTTGGATTCTTCATCCAGAGCTGAGACCCAAGAAGTCTGAGGGCAAGAAGAGGAAGACAGCTGAAGCTATTCAGAAAGATTTGGGGTCAGACTCGGGAGATGAAACAACTATAGCAACCACAGGTATAAAAGGTAAGAATTCTGAAGCATCTACTAGTAATTCTGCTCAATATGTTATTGATGAAGAAAATGAGAGAAAAAGACATGAGCTTTTCCATATTCGAGTTATTTCCAAAAATCAAAAGATTGATACTTTGTTTGATAGTGGCTCACAAGTAAATCTAATTTCTGAAGCAATTGTAAAGAAATTGGGATTAGTAACTACACCCCACAAGAAACCATACCCATTACGATGGTTGAATGATAAAGCACAACTACAAGTGACTAGACAGTGCAAACTCAAGTTTCCTTTTATTTCAGCATTTGTAGATGAGGTTGAGTTAAACATAATTCCTTTGGATATATGTGGAATTATTTTAGGAAGTCCTTACTTGTATGATATAAAGGCTATCTTCTATAGAGCTGAGAACAAGTATCTACTTGTTAAATATAGAATCGAATACTTTGTAAGAGCTCATAAGCTCAAGAATAATTACACTCTCATAAAATCAGGACAGATGAAAAGAATGATAAATTCATGTAAACAGTTCTTACTGATGGTTGTAAAGAAAAAGAAACATGATAAAACCAATCTATTTGAGGGCTATAATGCTGAACAACAAGCTGATATAGAAAAAGTTGTTTCAAAGTATGATGTCTTGTTTGAAGAACTTAAAGGTCTTCCACCCAAAAAGGGAATAGTACATGATATTATTTTGTAGCAAGATGTTCCTTTGCCTAACATTGGGATGTACAGGTTGTCTGCTTTAAAGAATGTTGAAATCAAGAAGCAGGTGCAAGAGTTGCTCGATAAGGGCTTCATCAAGCCTAGCACATCACCATGTGGGTCACCAATCGTTTTGGTGAGAAAGAAAGATGGCTCGTGGAGAATGTGCATTGATTACCAAGCACTGAATAAGATAACATAAAAAGTTGTTATCCCCTTCCTCGCATATATGATCTTCTAGATTAATTAAAAGAAGTTGTTTATTTCACCAAGCTGGATTTGCACAGTGGATACCATCAGGTCAGAGTTGCAGAGCAAGATGCATGGAAGACTCATTTCAAAATAAAGCAGGGATTGTATGAATGGTTGGTTATGCCTTTTGGCTTGACCAATGCTCCTGCTACTTTCATGAGATTAATGAATGACGTACTCAGACCTTTTCTTGATGATTTTGTTATTCTGTATCTGGATGACATTCTGATTTTTAGGAAAACGTGGGAAGAAAATTTAAAGCATGTTAAGCAGACATTAGATGTTCTGGAAATAGAAAAAATTTATGTTAAACTCTCAAAATCTGAATTTGGAAAAACATCTCTAAACTACTTGGGTCATATAGTAGGGGGAAGTGAATTGAAAATAGATCCCTCTAAAGTGGCAGTCATTTTGAACTGGCCTAAACCTAGGTCTGCTACAGAACTGAGAAGCTTCTTAGGAGTAGCACAATATTGGAGGAAGTTCATTTCTAACTTCTCCTTGATTGCAACTCCCTTACATGCTTTAACAAGATTGAATAAGGTGTTTCAGTGGGGAGGAAAACATCAGAAAGCCTTCGACACCTTGAAAGAGAAAATTAGTACAACACCTATACTAGCACTGCCAGATTTACAAAGACCATTTGAGATCCAAACTGATGCTAGTGACTATGCCATGGGAGCAGTGTTGACACAGCACGGTAAACCCATATGTTATCATTCTGAGACTTTTAATCGTGCAGTAGTTAACTATCCTACATATGATAAAGAATTCTATGCATTAGTTCAGAGTGTGAAAAAGTGGAAACATTATTTAATGGGCAAAGAAACAGTAATACATACTGATCATCAACCACTTCAATATCTACACTCCCAAACTAAGTTGCAGCAATGAAGACATTATAGGTGGATGGGTTTTCTACAACAGTTTCATCTAGTCATCAGATATAAAAAGGGCATGCATAACATGGTTGCAGACATGTTATCTAGACCCATTATAAATGCATCTACCATACTTAAGCATAGTTCTGTGCTACATGAGAGCTACATAGAACAATATGCTCAGGATATGGAGTTTAAGGATGTATATGCAACTTTGAGTCAAGGCAAAAGAGTAGAAGAATTGGACTATCATGTGAAGGACCAACTCTTATATCATTGTGGGAAGCTCTGTATTCCAAAAACTGAGAGGATAAAGATAATTAGGGAGGCACACACTTCTCTGATACCAGGTCACTTTGGGGTAAGTAAAACAGTTGCACAGCTGCAAAGATTATGCTATTGGCCGAAAATGAATGAGACAGTTTCTAGATATGTAAGAGGGTGTGCCATGTGTGCTAAAAGCAAGCCCAACAATAGAAAACTAGGCTTTACACTCCATTTCCAGTTCCTTCTCACCCTTGGGAAAGTGTTTCCATGGATTTTGTGGGACGACTGCCTAAATCTACGAAAGGTAATAATTATCTATATGCTGTTGTGGATAGGTTCAGCAAAATGTGTATTTTGATACCTTGTATTAAATAGATTACAGTTGAACAGACTGCAAAATTGTTCTTTGAACATGCATGGGTTCATTTTGGATTACCCACTTCCATTGTATTTGATCGAGATGCCCGATTTGTGGGGAAGTTTTGGTCTAACCTGTGGGAACTGATGGACACCAAGTTGAAGAAAAGCACAACTTTTCATCCATAAACAGATGGCGAGACAGAAATAATAAACAGGACAGTCATCTATTTGCTGAGAGGATATTGCAGCAAACATCCTAAGCTTTGGGATGAACACTTGTGTTATGTGCAACATGCTTACAATAGAGCCAAACCCTATTCTACATAGAGATCTCCTTTTGAGACCCATTTTGGTTTCATACCAAGGTCTCCTTTGGATTTTGTCTTTGGTAAAGATACCATGGTTGATAGACACAGTGATGTGGACAAGGCAACTAGGTTCATTGAACAAATCCAGGAGATCCACCAGGCAGTACAGAAATCAATGGAAAAGAGCCAGGCCAAGTACAAGGCTAGGCATGATAAGCATCAGATGGAGCATATTTTTCAAGTTGGAGACCAAGTGTGGCTATATATCAGCAAGGACAAGATGCAAGGTGAAGGTAAAAAGCTAAAACCTATAAGCTATGGACCTTTCAGAATACTTGAGAAGATTGGTGAAAATTCTTTTCGCCTTGATTTACCAGCTTACATGCACATCTACTCGGTCATAAATGCAGATTGCTTGAGATTGTTTGAACCTTCAATGATTGAGGACCCTGAAGAGCAAAGTCAATTGCCTTCTATTGATGACTTGCTACCTGAATATCTTAATGAGTTGCAAGAAGACACAGTGTTGGACAAGAAGGTGAGAACGAAAGACACGGGAGATGTTGAGTACCTCAGGATTGGGCTCAAAGGTTCGAAGCCAAGCAGTGCAAATTGGATTGAGATTGGACAGGTGAGAAAACAGTACCCTCACTTAGTCGATGCTTGAAAACCAACTTTTGGTGGTTCAAAAAATTTTTCAGTGGGAAGGTCGTGATCCGAATTGGATCCATAGAAGACTATCAAAGAACCATGACTATATCAGGTCAGAACAAATCTCTAAGGAAATCTTAAACAACGATAAAAAACACCATGAACCAGTGGCAATGGCAGCCAACATGGAACGACGAGGACCTCAGTCAAGGCGCGCTGACTGAGGCCCATAAACTACGTGGGAGGCCGAATTAGCCCCTTGGAGCCTCGGATCGGGAAGCACAGGTGATTTTTGATGCGCAAGTAGCACCTCGCTGGGCAAACAGGGCCATAATGGAAAAGCCTAAGCACTCGGTCGCGTGGGGGAACCAGAGGACTGTGGGCGGAAAAGGGAAAAAGCGCTAATCGTATAAGGTGGGACCCGTGCTCTGGAAACCAGCGGTTTTGATCGGGGCAGCCTTAAACGGTAAGAGGTTTTGGACAAAAGCGGAGCAATGCCATACAACAATCGACGCATGGCAGGCGGAGGTGAGGGAAAACCATCATTGATCGTGCGCTATCAGTTGAGCAAGTCAACTGTGCGAAACATGCATATGGCGTCGGATCTGGAGGGCCCAGATCGGACGGCTGAGATCACGCCCGATGGAGGAAGAAGAACTGACAGAGAATTAAACCACGTTTAAAAGGGATTTGGAATCCGTTTGACCGTTACGGTGGAGGAAAGATTCATCCACGACGTAACTGAAGAAACGAACCGACGAAGCATGTTGGTGCTGTTTAGAGGAGGAAAAGTGGCCACTCCCTGAGCGTTCATGAGGACACCGAATAGGGAACTCCAAGCGCAGCTGCAAAAGGTGGATCGATAGAGGCAGAAGAGGAACCAAATACGCACTGGAATGAATGGCTAAATCCATGAACAGAGACAGTCGAACCAGTCAAGTTAGACACAAAGAGACAGAAGTCAAGAGACGGAAGACGTGGAACAGTGAACCCTGAGAGGAGGACTGAACATAGAGAACAGTAAAGAAAAGTAGGAGGGACAGAGGGCCGAGTTGACCAAAGGCAGCATCGAGCACCAGAGAGCTTGAAGATTCAGGCCTTCCCATAGAGGAATCTGTCCAGACTGAGCATCACATTTGGCTCTTTCCACTGTAGACCAGAAGGTCACAGAGCTGGTAGGAAGAAGAAGAGTCTATGTACTACAGTGGCTTGGGGAATCCAAGGACCACCCTGCCAAGCAAACCCTGCTTCAGGTGAACTCAAATTGAGACCGTGTATTCTAAATTCGTTACCCAAAGGCACAATAAGACAAGGCCACCACTGAAGGTTGGACCGAAGATGTAGCCGTGGAGAAATAGGGTCAACTCCTTATTAAAATTTCTTGTGTCTTTGTGTTTGCTTACTGTATTTCTCTGTTGTCTTTCCATTTTAAAGTGTTTGTGTATTGGAAATCTGATCGATCTGTTGTTTCAATGACAAAGAACACACCAGCACATGAATCTATAATACCTTGTTTATTAAATATTTAATTGATGTCACTCATAGGGTGAATATCCGATCAATGGGAAGCAGAATCGGGTGAGTTTCCCCTCTGTTGGTAAGAGGGCGAAACAAATATTAGAGCTTGTACACAGTGATGTGTTTGGACCTGTGAAGGTTCGATCACTAGGTAAGTCTGTGTACTGTGTATCATTTATAAATGACTTCTGGAGGAATACATGGATATATTTCTTTAAGAAGAAATATGAAGTCTTTGATAGGTTTAAAGAATTTAAGGCTCTAGTGGAAAACGAGACAGAGAAGAAGATAAAGGTGCTGAGAACAGATAATGGTGGAGAGTTTTGTAGTAAGGAATTTGAAGAATTCTGTAAAAATATTGGTATAGCATGGCAGAAGACTACTCCATATACACCTCTGCAAAATGGAGTTGCAGAAAGAATGAACAAGACGTTGATGGAAAGAGCAAGAATCACGCTCAGTGGTGCCGAGTTAGGACAAGAATTCTAGGCAGAGGCGGTGGAGACTGCATGTTACCTAGTCAACAGATCACCTTCATCAGCATTGGAAGACAAGACTCCACAAGAGATATGGACTGGTGAGAAACCTTCTCTTTCACATCTGAGGGTATTTGGATGCGATGCCTATGTACATGTTCCAAATGAGAAAAGAACCAATTTGGATGGTAAATATGAAAAGCGCATATTTATTGGGTATAAGGATGGTTTAAAAGGTTGTAAGCTTTGGAACCCAGTAATAAGGAAGGTTGTGCACAGTCGAGATGTGGTGTTCAGAGAGGTGAAAGATGTTATTAAACATGAAGTCAAACCAAAGGAACCTAAGAAGATAGAGTTTGAGCTAAAGGAGGAAGAATTAGGCTCTACAGTAGAGGAGGAATCAGAAGATGAAGGGCCACAAAATCTAGGTGTGAGAAGATCAGATTGAGAAAGAAGGCAGCTAGAAAGGTATAGTCCATCCGCTTTCTGTTCAAATTTTTCTTTATCTATTACTGATGATGATTCCAGTTCTGTGGAGGAATTAGTATATTCATAGGATGGAAAAATCTGGAAAGAGGCCATGGTTGATGAAATGGCATCTTTGCACAAAAATGAGGCTTGGAATTTGGTGGAGTTGTTGGCTAGAAGGAAACCCATTGGAAGCAAATGGGTGTTCAAGAAGAAGACAAATGCATAAGGAAAGGTGGAGAAATACAAAGCTCAGTTGGTAGCAAAAGGTTATTCCCAGGTGCTGAGAATTGATTTGGGTGATATTTTTTCTCCTGTTGCCAAGGTAACTTCTATTAGATTACTTTTATCTGTTGTTGTTGCTTTTGATTTTGAGGTAAAACAAATGGATGTGAAGATAACATTTCTTCACGGGGATCTGGAAGAGGAGATCTTCATGAAGCAACCTGAAGGTTTTGCGGTGAAGGGTAAGAAAGAACTAGTATACAAGTTAAAGAAGTCTCTGTATGGATTAAAACAGTCACCAAGGATGTGGTATCAGAAAGTTGATACATTTATACAGGAACTTGGCTTCACCAGAAGCAAAGCAGATCACCGTGTGTATTTTAAATTAGTTGGTGTCCGTGTTATTTATCTAGTCTTGTATGTGGATGATATGTTGCTGGTTGGAAATGACAAAGAAATTATCCAGGATTTGAAGACCCATTTGTCCTCCAAATTCGACATGAAAGATCTTGGTGCTGCAAACTATATTTTGGGCATTGAAATTAAAAGAGATCGGACAAAGAGGAAGCTCTAGTTAAACCAGAGGAAGTATGTTGAGATAATATTGCAGAGGTTTAATATGCAGGATAGTAAACTGGTGAAGGTTCCTATTCCTGTAGGTGCAAAGTTACCTGTTGAATAGTGTCCCAAGACACAAGAAGAGGAAGAGGACATGTCCCATGTTCCATATGCAAGTGCAGTCGGTAGCCTGACGTATGAAATGGTTTATACTAGAACAAACATTCCACATGTAGCGGGAGCATTGAGTAGGTTTATGTCAAAACCAAGGAAGGAGCACTGGACAGCAGTGAAGCAGGTTTTCATGTATTTATGTGGCAGTAGTGATTATGGTTTGTGCTACCAAGGAAGACCAGGATTGGACAGAGTGTTGGATATTCATGGCTTTGTTGATGTAGACTGGGCTAGAGATCTGGATCAAAGAAGATCTACAAGTGGGTATGTGTTTAATCTATTTTGAGGTGCAGTCAGTTGGATGAGTAAGAAACAATCTGTAGTGGCACTATCAACTACAAAGGCAGAATACATGGCAGCCACTCATGCAAGAAAGGAAGAAGTTTGGTTGCAGAGATTGTGTTCAAGTATGGGGTTAGTACAGGGAGCTATAAGGATAGACTGTGACAGCCAAAGTGCAATTTTCTTGGAAAAGAACCCCACATATCATTCAAAGAAAAAGCACATTGATGTTCAGTATCACTTTGTGAGGGATATGATAGAAGACAAAAAGGTGTCGCTGCTAAAGGTGGACACCTTGAAGAATACTGCAGATGCATTGAAAAAATCTGTGAGCTCTGAGAAGTTCTCTTTGTTTAGAGAAACAATGGGCATTGTAGGGCTAGATAAATGACTAAGCTCTCTTGTGGCCCCTATGGAAGGAAAACAACAAGTGGGAGAATGTTGGGTTGTGTTATATTCTTTCCACGACTCACCCACATAATTAACTAGGGGTTAAAAGGGGGGCAGAGCCCCCCCTTAATTGCATAGCAGGAGGGGCGCGGGTGTAGCGCACAATACCCAATTTAAGGCCTAGAAACATTTCTTTTCCGGCACCTCCCTTTAAAACATATCTAGGAAAGTATCTACCTCACTTAACCCATCATAAGTAGGAAGATCCCTCACTTCCATCGATACGCAGTGCAACTATCTTTTCATCATATTACAGTTCAGCATGGTTACCTCGTGTAACCTGTTCTGCCATCGCTCTATCTCCTCATCAGAATCTGACGTACAGGAGCTTTCGTGCTCCCATGAGATCCGTCCATCCACGATGGGATTTACCCAATCTTGCTCTCGCACAGTTATTTTGTAGATGTATTCCAAATCATCGTCACTTTCATAGTCGTGCACCGGCTCTGTATAGCGCGATCCTTCAGCAGGGTCCAAGGGTATAACTACGCACAGAGACTTCTTCTCAAAAATCATCTTGCGCTTCTTCAGATTAATCACCCCATTCATTTCAGTGGCCCAATCAACTCCTAAGAGCATGTGGTAGGGATTGCTGTCATCAACAATCTCTATTACCTCAAAGTCTGCTAGCACGCTCGCTCCCTCAATGTCCACAGTAATTCCCTACAATCTCCCCATAGGTATTCTCTTCTGATGGTTCGCCATTCGTAGCTGAATATGAGACCATTGCAGCGTAGGTCTCCCCATGCACTCCCTTGTCTGCCTCGGTAGAACGTTCGCATCCGATCCTAAATCCAAAATTACTTGGTCCATCTCATATTCTCCAATTTGCATGGTTAACCTCATTTCTCTCCCTATCCTCGTCCTATGCTTTCCAATCTTCTGGGCTACGCGTGGTTCTCCTGGCACGATCCCAGCACATCTCTTAATGAGTTCCTGTAATCCTTTTACAACCTTATTATCACGTAGTAGCTTCATGCATGTTTCCAAGAATGTCGTAAGCATAGATGGGTCCATCTCCAGCTCCGGTCTATCCTTGATTCCTGTAGTGGAGGCATCAACGAAGCTCTTCTTAGCTTCCATAAAGGTTTCTCGAGTGTGCTCCAAATCAAACTCTGGCTCTTTTGTTGGAGCTTTGTGAACCCAAGCACTATCTTTGAGCTGTTTGACTTTGTCATCTCACGTCATAATGCCACTTTGGAGCACAATGTTCACATTTGGATCTTCCTCGCATGGCTCAGACCTCATCATTTGCAGGTTCTGAGTCGGGGGAGGTGGTAGTGCTCCCATGTCGCGTATCCTAGCTATCAGCGTAGGACAATCTTCCATCTCATGATCAAAAAAGGTATAGTACATACATGATAGACATGTTGGGTTTGTACAATTGCAGGAATAATGTCTCATCCCTCCTCAATTGTAGTATATCAGTGGTCCCCAACCTCTTCCAGGTCCTCCTCAACCTCGACCTCGTCCGCGCCCCTGAAATCCTACTCGGGCCATTCCTGCATTTTGGTCTAGGGGCCACGTTTCGGCCTGAAATCTGTAGGTGGGGGTTCTATCCATCATCAGCTCGTAGCTTCTATAAGTGTGCTCATTGTGTCCTACTGACCTACATAAAATACAGAACAACTGTTGCAAGTTCTCCGTGTACTTCTGTAACAAATGGCAGTTGTCCGTAGGATGCTTTCCACCTATTTGACAAATCGTGCATCACAAAGCATGCACCGCACTAGGTCCTTCTTGCGCCTTCGGTCTTAACAACATGCATACTCCTCCCGCGAGGTAATTTGCGAACACCAGGAAGTGGTCCTTATCATGATCCTGACCCTTTAATTTTATGCACCACACCTCTTCGCGTACTTCTGATTGAGCTGTCATGTCCTATTTCAGACTCTTCATCTCAAGGCATAGGTTTTTCAACTGCACGTGGATCTACTGAAATCCCAAGTTAGGATCTTGTATTGCGGTCTCATGAAGCCTCATCGCGATCTCTAGGGCCTCTGCCTGAGTTGTTAACTTCTAACGTGACAACGCGCTCCTCAGATGTGGCGTTAGTGACGAAACAAACCATTCGTGGTGTTGTCCATCAGTCAAATTCATATTAGCTTCACGAATAATGCACTTCACCCTCTGATCTAGCTCCCAAGGAGTCTCTCTTGGTAGCATTGTGATCTCTTTGAATCCAATGATCAACTATGCCTCTAACTTCAGCTTGCTAAATTCCTTATTTAGCGCAATTTGGATATCCACGATTCCCGCATTCGGATTGTCATTAGAATGCTTCATATACCCAGTCAGCGGGCGATCCTGCAGAGCATTGACCAGCATAGCTTTCTATATATTATTATCTATAAATCCCTGCGCTTCCCATACGGCTCTTGCCATGAACCAAAACTAGTCTGGATCTTCATTTCCCAATCCCTTGAACACATGAAAATTTATTGTGCTTGCCATATTGAATCGCAGTGGTGGTGGAGGTGGTATGGGTGAAGATGGAGGAGATGGTGGTGAAGCTGGTGTCGATGTTGGTGGGGGTGGTATGCGCAGAATACTCTGCCTTATGAAATAGACCGTACTTCGCGTAGAGACCTTCACGAGCTCTTCCTCGTCCCCTCATGGAGGTGAAATCAGAGGGCTATTCTCTGGTCCCTTACTTCCTTCATTTCTGTAGGTTTTTCCGCTTCGCATAGCTCTGAACATCAAGGTAATTGCATAACCCTCTTTTCACACAATAGAATTTTAATCCAAGTATTCAGAGACTTTACGTACTTACCTCGCGGTCCTTTGAGGAAGTGTCGCTCTACCTCGCTATAGTTGATTGAAGTGTCTACCACGAACTCAGTAATGAATCGTCCTATAATCTGATCGAGCCAGTGATCAACAACGCGCACGATCTTATCCTCTGATGCTTCCAATCTGCACACCAACTTTGCGGTCCACACAATAGGAACATCAAGTTTCCACCTTCCTTGGCTATCTTCTAGCTTCATGATCCACTTGTACAACTCAATAGGGAAAGATGCGAAGAAGATTTTGTGGATCTCTGTGTACAGGTTGCAGTCTAACCACTCTTATTTTGTCAGATGCAGATTCCTGTTCTCCTGCTTCATGAACTTGTGAATTCTCTTGTCCAACCAACCTTCAATTTCCTTCTTAGTTAGATTCCAATGGTACGACATCAGACATCTCTATGCAGATTCCGGTCTCGGCAACAAAACCATTTGTTGGCTTGTTGGGGCCTAACCTAGGTTCGGAGTTAATTAGCCAAATAAATCCCTACACTACTGGCCCTTTCGGCAACATCCCGTGGTGCACGGACTGAAGTCTCACCCAAAGAAGTATGGGGGGATGCTGGAACAAAGTTTCCGCACCCTCGAGATGTCTGAGGGGTCGATTTAGTCCAACTGTGAATACCTTCATGCAGGTCACTTCATGCACTATCCTGACCTGCGATACCTTCGTGATCTATTATAACCGCCTTCGCACAACCCTCACTAGGGGCTGAGGTGCTTTCATGCTGCTTATGGTAGCAACCTAAGTTGTTTCCCTAAGTTACACCGCAGATCTTGCTTATCTTCTTGTAATTGTTAGTTATCTTTCCATAAACAGATACTTATCTCACATTTACTTAATCAACACAATCATATAAGTTCGCGCACCATATAAATAGTGAAAATGGAATTCATACCCAATATACTCAAAGCATAAAAACAAGAAATAGATACAGAAAATTGATGTGAAACTTCTCTTTATTAATGCTTCCATGGTTAGACACTCAACTCACCCTATGCACTCAGCTGCAGGGATCCGCGCACTCAACTGCGTACTAGTAAGCCTCTGCGCACTCAGCTACGGAGCCTTCTCCTACTCTATGACCAAAAGACTTGACTGTTCACTTAAGATAAAACTCAATTCTCCATCATTAGATCCCTTCTCCTCTTCTTTTACAACTTAGAGCCTTTCTCTATTTATATAATCCCATGGTCCGGTAGATCCCTAAAGCTGACATTACATTACAAAATTAAGGGCGGACAACCCTATGACTCATGCACAAACTTCACACTGCGCACCCATAAAATGTGAAGTCTTTACATCGGATTTACATATTTTGACCAAAATCTAAGCTTTAAGCCCCAAAACTTTCCTTGGGGGATCCTGCGCCCAACAATACTAGGACCACATCTCTTTTGATGTGGTCACACTGAGACCTCGTAAAATCATGGCCAGGGGCGCATGGATAAACAATCCTTTGAACGTCTAGGGTTCAAGTATGCTTTGAAGATCACCTCCTTATCAGTTATATTTTGTGTTTTGATGGCAAGTCAAGCAAATACATGAAGAATGCAATGGAGACATGGAGATCGCCTCTGATGATTTAAGAGCTAATGTTGGGAAAATGTGTCAATCTTCATCATAAGCATCATTTATTTAGATAATCATACACAAGAAAGGAGTAACCTACCAAAGACCAGAAGTAGTGTGGGAATGCCTCTATCTCTGTGTGAACTTGAGATGCATTGAAAGGGTCGTTGATGACTTGAGGTCGTTTATATACCCAACGCTCAGTGAAGCATGCAACCATCCTATTAGCTAGCTCTTGGTATGTTGTTTCCTTCGACTGGTTCATTTCAGTGATAGTGTGTTGGAATGTGATAAGGTTGATCTGGTGCGAATATAGCAATGCATTGGTATGTTTTCTGTTCTCGGCAGGAAGAGAGTTGGGACAGTAATGTTTTGGAGGCCTAAATGACTATATTTTGAAAACCTGTTTCTATGCTATATTCCCCTATGAATATAGTTTAAAAGGAAATTTGAATCACTCCTTTTAGATATCGTATAAGAAAGTTATGAACAAAATATTGACTGTCTATCGTAAATTAGCACTCTTAAAACTCTGTTTTTCCGGTTGTTCATTAGAGTATTTGACCAATCAATTCTTTTTGTTTTCAAAACATGTTTCTAATGGAGATAAATAAATGAATCTACTTTAATTTGTAGGTTTTAACCCTGTACAGAAATTACCTGCATACGAATTCTTAAACAAAGAAAATAAACAATGCGAGAGCATAACCCATAAAACACATATGCACAGAGATTTTTCCCTGGATCCCAAAACCGGGACTACCAGCTTGATTTTTCATTATGTTCCTTTCAATGTTACAATACATATTTATACATGCCAAAGCATCCAATACCATGGACCGAAAAAACCATCGCGTCCAATACCATGTGCGAAAAACATGCACAAAACCATAGGTAGGTTCGCCCAACCTAATATAGGGTCCAAAAAAAATTTTCCCGGGGCGCTGCCCCCGACCCCGTAGAGGGGGGCTACCCGCCCCCCTCAAACCCCCTAGACAGGGCGGGCTGCCACCCCCCCTGTGACCCCCCCGCTTAGTCGTGGAAAGAATATAACACAACCCAACAATCTCCCACTTGTTGTTTTCTTTCTACAGGGGGCCACAGGAGAGCTTAGTCATTTTTCCAGCCCTAAAACACCCATTGTTTCTCTACACCAAGAGAACTTCTCAGAGCTCACAGATTTTGTCAATGCATCTGCAATATTCTTCAAAGTGTCCACCTTTACCAGCAACACCCTCTTGTCTTCTATCATATCCCTCACAAAGTGATATTGAACATCAATGTGCTTTGTCTTTGAATGATAAGCAGGGTTCTTTGCCAAGAAAATTGCACTTTGGCTGTCACAGTCTATTCTTATAGCTCCCTGTACTAACCCCATACTTGAACACAATCTCTGCAACCAAACTGCTTCCTTGCTTGCATGAGTGGCTGCCATGTATTCTGCCTCTGTAGTTGATAGTGCCACTACAGATTGTTTCTTACTCATCCAACTGAATGCACCTCCAAATAGGTTAAACACATACCCACTTGTAGATCTTCTCTGATCCAGATCTCCAGCCCAGTCTGCATCAACAAAACCATGAATATCCAACACTCTGTCCAATCCTGGTCTTCCTTGGTAGCACAAACCATAATCACTAGTGCCACGCAAATACCTGAAAACCCGCTTCACTGCTGTCCAGTGCTCCTTCCCAGGTTTTGACATAAACCTGCTCAATACTCCCACTGCATGTGCAATGTCTGGTCTAGTACGGACCATTGCATACATCAGGCTACCGACTGCACTTGCATATGGAACACGGGACATGTCCTCTTCCTCTTCTTGTGTCTTGGGACACAGTTCAGCAGATAACCTCACACCTACAGGAATAGGAACCTTCACCGATTTACTATCCTGCATATTAAACCTCTGCAGTATTGTCTCGACATACTTCCTCTGGTTTAACCAGAGCTTCCTCTTTGCCCGATCTCTTTTAATTTCCATGCCCAAAATATAGTTTCCAGAACCAAGATCTTTCATGTCAAATTTGGAGGACAATTGGGTCTTCAAATCCTGGATAATTTCTTTGTCATTTCCAACCAGCAACATATCATCCACATACAAGACCAGATAAATAACACGGTCACCAATTAATTTAAAATACACACAATGATCTGCTTTGCTTCTGGTGAAGCCAAGTCCCCGTATAAATGTATCAAATTTCTGATACCACATCCTTGGTGACTGTTTTAACCCATACAGAGACTTCTTTAACTTGCATACCAGTTCTTTCTTACCCTTCACCGCAAAGCCTTCAGGTTGCCTCATGTAGATTTCCTTTTCCAAATCCCCGTGAAGAAATGCTGTGTTCACATCCATCTGTTCTACCTCAAAATCAAAAGTAGCAGCAACAGATAAAAGTAATCTAATAGAAGCTACCTTGGCAACAGGAGAAAAAATATCACCAAAATCAATTCCCGGCACCTGGGAATAACCTTTTTCTACCAACCGAGCTTTGTATTTCTCCACCTTTCCTTCTGCATTAGTCTTCTTCTTGAACACCCATTTGCTGCCAATGGGTTTCCTTCCAGCCAGCAACTCTACCAGATCCCAAGCCTCATTTTTGTGTAAGGATGCCATTTCATCAACCATGGCCTCTTTCCAGAGTTTTCCATCCTCTGAATCCACTGCTTCCTTCACAGTTCTGGGATCATCATCAGTAACAGACAAAACAAAATTTGAACTGAAAGCAGATGGACTATACCTTTCTGGCTGCCTTCTTTCTCGACTTGATCTTCTCACAGCCGGAGTTTGTGGCTCTTCATCTTCTGATTCCTCCTCTGCTGCAGAGTCTGATTCTTCCTCCTTTGGCTCAAACTCTATCTTCTCAGGTTCCTTTGGTTGGACTTCATGTTGAATAACATCTTTTACCACTCTGAACACCACATCTCGGCTGTACACAACCTTCCGTGTGACTGGGTTCCAAAGCTTATAACCCTTTAAACCATCCTTATACCCAATAAAGATGCACTTTTCAGATTTACTATCCAACTTGGTTCGTTTCTCCTTTGGAACATGTACATATGCATCACATCCAAATACCCTCAGATGTGAAAGAGAGGTTTTCTTACCAGTCCATACTTCTTGTGGAGTCTTATCCTCCAATGCTGATGAGGGTGATCTGTTGATCAGGTAACGTGCAGTATCCACCGCCTCTGCCCAGAATTCCTGTCCTAACCCGGCACCACTAAGCATGCTTATTGCCCTTTCCATCAACGTCTTGTTCATTCTTTCTGCGACTCCATTTTGCTGAGGTGTATATGGAGTAGTCTTCGGCCGTGCTATACCACACTTCTTACAAAATTCTTCAAATTCCTTGCTGCAAAATTCTCCACCATTATCTGTCCTCAGCACCTTTATCTTCTTCTCTGTCTGATTTTCCACCAGAGCCTTAAATTCTTTAAACCTGTCAAAGACTTCAGATTTCTTCTTAAGGAAATATATCCATGTATTCCTTGAGAAGTCATCTATGAATGATACATAGTACACAGACTTACCCAGTGATGGAACCTTCACAGGTCCAAACACATCACTGTGCACAAGCTCTAATATCTGTTTCATCCTCTTACCACCAGAGGGGAAACTCACTCGATTCTGCTTCCCATACACACAATTTTCACAGAAATCAAAATCCAGAGAGCTATCATTCATACCTTCTACCATACCTTTACCATGAAGTATTCGAAGGCCCTTCTCTCCAATATGTCCAAGCCTTTGATGCCACAACATGGTCTTCTCTCCAGAGACCACTAGATTTTCTACTCCATTTTCAGGAACCATAGAACTATTGCACCCATCAACAACAACGCTACCTTGCAGCTTGTACAGAGTTCCAATCCAAACTCCCCGCATCAATATCAGTGCTCCTCGAACCATCTTGCAGGTATCTTTCTTGAACACCGTCTTTACACCTGCATCATCCAACTTGCTTACAGAAATCAGATTTCTGGCCAATGCAGGAATATGTAGAACACCCGGAAGTGTTCTAACCCTTCCACCTTGCAACTTCAACTTTACTTTTCCCCGACCAATGATTCTAGCCTTCCTATCATCTCCTAAGAAGACATCACCACCATCGTATTTCTCATACTCGCAGAACCACTCTCTATGGGGAGTGAAGTGAAAGGATGCACCTGAGTCAATCAACCATGCCTCATGATCTACATGTGTACTTGAAGAAGCCAAGTACACATCCCCACCTTCATCTGAGGTGGTTTTCGCCTCTGCAGAAGGAGCATCATCATATCCCTTTCCTTTATCAGGAGCTTTAGATTTACAATCCCTTCTGAAGTGCCCTTCCTTTCCGCATTTCCAGCACACCACCTTTGTAGGTTTTCCTGGAGATTTAGATCTCCCTCTAGATTTAGATCTCCCACTCGATGACCTATTTTTGTTTCTATTCTGGGACCGTCCTCGTACAGACAAGGCATCACCATTCTGGTTGTCCATATTCTTCCGTCTCATCTCCTCCGTTAGCAAGGCTAAGACTATTTCATCAAACAAAGCAGTTGCATTGCTACCTATTGCAATAACCAGACTATCCCACAAATCTGGTAGAGAACACAATAGACTGATGCACTTATCTTCATCTGAAATTTTAATATCAGCAGATAATAATTGACTTACCACAGTATTAAACGCATTCAGATGCTCTGTCACCGAGTCTCCATCTTTCATCCTCAGGTTATACAGCTTTTTCCGCAGGAACAGTTTATCCACCAGAGACTTAGATTGGTACAAAGTCCCTAACTTGACCCACAAAGCCTTTGCCGTAGCTTCCCCTGATACATTCAGCAATAGTGAATCTGAGACACACAATCGTATTGTGCTATTTGCCTTCCGATCCAATTTCTTCCATTCTTCATCGGTCACTCCCGATGGCTTAGTACCCAGATCTACTGCGATCCACTGATATTTATCGACCAACAGATCCTCCATCTTGAGTTTCCACAACTCAAAACTCTGACCATTGAACTTCTCAATCTCGATCTTTCCACTGCTCGCCATCTTCTTTCACCACCAGAATCGATCTCGCAGATCTCCCACTGAACAGGGTTTACCACAGGCCCGAGCGAAACCCCTCAGCAACAAAGGCGTCCCCTTGAAGCCAAAACAGCTCTGATACCAAATGTAGGTTTTAACCCTGTACAGAAATTACCTGCATACGAATTCTTAAACAAAGAAAATAAACAAAGCGAGAGCATAACCCATAAAACACATATGCACAGAGATTTTTCCCTGGATCCCAAAACCGGGACTACCAGCATGATTTTTCATTATGTTCCTTTCAATGTTACAATACATATTTATACATGCCGAAGCATCCAATACCATGGACCAAAAGAATATAACACAACCCAACATAATTTCCAATTTGAATCATTCGAATCGTCATCAAATGAAAAAGCTATGCTTAAAATGTCCACTGCTGTTCTAAGTGGGGAAATCGAAAATGACTCTGTTATGGAGATTGTTCTAAGTAAAATTGGCATATGATATCATGGAATTTTCAAAACCTATTTCTATTGGTGATATAACTTTGAATTAACTCTCATTTGGCTTTTGAATCACTCGAATCGAACCAAAAACAAAGGAGTTGTGATTAAAACACTGCTACTTAGTATGATTGGTCACTGCTCTCCCACAGGAAATTAATTCTACTTTGTTATTCTTTTTCCGTAGATTTGTTTTACACAGTAACTACTTGTTAGTTTTTTGCATAATTCTTGGATTAGGGGAGCCCGATCACCTCTCTTTCTCCATGATTTAATGTTTTATTGCAGGTAGACACTCGTTTTTTTGCAGGTCTTAGGAGAATAAAGAAGGTCAATTTATGAACGAGAAATTCTTGAAAGAAATTTTAATGAAACAAGGGCATTTCATCCAATTCATTACCTAATAGATTCATATAGAAGAAATGAAGAATTAATTTCCATTCGAACTTTCATGTCACTACTGCCAAAACATTTTTCCAAGAGATCATTTTTTTCAGTTGACATATTAATATTCCCTTAGGAAATAACATCATAGCTATTGTAACTTAATTTATTTATTTATATACTATTTCTAAATAAAGTGTTGTTTCTTTTCTGATTTCTCCTATGTTTTTGTGTTTCAGGTGTTGCTTCCTTCAAATTGAAGTCTCTCCTCCATTGGCGATTGAACAATGAGGACCCCACCATGTAAGTTTCAATTGCAGAAGGTAACTCTTTGGCGGCCCCAATTCTGTAAAAAGTTAATTTGAGACTTGTGATTGTTTTTTCTATTTTTCTCGATTCCTTTTCTTTCGTTTGTATGATTGCCCTTCTGTTGTTTAGAGCAGTAGGGATGGTTGCTTGTCTGTGTTGTTTTTCTCTCCCTGTTTTCTTTTTGCTGTAAGTATAGGGAGTAACACTTTTTCGTGTACATTCTTTTGCCGTTCCCTACAGGGAACAGCTATTGTTCCCTATAGGGAACAACACTTTTTCGTGTGCATTTTTTTGTTGTTCCCTACAGGGAATAGCTGCTGTTCTCTCTAAGGAACGACACTTTTTTCGTGTGCATTTTTTGCAGTTCCCTATAGGGAACAACACTTTTTTTCATGCATTTTTTATTGTTCCCTACAGGGAATAGCTACTGTTCCCTATAGGGAACAACACTTTTTCATGTGCATTTTTTTGCTGTTCCCTATAGGGAACAACACTTTTTCGTGTGCATTTTTTGTTGTTCCCTACGAGGAATAGTTGTTGTTCCCTATACGGAACAACACTTTTTGTGTGCATATTTTTGTTGTTCCCTATAGGGAACAACACTTTTTCGCGTGCATTTTTTGTTGTACCCTATAGAGAACAGCAGTTGTTCTCTATAGGGAACAACACATTTTTGTGTGTATTCTTTTGTTGTTCCCTATAGGGAACATCACTTTTTCGCATGCATTTTTTGTTGTTCCCTACAGGGAACAACTGCTATTCCCTATAGGGAACAACACTTTTTCGTGTGCATTTTTTGTTGTTCCCTACAGGGAAAAGCTGCTATTCCCTACAGGGAACAGCTGTTGTTCCCTATAGGGAACAACACTTTTTCGTGTGCATTTTTTTGCTATTCCCTATACGGAACAACACTTTTTGGTGTGTATTTTCTTTTTTGTTCCCTATAGGGAAAAACACTTTTGCGTGTATTTTCGTTTGCTGTTCCGTACAAAGAACAACACTTTTTTGAGTGTTTTTGCTGTTTCTTCAAGAGAACAACACTTTCCGAGTATTTTCGAGAACAACCCTTCCTTCTTGTTGTGGGATTATTCCTAGTTCATCTCAACCACATTTTACTGATTCCCTTTCATGGCATGAAATACACTACTTTTATGAGGACAAGAATTATGGATTATTTTGAAGTGAGTTAATATCATTCACGTTATGATCTTTAACAGGACAGCTTTTGGATGAGATATTATTTTTAAGAAACAGAACACAGTTATTTATATACTACTTTACTGCGTCGTTTTCTACTACACATGACACTAATTGATCATCTTAATATCATGTTGGTTCCACCCTTCCTGGTTATAATCTTCTCTGTCTATAATAAATGAGATTATGGGTATATTTTTTTCCTATTGACACGTTCAACTTCTTCCACCATCCCTACTCTTAAGGAGTACTGAGCCTCCCTTTATTTATCATAAAAATGTGTAATAACACCAAAATTTTGTTTGCAGATGGAGGATAGGGGGTCTCATTAAGAGCCAACCTACCATGTTCATAAGGCTGTAACAAAGTGACATTCCCATTATGGCCACCACACGAGGGTTATGATCCATTGATAGCCCAAATATCCTTGCAACAGGAGGTCTCATCACGAGCCGGGCTGATCACTTTTGCTACATCCCAGTGAATGGCAGTGTGGTTATCTGGTTACCACGCCAGCACACTGATCTATTCTGTAGAATAGTACTGGAACTCTCCATTTATAAATTTAGGATCCTGGCTCATACGAGTTAAAAAGCAACCCTGTCGAGGCTATGGATGCCTGTTGGCAGAAGAGGCTCTGATTATGGTATTGAAGTTATATCTTATCGTAAATTATTACAATAATACCCTTTTCTTATTCTCTCTTTTTATCAGAGAAGTTATTTCCTTAATTTTTCCATGTTTTGAACCTTTACGAATGAGAAATTGTTTTCGGATCAATCGCATCATTTTCTGTTGGAATACCGTCAGCAAAGCATCTTTTTGGCATATTGCTATCCTTTTTATTTTTCGCATAACTTATCATCAATGCAAAGCATCATATCTCTTATTCATAACTATGTTTACACACTCTGCTCTCATTATAACCATACCTCTCGCCGTCCTATCATTGATATGTGTACTCTGCTTCATTTACTGTCGTATTGTTCATTCCCTTGCCTTGCCATCAGCACAACACCTTTCATATGCTTTATGGTCATGGAATCCCTTTTCGAATTGGAGGGGGGAATGTATGCATTATGGGATAGCATGGGATATAATTACTGAACTTTTCCATAAGTTGATGATTTGACAAAATATTAGTATTGCATTTATACAAAAGTTTTTCTGATTGAAATTCTTGCATGCATCTTATCTGTTGCTATTCAAAACTAACACAGTGGATTCAAGAAAATTTCATGCCGAATAGTGAATTGTTTATAGGAGAACAACAAGTATGGACGGAATTCTATTTGCAGCACGACCACACTATTGCAACTAACAGAAGAGGCTCGAGAAACTCGTGAATGCGAACAATTGTTCAGACATTATGTGCTTGCCTGGATTCCACCTTTTGCATCACTTTCAGAATCAACTCAGTCTACATTAGCTTCAACAAATGCCAATCCATACATGTCATTCCACATTTTTCTTTCCGGAGGTAAAACTTGAGGTAAAATAACATAATTTTATGATTTATTGCGAATTTAGGAGAAATTTATGCAAATCCATTGAGCATTATTTACCATCATTCATTCCACATTTTTACCACTTCCCATTTTTCAAAGACATAGATTCTTTCAGTTTGGGGGAGTGTTCATTTCATTTATTTATTTATTATGACCATGTCATTCATAGTCTTTATCATCCATTGATCTTCTTATTTATTCTCAACACCTCCCTTATTCCATGTTGTTTTATACCAAGCATAGATTTCAACAGATGGTAGTGAACACCTCAATTTGTTTTCTAGCATTGCATGAGGGCATGCTAATTCTCCAATTTGGGGGAGGAATTTCTACACATGATGAATGTTTTCTACCTTATTTCTCATTTAAGGCATACAATTTCATTTTTATACTGTGCAGAAATTGATTGGTGTATATCTTTAAAACTATTAATTGAATTCTTATGATTCTTGGATAACAAAGAGGTATCATTAAAATACACAAACCCAAAAAATTTCGAGTTAAATTAGTTTGTCGAATTTAGGATATCATGCACTATCACCTACAGCCATTTTGCTTATATCTCATGATCCCTACATCAAAATGATCTGATTTTTGGATCATAGAAGCATTAATATAGAAAAAATCTATTTGCAAAATTTCAGCAAAATCTGATTTGTAGTTTTTGAGAAAATCGTTAATGGAGTTTGCTGCTACTTATCATATTTTGCTGCAACTTCATATACATATAGTTGAACGTCAATGTAAAAATTGTTACGCATTCATAAACATTGCTAAAATTGAATATTCATTGTTTGAGGAAGAATTCATTTGTTCCATCCATTTCATGAGTTGGGATGAACAATTTTTGCATTATTGTTTGGTTAACGCAGAGTCTTTGGGTTGCATGAGGACATGCAATATACTCAGTTTGGGGGTATGTTGGGCCGCTAGTTTGTCATTATTATTATCACTCTTTAACGCCTATTGCATCCATTTCTACCATTATTTATCACATCATTTATCATGATTTTCCATTTTATAATTATTTATGCTCTTATGGATAAATATTATTTCTTCTCCTTATTTTTAATAAATTGATGATTAATATGCATGATTTTACCAATGATGTTTTATTAATAAATTTGTTGTAACATCACTCACCATTTTAGCCTCCAAGATATTTTCCATATTGCAGATTTGATCTCCAGCTCATCATTAAATGTGCCAACTCAAAAATTCGCTGGAATAAGTAGTGACAACATTGTATTGGACGTTTTGGGAAAATGGAGAAGAATCTAGAAAATTTGAAACATGGGTTTTGTTCAAAACAGACCAAATTAGTTTTCTTGTAAGCAGTTTTCCCAAATTCGATTTGTATTAAGAGAAACAGAAGGTTCTCTAAAGACGTTTTTCTCAGATTTGCTGCTGCGGTCGGTTTCCAAATTATCTCAGTTGCAATACCAAATTCGACCTATTCCTATTGAATGCTGATGGAAAGATATTTTAGATACGATCTTGATGATCAATTTGTTGTAAACAATCCAATTTTGTTATGGGAATTATTTTGTAATCATATCCGTTGTAACTTCTTTCTGCTCTTTGTGTATTTAAATGAGAACAGAGATCAAAGAGGGGATAGATTATTATAGGGATTATTAGAGATAGGATAGGATAGGATAGGAGGAAAGGGGATGGAAATCTGTTATTTCAAATTGTAAGTTTAATTTACGGACTCGTGCTGTAAAGAGAACGCGATCATATTGTAATGTTACTCAAGTTCAATGATTAATATATAATTTGAGGTTGTTGTTCATTCGCCTTATCTGAAGTAGCTCAGTAGCATTCGCTAGCGGCTAAGGGCCCAACCTCTGGTGGATTAAACTACTTCTCTGTATTATATCTTTCTGATTTCCACAAGTTTGATTAATTTGTTAATTTTCTCGTCTTATGTGCTTTTTACTGTTTTCATGTATTGAAGTAATATCTTTGCTTTATACGATTTACAACACTGTCATTTGATTCAGTTTACATTCATTGCAGGTTAAGTTACTTAGATAATTATTCATATTGATTTAATCAACTGTAAAGGGTGTGGTTATTGCTATTGAACTCTCAGATTGATGTCATTTCCATATGGATTGCTTTGTAGAAATTGAGTATGATTTAGATTGAACCAGCTAGGAAGAGATGAGTTATTGCTACTATGCTCTTGGGTAATGTTATTGTTCATTAAATTTCTTGTGTGAGACTTGATTACAATTTCAGTAAAGGATTAAGTCTTGAAGCTTAGATGTATTATTTCCTTTAAAAGTTACAACTTGAGATTTATGATTGCGTCCAGTTACTCTTATATCAAGTTTTATAGTTCAACTTAAAAAGTGTTACTCTCTGGGATTATAACGTGCACATATTGTGTACACTCTTGGAATAAAAAGACTTACCTAGGTTGATAACTAATGTGAGGCAATTAGGAGTTTTAAAAGACACCTTTTAGCACCCAACATTTTGGTGGCGTTATCGAGGAGAGTGTTGCCATTCCACAGAGAATGATGTATGTTTGATATTTGCTATTGGGAAAGAATTGGGTATTAAAAATAGAATGTAAGAACCTACGTAACGAGCAAGTAAAGTGCTTGCTTCTCCACCCACTTTTCAGCACAATTGCATAGAAGTTGAAGTAGGTGTTTGATATTTGTCTGCTGTGAAAGAATTGTGTATTAAAAATGGAAGGTAAGAACCTACATAATGAGCAAGTAAAGTGCTTGCTCCTCCACCCACTTTTCAGCAGAATTTCGTAGGAATTGAAGTAGGAAATTTAGAGGTAGAATTTTTTTTGAAAAAATCTCATAATTCCACTCAAGTGGTGATGTAAGCACCACCCATTTCACTAACCAATTGACAGGAACATTTGAAGGAGGAGCCTCAAAGAAACACATGAAGAACATCTTCTATTATGGTAAGAAATGGCTCACATTGCAACTTTTGAATTCCCTATCAAAGATCTAGGAGGAGTGACACAAATGCACATAATTCCCCCATCTTCTCTACCAAATTTTCATGGTTTCACAAATGAAGATCTAGATACATTCTTATTTGAGTTGGAAATACCTTGTAGCGGATATGATTATTGTACTAATATTCAAAGGTTGAAAGTGTTTATTCTTACTCTAAAAGGAGCATCTCTCCGATGGTTCATGAACCTAGGTGGGAACTGCATCCAAACATGGGAGGACATGAAGAACATATTCTTGAAGAAGTACTAGGACAATTGCAAGGTTAATAAAGATATTTTCAATATGATACAAGAGGAAGATGAAAGCTTGGAGGACTATGTCGAGCGATTTCGATGCAACCTTCAAAAATCAAAGCATAAGTATTTGGAAAAAGAGATCTTAAGAACACTCCTACTAAAACTAATCAAAGATGAATTTTTAGAACTCTTAAATCTGATAGCAAAAGGTGATGTTTTCAATTGTCATATGATGATGTTTGTGAATTGTGCATAAGGTATTCAAGAGGAATCTCCAAGGCTGGTAAGAATTCTAGAGAATTTTCTTCTTTCTTTTCCAAATCTACTACAAGAACAAGAGACATAAGAGATGAAATCAATGTTTTATTTGAAAATTTTAAATTTGATTTTATTAGCTCTCTAAATTGGATGTTTTGCAGGTTCAGAAAAATCAAGAAATTCAAGAAGTGTTTTTCCCTCATTACCGAAAGGAGCATCCCATAGATAGTTCTTCTTTCTTATCTAGGATGGAAGTAGAATATCAAAGAGATGAGAAAGCTGCAACAAGGTCAAAACCATGGGAAGCATGGCTTACAGGTATGGTTCAAAGCACCTCCACTTCATCTTCTTACTTGCATAATCCACTATGGAATACTCATGTGTTAGGGCAGCCATGTCAATCTCAATATAACCCCCACAAATCTTGTCTACAAGTTTGGCATGGTTCATCTTATGATTGCATGACTACTCTCCCTCATCTTGTTACACAAACACATCCTCCATATTCTCCACCAACTCTTCCATAACATATTGCTTGCCTATCAAAATCATCCACTCAACCCAATCAACTACATCATCAAAATGCTCCATTCCCTACACAATTTCCTGCTCAACTCATTCCACACCCTCACCATAATAAATCAGTACAACATGCTTACAGTGTTGAACTACAAAATTTAGCCACCCTTCCCACCCATTCTATCTCACATGCGCCATTGGAGAAAACTTACAATGAGATTCAGAATGTTTCAAATCCAAAAATTGTAGAAGTTATGTAAGAAAATGAGGTTTCTTCTAGTCTGCATCAACAAGTCGTTTTAAAAGCTCAAGAACTTCATGATATCATGGCTATGGGAAATCAAGAAAATAAAGGATATATTGAATATTGGTTTCACTCCATCATTTGTTTGTAGCATCACTCCATACTTCAACAATTTTTGACACCATCTTTTCAAGGGAAGTTGGCTTCTCATACCCTAATATTTATTAACATGGATTTTTCAAATTTGGGTATGTACATACTTGAAGCTTTATTTAAAAAATGGTTTCATTGGAAGTACTCTTATATGTAATCATATTCATTTTTTAAATTAGAGTAGGTTAGTGTAAAAAAATAAAATAAATAAAGACATAAATAAATACATTTTGTTTTTATGTAAAAATAGTTGTTTTTCTTGCAATGCGCTGTGGAAATAAACATCGGTGATAAATGTTTTAATTTATTTATGTATGCAGATCAATTATAATGGAAATATCAATTCTAAAAATAATCATATTCATATTTATCACCGATTTGAAAAAATGCTTGAATATCATATTTTTTTGCTTATGGGCTTGATGAAATTTCTGAAAACACAACCCGAACAGTGATGTTTTATGTTACCAAAAGGGAATATTTTTACAACCTATTTCTATCCTAAGTATCCCTTGATGTCTACCTTCCAACCCAATTTTAATCACTCAATTTGGATTTGAAACTAAAACGTTATAACCAAAACATTGACAGGGTCTCTAGTATGCAGCGTAGGAACATAGTTGGGACAATCAGTTTTTGGAGACCTAAATGACTATATTTTGAAAACCTATTTCTATCCTAAGTAGCCCTCGATGTCTACTTTCCAACCCGATTTGAATCACTCAATTTGGATTTGAAACGAAAACATTAGAACCAAAACATTGACTGGGTGTCTAGTAGGCAGCTCAGGAATAGAGTTGGGATAGTCAGCTTTTGGAGGCATAAATGACTATATTTTGAAAACCTGTTTCTACGGTATCTTTTTCTATGAATATAGTTTACAAGGCAATTTGAATCACTCATTTTCGATACCGAATGAGAAAGTTATGACCAAAATACTGATTGTTTATCGTAAATCAGCACTCTTAAAACTATGTTTTTCCGTCTGTTCACTAGAGTATTTGACCCATCAATTTTTTTTGTTTTCAAAACCTGTTTCTATTGGAGATAAATAAATGAATCTACTTTCATTTCAAATTTGAATCATTCGAATCTGTCATCAAACGAAAAGGTTATGCTTAAAATGTCCAGTGTTGTTCTAAGTGGGAAAATCGAAAATGACTCTATTGTGCAGGTTCTTCTAAGTAAAATTGACATATCATATCATGGAATTTTCAAAACTTATTTCTATTGGTGATATAACTTTGAATTAACTCTCATTTGGCTTTTGAATCACTCAAATCAAACCAAAAACAAATGAGTTGTGATTAAAACACTGTTGGTTAGTATGATTGGCCACTGCTCTCCCGCAGGTAATAAATTAATTCTACTTTGTTATTTTTTTCCGTAGATTTGTTTTACAGAGTAACTAGTTGTTAGTTTTTTGGATAATTCTCGGATTAGGGGAGCCCGGTCACCTCTCTTTCTACATGATTTAATGTTTTATTGTAGGTAGTCACTCGTTTTTTTGCAGGTTTTAGGAGAATAAAGAAGGTCAATTTATGGACGAGCGATTCTTGAAAGAAATTTTAACGAAGCAAGGGCATTTCATCCAATTCATTACCTAATGGATTCATACAGAAAAAATGAAAAATTGATTTCCATTCGAAGATTCATGTCACTGCTACCAAAACATTTTTCCAAGAGATCATTTTTTTCCATTGACAGATTGATATTCCCTCAGGAAATAACATCATAGCTGTTGTAACTTAATTTATTTATTTATATATTGTTTCTAAATAAAGTGTTGTTTTTTTTCTAATTTCTCTTATGTTTTTATGTTTCAGGCGTTGCTTCCTTCAAATTGAAGTTTTCACTCCATTGGCGAGTGAACAATGAGGACCCCACCATGCAAGTTTCAGTTGCAGAAGGCAACTCTTCGGTGGCCCCAATTCTGTAAAAAGTTATTTTGAGACTTGCGATTGTTTTTTCTGTTTTTCCTGATTCCTCTTTTGTCTTTTGTATGATTGTCGTTTTGTTGTTTAGAGCAGTAGGGATGGTTGCTTGTCTGTGTTGTTTTTCTCTCCCTATTTTCTTTTTGTTGTTCCCTATAGGGAACAACACTTTTTTGTGTGCATTTTTGTTGTTGTTCCCTACTGGGAATAGCTGTTGTTCCCTATAGGGAACATCATTTTTTCGTGTGCATTATTTTTCTATTCCATGCAGGGAATCGTTTTTCGTGTGCATTTTTTGCTATTCCTTATAAGGAACAACATTTTTTCATGCACATTTTTTTTTGTTCCCTACAGGGAACAGTTATGGTTCCCTATAGGGAACATCACTTTTTCGTGTGCATTTTTTTGATGTTTCCTATGGGGAACAAGACTTTTTCACGTGGATTTTTTGTTGTTCCCTACAGGGAACAAAACTTTTTCGTGTGCATTCTTTTGATGTTCCCTATAGGGAAAAACACTTTTTCGCGTGCATTTTTTGTAGTTCCCTACAGGGAACAACACTTTTTCGTGTGAATTTTTTGATGTTCCCTACAGGGAACAACTGTTGTTATCTATAGGGTACATCACTTTTTCATGTGCATTTTTTTGTTGTTCCCTTTAGACAACATCACGTTTTGACGTGCATTTTGTTTGTTGTTCCCTATAGGGAAAAACACTTTTTCGTGTATTTTCCTTTGTCGTTCCCTACAAGGAACAACACTTTTTCAAGTGCTTTTGTTGTTCCCTAAAGGGAACAACACTTTTTCGAGTGTTTTTGTTGTTCCCTAAAGGGAAAAACACTTTTTCGAGTGTTTTTGTTGTTCCTTCAAGGGAACAACACTTTGGGAGTATTTTCGAGAACAACCTTTCCTTCCTGTTGTGAGATTATTCCAAGTTCATCTCAACCACATTTTACTGATTCCCTTTCATGGCATGAAGTACACTACTTTTATGAGGTCAAGAATAATGGATTCTTTTGAAGCGAGTTAATATCGTTCACATTATGATCTTTAACAGGACAACTTCTGGATGAGAGATTCTTTTTAAGAAATGGGACATAGTTATTTATATACTAATTTACTGCATCGTTTTCTGTTGTACATGATATTGATTGACCATCATAATACCATGATGGTTCCACCCTTCCTGGTTATAATCTTCTCTGTCTGTAATAAATGATATTATGGGTATATTTTTTCTCTATTGACATGTTCAACTTCTTCCACCATGCCTACTCTTAAGGAGTACTGAGCCTCCCTTTATTTATCATAAAAATGTGTAATAACACCAAAATTTTGTTTGCAGATGGAGGATAGGGGGTCTCATTAAGAGCCAGCCTTCCATGTTCATAAGGCTGTAACAAAGTGACATTCCCATTATGGCCACCACACGAGGGTTATGATCCATTGGATAGCCCAAATATCCTTGGAACCGGGCTGATCACTTTTGCTACATCCCAGTGAATGGTAGTGTGGTTATCTGGTTACCACGCCAGCACACTAATCTATTATGTAGAATAGTACTGGAACTCTCCATTTATAAATTTAGGATCCTGGCTCATATGGGATAAAAAGAAACCCTGTAGAGACTATGGACACCTGCTGGCAGAAGAGGCTCTGATTATGGTATTGAAGTTATATCTTATCGTCAATTATTACAATAATACCCTTTTTTTATTCTCTCTTTTTATCAAAGAAGTTATTTGCTTAATTTTTCCCTGTTTTGAACCTTTACGCATGAGAAATTATTTTCCGATCAATCACATCATTTTCAGCTAGAATACCATCAGCAAAGCATCTTTTTGGCATATTGCTATCATTTTTATTTTTCGCATAACTTATCATCAATCCAAAGAATCCTATCTCTTAATCATAACTATGTTTACACACTTTTCTCTCATTATAACCATACCTCTCATTGTCATATCATTGATATGTGTACTCTGCTTCATTTACTTTCGTATTTTTCATTCCCTTGCCTTGTTGTCAGCACAACACCTTTCATATGCTTTATGGTCATGGAATCCCTTTTCCAATTGGAGGGGGGAATTTATGCATTATGGGATAGCATGCGATATAATTACTGAACTCTACCATAACTTGATGATTTGACAAAATATTAGTATTGCATTTATACAAAAGTTTTTCTGATTGAAATTCTTGCATGCATCTTATCTGTTGCTATTCAAAACTAACACAGTGGATTCAAGAAAATTGCATGCCGAATAGTGAATTGTTTACGGGAGAACAACAAGCATGGGGCAATTCTATTCGCAGCATGACCACACTATTGCAACTAATAGAAGAGGCTCGAGAAACTCGCGAACGTTCAGACATGATGTGCTTGCCTAGATTCGACCTTTTGCATCCTTTTCAGCATCAAATCAGCCTACATCAGCTTCAACAAATTCCAGTCCATACATGTCGTTCTACATTTTTCTTTTTGGAGGTAAAACTTGAGGTAAAATAGCATAAGTTTCTAATTTATTACGAATTTAGGAGAATTTTATGAAAATCCATTGAGCATTATTTACCATCATTCATTCCACATCTTTACCACTTCCCATTTTTCAAAGACATGGATTCTTTCAGTTTGGGGAAGTGTTCATTTAATTTATTTATTTATTATGACCATGCCATTCATATTCTTTAAAATCCATTGATCTTCTTCTTCATTCTCAACACCTCCCTTATTCAATGTTGTTTTACACCAAGCATAGATTTCAATAGATAGGAGTGACCACCTCAATTTGTTTTCTAGCATTGCATGAGGGCATGCTAATTCTCCAGTTTGGGGGAGGAATTGCTACACATGATGAATGTTTTCTACTTTCTTTCTCATTTAAGGCATACAATTTCATTTTTATATAGTGCAGAAATTGATTGGCATATATCTTTAAAACTATGAACTAAATTCTTGTGATTTTTGGATAACAAAGAGGTATCATTAAAATACACAAACCCAAAAAATTTTAAGTTAAATTAGTTTGTAAAATTTCAGATATCATGCACTGTCACCTATAGCCATTTTCCTTATATCTCATGATCCCTACATCAAAACGATCTGATTTTTGGACCATAGAAGCATTAATATAGAAGAAATCTATTTTTAAAATTTTAGCAAAATCTGGTTTGTAGTTTTTGAGAAAATGGTTAATGGAGTTTGCTGTTACTTATCATATTTTGTTGCAACTTCATATACATATAGTTGAACGTTAATGTAAAAATTGTTACACCTTCATCAACATTGCTAAAATTGAATATTCATTATTTGAGGAAGAATTCATTTGTTCCATCCATTTCATGAGTTGGGATGAACAATTTTTGTATTATTTCTTAGTTGACACGGAGTCTTAGGGTTGCATGAGGAGATGCAATATATTCAGATTGGGGTATGTTGGGCCGCTAGTTTGTCTTTATCATTATCACTCTTTAACGCCTATTTCATCCATTTCTACCATTCTTTATCACATAATTTATCATGATTTTCTATTTTATAATTATTTATGCTCTTATGGATAAATATTATTTCTTCTCCTTTATTTTTAATAAATTGATGATTATTATGCATTATTTTACCAATGATGGTTTATTAATAAATTTTTTGTAACGTCACTCACCATTTTAGCCTCCAAGATATTTTCCATATTGCAGATTTGATCTCCAACTCATCATTAAATGTGCCAACTCAAAAATTCACTCGAATAAGTAGTGACAATTTTGTATTGGACATTTCGGGCAAATGGAGAAGAATCTGGAAAATCCAAAATATGGGTTTTGTTCAGAACGGACAAAATTAGTTTTGTGATGAGAAATTTTCCCAAATTCGGTCCGTTTTAAGAGAAACAGAAGGTTCTCTGAAGACGTTTTCTTCAGATTTGTTGTTGCGACCGGTTTCCAAATTATCTCAGTTGCAATACCAAATTCGAGCTGTTCCTGTTGAATTCTTATGGAAAGATATTTCAGATATGATATTGCTGATCAATTTTTTGTGAACAATCCAATTTTGTTATGGGAATCATTTTGTAATCATATCTGTTGTAACTTCTCTCGGCTCTCTATGTATTTAAATGAGAACAAAGATCAAGGAGGGGATAGATTATTATCGGGATTATTTGAGATAGCATAGGATAGGATAGGAGGAAAGGGGATGGATCTCTGTTATTTCAAATTGTAAATTTAATTTACAGACTCGTGCTGTCAAGAGAACACGATCATATTGTAATGTTACTCAAGTTCAATGATTAATATATAATTTGAGGTTGTTGTTTATTCGCCTTATCTGAAGTAGCTCAGCAGCAATCGGTAGCAACTAAGGGCCATGCCTCTAGTGGATTAAACTAATTCTCTGTATTATATCTTTCTAATTTCCGCAAGTTTGATTAATTTGTTAATTTTCTCATCTTATGCGCTTTTTACTGTTTTTTTGTATTGAAGTAATATCTTTGCTTTATATGATTTACAACACTATCGTTTGATTCAGTTTACATTCATTGTAGGTTAAGTTCGAATTGATTTAATCAACTGTAAAGAGTTCGGTTATTGCTATTGAACTCTCAGATTGATGTCATTTCCATCTCGATTGCTTCATAGAGATTGAGTATGATTTAGATTGAATTAGCTAGGAAGAGATGAGTTATTGCTACTATGCTCTCAGCTAATGTTATTGTTCATTAAATTGCTTGTGTGAGATTTGAATACGATTTCAGTAAAGGATTATGTCTTGAACCTTAGATGTATTATTTTCTTTAAAAGTTACAACTTGAGATTTATGATTGCATCCAATTACTATTATATCAAGTTTTATAGTTCATCTTAAAAAGTGTTACTCTCTGGGATTATAGCGTGCACATATTGTGTACACTCTTGGAATAAAAAGACTTACCCATGTTGATAATTAATGTGAGGCAATTAGGAGTTTTAAAAGACATCTTTTAGCACCCAACACTTTTGAACAAAATTTTCTGCACCATTGATGTTGCTCGGCCCTTTAGCTTTAACAAGGGAATCAATCCTTATATGTCATTAGCCTATCACTTTGAGTTGATATTTTTTAAAGGAAGGAGGCCGAAACTGAATTTTTTCCAAGGAAAACAAAGAAAGCTCAAAAACGTGGAAGTGGTCCCTCAATTTGAGATGTTGAAGGAATTTGAATTTGACCACACTAGTTGAGCTCCTATTTGTATAAGAGGGTGGAATTTGAAGTGCTAATTGTGAATTATATTATCAATGTCATTTTAAAATCCTTCCTCACAATTTTTTTTGATCTGGTGATATATAAGAGGCGTTATTTTATCCCTCTCAGCTCTGTGCTATATAGCTAAAATTTCTTTGTCGATTTAAGACCAAGGCCTTTTACTAGCACTTATTAAGACCTTTCATAGCCTTTTTTGGTACTTGGAGTCTTTTCTTATTTTTAATGTGTTGAGAATACAAGTGGGTATTTTCCCCCTCATTTTATCATTTGTTGATCTTGATAATGGAAAGACTCAATGATTTGTTAGAGCTATTAAGCACACTAATAGTATCTACTACTGATAACACATTCCAAATCAATATGGAAATTCTCTTGGATATTGAAACCTATTTGCAAAATGCACATGAAAAGATATAATTTCTGCAACTTGAATAACAGTTACAGAGAGGTGAGTTATAGTACCACAAGCATCATGACACCCATCAACAACCAGCGAGTGCTCAAATCAGTAACATTGAGGTTGACTCCTATCATGTGCTCAGTTTAGGAGCAGATTTGCATGAAAATACAGAAATTTAGACTGCACTTCTCAAGAAAATCACCAGACCTTGGGAAGATCTTGTTCACAACAAGCACATAACAGGTCTTGGATATGATAAGGATGTGTTCTTTCATATTCCAGACTACTCCAACCCAATCCAATTTCAAACTGCTAGATTTATTCAGGACGGTTCATCTTCAACTGCGCCTCCTCCTCTACAAAAACATATTGTTAAATTTCAACATTGTGACCAAGTTGGCCATGTGGAAGATCACTATTTTGATATTCATCCATGTAAGCACTGTCATAAAACCAGTCATTCTTCAAACAAATGCTTCAAAAACAAGCCTCCTGCAAGAACAAAGATTCATCTTCGATGGATCGCTTCTTGGCAATGTGCATCAACAACCAAGAAGATATTTTAGTCATATGTCAGAACTTGTTCTAGAGTATTGAACAGTCTTACAATTGAGTTTTCTCCATTGTCTCACCTTGTATCTGATAGGGAGGGAAGTGGTGGTCATCTACAAGCTTCAAAGCCACATCGAGTGAGCTTGAGCCACAACTTGCCATAGCAGATTCAGAGTTGTATCCAGAGACAAAGATGCCCTAAGAATCCCTTTAGTTGGTGATGCCTCCTCAAAGAATTGGAGACACTTCCTCTCGCAGAAGACTTCAGCTTTTTGCCAGTTTTGGAAGAGTTCCAGGAATTTCACTAAGCATTCCAGAGTTGATGGTCATCCTTAAACCATCATAGGTTGAAACCTCACTTTTTAGGTTGAGGTTCTCCCTTTTATGCAGGGTGAGACCTCCCTTTCATGGTTGAAGGTTTCCCTCTTCAAAAAATTAGGAGCACTTCCTCTAGCAAAATACCTCAACTTCATGCTACATTTGGAAGAGTTTTGGGAACTGCACTAAGCATTCGAGTGTTGGTGGTTATCCTTAAACCACCTCCCTTACACCAACATTTCAGAGAGCACATTCAGCCTAGTGCTACCATGCACTTTTGCACGTTTTGTATTAGAACTCTCCTCTTGGACTCATACATAACGCTTCGGATTAAGGGGGGGAATGTTGGACACCTAATCCTCTAAAGGTTGGTGTGGAAGCTGAAGAACCAAAGGGAGTCCAAGGGACCACTTGGAATATGAAACCAAGAGTCACTCCTATGTATTATAAATGTATATCATGTCAATAATAGATACACTCTCATTCTTATCATTCATATTTTGTTGCTGCCATGTATGTGTTTAACAAACTCTTTATTTGATTGTTAGTCAAATTTAATGGAAAATAAGTAAATGTTTATTTTTTAAGCAATTTTTTGTTGGTGTGTTTTCATGTTATGCATCAAATAGAGTGATTTAGAAACCACAAGCTTTTAGTTAGGTATAATATCGCAAATCTTCTTCATACAAAGCAAACAAGGATGGTTTCTCTTTTGAGCAAGAGAAGAAAAGAAAAATACCAAAAAGAAAGAAATTTCTCATGTTCATTTTCTGATTTGATAACCTTATGTCTCAACTGAACCTAACACTTAAAGGAATCTAAAATAGAGGTCATTCCTCTATGATATTTTTTTCTTTCGAATTTCTAAATTTAATTCTTTTTATCATTCACTTTTTTTTTTCTTTTTTCTTTTTTCACTTAGCATTATCCATTTTCATTATTTTTTTGTTTATATGTTTATCTACTTTGTATTATTGTGGAACTTTCCATTATTACATTTTTGCATACTTAGCCTTTCCACTTTCCATTTTCCTTTTTTTTCCTTCTATTACCATTTCTATAATTTTCCATATCAATTTCTAATTAGTTTTTATATTTCTACATTTTTATTCTCACTATTTCCTATAAAAAAAACATTTTATATTCCATATTTATAAACTATTTATAAACTATTTCTATTCCACCCCCCACACCCCAACATATATTATCTTCATAACTCATTTTCACTATTCACATGTTGTTATAACATAATTATTCTTGAGCTTGAGCATTCCTTTGTGTGGAAGTGCATACTCTTTGGCACACCATTTCCTCTACACAACTCTTTTCTCCCTCACCTCCTCAAACACTCTTCTTTGCAAAAATTTTCCATATACACAACCATCCCTCTTCATGTGCCTTCTCTCCACACACTTCATGATCAATGCTTTATTGATTAGTCAATTTTCCACTTGTTTACTTTTACTTCAAACGCAACTTATTTTCCAAATTCATGCATCTCCCCTTGGAATTATTAACATCTCTCATATCACTTTTATCCTAATTTCTTTGGCATACCTCTTTATTACACTTGGCATCCAACTAGACATATGCTTGGATGATACTTGAAAGATATTATTTGGATAGGGTAATGACTTAGCCTGATGACTACACAAAAAGATAATAATTTAAAAACTATATTATATGTATGATATGCAAGGTTTCATGTCTCTTTAGACATCATATAAAAATAATATAAGGAGTTCATATCTTTATGAATCATTATAAATTTCTCCCATAATGCATGCTAGATGGATAGGGTGGATTTGTACATCAAAATTTTAATATTCTTGCAAATTATATCAACATTTGTTGAGTCATGAACATTCAGAGGCCATAACTTAAGTTCTTGGAGTCTAATTTAGGAAAAAAAGAGCTCATGGAAATATATAAGCGTGACGAACAACTAGGATTGGTTTCCAGTGCTAAAAGTATAGATATCATCTTAGAGAAATAAAAAAAAATAGTCATGAAAGGTTTTGTGCCTATTACCATTTTTTTTTTTGGGAAATGATTTATAAAAAAGGAAATCTACATGAAAAGTTCCTAACCTGATATTTTCAAAATGGATCTTAATTCAATTAATGCAAATATCAAAAACCTAACGATCAAGTAGTTATAGAGATGAGGAGAAGGATATAAAGGGAGACAACCACATTCATAAAAAGGTTGGTTCTTTATTTGAGTTATCCTTTCTGGGATATGTTTTGAATTAGTGAGATCAATTTTCCCTCTCATATTTTCTTCTATATTTGTTTGTCCATTAGATTTTCCATGTGTGCTTAGCTACTCGGTCTGATTATTTCTTCTCATCTCTTCTAAGCACTACATATTGTATTTCAATTATAAGGGAGAAATGTCCCTACTTGTAAAAGAAAATTTAGTTTAATTATAATATATTAATTTGTCAATTAATAGGTTGTTCAATTTTTTAGACAATGTTAAACTTGTCACATTGGGATATTATTGTTAATATTTCCTACAAATATGCAAGATTCATGTTGTAGACATGGGTCTATATGGTGATGTATCATTGGATACTTGTGAAATGGAATATTTACAAACTTGATTGATTTTAACATATGTTGTCATTTAAATTTCTTTGAAGCCCTATCAATATTTTTATTTGTATTTCATCTTGAAAAGTTATTATTGATTCTAGATTCATGATATATTAAAGAGGAAGGAAAAACACTTATTGAAGGTAGAGCCCACTACAAAAAAGTTATGTTTTTTCATATTCATTTACATCGTGATAAAATACCAAATATATGATATGATAGATTTGTTGGAATATTTTATAGGATTTGTTGTTTAGAACTCACCCATTTTATTATTTTACGTTCATGATAAGAATCTTCCATGTATTGAAAGAGGATTACCACCTCCTTGAAAAATAAGAGGGAATATTGATAATTCCATAAGAGGTTGACACTTATCATTGACAAGAAAAAAGATCAACTATTGAGATTGCAACAAGATGATGGAGCTTAGTGAAAAGAGTCGCCTTCACTAAGTGGGCCTGCAGGCAAATTATGGCGCAAGTTCTATTTTTGATCCCAGCAAGGATGACCACAGTATGGGTGATCACAGTATGAGTGATCACAGTATGAGTGATCACAGTGTGGGTGACCACAGTCTGGGTGACCACAGTGTGGGTGATCATAGTATGAGTGATCAAAGTCTATTTTTAGACTGGCTGTCAAAAATAGAAAGGTCAAATATTATTGTCTCATAATAATATTTGGACTATAAGCTTGATCTTATTCTCTTGGATCACTTCAGTTTGAGCTACAGATGTGGCCCATGTAGCTGTTAGAAGGAAGTACGCTTTTCTTATGATTCAGTTGAGTTTTTGCATGCATGACTTCAGTTAGAACTCAATCAGTTGAGTTTCGTGGAGTTGATTATGGATTTGATGGAGTTGTGTTCAGTTTGACTTGGTTAAACTAGTTGTAGTTAGTCTAACTGCAAAGAGACTAATGATGAGTTGTTAAACTAATTATTAACTCATAATACAACTATAGAATACATCAGTTAACTCAGTTGCATGTCAGTGCATGTTTAGTTCAGCAGGGACAGGTGTTAGAGAATCAGATTTCTATCAGTTGTGACTATAGCTGTTGAATATGTGTTAAATTATTCAAAATTTCTACATGGTATCAGAGCTGTTGATCATCAGATCTACTATTCAGGAAGTGTTTACATTCTATTTCTTCAGGCAGAGTCTGTAATCGGGCCAGGTAGCCTCTGGATTCATCCTTCCTTAGGAAGGTGAGATATCCGGTGAATGCCCATACAGTCAATCTTTGTACGAGAAATATTGTGTTCTCACGAATCTTAGATCCGAGGCGGTTGAGTTGGTTGCTGGTGGAATTCGAATTTGCAGCAGTGTTTTCTTGGTGACAACGCAGCAATGTCTTTCAATGGATTGCGATTGGAGTATGCTTTTGAGGGCAGCTCAAACTATATTGCATGGAAGGAAAGTATGGAGGCAGTATTGGATGATAACGGGCTGAAGGAGTTCATAGAGACGGATGTCCCAAAGCCTACTGATGCTACTCAAGCTGATGCTTGCCAAAAGAAGACCGCAAAATTTTGAAGGATTCTGTTGGAGGGCGTGAAGGATCACATTGTGTCCAGCCTCCATGTAAAGGCTACTCCATATTTGATGTGGAAATCATTAACAGAATTATTCCAAAGCAAGAGCGATCAGAGGAAGCTGGCGCTCAAAGATAAACTCAGAAACATCAAATGCGAGAAGGGTGACAGTATACCCAAGTATCTCACGAAGTTCACTCAGTGTCGAGATGAGCTGGGAAGTGTGGGGGTTACTGTCGATGATGAGGACTTGGTGAGGTTGGCTCTCCTTGGTCTTCCGAAGAGTTGGTATTCCTATCAAGACTCTGTCAATGGTCGAGAGAAATTGCCAGGATGGGAAAGACGATGGTCAGATCTTGTGCAGGAGGAGATCAGGCGGAGTACCAGGGATGGATCTTCGTCAAAGGGAGATGATTAAGAGAATTGTGCTTTGGCTGCCAAAGCAAAGAAAGGGAAAAGCAAGAAAGCTTCTCAGTCTGGTGCGAAAGGTAAGAAGCAGGATATGTCCAAGGTGAAGTGTTTTCACTGTCACCAGCACAGACACTATGCCACTAATTGTCCGCAAAAGAAGAAGAATAGGCAGGCTATTGGATCTTCAGCAGGAGAGGCTCTAGCCTCACAGTTTGAGCTTGATTTTTCATTGATCGCATGCTTGGTTTCAAGTGTGATGGGATCATTGTGGTTCTTGGACAGTGGTGTGTCCTTCCACATTACGGGAGATAGAGATTTGTTCTCTGATCTGGAGGACAAAGATCTTGGAGTGCACATCGACATGGGTGATGATGGTAGATACAATGCGACCGGTATCGGTACCATTTCCTTTGAGAGGGAGTCTGGTAAACCCTTCGTATTGAAGGAAGTCATGCATGTTTCAGGATTGAAGAAGAATCTCATCTCAGTGGCGATGTTACAAGACAAGGGGTATGATGTTGTTTTCAGCGAGGGAAAGGCTTTCCTGCGCAGCAAGACAACTGGTGAGACCCGGAAGATAGGGGTTCGAGTGAGGAACTTTTATCAGTTGCATGTAGATGGATGCACAGTAATGGCGGGCAAGGCAGAAGGATTGGTGAGCTGGGATGATGGCGAGTTGTGGCACAGGAGATTGGGTCACCTTCACCATGGAGCCTTGAAGATACTGCAGCAGATCACTACAGCGCTTCCTAAAGGCACACTTGCGCAGTCAGATCAGTGCAAGGGGTGTACTTTGGGGAAGTTTGTGAAAGCCACCTTTCACGAGAAGGATAGTCGCGCCATGACGATCCTTGAGAGAATTCACACAGACGTGTGTGGACCTTTCTCAGTTGCTTCGACAACAAAACACAGGTATTATGTGATTTTTGTTGATGATTTCTCTCGTAAGTGCTAGATCTTCTTCATGCAGAAGAAGAGCGAGACATATTCAAAGTTTTGTGAATTCAAAGCACTGGTCGAGAAGGAGTCAGGGAAGAAGGTGAAGGCTCTTAGGAGCGATAATGGTGGTGAATACATCTCGGATGAGTTCAAGGATTTCTGCAAGGCAGAAGGGATTTGTAGAGAGCTCATAGCTCCCCATAACCCACAGTATAACGGGGTAGCTGAGTGGAAGAACAGAACGATTGTGGGTGCTGCACGGGCAATGTTGCATGATCAGGGCCTACCCCTTCACTTGTGGGCAGAAGCATGCAATACAGCAGTTTATGTGCATAATCGTTGTCCTCATAGGATACTTGGCATGAGTACACCCGAGGAGGCTTATTCTGGTAAGAAGCCTGATCTTTCTCATTTGAGGATTTTTGGTGCTAATGTTTACATGCATGTGACGAAGGATGCCAGGAAGAAGTTGGAGCCAACTACAGAGGTTGGGATATTTGTGGGGTACACTGATATGCCCCACAACTATCATGTGTGTTTACCAGACAGTGGTAAAACTGTTGTACGACGGGATATAAAATTTCAGGAGGAGAAAGCCATGAAGTGTTCGCTTGAGAGGGAGCTACACTTGCATGCAGATGAGGAGCTATTAGTTCCTAAGGATGAGCTTCAGGACGTGGATCAGCCACATGATGAGGTTCATGGAGTGGAAGAGACCACTCATGCAGCGCCAACCATCAGAGGGCGAAAGCGCTTGACAGAAGCTGAGCGACTCGCTCAAGATGTAGAGAAAGTTGTAGGACCACCTATAGCCCAACGCAGGCAGAGACAGTCACCTGATCAGTACACTGGATACATGGCTCTGATGAGCAAGTGTGTTGTGACTGATCCATCCTCTTTCGAGGAAGCTATGGAGGATCCCGCATGGGTAGACACCATGGTGGAAGAGTATGATTCTATTGTCAGAAACAGTGCATGGGAGATTGTTCCTAGACTGAAAGGGAAATCTATGGTGGGTTCGCGATGGATCTACAAGGTCAAGCAGGCAGCTGATGGGAGTGTGGAGAAGTACCAGGCAAGATTTGTTGCCCGAGGCTTTTCACAGATAGAGGGGATTGATTATGAGGAGACCTTTGCACCTGTCGCAAGGTATTCTTCCATACGAACGATTCTTGCTCTCTCAGCGCAGATGGGATGGCACATTCATCAGATGGATGTGAAGACTGTGTTCCTCAATGGAGTCATTGAGGAGGAGGTGTACATTGAGTAGCCCGAAGGCTTTGAGGTCTTCAGCAGCGAGTCGCATGTGTGCAGGCTCAAGAGAGCACTGTATGGGTTGAAGCAAGCACCACGTGCTTGGTACACACGGATAGACAGCTATTTCACGGGACTTGTATTCTCCAAGAGCGAGGCGGATCCTAACCTATACCAGATTGTGGTGGAGGGTAAGTTTCTTATCATTGTACTGTATGTTGATGATTTGATTCTAACGGGTGATGAGCTGTTGATACTGTCATGCAAGAAGGATCTTGCTACAAAGTTTGAGATGAAGGACTTGGGCCTCCTTCACTATTTCCTAGGATTGGAAATATGGCAGCGCAGTGGTGGACTGTTTGTTTCTCAGGGCAAGTATGCTCGGGAGATATTGGAGAAGTTCAACATGCATGGTTGTAAGCCTGTTGATACTCCTCTTCCTGGAGGTTGGAGGAAGGAGGATGCCACTTCGGGAGAAGAAGTGGATGCCACTGTTTATCGACAGTTGGTGGGGTTGTTGATGTATTTGGTCAATACACGACCCGATATATGCTATGCAGTTAACCAGCTTTCACAAGCTATGGTTAAGCCTACCAAGCTCTTCTAGAAGGCGGGCAAGCATGTATTGCGCTACTTGAGAGGCACATCGGGATATGGTTTGTGGTATAGACAGGAGGATGAGGTGAAGCTATGTGGCTTCACGGATGCAGATTGGGCAGGGAGCCCAACGGACAGAAAGAGCACATCAGGAGGGGTCTTCAGTATTGGATCGACAGCAGTTTCTTGGTACAGAAGGAAGCAGAGATCCGTGGCACTCAGTTCAGCGGAGGTTGAGTATATGGCAGCAAGTTTGGCTGCATGTGAGGCTATATGGATGAGGAAGATCCTGGTTGGTTTGTTCGGTTCTCATTTGGATCCTACTGTGATTTACTGTGATAACCAGAGTTGAATTAAACTCTCGGCTAATCCTGTATTTCATGATAGATCTAAGCATATTGACATCAGGTACCATCATATCAGAGATTGTGTGCAGTGGAGGATCATGTTGCTTTCATACATTCCAACGAAGGATCAGGATGCTGATATTCTGACGAAGGCTCTCACCAGGAGCAAATTCGAGTACCACCGAGGCAGGATAGGGGTTGTTGATAATCCATATCTTGTCGAGAGGGAGTGTTGAGATTGCAACAAGATGATGGAGCTTAGTGAAAAGAGTCGCCTTCACTAAGTGGGCCCGCAGGCAAATTATGGTGCAAGTTCTATTTTTGATCCCAGCAGGGATGACCACAGTATGGGTGATCACAGTATGAGTGATCACAGTATGAGTGATCACAGTGTGGGTGGCCACATTGTGGGTGACCACAGTGTGGGTGATCACAGTATGAGTGATCAAAGTCTATTTTTAGACTGGCTGTCAAAAATAGAAAAGTCAAATATTATTGTCTCATAATAATATTTAGACTATAAACTTGATCTTATTCTCTTGGAGCACTTCAGTTTGAGCTACAGATGTGGCCCATGCAGCTGTCAGAAGGAAGTATGCTTTTCTTATGAGTCATTTGAGTTGTTGCATGGGTGACTTTAGTTAGAACTCAATCAGTTGAGTTTGGTGGAGTTGATTGTGGAGCTGATGGAGTTGTGTTCAGTTTGACTTGGTTAAACTAGTTGTAGTTAGTCTAACTGCAAAGAGACTAATGATGAGTTGTTAAACTAATTATTAACTCATAATACAACTATAGAATACATCAGTTAAGTCAGTTGCATGTCAGTGCATGTTCAGCTCAGCAAGGACAGCTGTTAGAGAATCAGATTGCTATCAGTTGTGACTATAGCTGTACATGATGATTTGCATAATCGGAGGGGTTGAGTATGCCAATGAATTGGCCAATACCAAGAATTGTAGCCTGTGCTCACGTCCAACACAGTGTGAGTGATTCTTTGCAGGTGAAAAACGAGTTTGGTAAACCATTCTCATTAGTTCTTGAGCAGGTATTGAGCTGGAGAGGCAGGCAAGCAGCGGAATAGATTTGGAGATCAGATCTTAACTGTATTGTGTGTAACAGGTGGAGCTGGTACTGGATTTCTTGTGATAAGCATTGTACTTTGTAATGTTACATGGTCTCAATCATTAATATACAGATAGTGTGGGGTTTTTAGCGAGATGCTTTCCCCGGGTTACATACTGTGTTAATGTGTGAATGCTCTTGATGTTTTATTGTTATTGATGCTGCTATATTGATGATCAACGTAGAGGAGCTTATGTATTGTGTATGTATTCCGCAATAGTACATGATCAGGATAATCTCTGTTGAATATGTGTTAAATTATTCAAAATTTCTACATCAACAACTCTCAAGGTATTTATGTTAGTTCCCATGCACTTTCACCTCATCAGGTTAATCTTGCATTGAGAAAATAGTTCCAAATTAACACATGAAAGTTCATATTCTAACTTTTTTAAATGTATTAATTTGAAAAATATTATTTAATTCCATCATATCACTTAAAGGAATTTTTCCCTTCAAGGGAAATTTGTCTAATATCATCATCCTACAGGTGCATAAAAATTTCTTGGTTGATCTCTCTTAATCATATCTACCAATTCACACTTATTCTTATATTTATTCCTTTAGACATGTGATTATTTATCCTTACATCATCCATTGTATTAGATAACCCTATGATTATGTTATATCCATATTTTCCACCACCCAAGCCTAAAAATAAGCTACTATGTAGACTATGCTAAGAAATTACTTGTCTCTCATTGATTCCTTAGTTTTTACTTGTTCTATTAGACATTATTGCCCTACTCTACTAGCAAGGTGCAATAAATAATTGTTTGCAACACTTGTGAGGATTGATGAGTCATATGTTACACCACCTGCAACTTGTAACTACCTTGAGAGTCTTTTAGACTCAATTATTTTTGAGGATTGATGAGTCATATGTTACACCACCTGCAACTTGTAACTACCTTGAGAGTCTTTTAGACTCAATTATTTTTGAGGATTTTAGTTCTAGACGAGTTACCTCTCTCACACAAATAAATTTGGGACATGAAATACCATTAGGTTTCCAATGTTATAAATATATAGATCCATAATTTAGCCTCCTTCATGAATCTATTTAAGGAAGTTTCTTAATTATTAAGGGAGTAAGAATCATTTTAAAACTCATGATACTATATTGATTATAGACTATTTAGCCTTCATCTATTGAATTTTTTATTATTTTATGAGTGCCAAGGGACAGTTGGTGAAAGGATCTAAAAGAGGATTCGACCAAGACTTAAGATACATTTACATAGTTGTTGTAATTTTCTCTTCATATCAATAAATATCTACATGATTCCCAACTCCATCATAAGTATTTAGCTTTACATGAAAATAATTGGTATATCTCATTTATCTTATGTATATTATGTTAGATTTGATTATAATCAACATTTCTATTTGCTTGAAATTGTTGAGATTGGTTTATTTGTCTCCTTCCTTTTATGAAGCAAGTATTAGTAACTAGAGCATTGGATATCTTTAGCAGCATCAACTCAATCACATGAGGAAAACCATAAAAGAAAAGGTATGTTCTATAACCTCTCTTCTCATAGCATAATATTGGATTGGTTGCATTAGATATAGATGGATATTGTGTAGTGGTTTATCATATGGTATGTCTGAGATGAATGGTATATAAGAGGGAGTACTCAATTATATTTACGACATATTTCTTACTCCTTGTTTTTGATGAAAAATAGCCATCTTAATAAACCTATTGCAATCATAATAAACCTACTATCTATCACTTTTGTCACATTTTTTCTCCATTTTGACCAATAAAACCATTAAAAAGGTAATTTTATCACTTCATTTTAGTTCTTTATTTTTAATGATTTTTATACAATGAAAGAACATTTTTACGAGACTTCACCAAAAATAATGGGTTCTAGCAATTTCTACTCCGTTTAGACATATGTAGATGATCTAGGTGAAAATAAATATATGGGTTTTTTCTGCCAAGTTTCCCATGATGGATCATGTCCTCTTGTATCAAAAAAATTACAACTGTATCGGTCCAGTAAACACCCTATCAACATAACCACTCAACATGGAAAAGCTCATATTTAGGAAACAAGTTGTTACAAGTAACCACAATTGCGATTTGAGTATATTTTTTTACCATTGTTGACGTAAATTAGATCTAGATGACTATTAAATTAGGATATCAACTGGTTGGGTGAATATTATCAAAAATTTTGCTTCCTTTTTTTTATTAAAATAAATTTAGAGGTGAAGGCATGAGACAATTGTGAGATCTTTCCATTTTGAGCTTAAATTTTTATTAAAATTGCACTCTTCTATCCTTGTTTTAATTAATGTATGTAGCATAGTTGAATTTCTACAATCATTAGAGTTTTTAGGTTGAATGTTGAGGATTAGAGGGCCCCATTTTTTTTAATTATACACCATTTCATCCAAGTGAATATTATGGTTTTTTGTACCTCTCATTGGTTGTTAAACAACTCTTTAATTTCATTTCGATTCCCTTCTCTATATATGTACAAATTTCTCATTGTTCATATGCAACACTATTTTCCTTTGAATAATATAAATTGTTTTGAAAACAAGTTTAACCTTGCGTGATTGATTAAAACATTGAAGAGTCAATGGAAAAGTTTTCTAAGTCTTTAATCCACATGAAGGAATACGATAAAGAAACCACAATGGGATTTTCTATAGTTAGGGACCCTAATGTACACCTGATCAACCAATTAGACTTGAGTTACTTGTGTTATTCAATTGATTTAGAATATTTTCATTCAAGCATGTGTGACTAAAATTTCTTCTATAATCAACAATATGCATAAGTGAAAAGAGCATTATTGTGAAATCCTTTCTCAAGGAATAAAATCCCACAACCTAATTGTCTACCTATGTAAACTTTTGTATCCTTGACTGAAGAAGATTAATTCCTTTTCTATTGAATTGATATGCTAGAATATCCTTTTTCTTTGCAATGTAGAATTTTCATTATTTCCAATCTAGAAACTTCGTCAATATTGACATTTCCATTTTATATTAGTTTAAATTTCATTTTCAAATTGCAGTTTTACCTAATTAATGATATCCATAACTTTGGATTTCATTTAGAATTTGTTACAAGTAATTTCATTCTTTAACCTTGAGTGATATTAAGGTGAATTTAAGGCTAATTCTTGACATATGATTGTTTCCTTCTATGTTTACGAAATCCCATGTTGATAAGATTTATTTCCTAATTTACTCAAATAAATTAGACCAACATTTTGGCATCATTGTTGAAGAAGCATAATAAGTGTTATATTTATATCGAGAAGTTATTTTCTTTAGTTTTTTATTTAATTTTTAGCATCAATATTTAGGATAAGGAGGAGTGAAAGTTGTAGGATCAGACGGTAAGAATATACACATTCCGTTTAGTGATTTTTCATAACCCTTTTCATGTTTATATGAATATATTAATTAAGCTTAGGTATAATAAAGGTCGATTAACTAATGTTATGAAATATGTTGGAGTTGAAGAAAAAAATATTCCCACTACTAATGTAGCTTCAAGTACTCAAGAAGTGCAGGAACAAATGACTATCATGGAAGATTCCAATAAATACAATTACAACTGAGAGCATCCATTCAAAAATTATCATTGGTTGTAGGAACATCAAGGGAAGGAAACGTTTAAACAAACCCATCTATTGAGACATCAGAAGTAAACCATTGGGTTTGGACTAAAGGACTTTTGGTTCTTTAGGAAGTAGATATGGTAGAACTTGACAAATAAGAAAATAACATGGATGCCAAAATTGTATAATAAAGAGAGAAAGTAGCATGAGAAGCAACACTAGCAGTAGAAAGAGAAAGAGGATAAAGATAAAGAAAAGATAAGGTGAAACAATATGAAAGAGGATATGTTGTTGAATTTGGAAGAATTATTGAGAGAGGAGAAGGATATGGAGCACAAGAAGCAAAGTGTGAATTAACCTTTGGAATTCCCACCTTAGATGTAACAACACTCCTTATTATTGAGGTGAAATGGAAAATATTCCTCCATATGTACTTTTATATGTTTATGGTATGTCAACTGAAGATTCTGATGCTTTCATTTTTTCAATTTTTCATTTTATACCATACTTATGAATATGCAAGATATGAAAAAAACCACTTGTTTCCAACTACTTTAAAAGGATTTTCCTTGTCCATAGGGTATTGGATAAATGGTGATTGGGTTCTATGTTAAGGAACTACTTAATGTGAATTCATTGGTTCAATTCCCCGCCCCAATCGGGGTGATATATTGGACATGATAAAGATGTAGTCCCACCAAGTTTATAAAAAAAGAAGAATGATTTTCCTTAAAATGGTTTATGGGTTTTAGAGAACCATGGGGCCTTCACTCAATGAACCTATGACATATCATGCACGTTCATGGCATACTAAATAATACCTTTAATTTGAATACATATTAGAAAATACCTCTAAAAATAATATTATTTAACCCCCTACCAATATGAACCAAATATACCTTCCAATTTTAAAAACCCGTACTTTCACTAGGTATTGTAGGTATCCATTTTTTCACTAACATTTTTTATACCCCTTTATATTTTTTCATTAACTTTGAGCTCCGTTTTATACCAATATAAAAACCCTTTACCTCATATTATATGCTCAATATATTATGCCATTTTTTCCTCAATATATATCCCCGAATATGTACAGACGTGGTATGGTATTTTTCCTCTAGTGAATCCCCCGTGTGTAGAACACACTATTATATATTGCAATGATATGATAAAAAAATTTCTTAATAAGTATGAACCACATTGTAGACTCAAATAATCTAAGGATGATATATTTAGGATGTCCCAACAAGAATATAAAATTTTACAAGATTATTTGGAAGGATTTTCGTATAATCTCAAAAAATCTAAACATAATGTACTAAACCTAGTTACCATTCACAAAATTTTCTTAAAAGGAATTAAGGATGAATATATTGATTTACATATTATGGGACTAGGTGAAATGTATTTTCTACCTTATAATCAAATATGAGATTTATGCATAAATTATTACAAAGGAAGAGAAAAAGCTAGAAAAGATCAATAAGTTAGTGTAGGAAGTGTTACTAGGGTACAATTAGGGAATATATTATAAATTTTTAAAACCAATCTCTTAAGAACACTTGGATCACAAATAGATACATTAAAATATAGGAAGATGTTGTAGAGGCTACAACCACCCTCCAAAATTTTGGCCTGCACCCAATTTTAGAGCCTCCGTTGTGAGTTTCACTTGATCACTACACACACTTGCGTTCACTCTGTGAGCTTGTGTGAGTCTTCGCATTTTCCTTGCTTGTTAATTACACCAAGTCTTGAATGTTGATGTCAAATTCATGCTTGCGACCATGTTCTGTTTATGCTCAAATTCTTCACTTCGTGTGTACTTGTTGTGTTCAGTATGAAAACATCTGTCACACTCACACGCGGAGTCACATTCACTGTCACGCAAGCATCATCATGGTCAACCAACAATCAATCATAGGTGTCGCACTTGTCACTTACACTGTCGGTCATTCATGTTGTACATGCGTGTTTAGATGGTTTGATTCATCTCGTCGTCGAGTCATGAAAGTGTGTGTTTGCAAGATCACATATGCATCTTTCACTTTTTCACACACTTAGTCATTTCGCTCAAGTTCTGATGACCGAACTCCCCTCTGACAACCGGACCATCACCCTACCATCAACTCGATCGACTGTCACCCAGAATAGTGCAGAAGAACCAAGAAAGTAATTTCAAGTTGCGTTGCCCCCAAGCAAATAAATTAGTATCCATGCTGGTCAGCGAGAGAGTTTGACCGGGCAGCTACCCCGGGACTGACTCCCCTAAAAAGTTGCGTAGAGGCTATGAGCATTGCCTGCTCTACTGACTGAGAAAATTGCGCAGATAGTTTGGACAGACACCTATTCCCCATCCTTGTCTCTCTCAAGAAATTGCGTAATTTTTCTAGCCAGCCCTCCCGACAGCGGACCACTGCTCATCCAGAAAATTGCACATTTTTTATGAGAAGTCCCTCTACTGCCCAGCAATCCACTCAGCTCAGAAATTGTATAGATATGATCAATAGGAAGAACTCCTAGCATCAATATAATTTCCCTTGCCAGAAGCTCCTAGCAACAGACTACCAATTCCCTCTAGGAATTATGTAGTTTCTGCTGCCAAGCTCCTGGCAGCTGACTACCAATTCCGCTCAAGAATTGCATAGTTTCTGCTACCATTGACCCAGTAGGCAGTTTCCAGTTCCATCCAGTAATTGCACTATTTTTTCTGCCAAGATCTTGGCCAATTCCTCCAAAAAATTGTGCAGTTTTGTTGCCAAGCCCCGTTTCCTACTCGTTCTAGAAACTATGCAGATTTTGCCTGCCCAGCCTCCTTACAGCCCGGACTGTTCCCCTAAAAAACTTCCCCATTTTTTCCTCCAGTCGGTCCAAACCTCATGGATAGTCACTATCAATCTGGATTGTCCATTTCTATCACCCAGTGACTCTTGCGCAGTTTTCAACAGCAGTTCCCAGAACCTCCATCTCGCCTCACAACCTTCTCCCCTCTCCTAGTCACCTGCATCCAAAATCATCATGTATCATGGTAGACTAGGATGCTTTTCGATTTTATGTCATCTCTTCATGAGTGACTCTAGGAACAGGTACAAAAACAAACATGGAGCGATGACGAATGGGATGAACAAAGGGGAGAACATACAAAGGGACAGGTTCACCAATAGACGACGAAAAGATGCATGTAAAGAGTTGTGCTTGCGAATAGACGATCATGAAAAGATGTGTTCACGGATGCACGGATGAGCAAACATGCAAGGTGCACCCACGGACGGATGAACGAACGAACATGCACCTTTCACGAACAGATGAACTTGTTAAGCTTTCTAAAATACAAGCAAGGAGATACTTGCAAAAGAAACATGAAAGCAAACCAATGACCATCGAAGACTCTGTGCACTTTGCCATGCAGAGGTGAATCTGAGACACACCATGAGGACATCCATCACCTAGCAGCACTGCAGCTCGACATGCACACCAACAGTAGCACAAATGTACTAGCACTGTCATGTCGAGTCATGTCATCCACATCTCTACTTTGGGTCATATTATCTATCAATGTAATGTAATGTGGAAGTCCAAGAGACCCACTTGTTGTACAAAGAGTCATGGAACGTCGAAAAGTCATCGAAGTCAAACATTTATGAGGGTAGTCGATAACCACAATGGTTAGTTTCACCCTTGGCTATAAATACCCCCTCATTTGTACATGCAAAGGACTTTTTCACCTCAGCTCCTCCCACATAGCCAAGAGAGTATGTAATCTTTTCTTTGAGGAGTAAGTAGTGGCTCCAATGCCCCTCACACGAGGTTAGTGATGTATGGTGTAACGAGGTGTCTTGGAACTTTATCTTAATTCAAAAGCCTGCTAACAGGCCAGCATGTTTTCACACATGTATTGTAACTATTGTAAGACTAATCTTTAACACTTGTGATTCATGTTGCTTTAACCTGTGTTTCACATTTGAACTATTTCACTTATTGTAATACATAATCTATTAATGAAAATGTGTTGTATATGTTATAACGTTGTCTCGCCCATGTAGAATACTCTCCTAGACATCGGACAGACCTTTCACATAAAACCTATTGTAAAAAATCATTCCACTCAAGTAGACTAATCCACTGAGTGTTATACGTGTTATCTTCCCTTGTGTGTTGTGACTGCCACATCCATGTGGACTGCTTCATCGGATGTTGTGCATGTTCTATTGTGTTGTGTGTTCCTAGCAGAGTTGGGACTTCTCCCAACCGACTTGGGACTCACTCTCACCCTCTTCCTCTACAGTGAAAGAACCGTTGACACAAGTGACACTTACACTCACTAGGCATGCGATCCTCTCTTCTCGAAGAGAAATCAGACAACTCTCCTGTGTTGATAAGCAAGGGTTGAGGCAAATCCTTAAGATAATGGCAACCGCACCATCATACTAGATGGGACTCCCACACCAAACGATGTGAGTTATAGTTTGGACTTCATACCAGGGTGATCCCCTGAATGTTAATAGGTCCAGTACCGTCAACATCCTCTCACACTCATTCATCAGCCATCTGTTCAAGGCAGTAACTCGCGCTCCCTCTCACCTACACACAACTCTGCAGTTGGTTACTCCTCACCTCCTAGGATTGAAGATGTGATTCTGTATCATCAACTTCGCTCCGTCCGTCCCATCGCTCACTAGTTCACGAAAGGAGTCGGACTCATCCCATGCATACAACATCTTCCATACACGTCGAGAAATCCAAAGTCCACTCCTACGGGAGTTGTTGTATCATCGGTGGAAGAAGCAGTCCTTGCCACACTTGAAGGTCTGGCAGAAGCTATTGAAGATGGAGAGGAACCTACGGTATTCTAGCAAGGTGAGCAAGATACTCTTGTGATCTTGAGATCAAACTCCACTACAGGAAGCAGAGGGGAAGGCATAGGAGGCAGCGGAGACAGAGATGAACCAACAGACTGAGAGCCGGAACCATCGGATTCTAAAAGAGAGTAGGAGGACGAAGAAGAAGAAGAGATGGTTAACCCAAATCTTGAATGGATGACTCAGGTACCCTTGGCTCTCTAAGATATTCTACACAAGATTCTGAAGCGAACAGAGAGGATGAACATCAAGTTTAACACTGATAGTATAGTCAAGGTGGAAGATCACTTGGACAACTTCTACTTGCAGCTGCAGACCCTTGAGGTATGGTATGAAGAAATAGCATGTAAATTGTTTCCATGTACCTTGGATGGTCGCGCATCTGCATGGTATTACAACCTTCCACTGAACTCTATACAGAACTAGGGCGCACTCAAAAGCATGTTCCTTGAAAATTTTGTTGATGACAAGACCCAGCCATGATACTCAAAGAATTGGGAACCCTAAAGATGGAGGGAAAATAAAAAGTAAAAGACTTCAATTAGAGGTTTACAGGCATATTGAACAAGTTTTCAGCGGACACTAAACCTCATGACTCCATCACCGTTGATTACTACACGTCCGCACTGCCAACCAGCATTGCGCAGTTTGTCAAATGAGTTGTGAAACCAACACTCTTATAAAGATGTGAAGAGGCTATAATTGTTGAAAAAGACCTACGCGCAATTTAAGTCATCAAGCATGATGAACCAGCAAAGGAATCTAAAGATGCGAGTAGGAAGTCCCAAGCGATGGCGAGCAAGGGTAGAGACAAGAAAGCAATTGATATTGAAACCCTCACTCGCCTCATCAAAAACTTGACCACAGAAGTGTTTGAGCTCAAACAACAGAAAATGATCACATCTGCAAGCAGCCATCCGCCCAAGTAGGGGCAGGAAAACAACTCATCAGGCATCAACTGGATCACTCCAAAAACTATGAAAAAACCTATGTTCTAGGTCGAAAAGTGCACAGATCCCAAGTTATTCTCATTCCATGAAGAAAATCACCCCAAGAACTCTTGTTCGGATTGGAAGTGAGTCGCAAAATCTATATGCAATCAAATACTTGATGTAGATAACGGTATACAGGAGCAGCTGGAAGACACTAATGATGACAAAGAGGTTTCACCTTATGAGCCATCAAGTTCTGGGCATGTGCTGAACACGTATCAGTGCTCGCAAGAAATGCCGAATACAAACACCGAGAAGCATCCCCAAAAGAAAATTGATCATTACAACCTTAGGAGTAAAGGGGCTCCCCTTACACTTGGGCAAGAACAAGAGAAAATGAGACTGCTGATGAGCAAGGTTGATCCACCAGCCGCCCCTAAGCAAAAAACACAAAACAAGTCCGAGAAGACAACAGCGGACAAGAATATATCCATAAGAAGCAAGCTGCAGAACACTTTGTCGAACGACACGAACATCTGTTCTACCCTGGACACCTCGGTGAGTCTACCACCTCTGGACTACAACATTGTTGATGACATGAAGAAAAATCAGGTGAAAATCAGTTTGTTTGAGTTAGCTAAGATCCAGAGTCAGAGAGACATCCTATTGCATGCATTGGGACAGATAGCAATGGACAACACAACCTCTACTAGCAAGGGAGCAAGAACACCTCCCGGATCACTTTCTACTGTGCTCAACACACTCCGGATGGAAGAAGAAAACTCAAGTTGCCCTCCATTCCTACTATCCTTTGAAATCTTTAACTACGATGTTCACAACTGCTTGGTTGATTTTGGCATGGCCACCAACGTCATGCCACTCTCCATTGCAAAGCAGATCAATGCAGAATGGAGCAAAACGTCCGCACAAATCATCCAACTTGATCGAACATCGGTACCATCCATTGGTGAAATGCGAGACATGATCATCTGACTATATCATGATAGTCGAGTCAACCAATGCATCAACATAGTTGTTGTGGACATACCGGAAGCATACGGTCTACTACTCAGCAGAGACTGGTCTAGCAAGTTGGACGAATATTTTGCTACAGAGTGGTCCCACATGTGGCCTCCACACAAGGGAAAATGCAACCAAATCTAGGTATTATCCGAGAGGTATATGAAGCACAATGTTATCCCCCTTAATAGTGAGAATGAACCATTGGCCTTCGTAGAACTCATGTTTGGCAACTGCCTCGTAGAAACAACATTGGAGTGTTATCCTGCACGGCGAGCTCCAACCCCACTAGACATGCAGTTAGAACTCGTTCCTTGTCCAACTGATGGTAATGAAACATGTACAGTGCATTGTACCAATAGTAGCAGTAACGATAACAATAGTAGCAACAACAGTACTATCATGCCAAATGGTCCATGTATAGACAAGATGTGGGCCATGGATTTTGACAAATCAAAGACACATGATGGCTCAAGGACTGGGCATATCTCAGTCACCCAAAATAATAGAAAATGCATGATTTCAAGCTACTTGAAGTTTGAGTGCACAAACAATGTTGTTGAGTATGAAGCATTGGTGTTGAGCTTACAAAGGACCATCAACCTCAACGTGGTCACACTCAAAGTGATACTACACCTCATGGACAGTGTTGATGCTTCCAAGGACATAACAATTGATGAAGGTAAGCACAAGAAATCCCTGAAAAATGCAACTAAGGGCAAGAAAGGCAACCAAACCCCCAAGCGTGTGATTTCCCTCAACCAGCTATATGATTTGCATAATTTCTGTCGATGGCCAAGAAATAACAGAACCCACAGGTCCACCACTACGAATGAACAGAGAAACCTGGGAACCAATCATGATATGAAGATAGCTAGTCTCGGTACAAACTACACACCAGAGTAGCGGCAAGTCTTTGACCGCTTGATCAAACAGTACAGAGATATGTCTACATGGGCAGATGATGACTTGAGTACACACTACATGCGAGCAATCCAACACGGGATTCCAGGTAAAGGAGTAGCCAAGCTGTTGAAGAAAAGGCCAGGTAAAACACATATGTCATTTGAACTCCTTATACAGAAAAAATTGATTAAGATTTTGGATGATTGGATTACTTGCAATGTTCGTCATCATACTTTGGTTTCTAATTTAAATTCCACACATAAGAAATCTGGGGAAATCCTCTTATGCATTGATTTCAGGAACTTGAACCGCTCCTGAAATAAAAATAACTAACCCGTGCCATCATCTAAGCATATGTTGCACACAGTATCTGAAGTAGTGGTGTCGTCTTCACTTAAAGGTATTTCATAATACCACCAAGTTCCGGTAGCAATGTACAGTGGACTTATATTGGTCCATGAGAATCTTGGCACACACACATGCTGTCTACAATCACTTGATGGGAGTGTTGACAACCTTCTTGTCAACGTCCAAGATCTCAAGCGTTACTTCCAGTAGGTCGGGCCATGCCCCGTGCCATGTACATAGTCTGCTTGCTACTTTTTATTTTCATCTTGTTTGGTTTTCTTACTATCTTTGTTTTTACTTTTTTTGTTCTTCTTACTATTTTTGTTTTCGTTTGTTTTGTTTGCTTGATATATTACTATTTTTGTTTCCGGAAATAAGTGTTACCAACTACTACATTCTAGCTTTTGAATAGAGTATGTGGCTAAAATATGAAGAGACTTGTGACATTGCAGCACTTGCCCAATATTGTGTCCATCTTCTCTATGCTGGGTTACAACCGTCGACCGATGAAGTCTTGATGGAAAATAGGAGCTGTCTGCAAGGGAAGTTTTGGTCCAACCACAAGCCTGTGCTCACACTTGGAAGCCTCATGACTACACTTAGCCTTCTTCTCTGTGTGTTCAAGCTCATCCAACTAGTAGAAACGGATAAGGGAAAAATATAAATGAGCAAACCTATGCTAGAGGTCTTAAATGCTTCTCTAAAGGAACAACCTCTTCTACTCCTAATAATTCGGGATCCCTCTTCCACCCAAAAAAATAAATAAGTGCCTATGAACAGTCCTCTTGATAATACAAAGGCGAAAGAAGAGAAAGGCTTCCCACGCAGAGAGGTGAAGCCTACAACTCCAACGGGGCACTGACTAGGCTTGCTGGTAGTGGAGCAATGCGTGTGTTCTTGTGTGACAATGCCGGGGTACTATCCAGGTCTGCTAGCAGTGGAGCAACACTAGAGATGGAAACTTATACTCTTAAAATCTTCAACTCGCGAGCTAAACTACCCTTCACAAATTCGAAACATTTTGATCAAGCTGAACTTCTGATTGTGTTTGACTGAGTTGGAAAAAGGCGAACCATGTATGTCCATGGGGTAAATGGGGAAATCGAAGTAACTCGCATAGTGATTCAATACTTCTTGAAAGACCAAGGCCCTGTGCTATCAATGAAGAAAAACAGAGAAGCTGGAATTATACCAATGTGTCACCAAGTGTTGTAGCGGCTACAACCACCCTCCAAAATTTTGGCCTACACCCAATTTCGGAGCCTCCCTTGTGAGTTTCACTTGATGACTGCACACACTCGGATTCACTCCGTGAGCTCGTGTGAGTCGTCTCATTCGCCTTACTCTTTCATTTCACCAAGTCTTACATGTTGATGTCAAAGTCATGCTTGCGACCATGTTTTGGTTATGCTCAAAGTCTTCACTTCATGTGTACTTGTTGTGTTCGCTATGAAAACATATGTCGCACTCACACATGGAGTCACATTCACTGTCACGCAAGCGTTGTCATGGTCAATCAACGATCAATCAAAAGTGTCGTGCTTGTCGCTTACACCATCGGTCAGTCATGTTGTACATGTGTGTCTGGATGGTTTGAGTCATCTCATCATCGAGTCATGCAAGTGTGTGTTTGCAAGATCACATATGCATCTTTCACTTGTTCACACACTTAGTCATTTCACTGAAGTTCTGAAGACTGGACTCCCCTCTGATAGTCGACTGTCACCCTGCCATCGACTGAATCGATTGTCACTCAGAACAACGTAGAAGCATCAAGCAAGTCATTTCAAATTGTGCCTCCCACAAGAAAATCAGTTGGTCTCCATGTTGATCAACCGGAGAGTTTGACCCCGCAACCACCCTGGGACTGACTCCCCTGAAAAATTGCATAGAGGCTGCAAGCATTTCCCACTCTAATGACTGAGAAAATTGTGCAGATAGGTCGAACAGACACCTAGTGCCTGTCCCTGTCTCTCTTAGGAAATTGTGAAATTTTTCCAACCAACCCTCTGAACAACCGACCGACTACTCATGTAGAAAATTTTGCAGTTTTCATGAGCAGGGCCTCTGCTGCCCAGTAGTCTACTCAGCTCAGAAATTGCACAGAGATGATCAGCAGGCCAGCCTCCTAGCATCAGTGTAATTTCCCTCACCAACATCTCGCAGTAGTAGACTGCCAATTCCCTCAAGGAATTGTGCAGTTTCTGCTGCCAAGCTCCTGGCATCTAATTTACAGTTTCCCTCAGGAATTGCACAGTTTCTGCTGTCAGTGACCCAACATCTAGCAACCAGTTCCCTCAAAGAATTGTGCAGTTTTGGTTGCCAAGCTCCTGGCGAGTTCCTCCAATGAATTGCGCAGTTTTGCTGCCATGCCCCACTGCCGGCTCGTTCCGGAAACTGCATAGATTTTGCCTACCCAGCCTCCGTGTAGCCCGGACTGTTCCCCTAAAAAAATGTGCAATTTTGTCCTCCAGATGGGCCAGACCTTGTGGACAGTCACTGTCAATCCGGATTGCCCATCTTCATCACCCAGTGACTCTTGTGTTGTTTTCATCAGTAGTTTCTGGAGCCTTGATCCCACCTCACAACCTTCTCACCTCTCCCAATCACCTTCATCTGGAATGATTGTGTATCATGGTAGACTAGGAGGTTTTTGGATTTAATGTCATCTCGTCATGAGTGATTGTAGGAAAAGGTACAAAAAAATACATGGCGCGATGACGAACAAGATGAACAAAGGGGAGCACATGCAAAGGGACAGGTTCACCAATGGACAAACAAACGATGCATCCAAAGGGATGTCCTTGTGAATGGAGGATCATGCAAAGATGTGTTCGCGAACGGACGGATGAGCAAACATGAAAGATGCACTCACAGATGGACGAACGAATGAACATGCACCTTTCACAAACAGATGAACCTATCAAGCCTTCCAACATAGAAGCAAGGAGCAACATTCAAAAGCAACATCAAAGTGAACCAATGACCATCGAAGAATCCACACACTTTGCCATGTGGAGGTGAAGCTGTGACACACCATGCGGAAATCCATCACCCAGCAGCACTGCAGCTCGACATGCACACCAGCAACATCACAAATGTACTAGCACTTTCATGTCAAGTAATGTCATGAGTCATGTCTTCTACATCTCTACTTTGGGCCATACTTTCTATCAATGTAATGTAAGGTGGAAGTCCAAGAGACCCACTTGTTGTACAAAGAGTCATGTAAAGTTGAAAAGTCATGGAAGTCAAACAGTCATGAGGGTAGTCGATAACCACAAGGGTTAGTTTCACTGTTGGCTATAAATACCCCCTCATTTGTACATGCAAAGGACCTTTTCACCTCATCTCCTCCCACATAGCCAAGAGAGTCTATAGTCTTTTCTTTAAGGAGTAAGTAGTGGCTCCAACGTTGCTCACATGGGGTTAGTGATGTATGGTGTAACGAGGCTTCTTGGAACTTCCGCTTAATTTAGAAGCATGCTAACAGGCCAGCACATTTTCAAACATGTATTGTAACTATTGCAAGACTAATATTTAACACATATGATGCATGTTGCTTTAACCTATGTTTCACATTTGAACTATTTCACTTGTTGTAATACATAATCTATTAATGAAAATGTGTTGTATATGTTGTTAACGTTGTCTCGCCCATGTAGATTACTCTCCCAGACATCGGACAAGCCTTTCACATAAAACCTGTTGTAAATAATCATTCCACTCATGTGGACTAATCCACTCAGTGTTATATGTGTTATCTTCCCTTGTGTGTTGTGACTATCACATTCGTGTGGACTACTCCACCGGAAGCTATGCACATCCTGTTGTCTTGTTTGTTCCTAGTAGATTTGGGACTTCTCCCAACCAACCTGGGACTCACTCTCACCCTCTTCCTTTACAATGAAAGAAACATTGACATAAGTGACACTTAGACTCACCAGGAACACGCACTTCACTTCTCGAACACAAATCGACCACTCTCATGTGCTGACAAGAAAAAGTTGAGGCAAATCCTTAAGATAATGGCAACCGAGCCATCATATCGGATGGGACTCCCACACCAAACGATGTGAGGTCTAGTTGGGACTTCATACCGGGGTGATCCCGTGAATGTTGGCGGGTCTAGCACCGTCAACAGAAGAGAAAAGAAGAGAAGAGTGAAGTATTTTCTATCTTTTGTCCTATGTGTAAAATAAACATCCACTAAGAGAACGCACATAAGATAGTATTAAAGTTTGTTTCATTTGTTCAAAAATGCATGCAACTAAAAATTGTCTATTATTATCAAACTTGAAAGTATTGTACAAAGGAGATTAATTCACCTTTCTATGGATGAAATTCGTTGAAATTGTAGAAATTTTGAATAATATAACACTTATTCAAAGAGATTATTCTGATTATACACTATTTGCAGCATGCATGCATAATACATAACCCCCTTTACGTTGATCATCAATTTGCAGTATTCAGAAACAATCGCATGCGCACATTGAAGCATCAATCACACATATCAACACAGTGTATCACGGGGAAAGCATACAGCTGAAAACCCCCAACTATCTGTATATTATATTGATTGAGAACATGTAACAATACATAGTATAATACTCCTTGCAAGTACTCAGTACTATCTCCACCTATTACACACAAACTAGCTCAGATTTGAATTAATCACAGGTTCAAATCTCCTCTGCTACTTGCCTGCCTCCACTGCGCAATCCTGCATGAGAATAATGATGAATGGAATGACCAAACTCATATTTCCCTTGGCTGAACCACACAATCCTCATTAGCAATACTCAATCCATTGATTGTGCAAATCTCATGCACAACTATAGTCACAACTGACAGTTGTCTTGCCCTTTCACTCACCTCTAACACCTGTTTCCACTGAACTGTCCATGCACTGAGTTAACTGATGTATTCTTTAGTTGCTTTATGAGTTAATAATTAGTGAATTAATTAACAATTAATTCACATCACTCATCACTAGTGTATTCTGCAGTTAGACTAAATACAACTAGTTCAACTAAGTCAAACTGAACACAACTCCATCAACTCCTCAATCAACTCCACCAAACTCAATGACTTGAGTTCTAACTGAAGTCCATCATGCAATAGCTCAACTGACCCATAGGAAAAGCGTATTTCCTTCTGGAAGTTGCACGTGCCACGTCTGTAGCTCGAACTGAAGTGGTCCAAGAGGATAAGATAATGTTTATAGTCCAAATATTATTAAGAGCTAATAATATTCGACTGTTCTATTTTTAACCTGGCAGTCTAAAAATAGACTCCACCCATATGTCTAAAAATAGAAGTCCATCTATTTTTACCAACATGACCAAGCATCCATAAATAGCATCCTGCAACTCATAGACCATGATCCATATGTCTAAAAATAGACTTTGCACCAAAAATAGCCTGCGGACCCAGTTAGTGAAGGTGACTTCTTTTCACTAAGCTCCATCATCTTGTTGCATTTTCAACACTCCATATCAACAAGATATGGATTATCTGCCGCCCCTACCCTACAACTCTGGAATGTTTTTCATGCAACACATTTGCCCGGTCCACTTGCTCCAACAACACTTGGAACAAAAAACACTCCCAACTGACCACTCTGTTGGGCTAGGAACATACTCTGATGCTGAAGCTCTACCTTCTACTGACAAGTGCTCCCTCTCTGACATTTGCGCTACTGCAACATCTCCATGCATCTCGCACCATTGCACACCCCTCTGTGCCACCTAGCACTGTGCAAAACACTTGTGCCTCTCGCATTGCTATAGCCTGCTAGCTAAGCCCTGTCTTGGGATTCCCAGCACTGTCGCTCTCTCTGCCACTCCATCCACATCTGTCTCTACCCAATCAATTAGTTCCTGCTACTCCACATTGGGGCTCGCGTAGCAAGGTCTCATCCAAGAGGTTGGGTACCTCAAGGATCCTGCCCCTCCTCCTTGGGACGATCAATCCACATCACCCCACCTCCTACCTCGAGGTATGGCTGCATGTGATCCCTCAGCCCACCTGGCTCGAAGTTTCCCCCTACTTGAGGTCTCTGCATGAGTATATGTCTCTGCTCGATCTCCTCTCAGCTTCCCTTGTTGTGGCTGCTCCACAACCTCCTGAAGCTGCTGCACCAATTGTGGCTCCTCCACAATCGCCTGAGACTTCTTTTGGCACTGCATGTTGAGAGGTAATATACGCTCTCTCTCAACCACCAAGTCTCCATTAGTTTCCTTCCTGCTCAAGGCTTTGCATGCATCTTGAACCTCAAGAGCATACAGGTTCTTGACTCGAACCCCTATCTTCCGGGTTTCTCCAGTTGTATTACTACACAAGAAAGCCTTTCCCTCGCTGAAGACAACATCATATCCCTTGTCTGCTAACATCGCCACAGAGATAAGATTCTTCTTAGATGCTAGAACATGCATCACTTCCTTCAATACGAAGGGTTTACTAGACTCCTTCTCAAAGTAAATGGTACCGATACCGGTCGCACTGTATCTACCATCATCACCCATCTCGATGTGCACTCCAAGATCTTTCACTACAACAAAACCAGCGATTTGCGCAAGATTTTAGTACAATTTTTTTGTAATTGTGATGAGCAACCTGGCGCTAAATCTGGCTCTATTGTACAATTTTTAAAGCGTCCTTTTTTGCACCTGATTTTGCATCCTTTTTCACGCTAGATTTTGCATGATTTTTTACACCAAACTATGCATCATCTTTTGCGTCAAATTTTGAACCAATATTTGCATCTTATTTTATGACAGGTTTTGCTTCTAGTTTTGTGTCATTTTTTGCATCTATTTTTCATTCTCTTTTGCTTACTATTTTGTGTCATTCTTTGCTTCCATTTTTGCGCCATCATTCGCATCAAGTTTACACTATATTTTGAATCCAATTTAACGTCTTTTTATGCATCCATTTTGTGTCAGTTTTTGCATCTAGTCTTACGCTAGATTTTGTATCTAGGCTTACACTAGTTTTTGCTTCTATTTTTGCACCAGCTTTGGTGCCTATCTTTGCACCATCTGTTGAATTTGATTTAGCACCAAATTTTGCATCCATTTTTGTGCCCATTTTTGCTTCTTTTTTTGGACCATTTTTTACATCCACATTTACGTTTGATTTATCTCCATTTTTCCCATCTCATTTTGCACCATATTTTGCATCATTTGTTTCATCCAATTTTTCATCATTTTTAACACCATCTCTTGCATCTAATTTTACATCATTTTGAGCATCCAAATTTGCATTTATATTTGCATCTTATGTTGAGTCATGTGTTGTGTCCACCTTTGCATCTTATTTTGTGTCTAATGGTACATTCAATTTAGAGCCATTTTTTACGTCTACTTTTGTATTTGTTTTTGCACCAAGTTTTGCATCCAATTTTAAGCTATTTTATGCCCCTTTTTGCACCATTTTTTGTGTCTACTTGTGTCCAATGTTGCACCATTATTTACACCCACTTTTTCATCCAATTTTGCATTTTTTTGGTGTGTAGTTTTACATCGTTTTCACCATCCAAATTTGCATCTTTTTTTGCCTCATTTTGTGTCCACATTTGCATATAATTTTTTGTCTGAGTTTGAGCCTAAATTTGCATTTGATTAGGAATCATTTTTTACATCGAATGTGGCATCCTTGGTTTCACCTTTTTTCAGCCCCATTTTGCATCTTGTTTTATGTCTTTTCTTACATCTTTTTCTTTCCTTTTTTGCGCCCAAGTTTGCATCCCAAATTTACACCATTATTTGCATCATCATTTGGCATATTAATTTGTAACGTTTTTTGCTTCTTTTTAATGCTCAACTTTGCATCTTATTTTACATCTAGTTGTTGTCTTTTTTTGCATCTAATTTGGTGCCCATTTATGTGTCCTTGTTTTTGCCCAATTTGATATCCTTTTGTATGCCATGTTTTGTTCCCTTCTTTGTGTCAACTATTGCACAATTTTTCACTTCTAATTTAAAACACTTTGTATGTCAATTGTTTGCATTTTGTATTAATTCCTAGTTTAACATCCAATTTTACTTTCAATTTTGCATCCATGGTTACATCCGCATTTGACTTCTTATATAGAGTATATTTTTCTTCACATTTATCACCCCCTTTATAGATTCATACTGAAATATATGATAGTTTCTAAATATCATTAAAGAAGATATCACAATTCAAAATCATTTGTAAAGAAATTTAAGAGAAATTGACAACATCCATCCAAAAAAATAACAATGTGTCATTAACAATTTTCAAAACATGTATACTAGCTATTGTCCCAAAAGGTACAAAGAGAGGCCGATAGGATTATTAAATTGGAATTGTTGAACTTTTATAGAAGAGTTAATTGGTTTGTGGAAAACCTTGTTTTCTTGCACTGGATCATTGTGCAATTACTTTTTTTTAGATGTTTTGTTTATATCTATATTACAAAGAACACATTGAATGTCTTATTTCATTTTAGAGTAAGTTAATTACCCAAAATCAAGAAACCTCTATAGATAGCCAAGCATATACGAAGCTTGCTAGTGACCAAGGCAATAACCACCATGACTATCCCCTACCAATATATTTCATTGAAAACCATAATTGTATATTGCATTTAGAAAGTCAAAACATAACATTAGAAAACATGTTGATATATTGCCATTAAAAAGTTAATTCCATTAGAAACCATGATATTATTATTATATTTTATAAAGAATAATATACATATATAGAATGATACTACATTGAAAACCATAATCGTATATTGCGATTAGAAAGTCAAAATATAATATTCGAAACCATGCTAAATATGACATTACAAACCTTAAATGTCAAAGGGAGAACTTAGAAGTTGGAAATTAAATGACCACAGCCATTCCGAAGACCATGTCTATAGAGACGTTAAAAAACCATGGTCAATGCCAAATTAGGAGGCCGGAAGGCAAAAACAAAAATAAGAAAATACCAAATCGTTGCTAACATTACATGTAGCAAGAATAAAAGAAGCACTTCTTCCCCATAGACGCCTTACAAAACGATGCGTGATACTATAATTTAAATGTGCAGATTAGTTCGGCTTCGCTTCCTCTCAAACAACTTGAAATTCGAGATTTTGCCTAAAATAAGACATTCAAATCCAAAATTTGAAAAATGTTCTATCAGTTTAGTTCAAATACGATAAGAAGACTAAATATGGAACACTCATCCCATAAAAGTATCCAAACTGGAATTCATCAGAAACAAAGCATATTATAAATAGAGACTTTAGGATATAAGTATTTTTAATAAGGCTTTCTGACAAAGTTATCCAAGGGAATTGCTTCCTTGCAATAGTTGCAATCATGAAATTGTAATTCCAAAGGGAAATGTGATATGATAAAAGATCATGAGTAACATTTTTTAAATTGTTGTCTAGCCTTTAGTGACTTTGAAGTATAAATCTCAAGATGAAGGTTGGAAATCAAAAAAATAATATTTTGAATAAAATACTTGGTCTGTGTCCATGAGAGCATGGTTTACCATGTATAAAGCCTCAAATAGGAAATGCAGTCAGCGCTTATATATTAAATGGGCAAGTGGCCTGTAATGCCTTTTGGGAGGAACCTCATTATGGTTAAAGTGGCTTTAAACATGGTCAATTTGGAGACAATTTCAAGCAAATAAATGTGAACAGGGAATCTCCGTTATAGCTTAAACAATGTTTTATAGCATTACTAACGTGTTATTAATAATAATTATAAATACGTTCATACAAGTGAATGTGAACATGCAATCTGTACTATAGCTTAATGAGTATAAATACAATAGATGATACATACTGACAAGCTAGGCATAATGTTTTTCGATTGTGTTTCTCTATGATTACCCATGCAATGATTATAATAAATTAAGACTGAGATTTGTATACCCAACAACATGCTATGCTTAAAACTTGCATCATTTTTGGCATACATAACAAAAAAATCCAATGTTTACTCAAACTCAATGTTACAATAAACATCTTAATGTTCTTGGTCTTTAGAACTATTACAAGAACAGTGCGATACCTTTTGATTGTGAAGAAGAATGAATACAAACACTCAAATTGTACAGAACAGGCAAAAAAACAAGGACGCATTCTCTGGTACAATGTCCTAAAGAGTAAAAAGGAAAATGTCAATACCAGGTAGATGAGATGCTATTTGAACTTGAATTTTAGACGAAAACACCCCAGCTGGCTTTGCCCTCGAGGAAAAATAATTTTCAAGCAATAATCTTCAATTTGTCAAGAATTCTCGCAATCGTAGATAGAAAAGCAATACTAAGAGCTAGTTCTGACGAGTTGCTCCAACCATGTAGCCACATCTGACATGGTTGGTCTTTCGTTTGGGTCTTGCCTCACAGAAAGCTATGCAATATCAGCCATTCTGAGCAAAGGTTACACATTTCGTGGTAAATCCACACTACGGTCTAGGATGACTGCTGCCTTTCCCTGGCTGATCACAGGTGCTGCCCATTTGACAATATTGGGTGGATCAAAATCTGTATCATGTGCTTTTCTCCCACTCAGAATCTCTAACAAAACCACACCAAAGTTGTATACGTCGCTCTTCTCTGTAAAATTCTGAGACTTGTAGTAATCTGGATCAACATAGACAGCATCCCCTTTCTGGATAGGGGAAGGAAGACCTCTTTCTCCAGATCTAGTTAACCCAAAATCTGCAACCTTGGCTCCCCATTCTCCATCCAAAAGAATATTGGAGGCCTTAATATCTTTATGGATGATCGGAGGCGATGCATCTTTGTGAATGTACTCAATGTCTCGTGCTACTTGCATGGAGATTCTCAACCTCAATGTCCAACTGAGGGGAGAGAGATCTCCATGCAAATGATCGTGAAGAATTCCATGAGGCATGAATTCATACACAAGAAACCTTTCCCCCATCTCCTCACAACAGCCCAACAAATTAACCAAGTTCCCGTGGCAGAGTTTGCATATAATTTCAAGCTCTGTTTCAAAATCTGTACTGTTGCTATGGATTCTTCGAGCTGCATTAGCTCTTTCAACAGCAGCCTATCTTCCATCTAGAAGAACAACTTTATAGACAAATCCATAGCTTCCTCGACCCAATTCGTTGAACTCTTTGAACCCATTTGTAGCATCTCGAAGCTCTGCAAGACGGAAGGCTTGCATCCGTATTAAGTCATTTGCAGTAGGCCAAGAAGTGGTAATTCCAGACGAGGGCGTTTGGACATTAAGATTTGGCTGATTTTCAGTATCTGGTTGCCCCATGTAAAAGGCACATTCACTTTGCCCCCCTTTTCTCCTTATTATCAAACAGAGAACAAAGCCTCCAATGAAAGCTAAAACAAACCCACAGGAAATTGACACCCCTAGAATAGTAACAAGATCCATATGCCGCTCCTTTTGCTTTGTAATACTTATTTGCTGTTGCTCAGTTAAACTAGATGGAGAGACTGCAGAGACAGGTCCATGAAACCCATCTCCACAAGCTTCTTGACAAGAACTATTTCGACATAGAGAGCATGCCGTGCAGACATGATCAACGTTCTCAGAACAAAGATCTAAGAGAAAAAATCCATTTGGGCAATTCTCCACACAAGGGGAACAGATCTGCTCTTCTTTCTGAAGGCACAAACTCATCAAATCAGGCAATCCCATACCGCTAGCATTGAAGAAAAACTCCCCACTATGACAAGGCTCCCTGCTGCACAATCCTGGGCTGAAAAGCTGCAAAGGAGGATTATAACCCGATCCATTTCCCCAACAATCCACGATCAAGTTATCTTCCCTAATGCCACAAGTCACGATATTTGTGGAAGCTATGCCCAGAAACCCGACATCTTTTGGAACTGAAGACTGATTGAAACTTCCCCAGAATTCCACGCAATGATTATCTTGGCGGATACAACAAGAATGTTTTGAGCCTCCTGCGAGGGCTATAAACTGATTTTTCTCTGGTGGGCGTCCCTGGTTCATGGAATTATCCCCCCAACATTTGACTTCTGAAGTTGTTTTCACAATTCCACAGACATGATTTCCTCCAGATAAAAGGTTTTGAAATTTGTGGGGGGGACGGGCAGTGATATTGAACTATGGAGATGGCGATCCCCAATAGAATGCCATTCCGTCCTGGTCTAATCCATAGGTGAGATCATCCCCTGCAATAATGGATTGCAGGGCGATATTGGGATGCGGCCAGAGTGATCAGTATAAGGATCGTTGTTTTGTTGTATTTTTCATAGACCAACAATCCATCATACCGGGATATTGATCCAAATGACTACGGATTCCACAAGCATGGTTTTGCCCAGATTCAATATTTGAATAACGCCTGTTTTGGTTACTTGGGGGCACAAGATTAGTACCTGTTTCGTTGTTCATCCAATAAAATGGTCTGAAAGTGTTAGCCTGCAGTCCACAAAGGAATCCACCTCCACGGGAGAGTGCAGCCAGAGATGGGCTTGAAGAAGCATCGGTAGCTGGTGAAGTGCTGTTTCTCCCCCAGCATGTTATATGCTGCTTCCCACTTGCATCAATGGTACAAAACACGTTCTCGTCTCCGAAGGATGCTTCTATGGGAGACATGGCTCCATTTCCACACACACCGTCAATGCAAATGAGCAGAAAACAGATCAATACTGGTCCATAGATACTGCTACATGACCACCCACATGACTGAAATTGCCCTGATAGGCCGAGTGATCGCTCAAAAAGAATGGGAAACAACAGTAAAAATATGTTGCCATGCTAAGAGATGCTAAAAGATGCTAAGAGGGCAACTCAATCGATATTTGGAAAAAGCAATCACACTTCAAAATCAACGGTGGAAAGTGTCTCCTCTGATCCAACTGAGCAGGGTAAAAGTGTTTTATATTGATAATGTGTTTTGGCAGTGTTTCAACAGGAAAAAGCTATAAAAATATCTTACAGGGTATGTAATTCATGTTTAAATAAGGACAATTTTTATGTCCCATTTTGAAATGATTCATTGTTATTTGGTTGTAATAGTCATTTAATTACCATGTTTAGAACTCATAATCTAAATTGGTGTTTTGAATATTCTTATAGGTATACTCATTACTTGATGCAATTAATGTCATTAAAATGTATGTTAGTTAATATGGTTTGTTGGTTGGAAATAACAAGCTCGGTTAGTTATATAAGAGTTACTATGGTTAGTTTCATCTATTAGTTGAAAATGGTTAGAAATGATATGAAGTTATCACTGAGACAAAATGAAAATAATTTATGTGTGTATAAATTGTCACATATTGTGAATATAGACAAATATATCTTAACACACAAATATAACTTGTTAAGTTGAATTTATGGAATTAATTAACACAAATATATTAAACTACACTACAATAAAAATTCGAATTATTAAGGATATTTGGATGGGTAATGAAGGTGATTCAAATTGTCTACTGAGTTTATTCATTTTTGTGATCAATAATAACTTTCCCACACGCAGGTAATATTTTCCCCATATAGGGAATCCCTAATGGCATAGGATCCTTATCATTGTATTGTTGTCATCGTTATCATCATTTAATCATCATTCTCATTGCCATTGTCATCGTCATCATATTCACCATCGCCACCACTATCATAGGTCATTTTTGATGACGATTATCATCATATCTTCCTTGGTTTCTAATATATATATGTATATGATGATGATGAGAAAAAAAAAATCATTGGTCATAAAAGGTTACCATACTAGACTATCTTTAAAGGTAGATCAAATTATTTTTTTGCACACTTCCAAAACATATGGTTTCTATTCCAAGGTAGATCTTGAACACATTGATGAAGGCAACTTTGTCTTGGATGTATCATCCAAGCATTCTGTATATTTACAAGTTCACTTGTCATTTTCATTGTTTTTTAAAATGTTAAATATTTTCACGCATGATATACTGAATAGTTAATGGACACTACAAATAGTTTCCACAGTTGATATTATTCTACTTATATGCTCTTTGTAACTGAACAAAATTATTAATTTTGTCTTGAAAATTAGACTTGTAGCACAAAGAAAATGGTTGGGAATTATTTAATGACTATATCAATTCACAACTACTAACAATTGTTTTTGCTTTGTCCTTAAGTTTTGCAACCCAATTTGACTTAAATTTGCTTAACAGTGAAAAACCATTTGTCAATACTCCAAGTTTTACAAAATTCCTATAAAAAACTATATCTACTTGGTAATCTAAAAAATATCAACAAATTCACAATCTCATATATTAGTCAGAAGAGGCCATCGTCAAAGTGAATCAAATACCAAGAATGATCTATGTCTGCTAAAACCTATAATTGCATTGTTTCCCTAATAGCAACTAAAAACTTCTATACGCAGTTGTTGAACTTTTGCAACCAATTATAAACCTTCAACAAGAAGTAGTTTTCTAACGAGAATTATTGCCATATCTTCCTTGGTTTTACGAGGAAAAAGAAATAAAATTTCATTTGTTATCAAAGGTAAACCGAATTCATTATTTGCATACTTCCAAACCTAGGGTTTCGTATCCAAAGTAGATCCTAACCACATCAATGAAACAAACTTTGTTTTTATGTATCATCCAAACATTATGTACAATTACAGACTCACCTCTAATCCATTGTTTATAAAAATGTTGAATATTTTCATACATGATATATTGAACAGTTGGACAATGAAAATAGTTGTCATCGCTATTCTTCCATTTATATGCTTTTTGCAACTTATTTGAAAGAGCAATTTTGTCCCAACAATTAGACTTGTAGCATAAAGAACATGGTTAATACATATGATTAGACGAAAAACTAATTACTACCAAAATTCAACCAAAAAAAATATTACTGCATAAAAATAGAATTAAAAACAAAGAATATAAAAACAAAAATTTCCCAAATTAAAAATAAATAAATCATAAACTTTTTTTTACCAAAATTTAGTGATTTTTTTGGTGCTAATACTAACATCACCATTACAACAAGATATTTTTCTAGTGCTAACACTACCATTACAACAAGATATAAGAGGGATATAATGCAAAAAGTTTAATAATAATATGTATGTAGAAGATGGTCTTCAAACTGGTGAATTCATGATAATCAATGGGACTACAGTCAAAATAATTGGATGTTATTTACTTTTTTACATAGATTGTCAAAATAATTGCATAAATCGGTTTTTTTCACCAAAATTTAACAAAAACTTTGCTAGTGCTAACATTAGAACCACCATTACAACAAGATATCTTTCTAGTGTTGACAACACCATTATAGTAAGATACCTCAAGAGAGACAGAAAATCTAAAAAGTATGATAGTAATACGTATCGAGAAGATGGTATTGAAACTAGTAATTGTTCACGAATCCATAAGATTGTAAGGTCATTCTCATTATCATAATCATTGTCATCATCATCACATCCTTGTCATTGTTATTGCCATCATTACATTATCATCATAATCACCATTCATGCCATCATCATCATGATTATGGACATTCTTTGCAATTGTTCATAATTGTAGATGTTGTAAGAAATATCATAAACCCAAAAAATGTGATCAGTGCTAGAAAAGGGTTGTTTAGGACACATTGATATACGTAAGATAAATAACAACTCTATTTTTGAGAGATGATCGATGATCATCATCATCACCACCATTATCATCGTCATTTTCATTTTTATCATCCCCATCATCATCATTAATGTAATTTCTATCGACATTGTTGTAATCATCATCATCATTCATGCCATTATAGTTTTTGATGATGACCTAGATGAAAATGATGATGATGACACCAAAGATAATGCTTATGATTATGACAATGACAACATCTAAAATTGGGAAGATTCGCCAACATCATTAGCATCGTCACCATCATAATCATTGCCATCATCATCATTGTCATTGTAACCACTATCGTCTTTATCATCATAATCACAATTCATGTCATCGCCATCATCTTCATTTTCATCATTATCAATATTATTGACATTGTCATCAATTGTTCATAATTGTCAATGCCATAAGGAATATCATCAATGCAGAAAATATGATGAGTGTTGGAAAAGGGATGCAAAAGCGAAAATAGAAATGGGGCAACAATAGAAGTAAAATTGGATGAAAAGTGGATACAACATAAGTAGATGCCAACAACATGAAAAACCTGACACAAAAGTGGATGCAAAAGTAGATGCAGTTGTCAATGCAAACTTGGATGCAAACATGAAGGCAAAAGTGGAAGCAAACATGGGTCCAATGGTAGGTGTAAAACTTGGCACAAATTGTGGTGAAACAAATGTGGATGCAACAACGGACACAAAAGCAGATGCAAAAATGGATGAAACAAAAGTGGATGCAAACGTGGAAGCAAATGTGGTTGCAATGGTAGGTGCAAGATATGGTGCAACAAAAGTGGATGTAACAATAGACAAAAAATATGCAAAATAAGATGCAAAAATGGATGTAAAAGTGGAAGAAAACATTGATGCAACAGGCAAAACAAAATTGGATGCAAAAAATGGATATAATGTAAGTAGATGCAAAAGTAGATACAAAACGAGATGCAAAACCCAATGCATAAACCTGACACAAAAGTGGATGCAAAAATAGATGCAATATTTGATGCAAAAGAGGATGTGAACATGGATGCAAAATTGGAAGCAAACGTGGATACAACAGTGAGTGCAAAACATGCTGCAAATTGTGGCATAACAAAAGTGGATGTAATGATAGATGCAAAAAAAGAATCAAAGTATGATGCAAATCAAGATGTAAAAAGGGATGCAAAAAGTGAAATTTAAAATGGGTGCAACAGTGGATGCAATAGAAGTCGATGCAAAAGTAGATGCAAAATGAGACACAAAAACCGATACAAATCCTGGTCCAAAATTGGATACAAAAAGGGATGCAAAAATAGATGTAGTAGTTGATGAAAACCTAGACGCAAATGAGGATGCAAACGTGGATGCAAAATTATAATCAAAAGTGGGTGCAAAAGGAGGTGCCAAACTAGGCGCTAATTGTGGCACAAAAATATTAGATGCAATAGTGGGTACAATAATAGATGCAAAAGAGGATGTAAATATGGATGCCAAACAAGATGGAAAAGTGGATGCAACAAAAGTAGATGCAAAATTATATTCCAAACTAGACACAAAACTCGATGTAAAACTTGGCGCAAAAGGGATGCACAAATGGATGAAAAAATGGATGCAAAAAATGATTTAAAAAAGGATGCAAAAAAGGATGCAAAAGTCGATGCAAAAGTTGATGCAAGTGTAGGTGCAAAAAGTGGATGCAAATGAGGATGCAAAAGTATGTCAAACAAAATTAGGTGCCAAACTTGATGCAAAACCTGGAACAAAACCTGGTCTAAAAATAAAATTTGGTGCAAAACGTGGTGCAAAACCTATTGCAATACCTGGTGCTAAACTTGGTGTAAGATTTGGTGCAAAACTTGATGCAAATTTTGTGTCACGTTTTGTGCCATATTTGATAAATGGATGCAAATAGCACCAAAAATGGGCTCTAGATGCAAAAAGAGAAGTAGAAAGGGACGCTAATCGCTGGTTTTGTTGTAGTGTTTCTCATCCAGATAAGAAAACAAATCTCGATCTCCTGTCATGTGAAAAGATGCACCACTGTCCAAGAACCATGCCAATCCCATCATACTTGATACCAAGCATACCATCAATGAAAAATCCAGCTCAAACTGCGAGGCTAAGGCCTCTCCCGCTGCAGATCCAGCAGCTTGCTTATTTTGCTTCTTCTGCGGACAATTTGTAGCATAATGTCCGTGTTGGTGACAGTGAAAGCACTTCACCTTGGACATGCCCTGCTTCTTGCCTTTCGCACTGGAATGAGAAGCTTCCTTGTTCTTCCCCTTCTTTGCTTTCGTAGCCAAAGCGCAATTTTCTTCATCAAATGCTTTTGATGAAGATCCATCCCTAGTATTTCGCTTGATCTCCTCTTGCACAAGATCCAACCAAAGTCTCTCCCATCTTGGAAATTTCTCCCAACCATTGATAGAGTCCTGATAGGAATTCCAACTCTTCGGAAGACCAAGGAGAGCCAAGCTCACTAAGTCCTCATCATCGACAGTCACCCCCACACTTCCCAGCTCATCCCGGCATTGGGTGAACTTCGTGAGATACTTGGGCATACTGTCTCCATTCTCACACTTAATGTTTCTGAGTTTGTCCTTGAGCGCCAACTTCCTATGCTCGCTCTTGCTTTGGAATAATTCTGTCAACGCTTTCCACATCAAGTATGGAGAAGCCTTTCCATGCAGGCTGGATACAATGTGATCCTTCACGCCCTCCAACAGAATCCTTTGACACTTTGTTGTCTTCTTTTGTCAAGCATCAACGTGAGCAGCATCAGTAGGCTTTGGGACATCATTATCTATGAACTCCTTCAACCCATTGTCATCTAACACCGCCTCCATCCTATCTTTCCATGTAATATAATTCGAGCTGCCTTCCAAGGCATACTCCAATCACAATCCATTGAAAGACATTTCAACTTCAACACCAAGAACACACTGCTGCAAATTCGAATTCCACAAGCTCAAAAATCAACCATTTCTGATCTAAAATTCGTGAGAAAAAAGTATTTCTCATACAGAGATTAACTGTATGGGCATTCACCGGATATCTCACCTTCTAAAAGAAGTATGAATCCAGAGGCTACTTGGCCCGATTACAGACTCTGCATGAAGAAATACAATGTAATCACTTTCTGAATAATTGATCTGATGATCAACTCTGCTCTGATACCATGTAGAAATTTTGAATAATATAACACTTATTCACAGATATTATCCTGATTATACACTATTTGCAGAATGCATGCATAATACATAACCTCCTCTACGTTGATCATCAATTTGCAGTATTCAGAAACAATCACATGCGCACATTGAAGCATCAATCACACATATCAACACAGTATATCACGGGGAAAGCATACAGCTGAAGACCCCCAAATATTTGTATATTATATTTATTGAGAACATGTAACAATACATAGTACAATACTCCTCGCAGGTACTCAGTACTATCTCCACCTGTTACACACAAACTAGCTGAGATCTTAATCAATCACAGGTTCAAATCTCCTCTGCTGCTTGCCTGCCTCCACTGCGCAATCCTGCATGAGAATAATGATGAATGGAATGACCAAACTCGTACTTCCCTTGGCTGAGCCACGCAACCCTCATTGGCAAGACTCAATCCATTGATTGTGCAAATCTCATGCACAACTATAGTCACAAGTGACAGCTGTCTTGCCCTTTCACTCACCTCTAACACCCGTCTCCACTGAACTGTCCATGCACTGAGTTAACTGATGTATTCTTTAGTTGCTTTACGAGTTAGTAATTAGTGAACTAATTAAGAATTAATTCACATCACTCATCACTAGTGTATTCTGCAGTTACACTAAATACAACTAGTTCAACTAAGTCAAACTGAACACAACTCCATCAACTCCTCAATCAACTCCACCAAACTCAATCACTTGAGTTCTAACTGAAGTCCATCACACAATAGCTCAAAGACCCATAGGAAAAGCGTATTTCCATCTGGCAGTTGCATGTGCCACATCTATAGCTCGAATTGAAGTGCTCCAAGAGGATAAGATAATGTTTATAGTCCAAATATTATTAAGAGCTAATAATATTCGACTGCTCTATTTTTAACCTAGCAATCTAAAAATAGACTCCGCCCATATGTATAAAAATATAAGTCCATCTATTTTTACCAACATGACCAATCATCCATAAATAGCATCCTGCAACTCACAGACCATGATCGATATGTCTAAAAATAGACATAGTCTAAAAATAGACTTTGCACCAAAAATAGCCTGCGGACCCACTTAGTGAAGGTGACTTCTTTTCACTAAGCTCCATCATCTTGTTGCATTTTCAATACTCCCTCTCAACAAGATATGGATTATCTGCAACCCCTATTCTGCAACTCTGGAATGTTCTACATGCAACACATTTGCCCGGTCCACCTGCTCCAACAACACTTGGAACAAAAAACACTCCCAACTGACCACTCTGTTGGGCTAGGAACATACTCTGATGCTGAAGCTCTACCTGCTACTGACAAGTGCTCCCTCTCTGACATCTGCACTACTGCAACATCTCCATGCATCTCGCATCATTGCACACCTCTCTCTGCCACCTAGCACTGTGCAAAACACTTGTGCCTCTCGCATTGCTGCAGCCTGCTAGCTATGTGCTGTCTTGGGATTCCCAGCACTATCGCTCTCTCTGTCGCTCCATCCACATCTGTCTCTACCCAATCAGTCAGTTCCTGCTACTCCACATCGGGGCTCCCGTAGCAAGGTCTCATCCAAGAGGTTGGGTACCTCAAGGATCCTGTCCCTCCTCCTTGGGACGATCAATCCACATCACCCCACCTCCTACCTCGAGGTATGGCTGCATGTGATCCCTCAGCCCACCTGGCTTGAATTTTCCCCTTACTGGAGGTCTCTACATGAGTAGATGTCCCTACTCGATCTCCTCTCAGCTTCCATTGTTGTGGCTGCTCCACAACCTCCTGAAGCTGCTGCACCAATCGTGGCTCCTCCACAATCATCTGAGACTTCTTCTGGCACTGCATGTTGAGAGGTAATATACGCTCCCTCTCAACCACCAAGTCTATATTAGTTGCCTCACTGCTCAAGGCTTTGCATGCATCTTGAACCTCAAGAGCATACAGGTTCTTGACTCGAACCCCTATCTTCCGGGTTTCTCCAGTTGTCTTACTGTGCAGGAAAGACTTTCCCTCGCTGAAGACAACATCGTATCCCTTGTCTTCTAACATCGCCATAGAGATAAGATTCTTCCTCAATCCTGGAACATTCATCACTTCCTTCAATAGGAAGAGTTTACCAGACTCTCTCTCAAAGGAAATGGTACCGATACCGGTCGCACTGTATCTACCATCATCACCCATCTCGATGTGCACTCCAAGATCTTTCTCATCCAGATCAAAAAACAAATCTCGATCTCTTGTCATGTGAAAAGATGCACCACTGTCCAAGAACCATACCAATCCCATCAGACTTGATACCAAGCATGCGATCAGCAAAAAATCCAGCTCAAACTACGAGGCTAAGGCCTCTCCCACTGCAGATCCAACAGCTTACTTATTTTTCTTCTTCTGCGGACAATTTGTGGCATAATGTCCGTGTTGGTGACAGTGAAAGCACTTCACCTTGGACATGTCCTGCTTCTTGCCTTTCGCACCGAAATGAGAAGCTTCCTTGTTTTTCCCCTTCTTTGCTTTGGCAGCCAAAGCGCAATTTTCTTCATCAGATGCCTTTGATGAAGATCTGTCCCTGGTATTTCGCCTGATCTCCTCTTGGACAAGATCCGACCAAAGTCTCTCCCATCCTGGAAATTTCTCCCGACCATTGACAGAGTCCTGATAGGAATGCCAACTCTTCGGAAGACCAAGGAGAGCCAAGCTCACCAAGTCCTCATCATCGACAGTCACCCCCACACTTCCCAGCTCATCCCGACATTAGGTGAACTTCGTGAGATACTTGGGCATACTGTCTCCATTCTCACACTTAATGTTTCTAAGTTTATCCTTGAGCGCCAACTTCCTCTGGTCGCTCTTGCTTTGGAATAATTCTGTCAACGCTTTCCACATCAAGTATGGAGAAGCATTTCCATGCAGGCTGGATACAATGTGATCCTTCACGCCCTCCAACAGAATCCTTCGACACTTTGTTGTCTTCTTTTGCCAAGCATCAACGTGAGCAGCATCAGTAAGCTTTGGGACATCATTATCTATGAACTCCTTCAACCCATTGTCATCTAACACCACCTCCATCCTATCTTTCCATGTAATATAATTCGAGCTGCCTTCAAGGGAATACTCCAATCGTAATCCATTGAAAGACATTTCAACTTCGACACCAAGAACACACTGCTGCAAATTCGAATTCCACTAGCTCAAAACTCAACCGCTTCTGATCTAAAATTCGTGAGAACAAAGTATTTCTCGTACAGAGATTGACTGTATGGGCATTCACCATATATCTCACCTTCTAAAAGAAGGATGAATCCAGAGGCTACCTGGCCCGATTACAGACTCTGCCTGAAGAAATAAAATGTAATCGCTTTCTGAATAATAGATCTGATGATCAACTCTGCTCTAATACCATGTAGAAATTTTGAATAATATAACACTTATTCACAGAGATTATCCTGATTATACACTATTTGCGGAATGCATGCATAATACATAACCTCCTCTACGTTGATCATCAATTTGCAGTATTCAGAAACAATTGCATGCGCACATTGAAGCATCAATCACACATATCAACACAGTATATCACGGGGAAAGCATACAACTGAAAACCCCAAACTATCTGTATATTATATTGATTGAGAACATGTAACAATACATAGTACAATACTTCTCGCAAGTACTCAGTACTATCTCCACCTGTTACACACAAACTAGCTCAGATCTGAATCAATCACAGGTTCAAATCTCCTCTGCTGCTTGCCTGCCTCCACTGCGCAATCCTGCATGAGAATAATGATGAATGGAATGACCAAACTCGTATTTCCCTTGGCTGAACCATGCAATCCTCATTGGTAATACTCAATCTATTGATTGTGCAAATCTCATGCACAACTATAGTCACAACTGACAGCTGTCTTGCCCTTTCACTCACCTCTAACACCTGTCTCCACTGAACTGTCCATGCACTGGGTTAACTGATGTATTCTTTAGTTGATTTATGAGTTAATAATTAGTGAATTAATTAACAATTAATTCACATCACTCATCACTAGTGTATTCTACAGTTAGATTAAATACAACTAGTTCAACTAAGTCAAACTGAACACAACTCCATCAACTCCACCAAACTCAATCACTTGAGCTCTAACTGAAGTCCATCATGCAATAGCTCAACTAACCCATAGGAAAAGCATATTTCCTTCTGGCATTTGCATGTGCCACATGTGTAGCTCGAACTGAAGTGCTCCAAGAGCATAAGATAATGTTTATAGTCCAAATATTATTAAGAGCTAATAATATTCGACTGTTCTATTTTTAACCTAGCAGTCTAAAAATAGACTCCGCCCATATGTCTAAAAATAGAAGTCCATCTATTTTTACCAACATGACCAATCATCCATAAATAGCATCCTGCAACTCATAGACCATGATCCATATGTCTAAAAATAGACATAGTCTAAAAATAGACTTTTCACCAAAAATAGCATGCGGACCCACTTAGTGAAGGAGACTTATTTTCACTAAGCTCCATCATCTTGTTGCATTTCCAACAGAAATAATATTCAATGATTGTATAATTTGGGCCTTGTGCTTCATGACCATAATTTTACCTTGTCTTGAAACTTGGGAGTGATCAAATGCCTACTTGATACCTAGTTGATTTTCAATGTGTCTTTGTTTTGGATTATATAGAAACATATTGCAAAATACAATTATTCATGAATTTATCAAGTCGTAGCATTGGACCTTTGACTTCACCTTAGCCATGCAATTTATTAGAAAGTATGTTGGGAAAGAATAAGTTCACTTACACAATATTTAATTCGATTATATTTTATTTCAATTTTCTTTCATTACCTTGGAATAATTATCTTTCTATGCATTTTTTTTTCTTTAACTAGAATAATTTCATGTTTCTGTACATGCTTGATTCTTAATCATTAAACAAATTTTATTTCTCTAAAGTGATTAGTAGTTTAACTAAGATGGCAGAATCACCTTGTTTGTCACAATTACCCTAGTTTATAGTTGCACAGGCTACATTTCTAGTGTGAGGTTCTTGAGTTCCCACTCTTCATTTGAGAGTGCATGCCTAAAGTTGGAGCTATATTTTTTCCCCTCAAGGGAAACCACTTTTGGACCATACTCTTAGGGGTACATTGATTCTATTGGGATTACATCTTCTACTCAAATCTAATGATTCATGTTTGTTCTTATATTTCTCCCATTAGACATATGACCAACTTTTCTGATATTGTCCATGATTTCTATCATATAACTTTACCATGGTATATCAAATCCCATGCATTACATATCGAACAAAATTTGAACTTGCAAATGGTACATCATTCATAATCCTTTTAGTTGATCTACTACAATTTTATGTGTGGATTCTTTGCTTAGATATGTTTTGTTGGTTTCTAAACTTGTCATGTAATGTAATAAAGGTTTGGTTTGATATAATGACTCTTCCACAAGTTAATAATATTATTATCATGTCTCGTACAACATCGGGGTGTACTTTTTTTTATATAAATTTTTTCATTACTAATATCAAATCATACAATCTATTATAGATTTGGTTATGTATTGTACCACATATTAGAATCGTATTGAAAATTTTCTCATTTTCCCCTTTCGTTATCATCCCATTCATTAAAAATGTTGTCCTCACTTATGTCTGGCTTTTAAATTGGCATACAACAAGGTTTAACAAATAAATATCAAGAAAGAAGGTAAAAGCCAAAATTAGCCAAAAAAAAATTATATATATTTGTGAGAAAGTATGTAATTTTACAAATGAAAAAATAATTAAGTTGCCTCGTTAAAAATGCCCAACCTCAAGTTACTATGCTAAAAATGAATATCTAAATAAAAGGACTAAAAAAAATCATGCAAAAAATGCAAAATGTATAATAGAATGGTATTGAGATGGCAAGCTTACATTAAATCTCCCTCTCAAATGCTTATAACTACAAACAAATGAGGGTTCCTGCATCGAAAAGGCTGGATGAACTAGTACAAGGCCTTATATAATTAATATTAACTTTGAGGATCAAAATAAAAGGTGTCCTTTACGTTTTTCCTTTAATTAATCGCCACCTCTACCTATTACTAACTAATTTACATACTAAGTATTTCATGTCCTAGGAATTGACACATCTAATAGGAATGAGGTTGTGCCTCTAAGGTAAAGTTATGTAATTTATATAATTAAACTATGTTAAGATATTTTTAAAATATAATTACTTGATGACTCATTTTGAGCTGGATATATAGTTATAATTAGGATCCATCCTTGGGATCTAAGTATCTACATGGGGATTTATGTACCTTGAAATGATTATATTAACCAATATTGCAATATTCTTCATCGGATTGATGTATGTAAGCACAATGAATGATGATGCCACATCATCATAAATGTGTTCACATTAAGAATATTATACATACCATAATACAGAGTAGGTATGAACCACCTGGAGGAATATTTTCATCTCGGGGTGGCTAGAGGTCATTATTAGATAATTTTGCCACATTTTGAGTGAGATGGATTCCAAGGGAAATTATATTTTAACAAAGTTCCTTTATTTGCATGAGATTAACACCACACCATAGATGTACAATGGACACATGATTACCAAATTTATAATAGAAAATTGAGAAAAAGTTAACAAGATTATGATGTTATTGAAATTGTTGTACAAAAACTATCATGTGTTTGACCACACGTGTGGAATTAGTTAATCAATTTGTCCTTATCAAAGGAGTGCCTTAATCTGAGGATTTTTCCATGTTTTTTACTTGGAAACATGGTTTTACACTCATTTTTTAATCCTTGCACACAGTGTGAACTCATGGTTCCATAGTAGCTCACAGGTTTCGATATGTTGAGGAGGAATCCATGGATACGAGGAGGGCGCCTCCCTCATATATTTAATGGTTTAAATGGAATGGGAGACTCTCTCTTTCTTTTTATGTTGTCTATTTTATTATTTATTCTCTTGATTATAATGTTTTATACTAGTACTAGTAGAGTAGTGTGTATGAAATATGTACTGAAGAAAGCATTATTGTAAGGCCAATAATGAAAAGAGAGTATGATAAATATCTATTTTGTTTCTTTGTGATTTTATGAAGCTAGATATTCATATTCAATTTTAATTCCTTAGGGTTTTCAATTCCTACCTTATATGTATATTATAATTAGTCATGTTTGCAATAATTATGCTATATCTATAATTAGTTTACCCTCTCCATGAATTTTGTATAGTCTAGGTTTCCTTAGGTTATGCTTCCCAATTATTCTCAATGAAAATTTGTGGGGACTTACACATTAAATTAGACGACACATTTTGTAGGAATTAAATAAGAATCCATATCCAACGGTGAACTTAACTTATCTATATTATTTTCTTTCCATCTCAATTCTATTGTCCTCTCGGCCCTTTTTTTTTATTTAAGGGTTGCATGACCAATATTTAGATTTATTTATTTAAGGGTTGCATGACCACCCTTTTTTTTTATTTAAGGGTTGCATGACCAATATTTAGATTTATTTATTTAAGGGTTGCATGACCAATATTTAGATTTAGATTATTTAAGGGTTGCATGACCAATATTTAAATTTAGAATTTAGATTATTTAAGGGTTGCATGACCAATATTTAGATTTATTTATTTAAGGGATGCATGACCAATATTTAGATTTAGATTGTTGTATTCAATTCTTAGAGCTCACCTTAATTATATAATTAGTATTTGAATTATTTTATGCTAGTTTTTTCTTAAGGGTAATATTCATTGATGATTAAAAAAGGGTTGCATAACCAATATTTAGATTTAGATTGTTGTATTCAATTCTTAGAGCTCACCTTAATTACATAATTAGTATTTGAATTATTTTATGTTAGCTTTTCCTTAAGGGTAATATTCATTCATGATTATCATGGACTAGCTACAAAACATGTAGCTAAAGTTGTAACTAGCTAATGAATTCTTATATCTTGATTTAATTTCATCATCTTATGAAAAAATCTAGAACATTTCTCTATTGTTGATGTAATTTTCATGTCCCTTTGTTAACCACCTATTGACATGACATTAAATAATGATAATTTTGAATTAATTTTGATTATAAATTTATGCTTAAAAATATATACTTAGATATCAGCATTCATGGAATTTTTGAAATACTAAATTAAGATAGAAAAACAACTTCACTCATTACTGGTGCAGCACATGAAACACTTCACATGCATAAGGAAACGACCTAATCACTTCAACACTTTCTTATCTTACCAATGTTGGATTATTAACCTTACCCATGCTGGATTATTAACTGTTCTTCTTCTTTTATCTATCAAGGTTTAAATTGGTGGTACAATTATAATTTAATGCTAAAAGGATGATTTTGGTTCACCCTACCATTGGCCTTGTCATGTCTTAATTATTAGTGGTAAAGTGAACACCTTGAATTATTTGTTTACTGTCTTAATTATTAGTGGTAAAGTGAACACCTTGAATTATTTGAATTATTTGTTTACTGTCATAATTTTGATGTACACCTTGTTGTCATAAGAATAATTTCTAATAAGAATAATTTCTAATAGCACGGAGTTAAAAAAGACCAGACTTAATAATTATCACTTAATAATTATCACTTAATACTACATTTAATTAAGCACTCAAGTTCACGGCATGGCATGATGATGGACATTCATAAGGGCAATGGTTTTATGATAATGCACTCATGAATTTCAACTTATATCTTGCTACCCTAAATGTCTGAGCTTCCTAAAACTAAGATAAATATGTGGAAATTTGATCTCGAAAATAATTTCTTCACTTAACACTAAACACTGTGGAATGGGATTGCATCTCGGTAAGTTTCATTTCATGATCTATAACTCGTAATTATTACTCGTAATTAAATCTTGCAAATGACATTTTGGATTTCATTTCATATGGATATATGGAAACATATTTTTCTAAAAAAGAAAATCATTATTTTCGAGAGCATATCGTTTCACCATCTTATTTGGCCTAGGCTATACCCATGATATTTTTCCTATTATTCATAAGATATTCCATCTATTTCCTTAAATATCCTTAACATTTCCCAAGGGAAGAGGCTATACCCATGACATTTTTTGTATTCTTCATAAGATATTCCATCTATTTCTTATCTTATTTCCTTAACATTTTCTATCGGGAAATTATTGCGAGCATTAGTTTATAAATATTAAATGCTGTTTTATATTCTTGGAAATAGTTTATAAATATTAAACGTTATTTTATAATCTTGGAACATGACTCTAGAACCAGAATAGAGACAGATGGCGTAGAAAGAAGAGGCTATACCCATGATATTTTTCCTATTCTTCATAAGATATTCCATCTATTTCTTATCTTATTTCCTTAACATTTTCTATCGGGAAACTATTGGGAGCATTAGTTTATAAATATTAAATGCTATTTTATAATCTTGGAACATGACTCTAGAACTAGAACAGAGACAGATGGCGTAGAATGACTATAGAACCAAAACAGAGATAGATGGCATAGAACAGAGATAGATGGCGTAGAACAGGGACCGATAATTGCTTATAATAGAGACAGATGGCGTTGTGCATGTGAGATCGTGTCTGTTGCAATGCCATTTATGGTTCATTGATTTGACACCTGTCTGCTCTTCGACAGTGTTCTTGAATTTCTTCACCCGAGATTGCTTTGACGACCACTAAGGGCGGATACTGAACGGCGAGTGAAAGAAGCTCTTCTCGTTTCTTCAGGCTCATCAATCATTATCTATGAGATTCTGAGAAAGTGATGGATCAATCCAGATTGCGTTATCACTGATAATTTGAAAAAGAAAATCAATATAGAACTGAGAGAGAGAAACGTGTTTGCTTGCTATTATGTGCGATGCATTATTCCACAGACAGAACCTGTTAGGATGTTGTCAAGAAGAAACTACTATAGGGGCTGGCTGTTGTTAGGAATAGAAAGAAACCCAAAGAAGAATAAGAACTAGGATTTCTAAGAACAATAAAAAGCAAGGAAATACTCTATTAAACCAGAGCTTGAGGCAAGGAAATACTCACCTGCTGCTTCACCACAACAACAACGTGAACAACATGCCCTCATTCATAGATCAATTTTCAAAAGCGACCATCCCTGAGCTCAACTCCTCCACCCGCCGTTGGTTAATTGGGGCCGCCTATGGCCAATTCATGTAAGGGATTAAGGTAAAGGCCCGCTAGACTTCGAGACTGGAACAACATGTATTCCTAGACACCTACTCATGCAACCCTTGCCTTTGATACTGCCCATGCTCTGCTGCCCTCTACCTTAGCATCCTCTGCTTCCTTTTCTGCGGGTGGTTCCAAATTTGGATCGATACCCAGCACCCGTTTCAGAAGCATAAGTAGTAGGAACAGACAATAACGAAACACCATTGCTTGGAACATATAGTGTCGCAGCTACTGTTAATAGATGGCTATTTGGTATACTAGCTCGTAAATAAACTGGTCTTGCTTCTGATGTTGGTGGATATGCAATTGGATCTGCTATTGACGGGTCAAAAACTACTGTTACTAATGCTGAATTTTGAAACTCTCATTACCTTTATCACGATGGATTAAAATCCGTAGATGCTGAAGTTTGAAACTCTCGTTACCCTCAGGCTTTGAGTAAATAAGTAGCGTAGAAGGTCCAGAGGCGTGCACAGCTGCTGGTTGAATTAGTCACTCCTCTTTCTTAGTTGATAGTAGAGGTATAGTTGCTAGGGAATGCAACAACTGATGGCAGAATACAGCAACTGATGATGGCAGAGGTGTAGTTGATGATGGCAGAGGTATAGTCTCCTAGGGACACTAGACAAGTAGGTTGCATGCAATTTGAAGAAAGTGGACAAGTGGGTTGCATGCAATTTGAATGTCTTTACGAACTAGGGCCTTTAACAAGTGGGATACTCACTCTCGGAGAGTCTTGGTAGGCCACGGCTGCTTATACTTCGTATCTGGGGTACCTAACTACTACTCTGACTTGACTAACCGGTCGTGTAACAGTCTGCTTTTATTACCATTTATCGTTTAGCTGCCAAACTTTCCCACGCCGATACGCAGCGCCTGGGATGAACATACTCGCCAAGTTATTTTATTAATGCCAGCTTGTTAATGGAGTGCTCTAAATTTTTTTGGGCTTTTTTTTAGAGTTAATGTTGAGGAGAACAACTGTTACATGTGATTTGTCATTTGAAAGTAATAGTTTGGAGTAATCAGAGTTATCCCGCGTTTTCTTTAATTTACAGGCAAACCTTACCTTACCTTAGTGCGTGGGAGTGATGAGACTTTATCGCCTTATACCTGTCGCCTCCTCCTGAACTTAATGAAACAATAACACAGTCTCCATATCCGTTTAAAAAATATTTTGGCTACGTGTTTTTAGGTGTAAATTTCGAAATGCTTTGTTTTTTTTTATATATATATTGCCTTGATTAGGAAGTGTTGCTCGATAATTATATTTTCTTTTAGAAGTTCAAGCTGAATTACTAACACAGGTCACAGGCAATTAGTTTGTAGTGTAAGATAAGACTACACATAGATATTTGGATTATAGAATATATGGATTTTCCAGTTAGTCTCTCTCGTTAGTTTCTAGGGTAGGATAAGACTACACGAGTAATAACCAATGATTTGTAACTTATTTTTAAGTTTAGACTCTCTCGTTAGTTTGTACTGTAGGATAAGACTACACAACTAATAACCAATAATTTGTAACTTATTTTTAAGTTTATATTTTTCAAATTTTAAATAGGATTTATAAATTAAAATAAAAAATATATTATTAATTTCTTTTTAAAAGAAAAAAGTGAAGTAATTATTAGAGTATCTATTTGGAATATTATAATTTTAATATCTATGAAATATTTTTAATAGTAGCCAGATAAAATATTTTTAATGGTAATGAGATAAAGTACTGACTATGAAATGAGTCATGATAAAATAGAGGTGAGTGAATTAAAAAAATTATTATATGTTTTTTTAAATTGGAAATATGTTTGACTTATATTCTTTTTATAATTAATAGTAAAAATAATTTAAAATAATATTATAGTTTAGTTATTTTTAATGATTTTTTTAATCATAATAATATAAGATATATTATTAGTAAGTGTTTTGATACTTATCAATATTTAATAGTTATTTTCTTTATAACTTTGGTGTGACTACATCTTTATTATGTCTAATATATCACCTAGATGGGATGAGGAATTGAACCAATGACTTCACATCAAGGAGTACTTTAACATAGCACCTTCACATCAAAAAATATCTTAACATAGCACTTTCACATCAAAAAGTATTTTAATATAACATCGGATCATTGTCTATCCAAAACCCCATGAACAACATTTAATAACTATTTAATTTAAATAAATACACTAATTTATTTTATAAAAAAACTAACTTACACTTTTTTTGGTAGGTAAGCACCCACTGGGGATTTCAACCAGTGACCTATCGCAAGGAGTGTTATTCACAATCAATCCAAAGCCCCGTGGGCTACACTTTTACCAATGAAACAATATATCTTTAAATACATGTTCTAATTCAAAAAATCATTAAATAATTAATGCCAGATATAAGTGTGCATAAAGGGTTTTAAAAAACAATCAAATGGAAAAAAATTATAAGAAAAATATTGTTTTTCAACAGTTTTTCCTAATATAATTGTATATAATTAAATAATAATATAAAATTTAATTAATATATTTAAATGTTTCCCTAGTATGTTTATAAAATTTATATACAAATAAAAATAAAAATTAAATAATATCATTAATATTATTTTTAATAATTAATTATCTCAATTTATGGCTGATATCTCTATATCAAGGATGATTTAGAAGCGTCCCATAATCAGTGTTTTCACAAAATCTGTAGTGTTACATAATCAGTATTTTACGAGCATTCGTAAATTTTTATAAATTATTTCCTTAACAATAAAGATAAAAAAACATCTCCACTCTAGCATATGTAAGTCACACCAAATGTTCATGTAGCATTGAGAAAATCTATACTCTATACAGTGGAAATGGAGAGACATACCATTTGCTGGAATATGGAGGCGGCAGCACATAGAGGCCAGATGATAACCCTGGGCACTTTCATATTGCTTGCGACTTCCTCCGTCCAGTACATGTAGGGGTCTGTGATGGAGAAGATCTTGGCTCGGAGCAAAAAGGATGGAGAATTCGGTTTCTGTCTATTCCTGATGGTTTACCAGACAACCGTGGCCGCACCACCAGCGCCATCGACTTACTTCTTTCTCTGCAAAAGTTAGGACTTAAGGAGGTCCTCCAACGCGGGGCCTAACTTTTGCAGAGAAAGAAGTAAGTCGATGAGGCTGGAGGTGCGGCCATGGTTGTCTGGTAAACCATCAGGAATAGACAGAAACCGAATTCTCCATTCTTGCTGCTCCGAACCAAGATCTTCTTTGGAAACAGGAGATCTAACTTTCCTTGAAGCTTCCACCATTCGTTTGTGTATCCACTCGGTACTGACGAAAGTGACAAAAACTCCCCTAATAGCCAGCAGCTGAGCCAAATTCATAAGAGCGTTAACCTGACCCTATTCAGGAAATGGTACAATCACTGCATGCAGAGCATGATTCATCATATTCAGGACAATATTGTCAAACTCTATTCGTTTCTCTTCCCTTAATACAGTACCAGTGTTTACTGCTCTGGATTTGAGCTGCGAATTATGCAACTACCACAGCGGACTTTACAATTATAGCGATCACGACCACGTCTTACCATGCTGAAATAATCATGGCCAACGCATTATAAAAAATTAACACTCGTAATTATCCTTAAAACCGGAAAATTACATCAATTGACTTCTGAAAAACTAAGCTTCCACTACCTTCCTGTCTGGTTATGTTTGTTTTGATATAGGTACCTATGACGAACTCTGGTGTTCTTATGAAGAAGATCCCATTCTCGCCCATCTAAGCAATGATGTAATGATGACATGCATTCGTTGATTGTTCAGGTGACGTCAGCAATCGAAAATGTCAGCGTTTCCTTGAATAATATTTATTATAATAACATATTATATATATATATATATATAATTATATATAAAAATGTGAAATGACTCATTTAATTCTCTACTTGGATTGTGGTGATATATTGGACATGATAAAAATGTAGTTTTGTGAAACTTACAATTTTTTTATATACTAGATATAGTGAAGATATAATACTACCAAACTTTAAAAATATATATAAAAATAAATATACAAATTTTATACATATAACTTTTTATTAACTAAAAAAATATATTTTTATAATTAACTAATTATAAATAAAATATTTTAATATAATTTAAATGTAATAAATATATATTAACTTCATATTTATATATGAGTAGATAATACAACTTATAATAATAATAAAAATATTTTATTAATAAGTGTTTTCAATTTTTCTTATAAGAAAGTTTATAATTCATACCATAATTAATAAAGATTTGATATATATTATTTTTGAAATATTAATATTAAAAAAAAAATTCAATTTATATGTTAAATAAATTATCTCATTTTAATATAAATTATTTTATATATAAAAATAATGTAATTAAAAGTAAAATTTGTGTAGTTTTTTTCATGTTATATATATATTTATATATATATATATATATATAAAACTGTGAAAAATTATATTATTTTATATATAGAGAGGTCTACTAAAATTAAAATTGGTTGATTAGACTTTAAGAAAAGTAAGATATTACTTGGATCTTTTTTTTATCATACAAATAAAAAAATTTCTAACATATAATCATTTTCAAGCATCAAATAAGATTTCTACTTTTGATTTATACTTTTCTACATGCTATGATTTGAATTGGGCTGGTGGTGAAGATTGATTCTAAGATATTTGTAGGAAGACATTTCTATTAAGATATTGTTGTGATATGAAAGTATTATAGGTGATGTTTTTAGATTTAATTTATCATAACCTTTATTTTTGTAGGACTCATGGTCATATCTAGGTAGAAGATGAAGTTCTTCAGGATTTTTAGATGTTACAAGGCTCATACTTACTTCTTCTATTAGGAACAAGATCACGAGCATAAAGAACATAGATGATGTCTCTACCTGCAAGAATCCTACAAGAATAACCAAAATCCTCCGAAAAACTCTTCTAACTCATCAATGTATATGTCAAAAAGAATATCGAATAGGGAATAACCTTGATCGATGTCTCTATTACAATTTATCTCTTTCAACCATCCCTCAATGATCCTAAAATTGGAAGACATAGTGTCAAAATATTTTCTAAAAGTAATGAAATGAAGAAGAGGATTAATATCATTAGTGTTCCACTCCTCCATAATGATCCTAAGCATAATGAGGTCATCCATAGTTGATTGATTCCACCATGGCAAGATTTGTGTGGTCTGGTTGTAATCAGTTTTAGAAATTTCATCTGGTTTGTATGTCAACCATTGGTAGAGTGGTTGAAGGAGCTGAATGGAGCATCGTTGATACTAAAACCTGATTATAAAGAGTCTTTGGAGAGGGCTATCTGGTAATAACATATGGTTGCAAATCATCGTAGGAAAATACTTGAATTACCATGATTATGAAGTATAGATTAAGGAAGGAGCAATTCAAAAGAGTAGTTCTTCTTTCATTCTATAAAGACAAATGATTACATAAAAATAAGATGGACTATTTTACCCTAATGTTTAACACCATTAGAAGTGATGTCTTAAAGTATACAAATGATGAAAAAATATGCATAGCTTCTAATCAAAGTTTATGTATATATCAAAACTTTGTGCATGATTGATGAAATGGAAGAAGTAACAGTAAACTCTCGTAGGTTTAAAGCGACATTCTTATCATGATATTTGATTTTATCTACCTATATGACATGAGTTTTATCTTTCATATCATGAGGACTTGGTAGTTGGTTGGTTGTTGAAGGTAGATAAGTGGTATAGACATTTGGCAAGATGGAGTGGGTATAGATAGATGATGATTGTGGTTGGTTGGTTGTTGAAGGTCGATAAGTGGTATAGACATGTGGTAGGATGGAGTGGGTATAGATAGATGATGATGGACTAGAGATAACCATCCCCTTAAATGAATACCTTTAACATAAATATAATTAATTTAGAGTGTAGATTCCTCATGTTTCCACATATACCATACCATTATAATTTGAAATAAGTGATAATAACCTTATAATTTAAAAATGGATTCAACATTGATATGTGTGTGTAATTTACTCTTGAATTTGATTTGTTGGCTTTGCACTTGCTCTTGTCCTTTTTAAATCATCCTCTCTTTTTTGTTTTTTAATTGTAATTTTTTTTCTTCTTATTTTTCATTTCTTTTAGATTATTGTTTAAATTTTCATTTAAATTTTTTTATTGATCTAATTTATTAATAAATTTAGTTTAAATGTTTTTTTCTATCATTTTAGAAATCACATTATTGGTTAAATTTTCATTTTTATTTTCATATTAATCTAATATTTTCTAAACTTACTTGTTCTCAAGCGAAAGCGCGATCCGAATTTTCAGCTGCGTCTAGCGAGCACTGATCAGGGCCTTCGGCCTCCATGGAACCCCCGGATCCTCCCTGTGGGGGTCCGGATCTGCATCGTGCCTTCTCGGATCTCGTGAGATCTCTCCCCCCGCAACGAACCAGGCCCACTGCTACCAAATTCGTTAAAAAGCTTGACATTCTGCAGGAAGTTCATTTGCCGCCTGCAATTCCACGCATGGCAGCTCTTTCTTTGGCTGAGAAAGGATTAATTGGGCAATTTACAGGACTATGGCCCTCGCCCAGAACTGTTCAGAGATGGGTAGAGAGGAACTGGTCAGACAAGATTCAAGGGAAGATATCCATTCGTTTCTGTGGCAGAGGATATTATACTTTTCATTTCGAGACAAAGGAGGATAAAGACTTGATATTCAGAAACGGGCCATACTTCATGGACTCCAGGGGACTCTATCTAAACAAATGGACCCCAGACTTTGACCCAGAACTGGATATTCCAAGCGCCGTTCCAGTATGGGTTCGTCTGCCCCATCTTCCTCTTCACTGCTGGGGGGATGACTCAGTTAAGGCAATAGGGAATGCTGTTGGTAAATACATAGATAGGAGCGAACCTAAAGATAACATGCAGGCATGCGCAAGGATCTGTGTGGAAGTCGATCTAGGACGGGGGCTGCCGGAAGCAATAAAGTTGAAAGTAGATGATTGGAGTCACATCCAGCAGCTGGACTACGAGCAGATCCCCTTCAAATGTAAGGTATGCCACGAGTACGGACACTTTGCTAATAGATGCACAAAAATTGTCAATATAGATAATGAAGAGCAAGACGGGCGCTGGGAAACTGTTAAAAAGAAAAAACTATCCCCTCCCAAAACAGATGTGGATCCTGGAATTCCTGGGCCTTCATCTTTGAGATCCTCCTCTCCATCCTCTTCGAATCCTGATATGCAGCCATCTGATCCACCGCTTCCCCCCTCTACCAACCCCTTTGCGGCCCTTTCTGAGACAGAATCAGCCCCTGATATCCCTTCCTCTGATCCCCCTCCTCTACAGCCCCCTCAACCTTCCTTGCAGTCGCCATCTGATCCACCAGCACCAAGAATCACTAGGAGCACCTCAAAGGATCATGGAGCGCCCAGTGATATCTTTAAAAAGCAAGGCCCTGGAAGAAAATCAGCGAGACAGCAGAGGGATGAAAATGCACAAAAGGACATAGCAATGGGCACACAGACCCCAATCGAGACATTTATTCTCGGCCATCAGGAAAAAGAGAATAACAGTAAAGGCCATGAGAGGCGAGCACCTCTCCATATGACCAGTAACACATGATGAAAATCCTATCCTGGAACTGTAGGGGGCTAGGGCACCCCTCAAAACTAAATGCCCTCAGAGACTTGATCCACAATGAGAAACCTGAAATCATCCTTATTCAGGAAACAAAGCAAGAGCAATCTGAGATGAATAGAATCATAAACCAACAAAAACAGTATTCTGGAAACATTAGCGAGGCAAGAGGAGCCTCAGGAGGCATCGCAACCATATGGGACAGTAATGAATGGACATGCAACTCCACCGATACCCACCAAAATTGGATCCGAACTGCACTTGATAGTAGAACAGGAGGACAATCAGTAATTATCTACAATGTTTATGCTCCAAATAACTATAGAGAAAAAGAAGTTTGCTGGCACAGTCTTAAAGCAAGAATAGAGGGAGATCAGAACTCTAATCTCATCGTAGCAGGTGATTTTAACTTGGTACTCCATGCCAACGAAAAAAGAGGCGGCAGTTTTACACCAGATTCTTCCAGAGGTCGGCTGGAAACCATCATTCAGGAAAATGACTTAGTTGATGTCATTCCTAAGAACCGTAGGTATACCTGGAGTAATAGGAGGCTCGGAATAGGCAATATAATGGAGCGGTTGGATAGATTTCTGGTCAGCATAGCATATCTATCATCCTTCTCAAACGGTTATTCCAACATTCTCAACATGTCAGTCTCTGACCACTACCCGATAACGTTAACCTTGCAAAGACACAGCCCCCTCGGGCCCATACCTTTTAAATACAGTGCGATATGGAACAGAATTCCAGCCGCTAAAGAAGTGGTACAAAAGACATGGGCTCGGCATGTCGAAGGATCTCCGAGTTATATATGGGAAACCAAACTCAAAAGAGTAAAACAAGCATTAAAGGACTGGGCCAGAGAAAACTATCAAGAGCCGGAATTGAATAAAAAAAGAATAAAGCAAGATCTAGAAGAAATACAACAGAAAATCGAAGAGCAGGGGTTAACTCAGCAGAATAAAGAACATGAAGGCAGATTATACGCACAGCTAAGCCAAATCAATAGGGATGAAGAAATGAAATGGAGGCTGAAGTCTAGGCAAGTATGGCTACAGCAAGGCGACAAAAATACAGCATATTTTCATAAACAGGCCACAGTTAGAAAACTTAAAAACACAGTGAGTACAATCACGGATAATGAAGGAATCAGATGTAGCAGCCAGGAAGCTATAAAGGAAGCGGCCACCAAGCATTTTAGCAAATTGTTGACGGAAGAAAAAGCAGTAGAAGACTACTCAGATATGCTCCAATATTTGCCTAAAGGGGTCACGCAAGAAATGAATAACAGCCTCAGCAAAGAAGTAGAAGAAGAGGAAGTCAAAGCAGCTATATGGAGTCTGCACCCAGACAAGGCCCCAGGGCCGGATGGATTCACTATAAGCTTCTTCAGGGAATATTGGTCAATGATAAAAAGGGATCTTTTAAAGATGATTCGGTGGGTACTGAAAAAAGGGAAAATGGGAGGATACACCAACTCCACATATCTTGCTCTTATACCAAAAGAAAACCGCCCCTCCACTTTTGAGAGATTCCGTCCCATCTCTCTTTGCAACTCAGCCTATAAAATTGTCTCAAAAATTCTAGCAACCAGGCTCAAGCCTATCCTTCCCTCTTTGATAGCTGAAAACCAAGGAGGATTCCTCCCCAACAGGCAAATTACTGATTCCATCATGCTTGTCCAAGAGGCCATCCATTCAAGCCTAACCAGAGGAGAAAAGGGATTTGTATTAAAGCTGGACTTAGCCAATGCCTTTGATAGAGTAAGGCACTCTTTTCTGTTTGCTGTTCTCTACAAAATGGGGTTTGAAACACCCTTTATCAATATGATAGCAGCCTGTATAACCGGACCTTGGATATCTCCCCTGATCAATGGGAGACCATGTATAGCCTTCCAATCATCTCGAGGCCTTAGACAAGGCTGCCCGCTCTCTCCATATCTGTTCATTCTCATGGCCGAGTCATTCAGTCAAGTCTTAGATTATAACCGGAGAATAGGATTAATTACTGGCATCAAGATAGAAAATGGAACAAAGAATATTAATCATTCTCAATTTGCTGACGACACCCTGCTCATTGGTGGAGCCTCCACCACAATAGCACGGAGATTTAAGAAGCTGTTAGATCAATTCATAGAATACTCAGGAGGCAAAGTCAACCAGTTAAAAAGCTGTATTTATGGATGGAACACAGCAAGTCATACTATTCACAGTATAGCGAGCATATTTGGAGTAACTTGCAGCTTAAATTGGCACCACTTCTACTATCTAGGTATGCCAGTAAGCCTGGGGCCCTTGAAGGCCGAAACATGGAACGAAATTTTGGACAAGATTAAGCGAAAAGTGCAGCAGTGGGGCACAATGTGGTTGAACCCAGCAGGAAGGTTAATCCTCCTCAAATCAGGTATTGCTTCTCTCCCTGTATATCGATTTTCTCTTTATCAGGCTCCAGCAATTTTCCACCATAAAATGGAAACTGTTCTTAGGCAGTTTCTTTGGCAAGGAGGGAAAACAGTTAAAAATAAATTCAATCTGGTAAGTTGGAAAAATGTGATCCAATCTCAGGACAGAGGCGGACTGGGCATTAGATCTCCAAAACTTCTAAATTTGGCCTTTGGTGCCAAACTTGTATGGAGGTTGATTACAGGACCTGTAGCATGGTGGAAAAAGGTTATGGAAGCAAAATATTTAATATGTCCAAGGCAACAGCTATTGGAATCTAATATTCCTAACAGGGAAAGCACGAGAATATGGAAGCTGTGCAGGAAGGCAATATCATTTATGCACCAAAATATTTCTAAGGTACCAGGAGGGGGAGCCAGCATCAATTTTAACACAGATAAGATCCTAGGACAGCAGCCCCTGGGGATAAACGCAGAGGCATCTCCTGTCATAAACTGGCTCAACAGTAAAGGAATTCACTACTTATCACAAATCTCCAGTTGGGACCCCCATACTCGTGCTTGGACTGGCTGGAAATTCCCGGACCCTCCAAATAATTTAGCACCCAGTCTTAACGCCTTGAAGAAATTCCTCCACAGCAAAGCCCCAATTCAGGAAGGCATTCTGGATGGGCTGCGATGGGATGCGACGGGAACTCATTACACAGTTAAAGCTGGACACCAATATCTCTGTGATAGCACTTACCAATCTGAACTTTGGAACCATTGGAAAGTTGTATGGAGAGCAGAGGCTCCCCCCAAAGTCAAATTCTTTATCTGGTTGCTTCTCAAAGGGAAAACGCTAACAGCTGAGAACCTAAGAAAAAGAGGAATAATTGGACCTACCAGATGCCCAAATTGCTGCAGATCGGAGGAAACAATGCAGCACTTATTTATAGAGTGTCCAGTAGCAGTAGAATGCTGGAAGCAGATGGCTTCAATGGGGGGATTAACATGGGAGCCTCAAGCTACTATAGCAGATACGATCTACAATTGGAAGAAAGCCTGCCCATGGAAGGAAAAAAGAAGCAAACTAACGCAGAGAGCATGGAACACCTTTCCCCTCACGCTTCTGTGGCGACTATGGCTAGCTCGAAACGGGAAGGTCTTTCAGGCGAAAGATTTCAGTATCCGCAAGATATGTCATAAAGCCAAATTGTTGGCTTTAGAAACAATAACAAACAATACCACGGGCAGAGTAGATGCAACCAGCTACAGCATCGAGGAGCGTAATTTAATCAGCTACATATTGGAAAACAATTCCAGGGCCATGGAAAACTGCAGGAGAGGGACAAAGACAAGAGAAGAAGCTAGCACATGGAAGCTTCGATTAAAAGAGGAGGAATTCTCTAACTGGCTAAGAAACTGCAACACATTCTGCTTATTCTTTGACGGAGCATCCAAGGCAAATCCGGGACTGGCAGGTGCTGGCGGTCTTATCTGCGATGCAAATGGTGAATGTATCCTTCATTTTGAATGGGGACTGGGGGAAGTCTCTAATAACAGAGCAGAAGCTCTCGCCCTATTTCAGGGGCTCACCCAGCTAATCAAACTCGGGATAAAAAAGGCGAAGATCTTGGGAGATTCTTCAATCGTCATCCGTCTCATGGCACACCGGCAGCGCACTCCAAACATTATGCTCCAACAGATCAATCAGCGGAATCAGATCCTCCATGAGACAATGGAGGAGGCCAAGTACTATCATATCCTCCGTAGCCTGAATAAGATGGCGGATGAGCGGGCTAATAAAGCGTGTGAAAGACCCATAGGCAGCCTGAAATGTAACACAACTGTGACATTCTATCCGTTACCAAAAAAAAAGAGGAAAATGTATTTAGTCAACAGCAGCAGATCTATAGCTGGCAGAATTACAGCGAGGAAGCACGTGATAAGTGCTGGCGATATGAAGGACAAAGTATGGTGGATCTCGAACAGATGTGCAATCAAAGAAATGTTACAGAGCATAGGTAATGTCAAAATATCAAGCGATATTTGTCCCTTCCGAATGGATTACAAGACTTCACAGGATTTGCTTCAGTACTTGTCAAGGATGCGCCATAATCCCAAAGCGATCAACCTGATCTTCTCCCGCCTCCGAAACAATCTCTCTAAATCCGAATTTGCCTATATAAGATCAGCTTGGCCTATTTGTCATTTCAAGTTAAGAAATCCTTTAGAGTTTCAGTCAGCCACAGCTCTCTCTGTTTTTATTCAGTCTTGTGGTAGCGCTCAGAACAGCTACGCCGCTCCCAACAGTCTTCGCCCGAGCTCATTGAAAGCTTGTGTTATTTTGGCAAGAAACAGCAGTCACAATAACCGCTCTGTGCCCATTGAATCTCGTCCGAGCTCTTTAACTCCCGTCTGCGTTGCTGAGACAGTAGTAAGGAATACATTTGAAGCAAGTAGGAACCGTTCAGAAGATTTCATATAGAAATAGATTAAGATATAGATTAAGAATGTTCTGCTGTTGCAAATTATGGTCTTTTCAGTATATTAGGATTTATAGCAGTTCAGGTAGTATTACAGGCATAACAATTAGAACAAGGATCAAGGAAGTGATCTATCTTGTAATTCCTATGATCCATGATATCAAAACTTTGTACTCATGGAGCCTTGACTCCTTCTTTTTCAGCAATCAATAGCAACCGACTCTTTTAAAAAAAAAAAAAAAAAATGATTCTATTTTCTTCAAAAAATTATTATCTTTTTTCTTGAAAATATTATAACAAGGACCAAAAGACTCAACACTACATTCTAAAGTCAAATACCTTCTCTTTTGTGACATACTTCTTCTTGTAAAATTTTCCACTTATTTCTTGATCTTTATAAATAAAATTTTATTATATGCTTTTATGGATACTATGTGAGGCATTTGAAACTTATTTTTAAGGTTCTTGGATAGAGATATGGGTCAGCCTCCACATGCTCAACCCTTTGGGCAAGTTACCACTTCTTTCTTTACCTTTATAAATAACCTTTTATTATATACTTTTGTGGATACTATTAGAAATATTTGTGACTTATTTTTCAAGAGGACCTTGAATAGGGATATGGGTCAGCCTTGCACTTTCTAGGCCTCCACATACATAACCCTTCCTTTCTCCCCTATGGCACCTTTTTATTTTCTACCATACATTTCAAATGCAAAAAAAATACTCTCTAAATAGATAATCCTTAGAAAAAAGTTCCATGATTCCACTTAGTATAGTTTTAACGAAAATTACCAATCACCAATTCTTAACGATAAACAAACTATTCTAAGATAATAATAGACACATATATAATAAACTTTGGAATCAAATACCCAAATCACTATGATGCTAATGCAAATGGCCTCCACTATTAAATGGAAATTGACTTACCACAATAGCATCAACAACTACGTAATAAGCCCCCTTGCTATTAGTATGAGCTAATTTTATCAATAAATGTTTGAGGTGGGATTCAAAGCCACAATAACATCCCCATGAACTCCTAGAATGAATGTAACCTGAAATAATCACTTTTATAGACATGTGATTCTAATATCTTATGTCTATCCTAACATAGTATGTGGATATTATATATTATCCTAACATAGTATGTGGATATTATATATTTCTCATAATTATATAAGACACCATTTTTATGTTTTCTATTTTCCAAACATAGTTAAGAGTTTTAACTCTTTATTTTATTGTTAGTTAAGAGTTTTAACTCTTTATTTTATTGTTAGTTAAATTGAAGATGGAAAATAAGTAAATCTATAATTGTTTAGTAATTTTCTGGTTATGTCCTTTCATCTTTATTTTATTTGTTTAGTAATTTTTTGTTGATGTGTTTTCATCTTACGCATTAACTCTTTATTTTATTTGTTTAGTAATTTTTTGTTGATGTGTTTTCATCTTAAGCATTAAATAGAATGATTTTGAAACTACAAGTTTTTACTGAGATATAATGTTGTAAATTTTATTTATACAAAGCTAACAAGGATGGTTTCTCTTATGAACAAAGAGAAGAAAAAAAAGGATACCAAGAAAAATTGATCATGTTTATTTTCTTATTTGATCGCCTTATGTATCAACTACACCTACCACTTAAAGAAATCTAAAATAAAGGTCATTCCTTTATGATATATCTTATATTTAATCGTAAAGGTCATTCCTTTATGTATCAACTTTCTACATTTAATTATATTTTTATCTTTTACTTTTTATTATTTTATCTTATATTTTTATCCTTCACTTTTTATTGTTTTATCTTTTTCAATTAGCATTATCCATTTCCATTATTTTCTTGTTTATATATCTATCTACCTTGTATTTAATTGTGGGATTTTTCATTATTTCGTGTTTGCATACTTAGCCTTTCCACTTTCAATTTTTTTTTTCCCTTTTCTTACCATTTCTATACTTTTCCTTTTCCATAGCCAATTCCTTTTTATATTTCTACATTTATATTCTTTGTATTACTTGAAATAGATATATATATTCCACATTTATAAATATTTATAAACTATTTCTAGTTCCTACGCCAACATCTAATATCTTCATAACTCCTTTGCACTATTCACACATTGTTATAACATAATTAATTTTGAGCTTGAGCATTCCTTTGTGGGAAGTGCATACTCCTTGGCACACCATTTCCTCTACACCACTCTTTTCTCCCACACCTTTGTACACTCTCTCCTTTGCAATTTTTTTCCATCTACATAAATGTCCCTCTTCATGACCCCTCTCTCCACAAACTTCATTGTCAATGCTTTATTGTTTAGTCAATTTTCCATTTATTTACCTTTACTTCTTCAAACATAACTTATTTTCCAAATGCATGCATTTCACCTTGGCATTATTAATATTTATTATATATTTTTTATCTTAATTTATTTGGAATGCATATTTATTACAATTGGTGTCCAACTGGACATATGCTTGGATGATACTTGAAAGATATTATTTGCATAGGGTAATTCTTGGCATGATGACTAGACAGTAAGACAATGAAAAAAATTTACATTTTATGTATGTTATGGAAAGTTCCATGTCTCTTTCAACTTGATATAAAAATAATATAAGGAGTTCTTATTGTTAAAAATAGAAACAAGAAATCATAATTTAATTTTTCCTTGAATTAAATTAGGAATTAAATCAAAATTATATTCTCATAGCAACTTGTAATAGTTAACCAAGATAATTTGACTTAGTTGGCTTAGGAAATTTCAGTTGGAGGTATATCTAGAGTCATGTAGAGTGATCCATAAATTTTAGAAGTCCACGTTGATTTCTTTTGAGTTGTAATTAATTAATTCAGTTTAACTAAGTTATAGTCAGTTAAACTAGTTCCAAATGTTGGAGGAACTAGTAGGAGGTCTACTACTGAAGACAGGCACCAATGTGGCTTCACTGCTGCAGCAATGATGCAATATATTTTACTTACAGATGCATCAGAATTACATATAACAAATGTAATTAACCATTGAACTTAAAAGCACGTAAATAATGTAGAAATAATCAGAAGAACTCAAAAACCATGACATGATGATTTGATTAAGGAGTTCATCCAATTTGGACTACGTCTCTGGGCCTTGCTCAATAGTGGGGAGGCCTACATTCAATTAATGACATAAAAGAGATAAAAGTACAAAAAACAAACAATTACAACCCTTATACCTTCAAGCTGAAGGATGGGCATAGAATGGAGAGTTCAGCTTCATAAAATACATAGTACCATTGATCTCCAGGCCAAAAATAGTGCAAAAACTCCTATCCAAACTCCCAATTTCGATAATCAGGCCTTCTGCAACCTATTAGAACCTCTCTGCTACTCAACACGAGGTATAACCTGTTGCCAGGGTCAGGGTCTATTACGTGCGTGTGTTTTTGAAATATCTGCTAACTCCCCCTACCTTTTTCCGACACAACAATCATATATATAAGCATGGATGCATCCCTAAAAACCAGGGAAGTTTCAACATAATAACCAAGTTTAGGCAAGCGGGATTGAGCCAAATGCTTATATGGCAACAACCTTGTAACAATAGTGAAATCTTGTTTAAACATAACAAATCCATTAACTACGCTCAAGGCCCGAGAGCATGTCTATTGATGCTTTTAACTATCGGCCGAAAATCCAAAGCCAATACAATAGACAATTTTTCGATATATGGACCTATTGGCTTATAGAAATAATATATAATATATCGCATCAGGATCCTCCCTGCAAATCGTAATCGACGTGCAACCCATTATCATATCAACCCAAGTTCATCCCTCTACGATATGGCGGACCCGCCAAGATTTATAAACCACAACATATAAGATATCGGGTCCGGATCCTCCCTGCAAATCACAATCGGTGTGGGCTAGGGTGTCACTCCACACTACCGCTCCCCTCTTGTGAACTGTGATTGTGACATATACCGCATCGCAAATGGACTCTACCGGGGCCGATTTTTATACATGTTCCACCTCCAGCCTGCGATATATGATATCGCAATTGCAGTCGACACACGGTCGGGGCCAATTCTTAAGCCTCTTATTCCTCTTGCGGCGATATATGATATGCAGGACCCAGTGGAAACCTGCCACATGCCACTCCCTCATTCACTAATACTTTTTCCATGTCACCTTCTCCTGCCACATGGACAAGTCAAACTCAAACTTTGGCTTTCTCTAACTTCATCATCTGGACTCGGATTTGAGTGTCGTTAGGATGACGAGAACTTTGATCTGATTCTAAGTTTATCCAGATTCTGCCACTTTGAGTTTTGAGCCTTTTACAATGCAACTAGTAATTTTCTGAAGATCCACCTCAATCAATCCTCCAGGATCCTCCTGGATCAATCCTCTCCACTAAGAGCTTTTGGACCACCAAAAGACTTTTCAGTCAATAGGAAAATGAGGAAATTTCTCCCTCACTTTTTCCTTCTCCATCCATCAAGCATTTCTTGGCTGCATTCTTTTGAAGCCAACATGGATATACTCCACATCTCCCCATTGTGAATTTCTAGTTTTCCGGTCGAGTATGACATCCTCGGGCACTTATCTAGATACTTTGGTGCAAAATCATCCATTATAGGAATCTGTGAAACCTCCTTGGTATCCATAATCCATGGAGGTTCATAAAGCTTCAGGTTTTCTACATTTACCATTGAGTACATCTGCATATAAGTAGGCAAGTCAATATGAAAAACATAGTGTCTGATATTTGCCAATATGGTGAAGGGACCATAACGGATGGGTCTCAACTTCTTCGCTTCTCATTTCATTCTATCCTTGCTGATATCGAGCCATACCTTTTCCCCAACTTGAAATTGATGATCAACTCGGTGCTTATCATGTCGAGGTTTATACTGATCTTGACTCTTCTCCAATTGCTCCGGCTCTACCTGATGAATCACCTGTATCTACTGAATGAACTTTCATGCGTTGTCCCTATCATCTCGTCCATTTCTATCCTCCTCTTTCCAAAATACCATGTCCAAGGGATCTTTAGGTAGATAGCCAAAACATGTCTCAAACGGTGACCTCTGTGTACATGAATGTGCTACTCGATTGTATGCATGTTACAGATAAGGAATTTGTTCATCCCACAACTTGGGATGTTTCCCACAATAGCCTCACAACAAGTGTACCATGGTGTGGTTGACAATCTCTGTCTTTCCATCGATCTATTGATCTAATTATCTTTCCATGCATTTTCTTTTCTTTAACTAGAATAATTTCATGTTTTTTTACATACTTGATTCTTAATCATTAAACAATTTTTTTTTCTCCAAACTGATTAGTAGTTTAACTAAGATGGCATAATCACCTTCTCTATCACAATTACCCCAGTTTATATTTGTGCATGCTACATTTCTAGTGTGAGGTTCTTGAGTTCCCACTCTTCATTTGAGAGTGCATGCCTAAAGTAGGAGCTATATTTCTCCCCTCAATGGAAACCACTTTTGGACAATACTCTTAGGGGTACATTGATTGTATTTGGCTTATATCTTCTACTCAAACCTAATGATTCATGCTTGTTCTTATCTTTCTCCCATTAGACATATGACCATCTATTCTGATATCCTCCATGATTTCTATCATATAACTTTACCATGATATATCAACTCCCATGCATTACATATCAAACAAAATTTGAACTTGCAAATGGTACATCATTCATAATCCTTTTAGTTGATCTACTACAATTTTATGTCTGGATTCCTTGCTTAGATATGTTGTGTTGGTTTCTAAACTTGTCATGTAATGTAATAAGGGTTTGGTTTGATATAATGACTCTTCCACAATGTAATAATATTATTATCATGTCTCATACAACATCGGGGGTATACTTGTTTTTAAATAATTTTTTTCATTACTAATATCAAATCATACAATCTATTATAGATTTGCTTATGTATTGTACCACATATTAGAATCATATTGAAAATTTTCCGATTTTTCCCTTTCGTTATTATCCCATTCATTAAAAATGGTGTCCTCACTTATGTCTGGCTTTTAAATTGGCATACAACAAGGTTTAATAAATAAATATCAAGAAAGAAGGCAAAAGCCAAAATTAGACAAATATTTATATATATATTTGTGAGAAGTATGTAATTTTACAAATAAAAAAATAATTAAGTTACCTCATTAAAAATGCCTAACTTCAACTTACTATGCTAAAAATGAATATCTAAATAAAAGGACTAAAAAAAATCATGCAAAAAATGTAAAATGTGTAATAGAATGGTATTGAGATGGTAAACATACATTAAATCTCCCTCTCAAATGCTTATAACTACAAAAAAATGAGGGTTCTTGCATCGAAAAGGCTAGATGAACTAGTAGAAGGCCTTATATAGTTAATATTAACTTTGAGGATCAAAATAAAAGGTTTCCTTTACATTTTTTGTTTAATAAATCACCACCTCTACCTATTACTAACTAATCTACATACTAAGTATTTCATGTCCTAAGAATTGACACATCTAATAGGAGTGAGGTTGTCCCTCTAAGGTAAAGTTATGTAATTTACATAATTAAACTATGTTAAGGTATTGTTAAAATATAATTACTTGATGACTCATTCTGAGCTCGACATATATTTATAATTAGGATCCATCCTATTAGAATCTGTGCACTATGCCTTGGGATATAAGTATCTACATGAGGATTTATGTACCTTGAAATGATTATATTAACTAACATTGCAATACTTCTCATCGGATTGATGTATGGAAACACAATGAATGATGATGCCATATCATCAGAAATGTGTTCACATTAAGAATATTATACATACCATAATACATAGTAGGTATGAGCTACCTAGAGGAATATTTTCATGTTGGGGTTGCTAGAGGTCATTATTAGATAATTTTGCCACATTTTGAGTGAGATGGATCCCAAGGGAAGTTATATTTTAGCAAAGTTCCTTGATTTGCATGAGAGTAACACCATAGATGCACAGTGGACACATGATTACCAAATTTATAATAGAAAGTTGAGAAAAAGTTAACAAGATTATGATGTTATTGAAATTGTTGTACAAAAATTATCATGTGTTTGACCACACGTGTGGAATTACTTAATCAGTTTCTCCTTATGAGAGGAGCGCCTTATTTTTTAGATTTTTTTGTAATAATCTGAGGATTTTTCCATGGTTTTAACTTGGAAACATGGTTTTACACTCATTTTCTAATCCTTGCACACGGTGTGAACTCATGGTTCCATAGTAGCTCACAGGTTTCGATATGTTGAGAAGGAATCCATTGATATGAGTAGGGCGCCTCCCTCATATATTTAATGGTTTGAATGGAATGGGACTCTCTTTCTGTTTATGTGGGCTATTTTGTTATTTATTCTCTTTATTATAATGTTCTATACTAGTACTAGTAGAGTAGTGTGTATGAAATAGGCACTCAAGAAAGCACTATTGTAAGGCCAATAATGAAAAGAGAGTATGATCAATATCTATCTTGTTTCTTTGTGACTCTATGAAGCTAGGTATTCATATTCAATTTTAATTCCTTAGGGTTTTCAATTCCTACCTTATATGTATATTATAATTAGTCAAGTTTACAATAATTATGTTATATCTACAATTCGTTTACTCTCTATGAATTTTGTATAGTTTAGGTTTCTTTAGGTTATGCTTCCCAATTATTCTCAACGAAAAGTTGTGGGGACTTACACATTAAATTAGATGACACCTTTTGTAGGAATAAAATAAGAATCCATATCCAATGGGACAAGACACCATCAAAGTATTTGAGGGTAACTTCTCATTATTTGTTCCTCTTCTTCATCATCTACATGAAAGAGGTTTTTTCTTTCTTAACCATATTTCCATTGTTCGGGATTATTTTACTATTTTTCATTCTTCGCTAAGGGTGGAGGAGCTAGTTTTTATAGGATATTTAGGACTGAAATGGGAAAATTGCATCTCTTAGTTATGTGCCACGGGTATCAGAATTTCCAAGCAGGTGGATAAGTTGATATGTGATGGTTAAATAAAAAATTGTCAGATTATGGCTAAGGATATTTATCATAGTCTGTCATTGACATCATATTCACTAGTTTATAGGTTATGGTTCCAAATATCCTAGCCTTGGGAGATCCCACAAAGATTAAAGTGTTTATATCGGTTGTCCCTACACAACAAAATTCTTACATGGGATAATCTTTTTCATAGGGAGTTCATTGGCCCTAGATTATGCTCGATGACATAGTTTTTATAGGATATTTAGGAGTGAAATGAGTAAATTACATCTCTCAGTTATGTGCCACGCGTATAACAATTTCCAAGCAGGTGGATAAGTTGATATGGGATGGTCAAATAAAAAGGGGTCGGATTGTGGCTAAGAAGATTTATTATAGTTTGTATTTGACATGAATTTCACTAGTTTATAGGTTATGGTTCCAAAAACACTAGCCTTCGAAGATCCCACAGATATTAAAGTGTTTCTACTAGTTGTTCCTCCGCAACAAAATTATTACATTGGTGTTGGCATTATGATGTATGTGTTGTACCTGATGGCATCCCACTTATAGCAAAACAACTCACTTGTATATGGTAACTAGATGAATCTAGAGAAGAGATTTCAGATGTGACAGAATGCATGAAAATAGTGTTTACAGATGTGATGAAATGCAGGGCAGCTTCAAGGAATCAGTTCAGAAGGAAACTCACTTAGATGAAAGATCACAGTATACCAGGTTAACAGCACAGAGTTACAAATCAGACTGCACAGAATGAAGAAAGAGAGGTATACGCAGGTTCACCATTGGCCAAGCCACGTATACACGCGGGTTCACTGTATACAAGTCGTGTATACGTACACACGCACTTTCACAAAAGGAAAAGTGCATATACCTTGGAAAACTAAGTTTTTGGTCCGAAGTATTTGGTCCATGGTATTGATCCATGGTATTTGGTCCGAGGTATTGACCCTAGGTATTTGATCCAAGGTATTGGTCCTAAGTGGTTTTGGTCCATGGTATTGAGAAAGACCTAAAACTATAAAAGGAGGAGAAGATCATTAGGCCAAGACACACAAGCATTGAATATCTAATGAAGTGTGAGATCTAGTATGCAAGTTATTGGGTTATGGTGCATTGCTAGATCTGAACCAAGGAAGAACCTTAGCATTTGACGAAAGATAAGATCTAATGATGTATCAGGATCTCAAGGCTTGAAGTGAATTATCTTTATGTGATTTGATCATGTATCTGAATAACTGGTGCATGTTGTCGTCTGTAAATATGATGATGTGGGTATGACTGAAGTTTGGAATAGTTTTAATGTTTAAATCATCATTTAAAGATCGGTACGCAGGTTCACTTTAGAAAAGGAGTGTATACACACTGGTTCTGCATATCAAAGCAGCGTGTACATAATAAAATTGATTTGCAGATCTGTATGCTGGTTCACTTTGAGGAAAGCACGTATGTACGCAGGTTCGACACATGGAATTAGCGTATACCTTATAAAATATGTTTTAGTTGCTTCTGTTTGTTGTTGCAGGGTTCTGAGTTCTGGGTTGGGTTCTAGTTACTGTATTATGGTGACAATATTCTGAATGATCAGATTGATGGGTTGTCAAAGTGATTTGGTGATGCAGATATATTTGATATGTTGTTGTTGATGGATCCAATCTAAAAATTCATGAAAGGTGGTCCTTGGAAGAAAAAGGAGAAGGTCATAGCCTTCTGTAGGTCAGCGCCTACGTACTAGTATACACATCAGCTAGTACAAGAGCCAGGGGGTTGTAGCTCCCTTCCAGTAGAAACTGGAGAACGAGAGAAGGTTGTATCCTTCTGTAGGTAGAAGAATGCGTACTGGTATAAGACTGCACCAATACAAAAACTGTAAACAAAATTTTCTTATTAAAAGAAGACAGAGACGATTGCAGCAAGTGGTTTTCACCCACATTGGGTTTCCACCTTATATCTTAGTGTTCATGTGTGTTGCTTATGTGTGATGCTTTAAGCTGTTTTTACTACATTGTCTAATGAATTCCTGATATACTGATTACAGTTGAATACATGATAATTTGGGTAAATCAAAAGATCTCTGCATATACATTGGTTGCGTTAAGTACAGTCGCGTATACACGCTAGTTCACTGAGCTGAAGTAGCGTATACAAATCAGCTTTGAAAATTAAATTATTGATCTGATAATACTCATTCACCCACCCTCTCAGTATTATTTCCAACAATGGGATAATCTTTTTCATAGGGGGTTCATTGGCCTTAGCTTATGCTCTTTATGTATGAATGTTGCAAATGAAGTGAGACATGTATTCGTGGATTATCCCTTTGCTACGATGGTATAGAGTGGGGTTTTACATTCTCTTTGCATAGCATCTCTTTGGGTAAATATTTCGTTGGAGGATTGTCTTAAATATCAGTTTGGGACACATAATGAACATTGTTCTTTACCCTTTTATATTATATGGGGCATATGGTGATGCAGAAACTCGAAGATTTTTTCATAGAAAGAGGCCGATGTTGGAAGCATCGTGATCAAGATAGTGGCATATTATTTAGAGATTAGACCACAAATGAAGATACAGTAAAAGAAAACAATCAACAAAAGGGATATATGGAAGAAATTCTCGGTCGGTTTCTTTGATGGTGCATGTTCACAAAGGTTGTGCAGTTGTGGTTTATACATTGTCATAGAACTGGGTAGATAGTATTATTTCTGGTGGGAAGTATGAATATGTTCAAATAGCTTATCAAAAATCATTGCACTTTGGGGCACTCTCATATGCGCCAAATGGTTGGGTATTAACTATTTACACGTGTATCGGGATTCAAAAAGCACCATTGATTGGGTCAATGGTCATTCACATCTTCAGCCACATATGCTATCAAATTGGATGTGTCACATTCATTCTCTGGAAAAGGTTTTCCAATGTATATCTTCCAGACACATCTACAAAGAAGCGCAGAATTCGATTGGAGACATTTTGTCCCAGGTAGGCTCTTCCTAGCCGGTGGGTTCTAATTAATCAATTGTATTATCCTGAGCTCGGCCGGAATAGTTATATCTGTTGGCCGGCCTTATTTGTTGATTCTGGTGATGGGAAGCAAAAGGTTCTAGGGTTCTGGCGAAAGGTGAGAGGCGAAAGGTGCCTGTTGAGAGGGTTCTGGCAAAAGGGTAAAGGCATCCTCTTCTCTTGGACCTGGTGAGGCATCAATCTGCGACGGCAAGCAACGAAGCAAGTAATGAAAGCAGTACTAATTCACTGATTGCATTATAGTGGACTTGGCTTTCAGTTCTGTAAGAAATTGTATAGCCACTTGTCTGTAGCAGGAATAGCAAACGCATTGGGTGTGATCTTTATTTTGTGGCTTTTGTCCAAGGTTCTTTGTTCAATGTAAGAAGCATTAATATCATGTATGAGCTCTTAGTCGTCTCTTTTTGTTTTTTTTTTTGTGGATATTGATGGTTTTTTGAATCAGATATTTGTGACTTCATTCTGAACAGATTCCTAGTGAGATAAAATATCATTGTTGATACATCATGATGTTTGAGACACGAAAAGGACAAGCATGAAAAATAAGAGAATCTAGGTTTTTGTTTCTCATTTGAGCCCTCCGTGGATCAAATAGTACAGAAAAGGAACTATCTTGTATGTACTTTCTTTTTGTAATAAAAAGAAATCATTTTCTTCTACTGAAAAATAAAGGTGCTGCTAGATTTTCAGTTGGTGCTCCGATAATTTAATTTCGATCTAGAACTACTTGTTTGGAGGCTACTTTGGTGTTAATTTTTCCGTTAGTGTTGGATAATTTACCATGCAAAATCAAACTACCTGGTTACCTGGGAGTTACATAGTTCTGCAGTTCAAAAAAATCCTAATCTCTTGGAACATGTCAAATATTTATGGCAAAAATTCTATAAGCTTATAACAGAACTTGATAGCAAAGACTTTTGCGAATGAAATCTAAAATGGCGGCAAATAATCTGTATTCAGTTATTCAAAATTATGTAAGATAAGATGCGAGTACCATAACTGGACTTAGTTATCACGTCACGGACAACTAATAAAACTTTAAAGTTAAATCTACCACGCCATACAATGAATAATTTTTGAATAAGATGGAAGCATTTAAACCATGAAATGTGGCGCGACGATCATAACAATCCATATGTTCAGCAGCCAAAATACTTTTGTTAACAGGAGTAATTTACAATGCTTTCTCCAGGGGAATGAAAGCCGTCACTTTTTCCTGTTCATCTCGGAAAGGAGAGAGGTATTTGACGATTTAGCAAGAATTTTGATATTGATCAACAACTTATTCTGAAATCTCCGTCTTTTTTTAAGTTAAATTCTGAAAACAGAGTCACGTGGTTTCATTTTTGGATTGGACGCCTTTAGGTATCGTCATGTCTTTAACGAAAGTATTCAAGTTCAGAAAAGATGATCCTCAGGGGAGGACGGCCTTCGTTGCAGATTCCTTGATAATGAGAACGTTGTCTCTCAACTTCTTCCCTTCCGGTGTTCTCATCATTCTCCTCATAACGTCCTCCAACTCTTCTTTCATGACCACCTCCTGTTCATCTACTTCCACATCCTCAAAATCCAGGCCGATTTTCCATATTTCCTTGGCGAATTTGTAGTTGAGGAATTCATCGGCAAAATATGGGAATCCCACTGCGGGAACTCCCAAGCCCATTGCCTCCAAGGTAGGGTTCCATCCACTGTGTGTGAGAAGCAATCCCACTAAGGCATGCGCAAGTACTTTCCACTGTGGCACCCGCCTCACAAACTGGGCCCCGCTCCTTCATTCGTTCTTCAAAGCCCTCAGGTAAAATCGCAACCTAGCCTTCTGCAATATCCAACCGAAGAACTCACAGGAAAGGTTGTCTGCTGCCTTCGAGCCCTAGTGCCAGCTGCTCTAGCTGTTGCTGACATTTCACAGCGATGCTACCAAAGGAAACGTATATAGCTGATCGCGGTCGTTGCATATCAAGCCATATCAGGCAGCTCTCCTCGTCCTACAACAGACTGCCGCATGAATCCCTCCCTTCTAAAAAATTTGGAAGAAAAAGAGGTCCTACGGCCAGAGCAGGACAGCCATTCAAATTGAGTGCTGTTACTGCATCCCTCCCTTCGAGCTCCTCGAACGTGTTCACTAATACGTAGTCGCCATTGCTTTGCTTCTGCGATTCATAAAGAATAGCATCGATGGTAATGTCCATCGGATCCTCAGCGATAAGTCGGCACATCAGGTCGGTTGGCTTCAATGGTGGGATGTTGCCCGGAAGGCAAGTGATGAGGTTTTCTTTATTTTTGCCTTCAGACACTGAACAAGTTACAAACAAATTACAGTCATTTTAATGAATATAATTAAACAAAAGTACTCAGGATATATAAGAAGACTGTAAAAGGAAACAAAATATGAACTAGTATCCTAAACAAACCCATGATCAAATCTAATTGGCTGCCACTATAAATGTAGGCTAGGTGCAACAGCCTACAAGCCGCACAATAGCAGGAAAATTATGCCTCAATAAGAGTCGAGAGGTCCGGTATGGGACCCGGGATCAAATCTAACTGGCTGCCACTATAAACCTAGGCTAGGTGCAACAGCCTGCAAGCCGCACAATAGCAGGAAACTTATGCGGATCCAGGATCAAATCTAACTGGCTGCCACTATAAACCTAGGCTATGTGCAACAGGCTAGGGGCAACAGCCTGCAAGCCGCACAATAGTAGGAAGCTTATGCGGACCCATGATCAAATCTAACTGGCTCCCACTATAAACCTAGGCTAGGTGCAACGGACCCAGGATCAAATCTAACTGGCTGCCACTATAAACCTAGGCTAGGTGCAAGGAAACTTATGCGGACCCAGGATCAAATCTAACTGGTTGCCACTATAAACCTAGGCTAGGTGCAACGGACCCAGGATCAAATCTAACTGGCTGCCACTATAAACCTAGGCTAGGTGCAATAGCCTGCAAGCCGCATAATAGCAAGAAACTTATGGGGACCGAGGACAATAGCAGGAAACTTATGCGGACCGAGGATCAAATCTAACTCACTGCCACTATAAACCTAGGCTAGGTGCAACAGGCTACAGGCTAGGTGCAACAGACTGCAAGCCGCACAATAGCAGGAAACTTATGCGGACCCAGGATCAAATCTAACTTGCTGCCACTATAAACCTAGGCTAGGTGCAACAACCTGCAAGCCGCACAATAGCAGGAAACTTATGCCTCAACAAGACGTCCGCTATGGGGTCGCCTACTCTTCTAGCGAAAACACAACAAGTCATATATATACTCAATAAGATTTGAACCCTCATCTCATGGGTTTCACCCAGCCAAACTTACTGTTAAACCCCATATCACTGTAACTTACTGTTAAACCCCATATCACTGTATAACTAGTCTTTTATCTGTTATCCTCAATTTCTTATTGGCCTGAGAGGCTCATCACTATATATATTTCTATAAAATCTATCTGAAACTCTAAATTTGGAGCACACAATATGTGATCAAGCCGAGACATGATAAAAATGTCAGTGTTATTCGAACTGCGATGCAATATAATCGAATTTTCTTCGCTGCTATAGGGTGGCTAAAGCCAACTGAATTACGTGTTAGAACTTAGAACTTAGAAGAAGCAACAAGTGCATGGAGAGATGGTAGATTGCAAAGTTTTAGACTAGGGAAGGAAAGTTTACTTATTGGAAGTCAAGATTACTTAACAATAATTGACCTTAAGATGGCTAAAATAGAAAATGTCACTTTTCCTTATTGAAAGTCAGCCGTTTTCGAGGAGTGACGAGGAGTGACCAGAAAAGGAGGGTGATAAAGGCACATTTTATATAACTAATTCGAAAATAAATATTGATATGTGACCTCGAGGAAACCAATCTAGTATAATGTTATTAAAATTTCTATAAATCATGGGAGACAACGTATTTATATGTCAACTTTCTTTTTAATCATTGGGACTTTGTAGAGAATACTATAATACTATGTGCTTAACAGAAAAAGAAACCAAAATTTTTTTATTTAGATACACTATTTAGCTTCTACCATATTACATAGGAAAACACCAACTATTTAAGTTAAGTTCTACCAATCACTTTTTTTTTCACTTATTCTGGGATAGGAAAAAGGATTTATTTATCGTTTAGATTTATAAAATAATTTCTTATTTTGATATAATATATTTGTCAATTTTACGAGTAATAAAAAAATTATTTCCAAGATTAAATTTCATATTACTTGTTATTTAAATAAAATCTAAAAAGATTATTTTCTTAATTTTTATTTACATTGAATGGAATTTAAACAATAAAACCTTAACATATATATATATATATACAAAATAGCTCATTTAATTTTTTAAGTCTATTTATTTAAATATGAGGTCACATATGTTATGTGGTTTTATGTTTTGTAGTTAAATAGAAAATGCAACTATACAATGAAAATAATTTTTTCACTCAAAACATTAGCATTAACTTAAACCATAAACAAGTATTTTCTTTAATTGAGCCATCTCCTAGACTAGAACAAGTCACCATATCAACAATTATATAGATGTTATTGTAAAGCATAACAATTACCATAAACTAAATACTACCATAAAAAAAATAACATTTCACTCTTCATAAGAATTCCTTACTATAATGAAAGAAGTAGCAAGGATCCAATAATATATACCAAAATGTTAAAGAACTTAACGTTTAAAATCTTATACATATGCATTTTTAGTAGAAACTCTCCTCTTTCTTCCAACAAAACTCAGGGAATCTACTAAAAACCACACCTAAGCTATCCCTAAACCACAATCCAGCCAAAATATTACAACATATTACAATACAACTAAAATTCATATCGAAACACCAATAGATCTATATGTGTTGCATCTTAAAAGACATGGTTTAGGTCTAAAATTAACAATAACATGTATTAAGAAATATGTCTTATCGAGATGCTTTAAAGGAGACAAATCACTAAAATAGACTCACTATTTAGAACTTGATATTGCAATGGGCCTAAACAATCCTTAACAAGATACAAAACAATACCAATAGATGAGGAATTTATAATAAACTCATTAGCCACTCCAAAAACATGGGGGCAACCATAATTTCTAAGTGGATTAGTGCTAGAGTTATTCATTCTATAAAGACAAATGATTACATAAAAATAAGATGGACTATTTTACCCTAATGTTTAACACCATTAGAAGTAATGTCTTAAAGTATACAAATGATGAAAAAATATGCATAGCTTCTAATAAAAGTTTATGCATGAGGAAATGGAAGAAATGAAGATAAACTCTGGTAGGTTTAAAGCACCATTCTTATTATGATATGTGATTTTATCTACCTATATGAGATGAGCTTTATCTTTCATATCATCATGACTTGCTACAACTAGTAGTTGGCTGGTCGCTGAAGGTAGATAAGTGGTATAGACATGTGGCAGGATGGAGTGTGTATAGATAGATGATGATTGTGGTTGGTTGGTTGCTGAAGGTTGATAAGTGGTATAGACATGTGGCAAGATGGAGTGGGTATAGATAGATGATGATGGACCAGAGAGAACCATCCCCTTAAATGAATAACTTTAACATAAATATAATTAATTTAGAGTTTAGATTCCTCATGTTTCCACATATACCATACCATTATAATTTGAAATAAGTGATAATAACCCTATAATTTAAAAAGCGAGTCAACATTGATATGTGTGTAATTTACTCTTCAATTTGATTTGTTGGCTTTGCACTTGCTCTTGTCTTTTTTAAATCATCCATTCATTTTTGTTTTTTAATTGTAATTTTTTTTCTTCTTATTTTTCATTTCTTTTATATTATTGATTAAATTTTCATTTATATTTTTTTTATTGATCTAATTTATTAATAACTTTAATTTAAATGTCTTTTTGTATCATTTTAGAAATCACATTATTGGTTAAATTTTCATTTTTATTTTCATATTAATCTAATTTATTAATCATTTCAAAATAAATGTCCCAAATGTTTCTATGCTAATATGATTCTATTTTCTTCAAAAGATTATTATCTTTTTTCTTGAAAATATTATAACAAGGACCAAAAGACTCAACACTACATTCTAAAGTCAAATACCTTCTCTTTTGTAACATACTTCTTCTTGTAAAATTTTCCACTTCTTTCTTCATCCTTATAAATAACATTTTATTATATGCTTTTATGGATACTATTGGAGACATTTGAAACTTATTTTTAAGGGCCTTAGATAGGGATATGGGCCAACCTCCACATGCCCAACCCTTTGGGGAAGTTACTACTTCTTTCTTGACCTTTATAAATAACCTTTTATTATATACTTTTGTGGATACTATTAGAAATATTTGAGACTTATTTTTCAAGAGAGCCTTGAATAGGGATATGGGTCAGCCTTGCACTTTGTAGGCCTCCACATGCATAACCCTTCGTTTCTCCCCTGCAACACCTTTTTATTTTCTAGCATACATTTCAAATGCAAAAGAAATACTCTCTAAATAGATAATCCTTAGAAAAAAGTTCCGTGAGTCCACTTAGTATAGTTTTAATGAAAATTACTAATCACCAATTCTTAACGATAAACAAACTATTCTAAGAGAATAATAGACACATATATAATAAAATTTGGAATCAAATACCCAAATAAAAAGTTCCATGAGTCCACTTAGTATAGTTTTAACGAAAATTACCAATCACCAAGTCTTAGTGATAAACAAACCATTCTAAGAGAATAATAGACACATATATAATAAACTTTGGAATCAAGTACCCAAAACACTAAGATGCTAATGCAAATGACCTCCACTATTAAATGAAAATTGACTTATCACAATAGCATCAACAATTATGTAATAAGCCTCTAGCTATTATTATGAGCTAATTCTACCAATAAATGTTTGAGGTGGGATTCAAAGCACAATAACATCCCCATGAACTCCTAGAATGAATGTAACCTGAAATAATCACTTTTATAGACATGTTATTCTAATATCTTATGTCTATCCTAACATAGTATGGGGATATTATATATTACCCTAACATAGTATGTGGATATTATATATTTCTCGTAATTATATAAGACGTGATTTTTATGTTTTCTATTTTCCAACATAGTTAAGAGTTTTAACTCTTTATTTTATTTGCTCAGTAATTTGGTGATGATGTGTTTTCATCTTTAGCATTAAATAGAATGTTTTTGAAACTACAAGTTTTTAGTGAGGTATAATGTTGTAAATTTTCTTCATACAAAGCTAACAAGGATGCTTTCTCTTATCAACAAAGAGAAGAAAAAAAAAAGATACCAAAAAAAATTGATCTTGTTTATTTTCTTATTTGATAGCCTTATGTATCAACTACACCTACCACTTAAAGAAATCTAAAATAAAGGTCATTCATTTATGATATTTCTTTTTCATTCTACTTTCTACATTTAATTATATTTTTATCTTTTGCTTTTTATTATTTTATCTTATATTTTTATCCTTGACTTTTTATTGTTTTATATTTTTCAGTTAGCATTATCCATTTCCATTATTTTGTTGTTTATATATTTATCTACCTTGTATTTAATTGTGGAATTTTTCATTATTTCATGTTTGCATACTTAGCCTTTCCACTTTCAATTTTTTTTTTTTTTCCTTTTCTTACCATTTCTATACTTTTCCTTTTCCATTTCCAATTTGTTTTTATATTTCTACATTTATATTCTTTGTATTTCTTATATATATATATATATATATATATATATATATATATATATATATATATATATATATATATATATATAGGTATTCCATATTTAGAAATATTTATAAACTATTTCTAGTTCCTACCCCAACATCTAATATCTTCATAACTCCTTTGCACTATTCACACATTGTTATAATATAATTATTTTGAGCTTGAGCATTCCTTTGTGGGAAGTGCATACTCCTTGGCACACCATTTCCTCTACACTGCTCTTTTCTCCCTCACCTTTGTACACTCTCTTTTGCAAATTTTTTCCATCTACATAAACGTCTCTCTTCATGACCCTTCTCTCCACAAGCTTCATTCTAAATGCTTTATTGTTTAGTCAATTTTCCATTTATTTACCTTTACTTCTTCAAACATAGCTTATTTTCCAAATGCATGCATCTTACCTTGGCGTTATTAATATTTATTATATAATTTTTATCCTAATTTATTTGGAATACCTATTTATTACAATTGGTGTCCAACTGGACATATGCTTGGATGATACTTGAAAGATATTATTTGGATAGGGTAATTCTTAGCATGATGACTAGACAATAAGACAATAATAAAAAATTATATTTTATGTATGTTATGGAAGGTTCCATGTCTCTTTCAACTTCATATAAAATAATATAAGGAGTTCTTATTGTTAAAAATAGCAACAAGAAATCCTAATTTAATTTGTCCTTGAACTAAATAAGAATTAAATCAAAATTATATTCTCATAGCAACTTGTAATAGTTAACCAAGATAATCTGACTTAGTTGGCTTAGGAAATTTGAGTTGGAAGTATATCTAGAGTCATGTAGAGTGATCCATAAATTTTAGAGGCTTTCGAGTTGTAATTAATTAATTCAATTTAACTAAGTTATAGTCAGTTACACTAGTTCCAAATGTTGGAGGAACTAGTAGGAGGTCTACTAGTGAAGACGGGCACCAATGTGGCTTCACTGCTGCACCAATGATCCAAGATATTTTACTTACAGATACATCAGAATTACATATAACAAATTTAATTAACCATGGAACTTAAAAGCACATAAACAATGTAGAAATAATCAGAAGAACTCAAAAACCATGACATGATGATTTGATTAAGGAGTTCATCCAATTTGGACTACGTCTCCAGGCCCTGCTCAATAGTGGGGAGGCCTTCATTCAATTAGTGACATAAAAGATATAAAAGTAAAAGCAACAAGCAATTACAACCCATATACCTTCAAGCTAAAAGATGGGCAAAAAATGGAAAGCTTAGCTTCATAAAATAGATAGTACCACTGAACGCCTGGCCAAAATAGTGCAAAAACTCCTATCCAAACTCCCAATTTGGATAATCGGACCTTCTGTAACCTATCAAAACCTCTCTGCTACTCAACGCGAGGTCTGACCTATTGCTAGGGTCAGGGTCTGCTACGTGCGTGTGCTTGTAAACTATCTGCTAACTCCCCCTACCTTTTTCCGATACAACAGTCATATATACAAGCATGGAGGCATCCCTAAAAACAGAGAAGTTTTGACATAATAACCAAGTTTAGGTAGGCGGGATTGAGCTAGAAGCTTATATTTAATAACCTTGTAACAATATTGCAATCCTATTTAAACATAACAAACCCATTAACTGCGGTCAAGGCCCGAGAGCATGTCTATTGATGCTTTTAACTATCGGCGGACAATCCAAAGCCAATACAATAGACACTTCTGTGATATGTGGACATGTCAGCTTATACAAATAATATAAAATATATCGCATCAGGATCCTCCCCACAAATCGTAATCGACGTGCTACCCATCAGCATATCAAACCAAGTTCATCCCTCTACGATATAGCAGACCTGCCAAGATTTATAAACCACAACATATAAGATATCGGGTCTGGATCCTCCCCAAAAATCACAATCGGTGTGGGCTAGGGTGTCACTCCATGCTACCGTTCCCCTCTTGTGAATTGCGATTGCGATATATACCACATTGCAAATGGACTCCGCTGCGGCCGATTCGTATACTTGTTCCACCTCCAACCTGCGATATGTGATATCGCAATCATACTCAACACCGGGTCGGGGTTGATCCTTAAGCTGCTTAGTCCTCTTGCGGCGATATACGATATGTAGGACCCAGTGGAAACCTACCACGTGCCACTCCCTCATTCGCTAATACTTTTTCCATGTCACCTTCTCCTGCCACATGGACAAATCAAACTCAAACTTTGACTTGCTCTAACTTCGTCATCTAGACTCGGATTTGAGTGCCATTAGGATGACGAGAAATTTGATATGATTCTATGTTTAGAGAGATTGTGAAAGAAGAGCTCCAAAAATTACTGAATGTAAACTTCATTTACTGAATTTCAGATAGCTGATGGGTTTCTCCTTTGGTAACTTTGCCTAAAAAGAATGGTAAATGGAGGGTGTGCATTGATTATTGAGAACTGAATAAAGCAACCCTCAAAGATCATTTTCCTTTGCCTTTTATAGATCAAGTGTTAGAATCATTAGTAGGTAAGAAGTATTTCTCATTCTTGGATGGTTTTAGTGGTTATAATCAAATTTAGGTAGCACCTAAATATTATGATAAAACAACATTTACTTTTCCACGGGGAACGTATGCCTATCGAATACTTCCTTTTGGGTTCTGTAATGCACCTGCAACATTCCAAAGAGCAGTACTAGGGATTTTTTTTTATCTAATACATGATTTTCTAGAGGTATATATGGATGAGTTTACAATCTATGGCAAAACGTTTGAAGAAGCTTTGGGGAATTTGGAAAAAGTTCTTAAAAGATGTAAAGAAGCAAAACTTTCACTAAGCCATGAAAAAATGTTTTATGATTTTTACAGAAGGTATTGTTTTAGGACATCACATTTCAGGAGATGGGATTAATGTTGACAAATCTAAAGTTGAAGTCATCTCTAAATTATCAATTCCAAATTTCCAAAAGGATGCTAGAAGTTTTCTAGGATTTATAGGATACTACAAAAGGTTTATAGAAAATTTCACTAAAATAGCATCCCCACTCTTCAAATTGCTTACCAAATATTGTGAATTCAATTAGAGTTTTGATTTCCAGTTGGCATTTGAAACCTTAAAATCAAAAACTTTTGAAGCACCCATTTTAAGAGGTCCAAATTGCAAACTCCCTTTCCATATTTCAATAGATGTTTCAGATAGAACTATGGGAGCTGTATTGTGACAAAAAGATTTGATTCCTTATGCCATTTACTATACAAGTAAGAATTTGACTCCCACTGAGTTAAATTATAATGTGACTGAAAAGGAACTTTTAGTTGTTCCTCATGCAATTAACAAGTTCAGACACTATATAACAGGCTATAAAACCTTTGTTCATATAGATCAATCTGAAATTAGATATTTAATGAATAAACCTATTACTAATGGCAGAGTTACAAGAGGGCTTTTACTTTTGAAAGAATTCAACATTATTGTGCTAGATAGACCTGGAAAACAAAACACAGTTGTTGATTTCTTGTCCAGGATTTAGAATATCAAAGAAGATTCTTCGGTTGAAGATTAGTTTCTTGATGAATATCTTTTTGCAGTAACTACTCAAAATCCTTGGTTTGCAGATATTGCTAACTATTTAGTCACAGGAAAGTGGACTTCATATTTGTTTCCTAGAGAGAAAAGAAAAATTATTCAGGTAAGTGAAAGATATTCATGGATCACTAATGAACTGTATAAAATAGGCCCAGGTCTTATGATCAGAAGGTGTGTTAGGGAAGATGAAATACCTAGGATTATTAAGACATGTCATGATGAGACATGTGGTTGACACTTTTCTAACAAGAGGACAGCCTATAAAATCCTTTCTGTAGGATATTATTGGCCATCCATCTTCAAATATGCTAAAGAATATGTCAAGAGATGTGATAACTGCCAAAGGGTAGGGAAACCTAGTCCCTCAAATGAAATGCCATTACAAATTTAGGTACTCATCGAACCTTTTGAAAATTGGGCCTTAGATTTTATTGGGCCAATCAATCCTCCATCTAAGCAGAAGAGGTATATATTGGTATGCACTGATTATGTCACTAAATGGATAGAAGCTAAAGCATTACCTTTTGCTAATGAAAAATCTGTAGTGAATTTTCTTTTTGAGGACATATTTACTCGTTTTGGTGTTCCAAGAGAAATTGTGATAGATCAGGGATCTCAATTTACATCTAACATGGTGGAAGGGCTTGTGGAAGAATATAAGATCAAACATATGAAATATACTCATCATCCACAAGCAAATGGTAAAGTGGAATCCACAAATAAAGTGATTGCATGAATCCTCACCAAGACTGTGCATCTACATAGAAGAGATTGGGCGGAAAGGTTTCATGAAGCCTTATGGGCCTATAGAACTACATGGAGGAACATAACGAGACATACACCCTATGAACTTGTTTATGGGAAACAAGTCCTGTTTGCTATAGAGTTCCAAATCAGAACTTTCAAGATGGCAGTCCAATTGGGACTAGATTTATCAGAGGCACAAAATCATAAGCTGGAGCAATTAAATGAACTTGATGAAATCAGGCATAGGCAGTTCAAAGGACTAGTATAGTCCAACAACAAAGGGCTAAATGGCATGACAAATATATCAAGGACAAGAGGTTTCAAGTGGGAGATTGGGGGCTATTGCTTGATTCAAAGTTTAAATATTTTCAAGGGAAGTTGCCATATGAGATTGAAAAAGTATTTAGTAATGGAGCGGTGAGGATAAGAACAATGGATGAAAGTAAAAATCATCTTCTTGTGAATGGTCATAAATTAAATATATATCAGAAACCAATTTCAAAAGAGGATTTCATTAATATTTTCCAAGACAATTGTGAAATGAAGCTAGCGAAGAAGAATTATTCTTCTCCACTAACTTAGTCTTTATTTTTTCCTAAAAAAAAAGAAAAAAAAAATTGTATAAGGTTGAAAACCAATCACTGATTGCCATACTTATACAGAAAATACAAGGTAAAAACTAGAGGTTTCTGACAACATATATTTTCCATTTTCTTTCTGTAATAAGTAGTGAAAAAAAGATACAGTCACTCTGCAGTTTAGATTCTGCAAATACATCATCTCATCTCACCCCACTCCATTTTATTTTTGCAGTTTCACTTCATCTAATTGTCATATTTCATCAATAAATTTTTCAATTTTTCCTTTTATAGCTTTCATTCCATTTTTCATTTCATTATCATCTTGTCTTACATCTCATTTCATTTCACTTACATAGCCACTTCCATTTCATTCATGATCCATAAGCCATATTTCACTTTCTTTTTAACGTTCTGCAGTCGATTCTATTCTGCAACTAATATGATTCTGCAGCTACAATTTGTTTATTAGTTCAAGAACAAGTATACAACTCACAACAAAATCATGTATGCAGAGAATTGAAAAAAAAAATCAATTTTTGAATACCAACCATGCTCAAGGTACTTGTGGATCAACATCAAAAAAAAAAATTAGCAAGTGAAAGGTAAAGGTTCCAAACGTAAATGCAAAGATTTATTTCAAAAAGCAATTTGAAAACATATGTTTGTATAGTATGTATAATCACATGTCTCCTTAATTGACCATCATTTGATTTGACCGCCACTATATCTACGCCATACCTTCCATCTTTAATGACAAACAGTCTCAATGATCCTTTCATAACAAATCTCCGCTTCAAACTCCATAACCTGTACTCAAACGGTCCTCCACAACTCCACCTGTTAACAGTCAAGATGACGATGTGACCTACCTATCTACGACTCTCTAAACCCTTACTGTCTATTTATTACACGCAAACCCTTAAGTTTATCTCTCCTATAACATGCAGTCATTCTATCACATAGACAACAGTCATTCCATTTTCATATACACACAGTCTTTCCATTTTCATATATATGTAGTCATTCCATTTCCATACACACAATCATTCCATTTCTTAAATAGCACTCATTTTATAGACAGTAAGAGTAATTTTGAAGGTTAACTGAAAATAGAGGATATGGGGCTTATTGTCAGGATAGAGCCCGTAGGGGTAAAGTATATGGAGGGGTATCCACAGCTTAAAGGGATGCTATAGAAGGCCGGATGGTTAAATTTTATTGAGAAATTTGATGGCTACCACAAGGAAATTACCAAGTCTTTTGCAAGGTCATTTGATGGCACAAAAGTGGAGATAGGAGATATTAAATTTGCAGTCACAGAATCCTTCATAGCAGAAGCAACAGAGCTACTGAGACAAGGAGAAAGATGGTTTAAAAACAAGGAATTTCATGGTGAATCTTGGAAAGTGATCCTTAGAAACCCAGGTATGGATGTTACAGTATTTAGGAATGGAATTCCTATTTCAACACTCAAAAACAAATGGGGTAATATGCTTTTGATATTGCAAAAATCATTACATGTGAAGGAAGATTTGTGTTTATGTATGTTTACCATATACGCTTATTAATGAATTTATTAGAAAATGTAACCATCGACCATCCCTTATTCCTTCTAAATAGTCTAAGAAGGATGGCTACAAATGTCCAAAAGAAAATTGAATCCATAGAAACAACTATGTATCATCATGGATTAGTGAAAATACTAGTTGAATTCCATTTGAAAAGTATAGGGGATACCTGGGAAGATTTCTTGGTAAGAAATTTTTTCCAGGATGCTCCAGAGTCACCTGAGGAGAGTCATGTTAAGAAAATTAGGAGGAGAAAGATCAGCATTAACATTCAAAACAAATTTGGAACCTCCTCACAAAAGAATGATGCAGAGACAACTTCTAAACCAGAGGTTAGAAAGCAGACTAAACAGAAAGGAGAAATGAAGGAGAGAGCTTAAGAAATCAATGAAGACATTCCTGAAGCTTCATCACCACAAGAAGATGAACAATTACTCTCTGAAATACTGACTAAGATTAGGGAGCAAATCAAGATAAAGATGGAGATAGGGAAGAGGAAGAAGGACAGAAGAGAAGAAACCATAAGCTTCCAAAACCTGAGAAGTAGCTCTAGACTCTGAGGTAAGGTGAGGAAGGTAACATCAAAAGGAGCCCAGTTCATAAACTTAGAGGAAGAAACTCTAGTTCAATCTCCTAACAGTATTCCACCTGAAAACAATCCACAAAACTCTCCTCCACCGAATTTTGAAGGCAACCCAAGCAGAGCTTCTCCTGACATAGACCTAGTACAGCAACAAGTCTATGACTACATAGAGTCATTAGAGAGGAAGGATACCTCAATGGATCCAGGACCCTCAACCAATCTAGATTAGCCTGTCAATCCACAAGAACCTCTAACTAGCTCTCTCAAACAAGAAATTTTTGAATTAGAGATTTCGAACAGGCATATTCAAAAAGAAAATGAAACCTTGAGGGAACAAAACAATCTGGATAAAGCCATTCATGACAACAAAATGTTTCACCTAGGATTATGGTACAAGAAAAATAGGAAGCTGAAGAGGAAAACTAGGAATTTGAGGAGAACACTTATCAACCTCAAATACAGACTTCTTATGAAGAAGCCCAGGATGGTAGTCAGTGCAAGGAGAGGTAAGAAAACTAAGTTGGATGTGCTGGCAGAAGTGTCAGAACAGATGCAATAGGAGAAAGAAGTTCACTTTTTTGAAAATTGCATGGGGACATGCGATGATTTTGCATTGGGGGTATGTTGAGCCTCAAAATTACTCTTTCCCTAGCAACTCTTCTAATTCCTTTTCTTTGTTTTTCCATAAGAAAGATGCATTCTCATCACTAATAACTGGTATATACTATCTTGAGGAGGACATTTAGTGATTTACATATTATGATTTTTATGTTTTGCTGTTTGAATAATTTTTTGTATATTAGCTACAGAACGTAGCCTATTCTGTAGCTAACCAGCTGTTCCACAGCTACCTCCATGCTTTAACAGGTTCCAGGTGTCAGAAGGAGAAACTAGCCACATGGGTAGCTTTGAAATCATCATGACATGGACCCTGTCCTATTCATTCAGCCCAGGTTGACAAAGAAGATGGCATAAGACTACGGTCAATGGATAAGTCAAACACAAAGAGACTGAGGGTAACAGGACTCTATTTCATGGTTAATTAATGCGTTTCACAGTGATGGGAAGCGTTATCCAGAGCAACTACCTCTACCTGCGGACTCCAACATCCACCTATACAAATGAATCCAACAGCCACCATGTCTTAGATTTATTTCTCCAGCAGCCAAGGAAGAAATTTTGCATATCTGTCTTCTACGTGTTTGGCTGTAGCATGCTTTTCTCCACAAGCAGTTATATGATTTTTCTTATAAATATCTATGTAAAGGACCAAAGAAGTTAGTAATAATTTTAATGTGAAATCGAAGTTCTAGACTCTGTAATTTTTGGGCATTTTGTGTCCCTATTTTAATATGAGAAGCCCGCATGTTTTTATGATCATCTGAAGGAGTTTCCTTGGAGATGATTGAGCAAGCGTAGCCTAATCAGTTGCAGAGGACCCCTCCACTGAAGAAGGTTTCATTTTATTTATTTTTCTTCTTCTTGTTAACTGTAAATTCATCATTTTCTTTATAAAATAGTGTTTATAATCATTTTCTTACTAAGAGTGTTTATAATGAAATTTATATCATTTTCTTACTAACATTGTTTAAAATTTAGAGTAGTTTCCATTAGCTTGATTTCCTTTTAGTTCTTATCAATAGTTTAGAAGATAGAACTCAATAGTGTAATTTTGTTTCTTCAATTAAAAACTAACCTTGTTTTAGGATGAGAGTAGGATTGAAGAATGATAAGGATACATTGTTAGATAGTTTACTTCATTCACTGTTTTTCTAGTTTAAATTATCAATTAAACTGATCGGTGTCATTTACTATCTTTTCCATTTCATTTTTAGTTTAAAATACTAACTCATGGTGTTAATGAATGTTTATGGAAAACCATTCAAGTTGATAATTCATCCTTAACTAAGTGGTTGAACATTTCATCTATGCAATGAGTTATTTATGCATCTTCGTATTTGCTTTCTCTTAGATTAATGACTTATAGAATTACATAAATGTCATCCCAAGGAGACTTTCTCCAAAAATTCAGAGGAAGTGTAACCAAGTATTTCATTTAGTTTTATTTCTGTAATTAGTTAGACATCAATTGAAAATTTCACTTTCAGTTTTAATTCATGATTTGGAAATAATGGTAAAATAGGAATAGAAACTTTGTTTTCATTTCTTTCTTAGATTTGTTTCCATATCTTTCTTAGCTCTGTTTTCATTTCTTTATTAGCTCTGTTTTCATTTTTAGATTTTGAGAAGTCTTTAAGAAAGTTAGATTTAGTTTTGATAATTTACATTGTAAATCATTAGGAATTAAAAGACCAAAAACCCCCAAAATAATATAAAACATAAAAACAATGAAGTAAGAAGGGTTAGCTAGCACAAACAACGCACTACACTTCATCAGTTTATGATACCTGGATTGATAATTTATGTAGAGAAATTTAGGACACTAAATTGACCAAACAAGTAGTTCAAATTTTCTTGCTCCTAGTTTATCAGCTTCCTGATCGTAAAGCAAGACCAGGTCTCCTTCTAAGAAAACCCGAGGCTTGACATTTCTATCATATTACGCCTTGATTCATTTCTTATGCGCTTCGTTAGCCAATGCGGCTTCACGATGGGTTTCATCTAGATGGATAAGCTCCAAGAAACACGCTTTTTCTTCAGAAGTGTCAAGTAACAGGTCAATCGCGAGTTTGAGAGATGAAATTTCGCATTGTATCAGCAAGATTGCTTCGATACCATACACCAATTGAAAGGGTGTGAATCTAGTTTCATTTCTCACCAAGGTTCGATATGCACATAAGGAAAAGTACAGGATTAAGTGCCATTTTCGTTTATGAACCCCTATCATTCTCTGAAGCATTCACTTTAGGACTTTGTTGATGGCCTCAACTTGTCCATTTGCTTGCGGATAATAAGAAGTATAACTATCTTTTGAAAGTCCTAACTTAGCAGTCAACTCAACCATCATGTGATTGCGAAAATGCGATCCATGATCTGTAATTATAGCCTATGGTAGACCAAACTGGGAAACCACATGGTTGGAAAAGAAAAGAGGAGCCATTTCACCACTATTATTAGATGTTGGGATCACCTTGGCCAATTTGGTAAAATAGTCAACGACGACTATAATATAACCATGTTCCCCATTTGAGGTGGGGTTACATGTCATGAAGTCAATGCCCCATTTGGTGAATGGTCCAACATCGAAAACAAGCTGCAATGGTGCAGGTGGTAATCTAGCTTTATGGTCATAGATCTGGCATGTGTGACAGCATCTGACAGCAATTATGCAATCTCTGAATATACTAGGCCAGAAGTAACTATCACGGAGAATTCTCTGCGTGGTAGCATAACCAGATAAGTTTGCACCACAAGCACCTAAATGGAAATCATTCAAAACTTTCTCAGCTTCCTCATGAGTGAGGCACCTTCATAGAATCATATCGATACCACGATGGTAAAGAGTGTCGCCAATGATCAGATAATATTTGGCTTGGTATCGGATACGTCATTGTTGCGAGCGAGAGGTATATGTCTGCAAAGTTTGGGTCTAGAGATAAATCAGTATATCTCCATACCACACGTCAAATGACGAAATCAAGAACAGAGACTCATCCAGAATTGATGGTTCTGATGTTGAATCAATGATATTTGAGGGAAGGTTGCAAAGAAGCTCGGTGAAGACTAGAGATTTCTTTGATTTGGATTTGATGAATTCCAAATAAAACTCCTACAAAATGACGATCCATTTTGAGTATTTTCCCCCCAACAATTGACGTGACAAAATATATGTCATAGGGTTGAAATCTGAAATGACAATGGTCTTTCGGAGCAGGATATACTGGCGAAATCTCTATACAGCTTGAACAACATATAGAGCTATTTTTTCGACATAAGAATACTTAACTTATGTATCATTGAGATTTCGGCTCAAATAATATATCAAATGTTCAATCCGTTCTTCTTCTTGAACTAAAATAATTTCAATGGTTGTATCTGCAGTGGCGAGATACGGGAAGTAGTTGTTTTGATAATTCGGGGAATACATTAATGAGGCTTTAATCAAGGTATCTTGAAGAGCATCAAAGGAAGCTTGCACAACCTGGTCCCAATGGAAGGCTATCCCCTTTTTCAATAAACAAGTAAATCCTTTAGCCATTTCAGTATAATTAGGAATGAACCTCCTCAGAAAGTTAGCCTTCCCTTGGAGTCTCTGTAACTAAAGTAGATTTGAATGTGGAGGAAAGTGAAGAACTGCCTAAACCTTAAGAGGGTCGAGTCCAATTCCATCCTTAGACACTACGAAACCAAGCAAATGACTAGAACCAGCACAAAACACACATTTGTGTGGATTGAGTCGTATTTTGTAGTGTCGGCACCATAAAAATATAGCTCTCAAATGCTGTGAGTGATCAGTATACATTCATGAATGAGCAGGGAAATCGTCAAGGTAAGGTTGAACAATATGTTTGATGTCATGCAAGGGATAATTCATTGCCCTCTGAAATGTGGCCCCTGTGTTCTTCAAACCAAATGGGAGTTTCCAATAAGCGAATGTGCCCCATGGACAAATAAAAGAAGTTTTAGATTGGTCCTATGGGTTGATATTGATTTGATTGTAGCCGGAAAATCCATCCATAAATGAAAATATTTCACACCCGGCACATTCGTCAATAATCTGGTCGATAAAGGGAGTGGGATAATTATCTTTTGGACAAGCCTGATTTACATCCCTATAATCGATGTGCACTCGTATTGTCCCTTGTTTCTTCATGAAAAGAACAATATTGGAAACCAAGCCAGTAAGGGGAACAGGGTAAATGAAACCAGCATGCAAATTTTTTTCGAATTCTGCCTTAATCGAAGCAGCCTTCATTGGATGAATAGGTCGGAGGCACTATCATACTGGTTTGACATTATGATACATTTTGATTTCTTGTTAAACTATACTAGAGTCTATACCTAGCATCTCCTCATATGACCATGCAAATATATATCGAGATTCACTAAAGAGAGCACGGTAAATATCAAGTTCTGATGGAGAACAAGATTTTCCGACATGAATGTTTTCTATAAAACTAGGTTTGGTCGAAATATTTACAGAAATGGTTTCTTCAATATTTGACAAGTTTCGCTCAGAATCTACTGTATCTATGAAAACAGAATTCGAAAGAAAATCAAAAACTGAAGGATGATTAAGTTCGTTTGAATAATATTCGATGTGATCTGGAAGATGGGAATGATGATGATAATCCTCCCATGGTTCTCCCTAAATCATCAATGATTGGATGATTCCTTCATCAATAGAAAAGATGTGTGAAAAAGGATCAGAAGAAGTACCAAATTCTAATGAATGATCTACCCATACAATTGACAAAAATGGATTTGGGTTTGCCGCACAAGCCAGAAAGATTGATTGTTATGCTAGCTCAATAGGGCTTAGCGACATGATTTCATTACTACTATCAACTTCAAAACTATTGGTAATCCTCCTTAAGTCAGATGAAGTTGAATATATCATGTCGTTGTGGGTTTTAACCCCATAGAGAAATTACCTGCATACGAATTCTAAAACACAGAAAATAGACAATGTGAGATCATAACACATAAAACACATATACACAGAGATTTTCCCCTGGATCCCAAAACTGGGACTACTAGCTTGATTTTTCATTATGTTCCTTTCAATGTTACAATACATATTTGTACATGCAGAAGCATCCAATACCATGGACTGAAAACCATCGCATCCAAAACCATGTGCGAAAATCATGCACAAAACCATAGGTAGGTCCACCCAACCTAATATAGGGTCCAAAAAAAAATTTCCCAGGGCACTGCCCTGGACCCCGTAGGGGGGGGCTTCCCACCCCCCTCAAACCCCCAGTTGCATAATCGGTGCAATGAAGGGGGGACTTCGCCCCCCCGATTCACTACGTGGGCTAGTCGTGGAAAGAATAACACAACCCAACATTCTCCCACTTGTCGTTTTCTTTCCACAGGGGGGCACAAGAGAGCTTAGTCATTTATCCAGCCCTGTAATGCCCATTGTTTCTCTACACCAAGAGAACTTCTCGGAGCTCACATATTTTGTCAATACATCTGCATTATTTGTCAAAGTGTCCACCTCTACCAGCAACATCTTTTTGTCTTCTATCATATCACTCACAAAGTGATACTAAACATCAATGTGCTTTGTCTTTGAATGGTAAGTAGTGTTCTTTGCCAAGAAAATTGCACTTTGGCTATCAGAGTCTATCCTTGTAGCTCCCTGTACTAACTGCATACTTGAACACAATCTCTACAACCAAACTGCTTCCCTGCTTGCATGAGTGGCTTCCATGTATTCTGCCTCTGTAGTTGATAGTGCCACTACAGATTATTTCTTACTCATCGAACTGATTGCACCTCCAAATAGGTTAAACACATACCGACTTGTAGATCTTCTCTAATCCAGATGTCCAGCCTAGTCCGCATCAACAAAGCCACAGATATCCAAAAATTTGTCCAATCCTGGTCTTCCTTGGTAGCACAAACCATAATCACTAGTGCCAGGAAAATACCTGAAAACCCGCTTCACTATTGTCTAATGCTCCTTCCCTAGTTTTGACATAAACCTTCTCAATAATCCCACTGCATGTGCAATGTTTGGTCTAGCACATACCATCGCATACATCAGGCTACCGACTGCACTTGCATATGGAACATGGGTCATATCCTCTTCCTCTTCTTGTGCCTTGGGACACTGTTTAGTAGATAACTTTACACCTACAGGAATAGGAACCCTCACCAGTTTACTATCTTGCATATTAAACCTCTACAATATTGTCTCGACATACTTCCTTTGGTTTAACTAGAGCTTCTTATTTGCCTAATCTCTTTTAATTTCTATGCCCAAAATCTAGTTTGTAGTGCCAAGATCTTTCATGTCAAATTTGGAGGACAATTAGGTCTTCAAATCTTGGATAATTTCTTTGTCATTTCCAACCAGCAACATATCATCCACATACAAGACTAGATAAATAACACACTCACCAATTAATTTAAAATACACACAGTGTTCTACTTTGCTTCTGGTGAAGCCAAGTCCCCTTATAAATTTATCAAATTTCTGATACCACATCCTTGGTGATTGTTTTAATCCGTACAAGCGACTTCTTTAACTTGCATACTAGTTCTTTCTTACCCTTCACCGCAAAGACTTTAGGTTGGTTCTTGTAGATCCCCTCTTCTAGATCCCCGTGAAGAAATGTTGTCTTCACATCCATCTGTTCTACCTCAAAATCAAAAGCAACAGCAATAAATAGAAGTAATGTAATAGAAGCTACCTTGGCAACAGGAGAATAAATATCACCAAAATCAATTCTCGGCACCTGGGAATAACCTTTTGCTACCAGTCGAGCTTTGTATTTCTCCACCTTTCCTTCTGCATTTGTCTTCTTCTTAAACACCCATTTGCTGCCAATGGGTTTCCTTCCAGCCGACAACTCCACCAAATCCCAAGCCTCATCTTTGTGCAAAGATGTCATTTCATCAACCATGGCCTCTTTCAAGAGTTTTCCATCTTCTAAATCTACTGCTTCCTTCATAGTTCTGGGATCATCATCAGTAATAGATAAAGCAAAATTTGAATAGAAAGCAAATGGACTATACCTTTTTGGCTGCCTTCTTTCTCGAACTGATCTTCTCACACCTGGAGTTTGTGTCTCTTCATCTTCTAATTCCTCCTCTATTGTAGAGTCTGATTCTTCCTCCTTTAGCTCAAAATCTATCTTCTCAGGTTCCTTTGGTTGGACTTCATGTTTAATAACATCTTTCACCTCTCTAAACACCACATCTCCGTTGTACAAAACCTTCCTTGTTACTGGTTTCCAAAGCTTATAACCCTTTAAACCATCCTTATACCCAATAAAGATGCACTTTTCAGATTCACTATCCAACTTGGTTCATTTCTCCTTAGGAACATGTACATATGCATCACATCCAAATACCCTTAGATGTGAAAGGGAGGGTTTCTTACCGGTCCATACCTCTTGTGGAGTCTTATCCTCCAATGATGATGAATGTGATCTATTCCCCAAGTAACATGCTATCTCCAATGCCTCTGCTCAGAATGCCTGTCCTAACCCGGCACCACTGAGCATGCTTCTTTCCCTTTCCATCAACGTCTTGTTCATTTTTTCTGACTCCATTTTGTTGAGGTGTATATGGAGTAGTATTCTGCCATACTATACCACATTTCTCACAGAATTCTTCAAATTCCTTACTGCAAAACTCTCCACCATTATTTGTCCTCAGCACCTTTATCTTCTTCTCTATCTGGTTTTCCACCAGAGCCTTAAATTCTTTAAATATGTCAACGACTTCATATTTATTCTTAGGGAAATATATCCATGTATTCCATGAGAATTCATCTATAAATGATACATAGTACATAGACTTACCAAGTGATGGAACCTTCACAGGTCCAAACACACCACTGTGCACATGCTCTAATATATGTTTCGCCCTCTTACCACCAAAGGGAAAACTCACCCAATTCTCCTTCCCATATACACAATTTCAATAGAAATCAAAATCTAGAGACCTATTACTCATACCTTCTACCATACCTTTACCATGAAGTATTTGAAGGCCCTTCTCTCCAATATGTCCAAGCCTTTGATGCCACAACATGGTCTTCTCTCCAGAGACCACTAGATTTTCTGGTCCACTTTCAGGAACCACGGAACTGTTGCACCCATCGAAAATAGTGCTACCTTGCAACTTGTACAGAGTTCCAATCGGAACCCCCCACATCAATACTAGTGCTCCTCAAACCATCTTGCAAATATCCTTCTCAAACATTGTTTTCACACCTGCCTCATCCAACTTGCTTACAGAAATAAGATTTCTGGCCAATGCAGGAATATGTAGAACACCCGGAAGTGTTCTAACCCTTCCACCTTGCAACTTCAACTTTACTTTTCCACGACCAACGATTCAAGCCTTCCTATCATCCCCTAAGAAGACATCACCACCATCATATTTCTCATACTCGCAGAACCACTCTTTATGGGGAGTGAAGTGAAAGGATGCACCTGATTCAATCAACCATGCCTCATGATCTACATGTGTACTTGAAGAAGCCAAGTACACATCCCCACCTTCATCTGAGTGTCTTTTGCCTCTACAGAAGGAGCATAATCAGATCCCTTTCCTTTCTCAGGAGCTTTAGATTTACAGTCCCTTTTGTAGTGCCCTTCCTTTCCACATTTCCAGCACACCACCTTTACAGGTTTTCCTGGAGATTTAGATCTCCCTCTAGATTTGGATCTCCCAATCGATGACTTATTTTTGTTTTTGTTCAGGAACCATCCTCATACAGACAAGGCATCACCATTCTGGCTCTCCATATTTTTTCGTCTTATCTCCTCTGTCAGTAAGGATGAGACTATTTCATTAGACTGCAAGGCAGATGCATTGCTACCTATTGCAATATCTAGACTATCCCACGAATCTGGTAGAGAACACAACAAACTAATGCACTTATCTTTATCTGAAATTTTGATATCAACAGAGGATAACTGATTTACCACAGTGTTAAACACATTCAGATGCTCTGTCAGTAAGTCTCCATCTTTCATCCTTAGGTTATACAACTTTTTCCATAGGAACAGTTTATTCACCAGAGACTTAGATTGGTACAAAGTCCCTAACTTGTCCCATAAATCCTTCGCCGTAGCTTCCCCTGATACATGCAGCAATACTGAATCTAAGACGCACAATCATATTGTTCTCTTTTCCTTCTGATCCAACTTCTTCCATTCTTCATCAGATACTCCCGTTGGTTTAGTACCCGGATCTACCGCAATGCACTAATCTTTATCCACCAAGAGATCCTCCATCTTGAGTTTCCACAACACAAAACTCTGACAATTAAATTTCTCGATCTCTATCTTTCCACTGCTCACCTTCTTTCACCACCAGAATCGATCCAGCAGATCTCCCACTGAATGGGGTCTACCACAGGCCCGAGCGAAACCCATCAGCAAAAAAGGCGTCCCCTTGAAGCCAAAATAACTCTGATACCAAATGTAGGTTTTAACCCCATACATAAATTACCTGCAAACAAATCCTAAAACACATAAAATAAAAAATGTAAGAGCATAGCGCATAAAACACATATACATAGATATTTTCCCCTAGATCCCAAAACCGAGACTACCAGCTTGATTTTTCATTATATTCCTTTCAATGTTACAATAGATATTTATACATGCCAAAGCATCCAATACCATGGACCGAAAACCATCTCGTCTGAAACAATGTGCGAAAATCATGCACAAAACCATAGGTAGGTCCGCCCAACCTAATATAGGGTCCAAAAAAAAATTTCCCGGGGTGTTGCCCCAAACCCTGTATAGGGGAGCTACTCGCCCCCCTCAAACCCCCCTATGACCCCCCGTTGTGATATCAGCACAACGAAGGGGGTGCTCCTGCCCCCCTCTAACTGCCCAGTTCACTACGTGGGCTAGTCGTGGAAAGAATAACACAACCCAACAGTTGCAAGTCTCAACTTTTGCCACTTCCACCAAATTTGATGGTGGTGGTAATAAAAAAGTACTCATTAGGGAAGAGTCTTTAAAGTGACCTACACCAATGTTTTGGAGAGATAGCGGGGGTTCATGTACCAACGGGATGCTTCCAATAACCTGTGAACTAGAGGTAAAGAAGGTGAGTTGGTCGATAACTGTGATTCCACCTTTATGAGGAAATGCAATCATATGAAAGTATGTTGAAACCACAACAGCCATGGCATAAACCCATGGTCTTCCTAGCAAAATGTTGTAGTCAAGGGGTCCGTCAACTACCTCAACTTCAACCGTTACTGTTTTGCCTCCTAGTTCGATTTGAAGATTACTTAATATTCCACAAGGCTTATATGTGCGACCATCAAAAGCTTTTAATGTTGTTAGTGAACGTGACAAAGGCAGTGAGCCAAGCGTTTTCCAACAACTCATAGACATTATACAAGTAGATGCCCCATCGTCAATAATGGTTCAATGAACAAGTTTATTCAAGGAATTTACTTGAATCAGAAATGCTAATTGTGCTGGTAATTGTGGCGTAGAACCCACATGGTTGAAAACCACAAAATTGGAATCCGTTGGATCGATTCCACCAATTGCTAACAAAAAAGCTTACTTCTGTGAGGGATAGTGTTGTAGCACCTCAAGCATCGACACAGCAGAAGGTGACTGAGCAAAATCTTTTACTATGTTATAGTTATGAGCTACTCGAGCTCAAGGGTTAAATGTCGATTTATGTACCACTCCCTTAGGAGGTTTTATTATTAACTCTGGTGTAATAGGTGGTGGAATAGGATCATTGAAGTTGTAGTCAAAGGGTTAGGTCGATCAACCTAGTTATTCGATGATGATGGTTGTTTTCTGTAATCTTTACATCGTGTTGACACCAAAACATCATCTTTCTGCTTAGAGGGGGATAACATAAGCACTTGCGAATTGGAATCTTGGTCTGTAGCAACCATATTTGTCTCTGGTTTTGGAAAAGGATCAGTCAATACCACAGATGTATTAGAAGTCTTCAGAAGCTTTGAGACTTCAAAGCGGTGTGGACAATCTTCCATAAAATGTTCATCGTTATAGATCAAACATGGGTAACGATGTTTCCTAGCTGAAGAAGTGGAATCAGATGATTTCTCTTGAGGGGAGTTATTTTGTTTCTTCTTGTTTTTCCCCTTTTTCTTACCTCCTAGTTGCTTTTCATTCTTGCCCTTATCAGATGACATGGCATGGGTTTCAGAAGTAAGAGTGTTATTAGGTGCATTTGTAGTTAGATTGGTAATGCCAAGTGTTTGACCAGATGGTCTACCTACATTTTGTGTGCTCGAAGAACCAATCACACCATTGTCGGCATGAGAGTCCTTACTCGATGGTGGAGGAGGAACAGTGAAAGTTGGTCAGGGTGCATTCGGGATCTTATCATAGAGCATGCCAGACTGTGTATAAATAAAGTCCAAATATTGGGAACGAATAATTACTTGCTCTTTTGTGACAACTCCACCTTTTGCCACATCCTCGGTGATAAATGGCAGTAAGGATTTTATAAGCCACTCAGCCAGAAGCTGATCAGGAACAAAAGTTTTAACCATTTGATGACGACAATGCCACTCATGATATGATCATAGATATGAGTAGCAGTAGGTTGTTTAAATTTGGTTAATAGTTTCGTTCCAGTCTCATATCGTATGGGTAACTGGAAGTGGGTTAAAAACGTGGTAGCTAAAGCAGTGAAGTTATCGAAAGAAGCTCGTGGTAACTCAATGTACCACTTCGCAGCCGGACCAGTAAGTGTTCTCTGGAAAAGACAAAGTCTAACAAAATCATCATTCAAGGAGTTTGATGAACATAATAAATGAAAAGTCATGACATGGTTGGATGGGTCTTCTCCAGGATTTCCATTGAATTTCATAATATCGGAAGGTAACTTATGAGGAATCACTAGCCACCAAGGTGCATAAAGAATTGGGTCATTGGTGAGCTGATTTAAATCTGGTAACTCAAGTGTTGCAAAGAAAGGTAATTGTCTATTGCGGTCAGGTTGAGGATATCTAGGGTAAGATGGGATTGCCTAGGCAATAGGCCTTTGCATACTAGCATAAGGCATCTACTACTACTAACCTTGATATGGGTAAGTTTGTTGAGCAAATTTGGTGTAAGGTTGTTGTTGTTGTGCACCAATGTACATTTGATGTTATCCAAACCCAACATAGGCTTGTTGACTAGGGCCTTGATAAACTTGTTGCTGACCAAACCCAGCATGATCTTGTTGTCCAAGTCCATGTTGAGATTGGTATTGCTGGAATTGTTGGTGTTGATATTGGGGCTGCTAAGGCTGTTGAAGCAATTGTTGTTGTTGGTACAACGGTTGTTTATTTAACAGTTGTTGTTTCCCACCAATGTAAGGTTGACCAAGTTGTGAATACACTAAACCAGTGTAAGTATGAGTCACTCCAATAAAAGGTAAACTAGCCTGAAGTTGTTGGACTCCAGACACAAGTGGTTGTTGTAAAAATGCCTGAGAAGGCTAGATCTGTATACCTGAAACTTGGGGGTCTGAGGTTGAAGGGCCAACTTGCACAGGTTGCGATACAACAATATGAGCTTGTGACTACGACACAGTTGTAACAACAGGTGTTGTAGGTATGGATGAGACAGATTGCATAGGTTGTGATGGATACACAAGCCTAGGTTGAATGGGCATGGTTCGCTGCCACTGATAGACAGTCATTCTAGGCTAACCTAAAGATGATGGCATACCGACATATGGTTTCCCCCCAGAATATGGAGGATAAGGAGAATATGCATATTTTTCTTTGTATGGGGGTAGTCCAGTGTTAAGAGGATACATAGGATGATAACTAGATGAACCATCTTGATGTGAACTTGATGGGTCCAGCTATTCAGTACCCATAAATGAAGAACCAGATAAAATTCCAGTAGAGGACATTGGTCAAGACCAAGGGCTAGAAGCAACACCTGAGTGGGTTATCGATAAATATTGGTAACCCGATGGGACGAACAGAACACCATACAAGTGTGACTCAGGTGTCGTAGTAAACATCGAAGAGGTTGTGACAGAAGATTCTACACTAGTCGTAACAGATGGTACAGTTGGGAATGTTGACTCTGCCATAGTCAAATGTCCAAATAAGTTTCCTAATGAATCAACAGGTGTCTGAAAGTAATCAAGATCAAAAGGATTGTAAAATGAGGAGTATAACGATATAGATAAAGTCCAGTTCCAAAATGGAATGGGTTTCTGGGTGATTTTACCTTAGGTTCCTCTTCTATTGAAATCAAACTAGGTGGAAGAATTTCATTGTCAAGTTCATAATATATTTCTGGTTGTTGCTGAGGTAAAGAGGAGGTCTCAACAGTTACATATGTATGAGGATTTACCGGTCGATCTTCTTCTGGTAAGGTAACAACTTCTGATTGTTCCACCTCAAGATCCAAATGTTCTGGTAAAAGAACAAGTTCAGGTTGGGCTTCATGAACAACTTCTAGTTCAGAAATAACTTCTGATTGAACAGTTATGGGTTCAGGATCCAGTTCTGGTCAAATAGATTCAGGTTCAAAAGTAATTTCTTGTTGAACAAATTCGGATTGAGAACCAACTTGTTGTTGAACAACTTGGGTTACTATTTCACTACATTTAGTTCTAGTTTCCTCAAGTAATTGTGGAGATTCCACTTCTATAAAAAATGTAACAGTAACCATAGGAGTAACTAGGGTCACACTACTTACCGATAAAGGTGTTTCTGGTATTTCAGATGAAGAACTAGATGCTTGTGAAGTACTGGATCCAGTCAAACAAGATTGCTTTGACCGAATAGGTGTATCTTCGGGTGGTAAAGGGGGTTTACTCGCTGCTCTCTGTGAATGACGAGGTAAGGGTTGATTTTCCTCCACCATTGCTAATTGAGTTTATTACAAAAAAGAAATAAACAAAAAGGGGTAAGCTAAGAAAAAGTTTTACCAAGCAACTGTGAACTGCAGAATACCTCCTGGTGAACCAAGAAGTACGAGTAGGCAATCTCCCCGAATGTTGTGTTCGGTGTATCATAGTGTATAAGGCAGCCAACTCGGTTATCTAAAGATGGATAACAACCTAGTGTTGTCCTCCCATATATACCCAAATGTTGTGTTCGGTTACCTAAGGATGGATAACAACGTAGTGTTGTCCTCCCATATATACCTCAAATAAATGTTTAGGAATATAACATATATCCACATAATATCAGACAAAATCAAGGTTAAGAATACTTCATATATTGAAATCATTCATTCATTTGGAATTTCGGTTTCCAAACATAGCCAAAGGAATTCTCATCCAATTCCTTTCTTTTAAATTTTTACCTTGCTGCAATCAATTATTACTATGTACTATCACATCACCTAATTGTTAGTATATAAACACATGAACTATTAGATATCATTTTTGGGATTCAACTGTGTTAAGTAAGTCATTCACGTATTACCTTTTCAACTAATAGCAAGCATGTTTCCTTGCAGTTGTTCACACATGTCAGTCTCATGTTCCAAGGATCAAGACATCATGTATATTGAGTTGAAATCAACCTTTACCAAGTCTAACAACTAAGTCATAATCAACTAATAGTCATAAGACATAATGATATAACTATCACCTACTTACACTCAAGTACATATGAGTTATCTCAACACATATGTATTAATACAACCATATTAAAACAAGATCATTCCTTCATGCAATGTTATAGACGCAAACTCATATCATGCAATTAAACAAACATTCAAACAAACTATAAACAGACCATATTAGATAAATCAACTAGGATAAATAATAGGCACCAAACACTCAAACACCAAATATCCAGCTTAAGAAAACTCATACCTCAATGTATCTCAAGGGAGGCTATCTTATCTACATAATTAATCTAGATTAGCATAATTTTACAGACAATTGTCATTCATGCATAACAATCACATATGCATAGTCAGTAACTATACTTGAATATCGTAACCATAACCATTTTCATAGGCCAATCCAATTTAGCATGATACATATAACATTAGTATCTTAATGGAACAACCGTAATGATCAAGTTAACTATCATATGACAATCAACATGTTAACATATAACGTAATCATCAAGCTAACTATCATATAACAACAACAACAACAATGCACGCAACCACAGGTTACTATCATTCATGATTATCTGACACATGTACATATGACTACACTAATCAGCTAACATTTATAATACATGTAACCATAATAATAGAATGACAAGAATATAAGTAACCCTAATTCTTATAACAACCATTAACTACATACATGCATGACAAATATACAATCCTATATGACGATCTACTCTTACCCTGAAGTCGAGTGGTGCAACCTCGCTTTGATGATATGCATCTCCTGCTCTATTGCAACCAACACATTAGCATCATGATGACCTAAAATGCATACAAGGACCTCATGATTCATGTATGACCTAATATACATGCATAACCATAACCATAAAAATACATGCACAACAACCTATAACCATTGTCATGCATAGAAAATTCATATACAATCGACATGCATTCATGAAAAACACATCTCAACTACAACATTATCCACTCCTACATGGAAACACAACTATAAAAATGACCACTACCATGCACTCATAACATGTACATATAGCACAAACATAAGGATATATATGCAACTGAGATGTATAGATGAAAAACACATTCTGCCCATCCAACCCAAGTGGTGAACCATGCTCTAATACCACTCTGTAACACCCTCCTCCCACCTCTACCCATGTAACTGTCCAACCGGGGTAAATATGTGACGAAGAGTTACTATGATATGATTCAACACCCTATGTGTTAGTTATGGAAGTAGAACCAATAGAACACAATGACACAAACCTTCCAGACCTACTACAGAACCCCCAGGAGCCATCTAAACCTTCCTAGTTAGTAGCCCCTCAGACAAGCTAACGTTTTACTGCATTAATCCCCCATTCGCTCCCATGATATAGGAATGAGTGTGACTGAGACCCTCCATTCACTCCCACATCATGGGTATGTCTATGACTGGGGACTTTCCCAAGAAATTTTGTGCCTGTGACTTCGATTTTTGTGCCACATTTTTAGGACCAGGGCTCAGGTCACTACCTAGAACTCCATGACACTTCCAGAAATGAATCATAACAACGAAATAATGATACAAATGTAATTAATTTAACAAGGAATTGACTCGACCCCTACTAGCCATGATCGAAATTTCATCAAACATTTCAGAAATATGCATTATACAAGTTTAAACAACAGGTCTGAGCATAGTGGTCTCATAAGATATGAGAATCACTAAGAAGAACTGATGCCTCATCACAATAACTACATTATCATATATTAAGTCGCATATTCATTACACATTCAGTGATTAACCAAAACATGATGAGAGCCATGCATTTTCACCATCATAAAACTCATTCATAACTAGAATATAACCAATAGAAATATCAAGGATATAACATCCATATAATCCACATATAAAAAATTATATTTACCGATAAAATAACAAGGAGAAAGAGAGCACTTATTGATGATTTCATAAGCTGACCAGGTATGTGAGTTCCACGAACCACCCGACTGTAGACTAGGATGAACCAAATCTTTCTTTTAGCCAGTCAGCCCCATGCCATATTCCAAGCATGAATGTGGGATATCATAAAACAAATCAATCAAAACCATCCAGGGATTTGAGAGGAAAACCCACCTCAACCCTCAACTAGTGATTCCACCTCATGGTCAGACATCACTAACCATCATGACATTGGTATCTATCCACGTTGTCCATGGCTCCAAATCATTTGTTCCAACCAGGGCTTCTAGAAATAGTAACTCAACCCATAACTGTTGCCAGGATTTAGAGCGTTTTTCCAACCAAGGCTCTAGGACTAATAACTCAATCGACCAAGGGCTCCAGAGAATTTTTCCAACCAAGGCTCTAGGACTAGTAGCTCAGCCCAAGTTGTGATAAGGCCCCAGAGGGTTTGTCCAACCAAGGCTCCAGGAACTAGTAACTTAACCCAAAACTAAAGGAACATGACAACCAACCAGAAAACAAAAGGAAATGAACCCACAACAGCATGCCTATCCTAGAAATGGAAATTCTAGGAAAATCCATTGTTAATCCAACTAATCCTCCATGTCAATGACATATCATAACCAAGAAACCACATGCATGTGCCATGCATGCCAAAATTTGTAAGGAAACCATAAATGCAACTCGATACCTGCAAGGAAATCCCGCTGTAGCTGCTAATCCCATTGACTTCTTGCACTTTCCTACTTCATTTTTCCTTTGTGATCCAAATACCAAGCATTCCACACTCCTCCAAGAGTTCTCCATGAAACTCTAAGTTTCTAAGAGTATGAGCAAGAAAGAAAGAAAGAGAATAAAAGATAGATCCACCAAAACCTGTGAAAAATATTTCCAACTGATCCTCATAAGCCTTTTTATTAATGAGGCCTCTATTTTCTTCATTTTCAAATATTTTTCCTTCATTTTCCACCTCACATGCAACTTGTGACCGTTCACCTTCCTTTTCTCCTAATTTCCATTATTTTCATATATAATATGCCAATTAATGCCTCGCGCCTTTCCAAAGGATTTTCGATTACCTTTGCCAATTTCCTTTAGCTATAGTAACTGAAATGAACACCCATTAGGATGTTTTTACTAACCATTCACCTTGGAATACATGTCCCATGACCATGGTCTTATATTTTCTTACATGGATTTTTAACCAAGTATGTTACAATTTATAGACAATACTCTAGTATTTTCTAAGAGTAAAGAAGAACATGAACATCACTTATAGATTATTCTTCAAACACTTAGAGAGATTGAGTTTTGTGCTAAGTTTAGTGAATTCTCATTCTATTAAGAACAAATTCAATATTTGAGGTATGTAATGTCAAAATAAGTGATTGTTGTGGATCCAAAAAATATTAGTCATTATGGATTGGCCAATGCCTAAGGATTTAGCTAATGTGAGGTCATTTATGGGGATTATAGGGTACTATAGAATATTTGTAGAAGGATTTTCTAAGCTGGCCTATCCCATTACTTCTTTAGAAGATAAGGGGATATAGTTTGAGTGGAATCAAAAGTGTGAAGTAAACTTTGAGAAGTTGAAGTAGCTACTATCTACAACTCCTATCCTTAAACTAGTTGATGCAAATAAATATTTTTTTGTTTGTATCGATGGTTGGAAATAAGGTTTGGGAGGTGTTCTGATGCAATATGGACATGTAATTAGTTATAAGTTTTCATAGCTAAAATATCATGAAAAGAATTATGTTACACATGATTTTGAATTGGAATCCATAATACATGTTTTAAAAATGTGGAGACATTACTTGATTGGAAAGAAGTTTCAACTAAGGATTGACAATCTCTTCCTTAAACACATCTTTGATCAGCTAAATATAAATTCTAGACAAGCTATATGGTTAACATTTACTAGTGAGTATGATTTTGAGATCATACGTATTAAAGGAAAGAAAAATAAAATTGATGATGCCTTAAGAAGAAAACTACATCAGATATGTACACTTTCAACAATTAATTTGTAAATAGAACTAATTAGAATGATAAAAACAACATAATTCGATGAAGAATATCTACATATCAAGAGGAAGTTGGAACAAATTGAAGAATTCGGTGAAAATGATACGAATTTTTCCATAAATAATGCAAATATGTTGATGTTTAAGGGAAAAATATACATATCAAATGACCCCAAAACTAAATTTTTTTGTATTAGATGAGCTACAGAACAACACATAGTCATCCACCCATGGTATCAAAGGTTGTCAATTGTGTTAAGAAAAGATTATTATTATTAAACGAACATGAAGTCAGAAGTAGAAAATTATGTGGCTATAGGTCTGGAATGCCAACAAGTAAAGGAATCCCAAAAACATCCAACATGTTTACTAAAACCATTATTAATTTTGCAATGGAAATGGGAAACCATATCCATAGATTTCATTACTGGATTTCCAATGACCAAGGAACAACATGTTTCAATAATGGTAGTTGTAAACAAGCTTAGTAAGGTTTCACACGTCATTCATGTTAAGTTTAATGTGAAAGTTATCAACATAGCAGAAATATTTATGAAGGAAATATTTAGGCTCCATGGTATGCCCAAAACTATAATTTCAGACCGTGATGCCAAATTTACGTCAAAATTTTGGAAGGGAATGTTTGAAGGAATGGGAACAAAGTTTAACTTCAGTAAAAATTACCATCCTCAAACTCATGGGAAAACATAAAGGACTAACCAGATTTTAGAAGACATGTTAAGAATGTATGTGATCTGGATCTCTTCAGCTACCAGGATTCCAAGATCTTTTACTTTTGTGATGTTAGCAGAATTTCATTTAAAAGATTTTTAAAAGTCACATGTTAATATTGTAAAGAAGATGAATCATAATGACAACCATCAAATCACTAACACAGACACATTGATAATGGATTTCACCCAATGTGGGTTACATCTCTGGGCCCTGATGTCAATAGTGGGGAGGCTGCTTCATTAAATTCTACAAATGATGATGATGTACATGGTATATTCTTTTTCATTGCAAGGATGAATACCCTCAACCATAGTGGCATGTCTATCCACGAGACATTCTCAGGAACTTTCACTCATATAGGAAAATTCCCTCAACAAGAGTGGCATGTCTCTCCAGGAGATGTCCTATATAAACTCACTCAAATGGGTCCTCCTCTAGCATGACAAGATAATAAAATCTCACATGATGTGGCATAGAAGTATCCCTCAACATAATGATAATCATGGATCTCAACAATAAAAACATCATCTCCAAAAATTAAAAGAAAAGAATGAGATAATTGCATTATATACCTCCACTTTTGGGGAGGTCAAAAAATGAAAAGCTCAGCTCATGAAATGGACACTACCGATGAATTAGTTGTAAGAAACCATGTCAAACAACTATAGAATTTTCCCCTTTCTGACACCATCAAATTTTGGACCCTCGAGCATATTGGAGACTCCCCCAAAGATTCCTTCCTGAAGATGGCCAAAAAATCCACTTCTCTGATGAATATTCCGAGCACACCACTGCGTTCCCTGCGAAATTATGTGAAAAATGACTATAAATTTGGCATCATTCTACCTCAGTCAAAAATCAACCTCCAAGGGAATCTTTTAGATTCCCTAAGATTTTTCCAAGATTCATTTTTGTTGGATGCCTGAATTTTTGTTATTTAGATGGGGAAACAGCCCATAAGATGGACTCCTAGCAAGAAAACATGTAAAAATGACTATCAACTTATAAAATTTTAACACTGGCACAACTAGCCCTCTAAGGGAATCTTTTTTAGCATCTTGGAATATTCCCCCAATCATGGTTCCAGCCCTCCAGTCCGCTTAGGGTTCCACTGCATTCATCCTCCACCCTGCCAGTCGACTGAATGATGAGGGTTTAAATATATATTCGTTGGGCGGAGTTAACAACATAGGGTCGTTGGCCCATTGGTAAGCGACCAAATTTGGAGCGGGCAAGTCGGGGGTTCCAACCCCAGCGACCCCCCGTATGGATGGCACATTAGTTTTATAGTTCATTGCATATGCATTTTTAACATTAACTATTACATGTTAGAGGCAAGCCGTTTTGGAGTGGAGAAGTAACTGTTTTGTGGTTTATTGAAACGTTATAGATTAATGCAATCGTCCGGTATGGCATATTGTGGGGTTGCAGGTGGACAGGCCGATGATTGTCCAGGCGGGTTTGATTCCCATCAACCCTGGATTACATAGTCGTCATTGGTATGTGATATGGCATTAAAGTGTTTGGCCAACTATCCATTGTTTTGAATCAGCCGTGGGCACTTGTGATTTATATGTATTGGCACTGGTGGCTTTAACGAGATTGGGCAGGTCCATTGAGGGTGGCCTAGCCACCCAACACACATTTTTTCAAATATATGTTGGCCCCTTGAGTGGGTGATGGAGGTGGCAGCCCCCCCCCCCCCCCACACCCTCAAGTTATATATATATATATATATATATATATATATATATATATATATATATATATATATATAATCAAGCAACAAATTTTCATTGACTGATTTTTCAGTTTCACTCGCGAAATTAAGTAGGTGTAAAATTCACCCGTTTCGGTGGAAATATTCCATGCATTGGGTAGCTGCCAAACTTTTTCCTGGTTAATACTGTCACTTGGCCAAGTTTGACCAAAAATTTGACCAGCTATAACTTGACCATACGAGCTCATATTTGAGTGTTCTCTCCATTGTTGGAATCAGGACGATGAGCATTACGATTTGGTCCCAATTTTATCTGAATTAATGGAATTTCATTTTTGAGGTATTTTGAGTCCTCTTTAACTTTTGAGTGTCTTTAGAGCTACCTGGATCATTCCTCCCCACTAAGAAGTTTTTCATCCTCCAAAAGCATGAACATAATCTGCAATTTTTGTCTACATTGTCTGCACCACAAGTGTTCTGACAGGTCACCGTTCCTTCTCCTTCACCCTTGTTCTTCAGAGCCATAAGTGATAAGCCAACATCTGCATCGTTTGCAAACTTGTAGTACAATCTTTGCAAATTACATGCTCAATTACATGACCAATCATGACGCAAGCATCCCCATAATTTCCACAAGATTATAAGACATGCTCTTTGGTCAATTTTACACCATAATAGAAACCAATACCCAACTATCAATAAAAGGACAAAACATCATTGTTCCTTTAATAAGCGATGGAAAACACATCATCACTTTCACAATTTAAATTGCAACATATGATTTACAAAATGTAGCCATGACAAGCTACCATATCTATAAAAACCATCTCTCACTCATGAAAGTGAATGGGTCATCATCTCCCTGTGGCAGATTTTCTTTTTTAACAACTTTTCCAACTGGTTCCTGCATGGGCACTTTGTCCTTGAGACGTTGCTCTAGATGGAGTGTCTAACACGTGGTTCTTTCATGTCCACCTCTGTTGCAATGACTGCAAAAAAAATCTTCCTCCAAACCTGCTTTACCTTCTTCCTTCCTTGATGTGGAGAAGATCATTCACTCCTCGTCTTCTTTCTTGCTACCATTCCCTTCTAGAACTCAACAACCACATCGTTATCTAAACCACAAAAACTACAAATTTTTCTACACCATGATTTTTGTTCATCATTAGCATGCTTGTAATCAAAATGAAATCTAGAATAGTAATACTTGTTATACTTCTCTTGACTGTCTTTGGTGAAATTTTGGTGATGAGAGCTTGCCTTAGCTCTCCCTTTGCAATGTGCACTGTCATGGGAGGATGGTGATGTGTTCCCATCATTCTCTTTCCTTGATGGTTTCAACAATATCTTCGAGTCTTTTGACACCTTTGATAACTCTCCTTCAGTGTATCCCAAACCTATGAATCGCAGTCTTTGTACCACCTCCAATGGCTGAGTCATTCCTTGGCCCTTCACACCAAGTCCTCCTCCTTTATATCCCATATTGGTAAAGAGTCTCATTCCAGTTCTTGAAATGGGTACCTCCATGTTTACAACATAAATATTTTCATGTGAACATAGAACTGAAGAATTACCAACATTGTTTACTTGAGCTATCAATTCTGAAATAGGTGATGATGGCTTCACTAAGCCTTCGTTACACTTCAATTTTTCCAATACCTATTTCGCAACTCATAGCTGAAGCTCCAGCCTCTACTTCTCCTATTTTTCTTCTCGTAGAATTCTCCTCAATTCAACATTCTCTTCTTGAAGGCTCTAATTGATATCCTCATCTAAATGTTGAGAAGACGATGAAGAATAAGTATGTTCACTTGAGGGGGTAGATGGAGCATCATCCTCTACTCTTGCATTCTCCCATTCTTCTCTTGCCAATTCTCCTCATAATCTGCATACATTATGTCCACCATGCATACCATCTTGAGGAGGTCCTCATTAAGATATTTGTTGTTCCCCATTTCCTTTCTTGTTGCATGTTGAATCATTCACACTCACAATTCATATGAGTGAGAAGACCATTGTGATACCGAACTTGATTCAAATATCTTCAACTATCATAATTATCCAAGATACTTTCCTTCTGTGATGTTAGCAGAATTGCATTTAAAAGAGTATGAAAATCCACATGTGCATACTGTAAAGAAGATGAAAAATAATGACAACGATCACATCATAAGAAAAAACACATTGATAACAGAGTTAACCCAATGTGGGTTACGTCTCTGGGCCCTAGTGTCAAGAGTAGGGAGGCCACTTCATTAAATGTTGCAAATGATGATGATCTACATGGTATATTCTTTGTCATTACAAGGATGAATACCCTCAACCAGAGTGGCATGTCTCTCCATGAAATTTTCTCAAGAACTCTCACTCATGGGAAAATTCCCTCAACAAGAGTGGCATGTCTCTCCATGAGACGTCCTATAGGAACTCTCACTCAAATGGGTTCTCCTTCAGCATGACAAGATAATAAAATCTCACATGATGTGGCATACAAGTATCCCTCAACATAATGATAATCAGGTATCTCAACAACAAAAACATCATCTCAGTAAATTACAAGAAAAGCATGACATAACAACATAATATGCCTCCACTTTCTGGGATGGCTAAAAAACACAAATATCATCTACTAAAACAAACACCACCGTTGAATTCATGCTGCGAAATTGTGTCAAACGAATATGAACTTTGCCCCTTTCTGACACCAAAAAATTATGGACCCTTAGGCATCTTGAATATTCCTTGAAAGATTCCTTCTTGAAGATGGCCGAAAAATTCATTGCTCGAATGAAGATTCTAAGCACACCACTACACTCCCTGTGAAATTATGTGAAAAATTACTATAAATTTAGGATCACTCTGCCTCGGTAAAAAATTAGCCTCCTAGGGAATCTTTTAGATTCCCTAAGATTCTTCCAAGATTCCTTTCTGCTGGACGCCTGAGTTTTTCTTGCTTAGGTGGGGAAACAGAGCATACGGTTGGACTGCTAGAGATAAAACGTGAAAAAATTAATATCACCTTGTAAAATTTTGACACTGGCACCTTTGGCCCTCTAAGGGAATCTTTTTAGCATCTTAGCATATTCCCTCGCTCATGGTTTTGGCCCTCCTAGCCCCTCCAAGTTCTGTTGCATCTATCCTCCACCTTCTCGATTGACTTAATGATAAGGTTTTAAATATATATTCGCTGGGTGAAGTTAACAACATAGAGTCGTTGGCCCTTTGGTAAGTTCCCAAATTTGGAGTGAGCAGGTCAGGGGTTCCAACCCCACTGACACCCCATATGGATAGCGTGTTAGTTTTACAATTCGACGCATATACATTTTTAACAATAATCGTTATGTGTTGGAGGCAAGCATTTTTAGAGTGAAGTGGTAATTGTTTTGTGTTTTGTTGCAGCATTATATGATTAATGCAATGGTTTGGTATGGCATATTCTGGGGCTATCGGTCACACGAGTTCGACTCCTATCAACCCAAAATTACACAGTGGTCATTGGTATGTGGCACAGTTTTAAATTCTTGAGCCATTTGGTTGTTGTTTTTAATTGTCCATGGGTTGTTGTGGTTTATATGTATGTGCATCGGTGACTCTAACGGGGTTGGGTAGGTCTGCTGAGGGTGGCCCGCCCACCCAACACAATTTTTTTCAAATATATATCAACTCAATTGTGGGCTGGAGGGGGAGGCAGCATGACCCCCCAAATATATATATATATATATATATATAACCAGCCAGCCAATTTCTGTTGACCAATTTTTAAGTGTCACTGGAGAAATTAAGTAGGTGACAAATTTACCCTTTCTCGTGGCTAGATTCTATGCATTAGGTTGCTGCCAAATTGTTGCCTCATTAAGACTACCACTTGGCCAAGTATGACCAAAACTTGGACTAGCTATAATTGAGCATACAAGCTCAGATTTGAGTGTCATTCACACCGTTGCAATGCGTACAACAAGCAGTTTGATCTGGTCCTGGTTTAATTTAAATCTATGGAGTTTGATTTTCGAGCTATTCTTAGCACTCTTTTACTTTTGAGCATCTCTGGAGCCACCTGGATCCATATGTTATGGACGAACCGACCAAGTGGGATGATTACCTCCACTTGGTTGAGTTTACTTATAATAATGGATACCAAACATCTTTAAATATGAGTCATTTCAAAGTACTTTATGGCAGACAATGCAAAGTACCTCTGAGTTGGGACCATATTGAAGATCAGTTGGTGTTGGAGGCATATATATTATGGAGGAAGTGGTTAAACAAGTCATACAAAACTTGAAAACAACAGAAGACTGTAAAAAAACCTATGCATGTTTGAAAATAGTACCAAAGAGTCCAATGTGGGAGATCATTTATATTTGAAATTTGAACCCAATAAGAGCACACTCATACTTGGAAGCTATGCTAAGTTATCACCTAGGTATTGTGGAACTTTTGAAGTCCCACCCAAAATTGGACCTATTTCTTATCAACTTGCCCTTCTAGCAAACATAAAAGTTCACAACGTTTTTCATGTGTCTTTATTAAAGAAGTATGAACATGTTCCAGCTCACATCATTAATTGGAATGTTGTATAGATGGAACTAGAGGGAGAGTTCCTAGCATAACCACTGTGTATTCTAGACTAGAGGATAGTCACACTCCATAATATACATATAGTGCAACTGAAGGTTCAAGGGAAACATTTCTGTCTAGAAGAAGCAACTTGGGAGTTGAAGAATGCATTTAAAGAAGCATATCCTTCTCTTTCTCGATGAAATACTGAAGTGTATTTCCATAAAGACATTGATCAAACACTGGGATGGTGTCAAATTCAAGTGGGGAAGGATGTGATATCCCTTCACTAGATACTTTATGTATTTAAAAACTTCTTATGTTTTTTTTATAGATAAGTATGCTAGTCTTAAAAACAATTAGAAAATATAATTATCAATGATTTTTTACTGATATTAACTTATTGTAAAATTGGAATTATGATTTTTTATTTTTGTAAATAAAGAGAAATATGGAAAATTAATTATTGAGTAGAAATGGATGAAAGAGATGAGGCTACAAATTATTGTGGAATATTTATTACCTGTCAAGAAGTCTTAGGTGACTAATCTAGATTATTAGATTTTATTGAGGAATTATGACATTGTGTTGTCTTTATGGGTGGCTTGATGGGCCTTGACCCAGGTTTAGCTTTAGTCAACCAAGAAAATCCCTACAGTACTGGCCCTTTCGGCATCAGTCCAGAGAGCGCAGACCTAAGTCTCACCCAAAGCAGTATGGGGGAATGCAGGAACCAATTTTCTCACCCTGAGATGGTTGTGATGTCAGTTTTATACATTAAGCCCTTACTTCACACAGATTGATAATCCTTTAGGGATTATCGATGTACTTTCTCTTTCACCTTTTAGAACCTCTGTGAAGGTGTACAGCCATCCTTCGTGTAACCCTAACCGGTGACTCAGGCACTTACGTGCCTCTGTAACTATGTTACTATATAAGTTCCTCAATTATCTTAAGTGTTCACCAGCTTTACCATGCAATTAAGATTATCTTCGCATAAACATATATTATTAATTGCTTTCATATAACAGATGGAAACATATATATGTGCGCATTAAATTAGCATTATAACGTAAACCAAGAACTTAACATAACATAATCACATGCAATTAATAGAGGTAAAATACACAGTAATTTCAGAATACTTCTCCTTATTGATGATTTATATTTCCAATACAGATGACTTCTACCCTAGGCCTCTCTACACTTAGTTGCAAAGCCTCTACCTACACTAAGATTCTCGCTCTTAGCTTTTCACAGACTCCTCAATTTCTTAGAATTGTCTTCCTTTTATTCCCTTCTTCCTAAAAGACTATTCTAATACTTCCTTTTATACAATCCCATGGTCCGCGGACCATGGGTGGATCTCTATAACCGACATGACTTTTTACAAAACAAGGGCGTAAAACCCTTAAAGACTCTTTACATCTTCACGCTATGTGACCACAAAATGTAGAGACTTTACATTCTTTATAAAAAATTTAGGCTTTTTGCCCCAAAACTGGCTCTTAGGGGAACCCATTCCCAACAGGCCACCAATACAAACATGGCGACTCGCCCTTGAGTCACTCTGCTCAGGCAGAGATCTTGTCGCGAAGACCTGCCAGCTTGACTTGGACAACCGCTACGTCGGTGGTGCACTGCGTTGCCACCTACTTCATCTCTTCGACCAACTTCTCTGGCGTTCTCACTGTGCTATCAGCCTGTAGCTTATGCTAAGTCTCATTAAGAATAGCGAGCTTTCCCTCAATAATGGTCGTGATCAAATATGCCTCATCCAACCAAGGCTTTAAGCGAGCCTTCAACACTACTTCCTTGTGTTGAGTTGCATTTACCTGCTCTTTCAACGCCTTGGCCACTTACAACTTTGCTAGCCTCCTCGTGATGACGACAGTGTGCGCTATTGGTTTGACTTCATCGTAGTGTTGTTGCAGCTCCTGTGCTTCTTTTTCCAACCTCTTTACAGTGGGGTCTTCTTGTAGGGTGGTGACAACCTCGAGCAACTGCTAAAAGAGCGTTTTGCAGTCCTTCATTGTGCTCTCCACTGCATCTACAACGTCTTTGACAGTTGTCTCGTGCTTCTCTATGACTTCTTGCGGAGTCGAAGGTTGGGCCTTCAAATGAAACTCTATGATTTTGAGGTTTAGTTCCAATTGAACCTATGCCAATTCCGTTTATGTGTCTCGCACTCCACCAGTGAGCTTCTAAACCCTTACATCTACTAGCTTAGGCTCGAGAATGTCCAACTCCGGCACAGACCTATATGCCTCAACCATGACCTTAGCCATGCGTTGATTCTTATCTGTAAGGTCCATCACAAGGTCAATGGTGGAGTCTCTTTGTACAACCACATGGGCGTTGTTGACCTTCTTTTCATTGATTACCTGCAATGCACGCTGTTCGTGGGCCCAAAGTTTTGTAATCACGTCGTCCTGCAAAAAGGTGAAGTGCCTCATTAGGAAGTGTAGCCAATTTGAGTCCAACTCCTTTGAGGGCACTGACAATGGGCTTGTCATCTTCAGTCTCTATTTCCAGTGCTCCATCCAGCAACACTATTGCTCGGGGGTCCCTTGCGCGCAGCATCCCTGTGGCTTCTGAGGTGCCAGGTGCAAAACTGGTTGACGCCGTCTTGGTCTGTACCTATGATGCGTGGATCTACGGCTCGCACAGACCCATCTGAATAGCACCCAAGGCCTCCTGCTACTGCTGCTCGAACTGCTGCAACAGTTCTGCGGTGGCATCCCTCACCATATCACCTATGTCATTCAGATCCCCCTTTGTTAGGGTGATCAGATCGAGAGACATCTTGCTAGCCTTGGACTTCTTCCCCGGCCCTACTTTCTTTGGACCTCTGTTGCACTTGATGAGGAATGGAGTGGTCTTCGGGTCTGCTCCTCCCTAATCCTTTTGTTCATCATCTTCCTCTGTCTCCGGGGAAGGCGAATTCTGACTCCTATCAAAGCCGCGCTCCTCTTCCTCTACTTGGCCACCTCTCTGCTTTGTGGCAATGCGCTTTGCCTTGGCCTTGTCATCGGCCTCCTTTTTCCTCTTCACAACCAACTATTCCATCTTTGGCTTGGCCTCTTCCTTCTTCTATTGCACGGTAGACTTGCTAGATCCCATAGTTCGGTTCGAGGGAGTACACCATTATGCCTATTGAGCCTCTGTTTTGTCTTGATCTTTTATGCTTTTTGTTAAACAACTTGTGTTTGCACCAGGTGTTTATAGCCATTACCATCTTTTTTATGCTAATATATAGTCACCGAGAGGTAATAAGTTGTGAATTCTTGAATTCTTCTTTATGTAATAATATGAAGGAATTTTCTTGTCAAAGCACCAGTCATATCAAGTTTCCATGATGGCAGATATATAGATCCAGTTCCACTAGTCCACTTCCTGTTCCAGCAACCTAGTTCCTGCACCAACAGTGGAAATTTTTTTCTCATTTCCACGATTTTCATACTTCGACTATCATGGAGGAAAACGACCATATGGGTTTTGAAGGGCAGGTGATCAATATGCTGATGTGTTCCTAGATGACGTCGAGGCCTTCCAAATAGCACGTGGAATTAAGGTCAAACATTCGGTCACATGGCATTTAAATAGCGCTCTGGCAATATCTACAATACTGTTTCTTTTTGCCTTTCTAGGGGAACGACAAATCAGTTATCTTATCTTTTATTTTTTAGATGTTGAACTATAAATTATACATTATACCATCATAAAATATGGATTGCTGATGTACCTGCATGGTTATAAAATGTGAGGCCATACTCTGTACACAGCGGCAGAGAGACAGATATATGCATGGAGGGGGCACATTTGGATCAATAGGACAGGATGTATTGTGTTCGATAGAGACAGGGTATTTTTATAATGCAGAATATTAAGTTTTACCATTGCTCAGTGGGATGACCAACGGGACCATTGGAGTCTAGATATGTAATATCGATTTTAGAATTAATATAATCCGGCATTACTTTTATATATTTATCTTTCCACTCAATTCTTGTTCTAGATTTCGTCCCATGGTTTAAATTTCGGTTAGCCTTTTTAGTTTCTTATTTCTTGGCTTAGATTGATATAGCTTGATTTGATATACTGTGTGTTGGCATAGATTACCATTTGATTATGTGACAGTTTCTTTTGCGTAGTATGACTGCATGCTTCTGGTCTAGACTGCAATTCAAGCATATTATTTAAATCCTTTCCATTATTTTGAATGTTATTTAAACTTGACTAATGATGTTATATTAAAAAGAGTGAGGCAAAGTATATACTTTCATTTGCATCTCAACTGCTTTACAGAATTAAAACATTATATTTACCTTGATCTCAACTGCTGCATAATGGAAATTAGCCTAAGATTCTAAAAACGAAATTAGAGTGTTCATGAAAATGATTTCTTATCATTCATTCTTATCTCAACGAAATAATTCAAGGATCAGTGAGGATCAATAATCGTGATTAATATTCCTTTCATCATAACTAACGCTGTATATATCATAGTATTTATGTGAGCCTAGAAGCAACAGATGGATTTGTCTTATTTCTATGATATACTTTGTGTTGAAGGAGAACATCATCATCTTGATTCCTTTAAAAACATTCAACTATTTTTGTAAGTTAGTTAGAATTAATTGCTTATGATTTCTAACTCAATTCATCTTTGTAGTATAGCAGTAGATATTATGATTTATAGCTCAATTCATGCTCTTTCATCTTTGTAGTGTAGAAATAGATTTTAATATGCTTTTCATTGGTCGTGTCTTGCATTTTTCCTGAACATGTTGTGAGTGTGAATGGAATATACATTCCTTTGTCCCCTGGACAACTGAGGAAGACTTACTGCAGGAGTCAACCCAACCCAGGAGGATCCAAAAGTAGACTCCTAGTGTGTTTACTTTGCCTTGAAGAGTGTTGTTTCTTTACTTGATTGATGCCTTTTGATTTCTCGTAGGTTCTAGGGTTTTGATTTCGCAAGTCATTGAGGTCATATTCTGGCATTACCTGTGCTACGCCTCTGAGTCTTACGACCCCAGTTGACAAATTAAATGTTGGTATAAATGTTGGTGTCATCTTAGTTGTAGGGCAACTCGAGGTGGAAGTGATGGTAAGACGTGAGTGAAGAGCCACGCATCTGCTTTAGCTTGGGTCATTCCAAAGTCGAGTTACTCATATAAAACCTAGCATTTATACCACCCAACATTTTGGCGCCGTTGTTGGGGAGGCATTGTAGGATAAGGCCTCGTGATTTGTTTTTTGCAATTGAATTTTTAGATTAGCAAGATTCCCCTTGCTTGTTGCAACATACTGGACGGTATTGCCAGAAAGCTCACAAGCCAGGTTTTCCTTTCTGCAAATGAGTGATTTTATTTAGTGCAAAGTGTGTTGCCTAATTTGTTTTGTTTTTTTTATTGCAATTGAGTTTTTAGGAATAATTTCTTAAGTAGCTTTCTTTTCCGCAATCTAGATTATTTAATTTCTGTATGTGTGATTCCCTTAGCTTACGATTTTGGTTTGTTCTTGATCTTTTGAGTTAATTTTTTCATCTACTAAAAGAACCCCCACTCTAAATCCGTGTGTTGACAATACCAGCTAGCAGGAAAATGATAGGAAATGTGATGCTATTAAAAGACTTATCTCAAATTCTAGCAGAAGCTGGAGTCTCTGTTTCACAGAAAGATCACATTTTGGCCTCAATCAGAGAAAAGTTTATCCCTTTGGAAGAGAAGATTCATGAAGATCCAGAAGATCTTCCTAAGGAGACCAAGCAGTTATGGATCATGCTTGATGAGGAGAAGCCATCAGAAGCAGAGATTGAAGAACACCTACCTGATCCAGTCTGCACTTTAGAAGACAAGCAAAGAAATGTGGAGGATTTGCATGCTGCATTGGACACTGCCCAGGAATTAAATGACCAAGAGTATATGGATCCGATAGAATCTTGGTTTGAAATGACTGTCAGTATCCACTCCTCCCTTATCATTCGAAAATTTGTAGCATCACATCAGTTAAAGCAACTGGTACCTCATGTTCTCATATTTTCTTGTATATACTTTGCAAACTTGAACATGAGTATAATTGTCCTTCTATTATGCACATGGATGCATTGGAAGTACTCCTATACGTAGAAGGGAGTCTTCCACTTCTTAGGGTAGGGTAGGGTAGAAATAATAAATTAGTGTCATGAATAAAGCTATTAGGGTTTTGTTTTAGCCAATGAAACCGCTTTATGATCTACATTAGTTGTTAACACACCTTTGTGACAAATCTTGTTGAGTATGATTCACTCTAATACCTCATGATTTTGCAAAGTTAACCATTATTAATCACTCTAATGAGTTCTCATTTGAGATATATGTTTTTGGTTTCCCTTAGAAGGTACTATTGAAAACCCCCTATGGTGGACCACTCTAGTAAAGATCACAATAAGTTATTCATGAGAACACTAGCATTCCTAATTCAAAGAATCTTTTAGTCATTATCCATGTTATCTTTAATAAGTCTTTAGGGTAGAGAAACTAGCCAGTAATGATTAGTCATTAAAAACTTTTCACGCCATCCTATAACTCTTAAGGAGTAGATCTATCTCCCCACTTATTAAGTAGCCTCTAAAGTTAATCAAAATTAGAGTTACAAAAGATTTAGGGGAGGATAATAGGTGTCGTGATGAGCCGACCTACCACGATCATGGGACCTAACATGTATGACATTACTGCTCCTGGTCACCAAGCCAGAGTAATGGCTTTTAGCCAAAAGCTGGAAGACAGGAGGTCTCATCACGAGCTGGCCTGTTCATCCATGTTACTTCTTATGAGTGGTGTTTCCATCAGCTGGTTACCAAGCCAGGACAGTGGCCTTCATCTAAAATTCAAATAATCTAGCTCTGAATCTATATCTAGTAAGTGGGACACAAACATTTTGCTGGGTTAAAAGACATCCCTGTCGAGGTTATGAACACCTGCGGGCAGCAGGGCTATGTCTATGGTATTAAAGTTAATTGCATACTATGATTTGCTTGGACAATGATTTTAAGACAATTTGAACATGGTGCATCGAGTTCTATCTTTCAAAAATTAGAGATCTTCGATGATGTGGTACCCTTAGTGAAGGTAATCCTTTGTACCAGATTGAGGGGAAATTTATTTTTGCATCTATATGACAACAAACATTTAGAGTGTTCAAGGTTACTGATTGATCCAGGAAAGTAATATCTTAACTCTATTCTTACTCTCTTCCTGGTATCATCACTTGCTTTAATTTTCATAGTGATGAATTACTCAATAACGATTATTCACTAGGTGTTGTTCAACAACAATGTTTATTGATTGTAGTTGCCTTTGAATAAGCCCTATATGTCTTGGGAACAAGATTGTCATAGTAAGAATGGGATTGTTATCATAATTACATGATTGTTAAAATAGATATGGGAATCTTGTAGTGGTATTTTGAATTGCACTCCTCTTTCAACAAAAGTTTCATCATTAATCCTCATAAGACTCAAAATTCTTGAAAGAAATCTATGTCGGATAGGGAAATTGTTCGAAATAGGATAGCAAGTACATATTTGATTTCTTTTTATGATCTGTATATATACTATTTCCTAACATTGATTATGTTAATCCTCTCTACTTTAGTAATTTGTGTCCTCGATGCTTTCACAATGGCTCATAGAACTCTAATGGGAAATGCAAAGATAAATCAGTCTTTACTGATGCAAAACCTTAAGTATTTTTCTGCGCTAACTTTCATCATTTCGCTAATGGGTGTTTTATGCTGTCAACTGAGGTAATCATAACTATTAATGCGTAGTCATACTCCTCTTTGTCGTAAGGATGGATGTGAGTAATCATTATAGTTGATCAGTGATAGGAAAGTTATATTAGGTTCCTGACACTTTTTATGATGATTACATTTGCACGGCCCTTTCATGCTTCCCGAGTCATCCGGTATGCATATCCCATCGAATGTGCATTATGAATCGTTATGTCACTAAGAAGTACCTAGTCTAAAAGTCATTTGGCTCTCTGCTTCAAAACATATTGAGTCAGTTTTGTTCATCTCCCTCTGGAAGCACATATCATCCATCCAATCCATGACGAAGAAATATGACTGCCATGAACCTACATCCATCGAAGAGCTAGAGAAAACTCTAGAGTACAATGCCTGCAAACAAAAATTAATAAGAGATGGGTGGCACGAATTCATGGCCAAATTCCAGGGCCATGAAGATGAGGTTGCATTTCAATTCGCTCAAGGATTCGATGGAAAAATAGCTCGAATTGGGGATTTGACTATGAATGTAAATGAAAATACCATTTCTCAAGCAACTAGGCTACCCTTGGAAGGGAGTTAAATGGTTTAAGAACAAAAGCGTAGATAAGTGACAGACTGTGCAATTTCTCAAAGAAGGGCATCAAGAGGTTAATTGGGCAAAGGGGATACCGCATTCTCAGATCAAAGACAAATGGTGCGCTCCTCTGTTCATTCTCCAAAAGTATTTGACCTGCAAAGGCAGGTATGCAACCATTTTTCTCTATCATCTAGGTTTGCTGTTACATTTTACTGGTGAGCAGAGAATCAATGTTCCATATTTCCTTCTCAAGAGCTTGCAAAAGATGTCACAGGGGGTCCATAGGGCTGCTAAAAATCCTAGGGCAAGCCTTTACCATTACGGGCTCATCAAAATATTAATTGCAGATGAGTTAGGCATCAGGAACGATGACTGGGATGATTTTCTTCGGATAAATTGGTTCATAACACTCATTGAGGAGCCCAACACCCAGCCTCCTAATGAATTGCGTGAAGCAAACAAAAACCTAGAGGAAAACGGAATAGATGCTTGCCTCTCCTCACATCCCAGGAAATCGAGGTGGACAAGGGTAGAAATCCCTGAAATCCCTGCAACCCCTGTACACCCTATAATGCCCGTAACATCACCATTGGAACCTCAGACTCCCACTGTAGGACGATGGATTACATGCAGTATGAAGAAATCCATTCGACCTCCTTCCAGAAACTTGGATTTTCAAGCCATTGATTTGGATCCAAAGGAAGAAGAAATGGAAAAAGGACAGATGGGTGCCATTGAGGAAGATAAACTCCGGAAATTTGCTGAATTTACTGAAAAATTTATGTCCCAAATCAAGAATCTGGTAACTGAACTAGTCACTGAACCAGTTGTAGGGACAAATCAAAATTTTGAAAAGGAAAAGCCTCAGTTTGAAAGCCCCATGGACCAAGGATTTGAGTCCCAATTTGATCCCCCTGAGGTTGGAACGATGGACATTCATTCCAACAATCAACCAAGATCAAAAGGGCTTACTAATGATTACATATTGCAGAAGAAAAATAGGGTGATTAGGAGATTGAAGAAAAAGGTGCGAGAGCTTGTTGCCCATGAAGAAATTGTAAAAGGAGAGAACCAAAATTGGGAGGAACTATACACCAAGATATATAATAAAAACGTCAGACTAGGTGTTAAGATGGAGAAATTGTAGAAGTTGGTCAAGGAGTGGACCAGGCGAGCCAGGTCCTATGCTACCCATAACAGGATTTTGAAAAGAGAAATTGAAGTGGTCAAAAGCACAACAAGAAATAACTTGAACATTTCGATTAATACAGCAGGGCTCTAGGCCACAACTCTGCATCTTTTGCAATTTTTGAAGTTTTGAAGTCCATCTTCCAGTTTGGCTTGCACGAGGACGTGCAAGAAGCTGAGCATGGGGGGATGTTGAGCCTCTGTTTTGTCTCGATCTTTTATGCTTTTTGTTAAACAACTTGTGTTTGCACTAGGTGTTTATAGCCATTACCATCCTTTTTATGCTAATATATAGTCACCCAGAGGTAATAAGTTGTGAATTCTTGAATTCTTCTTTATGTAATAATCTGAAGGTATTTACATGTCAAAGAACCACTCATATGAAGTTTCCATGATGGAAGATATATAGATCTAGTTCCAGTCCATTTCCTATTCCAGCAACCCAATTCCTGCACCAACAGTGGAAATCCTGTTCTCATTTCCACGATTTTCATACTTCAAACTATCATGAAGGAAAATGGCCATATGGGTTTTGAAGGGTAGGTGATCAATATGCTAATGTGTTCATGCGATGAAGTCCAGGCCTTCAAAACAATGCATGGAATTAAGGTCAAACATTCTGTCACACGTCATTTAAACAATGCTCTAACAATATCTACAATATTATTTCTCTTTTCCTTTCTAGGGGAACTGCAGATCAGTTATCGTATCATTTATTTTTAGATGTTGAACTCTAAACTATACATTATACCATCATAAAATATCGGTTTCTGGTGTACCAGCATGGTTATAAAACGTGAAGCCATACTCTATACATGGGGGCAGAGAGACGAATATACACATGGAGGGGGTACATCTGGATCGATAGCATAGGATGTATTGCGTTTGATAGAGGCAGGGTATTTTTATAATGTAGAAGATTAAGTTTTACCAATGCTTAGTGGGATGACCGAGGGGACCACTGGAGTCCAGATATGTAATATCAATTTTAGAATTAATACAATTCGACATTAGTTTTATATATTAATCTTTCCACTTAATTCTTGTTCCAAATTTCCTGGGATGGTTTAAATGTCAGTTAGTCCTTTTAGTTTCTTATTTCTTGGCTTATATTGATATAGCTTGATTTGATATATTGCGTGTTGGCATAGATTACCATTTGATTATGTGGCAGTTTGTTTTTCATAGTATGACAGCATGCTTCTAGTCTAGTATAGCAGTAGATATTATGACTTCTAGCTTAGTTCATGCTATTTCATCTTTGTAGAGTAGTAGTAGATTTTAAGATGCTTTTCATTGGTCGTGTCTTAAATTTTTCCTTAAGATGTTGTGAGTGTGAGTGGAATCTACATTCCTTTGTCCCCTGGACAACTAAGCAAGACTTACTGCAAGAGTCAACCCAACCCAGGAGGAGCCAGATGTAGACTCCCAGTGTGTTCACTTTTCCTTGAAGAGTGTTGTTTCTTTACTTGATTGATGCCTTTTGATTTCTCGTAGGTTCTAGGGTTTTGATTTCACAAGTTGTTGAGGTCATATTCTTACATTATCTGTGCTATGCCTTTGAGTCTTATGACCTCGGGTTGACAAATTAAATGTCGGTATAAATGTTGGTGTCATCTTAGTTGAAGGGAAGCTCGAGGTGGAAGTGACGGTAAGACGTGAGTGAAGAGCCATGCATCTGATTTAGCTTGGGTCGTTCCAAAGTTGAGTTACTCATATAAAACCTAGCATTTATATGGCCCAAAAATGCCAACCAACAGTCGAGGACTACTGTAATTACGTCATCTATGGCCAATTATGGCAGGTCGTGCAACTTTTTCTAAGTGTCCTTCCACACCTGTATCGAGACAAGGTGGAAGTCAGCCTTGAATTCCCCATACTCCTAGAACTTATCAAAATTTGTAGGCGACAACCGCGGCTTGCGGTTAATGGCCATATGGATGCCCATCTCCATCAAGATCCAGAAGATCTTGTTATCCTTGATCCACTGAGGATCCTTCGTAGCCTACAGCGAAGCGAACTTTGTTGCCTCCGGTAGGTGTGGTGCGACCGGAGGGAACTGGGTATCCTTGGGTAATTCCCACGCAACCAACACTATGGAAAACAATAGCCATGCATAGTGGAATGTCTTACTATGATCTTGCACTTCGCAATAGTTTGTGAGGAACTCACCACAGAGGTAGTGCACCTACTTAAATTAAACTCTCTCCGTGCACTGGGCCGCCAAGGCTATCACTAGTGCCAAAACTTCATCTCCGCGACACTTCCTCATGACCTTCCCTGCAAACATTTGCATTGCCACTTTGACCGTGAGGTCAGAGATACTTGTGATGGCGTAGCCGCATGGCTTCTTTACTAACTTGAATTTTTCCTTCATCACCCTAGTGAGGGCATGCTCCACAGCCTTTTCGCCAAACGCCATGGCTAGATTTTCTCCTGAATGCGGCAAGCGCTTTATCCTATGGATTATCATGTCAGTGATGGGTATCGGCTCCTCCAGTGACAAACACACATCATGCACCAAGCACAGCAACTACTTGATAACTATAATTATGATGGATTTGTAATTGTAATGCGACAACCATAGCAAGTTTAGTAGGCATGCCTTGTCCACGCCTTTCAGCCACTTCCTCAGCTCCAAAGCAGTCACTCCAGTGCTTTTGTGGAAGACAAAGTGCATAAGATGGTCTGTCGCTAAATGAGGGAAACGCTCCATGTCAGTGAAATCCCAGTCTTCCAATTTCAAAATGGGTACAGACTCCAATCGCAGTTCCTCATAGACAATTTGGTCAATATATTTGGGTACCTTCTTCTTTCCCTTGCGCAGAGGAATGTACTTAGGCATCTTAGAGATGGGGTTAGACCCCTAAATTTCAACATCCTTATTTTCCACTGCAATATCTTCATCGTCCATTTGGATTTCCTCGCCCTCTTCTTCCGTCTCTAGGTCGACCACCTTTCCCTTTTCCTACACAATTGGCTTATCCTTCTGTGGGTTCTTTCTAGGCGATGCGCGCACTGGTTGCGTTGTCATGACCTGCTTTCCTTTCTTGTTCTTTGGACCCTCCTTGGTTGGGGTAGGCCTCAGTCTAGGTGACCTCGGTGATTTAGGGACTTCAGTTGGTACTTCCATAGGCGCAACCTCCAAGGTAGTTCCCTCTGTTGCCATGACTACCTCTGGAACAAATCCTTCGGGTGTCACTGCCTCCCCAACATATACAGTCTCTGCAGGCATCAACATGATGCTATTCAACAACAACTGTGTCTCCTTGGGCAACTTCTCAAACGCTGAACTCGTTATCAAAGCCTCAAATTATTCACGGTTCATACGCACCTGAGAGCTCAACAACTCAATTATCAAAATGCCAAGTGTTTTTCGTTGGGCAGCAATCCGTAATCTATAGGCATTTTCGAATTCAAATATGACCGTTCCCCCCAAAATCAGTTGAATAATGCTACATTGGCGACAGATTTTCAAATATCTTGCCCATAAATTCTGACTTAAATGCTGCCCCCCGCTCCATTTGGTCATTTTTTGACTGTCAAATCATGAACAATGACTTTAACAGTCACTTTTAGGCTACCCTGCATGGATTCTCCCTTGGTAGCACAAATTTCTGCATGTTGTTGTGGACTCTGTGACATCCCTTCATTCCGCACAGTTCTCCCATCACGCAACTCCCCAACCCGAGGAGTCTAGTTTATAGTCCCGCGCCTCCATTCAGCTTCCTAGAGTGCCAAGATGGTGCTTCCCTCATATAGTCACCTAACGATATCACTAGTCTATGGCTTCAATCAGCTGCCATTCACCTTCCATGGGAAGGGTTCTCCATTCAATTTTACCAACTGAACAGCTCCACCATCGGTAATCTCCTTAGTGACATAGGGCCCCAGCCAGTGCATCCTAAATTTCCCTGGAAATTTATCAAAATTTTTGTGATACACCAAAACTAGATCATTCACCTTGAAGGTGCGCAGTTTGATGTGCCGATCATGCCAGGCCATTTCGTGCTCCCTTGGAACATGTTTATGAAATCCGTCTAGAAACCTATCCTCTAGTTCTGCTAGCTACATGAGCCTCTATTCTGGGGCTCCGTGATCCTCCATTCCTGCAAATGCTGCTATATGTAGACTAGGTACAATGTATTCCATTGGCATCACATCTTCTACACCATACACAAGCCTGAAAGGCATTTTGTCGAGTCAGCTTCTTGCAAGTCGTTCTATAAGCCCATAGCACTGCGGGTACGCACATCCCAATCATTTCGCTGAGCATTGCAAACCTTTGTCAGCATGCTCTCGAGTATCTTATTGAATGTTTCCATTGTTCCATTAGCCTATGGATGATAAGGTGTACTTTTCTGATGATACACCTAAAATTCTTCCATCAACGCGCTGATTGTTTCATTAAGAAAGTGCGTAATGTGATCACTCATCAAAATCTTTGGACAGCCAAATCTCATCAACACATACTCACAAATAACTTTTTTGTTGTCACACCTATGCAGTCATTCACAGGCTGTGCCTCCTCCCATCTGGTCAAGTACTCAGTCACAGTGATGATGTACCACACACTTGTCTTTTTTCCTTGAGTTTGAATTAGTCCCACAAAGTCTATTTCCCATTTCTCGAAAGGTTGTAATGGCACCCGTGGGTTCAGAGGTAGCTCATCCCTCCGTGATGGTGTGCCAGTCCTTTGACATACATCACATGCCCTACAATATGCTTTCAAATCCTTATGAAGGGTTGGCCGCCACAACCCAATGCGTAGAATGTTCTGCGCTGTCGCTTTTCCTGTGTAATATCCTCTCGTGGCTCCCCCATGAGCGTCAGCAAGGATACTTCTTATTTGAAACTCTGGCACATAATGCCACAATATTTCATCTAATGCCATTTTATACAACTACCTTGAAATGACAGAACTCGCGCACCACCAATTACTTCTTCTGCTGACTTGTATATCCCTCTGGGGCAGTTCCCGTCGTCAGGAAGTGTATGATATCTTCAAAGTGACTGTCTGTGACACGCACTACAAAGAGCTACACGTCAGGCAGTCCTTCCTATAAATTAGTAGGATCCTCTCCAGTTTCGATGCACAACAGATGATCTGGTCCTGCATTCAACTATCCAGGTTTCACAGTTACTTCAAAATCATACTCTTCGAACAACAACAACCATCTACAAATCTTCCCCCCCCAACACAAGATTATTGACCAGGTACTTCAACGTGGAATGATCTATATACATCTTAAAATGTCCACCCAGTAAATAGTGCCTAAACCTCTGGAGTGCATACACCATGGCTAGTCCTTCCCTCTCTGTGGTGGAATAGTTCCTCTCAGCCTTGGATAGCTTCCTGCTCGCAAATTCCATAGGATGGTCTAATTCTCCCTCACCAACCTGTGTCAGTACTTCTCCTGCTCCAATACATGATGCATCTACATGTACATGAAACTCCCGCTTCCAATCCGGGAGGACTAGGATCGGTGCGGTGAATATTTTCTCCTTCAACACATCCAAGCTCTTCTAACATTCATCACTCCAGCGGAACGTGACATCCTTCTTCAAAAAAATTTCCATAGGTGTGGTGATCTGGTCATAGCTCTTGATGAAATTCCTATAGTACCTGGTATGTCCCAGTGTTGCACGTAGTTGTTTCACACTCCTTGGCATCTCCAAGTTAATTATCATCATGATCTTCACAGGGTCTACCATCAATCCCTTTCTACATACCACGTGACCCAGCAAGATGCCAAAAGGGACACAAAACAAGCATTTCTTCAGAATTAGCATGATCTAGTGTCTCCGACCTGTATCTAGCATCAAGCATAGACTTGCCACATGGCGCTTTACTAATCCAAACACTGTCCAATCATCAAAGTGTACCTCCAGAAATTTATGAATGAAGTCTTTGAATGTTGCAGTGACTACGTGTGAAAAAATCGTAGGTGCATTCTTTAACCCAAAAGGCATTATAGTATACTGAAAGCATCCCCATTCAGTCACGAAGGTCATCTAGCTTCTATCTTCAAGCGCGATTTTGATCTGATGGTACCCAAGGAACCTGTCAGTGAAAGAGTACGCTTCTTGAGCGCCTACGTTATCCAATACCTCATCAGTAAAAGAGTCGGGAAAGGATCATGCACACAAGCGTCGTTCAACTTTATGAGATTTACGAATATCCTTATTTCATTCTTCTGCTTCTTTTCTTGTACTACCATTGGGCTTACCCAATCGAATTATTCTACTAGTTAAATAATTCCTACCATGAGCATCTTATCTAACTCTAAATAGACCTTCTCCTTATACTTCGAATTGAGATGGTAAGGCCTTTGCTTAACTAAATTCACATCAGGTTTTAACATGATCTTCATAACGGCTAGGTCCCCTATTATCCCTTTTAAGTCTAAAAAATTGTAGGGAACAAATACTGGTATTCACGGAGCAATTCAACGACCTTATCTACTGTCGCATCGTCCAATAGTATCGAATATTTACAAATTTCAGCTCCACCTCTCTGCCAATGCTTAGCTATCTATTTTTGAGCATCACAGTTATGTCTGGATTCTCTATCTACGGTCCTTCAACCTCGCGATGACTCTCAATTTCTGGAATATTAATCTTTCCGGGATCCTCGTCTTCTTCTTCAATGGTCATGTTATAGAATTCCAACACGTGGCTCAGCTGAGTAGTCCAATCAAGTTGAATCATGTCCAAAGGATCCTGCAGTATCCTAAAGATCGCTGCTTTAACCTCTTGTAGTGCTTCGTCAATACAGTCAAACCCATCTTCCAAGTTGAACGTAATTATTAACCCCTGGCGCAAAATATCCCATTCTTCAGTGCCATGGCGGAGCTCTGTCTCCATGTACCAATTCATCAGTATGACAAAACAGTTGCACCCATTCAGGCTAAGGCTCCGCTCCATAAGCTTTAGTCCATTTGGCCAAGTGATCACGTGGATCATCCCTCCCATCATACTTGTCTGTCATCCGTACTTTCGGCTATCCAAAATGTATTCTCATCATCCTCCTATATTCACGCCAATCATCAAAACTATCTTTGTGCGTACCCCAGCATCTTGTAGGAATAGCATGTAGTGCCGAATCTAAAGCCTGAAAGCTATGCTTCTTTGGAACTTCCCTTTCAAATGCATCCAAAAACATATCCACATCAGTCAAACCATCATAAGAGGGTAGATTTCTTACCTCCGATGACACACAGCGCAACGTCTTAGTCATCATATTACAGCTCAGCGTAGATACTTCATGTAACTGATTCTATGAGCACTCCAATTCTTTGTCCAAGTCTGATGTGCAGGAACTTTCGAGATCCCATGAAATGCATCCATCTGTTGTTGGATTCACCCAATCTTGATCTCGCTTTGTTATCTTATATATATGGTCCAAATCGTCATCACTTTGGTAAATGCAAATCTGTTCAGTATAGTGTGGTTCTTCTGCAGGATCCAGGGGTACTACTACGTGAAGCGATTTCTTCTCAAACGTCATCTTTCGCTTCTTGAGGTTAATCACCCCATTCACGTCAATAGCCCAATCAATCCCAAGGAGCACACGGTAGTGGTTGTTGTCATCCACAATTTCTATTACTTGAAAATCAACCAATGTGCTCACGCCTTCAATATCTACAGTCACCCCCTGCAATCGTCCCATGGGAATGATCTTCTGCTGATTTTCCATCCTTAATTGAATCGAAGACCGCTGTAGCATAGGTCTCCCCATCTACTCCCATGTTTGCTTCGGCAAAACGTTTGCATTCGACCGTAGATCCAAAATAACTTGATCCATTTCATATTCTCCTATCTATGTGGTGAGTCTCATCTCACGTCCCATCCTCGCCTTATGCTTAGCAATCTTTTTGAGTACGCATGGTTTTCCAGGAGAATTTTATTTCCCAGCGCACCTATTTATTAGTTCATGTAACCTCTTTACAACCTTGCTATAGTGAATAAGCTTCATGCAGGTCTCTAAGAAGGTAGTAAGCATAGAAGGATCCATCTTGTCAATGGTTTTATCCCAGCTTCCTGAGGTAGAGGCCTTAGTAAATCTTTTCTTTGTTTCCATAAATGTTTCACACACACACTCCATATCAAATTCAACCTCCTTCTCTCGAGCTTTGCGGACCCACATACCCTCTTCAGGCTATTTGCCCTTATCTTCGCCTATTTCAAGTCAGCTTCGCAGTACTATATTCACATTCGGGTCCTCTTCATGAGGCTCAACCCTCATCATTTACAATTTCTAAGTCGGATGCAGAGGTTGTGCCCCCTTCTCCCATATCCTTGCTAGGGGCACAGGACAATCTTCAGTCTTGTGATCGAACTGCTTACAATACCGCCATGACAGATGTGTAGGGTTAGTGCACTCCTCTGCATAGTGTCCTGGTCCTCCACAATTGTAACAAATCACGTGTCCCTGACCTCTGCTAGGTCCTCCTCCGCCTCGGCCTCATCCGAGCCCTTGAAAGCCCATTCATGTTACCCTAACGCTCTGATCAGGAGGTCTTAATTCTTTTTGAACTCTATAGGCGGGTGTTTTGTCAATCATTAACTCATAACTATGGCAATTGCGCTCATCATGACCCACCGATTGACAGAAGTTGCATAACAGTTGTTGCGGGCTCTGTACAAACTTTTGTAGTAAGTGGAAATTGTCAATCACATGTTTCCCTACTACCTAACATATAGCACACCATAGCATAGGCCCCGTGCTTGGCCCTACTTGAACTTATGGCCTTAGAGGCATTGGTCCTCCTACTGCAACATAATTTGTAAAGATCGAGCAGTGGTCCTTGTCATGCCCTTGACTTTTGCATTTCAAGCACCATATCTCTTCGCGCACCTCTGGTTGAACTGTCTTATCATTCTTCAGACTCTGCAGTTTTAAGAAAAGGTTCTGCAGCTGCACATGAATCTGATAAACCCCCAGATTCGGATCTTGCATTGGTGTCTCATGTAGTCTCAGTGCAATCTCCAAGGTTTCTACTTGGGTTGTAATCTTCTTTTGTGATAGCGCAAGCCTTAGGTGAGGCAGGAGCAAAGCCACAAACCATTCGTGGTGCTACCCATCTGTCAAATTCATATTAGCCTCGCAAATCTTACACTTTAGTCGCTGATCCAACTCCCAGGGTGTCTTGCCTGGTTTCACTGAGATTTATTTGAACCCCACAATCAATTGCGCTTCAAACTTAGGACTGTCATAGAACCGTGATTAAAAGTAGGTTGAACAAATCCTTGAAGAATCCAAGACAGCAATCGAAAACACCCTGAACTAGTGGCCATGGTAGCCGACGCGGAACGACGAGGACCTCGGTCAAAGCGCACGAACCGAGGCCCATGGAGACTGCGCAGGAGGTCAAAATAGCCCATGGGAGCCCCGGATCGGGAAATGGAGGTGATTTTCGATGCGCGTCGTTGGGAAAAAAGGGTTGAGATGGTAAAGCCTAAAACACTCGGTCATGTTGGAGCTAGAGGACCATGGGCGGAGAAACGTAAAGTGCCATCGTACGAAGGCAGGACCCACAACCTGGAAACCGGCAGTTTGATGGGGGCACCCTTGAACGATAAGTGGTTTTGGAGAAAACAGAGCGAGCACCCTCAGCGATCGACGCGTGGCAGCGGAGGAGAGAGAAAAACCATCGCGATCGCACGTTATCGGTCGAGCAAGTCAACCGCGCTAGACGTGCGAATGGCGTTGGATCTGGAGGAGCCTAGATCGGATGGTTGAGATTGCGCCCGATAGACAGATGGGAATTGACAGGGTATTAAGCCACGATTTAAGAGGATTTGGAATCCATTGACTGCCACAATGGAGAAAGGAAATGAATCGACGGATAGGTTGGAACAGTTCCGATGGAGACACGTGGCTACTTCCTGAGCGTTATGCTGACGCCGAACAGGTAATTCCAAGGACGTGGGTGACAGGCGAATCGACGCAGGAAGGAGAGGAAACGAACAGGAATGGAGGTCGAATGGCTAAAGCCATGAACAAAGACAGTGAACAGGCATGATTTTTCAAACGAGGAACAGAAGAGAAAAAAAAGACAGTGAACAGTGAACCCTGAGAGGAGGACTGAACACAAAGAGCAGTAAAGCCAAGCAGAGGTGACAGAGGGCCGAGCTGACCACAGGCAGCATCGAGCACCAGAGAGCTTGAGGGATCAAGCCTTCCCATAGAGAAATCTGTTGGGATTGAGCATCACAATTGGCTCTTTCCATTGTAGACCAAGGGTCACAGAGTTGGTAGGAAGAACGAGAGTCTGTGTACTCCAGGTGGTGTGGGGAATCCACAAACCACCCTACCAAGAAAACCTGCTTCAGGGGAACTCACATTGAGTCCCTGTAATGTAATTGTTCTACTTGAAGACACAATAAAACAAGGCCACCATTGAAGCTGGACTGGAGATGTAGCCCTGGAGATTAGGGTGAACTCCTTATTAAAACTATTTGTGTCTTTGTGTTGCTTACTATATTTCTCTGCTGTCTTTCCATTTGAAATGTCTGTGTATTGGCAATCTTATCAATCCATTGCTTAAATAACACAGAACACACACAAGCACATGAGTCTGTAATACCTGTTGTTTAATAAATCTTAACTGATGTCACTCATAGGGTGAATATCAGATCAAGTGGTATAAGAGCTCTAGGTTGTAAGGTTAGACAAGCTTGTGTTGGTTTAGCTGTGAATGCCCACTAAATCAAATCTCAAACTAGGAGAAGGAGAATTGGTGGAAACTAATCTTGAAATTGGGAGAGTCTATTCTCGAAAGATAATGACAGAAGAAGGTTTTGTACGACCAGACCCTCAATTCCTAGAAAGTTTCCTAACTATGAAGTCTATGGTAGAAGAAATGTATAGGCACTTTAGAAAACATAAGGATGAAGATTCATCAGGCTCTAAGCAAGATAAAGAAGAAGGTGAATCTCATTCCCATGACCACTCCAAAGGGAAGGGAAAAGAAGAAAGCTTCCCTACACCTCCTACAAGCCCTGTGCATAATATGAAGGCATCCTTGATTAAGTTAGATGTTAAATTTGACTTGCATATATATGATGGAGAGTTGAATGCTGAAAAGTTGGACAACTGGATAAGACAAATTGATGTGTATTGCAGAGTACAAAATATAGACTCAGACAAGAGCAAGATTCAGCTGGTAAGGCTACGCCTAGGGGGCACTGCCTTAGTTTGGTGGGAAGGCAGAACCCAAGCTGATATGAGGAAGCATGGTAAGACCATCTCTGTCTGGAGTGACTTTGTTACTACAATAAAAAAACAGTTCTATCCATTGGCCTACATGCAACAAGCCATGATGAGTTGGAAAACTCTTCGACAGTTGAAAGGAAAAGTGTACAAGGGTATACTCAAGAGTTCAGAAAGAGAGCATTGATGTTGGGTATTTCATTAGACTCACCAGAAACTCTTTTGAAGTACATTGGTGGTCTACATAGCTACATGAGGCATACCATCCTCATGTTTAATCCCACTAGTATAGATGAGGTATCTGTACAAGCTACTCATCTAGAGGCTAGAGGAAAGAATGGAAATCCAGAAGTTGGGGGACCATCCCAACCCACTGTAAGCAAGAGCAAGGAGAAAAGAAAGCAAGGAAGGTAAACACTGCATGAAAAGGCAAAGCTTCATGAACTTACTATAAAAAGGAGGGGAATGATGATGAGCACTATTGCATTCTGCATCCAGAGCTAAGACCTTAGAAGTCTGAGGGCAAGAAGAAGAAAGCTGTTCTAGCTATTCAGAAAGATTTGGGGCTAGACTCGGGAGATGAAACAATCATTGCAGCCATAGGTATAAAAGGTTATCTGCTTTAGAGAATGCTGAAATCAAGAAGCATGTGCAGGAGTTGCTCGAAAAAGGGTTCATCAGGCCTAGCACATCACCATGTGGGTCACCAATCGTTTTGGTGAGAAAGAAAGATGGCTCGTGGAGAATGTGCATTGATTACTGAGCACTAAATAAGATAACAATCAAGAATCGTTATCCCCTTCCTCGCATAGATGATCTTTTAGATCAATTAAAGGAAGTTGTTTATTTCACAAAGCTGGATTTGCACAGTGGATACCATCAGGTCAGAGTTGCAGAGCAAGATGCATGGAAGATTGCTTTCAAAACAAAGCAGGGATTGTATGAATGGCTAGTTATGCCTTTTGTCTTGACCAATGCCCCTGCTACTTTCATGAGGTTAATGAATGATGTACTCAGACCTTTTCTTGATGATTTTGTTATTGTGTATCTAGATGACATTCTGATTTTTAGTAAAACGTGGGAAGAAGATTTAAAGCATGTTAAGAAGACATTAGATGTTTTGAAAAGAGAATTTTTTTTTGTTAAACTCTCCAAATGTGAATCTGGCAAAACCTCTCTAAACTATTTGGGACACATAGTAGGGGGAGGTGAATTGAAAATAGAACCCTCTAAAGTGGCATTCATCGTAAACTAGCCTAAACCCAAATCTGCTACAGAGGTGAGAAGCTTCTTAGGAGCAGCACAAGATTGGAGGAAGTTCATTTCAAATTTTTACTCAATTTCAGCTCCCTTACATGCTTTGACAGGATTGAACAAGGTGTTTCAGTGGGGAGGCAAACAGCAGAAAGCCTTCGACACCTTGAAAGAAAAAATTAGTACAACACCTGTACTAGCATTGCAAGATCTACAAAGACCATTTGAGATCCAAACTAATGCCAGTGACTATGCCATGGGAGCAGTGTTGACACAACACGGTAGACCCATATGTTATCATTCTGAGACTTTTAATCCTGCAGTAGTTAACTATCCTACCTATGATAAAGAATTGTATGCATTAGTCCAGAGTGTGAAAAAGTGGAAACATTACTTAATGGGCAAAGAAATATTAATACATACTGATCATCAACCACTTCAATATCTACACTCCCAAACTAAGTTGCAACAATCAAGACACTACATATGGATGGGTTTTCTACAACAGTTTCATTTAGTCATCAAATATAAAAAGGGCATACATAACAAGGTTGCAGACATGTTATCTAGACCCATTATAAATGCATCTACCATACTTAAGCATAATTTTGTGCTGCATGAAAGCTACATAGAACAGTATGCTCAGGACATCGACTTTAAGGATGTATATGCAACTTTGAGTCAAGGCAAAAGAGTAGAAGAATTGGACTATCATGTGAAGGACCGACTCTTATATCACTGTGGGAAACTCTGCATTCCACAAACTGAGAGAGTAAAGATAATTAGGAAAGCCCACACTTCTCTGATATCAGGTCACTTTGGGGTAAGTAAAATAGTTGCACAGCTGCAAAGGTTCTGCTATTGGCCAAAAATGAATGAGACAGTTTCTAGATATGTAAAGGGGTGTGCTATGTGTGCTAAAAGCAAGCCCAGTAACAGAAAACTAGGCTTATACACTCCATTACCAGTTCCTTCTCACCCTTGGGAAAGAATTTCCATGGATTTTGTTGGAGGACTGCCTAAATCTAGGAAAGGTCATGATTATCTATATGTTGTTGTGGATAGGTTTAGCAAAATGTGTATTTTGATACCCTGTAGTAAACAGATTACAGCTGAACAAACTGCAAAATTGTTCTTTGAACATGTATGGGTTCATTTTGGATTGCCCACTTCTATTGTATCTGATCGAGACACCCGATTTATGGGGAAGTTTTGGTCAAGTCTGTGGGAACTAATGGACACCAAATTAAAGAAAAGCACATCTTTTCATCCACAAACCGATGGCCAGACGGAAGTAGTTAACGAAAGAGTGATCAAGTTACTGAGAGGATATTGCAACAAACATCCTAAGCTTTCGGATGAGCACTTGTGCTATGTGCAACATGCTTACAATAGAGCCACACACTCTTCTACCCAGAGATCTCCTTTTGAGACATGCTTTGGTTTCATACCAAGGTCTCCTTTGGATTTTGTCTTTGGTAAAGATACCATGGTTGATGGACATAGTGATGTGGATAAAGCAACTAGGTTCATTGAACAGATCCAGGAGATCCAACAGGTAATACAGGAATAGCTGGAAAAGAGCCAGGCCAAGTACAAGGCTAGGCATGATAAGCATCGGATGGAGCATAGTTTTAAGTTGGAGACCAAGTCTGGTTGTATATCAGCAAGGACAGGATGCAAGGTGAAGGTAAGAAGCTAAAACCTATCAGGTATGGACCCTTTAGAATACTTGAGAAGATTGGCGAAAATGCTTTTAGCCTTGATCTGCCAGCTTACATGCACATCTACTCAGTCGTAAATGCAGACTGTTTGAGGTTGTTTGAACCTTCAATGATTAAGGACCCTGAAGAACAGAGTCTATTGCCTTCTTTTGATGACCTGATACCTTAATATCTTAACGAGTTGTAGGAAGATACAGTGCTGGACAGGAAGGTAAGGACGACGCGCAGTGGACAAGTGGAATACCTCAGAATTGGGCTTAAAGGTTCAAAGCCGAGCAGTGCGAAATGGATTGAGATTGGACAAGTGAGACAGCAGTTTCCTCACTTAGTCAATGCTTGAAGAAAACCAACCTTTGGTGGTCCAAAAGCTTTTCAGTTGGGAGGCTGTGATCCGAATCAGATCCATAAACGACTGTCATAGAACCGTGATTAAAAACAGGTCGAAAAAATCCTTCAAGAATCCAAGACAACAATCGAAAACACCTTGAACCAGTGGCCATGGTAGCCGACGCGGAACAACGAGGACCTCGGTCAAAGTGCGCTGACCGAGGCCCATGGAGACTGCGCAGGAGGTCAAAATAGCCCCTGGGAGCCCCGGATGAAGAAAGGGAGGTGATTTTCAATGCGCGTTAGTGCGCATCCCTGGGAAAAAATGGCTGAGATGGTAAAGCCTAAAACACTTGGTCACATTGGAGCCAGAGGACCGTGGGTGGGGAAACGTAAAGTGCCATCGTACGAAGGCGGGACTCAAAACCTGGAAACCGGCGGTTTGATCAGGGCGCCCTTGAATGGTAAGTAGTTTTGGAGAAAATAGAGCGAGCACCCTCAGCGATCAACGCCTATGAGTGGAGGAGAGAGAAAAACTGTTGCGATCGCACGTTATCAGTCGAGCAAGTCAACCGTGCTCGATGTGTGAATGACGTTGGATCTGGAGGAGCCCAGATCGGACGGTTGAGATTGCGCCCGATAGATAGAGCAGAATTGACAGGGGATTAAGCCGGGATTTAAGAGGATTTGGAATCCGTTGACCGCCACGATGGAGAAAGGAAACGAATCAGTGGACAGGTTGGCACAGTTCCGATGGAGACACGTGGCTACTTCCTGAGTGTTATGTTGACGCCGAGCAGGGAATTCCAAGCACGCGGGCGACAGGTGAATAGAAGCAGGAAGGAGAAGGAAATGAACAGGCACGGAGGTCGAATGGCTAAAGCCATGAATAGAGATAGTGAACAGGCATGATTCTTCAAACGAGGAACAGAAGAGAAAAAAGAGACAGTGAACAGTGAACCCTGAGAGGAGGACTGAACACAGACAGCAGTGAAGCCAAGCAGAGGTGACAGAGGGCCGAACTGACCACAGGCAGCATCGAGCACTAGAGAGCTTGAGTGATCAAGCCTTCGCATAGAGGAATCTGTCAGGATTGAGCATCACAGTTGGCTATTTCCACTGTAGACCAAGGGTCACAGAGTTGGTAGGAAGAACAAGAGTCTGTGTACTCTAGGTTGTGTGGGGAATCCACGAACCACCCTACCAAGCAAACCTGCTTCAGGGGAACTCATATTAAGTCCCTATAATGTAATTGGTCTGCTTGAAGACATAATAAAACAAGGCCACCACTGAAGCTGGACCGGAGATGTAGCCCTGGAGATTAGGGTGAACTCCTTATTAAAACTGCTTGTGTCTTTGTGTTGATTACTATATTTCTCTATTGTCTTTCCATTTGAAATGTTTGTGTATTTGCAATCTGATCGATCTGTTGCTTAAATAACATAGAACAAACACCAGCGCATTAGTCTGTAATACCTGTTGTTTAATAAATCTTAACTGATGTCACTAATAGGGTGAATATTAGATCATCTACGCCTCAAATTCTTGGATTTTTCTATCCAACCAGTCTACAATCTCTTTCTTAGTTGGATTCCAGTGATATGACATCACGCATCTCTCACGCAAATCCCAATCCTAGAAATAGAACCATTTGTTGGCTTGATGGGCCTTGACCCAGGTTCAGGATTAGTCAGCCAAGCAAATCCCTACACTACTGGCCCTTTTGGCATCAATCCGCAGAGCACGGAACTAAGTTTTCGCACCCTGAGATGGTTGTTATGTTGGTTTTATACCTTAAGCCCTTACCTCGCGTAGGTAGATAAGCCTTTAAGGCTTATCGATGTACTTTCTCTTCCATCTTTCAGAACCTTCGGGAAGGTATACAGCCGTCCTTCGCGCAACCCTGACTGGTGGCTCAGGCACTTACGTGCCTCTATAACTATGTTACTATATAAGTCCTCGAATTATCTTAAGTGTTCACAAGCTTTACCATGCAATTAAGATTATCTTCGTGTAAAATTCTTACTTAAGTTCATATAACAGATGGAAATAGATATATTCGCGCATCAAATTAGCATTATAATGTAATCCTAGAACTTAACATAACATAATCGCATGCAATCAACATAGGTAAAATACATAGTGATTTCAGAATACTTATCTTTATTGATGATTCCGATTTCCAATACAGATTATATCCGCGCTGCGCACACAGCTGCAGGGGTCCGCGCAGTCAGTTGCGGACTTCTACTCTAGGCCTCTGCACACTCAGCTATAGAGAATCTACCTACGCTAAGACTCTCGCTCTTAGCTTTTCACAGACTCATCAATTTCTTAGAACTGTCTTCCCTTTCTTCCCTTCTTCCTAAAAGACTCTTCTAATACTTCCTTTTATACAATCCCATGGTCCGCGAGCCATGGGTGGATCTCTAAGGCTGACATGACTTTTTACAAAACCAGGGCGGACAACCCTTAATGAATCTTTACATATTTTCCCTCCGTGACCACAAAATGTGGAGACTTTACATTCTTTATACAAAATTTGCACTTTCTGCCTCAAAACATAGGCTTTTAGCCCCAAAACTAGCTCTTAGGGGAACCTATTCCCTACATATTGGGCAACTAATTGTTTCCTAAAATATAGGAATTTGTCCTCAAGAGGGAAAAATGAGCTACTTAATGAGTTTATAACTACCTACCACCTGTTGGCGAGGTGGAGGCAACTATTAACCACCAAAATAGTGGTAGATGGGAATTGGATAAAAATGTTTTGTCTACTTGATTTTGTCTCATTCTAAGAAGAGAGGAGACTGAAGAGAAGGAAGGAAAGGATACATAAAGCGATTTGTAGGCCTGGTATGCTTAGGAGGGTATTAGTTATTTTTTAGTGTCAGGGTTGGGAGGAGCCAAGTACTTGACTATTAATTTTCCAAGAAAATTGTTTCAAGACAACTAACTTTTGTATCTATTTGCTTGTCAAAAAAAAGGAAAATGATTAGAATTTTAATTTAAAATGTAATGATGCACTTATTTATTTATTACAGTGTAAATTACATAGTGAACATGATTTGGCAAAAAGACAAGGCGTTGTTATATTTTATTCAAAAGCTTATACAATTAAATGAAAAAATGAAAGGAAGGAGTCTATGGTACAAAGTAGTAAATAATATATTAAAATTTTGATCGTAATGTTAGCCAAAAATAGAATTTTTCAAATAGAAAGGAAATATGATTACAAATGTAAATGTGGGTATGTATTTATATATGTTATACTAGGTATAGATAACCAAAGAATTATTTATGGTGTTAAATAAATTATATATATATATATATATATATATATATATATATATATATATATATATATATGATTGTTTCTACATGTGTATCTGTATTGGACCATGTTTGGTCATTTATAAAGTAAATATTTGAGAAGTAATAAGAGAAAATTATATTAAGCAAACTTTATGCATATACATATATTTATAAAATCACCATGAAGGGATTCCTATTTATATAAATCTCTTCCCCATAAGATACATAGAACAGTAAAGGCTTTAGTAATTTCTTTACTCCAAACGAGTGAAAATAAAGTCAAAATCTATGTAAAAACTCCCTTTGTATTATAATTTTATTTAAGACAATAGGGGAGATAAAAAGAAGTGAGGGTATTTATGTATAAAACATTATAGTATTAACTATTCAAAAGAAATATACAAGGCTTTTGTTTGATTTTTGTAATACTTCTATAAGAAAACCAAATGTAGCAAGAGGTGTTTAAAAGATCATGAGAATTGTATTGAATATATACAAAGAAGAAACATAAAAAGAAAATTTTATCAGGGAAATAATAGTTTAATACAAAAGACGCTCATGGCCTGCTCTAAAAATATTATTCCCGAAGGAACTATATTCCATCTAAGACATTAAAGAATATATATAATACACATTTTAAAGAATAAAAAATTTGGAGTTTATTCTTCAAATAGAGAAATCACATCCATGTAGAAGAAGAGACTAAGAGTTGGGATCCTCAGACCAGGTAAATAAGATGGTAAAGTCGAAGCATAACCTCTTCTAACCTAAAAATATTTATAAGAATATGCCATGGTTAAATTTGTACATGTACTTGTAAAGAAAATCACAAATGGAATGAGTGAACAATGTCAAGAATAGCATAAGAAACACAAAGAGGAGTTTATAAATTGGGAGAATAAAAGTAGAAAGCGTAAGAATAAAATACACGAGGTTAAAATATAAAGGTTGAGTCGTCTCCTCTACATTTACAATAGAGACAAATGATTAGCCATTGTACTTAGAAGGTAGAAATGTTCTCTTTTTAATATGGTTAAACAATTAAAGTTTATATGGTGAAACTAACAAATGAACAACTGTATACCCCATTACAGAGCTACGCATGAGCGGAAACATAATCCAACAGTCCATTCTGAAGAGGGAAAATGATAATTTTGATGTTAAAACCCATACAAAAATAAAGAAACCTATAAATTTTCGTATTCACATACAAGAAGTGGATCTTGTAGTCAGTAACGAGGGTCAGAGAGATACCTCAAAATAGAAACTAAGAAACCAATTATTAAAAAGAAATACCCATATTTAACAAGGAAGTTATAAATGAGAAAATCCACTGAAAAATTATTATACAGGAGATATAGAGGAAGGAGGTTTATTAAACTATTATAAAAAAATAAATATGATTTCATACAAAAATTCTGAAAGAGAAGTTGTATAGTAACTACAAGAAAAATGGGAGCAAGGGCTACAAAACCCTTTAGAGTTTCTACCCTTTCAAAACCCCTCTATATACTTTACCAACATAAAGAAAAATAAGTCGTGTTAGTTATTTTCTATTGTTAATCACCTAGAAATGAAACTAGAAATTGAATTTAACATAATAAGGGTTTAGCTGAGGGATAACAACATATGAGACGAAGGAAACCCGCTTATCGACGACCATTATCAACCTGTAAATAAACCTAGGAGAAAACCTTGTGATGAGCAAAAATATTATGGGTTAATTATAGGTATGCTATAGAAATAGCCCTGAAAGAAAATGAACTATGTATTCCTTAAATTACATTCCAAGATGAGCATAAACACTTCAACAAACCTTTTTTAATGATTAGATTGGAAAGAAGAAAAAAAATGTCAAAAACAATTTCAAATTTATCATTAAACAGTGATGGGAAAATTTACCATTAAACACTCAAATATTGAAACAAATACTGTGGAGGCAGATTTTTGTAGATAAAGCCACTCTGAAAGCATCGTAGGGTAACAAATGAACCTGAACAATGTCATAATAGACATTTTCCTCCCAATAAAGCCCTAAAAATGATTACAACCATCGTTTAAATCAGAGCAGATATATACCATTTAAGAGGTAGGTCAAAGTTATTAGACATGGAAGCCTCAGAGATTTACACGTTCAGGTTAGAGGTACCAATCATGGATACCCTGAAGGATTACACATATACAACTATGGAATTCTCTACAAGGGTGGATAATACAATGATAAGTGTAAACCAACAAAATATCAACGCCAATGATATATTGATCTATAACAATAAATAACACCACATTTGATAATCATAACACGTTGGCATTATGATGCATGTGTTATCCTTGATGTCAACTCACTTGTAACAAAACAAGTATATGGATGAATCTATAGGTGAGTTCATAGGAGACAGAATGATGGAAAAAAATACCAGAATGATGGGTCAAAGGTTTACAGATCTGAATCAGAACTTTGATATAGGGAGATTGTTGGCATTATGAATTAGGTGTTATCCTTTATGGAAACCTACCTAATGAGTTGTCCTTGATGACAACCTATTTGATGAAATGGAATCCTACTTGTTGAAATATACTTGTTAAAGGTATAAACAGAATGCATGGTAGTTGTGTTTACAGATGTGACAGAATACATAGTAGCTCAGAGGAATGATAAAGTTGGAAGTTCAAGAACTATACACAGGTTCCGTTAGCCAAGATGCATATGCACGTGAGTTTAGTGAACAAAAGTAGCGCATGAATTTTGTACGATGGTATTCTAAATACCAGGGGTCCTTACCATAGTATTGGGCCATAGTAATGAGCGTGACAAAGAATATTGATCCCATCAAATAAGACCAACGACATAACTATGGTTTTGACCCATGGCATTTTAAAAGGCTAAAACTATATAATGTGATGAGGAACAAATTGTGTGGTGTGTGCAAGTGATGGAAATCTTATGAAGAGTTAGATCAAAAGAAAATATGCATGCTATGGGTTTTTTATTCTTTGCTCGATCTAAACTAAGTATGCACCTGAGAGTTTGATGATGGATAAGATCCAATAGATCTTAAATAATTATGCACTAGTGAATACAATGATGGATCAGGAACATAAGATGTTAAATGAATTTTCATTGTATGATCTACTCATGGATAAACTAGATCTAAGTACTGATGCATGTATTTACCTCTGAATATTATGATCTAGGTCTTTCTGAAGTTCTAAAGAGATTATAAATTTTAGGTCAAAATTTGTAGATCTATACGCTAGTTGGTCTCGAGAAAAGCACGTATACACGTGGGTTCACCTCTTCAAAGTAGCATATAAAAATTAATGGTTTATGTTCATAAATCATTGATCAACCTAATTAGTGTTGTTGCTTCTCTATTGTCTATCACTGAAGTCCTCATGTTGATCTGGGTTAAGTGATAATGTCTGAAGTAGATCTAATTGAATGATGGAGTTGAATGTAGTTATGAATAGTGTTAAGATTACTTGTTGATTGTGATTGAAGATAAGGTTCAGTTTTGTGATTGGTTCAGAGTGTTGCAGTAGATGTGAGTATGACTCAATATTCTTTTTAGAATTGCAGTAGTCAAGTTTTCAGTTTTCTGTATTTTAAGATCTATACATGGGTTTCTCTAGAGAAAAGCGCGTATGCACACAGGTTTCCTTAAATGATGTAGCGTATGAATTTTGGCATTTGAATGATCAATACTGTGGCCGATTCTATGTGTTGATGCAGTATTCTAGGTTTACTTTTGTGTATTGGTTATAGTGATATGACTATTTGAGTTGATTGGTTGAATTTTCATTAAGTGTCGGTTGATTGGATTTTGAGTGAATAGTTGATTCAGTTGTATCAGAAATTGATGGTTGAGTGATTTAGCTATGTCAAAGGTTTCAGTGATTGATTTATTCATTTGTGTCAGAACTTTTAGTGATTGGTTGATTCAGAAATTGATGATTGGGTTTAAGTTATGTTATAGATTAATGATTGGGTTTCAGTGATTGATTAATTGATATGTGTTAGAGATGGATTACAATGTTACAATGTTACAGTGATCAGTTATATTTTTATTTTTGATATTGAGCTCAAGTGTTGATAATGGGTTCAGTCTGAAAATTAGATGAAATGTGGCCTACAAGTTATGATGTGTTGAAGCAGGTGGTTCCAGTGTGAAAATTTATGAAACGTGGTCCATGGAGGATGTTGAGGGTTGGAGCCATCAGTGAGGAAAACAAAGCTTCCTTCCATTAGTAGTTGGTGATCATATTAGGGGGTGGGAGCTCCCTTCCAATAGTTTCTCTCAAATGAGTGAATTTTGTAGGCTTCTTCAGTTTGGTGTCTACGTACTGGTACAAGTTTAGGCTAGTACAATAACCAGGGGGTTGGAGCTCCCTTCCAATAGGAGATGGAGAACGAATGAAGGTTGTAGCCTTCTACAAGTGGGTTCCTATGTACTGGTATAAGTCTGCACCAGTACAAGATTCTAGAAATATTTTTCCCTATGTCAAAAGAAGACAGAGATGACAACAACAGGTGGTTTTTTCCTGAATTAGATTTCCACCTTAAATCCTAGTGTTCATGTGTGTTTCTTATGTATGATGGTTTATTTTGTTCTTACAAGACATGATTACTATTTATCTAATGTTTAATAAATTACTGATGCACTAGCTGAAGACAAACACATGATGAATTAACTGAAACATAAGTTTACTATATGTACAATAGTTGTCTTAAGAATAGTCGCGTACACACGTCCTTTTAGTAAAGTCGTGTATAGAAATCTAAATATGAAATGATAAAGTTATTGATTTGAAAATACTGATTCACCCCACCCCCCCCCACTCTCATTAATTTTCCCAACAATTGGTATTAGAAAAGGTCCTTTGGTAGAAGCTTGATCACTTGAAGGAGATCCGTCGAGAAAATGGGAAAGAAGAAAAAGAAGAAAGCAGCTCAAAAGAAGAAGACTTCTCAAAGAAAAAGTGACAGCATTAGAGATGATTGGCTATTAGGTGGCAGCAAATATATAGATTAAGAATCAACTCAAAATTAAGATGAATGAGCAAAATAATTATCAAGTACTAATTTTTGGTCCCGTGGTGATACTTTTCTCTGTTCATGCAATATTGAAGATAAGGAATGTGAGAGTGAAACAACTGAATTTTCTCTTATGAATGAAAGTGAAAGAAATATAATAGAGGTAGAAGTTAAAAGGCTCACAGATAAAATTAGAGATCAACAAGATCTATTTGATAAAAGGGAATGTACCTACAAAGAAGATGTTACCAGCTTAAAAACTCAGTTGGAAGAAGGAAACAAAATAAGGAAGCAGTACCAGGAAAAGGAAGATCAATGCCAAAGGCTACAGGATGAAGTAACGAAATTGAGAAATAAAGTAAATGAAAAGGATACAACAACCAAGGAACTTAAAGAAAGAACCAGTTACTGTGAAGGTCTTGAAGCTGAGGTCGTCTCTCTAAAAGAAGATATTGAAAAATCAAATAAGCAGAATGAAGAACTACTTCAATAATTTGAAGAACGAGAAAATGAGATTCTTAAAATAAAACAACAAGTTGAAGAAGGAATAAAATTTGAAGATATCATGAAGATGTAGTATCTATAAAAGGAAAAGCAATATCAGGTTGACGTAAATATCCTATAAGGTAAATTAGAAGAAAAGGATAAACTTTTATGATTTCAAGATAGTACAAAGATTTTGGATAATATTATTAGTAGTCAAAGGTATTCTCGGTTTCCATGAAATTGTTAAAGGTGAATCTAGATCACAAACTGAGGCAAGGAATTATAATGTAAAATATGAAATGCTCAACAAGGAGATAAGAAGTCAACCCCATCAATAACCAAGGAAAGAAAGTATTCAAAGAAAATCATTTACTCCTAATTATAGAAGTGTGAATCCATTCTTCCCTCTAATCAATAATGTTGAGTTTTCTATATGTCATAATTTTGGACATGTTGCAGCTAGGTGCAGAAGTAGAATGTTTCAAGATAATAATTGTCTCATATAAATATCATCATCTTCCAAGTACTTTAATGGATATTGTTTTTCTTGCAATATGTTTGGTCACAAATCCATTGATTTCCATAGAAGTAATATGAAACATATAAGCTATTATGCTTGCAACAAGTTTGGGCATGTAGCAAAAGAATGCAGGAACAAGTTTATGGATCATCATAGACAATATGGTAAGCAACCAAATAAGAACATTGATATCATAAAAATCTAAAAAAAAAGGATCCACCAAAAATCAAGAAACGGAAGGTCAGGTAAGGTGTGGTCTTGCTCTCTGCTCATTCGAAGGCGAAGATGAATGTTCTCATCACATGACTACAAACAATAGTAAAATGGAGTCTCTAATGAAGAACCATCATGGTAATGATATTCTTGGAACAGATACTTCAATGAAATATCTAGGACCACGTACAGTCAGAATAGACTCAGGGGGAACTGAAAGTATGAAATTTCAATATTCCACTTTTCATATGCAGATCATATGAAGATAAGTCACATATATACGCAAGTTAGAAAACTACACAATTGCATATATGTTGGCTAGATGAAGAAACAGTGGGATAGACTCGGAAAAATGGTCTGATATGGTTTAGTCAATTATCAATTGTCTTTTATGTTTTGATGGATGATGGTTACCGCTTGTTGATACTATTTAGAAGTGGTTTTTTCCCTCATAAGTTGTTGATGATTTGATGTATAACTAGTTGATGATGATGCCTTTATGACTCTTACTGATAGATGCTACTGATCATATTTATGGATTATTCTTTTGATGATGCATATAGTACATATGTTATGTTGCTTACATGGTGATCTTCATAAGTTCAAGGAGAAGAACAAAGCTTGAGTACACAACTTCATTATTTGATAACTGTCACTCATTTATTTTATGATGTTGTCATCATTATTTCGAAGATGCATAAATTTTATATGGTGCATTTATGAATGAGGATTCCTATAGTTCTGGGCTCTCGCATAGTATGTTTTTTTAGGATTGTTGCTCTTGATGGTATCAAAAAAGTTTGAAGAATGTGAGCTTATGGTTTGATTTTCACATTAATGAGGTGCTAGATACATATTGCTATCTCTACGTTGGATACATGGATGATTACTTAAAAAGCACGTTGGTAAATGATGTTGGTATAAAATATCTTCTTATGAAGAAAATTGGCCAAAAGAATGGTGTTATTGTAGGTTTCATGAAGACATAGCTATTTGAAGGCATGGCTATTTGGAGACATGGCTTACTTAGTCACATAATTATGATGACTTATTACTTTATGATGATAGACTTGGTACTCACATATGTTGATTTTCATGGTTGAAGCTTACTAGATGTGGGATGCTAGAAAACTCCCTAGTGATGATACATGGTTGATATATTAAGGGTTGTTGTGGAAAGATCATGCAGTTCTTGCTACGATGATGTTGTAGTCATGGATGATGACTATGGTGCTTTCACATGCATATGATATTATGTGAATGGTTTTGTGAAGATTTAGACATTACTACTTGGAGATATGGCATCTGCATATTTGATTCATGAAAGGCTATGTTTTGATGAACATTGATTAAGGATTTTTCTACTAAAGAAAAAGAGCAAGTTGATATTGATAAAGTCAAGAAGATGAGTTGATATCTAATTGTGACATAATTAGTCACATTTTCATGATATTAAAGCAACATTGTCTTATCTTGTGATCTGATGATGGGCATATACATGTTGTTTTTCTTAATGTTGTTGAGATATGCTTATCATGCAAATCATATATGGTGTATGATAGTTGTTGATAACTATCATGGTCTTGTTTAGGTCTTTGGTCTTTGTTATAAATATCATGTATATCATTTGATGTAAAGGTCATGTAAAGACCCATGATGTAATAATTGTCATATTCAGTCATATATGGACATTTGAGATCATGTCAAAAAATGTAATCCCACTTGGTTGGGAGGTTGGTTCAAATATGTATCCCCACTTGGTTGGATGATTGATGTAAGTATGGGTCCTTGGTGATAGGAAGGTCATACTTAGTTGAGTCATAGATTCATGTACTTAATTTGACATCCGTCAGAGATTTTGGCATGTGCTCAGGGGCGCTTGATCAAATAATTCAGCATGTGCTCAAGGGGATCATGGTGAGAATTCATATTCAACAGTACATATATGGAAGTATTTATTTAATTTTGGACAACCCTTTGCCCTTCGTGTCAAAGGGAGAGAGTAACTTGGTCTTTGGAGAGTCGCTTGATGTTTTGAGCTTTGTGTTTGAAGAGTAGCTTGGTGCTTGGTTGGATGTTATTTATAGGTTATGGTGACCAAACACCAAAGTGGTTGCCATCAAGTCAATATGGGGAGATTGTTGGAATTATGATGCGTATGTTGTCCTTGATGGAAAATCACTTGTAATAGAACAAGTATATAGATGAATCCACATGTTAGTTCAAAGGTGACAGAATGATGGAACAAAATAACAGAATGATGGATCAAAGGTTTACAGATTAGAATCAAAAGTTTGATACAGGGAGATTGTTGGCATTATGAATTAGGTGTTTTCCTTGATGGAAACCTACCTGATGAGTTGTCCTTGATGAAAACTTATTTGATGGAATGGAATCCTACTTGATAAGTTGTCTCCTGAGGAAAATCTACTTGTTAAAGGTATAAACAAAATGCATGGCAGCTGTGTTTACAGATGTGACAGAATGCATTACAGTTCAATGGAATCAATTCAGAGGAATGATAAAGTTGGAATTTCAAGAACTATACGCGGGTTCTATTAAGCCAAGTCATGTATGCATGTGATTTCAATGCAGAAAAGTAGCTTATGGTTTGTGTACCATCATATTCTAAATACTGGGGGTCCTTACCATGGTAGTAATGAGCGCGACAAAGAATATTGATCTCTTCAAAGAATACCAACGACATAACTATGGTTTTGACCCGTGGCATTGAAAAAGGATAAAAATAAATAAGGTGATGAAGAACAAAGTATGTGGTGTGTCCAAGTGATGGAAATATTAGGAAGAGTTAGATCAAAAGTAAATATGCAAGTTATGGGTTTTTCATGATTTTCTTGATCTAAACTACGTATGCACCTGAGAGTTTGATGATGGATGAGATCCAAAAGATTAGAAATAATTATGTGCTAATGAGTATAATGATGGATTGGGAACATGAGACATAAAATGAATTTTCATTGTATGATCTACTCATAGATTGACTAGATCTAAGTATTGACACATGCTTTTATCTCTGAGTATTGTGATCTGGCTCTTTTTGAAGCTCTGATGAGTTGGACAATTTTAGGTCAAAATTTGTGATCTATACACTAGCTGGTCTCGGGAAAAGTGCATATACACGCAGGTTCACCTCTTCAAAGTACTGTATAAAAAGTAAGGGTTTATGTTCATAAATTACTAATCAACTTGATCAGTGATGCTATTTCTCTATTGTCTGCCAATGAAGTCCTCATGTTGATCTGGGTTTAGTGATAATGTCTGAAGTAGATTTGATTGAATGATGAAGTTTAAGGTGGTTATGAATAGTGTTAAGATTACTTCATGATTGTGATTGAAGATCAGGTTCAGTTCTATGATTGGTTCAGATTATTGTAGTAGATTTGAGTATGACTCAGTATTCTTTTTAGAATTACAATAGTCAAGTTTTCAGTTTTCTGTATTTTAAGATTTGTATGCGGGTTTCTATACAGAAAAGCATGTATGCACGTGCGTTTCCTGAAGTGAAGTAGCGTATGCATTTTGGCATTTGAATGATCAGGACTACAATTGATTTTGTGTGTTGATGCAGTATTCTGGGTTCAGTTTTGTGTACTGGTTACAATGATCTGACTATTCCAGTTGATTGGTTGAATTTTGATTAAGTGTCAATTAATTGGGTTTTGAGTGAATGATTGATTTAGTTGTATCAGAAATTGATGATTGAGTGATTCAATTGTGTCAGAGGTTTTAGTGATTGATTTATTTAGTTGTGCCAGGAGTTTCAGTGTCTGGTTGATTCAGAAATTGATGATTTGGTTTCAGTTATGTCAGAGATTGATGATTTGGTTTTAGTGATAGATTGATTGAGATGTGTTAGAGATGGATGACAGTGTTAGAGTGATGAGTTACAACTTGATTTTTTATATTGATCTTAAGTGTTGATAATGGGTCCAGTCTGAAAATGAGATGAAATGTGGCCTACAAGTTATGATTGGTTGAAGAAGGTGGATCCAGTATGAAAAATTATGAAAAGTGGTCCATGGAGGATGTTGATTGTTGGAGCCTTCAGTGAGGAAGTCGAAGTTGAATGTCAGTAGTAGTTGTTGATCATATCAGGGGGTTGGAGCTCCCTTCCAGAAGAATTTGGAGAACGAGTAAGGGTTGTAGCCTTCGGCATGTTGGTACCTACGTACTTTTACAAGTTTACGCCAGTACAAGAACCAGGGGGTTGGAGCTCCCTTCCAGTAGGAGGTGGATAATGAACGAAGGTTGTATCCTTTTGCAGATGGGTGCCTACGTACAGGTATAAGTTTGCACCAATACAAGATTTTAAAAATGTTTTTCTTTATATTAAAAGAAGACAAAGACGACAAAAACACGTGGATTTTTCCCGCATTGGGTGTCCACCTTAAATCCTAGTGTTCATGTGTGTTTCTTATGTGTGATGGTTTATTTAGTTCTTACAACACATGATTACTTTTACCTAATGTTTAGTAAAGTATTGATGCACTGGCTGAAGAAAAACACATGATGAATTAACTAAAACATAAGATTACTAGATGTACGCTACTTGTCTTAAGACAATTACGTATACATGTGGGTTCCTTTTAGTAAAGTCACGTATAGAAATCTAAACATGAAATGAAAAAGTTATTGATTTGAAAATATTGGTTCACCTCGCCTCCCTCTTAGTGTTTTTCCCAACATAACAAGAATCAAAATAATATAAGGACTTAGCTGAATAATCCATATGCAATGTGTGAACATTGTTTTGTATCAATGATAAAACCACATTGAATAATCATACCAAGCTTCACTATATTATGAGGATTCAGTGGAATAATACATATGCTAGGAGTTATGAGAATGGTTCTAAGCCATAGTACTATTATATATGTATATATATTTGTATAATGATAACCTTGGAAATGTGAATAAATACATTTGTAGTTAGGGATTGGTGATATTATCCAACAAATTTTAATATTGAAAGTTAGGTACAATTTATACTTGTTAAGTATAAATTATCCTCTTAATACCTATATAAAGAAAGTCATGGTACCATGATGAGAAATTTAAAGATGGATAGGGGAACTATTATTATTATTATTATTAGAAATGACTTTATTCTATTTAGTAAGAAAAAAACAATACAAATTATATAAATGTGAACATAAAGAAAATAATGTTAAGGCTAATAAAATTAGGAAAATTAATGCATGACATAACTAGAATTCCCTTCTTCTCATTGGAAGTGAATATATATACAAATAGAGAAGAAATATTTTATTTTAGAGAACATTCTGCAAAAGGGGGATGTAAAGAAAGTATAGGTTCCCTGTGTATATTCAATGTGAATACAACAATTCTATATATATACATATACGAATTCATATATAAATAGGTGAATAAAAAAAATATCGTTGTTAATGAGGTACATTACAATCCTTGATCATCCCTGCCCTGTATTGTGCACTACGCACTCCTACTAGGCAGTAGGGCCATTTATTGACCCATGAAATTGCAACCTATGCAATCCCTTGAGCCTCCTCTTCTGTCATTACGCATTATACAATCGTAATGACTAAGACTTGCCTCCTCTCCCTTGCAATTTCACATTGTGTACTTCCAATATGTCTACACATTGATAGACTACAATGAGGTGTAGATGGGTTGTAGACATGTCGCTCACAGATGAGGTGTAGACTTAACAGTTATGGAGAATATATAGGCTCATATAGAGATTGTTTTTACAATTATTCACAAGGAAATGTGTAGATCAAAGCTTTCGATCATGTTTATAGTGAGTTTTTGAATCTGAGGTCTCTTTGGTGGAAACAAATTACTAAATAGTTCCCTATAGTTTCCAATATTGATCCAAAGAAAATAAAATTTTTGTTTCATAATTGAAGGTGTCAGGAGAATTAGCATGAAAAACTCAAAGGTAAGTGTTGAGTTGTAGGAAATGGTTGGAATCGGAGTTGAGATTGAAAAAGTGGCAGACCTAACTTGCTGAGAATAGTATAGATGTTTTATATTAAGGCTAGCTCTGATACCACTATTGAACTCACTAAACTTGAAATACATTTCCATAAGTGTGGAATGCATTTGTATTAACAATATATACATATAAATACATTTCATTTACCCTTGCTTTTCATCTTCCAAGAGGTATCTTGGATTTTCCATTACTATTGATGGTCATTTGAGGCCTTTTGCCTTCCTCTCAAGTGAATAAGCCAAATGTGCATAGCTGAAAAGGATTATGTTTCCAATTGTTAGAAAATTATATATTACAGAGCAATGGAACACATAAAATATTGTAGAAATATAAACACAGAAAACGCATAAAACAAGAGAGACATAGATATACGTGGTTCACCCAGTTTGGGCTACGTCCACAGAGAATCAGCGAGGCCTTCTTTTTATATTATCCAGCAAACTGAAGAGACACAGCCTACAACAGATCCGCTGTAACTCCCTCTTAGCTCTCAATCTCCTCTCTCTTCCTCACTCAGAATACAGATCCACATAGACGCAATACAATTCCATCATATATAGTGAGGGGTTGCCTTCTAGGGAAAAAAAAACCTAAACTAAACATAACTTCTACTGTTAGATATCTACCTAATGAACAACCCAGATTGACTACAAAATTAAAACATTTTACAAGGAAATTTTAGTAGCCTCTCCCCATGGACCCCCCTGCAGCGAATATTTTATGGACTAGGGTCCAATGCGGCGATACCTTTGAATATAGAAGATAATCAAGCTCCACACCGAACAATCTCCCACTTGGAGACTGATTATAGCAACTCCACCGCTGCTTCATTTGCTAGACAATGACTCCACTTTGGACATGGCTATTTCTCATCTTCTTCATCATACTTGAAGACCAATTGGAACAGAGCAGATTCTCAGTTTCTCCCTGGTTACAACTTTTATTAACATATCTGCAGGATTCTGGCTAGTGTGTATCTTTTCCAGCTTCAATTGTCCATCTTCCAATGCTGACCGTATGAAATGGTACTTGAGCTATATATGCTTAGTCTTGGAATGAAATGCAGAGTTCTTTGCAAGATGTATGGCACTCTGGCTGTCACTATATAACATGCCCAACTCCTGCTTCTTACCCAATTCATTCAGAAACCTTTGTAACCAAATCATTTCTTTACTAGCCTCTGTAGCAGCAAGATACTCTGCTTCTATTGTTGAGAATGCAACAACACTTTGTAGTTTTGAGACCCAACTGACAGTTGCTCCACCTACAGTAAACACATACCCTATTGTGCTCCTCCTGTTATGTCTATCACCCACCATATCTACATCAACATATCCCTGTAGAGAAATGTTTGAACCACCAAAGCATAATTCTTGATTTTTGGTACCTCTCAAATACCTGAGAATCCACTTCACCGCAATCCAATGTTCTTTTCCTGGATTGTTCATGTACCTGCTTACAACTCCCACTGCATTTGCAATATCAGGCCTTGTGCAGACCATTGCATACATTAAGCTTTCAACTGCTGATGCATATGGAACTTTAGACATATAATCCATGTCTTCTTGGGTCTTTTGGCACATATCCTTACTAAGTTTGAAATGTCTAGCAAAAGGTGTACTAACTGGTTTCGCATTGTGCCTATTAAATCTTTTCAACACCTTTTGTATCTACTCATTCTGAGACAATGTTAATTTGTGATTTTTTCTATCTCTAGTTATTCTCATACCAAGGATTTGTTTTGAAGCTCTCAAATACTTCATTTCAAATGAATTTTCCAATTTTCTTTTGAGCACATTTATTTCTTGCATGTTAGACCTTGCAACAAGCATGTCATCTACGTACAGTAACAATATAATATAGCTGTCATCATTTTGCTTTTTCAGATAAACACAATGATCAGAGTGACATCTAGTATAACCTTGTTTAGACATAAACTTGTCAAATTTTAGATACCACTACCTTGGAGCCTGTTTTAAGCCATACATGCACTTCTTCAACTTGCACACTAGTTTCTCCTTCCCTTTTACCTCATACACTTGTGGCTGCTGCATATATATCTCTTCCTCCAAATCCCCATGGAGAAAGGCTGTCTTTACATCTAACTACTCAAGATGCAAATCTTCAACTGCTACTAGACTTAGAATAGTTCTGATTGAAGTCATTTTCACAATAGGAGAAAATATCTCATCAAAGTCTATACCCTTTTTCTGTGCAAACCCTTTCACCACAAGTCTAGCTTTGTACCTTTTTCTACCTCCATCTTGTTCCTTCAACTTGTAAACCCATTTATTCTGTAATGTTGTTTTACCTACAGGAAACCTGACTAAGTCCCAAATCTAGTTATGTGCTAAGGAGTCCATCTCTTCCTTCATGGCTTGCTCCCACTTCTTCCTAGTTTCTACCTACACTGCTTCTTCATAACATTCTGGTTCACCAGAATCAGTCAACAATACATAATATAATGGAGGAGAGTATCATTCAAGGGGTCTACTTATCTTGGTAGATCTTCTAACACCACTTTCAGGTGTTTGAAGTGCTTGTTGCTGTTGTGGTTGTTGTTCTGGCTATTGATCATTATGATTTTCAGGCGCCATCAGTTTTCCTATGGTATCGTCAAGCACTGTGTATTCTTTGTTTTCTTTTTCCTATTTCTTTTCCTATAGTTGATCCTTATACAAAACCTTTTCATTGAATATGACATCTCTGCTCCTAATGATTTTGTGTTTTTCATAATCATAAAAGCGATAACCAAAATCATTAACACCATATCCAATAAAGGTACAATTCTTTGATTTTTCCTCAAGCTTTGTTCTATTTTCTTTATTAATGTGGACAAAGGCTTCACAACCTCAAGTCTTTAAAAAAGAGTAGTTTACCTTTTTACCTGTCCATGCCTCCTCTGGAATGCCACCATCCAAGGAACTTGAAGGCCCTCTATTTGTTAGATAAACAACAGTATCTACAGCATCTGCCCAAAATTGTAAAGGCAATCCTGCTTGCAATCTCATGCACCTTGCACGCTCCATGATTGTCCTATTCATCCTTTCTGACACACCATTTTCTTGTGGTGTTCTTGGAACTGTCTACTCTCTACGAATTCCATTTTATGAACAATACCTATCAAACTCTTTGTTGCAATATTCACCTCCATTATCTGATCTGAGACACTTCAACCCTTTTCCTGTCTCATTTTCAACCAAAGCTTTCCATTTCTTGAAAGTATCAAATACATCAGATTTATTTCGAATACAATAAATCCAGTTTTTTCTGGTTGCATCATCAATAAAAGTAACATAATAATGAGAGACACCAAGAGATGATACCTGAGCAGGTCCCCATACATCTGTATGCACAAGCTCTAATTTTTCGCTCTTCTTTTCTTTCCCAACTCTAAGGAATCTAACTCTCTTCTGTTTTCCATAAACACAATTCTCACAGAATTATAAATCAACATGCTTCAAACCTAGCAACAAATTTCTTGAGTGAAGAATCTGCATCCCCTTCTCACTCATGTGCCTGAGCCTATGATGCCACAATGTCATATCTTCTCCTGTAGAGGTTAAATCATTAACAGAATTAGAAATACCATTGCATAAATACAATGTACCAACCTTTCCTCCTTTCGCTATTACGAAGGATCCTTTAGTGACCTTCCAGGTTTTATCTGTGAAAGCAGTTACGCAACCTTCACCTCCCAACTGCCCTGTTGAAATCATATTTTTCTTCAGATCTGGAACATGCCTTACCTCCTTCAACAGCCACTGATTTCCATTTTTTTGTTTTATGAAAACTATACCCATTCCAATGATTTTATAGGGTTTATCATCACCCAATCGAACCTGTCTAAAATCTCCTTGAACATGATCATGAAAATGTTTCCTATCAGTTGTGGCATGGAATGAGGCCCTTAAATCTACCACCCAGGAATCAATAATATTTTCTAATGAAAGAATCAAAGCATCTTGCAACACATCACCTGTTACATTCACTTCATGCTTAGTTTCTTGTTGCACTTCTCCTTCTTTTCCCTTCCGAGACTTGCAGTCTTTCTTCAAGTGTCCTTTCTTCCTGCATTTCTAGCACACTATCCCCGATCTCGACTTGTATTTGGCTTTTGTTGACTTACTGCGGTATCCAGGGCTCTTTCCTCTTTCCATTTTTCTTCCCCTAGTCTCTGCAGTCAAAGCATTACCTGATGTCTCACCGGAGCTTTTCCATCACATTTCCTTGCTAAGGATTTCACCGACAACATCATCAAACTTTAAAGTACTAGATCCAGAGACAGAGTTACTAATGGCCATCACTAAACCATTCCAACTTTCTGGAAATGAGCACAGAAATAACAGAGCCCTAACTTCATCATCAAAAGTTACCCCTACAGAACTTAACTGACTTGTAACTGTATTAAAATCATTTAAATGGTCTGCAACAGATCCCACTTCTGACATCGTCATATTAAATAAACACTTCATAAGAAATACCTTATTTGAGGCCGAGGGTTTTTCATATAGTTTGGCCAATGCTGACATTAAACCCTTTGTTGTCATTTCCTTTGAAATATTAAATGCTACCAATGCCACTAGGCATAGCAGTATTGTTCCAAGTGCCTTTCTATTGAGAATATTCCATTCTGTGTCTGTCATAATCATCGGCTTCTTTGTCTTTCTGCTCAATGGTAGGTATAGATCTCTTTGATACAGATAATCTTCCATCTGCATCTTCCACAGCAGGTAGTTTTTGCCATTGAATTTTGCGACCCTAAACCTACCATCTTCTACCATTGCTCCCACTCGAACAAGGAACCCTTATCTCCTGCAAGTTTATCAGCCAAATAGACCTTCAACTTTGATACCAATTTTTAGAAAATTATATGTTACAGAGCAATGGAACACATAAAGCATTACAGAAATATAAACACGAAAAATGCATAAAACAAGAGAGACACAGATATACGCGTTTCACCCAGTTTGGGCCACATCCACAAAGAAAAAGCCAGCCCTTCTTTTTATATTATCCAGCAAACTGAAGAGATACAACCTACAACAGATCCACTGTAACTCCCTCTTCACTCTCAATCTCCTCTCTCTTCCTCACTCAGAATACAGATCTACATATACACAATACAATTCCCTCATATATAGTGAGGGGTTGCCTTCTAGGGCAAAAAAAAACCTAAATTAAACATAACTTCTACCGTCAGATCTCCGCCTAATGAATGGCCCAGATTGACTACGAAATTACAACATTTTATAAGGCAATTTTACATCTATTCTTAGCTTCAGGGGCGTTGCCCCCGAAACCCCCCGCTAGGGGGGGGCTCCCCAAAGGTCGCAGCCACCCCCCTGGACCCCCCCCCCCCCCCCCCCGCTCCACACCCAACACCAACATTCTAAAATAGATGTTGCAAATCTTAAGTTGTTTATCTTCCTTATGCCATTTTTTGGTCATATTTATATTTGGTCTAATTATTTGAATAATTTTAGATACAAACATAAAATTTCCATGTATAGTATGTTCATAAACGATTAGGTTTCGAAAAACTTTAATGGGAAAAAACTATTGTATATCAATGATCATCCACGAACTCATCGGAAAATTGTAAGGTTACTAAATAGTAGTAGGTCCTCATTATTTAGTAAAAAATGTTCCTTTGAGGAACACTCTAAGAACAAAGAGTTCATTTTGAAAAGAAAGGCATTAGTATTCGTCCTTGTGCATACAATACGTAGTTTGTCTCCTAGTGACAAGTTGTTAATAAACTATAACTTTCATAGATCACCAACCCCTCGTTAAAAATGCCTTTCATTTGGTTTACCTTTAGATACCCCCCTAGGGAATAATAATTATATGATTGAGTAATTGTATTTTGGATTTTCAATGGAACTAATGTAAATGTATTGCTTGATTCAATATTTGTTTTATAAAGTGGTTGGTTGTGTGTTTATTATGATATTCTTTCTTGTGCAAATTTTCATTCTTACTATTTTTTACTTTACTTTTTTATCATTTTTTTTTTTTTATATATAAAGGATCAATAATAGGAGTTGTAAAATTAATGAGGACACAAGATTGACTAGTAGCCTATTATGTTAAACATTTACTATGAGTGATATTCTCTCTTGTGCAATCTATGATATTGGACCTTGTTTATTTTAATTTATTTATCATTTTATTATTTTTTATACACAAAGTGTCCATAGTAGAATTTGCAAAGTTAACAAAAAGAAATAATAATTATTGGTATGAAGAGAGTGAATACAAAGTACACGTATTTGATATTTATCACTATAATATTTTGTAAATGGTTTTAATTAATTGAATTAAGCATAATGTGCCTAGTTGGTATTTTGTATAAATTCAAAATTATTTCGTGAACACTTATGTTAGTAATATTATACCTACAAGAATATCGAAAATAATGATAGATTTAATATTATTGTTTTTAGTTCAAATTATTCACATAATTCAAATGTATAAGATGCATCAAAATTTTAAATAAATTTGGAATTAATATAACAAGTGTCAAGACCAAACACATTGTTGTAGGTGATATTATTTTAGGTGCCTAGTTGGTATTTTGTATAAATTCAAAATTATTTCGTGAACACTTATGTTAGTAATATTATACCTACAATAATATCGAAAATAATGATAGATTTAATATTATTGTTTTTAGTTCAAATTATTCACATAATTCAAATGTATAAGATGCATCAAAATTTTTAATAAATTTGGAATTAATATAACAAGTTTCAAGACCAAACACATTGTTGTAGGTGATATTATTTTAGGTGAATATGAAGGGTTTAACATATCTCAATGTACATATAACATTCAAATAGAGCTAAATTATACCAAATTGAAACATATGATCCCTTCATAAATATGCAAGCTAAGTAATATAAATATTAACAACCATGATAACTAATAATAGAAGGAATATAACCCAAGCACAAAAACTTATTTGGTATCTTCTTCCATTACCATTAGCAATTGAAATTTTCTTTCCATCATGATTTTCATGTAAATAAAAATGCCATGAATTACTCAACACATGAAAGTTATCTATTACCATGATATCACACATAACCTCATCATGATACTATACAATGTTAAAAGCTACCAAACATTGATTTCTCACAAATATGCCACACCATTTATTAAACCAATATTGTCAATGTTTGTATTCTATACCTAGATGTTCTTGTGAAAATTCCTTCAACTACAACAACTAGAAATTATGCTCCTAACTTTAACAATTAATTTGTCACTACTAATTATTAATGAAAAATAGTGAATAATTCACACTATAATTCTTCACCAATGAAATTACGATGGAAAAAAATAATAATGGAACTAAGAAATAGATGCACATGCAATTAAATGACATTTTTGTTTTGGAGAATTGTCCCTAGAAAAACCTTGAGGGGAAAACTAGTGTAGCATATACAGGTTTTATTATTATGCAACAAATATAGAGAATTAAAATTGGATTCCCAACTGGAAATCCTCCAAAAATTTATCTCCATTGGAAATATACTTGGAAAAGTATTCTCCCTCACGACTACTCAATCTGGCCCTCTCGGGAAAAATCGCACAACGAAGCTGGAAATACACATTTCTTGCCGGAAAAAATATGTTCTTCCTTTGGAACACCTCTAGATGAGTCGTCCTACCTCTCTCTGCCTCTAGAAATAATTTTCTCTGCCTCCTAGGACTAGACCCGTGCTTCAAAAACTGAATTAAACCTCCTTCCAGCAACTCACACTAGCAAACTGGGAAACTTGCACTATAGAATATGACATCCTTATTAGACAGTTCATCCTCCCTTTCCTCCGCTAGAAAATTGGAACAATTCCTGAGAATTTCTTCGAAAATTATCACTGTTGCAAACCCGTTATACTCTCTCTCCCTTAGCTCGAACTCCACCCTCACTGAATACTGCAAACTGGGGAATTTGATCTGCCTTGCTCACAAACTCTAAACTGTGTCTTCTCCAAGCCTCTTCGATTTTCTCTTATAACCTCTTATTGGAGCATCAACAACCAAGATCTCATCATGATCAATGCCTCAAATCATCTTAGACTCTATCAAGTTAGTTTTTCATAAGTCTCTGGAAAAAAAATGATTTCCTCAAATAATACCCAATAAGTAATCAATTTTCCTAAGTTAGACTTAGAAACGTTTTAACTATTGATAAATTAATTTAATTGAGGGTTTTCTAAGTGTTTTCTCTTGAAACCTTTTCTAGGTTTTGGAGATCTCATGTTCCTTAGCCTCTTTGATACCCTAGAGACTATAACACTTATTTGATGTTACCATATCGATAAATAACTAACACTCCCTCTTAGCGAGGAAGGTGTTCTCCACTATACCAATATGCTCATCTCTCCTTATGAACAAATTGTAGCTAGAATATCTCACATTATTGATGCCTGACATCTATTATACCTCCTTTATTAACATCTCAAATTTATTTGATTCCCTATCACTACAAATCATTGTGAAGAAGTTAATCTGGAAAACATTGTCCACCATGCTACCATACATACTTTGATCTGACATTGTTGATGCCTCATTAGAGAAATTTTGACATCTAAAATGGGTCTCTTAAGGAATATTATAAAATAATAGTGGAAATAATAAAATAAGACTAGATTAAATCATCAAATTTTAGAGAAGAAAGAAAAAATGACTTTTTCAACTCGTATTTTCGACTTATCTCCATACAATTTTACTCAACTTTCAAGTGAGATCACTTGTTGGATTCATAATTTAATTCCTCATCCAAAGAGTACCCATGTTTCATACTTTCGATGGACCGTGCTACATGAAAAATGGTAAATACATGAAATAATGTGCCTGTAATCACATTTTTCATGTATTTCTCAATTTTTATTATAGAAGGGTCCATCAAAATTATGAAACATGGGTACCCCTTAGATGATAAATTAAATTCTACATCCAACGAGTGCTACCACCAAAAATTTGAGTAAAACCATAGGGAGATAAGTTGAAAATATGAGTTGAAAATGTAGTTTTTTTATTTTTTTCATTTTTTAATATTTTCTTTTTTACTCCAAAAATGTTGAATCGTCCCCGATGGTTGACACCGACATATTGAATCCTATTGTTTCTTATAAACTTGATTTTGGTTGTTGACCTCAAAATTTCTCTAATCTATGTTGTTGCTACTACACGACTACTGTGTTGTTACAACCACTACAATTGTGTTTATTGATCTACTCAGATCCCGAAGATCAAGGTTCCATAGGAATAATCCCTTTGAAGCTAGACTCCCTCTAAGTCTCAAATTCTCTCTAATCTACTATTTCACCACAATTGGCTCCACAAATGTCCCTTGAATCACTAAATGCAACTAGCTCTGCATTGTCTACTCAATAGCTAGCTATGCCCAATTGGCTCGAAAACTATGTCTCAAGTATATGACTGCAACTTGCTCCGCACTGTCCCTCAAGATATTCCATTGCCTTGTTGACACCTACTACTTGATATTTTAGACTCCCTTAGTGAAGGTACTGATCCATGTGAAGTATATACAACCATATCTAGACATCCTGCTACTCTTCCATAGACCCTGCCCATTCTAGTCATCTAAACCATCATGCTCCTCCTCGATCTGGAGGTATCACTATTATCAATGTGAAATCCTACAATTTGGATGTCAACTAATCGATATTTGTTAAATTTTTTGGTTGTTGCGCCTTCTTGTACTTCTTCCTCTTTGGACATTAGTTGAGGTAGTGACCAAACTCACCACATCTGAAGCACTTGACCTTCGAAAGGTCCTTCTTATTCTTCTCTCCCTTTGAGTATTTTTCTCTATTGGGACCCTTCTCCACCTTTACCTTTCATACAAGGGCTATGTTCTCTTATTCCTTCTCCACCTTCAGTCCCTTACCACTGCTGATTATAGTACCATATGGCAGATTGAGCCTTGGCTCCTCCTACGTAAAGTCACTTGATAGGAGCTCCTAATTTGGTAGCTTATATCATTTAGATATCACCTAAACAAAGGTTCACCACTCCTTGGTTCATCATCAGTTGGTTTCTCTCCAATGATTGCAGGTTCATCTTGGACACTGTCATCCTTTTGCATCTTTTTTGTCCTCAACTTCTCCTTGAGAATGATTTCCTGATTCTTAGATAGAACATGGCATAAATTTATGATAACATCCCACATGTCCTTTGTTGTTGTATTTTTTGTAATATGTGAGATGATATGGTCCCGAACACCATCTAAGACCATTCTCTTAGCTTTGAACATCTCCTTCTTAAAGGTTTCCAACTGTCGTGAATTTTTTGGCTTAGCCATGACATTTATCACAAATTCCTTCAAGTCATGCTCATCTAAGAGGATTTGCATTCTGGCTTTCCAAATTCAAAAATTTGAGGCTTCGTCAAGTCTGTCATGATATTTGAGTCCTATTATGGCCATCTCTGTGAAACTTAAATAAACTAGAGAACTATACGCTATAAATCCCCTTCTTCTTCTAGAAACCTACCTTAGCCTTCCTTGTGTACTCACACTCCTACTGGAAATATGTAGATTTTCTCCCGCACTTGCCTACAGTGTCCTTCCCAAAACTCATACTGCCTATTACTCCTCCTCTGGGAAGCTCACTCTACATTCCATATGTCCTTCTTTGGTACTAGCACATGCAATGTTGAGCTTGAAATTCACACTAGCTAGACTGGAAATTCTACTATGACCTTATGCTACTAGAAATGATGTCATTATTTCCTCTTCTAGAAAACTAGAAACCCTTTGAGAAATAAGCTGGAAATTCCCTCTCTATGTTTGTTTTCTCTTATTGTCCTGTGTTGATTTGTTGTTGCAAAAATCTTGTTGCAAAACCATCGTGCTAGATCTTCTCTACGAACTTACTGGTCTACTCACTTGAAACCCTATCCAATAATCCTACGGCCTCTTACTGCTGCTCCTTAGGAAAATTGATTTTTCCTAGACCCTAGATCTAGAAATTTATTTTCTTCCTCCAACAATTAGCACTGCTTGGATGGCCTGCATATATATGAAATTGTGTGCTTCAGGTCTCCCTCCGAAACTGCACAATTTCTCTTCCTTTCAAAAAGAGCCTCTGATCCAATCTTCTCCACTTTGATACCATGTGAAAATTCCTTGAACTATAGCAACTGCAAATTATTATCCTAACTTTAACTGTTTATTTGTCACTATTAATTAGAAATGGAAAATAGCAAATAATTAACACTACAATTATTCAATAATAAAATTACGATGTGGGAATCTAAAAATGGAACTGAGAAATAGATGTACACACAACAAAATTGACACCGTTGTTTTCGAAAACTGTCCCCTAAAAAATATCGAAGGGAAAATTGGTGCAACAAATGACGGTTTTATTATTATGCAACAAATATAGATAATTGCAACTAGATTGCCAACTCAAAATCCTCCAGCAATTTATCTCCACTGGAAATATATTGGGAAAGTCATTTTTGGTCACAACTTCTTGATTTGGCCCTCTCTAGAAAACTCGCACTTCCAAGTTAATTCACGTAGATGGACTGGAAATACGCACTTATTGTTGGTGAAAATTCGTTCTACCCCAAAAACAACTCTAGATGAGTTGCCTGTAGAAAATAATTGAAATATTGTAACTACTAATGAGATCAAACTAATTGTTGGGTATGACCCAACTTGGTCCAAATTTGGTCAAGTAACCTGTATTTGAAGAAGCAGAGCTCATGGAGTCCGTGAAGTTTTATTCATAACACAATGTCTAGGGGCTTTGGGGTGGGTCAAAGCCCCTCATTTTGTAATAGGTATCAGGGTTTTAGCTCATTGTTTTTGTCAAACCCATAGTATGTGGACCATGGTTTTGTAGCATTGAAATATATATAAGGAGATGTAATGCTTTTTCAAAAGAGAGAATCATAGATGAATTGATCATACTTTCTATTTGTATTCTATATTTTGGGCCTTGAAGGGAAGGCTCCGTAGCTTAGTGTGCGGAGATCTTGGAAGAGATTGCAGCTAAGTATGCAGAGCACCTATAGCTGGGTGCGCAGGTCAAAGAAGTTGTATGTACTCAAAGATCCATATTAATAAAAAGAAGAAGTTTTGGCAAAGTCTTGTGTGTCGTTATTCTTGATTTGTGTTCCTATCTATTGATACACATGCTTCTTACTTATTTATGCAAAAGAATATATGTTATCTTGTTCCCTGATATGTTTATGTAATAAGTGAAAATCTATGAAGTAAATCATTTGCGCGATGTCTTTTATATATGTGAAGTTATAGATCAATATAAAATATAAGAAAACACAGAAGTTCCACAACACAATATCCCTCTAGCTGTAGAACCCTAGTTCTGCAACCTCCCATAAACGCTTCGGGTGAGACTATGATATCGCTACAAGTCGTTGCCGAAAGGGCGAGTGGTTGAGGGTTTTGTTGGTGTGAAATACACTTTGAACCTGGGTGCATGCCCCTTAAGCCAACAAATGGGTGCATTTCCGACACATGGATCTGTTTGAGAGATATTTTTTGGCATCCATAGAAGAAGGAAATCTAGGAGTGGGTTGAACTAAAAGAGTGATAATTTGCAGTTCAAGAAAAATGCAATTTGCGATTGTTGATTGAAGCCTGGTTGCAGAAGTATCTCTATACAGAACATCACGACATATTTTTCATGATGTTTGCTAATGAAATATATGAATGGGTATCAATGTTGACCAAGCATAATACCTATTTCAAAAATGACAAGCCTACTTCGCGGAGTGCTGAATTGATACAATGACTCAAGAATACTAACAACAACATCTCAAGAGTGGTTGATTTTTGGATTAACATTATTCTAGGAGGATTTATTGCTGAATTCGTAATAGACAAGAATGTATCTTACAGTGAATCTGAGAAAATATTTTTCAATGGTCCGCAAGGTAAGTATCTGAATTCTTTAAAATTGTGGATTAAAATGATTTTGTGCAAAAAGGGCGTACTACGAATGCAGTTAGATTAATGTTTGGACGAAGGGGGAATAAGTCTAAACAAGGACCAGGATCTATGGGAATTGGAAAGCGGTATAGAGTAGATCGTTAACCAAAGAATTTTAATGAAGGTAACTATAGTCCCTTGTTAGACGAGTTCGAGAGTGAAGAAGAAGGAAGTAACCCTGCAACCCCGCGATATTCCCCCTCTCAAGGTGCATCGAAGTTTAAAGTTGAGAAAAATAAGGGAATATTTAGTATTACACATCTATCCACTCTGCTTACCCACCATCCCCCTACCCCTCCCCATCCCCCTAACACCCCAAGAATAAAAATGGGTGATGAAATTAAGGTGCCTATCTTCAGAGGCCTGGGATCAGAGGATCCTGACCAATTCTGGTTTGTAGCTGACACAGTTTGGAAAGAAAGACAGATCACTGATGAAGATGTCAAGAAGAAACAACTCATCACGGTGCTATGAGAAAGAGAGATAACATGGTACATGAAGTATTCTACGACTAATCAAGGTGCCTGGTTGGATGATATTAAGAAACCATTTGTATCAGAATTCAAGAAGTTGAAATCAGAATCATAGTGCATTATGGAGCTCAAGGAAATCAAATAGATAGCTACTAAGTCTATGTGGGAGTTGGATCAATCATTCAAGGGTTTAACGTGAAAATTAAGCTTTAACATACCACTAGAACAATATAAATGATGGTTTATAGATGCTATGCTACCACATATCAAGTTACCCTTGACGCAATAGAAGATCGTGACTCAAGCCGAAGCATTGGAGATTTCCATGAAGCTAGAAGCCTCATCGATCGGAGATACTCAATTAGGAGTACAACAAATTCATAGTTAGATAGCAAATTTAACCTTGGAATTGCAAGATCTCAAGAAAGGTAAATAAAATAGATCATAAGTGTTGTGTATGAAATGCAAAGTAGAGGGTCATTATAAGGATCAATACCCTATGTTCAAAGATTACCTGGCAAGAGGAGCACCTAATCTAGTCAATCGATGATCAAGTTTGTGGAGCAAGATTTGTAGAACGAGAGGCAAACATTGCTCTGAAGATTTATATTTATTCGAAAAGTACATTCAGACCCCAAACCAACTATTTTGCAACTTTTATAAGTCATTTGGCCATGATGAGAGAAATTGTCGAAGTTATGACTTGATGATGGAGCACACTATTGATGCTTATATAATGCAAGTTGAGGGACATACACACAAGGAGCCAGGACAAAATGTTGGTTGAGGAGGCTTCCAAGGGTGTGGATGAGGACGAGGACGAGGAGTTGGTCAGGGATGCATCTATATCATCTGTTATAACTGTGGAAAGGTAGGACACTTCGTAAGAGACTCTCTGAACCCTACGACAACCTGAAGCTACTACAAATATTTTGATAATGTGATAGAATAATGTCCTGTCATTATCATGAAGATGCAGGAGAAAAGGAACCATGAGACCGCAACAAATATTCAAATGATGATCGTTGAGCTGAGGATGAACCGCACATCAACATCGTAACCAGGATTGGAGCTGCGATGGGAGATGATAAGGGTAAGAAAAAGGTAGACAATACATGGGTAAGAAAGACCACGGAAAAGGTTCCTGGGTTCAATATCCAAAAGGAAAAATAAACTTTCATGGGAGCTAAGAGAAGCTTCATGGATGTTGGGGCTTCAACATCTAGTGTGCAATCAAAGTTAATCCCAAAGAAGGAGTGTGACAAAGTGTCTACTCCAACGCAAGAATTAGATCCAAGTATTTTGAATTCATTTTTATAGACTTGCATGACTCTATTGAGGAATCATAAGGTTCTTGAAGGACTCCAGGATTTTATATACTCTTGCGCTGATAAAGAAGTACCGTGAAGCAATCTGTGTGCAGTAAAGAATTTACATCGACGCAACAAAATAATGGGGAAGGTAATGAGATTAACTTCGCAGATCAGGGAATATGATATGGATCAGGTAATCTTGGATTTAGGATATGATGCCAACATGTTACCTAAGAAAACTTGGGAGTCAATGCGAAAACCAAAGTTGCAATGTTTGCCAATACAGTTGTGGATGGCTAACCAACAAAATATCATCCCTATGGGAAGGTTACCTGAAGTCGTAGTAGAGGTTGAAGGAGTCTGAACCATTGCAGACTTTGAAGTGATTGAAATTGTAAATGATAAAAAACCTTATCCTGCACTGCTTCGATTGGATTGGGGTTTTGATAATTTGGTAATAAAAAATTTGAAGAAGAGACAAATAGTTTTTGAAAGAGATGATATGAGGCTCATCATCCCTCTAGACCCCTCAAATGGAGTGCGCTATACAGAGCGTGTCCTGGATGAGTAATATGATATAGACGTCAACAAAATTTATTCGATAATAGCTAAGGAGGAGGATTGGATTAATCCTATTATAGATTGCAAATTGGGTTGGGATGAGGATATTTATTGTACTTTAGATTCTAAGGAAGAACTGGAAAATTGGTAGAACATGTTATATGAAGTCTCTACCACAAAATCACTTCGATGCATAACTTCTGAGGTATGTAATATACCTTATTATGATGGGATCGGGGAAGTAAGCATGTTTATTGAAGAATATGGAAGAGAAATATGAGAAGAACAGAGGTTGCAAGCTTTGGATGTAACCCTGAGGTCTACACCTACTAGATGGTGGGGTACTCATAAAAGAAATATCATAGATTGGCAGCAGTGTCAAAGATTAATGTGGATCAAGTTTGGCTCAATTGACACAGAAATTGAAGTATGATGGTAAGGTTGATCCCCATGAGGATATTCATCACTGCACTTCAGTTTTGAAAGAAATTCCAGAGCAACAGTGGGTACATGGATTTATCCACACACTAGAAACAATTCCTATGAATTAGTATCTTGAAAGAGAAATGTGACATGGAACTGCAAACTAGACAGATTTGGTTGAAGGGTTTGTACTCACATTCAGTTTTGATGATGATTGTCCATGTATAGACTCAACTCTTCAGGAAATCAGAGTAAATATTTTTTAGAATGAAGGTCCATTAACATGGCAACATGATTGGACTACGCAGTTACAAAATGCATTGGAATGTTATAATATCATTTCCAAATAAGAAGAAGATTCACACAATATTGATAATCTAGAATTGGAAGGACATCGCAATGTTGCTGGACTAGAACCAAAAATACTAGATATAACACAGCTAGTAAAAAAAAGAAATTCAATATTGGGACAGAGGAAAATCTAAAGTTCGTGACGATTGGAGACTATTGGGACATAGATATAGTTAGTAAAATCACAAAGCTGCTACATGAATACCAAGAGTTATTCCCTACGAAGCTTTCAGAAATGAAGGGCATATTAGGGGACCTAGGATTTATGAGGATCCCTCTGAAACCTAATGAGAAGCCGATGAAGCAAAGACCCTATAGGTTGAACCTGAAATACAAGGAAAAAGTGAAGGAAGAACTAGACGAAATTCTAGTAGCAGGGATAATCGAACCTGTTGAAGAGTCTGAATGGCTAAGTCCTATGATAATTCAGGAAAAGAAGACTAAAGGAGAGATCAAAATTTGTTTTGAATTGAGGAAATTAAATGATGCATGTGTGCATGACCCTTTCCCTACACCATTTACAGATGAAGTATTGGACAATGTAGGAGGTCACTAGGCCTATTCTTTCACAAATGGCTTTCCGAGTTACCATCAGATCATGATCACTCCAGAAGATAGACATAAGAAAACTTTTGCAACATAGTGGGGCTCATTTGAGTACACAATGATGACTTTTGGATTGAAGAATGTGCCTGTCATATTTTCTACAGTTGTAGTCGCAGCATTTAAGGAGTACATACAAAAATTCGTGGAAGTTTTCTTTGATGATTGGAAAATCTTTGGGCTATTAGAGAAGCATATTGTAAGCTTAAAGCTTAAGATGGATACATGTAGGCAACATCATATTTCTCTTAACTTGAAGAAGTGTATATTTTGTGTGCCTTGTGGCATACTCTTGGGGCATATTGTGTACAAACAAGGGTTTCTCATGGATCCCACAAAGATACCATCATTGTGAACTTTCCAGCACTGGAAACAGTGATACAACTGTGCACAGCGCTTGGACACATTAGCTATTACAAAAAATTTATAGAAGGTATGTGCAGATAGTTGCGGCAGTGGAGAAGTTATTGAAGAAAGAAGTCACTTTTAAATGGGACAACGAGTGTGACATGAGACTAGATATATTGAAGGAGAAGATGGTAATTGTGCTAATATTAGTTTCCCCATAATGGGATAAAGAATTTCTTGTACATGTCGATTCATCTTGCATAGTGCTGGGTATAGTGCTAACACAACCAAGGGTAGGCAAAGTTGATCACCCCATAGCTTTTGCAAGAAAAAAATTGTCCAAGGTACAAATGAACTATACCACAACAGAATGATAAGGGCTAGTTATGGTTTATGCATTTACAAATGTTCAGGCACTACTTGTTGGGAGCACATTTTAAGATGTTCATTGATCACTGCACGCTGAAATATTTGGTGAATAAGCTTGTTTTAGGGGGAAAATATGTTCATGGTTTTTTTTTTCCAGGAGTACGATTTTGAAGTTATATTCAAGCTAGGAATATTGAATTTCGAGCCCAATCATCTGTCGAAATTGAAGATAGGAGAAGAACCCACCAGTATCGAGGACAACCTGCCCGACGCATAGTTGTTCGCAATCAGGGTCGTGGATGATCACTTCACAGATATTATTTATTTTTTGCCACAGGAAAGGCGCATGTGAAGTACACTACACAACAGAATAAGGATTTTGTGATAAAAGCAGTTGATTTCATGTTGATTGTAGGGAACTTATACAAAATGGGACTAGACAAAAAACTACGAAGATACATCCTTCAACATGAAAGATAGACTATTCTAGTAGAATCCCATGGAGGAGTCGTAGGTGGACATTATGTAGGAAAGGCCACTGCACATAAATTCTTGAGGGCTGGGTTATGTTGGTCCAGAGTACATAAGGATGCAAAAGAATTTTTTCGAGCGTGTGATATATGTCAAAGAACAGGAAGGCCATCTAGAAGAGATGAAATTCCATTAAATCCACAAGTTACATTGCAAGCATTTTACAACTGTGTTGTTGAATTTGTTGGACCTATTAACCCACTAGGAAAGAATACCAGTGAAAGATACATAATCACTACAATTCATTATTTGACGAGATGGGTCGAAGCACATATAGTGAAGGATTATAGCATAGATATCATTGTGAAGTTCATTTTTTAATACATTCCTTCCATATTTGGGTGTCCAAGGATATCGATGAGTGACCAAGGGTCACATTTCTTGAATAATACCATTAAAGCATTAACTGAGTTATTTCAAGTACACCATCAAAAAATTGCCCCATATCGCCCTTAAGAGAATGGGACAGTCGAAGCTTTCAACAAAATTTTGGAGAATGCACTCATAAAGGTGTGCAATGTGAATAGGAATGAATAGGATCTAATAATTCTAGTGGTGTTGTGAGCATATAGGACAAAATGTAAGAAATTAACAAGAAAGACACCTTTAAGGTTGGTATATGGACAAGAAGCAAACATGCCTATTGAATACATTATGCCCAATTTAAGAATTGTAGCCTTCACAGACATAGAAGATTTCGATATAATGGAGGAGAGGATGGTGCAATCACTTGCTTTGGAAGAGGATAGGTTTATAGCAATTTTTCACCAACAAATCCAAAAAGAAAGAGAGAAAGCATGACATGATAGGCACATCAAGCGGAAAAATATTCCAAGAAGGAGATATTGTACTCTTATATCATAGAAAGTTCATGAAGTTCCCAAAAAAAATTACAACACATTGGCTAGGACCATATATCATCAAACATGTCTCTGATGGTGGCACAATTCAGCTCACAAAGTTAAACTTTCAGTTGATTCGAAGACAAGTGAATGGTAGGAGATTGAAGGTATATAGGGACGAATCTCTCCCTAGAGCTTAGCACTAGAAGATGAAAGGAGAAGATTCTTAGTGCCACTTGCAATTAAAAGTGGGCAGTGGACTATAAACTACTCTATAGAAGGGGACTTTTCTAAAACAAGATTAATTCAAAATATTCAGAGGTATCTCGAATTCTAAAAGAACTGTGCCAAAGAAGGATTACTTCGTGATATTCAGAAGTATGTCGAAGTTTAGAAGAACTGCCATGGAGGGTAAGTTATTGCGTTATTGTCAAAGATAATTGGAAAAATATGACCGTTGGAAGGAAAAAGATATCGTTAAAAGAAATTTTTCATTAAAAGGCACGGGAGAAACACATTTATGAAGAATAATTGACCGAATCTAGCACCATACCTCCATTAAATGAGTAAAATCTAAGCATATCATGAGGTTCAAAATTCAAATTTGTTATAAAGGGCATGTACCGTGCCACATTTTACACTTTTTTGTCTGGAGAATTCAGAATTTGCAACTAGGTGTAAGAGAAGTGAGCTTATGTATGTCTAAGAGAAGCTTTGAGGAAATTGCTAGAGAATTTGCAAAGAAAGGGCGAGCAGGAGTCATGGAAGCCTGGGCTGGTCAAACCAGAGCGGCGAATGTACCCATGTCCCCAAGGCTGGCAAGGTTGCCATGAAAACAAGTACTTACAGGAGAATAACCCAAGAAAAGACCTGAAAAGAGGCTAACTGAAGGAGTAGAGCTCAAAACTTCCCCAAGGAAGAAGAAAACAACAACAACAACTAGAAAAAGTCATTGCAGATACTTCTACCCAGTTCTAGACATGAAGGTCTGCGAAGAGGAGTCACCAATAGAGAAGGCCATGAAGATTTCCCTCATGATAAGAGACTCAAAGAATAAGCTCACAGAGATGAAATTTGAGTATGAAGACAATATTATTGAGCTATAAATGAGGGTGCAGCTAGTAACACAATTGGAAGTACGTGATTAAATGAAAAAGGATTTGAAATATGAACTAAAAGGCATCTTTGACATAGTGGCAAACTATGCCAAACTACTAGATGAATCCATACAAATTTGAACCTCACTTTAGGAGGATCCAAATATTCAGAGAATTGAAGAGGAGCTAGAAGCAAAGCAAAAATAGTGGGAAGAGATCGCTGCAACTGTGAATACCCTACTAGTCTCGTAGAGGATTGCCAACATCACTGAAGGGAAGACTCTCCATCAACAGATTGAAGATCTTTCAAGGAAAGTGTAGATTTGAAAGAGAGGACTCAGCTGTGGCAGGATGAGGCCCTCTAGATTTTGCAAGCAGTAGATGAAAAGCTCAGGGAGCTACAATAGAGGGAGAAAGAAATATTGTAGAAGATTTTCGAACCAACCACAAAGGAATTACTCGAAGAAGTGCACTGAGAGGAAAAGAAGGTAGAATAAATAGTCCAGCAATACAATGTCATCTACAATGGCATCGCAGCAAAGATCAAGGGCACCATAGCTGAGTGACTTGGGATGACTCAAATGTGAGTGTTGGGGGCCTGTTGGGTGCGACCCAACTTGGTCTAGTTTTAGTCAAAGACTCCACATGTGAAGGAGCGGAGCGTGCAGAGTTCACAAAGTTCTATTCATCGCGCAATGTCTAGGGTATTTGGGGTGGGTCAAAGCCCCTCATTTTGTAATGGGTATCAGGCTTTTATCTCATTGTTTTTGTCGAACCCATAGTATGTGGACCATGGTTTTGTAGCAAAAAAATATATATAAGGAGATGTAATTCTATGTCAAAAGAGAGATTCATAGATGAATTGATCATACTTTCTATCTGTAGTCTATATTTTGGGCCTTGAAGGGAAGGCTCCACAGTTGTGTGTGGAGGCCTTAAAAGATTCTACAGCTGAGTGGGCAGACCACCTATAGTTGGGTGTGCAGGTCGAAGAATTTTTATGTACTGGAAGATTCATCTCAATAAAAAGAAGAAGTTTAGGTGAAGTCTTGTGTGTGTCTATTCTTAATATGTGTTCCTATGTACTAATACATGTGCTTCTTACTTATTTATGTGAAAGAATATATGTTATCTTGTTCTCTGATATGTCTATGTAGTAAGTGAAAATCTATGAAGTAAAGCATCTGCGCGAAGTATTTTATGTATACGAAGTTTTAGATTAGTATAAAATATAAGAAAAAACATGAGTTCCATAGAGAAATATTCCTATGGCTGTAGAAACTTGTTTCTGCAACCTCCCATAATCGCTTTGGGTGAGATTGAGATCTACTTGTAGGTCGTTCTCGAAAGGGCCACTAGTTGAGGCTTTTTTTGGTGTGCAATACACTTTGAACCTGGTTGCAAGCCCCTTAATCCAACATTGATATGTAAAAGACACAATATTTCTCTACCATAATTATGTGCAAAGAAAACAATGATTAGAAACACAATCACAAATAGAACCCAATAATTTATCTTGGGAACTGAACTGGGAAAAACCTCTCTTTCTTGTATTAAATCAACTAAGAAGTCTGATCTATTACATAGAATTTGATTCAAGCTTGAATATCCCAGTAATACTAAGCAACTCTCTACAAGACTTTCCCAACACTTAGGAAACTAAATCCTGCTAGTAGCTTGTATTTCCTAGTGCAATTTTGCCCCTAAAAACTAGGAATTTCTCCTATTTCCTTATGTAATTCCCAAGATAAATTTCTCTTCTCGATCACCAATCCTCTACAGAAAAACATGTGTACAATGAATAAATATATTTGTGCCTTCCTTCAATCTCAATAGGAAATTCGAATTGCATGACCTACTAGGGCTAAATTTTGTAGTTGAACTAATTAACTGAGAGACAATTAAGTTAACAAAATTCAAACTACTCAACTAAACCCACAAACTCAAGTTTCTCTCTATTCTAGAACTAGATATCAGTTAACTAACAAACACTAGAGTTTAACTCCACTAAATATCTAAATTTTAGCCATCAATTAGTACACAATATTGAAAGCCATCTAACTCAAATTAACTGACAATAAACTTGTAATCGGCCACATCACACATGTTCACTCAAATCTAACTCAAATATATATGAGACTAAATAAAATTAGAATCTTTAACTAGGGCACAATTCAAATAATCCATTCCTTGCTACCATTTCAGCACTCCCTCTTACCATGGAAGGGCTTCCTAGAAGAACCTCATTAACCTAGATTTGTCTTTAGCTCTACCAAGTTCTCTATCATTGTAGTTGTTCCCTTTGAACCAGAATGAGTTGTGTACCCAATGTGTCTCGGTGTCTAATTGTTGGAGATAGGGGACTCAAATCTATTTTGAGATCCCTTAACCAAATCCTTTACCCACTTAGCTTGAAATCTCCCAATACTATAAGTCTCTACTTAAGTGTTTTCCTCCACTCACTCTAGGTTATGCTCCTTATCATCATCATGATGCTTAGCCCAACTTCCTACTAGCTTAGACTCAAACTAAGATACTGGATGAGGCTCCATCTTGAGAGCTCTATCCTACTCTCTCTCAACCACCACATCTCTACTCTAAGAACTCTCTAACTTTATTCTCAAGGATACACATGCATCAACCTCATATTTGTAGAGGTTCTTGATCTTGACACCAATCTGGTTGACTTGCCCTAAAGAAAAATAATTATGGTAAGCCTTACCTTTGTTAAATACTACATCATACCATTTCTCTTCAAGGAAAACGACTGATACAAGGTTTTTCTTCAATCATGGGACATACATCACATTATTGAGGTTGAGAGAGGAATCAGACTCCCTCTTAAAGGTCATTGTATCAACTCATTTGGTCATGTATTTGCTATCATCTCCAAACTCGATATGGAATTTCATATATTTCTCCTCCAAACTTTTGAAGAGATCCTTGTTCCCTGTCATGTGGAATGAATCCCCTAAATTAATGTACTACACATTACCTCATACTAATATTTTTATGCAAGCTACCTGGGAGAATTTGAATAAGAATTGAGTAGATAACGTTTCTCCTACTACTGCTACTACAACATTCTTTTTGGAGTTCTTGTTTTCATATTTTGTAGCATAATGTCCAATCTCATGACAATGAAAGCACTTGATCTTGTTAAGATCCTTATTTTCCTTGCTCCACTCTAACTAGACTTAGTTTTTCCTTGGGCCTTCTCACCCTTGGATTTCTTTCATTTGTTGGCTAAAGAAAATTTATCCTCATGTTATGTCCTAGATGAGACTCCATCTCTTGTATTCCCCCTTATATCTTCCTACATAATATCTGACCACAGTCCCTCCCAATTAGAGAGATTATCTCTATCATTGACTGCATCCTAGAAACTATGCCAAGATTTATTTAGCCCAAGAAGAGCAAGCCTCACAAGCTCTACTAGTGGAACTATATCTCCAACACCTCCAAGTTCATCCCTCACTTGAGATAACCTTGATATATATGTAAAAATGGGCTCATCCTTTCCCATTCAAGTGTTCCTCAATTTTTTCTTCAAAACAATTTTTCTCGCATCACTACTTATTTTAAAGAGATTAATAAGGACCTTCCACATCTGGAATGGAGTTTCCTTTTGATGAAAATTTGGAACAATATGGTCTCTAACTCCTTCTAGGATCATCCTCCTAGTTTTTCTAGTGTCCTTCTTCCATTGAGCCAATGGTTGTGCATCTGAAGCAACAGGTTTAGGAATATCAATCTTGATGTGTTCTAAAACCCTATTATCATATAACACAACCTCCATTTCATCCTTCCATGCACAAAAATTCAAACTCCCTTCCAGGGCAAGCTCTATCCTCAAACCATAGATTGACATGATTCCTGCACTTATATAATTCCCACACCAATTGATCTTCTCTCCAGTGCGCATTAAATCTGATCAAGGAACTTGGTATCTATCTTATTTTCTACTCCAATACCATGTAGAAAATCCTTGAAATATTGCAACTATTAATAAGAGCAAACTAATATGCAAAAGATACATTATCTCTCTACCAAAATTTTGTGTAAAGATAACAATGAGTAGAAACACAATCACACATACAACATAATAATTTATCTCCGGAACCCATCTAGGAAAAAACCCTCTTGCTTGTATTAAATTAGTTAAGTAGTCTAATCTATTACATAGAATCTTCTTCGAGTCTTAAGCTCTGTGCAATACTAATCAACTCTCTACAATACTTTCCCAACACTTAGGCAAATAGCGCCTACTAGGAGCTCATATTTCCTAACACAATTTTGTCCCTAAAATTTAGGAATTTCTCCTATTTATTTGTGTAATTCCCAAGAGACATTTCTCTACCTGATCCTCAAGCCTCTACACAAAAACATGTGTACAATGACTAAATAGATACGTTCCTTCATTCAATCTCAATAGGAAATTCCAATTGCATGACATACTAAGGCTAAATTTAGTAGTTGCAACTAGTTAACTAAGAGTCAATTGAGTTAAAAAAAGTCAAACAACTCAACTAAACTTAAGAACTCAAATCTATCTCTATTCTAGAACTACAGATTAGTTAAGTAATAGAAACTAGAGTTTAAATACACTAGACAACTAAATTTTAGCTATCAACTCTACCCAACTTACTGAAATCCATCTAACTCGAATTAACTAACAATAATATAGTGATAGTCTATATCACACATGTTAACTAATAGTGAACTCAATTATCTGAGACTAAACTCAAATTAGAGTCTTTGACTAAGGCACAAGTAAAAGAAACCATTCCTTGTTGGGTTGTGTTATATTCTTTCCACGACTAGCCGACGTAGTTAACAGGGGGGGTAGAGGGGGGGCGAAGCCCCCCCTTCGCTACGTCGATTGCATAGTAGGGGGGTCATAGGGGGTTTGAGGGGTGTAGGTAACCCCACTTTATGGGATCTGGGCCAATGCCTTGGAAAATTTTGGTTTTGGAACCTATGTTAGGTTGGGCAGACCCACCTATGGTTGTGTACATGATTCTTGCACATGTTTTTGGATGCGATCGTTTTCGGTCCATGGTTTTGGACGCGATGGTTTTTGGTCCATGGTATTGGATGTTTTGGCATGTATAAATATGTATTATAACATTGAAAGGAACATAATGAAAAATCAAGCTGGTAGTCCCGGTGTTGGGATCCAAGGGAAAATATTTGTGTATATGTGTTTTATGTGTTATGCTCTCGCACTGTTTATTTTCTGTGTTTTAGAATTCATATGCAGTTAATTTTTGTATGGGGTTAAAACCTAAATTTGGTATCAGATTTGTTTTGGCTTCAAGGGGATGCCTTTGTTGTTGAGGGGTTTCTCTTGTGCCTGTGGTAGACCTTGTTCAGTGGGAGATCTACAAGATCGATTCTGGTGGTGAAAGAAGATGACAAGCAGTGGGAAGATAGAGATCGAGAAATTTAATGGTCAGATTTTTTAGTTGTGGAAACTAAAGATGGAGGATCTGTTGGTGGATAAAGATCAGTGGATCACGATAGATCTAGGTACTAAACCAACGGGAGTGTCCGATGAAGAATGGAAGAAATTGGATCAGAAGGCAAAGAGCACAATATGATTGTGTGTCTCAGATTCAATATTGTTGAACGTATCAGGGGAAGCTACGATGAAGGCTTTGTGTGACAAGTTAGGGACTTTGTACCAATCTATGTCTCTGGTGAATAAACTGTTCCTATGGAAAAAGCTGTAGAACATGAGCATGAAAGATGGAGACTCGGTGACAGAGCATCTGAATGCATTTAATACTATGGTAATTCAATTAGCATCTCTTGATATTAAAATTTTAGATGAAGATAAGTACATCAGTTTGTTGTGTTCTCTATCAGATTCGTGGGATAGTCTAGTTATTATAATAGGTAGCAATGCAACTGCCTTGTAGTTTGATGAAATAGTCTCATCCTTGCTAACGTAGGAGATGAGATGAAAAAATATGGAGAGCCAGAATGGTGATGCCTTGCCTGTACGATGACGGTCCCAGAACAGAAACAAAAATAAGTCATCGAGTGGGAGATCTAAATCTCCAGGAAAACCTATAAAGGTGGTGTGTTTGAAATGCAGAAAGGAAGGGCACTACAAAAGGGACTGTAAATCTAAAGCTCCTGATAAAGGAAAGGGATCTAATGATGCTCCTTCTGTAGAGGAAAAACCACCTCAGATGAAGGTGGGGATGTGTACTTGGCTTCTTCAAGTACACATGTAGATCATGAGGCATGGTTGATTGACTTAGGTGCATTGTTTCACTTCACTCCCCATAGAGAGTGGTTTTGCAAGTATGAGAAATATGATGGTGGTGATGTCTTCTTAGGGGATGATAGGAAGGCTAGAATCGTTGGTCGTGGAAAAGTAAAGTTGAATTTGCAAGGTGGAAGGGTTAGAATACTTCTGGGTGTTTTGCATATTCCTGCATTGGCCAAAAATCTGATTTCTATAAACAAGTTGGGTCATGCGGGGTGTAAAAACAGTGTTCGAGAAGGATACCTGCAAGATGGCTCGGGGAGCACTGGTATTGATGTAGAGAGTTCAGATTGGAACTCTGTACAAGCTACAAGGTGTGGAGCTATAAAAAGGGTCTCTTTCACCTGTAATTACCTCACATTAATTTTTCAATCCAGGAACGTTTTGTTATTTCAAAGAGTGTCTTAGTCTGAGGCTATCATTTGCCAGAGTAATGCTAGTAGCATAGTGCTCAAAAATACAAGAGTAAATGGATGCTTGTTGACAGCAAACTACTTTAAAAGACTAAATCATGCATTCAGAAAACTAAGCAGTTTATCAGTCAAGGGTTCAGTAGCAGTAACTCATCCTTTTGTAAACTGATGGAACTTAAAGGAAATCAAGGAACAGATCATCGACCTAGGAGTCGGACAGTAAATTTCAATGCTCACTATAGCCTTTCATCGCTCTTCACACCAAACAATAACGCAAATGACAGGAAATGGAACAACAAATAAGAAATGGAACAACAAACTTGAAATGGAACAGCAAACAGGAAACTGTAGCAACAATTAAGTCTAATAAGCAACAATACGTTAGTCTATAAATGCAATAATTGTGTCCTACAGAAATCAAATGGCAATCCTCCACTTCTAAGGATGGATTAAACAACGCACAGAAATGGAACAACACCAATTAATAATGGATTATAGAATAGCGCTTGAAAACCACACATACATATACATGGCACACCTTAATAGTAATCTGATCTTTGGTAATCCAGTTATCAACCTTAGTTATAAGGAATACGACTGTAGTTCAGAATGGAACAGCAATGTATATAGGTTTAACAATTGCAAGGAACATAATCCTTAAGATAAATTCCGTAATACCAATGAATAAGTGTATAGCACAGATACTCTGTAATTGAATAGCAACAGTATTTTGTTAAAGACTGGCAATATTATATCAGCACTTAAAGGAACAGTAGTACGTTGCAGAGTTAATATAATGGTTCTGACTTTAGAAATGATATTACTCAGTGAATTGAATGTAACAGAGTTGTGATGTAAAATAACAGAATATATCGGATTACCAAATAACGTTGATAAACAAACCACGCATAAACCAAAAGTAATAATACAGGAGCAAGTGTTCCTCCAGGGCCAGGCCCTTAGCCTCCAGGGGTACACCGCTTGAAGTTATTCCAGACTCAGAGATGAAATATCAACCAAGTTTGTATTAATGCATAACACAGAATTACAATAGATCAGTTCTCAACGAGACTCAATGATCAAAGTTTCAATCTTAAAAGAATTTACATAAAAACATAATCGACTCCTGGGCTAACAGTGCTGCCCCTTTTTATAATGGTGAGGGTAGAGATGTCTAGGTGTAAAAATAGTTAAAGCAGTGATCCCTCAGGATCAGAGGATCCTGAGGGATTTGCCAACCGTTGGTCTCAGTTATCTCTTTACTTTCTTGCGCCGAGCCGATATCTCCATTTCCTTTCCAGGGCTGATATGCTTTGATTTGGTTTTCCTTGTTTGCATACGGTTCCCCATCAAAGGGACAACAGTTAACCTGGCCTTGTTCTTTCCTTTGGAACGGTCGTCTTTCATCTTTTCTTCTTCCTACATAAGAAAATGACAATTGTCAGTGTTTTTGTTTTGCACATTAATTTCACCGGTTTCATTACAATTCTTTATCATCTACCTAGTTCATGATGAAAAAGGTTTGTAGGTTCTACTGAAAAGATGCTGAAATAATTACCAAAAACATACCTTCTTTAGTACTCCACACACCCCCCTGCTTACCCTTTTTCATGCCCTCATGAAAACATTGTAGTTGACATGTAAGGCAGTGAGAGAGTAGGATGGAGATGGAATCTCATGTGGAGGTCTACAGCCATGATGCATAACTAGGTGTTCAAAGAAATGGCCTGTCTAACCCTCAATCATCTCATACAAGGCTTGGTACCCAGGTGCAGGGTGCCAAATAATTGGACTCCAGAACCTATATCCTAACCCGGATGGCCCTGCCCTCAAAATGACTTCGCCATAGAGGTGCAAGCGGTTGGCGGCTAACTTAAAATTTTCATATTTAAATGGTTCCCTGAGTTGGATGTTCGGATTAGAGATCTGATATCGGAATTTAGCCGCATCAATGGCAAGGTCTTTGATAGTGAAAAAGTATTATATTCCCTGCCGATTGATTGTTGTATGAATGGATCCTAATGCTTCAATTACACCTAGAGTCTTCATGAGGTTCCTATGTTCTCTCCATAATTGTATTGGATCCCTAGGCTCAGCTCTTACCCACAAGTCTAATCTGTTTTCCTGCTTTTGGAAAGCATTATAGGCTTTAAGCCATTTAATTTGATTAACCCCAAATGAAATAAATGCCTGTAATTGGATATCCCCAACAAAAGGGGCGGGGTTCAGCTCTGTCTCCTGGACTAATACAAGGTTATGCAAATAAAACTCATACAGTAACCTTTGAACTTTTACCTCGTAGTGCTTACAACAGTTTATAAAATCATCGATGGTATTAATTTGTATAGGGGCGCCTGCTTTAACAGCCTTTATTTTCAATTGCAAATATCGTTCCATAAAAAACAAGGCATAATTTTTAGCAGGGGCTCTACATGCTAGGACGTCATTGTACAGAGAACATAAGGTATCCATCTGCTTGATAACTATATCTAATCTACGAGTTACCTTCGCGACTTTTCCTTTTTCCCTTCGCCACCCTTCAAAGGCCTAGCTTTCGGATAGATTGACGTTCCTTAGTTGCTGTTGTAGTTATTCATACCTTTTTATGAGTTTTTTTGATGCTTGCTGAGCTTGTGTCAAACCCTCTTGTAGGGTTACCGTCCTTGGATCACTGTCCCATACGGTGGTGGAGACTGGGGGATCTATTTGCCTTGTGTTTATGGCCAGTATTTCTCTCGAGGGTTGTGCCTCCATCTGAATTTCTTTATCACAGGTCAATATATCATCTGTTTGTATTTCAACAAGGGTAACAGTCAAATGTTGTTATGTTTGATTTTGAACAGCAGATTTCTCCTCAACAACATTTAGAATAGCAGGCCGCTTTTCGACAGGGTTTTGAACAACAGGATGGATTCTGGTCCTCCGAACCTTTGTCTTGAGGGTTTTGATGGAGTGGTTTCATGTTTTCCTCCCGAAGTCCTTTTTACCCTTTTCCTTGTTTTCAAAATCTTGATCTGTTGTCGAAGTTGAACTATTACATTCAGTAGTCTCTGCTGTTCTTTCCGTAATCTCTGAATTTCGTCAATTTCGTTAGAAGGAACAACAGATTGTTCACTGTGGTCTAGACCATTATCTCGATCAATTCCCTGGTTTTCTCCTTGTGGGGCTTCTTCGTTATTCTGCTCGGGTTGCTCAGGGCCAAGAACCCTAGCTGGTTCTGTTATTTCTTGGGTGACTTCTTTTTTCGCCTCCCTTTCTTCCAGAATTTCTTCTAGTGTAGTCTGGCTAGGAGCGGATTGTTCCTGTTCTGCATCACTTTTTTCTCCCGTCGTACTTCCATCATGAACAGGCTGACTCTCCTTTTCTACCTCCTCGGTATGTAATTCTTCATGTGCATTTCCATCCTTAGCAGAGTGTTCTTTTGGTTCTTCTTCAGCATGGAGATCTGGTGGGCTAGAAGGCTGGCCATATTCGCCCATATTGGCCAAGATTTTGGCCAATTCATTTTCTTTTAATGGATTCTGCAATGTGTTGTCTTCATGTTGTTTTGTTTCCTCCTCCTGCTCAGGTTGCTCGGTTTCTTCTTCCATTTCTCCTTCCTCATTTCCTTGCATTCCTTTCTCTTTTCCTTCTCCTTCTAACTGTGGGGGTTGTTCATCCCCTGTATCGTCTATCTCTACTGGTTGGCTGGCATCTCCTTGGGAATTTCCCAGCCTCCCTTTAATTCATGCTAGTCGGACTGATTTCCTTCATTTTTCCGGCGCTCTGGTGTACTGTTGGCATGTTTACGTTTTGGGGGTGGCGTGGTCAATCCCCCCTTTATGATGGCAACTAGCTCTTCCCAGCTGCTCTACTGCTGGGTAAGGCTATGGCTGACTATCAACCGTATCAGCCCATGGTGACTTACGATTGATTCAACATGCTGTGCCTTTTTCATGCTCCGTGCAACATCATGAAGTAATGAATTTAAGAATGCAGGTAAGTTTACAGAGCATTTTTGCTTCAATACGGCTAAGAGTTTAAGGTGTCATGGTATTACCACGTCTTTTCTGCCCTCACAGGTGATGTAGCTCTGAATAGTCTTCGCCAATTTCGCGCATAGCTCTCCTAATGCTACTGGCAGAACCCCTTTTCCTCTAATTGTCAGGCTCTGGCCTTCGTCCGGTAAAGGTTTCTATGATCTTCTCCAATCTCTCCTTCTTTAACGTCCATACAGGTCCAACGGCTGGCAGTCCCGAGACTTCTACGATTATGTCATCGGTGACTGCTATGTGCCTCCCCTTCACTGTGGAGTGATCCTCTTGCAAGTTCTGCAAGAATTCAATTGCTACTGTCTCATTGGATTCCTGTAATCGATTGAGATACGTTAACCATCCTACTTTTTCCAGGACTTCTCGTGTAGCATCAGAGACTGTCAGCACCTGTGGCTCTCTCCAAATCGATCTTCCTCCCATGTTTGCGGTTTCCCTGTAAAATCTCAGAATTTTGACAATGGAACAACAAGTTGTTCGCGCTGTTAAAACACACAGGAACTAACAGACGTAGGATTTGCTCGAAATCTAAAGGGCTTTACCAATATCGCTGAGCATACTATGGAAATGGCTTTGGAACAACAAGCCATGCAAAAAAACAAAAAAATAGTATACCGTTGAGCCATGCTATTCCTAAGTACGCAATTTCCTGAATAGCGGTCTGACACATAATCCAGCGAATGATGAGGTTAACCTCCCCCCCCCCGCAATGTGATAGGCTGTCCCGGCCGTCAAATAAAGGAGCGGTGTGTCGTTCTGTTCTGAAGTAGAGTCATAAAGGAACAACGTATGGCAATATGCCATGTTTACAAAAGTAGCAGATTACCGAAATCGAGGTGCAAGGTCGTATCGCTTAATAAGTGAGAAACTGCTGCGATATGATGCGAGGCTGGGAGGATAGGACAGCTGCCGTGCATACATAATCTCATGCAGTCATTGTCAACTACTCTGTCATGATTGGTGATTATAGATTTTCATGTGTTGTATGGTTGGGAAATAATATACATTTTGCTTATGTGATTTATTACTAAGGTATAAGAAATAGAAGGGTGCTGATAACTTACCTATTGGTGTAAATAATGTGACTTCAATACCATTAACAGTGCTCTGCTACCGACAGGTGTCCATAACCTTGGCAGACTTGTTTATTTCACCCATGGAACCATGATCCTTTGTGTATGCTTAGGAAGTGTTGTGTGATGTCAAAATTTAGGCCATTATGCTGGCTTGGTGACCAGTTAGCCATAATGCCATTCACGAGGAAGGAGCGAAAGGTGGGCAGGCCGGCTCGTGATGAGACCTCCTGTTCCAAGGGTTCTTTATTTGATATACCTTTTGGACCATATCCCTGGTGTGGTGGCCATAGTGGGAATGCCACTTCACTTTCTTCCTCACGATCATGGTAGGCTGGCTCTTGATGAGACCCCCTATCCTGCATTTGACAACTTATATAAACAAGTCATTAAGACATCATGGTTTGCTCCTTTTTTCTTTCTTTTTCATTTCCAATTTATACAAAAAGAGTGGTTCAACACTCCTTAAGAGTAGGAATGGTGGAAGAAGTCTTAACAGCTCAATAGGAAGATATAAACCCTTTGCTCTTATTCCAAAATAATAATCAAAGAGGATTAAAAGGAACCAACATGATAAAGATAACCAATCAGAGCAGAGTTTAGTGGAACAATGACAACAAAAGATAATGAGTAAGTGTGTCCTTCCTTTTGTCCTCTTACCTCTTATAAAAATAGAGATTTTATAATTCACTAATTTCAGTATGTTGTGATTTTTGTATCCATTGCATAAGTGCATAGCTGTATTTCAAAAGACTTGAAAGAACAGGAACCGTAAGCATCCTTAATTTAGAACATAAGGGGAGCAAGCATAAGTAAGAGGAATACAAGGATTTTTCTATTTCAACCAAGAAGAGAAAAAGAATACAAGTGGTGTTCCTTTTGGAAAAAAGAACATCAAAAATCGAAAATGTTGTTCCTTTGGAAAAGGAACAGCAGAAAGCACAAATGCCATTCCTTTGGAAAAGGAATAACAAAAAAATCGAAAATGCTATTCCTTTGGAAAAGGAATAGCAGAACACACAAATGTCGTTCCTTTGGAAAAGGAACAACAAAAATCACAAATGTCATTCCTTTGGAAAAGGAACAACAAAAATCACAAATTCCGTTCCTTTGGAAAAGGAACAGAAAAAATGAAAATGTTGTTCCTTTGGAAAAGGAACAACAAAACACACAAATGTTGTTCCTTTGGAGAAGGAACAGCAAAAATCGAAAATGTTGTTCCTTTGGAAAAGGAACAGCATAAAGCACAAATGTCGTTCCTTTGGAAAAGGAACAACAAAAATCGAAAATGTTGTTCCTTTGGAAAAGGAACAGCAGAAAGCACAAATGTTGTTCCTTTGGAAAAGGAACAACAAAAATCGAAAATGTTGTTCCTTTGAAAAATGAACAGCAGAACACACAAATGTCGTTCGTTTGGAAAAGGAACAGCAAAAATTGAAAATGTTGTTCCTTTGAAAAAGGAACAGCAAAACACACAAATGTCGTTCCTTTGGAAAAGGAACAACAAATTAAAGGAAAATGAACGGCTGATCAAAAGGTGTTGTTCTTTTGAAAAAGGAATAGCAAAACATAAATGTTGTTCCTTTAAGAAAGGAATAGCAAAGTGTTGATACAAAAATATGTACAAAAATGTTTCAACAAAACAAAAGAAATTATGTACAAACTGTGAAAAGAGATGAATCACTTAATGAATCACAGGTGAGGAAGACTTCTCTCCCTCCCCTAAAATCTCCATATCAGAGTCTTGGCATAGCTACTGACAGAAGGACTCCGAGTGAGTGGTTTGCGATAAAGTCAAACTCGGTGGCCATTTGTCTTGAAGGCATATCTAGAACCGTCAATAGTGGTTAGAGTAAGAGTACCATTGTCATGTACCTTTTGGATCTCGTATGGTCCCAACCAACGAGTCTGGGGTTTCCCGGGAAAGTCCTGAAACCTGGAATCGTACAAAAGTGCCCAGTCTCCTTCATGGAAGACTTTATTTTTAATGAGAGCATCATGCCATTTAGCTCGCTGCTGTTGGATCATTGCAATGTTTTGGAGTGCAGAGAGCTTGATTTCATCCAGCTCATTGATCTATTGTAATCGATTAATCTGTGCCTCAGTTAGATCTAAGCCAACTTCTTGTGCTGTTCGCAATGTTTGGATTTCGAATTCTATGGGGAAATGGGTTGCTTTCCAAACATTAATTGATAAGGTGAGTAACCAGTGGTACTTCTCCATGTTGTTCTGTAAGCCCACAGTGCTTCTGGTAGTTTGGCAGCCCAATCACGTCAATGGTTTTCGTTAGGATTGCTTCTATTATTTTATTGTTGCTTTCTACCTCACCATTTTCCTGTGGATGGTATGGAGTAGTGATTTTATGTTGGACATGATAGTTTTTGAGTGTTACAGCTATTTTATTCCCAGCAAACTGTGGTCCACCGTCTGTAATGATATCTCTTGGAAGGCCATAAAGCACAAATATTCGGAACAAGAACTGTATGACAGAATCTTCTGTAGCTCTCGGCAATGCCTCTGCCTCAACCCATTTGGTGACATATTCTATTGCCACCAAAATATATGTTTTCTCATTTGATGATGGGTTAATAGGTCCAACGAAATCAAGGGCCCATCGTTCGAATGGTTCAATGACTAGCTGAGGGTTCAGGGGTATCTCATCGGACTGACCAGGGCGTCCTGCTCTCTGGCAACTGTCACAAGCTTGGACGAATTTCTTTTCATCTTTGAAAATCATGGGCCAATAATACCCTGTTTGCAGCACCTTATGTCTAGTTCTGTGATCGGCGAAATGTCTGCCACATGGTCCGTCATGGAAAGCTTTTAAAATGTCAAATATTTCATCCTCTCGAATGCATCTCCTGATATGCATATCTGCCCCTGTGTGGAACAAGTAGCCCCCAACCCAAGAAAATCGGGCACTCCGCTGAACAATCTATTTGCGCTCATTGGGGGTTAGATGTTTCGGTAGTTTACCTACTGCTAGGTAATTGGCAACATCAGCATACCAGGGCATTTTAACAGCAGCAACAAACAAATGCTCGTCTGGAAATTGATCTTCAATTGTTGCTGCATCGATTGGCTTTGGCATTCTTGAGAGAAAATCAGCCATAGGATTTTCTTTTCCAGGTCTATCCTTGATTGTAATATCGAATTCCTGCAATAAAATCAGCCATCTAGTTATTCTGCCATTTGTGATAGGCTTTTTTGCTCAATATTTTATGGCAGAATGATCTGTATACAAGATAACAGGACATCTAGTAATGTAATGTCTAAACTTATTGACATCATGTATTACAGCTAGGAATTCTTTTTCAGTAACAGTGTAATTTAATTCAGCAGGGGATAAATTTTTGCTAATATAATAAATTGCATATGGTTTTTTATCCTCTTCCTGCCCAAGGACTGCTCCAATGGCTGTATTTGAGGCATCTGATGAGATCTGAAATGGAAAATCCCAATTTGGCCCTCGAAGGACTGGGGCTGTGGACACAAGCTTCTTCAGATCCTCGAAAGCACATTCACATTTTTCTGTTCAAAGAAAGTCAACATGACCTGTTAGTGCATACAAAGGTGTAGCAATATGCGAAAAATGTTCTATAAACCTCCTATAATAACTAGAAAATCCAAGAAAACTGCGTACCTCCGTTTGAGTGGTAGGAGTAGGAATAAGAAAAATTATTTGGATTTTGGCTGGGTCTACCTGAATGCCATCTACAAAAATATAGTGTCCTAGAATAAGTCCTGCAGTCATCATCATATAGCATTTTTTATGGCTTAAACAAAGCCTGGTAGCAATGCAGCGTTGTAGGACTTTTTCCAGTGTGTCCAATGCTGGATCGAAATCGTCTCCGTATGGTGTAAATTCATCCATGTATACTTCAAGTCCTTCATTTATTAAGTCTGCAAAAATGCTGAGGATAGCCCTTTGGAATGTGGTAGGAGCATTGCATAAGCCGAAAGGTAGAACTCTATAGGCAAATGTTCCCCAAGGACAACTAAAAGTGGTTTTGTCTTGGTCTTCAGGGGCAATCTGGATCTGATTGTATCCACTGAAGCCATCTAGGAAAGAAAAGAATTTCTTTCCTACCAAAGTGTCTAATATTTGATCGATGAATGGGAGAGGGAAGTGGTCCTTTTGTGTTGCTTTATTTAGCTCTCTTTAGTCCCCACAAATTCTCCATTTCCCATTCCTTTTTGGTACCACCCAAGTGGAGAGACCCATTTACTATCAGAGATAGGATCGATGAAATTGACATCTAAAAGTTTTTTATGTTCAACTTTTACCACATCTTTTAGATGAGGATTAAGTCTCCTTTGAGGCTGGCAAACAGGTCTCGCATCTTTTTCTATGTAAATGTGGTGAGTACAAAATTGGGGGTCAATTCCTTTCATATCAGGGTAGTCCCATGCAAATGCTTCTTTGTATTTCCTAAACAAATGGATGAGCTTTGTTTCTTGTTCGGAGGTAATGTTAGCATTAATGTTTAATGTTTTTCCCGGTTCGATTTCCACAAATTTACTATTTGCAACAGAGGTAATAGGTATTGTTTGATCATGCGTATCTTTAAGAGGATCTTCTTCTAATTCGTTATCGAATGTTGCCTCTATCACGTGACACTATGTGCAGGATCTGAGTTCAGTTTGACTAATAAAATTATTAATGGCATCGTCTTCTGTCTGGTCTTTAAAATCAAGTGCCTCTTGTATAGTTAATGGAGATCTAATGTTATCAGTAAGGTATGATACAAGGTGCTTATTAGTTTTGATTATTGTGACACTTGGCTGCGCTGGAGGATATAAAACTAAGTTCTTGATATTTTCTCCTTTGGTTATGGTCATATTGCCCTGTCGACAGCCAATATAAGCGTCGGCAGTTGCAAGCCAAGGTCTACCTAAAATCAATGGATGTCCATTAGGTCGGGTTTTAGGATTTATTATCAGAAAATCGGTCGGATATTCCTAGGAGTCAATAGATACCATGACATCATGTAGTGTGCCCTCTAGCTTCACGACAGATCGGTCAGCCAGTTCTAGCAAAGTAGAAGTGGGTTCTACAGATGTAATGCCTAGCTTTTGGCAAGTAGTAGTTGTTAAGATATTGATTGCAACTCCTATTGGATTTCTTGGGTCTTCATATTTAATGGGTGCTTCTTTTCCTGATAATAAGTCAAATAGAGTGCCAACTACTTGGACTCTTGGATTATTTGTTATATTCCTCCTTGGTTTCTTTACACACAATTCTTTGATAGTCTTTGCATATATCAGGATGTCTTGAATGGCTTGGACGAATGGAATTTTTATGTACAAATTTTGTAATTCTCCCAGAATGTCAAAATTAGGATATTGGATAGGTCGAGGTATGATTGATCATTCTGGGAATGGGGGAGAGGATGTGGTTGCTTGATTATGAGTTTGTTGTTTGTTCACATCCTCTTTGTGTGACATTTGTTCTTTAGGTAACTGATTTTCAGCATCAACTGTCTTGTCTCCCTCGGTTTCAATAATAAGCCCAGATCTTCACTAAAGATCATTGCACTCCCTCAGGTCGTCTCCTATTTCTGGTGTTTTCTACTATTTGGACAGATTGGACCGGTCTGTTATTTGTATTAGGGTTGTGTTGGGCTAGGAGTTGCGGTCTTAAGTTAGACTGGGGATTTTGTTGTAAGGCTGGCAGTGTGGGTTGAGGGAGCGGAATGTTTCCTACTGGCTGATGCATCGGTCTTTGCCAGTTTGTCTGCTAGGCTTGATTTTGTGAAGTATGGGAGGTCCATTGTGCTGAGTATGGGTTACTTTGCCAATATGGTGGAGCGTAGGGAAAATTCGGCCAATTGGATTGGCTTGCTTGATTCGGCCACGGGGTTGATGAAGGAAATGATTGTGGTGACCAATTCGGAAAGGGAGGTTGAGGTTGATTTTGCCACATATTATATTGTTGAGCATTATACTGTGGAGACTGAAAAGAAGAAGTTGGGTCCGAAAACATACCAGACTGTCGTGGCTACCACTGACGACACTGATTGAGTAGATACACTGCTTCTAGCTCTTCTTCTGCTTCCTTGTATACTGCTTTTAATCCGGAAGTGAGGGAAAGCTTTCCGTAAGGTGGTCTTTTGTGCAGATGGCACATGTCTGGACTGTGTCTAGTGGACACTCCTTATGGCTATGTTTCTTTCTGTATTGGGGACAGAAGATTGCCAAATTTTGTTCTGCTTCCATTTGCTTTTGTTTGGCCTGCATAATATCAAGTTGTGTAGTTAGTGTCCCTAGGATATCAGTTTTAAAATTTTCCAATAAATTTCCAATTTCTACACGCGTTACTCCTTCTGCCGAAATTTTATTATCTCTTACAAACCGATCATGTTCTGTCAGTTTTAGTCTTTCGCTGCCTCTCGAGCTCCTGATACATAAATCAATAATGTCAGCAAAATTTTCCTGATAAATGTCTCATTTTGCCATAACGTTTAATGTTTCCATCCATTGTTCCTTCATACCCCTAATTAATGTTGTTTTCAACACATTATCAGGTAAAGGTAGTGATGCATAAGGAGATCTTTGAAGGTTGTACTGAAAACGTTCCACATACTCCTCTAGTGTTTCATTTGGTGTAGCTACCATCTGGAATATTTCATCTTTCAGTTCTTTAGACCTGCAATAGTCCTGATATTTTTTTAGAAAAGATTATTTCATTTGATCCCAGTTATTTATAACCCCGCCACCTAATCCCATAAACCATCTTAATGCAGCTCCTTTTAATGTAGAGGGAAATAATTTCAGTTTCTGGGGGTCGGTGGTGTAATCATATCCCCTACATATCACATCGAACTCAAATAGGAATGCATCCGGATCTTTTGATGTAAGACCGTGAAATGTAGGGGTTTGGATGTTTGGCTGGTTTTGAGTCATTTGGTCAAATATATGCCAATAACCTTCTAGGATATCTAGGAGGGTATTCCTCGGTTGAGAGGGAATGGCTTTAACAGGAATGGTTTTAATAGTGCTACCTTTATCTGGGATAATGAGAGTGCCTAATGTCTGAGGAGATTGAGTTTCTTCAAAAATGATTTTTGCAACACTTCCCTTGTCTGGCCTGTTCAATGGCTAAATTGTCCCAAGAGGAGACCTAGGTTCCTCAGTTTCTCCTGTCTCTCCTCCTCCCTCACAAAGATTTCTAAAATTCCCTTCTTGCAATAGTTCTGGAGTAGAATTTTCAATTTCTTGGAAATCCTGCTCTTCAGTTTGACTATGCACCTCAGCAAAGGCTACAGATGGCGATCTTGTGGCCTGAAGGGAACTAGTAGGCTGCTTGGAAATACCTTTTATGGGTCCTACTGAAGGCTGAGATTCTGCTTTTTTGAAGATTTCGTCTATGAAAGTTGATCGGCCAAGGGTCACCGGCCCCTTAGCTTTTTCTGGCTTGGGTAGAGGTTTGGAATTCTTTTCTGGCTTTTTCTGCTTAGTCATGCACACAAATCAACTGCTAGTTCTACTCAAACAAAACAGCAGCAAATCTGCAGGAGAGCGGGCAGGGGAGCAGGGTTGTTACATGCTCCACACGTAGGTTCTTACCTTCCATTTTTAAAACCCAATTCTTCCCTAACAGGTTCTTACACTACTCTGGAATGAAACAAATGGCTACGCTCTTTCCCCGGCAACGGTGCCAAAATGTGGAGCTATAAAAAGGGTCTCTTTCACCTCTAATTACCTCACATTAATTTGTCAATCTAGGAACGTTTTTTTATTTCAAAGAGTGTCTCAATCTGAGGCTATCATTTGCCAGAGTAATGCTAGTAGTACAGTGCTCAAAAATACAAGAGTAAACGGATGCTTGTTGACAGTAAACTACTTTAAAAGACTAAATCATGCATTCAGAAAACTAAGCAGTTTATCAGTCAAGGGTTCAGTAGCAGTAACTCATCCCTTTGTAAACTGATGGAACTTAAAGGAAATCAAGGAACAGATCATCGACCTGGGAGCCAGACAGTAAATGTCAATGCTCACTACAGCCTTAGATCGCTCTTCACACCAAACAATAACGCAAATGACAGGAAATGGAACAACAGATAAGAAATAGAACAACAAATAAGAAATGGAACAACAAACCCGAAATGGAACAGCAAACAGGAAACCGTAGCAGCAATTAAGTCTAATAAGCAACAATACCTTAGTCTATAAATGCAATAATTGTGTCCTACAGAAATCAAATGGCAATCCTCCACTTCTAAGGATGGATTAAACAACACACAAAAATGGAACAGCACCAATTAATAATGGACTATAGAACAGCGCTTGAAAACCACACATACATATACATGGCACACCTTAATAGTAATCTGATCTTCGGTAATCCAGTTATCAACCTTTGTTATAAGGAATACGACTATAGTTCAGAATGGAACAACAATGTCTATAGGTTTAAAAATCGCAAGGAACACAATCCCTAAGATAAATTTCGTAATACCAATGAATACATGTACAGCACAGATACTCTATAATTGAACAACAACAGTATTCTGTTAAAGACTAGCAATATTATATCAGCACTTAAAGGAATAGTAGTATGTTGCAGAGTTAATATAATGGTTCTAACTTTAGAAATGATATTACTCAGTGAATTGAATGTAACATAGCTATGATGTAAAATAATAGAATATATAAGATTACCAAATAACGTTGATAAACAAACCACGCATAAACCAAAAGTAATAATACAAGAGCAAGTGTTCCTCTAGGGTCGGGCCCTTAGCCTTCAGGGGTACACCGCTTGAAGTTATTCTAGACTCAGAGATGAAATATCAACCAAGTTTGTATCAATGCATACGAAAAAATTACAGTAGATCAGTTCTCAACGAGACTCGATGATCAAAGTTTCAATCTTAAGAGAATTTACATAAAAACATAATCGACTCCCGGGCTAGCAGTGCTGCCCCTTTTTATAATGGTGAGGGTGGAGATGTCTAGGTGTAAAAATAGTTAAAGCAGCGATCCCTCAGGATCATAGGATCCTGAGGGATTCGCCAACCGTTGGTCTCAGTTATCTCTTTACTTTCTTGCGCCAAGCCGATATCTCCATTTCCTTTCCAGGGCTGATACGCTTTGATTTGGTTTGCCTTGTTTGCATACAGTTCCCTGTCAAAGGGACAGCAGTTAACCTGGCCCTATTCTTTCCTTTGGAACGGCCATCTTTCCTCTTTTCTTCTTCCTACATAATAAAATGACAATTGTCAGTGTTTTCGTTTTGCACATTAATTTCACAGGTTATATTACAATACCTTATCATCTACCTAGTTCATGATGGAAAAGGTTTGTAAGTTCTAATGAAAAGATGCTGAAATAATTACCAAAAACATACCTTCTTTAGTACTCCACACAAGGTAGCATGGTTGTTGATGGGTGCAACAGTTATGTGGTTCCTTAAAGTGGAGCAAAAAATCTAGTGGTCTCTAGAGAGAGGACCATGATGTGGCATCAAAGGCTTGGACATATTGGAGAGAAGGGCCCTCGAATACTTCATGGTAAAGGTATGGTAGAAGGTATGAGTAACAGCTCTGTGGATTTTGATTTCTGTGAAAATTTTGTATATGGGAAGCAGAATCGGGTGAGTTTCCCCTTTGGTGGTAAGAGGGAGAAACATATATTAGAGCTTGTGCATAGTGATGTGTTTGGACCTATGAAGGTTCCATCACTAGGTAAGCCTGTGTACTATGTATCATTTATAGATGACTTCTCAAGGAATACATGCATATATTTCCTTAAGAAGAAATCTGAAGTCTTTGATAGGTTTAAAGAATTCAAGGCTGTAGTGGAAAACCAGAGAGAGAAGAAGATAAAGGTGTTGAGGATAGATAACGGTGAAGATTTTTGCAGTAAGGAATTTGAAGAATTCTGTAAGAAGTGTGGTATAGCAAGGCAGAAGACTACTCCATATACACCTCAGAAAAATGGAGTTGCAGAAAGAATGCACAAGATGTTGATGGAAAGGGCAAGAAGCATGCTCAATGGTGTCGGGTTAAGACAAGAATTCAGGGCAGAGGCGGTGGAGACTGCATGTTACCTGGAGAAAAAGTCACCTGCATAGCATTGGAGGATAAGACTCCACAAGAGATATGGACTGGTAAGAAACCTTCTCTTTCACATCTGAGGGTATATGGATGTGATTCATATGTACATGTTCCAAACGAGAAAAGAAAAAAGTTGGATAGTAAATCTGAAAAGTCCATCTTTATTGGGTATCAGGATGGTTTAAAGGGTTATAAGCTTTGGAACCCAGTAACAAGGAAGGTTGTGTACAGTTGAGATGTGATGTTCGGAGAGGTGAAAGATGTTATTAAACATGAAGTCCAACCAAAGGAACCTGAGAAGATAGAGTTTGAGCTAAAGGAGGAAGAATCAGACTCTACAACAGAGAAGGAATCAGAAGATGAAGAGCCACAAACTCCGGGTGTGAGAAGATCAGTTCGAGAAAGAAGGCAGCCAGAAAGGTATAGTCCATCTGCTTTCTGTTCAAATTTTGCTTTATCTATTACTGATAATGATCCCAGAACTGTGAAGGAAGAAGTAGATTCATAGGATGGAAAACTCTGGAAAGAGGCCATGGTTGATGAAATGGCATCTTTGCACAAAAATGAGGCTTGGGATTTGGTGGAGATGTTGGCTCGAAGGAAACCCATTGGCAGCAAATGGGTGTTCAAGAAGAAGACAAATGCAGAAGGAAAGGTGGTGAAATACAAAGCTCGGTTGGTAGCAAAAGGTTATTCCCAGGTGTCGGGAATTGATTTTGGTGATATTTTTTCTCCTATTTCCAAGGTAACTTCTATTAGATTACTTTTATATGTTGTTGCTTCTTTTGATTTTGAGGTAGAACAGATGGATGTGAAGACAACATTTCTTCACAGGGATTTGTAAGAGGAAATCTACATGAAGCAACCTGAAGGCTTTGCAGTGAAGGGTAAGAAAGAAATGGTATGCAAGTTAAAGAAGCCTCTGTATGGGTTAAAATAGATACCAAGGATGTGGTATCAGAAATTTGATACATTTATATGGAGACTTGACTTCACCAGAAGCAAAGCAAATCACTATGTGTATTTTAAATTAATTAGTGACTGTGTTATTTATTTGGTCTTGTATGTGGATGATATTTTGCTGGTTGGAAATGAGAAAGAAATTATCCAGGATTTGGAGACCCAATTGTCCTCCAAATTCGACATGAAAGATCTTGGTGTTGCAAACTATATTTTGAGCATGGAAATTAAAAGAGACCAGGAAAAGAGGAAGCTCTCATTAAACCGGAGGAAGTATGTCGAGACAAGATTGCAAAGATTTAGTATGCAGGATAGTAAACCAATGAAGGTTCCTATTCCTGTAGGTGTAAAGTTATCTGTTGAATAGTGTCCCAAGACACAAGAGGAGGAATATGACATGTCCCGTGTTCCATATGTAAGTGCAGTCAGTATCCTGATGTATGCAATGGTCTATACTAGACTAGACATTGCACGTGCAGTGGGATTATTGAGCAGGTTTATGTCAAAACCAGGAAAGGAGCATTGGACAGCAAGGAAGCGGGTTTTCAGGTATTTGCATGGCACTAGTGATTATGGTTTGTGCTACCAAGAAGACCAGGATTGGATAGAGTGTTGGATATTCGTGGCTTTTTCGATGCAGACTGGGCCAGAGATCTGGATCAGAGAAGATCTACAAGTGGGTATGTGTTTAACCTATTTGGAGGTGAAGTCAGCTGGATGAGTAAAAAACAATATGTAGTAGCACTATCAACTACAGAGGCAGAATACATGGAAGCCACTCATGTAAGAAAGGAAGAAGTTTGGTTGCAGAGATTGTGTTCAAATATGGGGTTAGTACAGGGAGCTATAAGGATAGACTGTGATAGCCAAAGTGAAATTTTCTTGGCAAAGAACCCTGCATATCATTCAAAGACAAAGCACATAGATGTTCAGTATCACTTTGTGTGGGATATGATAGAAGACAAAAAGGTGTTGCTAGTAAAGGTGGACACATTGAAGAATACTGTAGATGCATTGACCAAATCTGTGAGCTCTGAGAAGTTCTCTTGGTGTAGAGAAACAATGGGAATTACAGGGTCAGATAAATGACTAAGCTCTCTTATGGCCCCCTGTGGAAAGAAAACAACAAGTGGAAGAATGTTGGGTTGTGTTATATTCTTTCCATGACTAGCCCACGTAGTTAACCGGGGCGTTAGAGGGGGGTCGGAGCCCCCCCTTCACTACGCCGATTGTGTAGTGGGGGTGTCACAAGGGGTTTGAGGGGTGCATGTAACCCCACTTTATGGGGTTCGGGGCAACGCCCCGGAAAATTTTGGTTTTGTACCTATGTTAGGTTGGGCGGACCCACCTATGGTTGTGTGCATGATTTTTGCACATGTTTTTGTACGCAATGGTTTTTGGTCCATGGTATTGGATGCTTTAGCATGTATAAATATGTATTATAACATTGAAAGTAACATAATAAGAAATCATGCTAGTAGTCTCGATTTTGGGATCCAGGGGAAATCTCTATGTATATGTGTTTTATGTGTTATGCTCTCTCACTGTTTATTTTCTGTGTTTTAGAATTAGTATGCAGGTACTTTCTGTACGCGGTTAAAACCTACATTCCTCACTACAATTTCAACATCTTCTTGTCTCTCTCTACCTCTAAAAAGAATTTTATATACCTCCCAGGATTAGATCCAGGCTCCATCAACTGAATCAAACCTCCTTCCGAAAAATCACACTAGCAAACTGGGCAACTCACACTGTAGAATGTAGCCTCTATGCTGGATAATTTTTCCTCCATTTCCTTCTCCAAAAAAATGGAAAACTTCTTGAGAATCTCTCTAGAAATTCTCATTGTTGCAAACCCCTACTACTCTATCTTCCTTGGCTCAAATCACTCCCTCACTGAATACTGCGAACTAGGGAATTTGATCTTCCTTGCTCATAAAATGTAAATTGCATCTTCTCCAAGCCCCTTCAATTTCCTCTTATAATCTCTCATGGGAGCATCAATAAAAAATATATAATCATGGTCGATGGCTCAAATCATATTAGACTCCATCAAGTTACTGTTCCAGAAGCCTCTAGAAAAAAATCATTTTCCTCAATTAATATTGATTAATTAATCAATTTTCCTAAGTTATACTTAGGAAAATTTTAATTATTGATTAGTTAATTTTATTCAGGGGTTTCTAAGTGTTTTCTCTCGAAACCTTTTTTGGGTTTTTGAGATCTCATCTTCCATGGCCTCTATGACTCCTTAGATACTAGAACACTTTTCTGATGCTACCATATCCATCAAAAAATAACAATTATTTATCATATCAGCTCTTCTTTCTCCACAATTTTTAAAACTACCATGTTTTCTATGCTACTAAGACTATGAATTTTTTTATTATCTACCTTTGGATTTACATGTACATTAAAACATAGTTTAAGTGAGCCACTTCTTCTCCATAGAGGAGTGTTATTATGGTTAAGTTTATTTTTTATTGTGTGATCCCTCAACTTCATATTTTGTCCATGTTTTAGTGCCACTACTAGGATAATTTATCCTTTATTGGTTCTTCTACTCATACCAATTGTGTCAATTATTATCGATGATGTGTTACTTCCTTTTATATATTCATAATGTTTAGGATTGTTTTCATGATTTAATATGTAAAATTCTATCATTATATAAAATTGGAGGATAAATGTTTTCTTATATTTAACTATTATACAATTCAATTATATAATATTAATAAAAGTTCAGTAAAAATATTTAAATTAAAATTATAAAATATAATTTAATAGAAACAAATTATTTAAACAAATAATAAAAAAATGCAATAAGTGATTGGATAATTTAATCAAATTTGTAAACATGTTTAATCAAAATATGGTATCCTATTGCGAAACAAATAATCCACCTTAAATAAAAGTTAAACATTATATGAAAACTCTAAATTTAAGTGACTCATACATGTCAAGTTTATTATTAAAAGAATCATAATTTTATAATCTTAGTGTACTCATAACACATTATGTAAATCAAGCATAACAACATCAATAATATATGAGAATATGTAATATACATGAGTGGTATAGATATTAATATATATGTGAAATAAACATCTCATTAAAATCAATGGTGCATCTGATTAGTCGTCACTGCAATTGTTGTAATAAATCAATGAATCATGTGTAAAATTTGGGCTCGACCCTTATACAAATTTTTTTATTTTTTCCATATAAATATATATCCACATCTAGGGTGGTGGAATCTCAAGATGCCCATATAGCAAACTGAGTCCAAATCCCTCCTCTATTGATGAGGTTTGATGACCTCTCACCACTACCTCAATTAACATTGCAGATGTGAAATATACATATAATCAAAATTAATGCTACATTCGATTAGCCCTCACTACTACCACGCAAAAAAATTATTGAATAATATATAAAATTTGGTTGCAACCTATATAAAGTAATGTGGGCATATCCCATATATAATGTATCCACATATAGAGTGGTGGAAACTTGAGATCCCCTTTAGGAAAATGGGTCTAGATCTATCCTCTATTAGTGGTGCTCACTGACCTCTCATCACCACCCTTTTTGATACTACAAACTACAAAATTGGCCACCATTTGATAGCCAACACTATTGCAATCCTCCACATCTCATCTTATAAAATGCTTGTCACCCCCGATTCATGCACTCCCACCAATTTTTCATCAAACCACTAACACAAAGCCCTCATCTGAATTTGAAGTTCTATATTCTCTTGTCTCACCTTTTCCAAGATGTCTTCTATAAATCTCACCACAAAAGGCCCCATCACTCAGTCACCCAATAAGCTCTACACAAACCTTATGTTAACCTAAAAATCCCTTATTAAGCGCTAGATATTGAGTTATTACATTTATATTGTTATATTTTTATGTTGAATGGAATATTTCATTATACCCTTTCATTATAATTGTAAACATTGTCTCCCTCTTTCTCTCTCACACACACACACCAAGGAGATCTAGTTCTAGGGCATTGAATCTAGTCTTATACATTGTATTCATTGTAAAAGGAGGATTCCCCTGAATTGTTATATTATTATTGATTTTTATCATTGTTAAGGTTCATAGTTCATAACAATTGGTATTAAAGCTATGATCCTAGTGTTTTGTTGCTTCAAATGAGTTATCATGGAATTTTCACTATAATTTTTTTCTAGGAATCTTTAGATCATGAAATTTTGTATTTATTTAGGAGATATATATAAGTACATCAAACCAAAGTTTGATATTTTTTACACTACAATTTATGAGACACACACTATGGAATTTAAGGTTTTTGAATCGTCTTAAAATCAGTCTCAAATGAGTGAGCTTGGAATTTTGGCTATAATATATTTTCTAGGAAGATTCAGGATGTGAAATTTTGTACTAATTGATTAGTGATATATATATATATATATATATATATATATATATATAATTTAAATTCTAGACTTTAGTTCATTCTAATATCGGAAATACACCCTATGGAAGTTAGGGTTTGTGAATAATCCTGAAATCGATTTCAAGTGAAGCATTTTGGAATTTACTAGAATTCTTTTTCTAGGAAATTTCTGACTATAAAATTTGTAACAAACTAATGAGAGATATCCATGTATATCAAATAAAAGTTTTAGACTCTATTTGACTATAGTCTTGGAGATATTCCCTATGAAAAGTTAGGATTTGAGAATAGTATTGAAATAAATTTCAAAGTGATCTTGGGATTTTTGTTGTAACTTTGTCTTATAGAAGTTTCAGACTATGAACTTTAAAGGATTTGAGGAGATATACCAAGGTACTTCAGGTAAAACTTTTATAATAATATTTGAAAAATGGACACGTGGAAATCTATACAAGTTTGTTCTTGGCAAGAGGTAAAAACTTAGTAAGCCTTCAGAAATTTACTATCTTTTTCACTTCACACATCAAATTTTGGTCAAACCTATGGAATTGTAAAGAAGAGATGTCAAAGTCATACAAGGGATTAAATTTAAGATTAGAAAGTGCCTAAATTTGATATATATATATATATATATATATATATATATATATATAAGCACAAAGGTTGTCCATCCAAATAGTCTACAAGTTAACGTTCTGAAAGGTACATAACTTACAATTGACATAACTTTTAATTAGAAGATCTTTTTTTATTGATTCCAATTTGTGATAAAGAAAAAAAATATGATCATAATTATTTACTCACGTGGATCCAAAGGGTTATTCAAAAGTTACTTCACCACATCAATCCCCAGAAATTTCATACATGACTCATGAAGAAATATAATATATATCCAATTTGAAAAGACAATTGTCATAGATGAACAAAAGATGAAGGAAAACAAGGAATAAATGAAATTTTTTAAGGAAGATATACAAAAAATAATGAATGAAAGTATGGAAAAAACAATACAAAAATCCATGATTAAAAAAAGGAAGAAATTAAAAAGCTAGAAACAACAATTGGAGTATTTTATCAAATATGAAGAGTATTTTATCATAATTGGAGATCATAATTATTCATCACGTAACTATAATCATGACTTTTAAATCAATATCCACATAAGTTAGGGTTTCGAGAGAGCACCAAGGAACTAGTTTATTATATAGATCGATATGTGTAATTTTAATGGTAAAGATCCTATAACATGGATATTCTAGATTGAGAAATATTTTGAATACACCAAATGATTGTAGAGTTCCATAACTATTTTGTTTTGACACCCTTTTCCCTCCATTTTCCTCTTTTCATCATCACTATCAACTCAATAAAAGCAGTAAAACCATTGATTTTGATAAGGTAAAAAATCTCATATGTCTTATTTTTCATATTGGTTAATGTGCCTTATTATTATGTTAAAGATTCCATTAGCTACATAATTAACATGATTCTGCAACTATTTTACAAATCTGCAGCTATCTCCTTGGTATGTGGGGTTGTAGTGCACCAACGAAGCAAGGAAGCACATGAGCGGTTGAGGATCGATTCCCTCATGGATATCCTCCTATTCTCTTGAGAAAATTCATTGAAGGAATCACACAATGGCGTGGTCAAAGGCACAGGTCAAACACGTAGCAGTCGAAGTTTGAGTGCATCATGTTTCTCTGATTTGCTTTCCAAATAGCAAATCATCTAGATAACATTGTTACTGTTTAAGTTTAGAATTTGAATAAGGATTGATTAAAATACATATAAGCATAGAAGTCTCAAATTGTTGAACACGCATTTTATATATAAATATGTATCCTATGTAAAGGATGATAGGAAGTAATAGTTAATCTATGAAGAAATTGTGTGAAACAAACCTTTCATTTTCATATTTAATTAAAGTTACATCTATGTTATTCGACGCATATTTGAGCATGATTTACACCTATTGTATGCGGAGAGCCCCTGCAGATAGTCGAGGTCATCTTTATTTAATTATATTGCTTTCTGTTATCGCATTGTCATTTTGTTCTAGCTTAGTTTCCTTAATTCACTATTTTATCATTTCGTTATAACTCAGTAAAATCTCATTATTTAGTTTGCATTTGAATTTCTTTGCAGTTGTTTAATGGTTTAGTTTCTTTAATATATTTTCACCTAATTATAGTCAACTAAATAAATATTGTTTTCATGATTCTAGAATCAGAACTTGTATATACCTTGTAGACCACTTTTAAAGGATTGTTTTCTTGCTCTTAGAATCATTTGAACCTAAATACCATGTTTTATTGCAGCAAGGTGTTTAGGTTGGGTTCATAATTTTAGAATGGTTAACATAAGATGCTTTTGAAAAGATTGATTCATAGATCTCTTTTGTTCCAACATAATTTACTAAAAACTAGTAATAGGAACGATACTTAATATAGATATGACCTGGTAGATTATTCTAACAATAGCTCCACTTCCACTCATTAATTTCTTGAAATATAACTCTAATCTAATGCTTACAAATAGGAACTTAGATAACAACGAAAATCCCAAAAAAATATATAAACATCATCTTACAAATTAAAAAAATGGCTCCTAACATATATAGTGCACTTTCACTTCATAAGTTTACCAACTCTGATCAATAGTTTATGCTTGCAATTTAAGAACATTAAATTGACCAAAAATTTTGGCGCTGCTGTTGGGGAAGTGTAAATAGAAGTCTTAAAAAAAATCAAATAAAAACGTGATATGCATAGGGAAATAGACTCTAGAGGTAGGTTTATAGGTCGAGGAAGAAGTCTAATCCCCACATCATCACTCACTCCACCACGACCATGTAGTGCCACACAACCCATACAAACATGAATTTCATCCATAGCAGGCCAATATAGATTTCCTGAATTCTTGAGATCTGAAATGCAACCTAAAGATTCACCAACTTCATCAAGAGAAGTTGTAATCGAAGTAGATCTTATATCCCCAACAACAGGAATAATTTTCCTATCTTCAACTGGAGAACAACGTCTAGCTTAAGAGTTAGAAGTTCCTATTGAAGCAGAGGAAGAAGAAACCTACTTCAAACCATTGATCGAGGAACCAGAAGAACTAGAAGAAAAGCTAGATAATCATGTTGTAGAACCGGATATTTATTTTGAGGAATCCATCCTGGCTGAAGAGGGAGAAGGAGAAGTACACAATGTCAATGGTGAACAACATAGGATTGGAGGGGGAGGAGGAGGAAATAGGGGAGGTGAAAGAAGTGGTGGTAGAGGTAGAGGAAGAGGAGATCCAAAACCTTTTGGATTCCCTATCCTTGATGAGGATACAACATTAATAATGAAAAACATCTTGCCTTCTATCCTCCCTAATTTTCATGGAATAAGAAGTGAAGACCCAGAGACATTTCTCTTTGAATTTGAAGTATTATGTGGATCATATGATTATTTGCATGATGCTTAAAAACTAAAATTGTTCCACACCACCTTAAAGAATTCAACATTAAAATGGTTTATGAGTTTAGGAATGAATTCTATAAGAACATGGGCACAAATGAAAGAAGCACTAATGGAGAAATACAAGGATTATTTTATGCATCATAGAATTAAATATGCATTCTTTAAAATGGTACAAAAAGAATAATAATATGGATGAGGAAACTTTGAAATCTCTCTTACTAAAATCCATTAAAGATGAGTGGATTGGTCTTCCCAATCTGATGGGAAAAGGTGATATTTATCACTTACCATTTGCAGATATTTGTGATCTATGTGTACATATTTCAAAGGGTAAAGCAAGAATCAAGAAAAGTCCAAGGGATCCTCTTTTATCAAGAGTAAATAAATCTGCAGTCGAGACAGTAGGTGGGGAAGAATTAGGTAGTTTGCTTGATAATTTTAAGACAAATATTTGAGGCAGTCTTAGTGAGAAAATTGACACCCTTAAAATATAGAACAAGAAAAAATCTGAAATGTTGTGTTATCCATATTTTTCCCTAGGTGTATAAAGAAACATGCTCTCAGATAATGTCCTTTAGATTTAAAAATCATAGAAACCTGTGTTATATGTGAAGAAAATCACGATACAAAAGAATGTCCCCCTATACTAGGTTTTAGGCCAGGTTCAGTGAAGAAGGAATACCAAATCAAGTAGACCCTCTTTACTTTATTACCAAAAGACCATGGAAAAATCCCAAAACAAATCAAACTCAATGCTTTAATCCTCAACAATTTGCACAATCTTCACAAAATAATTGGAATACACCTATGCCATGGCAACCTTGGGCTCAACCAAAATGTTCGAATCAAGGATGGAAAAATCCTTATGGAACATATTCTCAATATCAACAATACTCGCCACCTTATCCAAAATTTTCCACCACAATACTTCCCTCAACCCAACTAGTTACCTCAAACTCAAGCTCAAAATGAAAATCCACAACTTTCTTTGCCATTTCCAAAAAGACCAAATCAATTACCCATTCAACCACTCTCAAATCCAAACAATAAAACTTCACAACCTATTTACAACTTAGAAGGATAGAATCCCAAAACTTATATGGTAACTCCATTAGATCTGAATAATGTTCAATCAAGGTCTGGTAGAGTATTAAATAGGAAGAAACCATCTATTGTTATTCAGGAAACAAAAATTAATTCCCAAAAATATAATAATGACTTTAAAGAAGAGATTTCCCTTCCTCGGAAAGAGAATATTCAAACAAAAAAAAAATCCTATACATTCTGATAATACTCATATTATAGGACAACCTTCAGTAGCTTTCTCAAGACCACCTTTTCCCTAAAGATTGAAAATCGATAAAGGAGTAGAGAAACAAATCATATTTCCTGATTATGATATGTTAGATTAATTGAAAAATGTCTGTATAAAAATTCCTTTATTTCAAGCAATAAAAGAAATGCCAATTTTTGCAAAAACAATTAAGGAATTGAGTACTCAAGGATCAGGAAAAAAAAGAAAATAAATAAAAAGAGTTCAAATAGTCAGGAGAATTGCAAATATCATGATGGGGAAGAAAACAATTCAAAAATATTTAGATCCAGGAAGCCCCATTGTGAAAACACACATCAACGGGTTTCACCCCTAGTAATCTTTCCTAAAAAAATGGAAAATGAAGAGTATGCATTAATTACAGGGAATCGAATAAAGCTACTGTGAAATATCATTTTCCACTTCTTTTCATAGATCAAGTTTTAGATACATTAGCGCGAAAAAAAAAATTCTCATTCTTGCATGGTTTTAGTGGGTATAACCAAATTCAAGTAGCACTTGAAGATCAAGAAAAAACCAAATTCACCTGTCCATCGGGCACTTATGCTTACCGAGTACTTCCTTTTGGATTATGAAATGCCCCAACAACATTCCAAACAACAGTACTAGGATTTTTCTCTGATCTTATTCATGATTGTGTGGAAGTTTATATGCATGATTTCACAATTTATGGAAATTCTTTTGAAGAAGCTCATGAAAATTTAGAAAAAGTTCTCATAAGATGCAAAGAAGTAAATCTTTAAATACGTCATGAGAAATGTTTTATGATGTTTAATGAGGGAATTGTTTTAGGTCACCATATTTCAGGAAATGGAAATAAGGTAGGCTCATCTAAGGTATAAATTATTTTCAAATAATTAGTTCCAACTTGTCAACAATATTTTAGGAGTTTTCTTGGTTTTACTGGATATTATAGAAGATTCATAGAAAACTTCACAAAGATTTCTTCTCCACTCTTCAAATTACTTACCAAAGACTGAGAATTCAGTTGGAACTCTGATTGTCAAGAGGCCTTTGAAACTTTGAAAAAGAAGATCTCGGAAGCACCTACCTTAAAAGGACCTAATTGGAAACTGCCTTTTCATATATCAACTGATGCTTCAGACACAGCTTTAGGAGCTATGTTGGGACAAAAAGATCTCGCTCCTTATATCATTTATTATACCACTGAAAATTTAACTCCTGCGGAGCTAAATTATATTGTAACTGAAAATGAGTTTTTAGTTGTTATTCATGCCATTAATAAATTCAGACATTACATCACTGGATATGAAACTTTCATTCATACAGACCATTATGCCATTAGATATTTAATGAAAAAACCAATTACTAATGGTAGAGTGGCAATATGGCTATTATTGTTACAAGAATTTAATATCACCATTCTGGACCGACCTGGAAAACAAAACACAATTGTTGAATTTTTATCTAGAATTAAAAATGATAAGAATGATACACATGTAGAGGATAAATGTCCTGATTAGTTTCCTTTTGTAGTGTCTAGTAAATCACCTTGGTTTGCAAATATTGCTAATTATTTGGTTACACGGAAGTTGCCATCCTATTTGTTTCCTAAATAAAAAAGAAGAATAATCCAAACAAGAACACCTTATTCATGGATAAATGGAGAATTATACAAGACATGACCAGATCTCATCACCTGAAGGTGTGTAAGATGAGATGAAATACGTGTGATACTTAAAGAATTCCATGATGAACCATGTGGAGGTCACTTTTCTGACTAAAGAACTGCTTATAAAGTCCTTCTCTTAGGATATTATTGGCCTTTCCTTTTTAAGGATGCCAAAGAATATGTTAAGAGGTGTTATAGCTGTGAAAGAATGGGGAAACTTGTTCCTTGAAATGAAATGCTACCACAACCTCAAGTACTCATTGAACCTTTTGAAAAATGGGCTTTGGATTTTGTTGGACCAATTAATCCATCTTCAAAACAAAACAAAACAAAATTGTATGCAGTGATTATGTTACTAAATGGGTAGAAGCTAAAGAACTTTCTCTTGCAACTGAAAATTTTGTAGTTTCATTTCTCTTTTAGGATATTTTTACTCATTTTGGTGTCCCAAGAGAAATTGTGACAGATCAAGGAAAGAAATTTGTATCGAAAGTAGTGTAAACGATGGTGGAAGAATATAAAATTAAGGATCGTAAATATACTCCATACCATCCACAAGAAAATGGATAAGTAGAGTCTACCAACAAAGTGATTGAAGAAATTCTCACCAAGACAGTTCACTTGCATAGAAGGGATTGGGCAGAAAAGCTTCCATAAACTTTATGAACCTAACGTACCACATGAACAAGCACTACAGGACATAATCCTTATGAACTTGTTTAAGGGAAGCAAGTCTTATTTCCAATTGAGTTCCAGATTCAGACCTATAAGACAGCAGTCATGTTGGGACTTGACATATCAGAAGCACAAAAGCGAAGAATGAACAACTCAATGAGCTTGATTAGATAAGGCAAGATGCTATCCAAAAGACTAGTTTAGTCCAGCAACAAAGATCCAGATGGCGTGACAAATACATCAAAGAAAGAAAATTTCAGCCAAGAGACTGGGCATTAATTTTTTATTCAAGGTTCAAAAACTTCCAAGGAAAGTTACAAATTCACTGGTTTGGGCCTTATGAGATTGAAAAAGTTTTTGATAATGGAGCAGTCATAATTAAGACTATTGATGAAGAAAAATTTTCCTCTCTTAGTGAATGGACATTGACTTAGGATATATCATAAGCCAATAACAAAGGAGGAATTTGTCAAGATTTTCCAAAACAACTCTCAAGAAGAATTGTTCTTTTTCTCCATCTTAAAAACATTCTTTTTCATATAAAACATATAAAAAAAAATGTATAAACATGGAAACCAATAATTGTTGGCATGTTTATACAGAAAACACAAGGTGAAAACCAAGAATTCTTGGCATCTTAAATATTCTTTGTATCCCATTTTCTAGAATTCCATTTTTCTTTCATCCCTTTCTTTTAAAAATAAATGGCTACAGAATTGTTGATTTTCTGTAGCTCTCACAAATTTCTGCAGCCAAGTTGGAAGAGAGTTATGATGATACAATTGAAGGAATGATTGGCTCCCTCCACTGCAAATTACCTAAAAACAACATAAAAAGGGAAACAAAAGGTTAGCAAGCAAACAATTCAAAGGTATGAAACTCTTTAGTTTAATAATAAGGATCAAAAGATTACATATATGAATTATATAGACATGGTACTACCGAAAATTAAAATCATTATTTCTAAGACTTGATAGTGTCATGTCAAATCGAGTATAATCCACCATTCACTCCTCGTCACCATAACTCATATCCCGACTCACATCCTGATTCATTGATTTGATCGCTCAAAGAGTAAACATGAATTCTCTTAACGTTTAGATTTTTCCACATTCCCTTATCCTCTCACTACCTACGCTCTCATTATTTCATCACTCACACTCTCGGCCTTTCCGCTCTAAGAACCCTATCAAGCCATCCTACCCTATCAAACAAAATAGTTTTTTAAATGAAGGTTCTCAACCATGGGAGTGATAGTCAGAACAAAGCCAAGAAGGAAGAAATTTTTAGATGGGTATCCAAAGACAAAAGAATTGTTGTAGAGGGCGTAGTGGCTAGAATTTATAGAGAAATTTGATTGCTTCCATAAATAAGTGACGAAATCCTTCGCGAGGGATTTTAATGGAGTCGAAGTAGAGATAGGAGACATCAAATTCACAGTGACAAAGTCATTTGTAGCTGAAGCTACTGGACTACCGCGAATTGGAGTAAAATGGTTCAAAAATAGAGGTACCAAAAGAAAAAATGGAAGTCTTTCCTAAAGAAACCAATCATGGGCACCACCATTTTCAAGAAGTGCATCCCAAGCATGGAATTGAAAAGTAAGTGGAGGAATTTACTTTTAATAATCCAAAAATTTGTCACCTATGAAGGAAGGTTCAAATGTTTTTTTTTTTCTATCATATTCAGCTGCTAATGAATTTTCTTGAAGAAAATGAGATAAACCTTCCATATTTCTTGTTGAATAGTCTAAAAAAGATGTCAGTGAATGTTCAAAGGAGAATTTAGTCCATAGATAATACAATGTATCACCATGGTCTAGTCAAAATACTTATTGAATTTCATCTCCAAAACATCGGTGATAATTGGGAAGGCTTTTTATTAAGGAATCACTTTAAGGAGGATACTCATGAGAAGCCAAATAGCAACAGAACTAAGAGAGGAAGGAAAAGAAAATTTGATAGAACACTGGAACAAGAACCACAACAACCATAGGAATTGTTAGAGGATGACATCCCTCTTGCAGAAATTTTAGAGAAAATAAACAGAAGAGATGTTAGAAGACAGAAATCTAGTAAAGAGATAGAGATTTCACCTCAAACGGAGAAGCCTAAAACAAAAACTAAGAAAACTCAAAACATCCTTGTCACAGGTCTACGAAGGAGTACCAGACCCAACTCAGCAAAAGAATTACCCTAAAAAATCATAGAGCATATTGATGAAGAAACAGAAGAAAACTCAGAGGTAGAATAATATTCAAGAATTTCTCTGAGGACATCTCCAAGAGTTTCATCACCAAATTTCACCTCGCCTCCTCAGAGTCTAGGTCGAAGAACATGAGAAATTGATCTTGTGCAGTGAGAGATTTATGATTATATCAAATCCCTGGAGAAAAGTGATGCAGCAAGAACTTCAATTCCAATTCAAGAGGAAGAAGAAGTCCAGTTTAATGAACCATAAGAACCTCCAGTAATCAATGTATTAAAACAAGAAATTTTCGAACTGGAGACATTAAACAAGTACATTAAAAATGAAAATCAAGCCTTGAAAGCATAGAATGAAATCCAAATAGCTAAGTGTGACAAATTCCTTTTACATCTAAGTCTGTGGTTTAAGAAGAATAGGAAACTAAAGAAGAAAAATAGGGCTTTATAGAGACAGGTTATAAACTTGAAATAAAAAATCCTCATGAGAGAACCAATGATGGTAATGACTCGTAAGAAAGTGAAAAGGATGAAGTTAGATGTACTGGCAGAAGTGTCCAAGAAAATGCAGTAGTTAAACAAAGATATCAATTTTGTGTTTTCTATGAGGACATACAAAATCTTCAGTGTGGGGGAATGTAGAGTTGCATAATTGTTTTGTTTCAACACCCTTTCTCCTCCATTTTCCTCTTTTAATCATCGCTATCAACTCAATAAAAGAAGTAAAACCATAGATTTTGATATGGTAAAAACTATCATATGTCTTATTTTTCATATTCGTTAATGTGCCTTATTGTTATGTTACAAATTGCATTATCTACATAAGTAACATGATTCAGCAGTTGTTTTACAAATCTGCAGCTATCCATGGTTTGCAGGGTTCTGGTGCGCCAACGAAGAAAGTAAGCACATGATGAGTTGAGAATTGATCCCCTCATGGATATCCTCCTATTCTCTCGAGCCAATTCATTGAAGGAATCACATAGTGGCACGGTCAAAGGCACGGGTCAAACACGTATTAGCAGAAGTCTAAATGCATCACATTTCTCCGATTTACTTTCCAAATAGAAAATCTTCAAGATAACGCTTTTACTATTTAAGTTTCAAATGAATAAGGATTGATTAAAAGACCTATAGTTGTAGAAGTCTGAAACTGTTGAGCACACATTTTATATATAAATATGTATCCTCTATAAAGGATGACAGGAAGTAATAGTTAATCTCTTAAGAAATTGTGTGAAACAAACCTTTTGTTCTCATATTTAATTAAAGTTTAATTTATGTTATTCGATGTGTATTTGAGTGTGATTTACATTGACTGTATGCAGAGGTCCCGTGCAGATAATCGAGGTGAATTTTGTTTCATTTTATCACTTTCTGTTATCGCATTTCATTGTGTTCTACCTCAGTTACCTTAATTCAATATTTTATCATTTTGTTGTAACTCAGTTAAATCTCATTATTTCATTTGCATTTGAATTTCTTTGTAGTCGTTTAATTTTTTAGTTTCTTTAATGTTTTTTTGCTTAATTACAGTCAGCTATATAAAGATTGTTTTCGTTCTTTTAGAATCAGAACTTGTATATACTTTTGCAGACATCTTTTAAAGGATTGTTTTCTTGCTCTTATAATCATTTGAATCTCAATACTCTGTTTTATTGCAGCAAGGTGTTTAGGTTAGGTTCATAATTTTAGAATGGTTAACATAAGATGTTTTAGAAAAGACTGATTCATAGATCTCTTTTGTTCCAACATAATTTACTGAAAAATAGTCATAGGAACGATACTTAATATAGATATGACCTGGTAGATTAGTCTAACAATAGCTCCACTTCCACTCATTAATTTCTAGAAATCTAACTCTAATCTAATGCTTACAAATAGGAACCTAGATAACAACAAAAATCCTCAAAACAAATATAACCATCATCTTACAAATTAAAAAAAAAGAGGCTTCTAGCATATATAGTGCACTTGCACTTCATAAGTTTACCAACTCCAGTCGATAATTTATGCTTGCAATTTAAGAACATTAAATTGACCAAACAATGACAACCTTACAAAAGGTAAATATGGCATCCATATAATTAGAACAATATCAATTTGTAGGGTATCAATGGATTTGGGAAAAGAAAAAATATAATATTGTATCTTATTCTATTTTTATGGTGAAATTGATAGCACATTATGGGGATATTAAGAGAAATACATTCTTTAGTCAATTGGTAAATATTTGGCAAAAAATATAATTACAAAGAAAATTCAAGATTTCCAAAAGTTGATAATTTTTTATACCTATTTATGGAAAATTTAAAGGAAAGTATCCCATATGAGGTGCATCCTTTTGAACCTAAATTCCAAGCGCATGCTTTCAGTCTAGTAAGGAAAGATGAAATTAAAAATATGGCTACTAGAAAATTTGTCATTAAAGCTACAGAGAATACCACACTCTCTCTTCTAAACCAATAAGGTTGGCATATCAAAAAATGGATGAAAGAAGAGGAAAAGTAATGTGTTTAAATTGTGATAGAAAGTATAGTATGGGGCATAAAGGTGGCAAGGACAAATTATTCGACATAGACTATGAAGAAGAAGGAGATCAAGAATTGGAATTGTCACATGATCTAGAGCTAGAAGAGACTACTCCAACAATACCTTGTCATGCATTGGGCAACATCAATACTCCAAAAATCCTCAAAAAATAAGGATATATAAAAAAAAGCTAAATGTTAATTGATTTAGGTAGTACTCATACCTTTATAAATAAAAAATTTGGAAAAAATTCTCAGTTTCATTCTATATCCAACACCAAAATTTTAAGTAATGATTGTAGATATGTCAAGTGGGTGTAGCTCAAGTGGTAGGGAGGAGTCTCTATTATCCTCCCCACCCAGGTTACAGTCCGACCAATATTGACATGCTCACTCCTTAGGAGCCATTTCTACATGAAATATAACCAACTCACCTAGACATGGCTGGGTTTTCCATGGATGTTGCTAGTATTGATCTTTGGTATACTAAACCACAAAAAAAAAGATAAAAAGTAATGATTGTAGATGGAGGTACCATAAATTGTTCAGGGAAGTGCCATATTATTAAGATTTATATGGGGGAGTATTTATTGCATTGTCCCATGATTTCAATCCAAATGAGTAGTGTTTATATTGGTGAGCACCAGTATTGCAGCAATAATGCTGCAACTCATGGGCTTCCTACTTTACTTTATCAACTCGGTAGTTCGTAACAAACTTGGAAGTGACGGTGTTGTATGCACAAGTACTAGTTCTTATTGCAGGATGTCACTTGGTCAGCTGGCACAAGATCACTAGGAGCTCAAGTGAACTTCTACGGATTCCAAAAGAAGCTCTATGTGTGATGAAAGAAAGGAAAGATTACTCTACAGAGGCTACTCTACTTGCAGAAAGGAAAAGAAGACTGAAATGTAAAGTAAACCTAGCAAACCCTACTTAACCAACTAATCCTACTTTTGCAGAAAGAGAGATGAAAAAGCATGAAATAAATGCCATTACCTACTCAAGAAGTAAACAACATCTATTCAGGCTATTCCTAGAAGTAAATGAGCAAAAAACATCTTTTTGGATTTTTATGTGAAATTGTCATGCATGTAATTTATTTGATTGTGAATGTGGCATTGATTAGGTGGCAGTGGAGGGCGACTTTGGGATTTACAGAGGTGTAGGATGGTGTGGATGGGTCCTAGGAGGGCTCAAGTGGCCTTCTGGAGGTTTTTCCCGCAATCGGACTTCAAAAAGAAGCCTACAGGAAAATCTACAGGAGGCTGCAGGGGATCTACAGGAGGTCGACAGGAGGATGCCGAGAGTAGTTTTGGAGGTTTTGAAGGTAGGAAAGCAGGTGGAAAGGGTATTTGAAGGCTATGATGATGCGTTAAGGTGTCCAGGGTCCATCAAGAATGATTAGGAGAGAGGAAGATGGTCGGATTTGTTCAAGGATAAAGAGGAAAGTCTATGGAAAAGTACAGAAAACTAAGGCAGATTTGAAATGAACTCTGGGAGACCTGTGGGGCATAGATCAAAGAGATATTGTGATGGCTGATTGGCTAACTTTTTGTGAGAAGAGGTTTTCTACCAAAGAACTGAAAATCAAATAGTGAGATTAAGCAAGCGAGGAACCTAAGTACATCAAAAAAACAAAATTTTGCATCAAGCGAATTTAGATAATGAGCTATGGAAAGAAATGGTGAAAAATGCTATAATGAGAGAAATAATGGAAGGAAAATTATTGCAAGAAAAAAATGAGCATGTGAAAATAGATCCAAAGCAAGGCATTAACCTTCTAACAAACTGCAACACTAGAAATCCTATTGAGAAGGCAAATCTATGTTATTGTCGCAGCAAGAGGGTCTTGGCCTCAATTCGTGGTCCCAAAGGGAGGAAAGGAGGCCAAGACTCTATTGATGGCCTTTTTTTATCTTCTTTCTATCATTGTTCGACCTGCTACAGAAAAATTAAATGGAAACAACCTTCTAAATCACCAAAAGAAACCTATTCTTAACCAAGAAAGAAATTTATCTAACAACAACTAATTCATAAACTGAAACAAAGCATAGAAATACAAACAAGAGGAGCTTGGCTGCTTGGATTGGGCCCTAACCCAAGAGCTTCAGCCCTCTGAGGTAACTTAGTGCTAGCTCAAAAAGGATCTCATCTTTATTATCAAAATAATAATAGGATTACATGAAATTGTCAACAAAACTAAGCTCGAAGTTGAGCAGAGCAAAGCTACAACAAAAATTCAAAATTTGACTAACTTCCTAATGAGGCCTTAGGCCTCCCTACTCATACAACTAAAGCTCCCAATAGCTTCCATAAAATCAGGGAGGCTTCGCTCCCAAAACTTGAGATAAACAGAAGTTATCCTCCACTTGCTCGGTTGCCTCCTAGTGCATTGGTGTCGTTGTTTGTGCTCTGAGCTGCATGATGGAGAATTCAAAGTGGGGAGTCATAAATGAAGGGAATGCCCTCCTATAAATCCTCTCCCTTGTCTACTTCAAATTATTGCCAATTGTCCATTAAATCTTTGACTTTATCTCCAAAATTGAACAAAAATCTGCATTAAAGACATATTAGACTCCATGGCATAATGACCAACCCAACTCACTCCATAAGTATAATTATAATAAAAAAACATGCAATAAGCTAAGAGAATGGTTGATTAAACTATGTTAGGAGGCAAGTTGAGCCCATATAATTACCCATTTATGGGGCTCATCATCACCCCCTACTGAAGGTGTTGCTCATCCTCAGAGAAACTTAATCCATCTCCTCATCTTTGATGGCCCTGATGGCTTCCCTGACATCCCATGCTTTTGATGTGAGGTCCTTTTCTTTGTCATGGAATCCTACCTTTCTGTCCACCTCTTCCCTATGTTGTGTTCTTCTTCCTCTTTTCTACCTTCTAACATGCCTAGCAGTAGTGGGGGACTCAATTTGAGGCCAATCCAATTGACCTTCAAATTCTGCATAGAGCGCTTGTACAGTGGCACTCTCCTTAATGATTCTTTCATCCTTGTAGGGGAGTGATACTACCTGATCTACAGACTGTGTGGTAGGATGTTCCACCTCCTCATACATGCATGAATATAGTCATCCCCAAGTAACCTTTCCATGTCCTCAAAATGTACACTGGCCTGAGCCTGATCATTGATATACTTAGGCGCAATTTGGGGATTATTTGGTAGCAGTTGGTGTGTGCTGATGACAGCCATGGGGTTTGATGGCTCAGCTCTGATCATTAAGGGCTCATTCTACTTCTTTATCATCAACTTCCTTTTCTTGTTTGCCCTTAGTTCCTCATGATTCATCCATGATGCCATGGCCATCAGTTGCAGGGCCCCTAGCCTAGCATTGGGGTCCCACACATTCATATCGGTGAGGGCCATGTTATGCAAATAGAACTCTGCTATTTTTGCCTTGTCTTCTGATGAGCTTTGGTCACATAGGTCCATAAACTGTCTGTAATTTTGTAAAGGCATTGTGCCTCTCTGTGCCAAAGTCTTTATCTGAAACTACAACCATTGGTCATTGAGGTATAATCCATATGATTTTGTTGGTGTCCTACATTGCAGTGCCTCCATAGACCAGCTAGCCATGCATCCCAATTGTGTCTCTTTTACTTTAAACTATCTTCTAAGTAATTCATTTTTAGTTTCCAAATGTGTTCTTATGGTTGCATCTCTATGCCTTACGGCACTTAACTCCCTACTCATTTCTCTAAGCTTGTTTTGCATGTGGCCAATATCGTCTACTCCCTTGGATTTGGCAATTTGCATCCACCTATGGCTCCTTATTCTTTCTTTCTCCAACTCAAAGAAAAGTGGGATTGCAAATTTCTGTGGAATGATTCTTCCCCCCTCAAGAAGATTGTAGTAAGAGCCCAAACTAGGTTGGGGATTAGGTTCTTGACTCTGTGTTTCTTCCTCCTTCCCCTATGACTGTCCTTCTAGTATTTTTTCAAGTTTTTCAGTCTCATGTAGTCTTGACAGGGTCTCCTGTAGAACAGTCTGTGCCTCTTGTAGAACTATTATTGAGTCCTGTAGTTGCACTCTTTCCTTCCAAGAGGAAGATCTGGGAGTCTCTCTTTCATATGTGATAGGGGTTTTGGAGGGAGATTCTTCCCCTTTGATAGTGGGTGAATCTTCAATTACAATGGGCACTTTAGAAGAAGGCTGGGGCTTCCCTTGTTTGATCCTTGTGCTCTTCCAAGCCTTGACATACATTGAGTTCTGCCTCTTCCTCTTTTGTTTGGGTTTAATTGGGGTGCTGAGGGCAGCGAGAGAAACTGCTGCCTCCCTTTCTAGGTTCTGCCCCATTTTCCTCTCCTTCTGTCTTTCTCTCTGCCTCTGCCAGTTTCGTTTCCTTTTGTTCTGTTTTGGTTTCTTCCTCCTTTGTTTTGGTTTCCTCCCTCTTTGTTTGTTCCTCAGTCTCCTCGCCTTCTCCCCCTTGCTGCTCTTCCCCCTCACTATCAGAAGGACTGAGATCATATGTGAGGGCCTTTATATTATCTTCTGATGTCATGTTTCGGAATATTTCCCATGCTATGGGGATTGTGAAGCTATAGAGGGCTTCTTCATCAAACCCTGGGAATTTTTCAAAAAATGGCATCCAATTTTCTCTGGTGGAAATGGCTACTACTTCGGGATGTTCATGGAGCTTGGCTGAATCGGTAGGCTCCTTCCTCATGAATCCCCCTGTCATTGTGCTTATACCCCTTTTTAACACCCAAGGTAGAGATGGGGACAAGAATTTTGAAGAAACAGGAAAACAGAAAATCTTATATAATTCCTCTTTTTCTATGGACTAAATTTCTCCTTAAAATTATATCATTCCTTGCACATATTGATAATCAAGGTGGGTATGCACAAAACCTACCTCCTCAAGCTATAAATCGAGCAAAAACCCCGTGTTTTCTCCATAAAAATAGCTTATTGCCCCTCCTGTAGAACTCCCTGTAGGTGCTCCTGTAGAACATGTAAGTGCTCCTGTAGAACACCAATAACAGGAGGATGGATGAAAGCGATGGAGAACGATGGTTTCAAGGCTATGGTGGTGACAAAGAGCTTTCTGCAGCTAAGTGGATGAGGATGAAATGGAAGAAAAGGTGGTGAAGGAGTTTCGAGGAGGAGTATTTATTTCTTCTTGGGATATTTGCGGTGATGGGGTGAGCTAGCAAAAATGTACATTGCCATATTTGGACCATTGGTCCCCACTGCCTTGTCATCATGGCTCTTTCCCGCAATCACTTCCGATCATTGCATTAGAGTTTTCATATCCTCCATTAGTTGTCCTTTATATTTTTCTCTGAGTTGACTAGGCACACGTGTGGTGGCATCTCTGGATGAGCGCAGTCAACTCGATGAGGGTGTCTAGTTAACTGGCCACCTTTTCTCGTTCAACCCTGACCATCTCATTCTCTTATGCATATTTTCCAATTACATAGATGCAATAGAGGAGAGGGTTAGTCACTTACCTGTGAGTCGAATGTACGTGTTGTGAGGCATTTTGGTTCCTTTTGCTGCTGCATGCTTGTATTTCAGTTGCTGCATGCCTTTATCTCCTCTGTTGCATGCTCTTTGCTTCCTGATGTGTGGCTAGTTTTCTTTGTGCAGGTATCCTCTGGTTGGATCTAGCTTCAGATGTCCCCTTCAATCCCATGGTTGCACTTCTTTTGCTGCTGTGGCTTGATTTTAATGGGATCAACTGCTACAGGAATTCCTACAGGAGCTCCTGTAGTTGCTTCTCCCTTTAAAATTTTTAGCTGATTTTTGTGCTGGGAGCTATGAGGATGATGCCAGAGATGCTGATGAAGATGGAGAGGTACTTGGTAAGCTGCAGGTGAGATTTGAGGTGTTTCTCCCTTTATTTTTTTGTTTTTTTTCTAAAAACTGGTTTCTGTGTTTTTTCGACAGGAAGAGAAAAAATGATGATGATGAGGTGGTACAGGTGTTGGATGGATGTCAAGGAGGTTGTATAGCTGTAGGAGGGTATACATGCTCTTAATGAAACCTCCCAGCCCCAAAAACTACTTTTTGGAACCATTTCTGGCTCTTTGTGATTTCTACAGGAGCCTCGTGTAGAACAGATAGGGCCTCCTATAGAACACACAGTTTCCGGAAAAAAACACAGTGGGGTGGAAGAAAGGTAAAAAATGATGGAGAAAAGTATGGGGGAGATGAAATAGGCTCTGTGGCATCTTCTCTTGCTCCCAGTGGTCCACATGTAACCTGCAATGCACATTAAAAGTCAATTCTCTTTTCCTTCTTTTCTCTGTTTTTTCTTCTTCTTCTTTTTTTTCAAAGACAACTAGGGTGCCTCAAGGAGGTTTTCACCCTAATTGCCTGCCCTAGGTGCCTCCAAGGGAGGTTTTCACCTAGGTATCTTATTCTCTCTCTTTTTTTCCTTTTTTCATCATTGGGCCGCCTCAACAGAGATTTTCAACCCAATGATGGGACTCAAACGCCTCATGGAGGTTTTCACTTGAGTCCTTATTATTTTTTCATTTTTTCTTTGCTTCTTCAATGAGTGGTGAAGTAGAGGCTAAGACCTGCTCCACTACCATCACTGTCTTATTCAAATTTTCAGTGAACTCTCGCTTGGAGAGGGGCTTCTTGTAAATTTTCAACCTATGTCCATTGACAAGCATGGGGATGGCTTCCTCATCAATGGTTCTGATGAGAACGGAACCATTGTCATTGCATTTTTCCATAGTGTAGGGTCCCATCGATCTTGTCCTCAGTTAGCCTTTGAAGTCTTTAAATCTTGAGTCATAGAGCAGTGCCCAATCTCACTCTTGGAATTGCTTCTCCTTGATATTTTTGTCATGCCATATCTTCATCTGAAGTTGAACTGCCTCTATGTGGAGAAGGGCCTACAATCTTTATTCATCCAATCCATTGAGCTGGAGTAGTCTTTCCCTCTGTGCATGGCTGAGGTCTAGGTCCAGCTGAGCTGCCATTCTTAGTGTATTGTATTCAAATTCTATTGACAGCAAAGCCTTCTTCCCATAGACCAGTTCATAGGGTGTGAACCCTGTGGTGGTCTTCCATGTTGTGTTGTCGGCCCATGTGGCCTCAACTAGTATATCCGCCCAATATTTTTTGTTGCTTCTCACTAACTTGGTCATAATTCCTTCCAAAGCTCTGTTAGTGACTTCCACCTGCCCATTGGCTTGTGGATGATAAGGGATGGAAGTCCTATGCTTGATTTTATGATGTGCGAGCAAGTCTTCAATCAACTTGGAAGTGAACTGACTACCTTGGTCTGTGACCATTTCTCTTGGATACCAGAACTTATAGAATATGTTTTCTCTCAAAAACTCAGCTACTTTTTCCTCTATTGTTGCTTTGATTGCTTTTGTGTCTGCCCATTTTTTTAGATAGTCAGTGCACATAGTGATGTATTGCTTCTGTTTTGAAGGAGGGTTGATAGGACCCACAAAGTCCATGCCCCACTTCTCAAATGGCTCAAAGGTCACTTGAGGTTGCATGGGAATCTCATCCTTTGGAGTAGGTTTCCCCATCCTTTGACACTGATCACATTGGCTAGTATACCTCCTCACATCTTGATGAAGAGTGGGCCAATAGTAGCCTACTTGCAATATTTTAAAGGCAGTCCTCTTTGCTGCAAAATGGCCTCCACGGGGCCTTTCATGACAGGTCAGGAGAATGTCAAAGACTTCCTCCTCCCTGACACATCTTCTCAAGATCTGATCTGGGCCAATTTTGAAAAGATTGCCCCCAATCTAGGTGAAAGGGGTGCTTTTCCTCACGATCTTGCTCTTCTCCTTTGAGGACAGGTGTGGTGGAAACTGTGTTGAAACCAAGTAGTTTGCTATATCAGCAAACCATGCAGAGAGTACTGAGATAGAAAACATGTGTTCAATTGGCATTTGATAATCCACCATTCCTTCTTCGTCTACAGGCAAATTTACTCTAGACAAAAATTCAGCAACAACATTTTATTTACCAGGCTTACCAACAATGGTCAAATCAAACTACTGTAGTAAAAGCAACCATCTAATAATGCGAGCATTTACATCTGATTTGTTCATTAAATATCTGATTGCATCATGATCAGTGTGCACAAAGGTTTGATAGCCTGTGATATAATTTCTGAATTTGTTTAGGGAATGCACCACAGCTAGGAGTTCCTTCTCAGTTACCGTGTATTTTAACTCTTCCTTTAACAAATTTTTACTTATAAAGTATATGGAATAAGGTGAATTTTCATCAATTTGTCCTAAGGTTACTCCTATTGCTTTGTTCGAGGCATCTGTGTGAATGTGGAAAGGCAGGGCCCAGTTTGGGCCTCTCAAAATTGGGGCAGTCACAAGTTTGCTTTTCGAGGTATCTAGGGCTTCTTCACAGGTTTCGGTCCATATAAATTCAACATCTTTTCCTAAAAGACCAAACAACGGAGAGGCTAACTTGCTAAAATATTTAATGAATCTTCTGTAATATCCAGCTAAGCCTAGGAAACTTTTGACATCTCTCACCTTTTGAGGAGGTGGTACCCTTTGGATGATGGCAGCTTTGTTGGGGTCCACCTGCAATCCTTGTTAAGATATTGCATGACCTAGCACGGTCCCTTCAGTCATCAAAAATCCACATTTTTCCGAACTTAGGGACAAGTTCATTTCAATACACTTTTCCAAGACTTTTCCTAGGTTAGATAAAGCTTCCTGAAAGTTAAAACCATAAGGAGTGAAGTCATCCATATATATTTCCACTGCATCATGAACCAGTTTAGAAAATATACTCAATACTGCTCTCTAGAAAGTGGCTGGAGCATTGCACAAACCAAAAGGAAGGACCCGATATGCAAAGGTACCCCAAGGACAAGTGAAAGTGGTCTTATCTTGGTCCTCCAGGCTTATTTGAATCTGATTGTACCTGCTAAACCCATCTAGGAAGGAGAAAAACTTTTTCCCCGCCAGACCTTCTAACACTTGATCTATGAAAGGCAAAGGAAAATGGTCCTTGTTAGTGGCTTTGTTCAATTCCGGATAATCGACACAGATTCTCCACTTACCATTTTCCTTTGGCACTAGCACCAAAGGAGAGACCCATTCACTGTCAGAGATGGGGCAGATGAATCCTGCATCAAGTAATTTTTGCAATTCTTCCTTAACAATGTCTTTAAGGGTTGGATTCATCCTCCTTTGAGGCTGCCTGACTGCTTTGCACTCTTCCTTAATGTATATATGATGAGTACATACTGAATGGTGCTCTCCCTTCATCTCCTTATAACTCCAAGCGAAGGCATCTAAATGTTTTCGCAATAAGCTACACAACTCCTTCTCCTGGGAAGTGGATAGGGATGAATTGATTTTCAAGGTTCTTTCTGGACCAAACTCTATATTCTTAAGACAAAGAGAGGTCGGTTCAGCCACATAGAGATCAATTAAGGGATTTTTTTGGGTTTCTTTCACTTTGTCCTCTAATGGCAAGGTACTGGGGGTGCATTCTTAATTAATTTTTCAATGATATCATCCTCATCTTGCGGTTCCCCCCCATGGTAGTTTCTAATGTACAAAGTGGTGCAAAATAGACTTCATCCTCATCCTCCTCCTCCAACCAGAGAGGTAGATCATGTGCTAGCAAGGGTTGGGCAAGAGGGTATAGGGCTAACTGCTTGGACATATGCCCATTCTTGATGGTCATGTTCCCAACCTGATAGCTGATATAGGCATCGACAGTAGCCAACTAGGGTCTTCCCAAGATGAGAGGATACCCAGTGAGCTTTGCCTTCGGCTGGAGAACTAGGAAATCAGCAGGGTACTCCCAAGAATCAATGGAGACCATCACATCTTCCACAATCCCTTCAGGGGTCATGGTGGAGCGGTCTGCTAGCTGCAGTACTGTCGTGGTCTTCCTCAAGGAGCCCTGGAGGTTAAGTTTGAGCATGGTGTCCTTTGTCATCACATTAATGGCAGCTCCCATATCAATCAAGGTGTGTGGGATCATGGTGCCATTGATGTGGACATCAACTACTGGGCTTCCAGGGTCCAGATATTTCGGACATATTACCTACCCCAACATCAGGTCGGACAGTTGTCCTATGACATTGATGGTTGGGGCATCTCTCTTGTGCCTGCCTGGATGCCTAAAGCACTTCTCTTTGATCAACTAATTGTATATAGGCACATCTTTTATGGCTTGGAGAAGTGATATATTTACACATAACTATTTCAATTCTCCTAGAATTTTAGTTTCTTCTCGGGTGGGCTGCATTGTCCTAAACAGTCTCTCAGGAAAGGGGGGAATTGCTTTAGGTTCACGTTCCTCTTTATCTTCCTCAACCTCCTTAGGGGTAGGCTGGCTATCTGGGAGAACCTTCCCAAATCACAAGTTAATCTCCTGAATCTCCACAACATAAGTTGGGCATGATAGTTCCCCACTATATACTTGTTGAGGCTGTCTGTTGTTCGGGTTCAAGTTTGGCTACGCAGGCATTTTGGGTTGCCTTGGTGGAGGAGGAGGCAATGGTTGTGGTTGAGCAGGTGGTGGAGGCAAAAGAGTGGGAGGAGAGTTGTACTGGGGCCTCCACCCCTGATGAGTTGCATTCCACTAAGGTTGTGGCTAAGCATAGGATTGAAATGAATGAGCGGCTGGTTGGGCATGATACTGATATGGATAGGACCAAGGAGGAGGCGTGGACTAGGAAGGATGAGTAGGAGGGCCCCAAGAAGGTATGGGAGTGACTTGGTTGGGGTTGTAGTATGCCTGGGATGTCCCTTGCATCCCCTGTCGGTATGGTCTAGGTCCATGCGGTCTCCTCTGGTTCATGAAAGAGAGTGGTTCAGTGGCTCCTTCACCCCCCTGGTATAAAGCTTTAAGTCCAGGCAACGAGGGGCACTTATCTATAGAATGATCTTCTTCATAGTCTGAACAAACCTCCATAGAGTTCAATGGGCATTCGTTCCTAGTATGCCTCCTGGTGCACCTAGGACAAAACATGGCCAAAGCCCTCTCTGATTCCTCTTGTTTCCTTTTGATATGGAAGGTATCCATTTGCATGGCAAGAGTCTGCAACATCTCAATCTTAAATTCTTTCAACATGTTTCCAAGTTCACCTTTGATGGCTGAATTGGATGAGGAGGTCTTGGCTATGGGTTGACTCCCCCTACCTCTCTTTCTTACTGCTCTAGAATGATTTCTAAAGATAGTCTTTATGTCCTCATAAGGTAGTTGGTAGATGTCTCCCCTAGCCAGTAAATGGAAGGTGTCTAGAAGGTCTTCCAGAATTCCCTGAGCAAGACCAACTTCAGAGATTCAGGGTCAAGTGTACAACTAGCCCTTTTGTAACTAAGCTGAAACCTCTCTTCATAATCTTCCAAGGATTCATCACTTCCCATGGTCATCCAAAAGATTTCTTCCTTGGTATATTTTGACAAACAGTAGTCTCGGTATTTGTTATTAAAGGCCTATTGCATATGAGGCCAAGTTGTGATGCTATTGCCAGGTAACCCCATGAACCAGCACAATGATGCATCCTTGAGAGTAGAAGGAAATAGTTTCAACTTTTGCTCATCTTTTGCATAGTCATAGGTTTGACAAATAACAAAAATCTCAAACAAAAGGGTGTCAGGATCTTCTGTAGTCAAACCATGGAAGTGAGGTAAGGCTGAGGGACTTATATTCTTCTTTTTGGTGTCCCCATTGGTTTCCTGGATGGGAAAGGTACCCTCTACTCTTTCTCCATTCCCCCTGGCATTTTTGTTTTCAGCCATTGTCTCAGGAGGGATGTCTTCTTCTTCTTCTTCCCCTATAGGTTCTTCAAATATCTCTGGCTATTCACCTAAAGGTTCTTCTTGATCACTACCACCGAAGAAGAGAGAAGGGTGGCTATGTGATGCAGTGGGGGTGTTGGGCAAGAATTTTCCTGAATTATCTATGTTCCTACGAGGCATGAAAGGAAATATTTTTGGTTGGTTTTTGATTTTTTTTTCACTTCTTGTACCTGCAAAACTAAAATTGATTGAACAAACAAATTGCAACTAACTGAAATGAATTTGCTGAAATGAAATTGCAGAATTGAAAAGGAAAGCAAATGAAATGCAGAACTGAAAGCAAGGAAATGACTAATCTACTTTTGCTGAAATGAAGTTGCTGAAATGAAATTTGCAGAATTGGAAATGAAAGCAAATGAAATGCAGAACTGAAAGCAAGGAAATGACTAATCTACTTTTGCTGAAATGGAAATTGCAGAATTGAAAATGAAAGCAAGGAAATGCGGAAACTGAAAGAAACAACTACTCTACTTTTGCTGAAATAAACTACTTAGCAGAAGGTTGTGATAGAAAATAGAAGAAAGCAGTAATCACAAAATACTCTGACACTTCCCTAGCAATGGTGCCAAAAAGATGGTGAGCACCAGTATTGCAGCAATAATGCTGCAACTCCTGGGCTTCCTACTTTACTTTTATCAACCTGGTAGTTTGGAACAAACATGGAAGTGACGATGCTGTATACACAGGTACTAGTTTTACTGTAGGCTGTCACTTGGTCAGCTGGTGCAAGATCACTAGGAGCTCAAGCCAACTTATATGGATTCCAGAAGAAGCTCTATGTGTGATGAAAGAAAGGAAAGCTTACTCTACAGAGGCTACTCTACTTGCAGAAAGGAAAAGAAGACTGAAATGTAAATTAAACCTAACAAACCCTACTTAACCAACTAATCTTACTTTTGCAAAAAGAGAGATGAAAAACCATGAAATGAATGCCATTACCTACTCAGGAAGTAAACAACATCTACTCAGGTTATTTCTAGAAGTAAATGAACAAAAAACATCTTTTTGGATTTTTATGTATTTTTATGTGAAATTTTCATGCATGTAATTTATTAGATTGTGAATGTGGAAGTGATTAGGTGGCGGTGTGGGGAGAATTTGGGAATTTTAGAGGTGTAGGATGGTGTGGATGGGTCCTAGGAGGGCTCAGGTGGCCATCTGGAGGCTTTTCCCACAATCGGACTTCAAAAAGAAGCCTACAGGAAAATATACAGGAGGCTGTAGGGGATCTACAGGAGGTCTACAGGAGGATTCCGAGAGCAGTTTTGGAGGTTTTGAAGGTAGGAGAGTGGGTGGAAAGGGTAGCTCAAGGCTAGGATGATGTGTTAAGGTGTCTAGGGTCCATTAAGAATGATTAGGAGAGAGGAAGATGGTCGGATGTGTTCAAGGCAAGAGATGAAAGTTTATGGAAAAGTGCAGAAAACTAAGGCAGATTTGAAATGAACTCTGGGCGACTTGTGGGTCATAGATCAAAGAGAGATTGTGATGGATAATTGGCTAACTTGTTGTGAGAAGAGGTTTTCTACCAGAGAACTAAAAATAAAACAATGAGATTAAGCAAGTGAGGAACCTAAGAACATCAAAAAACAAAATTTTGCATCAAGCTAATCTAGATTATGAGTTATGGAAAGAAATGGTGAAAAATGCTATAATGAGAGAAAACATGGAAGGAAACTTATCGCAAGACAAAAATGAGCATGGGGAAATAGATCCAAAGCAAAGCATTAACCTTCTAACAAACTACAATACTAGAAATCCTATGGAGAAGGCAAATCTATGTTTCTGTGGCAGCAAGAGGGTCTTAGCCTCAGTTCATGGTTCCAAAGGGACGAATGGAGGCCAAGGCTCTGTTGATGGCCTTTTTGTATCTTCTTTCTATCACTATTCGACCTGCTACAGAAAAATTAAATTGAAACAACCTTCTAAATCAACAAAAGCAACCTCTTCTTAACCAAGAAACAAATTTATCTAACAACAACTAATTCATAAACTGAAACAAAGCATAGAAATACAAACAAGAGGAGGTTGGCTGCTTGGATTGGGCCCTAACCCAAGAGCTTCAGCCCTCTAAGGTAACTCAGTGCTAGCTCAAAAAGGATCTCATCTTTATTATCAAACTAATACTAGGATTACATGAAACTATGAACAAAAGTAAGCTCGAAGTTGAGCAGAGCAAAGCTGCAACAAAAATTCAAAAATTTGACTAACTTCCTAATGAGTCCCTAGACCTCTCTACTTATACAACTGAAGCTCCCAACATCTTCCTTAAAATCAGGCAGGCTTGGCTCCCAAAACTTGAGATAAACAGAAGCTATCCTCCACTTGCTTGGCTACCTCCTAGTGCATTGATGTGGTTGTTTGTGCTCCGAGCTGCATGATGGAGAATTCGAAGTGGGGAGTCATAAATGAGGGGGATGCCCTCCTATAAATCCTCTCCCTTTTCAACTTCGAATTATTTCTACCAATTGTCCATTAAATCTTTGACTTTATCTCCAAAATTGAACAAAAATATGCAATAAACACATATTAGACTCCATGGCATAATGACCAACCCAACTCACCCCATAAGCATAAATATAATAAAAAAACATGTAATAAGCTAAGAGAATGGTTGATTAAACTATGTTATGAGGTAAAATGAACCCATATAATTACCCATTTATGGGGCTCATCATATATTGTATTAGGGATTTAATTGTTACAATCATTGGGAAAAATGGCCCGTAATTTTCAAGATATTTCAAGAAATTTTCCTTAGAATGCAAGAAAATTTATTTTAGAGGTATCCAAGGGAAACCCTCTCAAGGGATAAGATCTAATAGCATGAAAAAATTACTATAAAAGGGACACCATGGTGTAATTTCACAATGATGTTCATTATATGTTCAAACATCTATATCCTCTACTCATGTGGATCTCCAAAACATTATCAACAATTATTTCAAGGTATTTAGAGAGATACCTGGGGGTATTCACCTGCTCGCTATCATGGCCATGCTATTCATTTGTAACCTAGAAGTGTACCACCTAATAATAGGCCTTATAAGTATCAATAATCACAAACAAGGTAGATTGAGTGTATGGTTTAAGAAATGTTAGAGGTTGACATTATTCAACCTATATATAGTGCCTTCTCTTCATGAGTGGTGATGGTTATAAGAAAGGATTGTTCATGGAATATGTTTCCAGATTAATTACAACTCAATAAAATAACAATCAAAGTTAAACTTCCTCTTCCTACCATTGATGAATTATTAGAAAAATTTAATGGAGCAATTTGCTTTACTAAGGTGGATCTTCATTATGGATTTCATTCAATAAAAATGAGGAAAAAAGACATTCACAAGACACCCTTTAGAACACATGAATTTCATTATGAGCGTTTGGTTATAAAATTTGGACTCACTAATGCACCTTCGACATTTCAATGCTTGGTGAATTATATATTCAAACCCTTCATTAGAAAATTTGTATTGGTAATGCAAGGCTTTTCAAGTTTTCCTTTTGGGTTCAAGAAGTGGAATACTTGGGACATATTGTATCTCATAAGGGTATAAAAATGGACTCTAACAAAATTAAAGCTATGATGGAATGGTCAAGCCCAAAAAATGTAAAGAAAGTCATAGAATTTTTAGGATTGACAGGATATTACCACAATCTTTTCAAGAATTATGGTCATATAACATCTCTAATAATATTATTGAATAAGGAATAATTTTATTGGGCTAAAGAAGAAACCATATATTTTTAAAATCTTAAAGAAATTATTTGAGCAAATATTGTCTCGGCCACACTTGACTTCACAAAACCCTTCATTGTGGAATGTGATGTCTCAGGCCATGGAATTTGTGTAGTGTCGATGCAAGTAGAATATCTCTTACATTTGAAAGTAGCCAAGTTAATGTAAATATCCTAATAAGGCTCATCTATGAAAAATAAATATTGACGATACTACATGTAATTGAGAAATGGTTTCCATACCTAATAAGAAGCCGCTTCAAAGTAAAAACGGATCATGATAGTTTGAAGTACTTAGAAAAAATATTATATTTATAAGAACAACAAAAATAGATTACTAAGATGACAGGTTATGACTTTGAAATTATCTACAAAATGGGAAAACAAAATATTGTGGAAAATGCACTCTAAAGGAAAGAGGAAGACATGGAAGGCTTACTATGTGCTATTTCCAAAATATGAATGGGTGGAATAAGCAAGGATAGAATGGAAGAAAGATGATAAGGTATGCACAATAATTCAAAATCTACAAGAAAACCTCAACGCAATAGAAAAATTCATGTGGAATAATTATTTGTTGTGGTATCAAATCACTTATACTTATATTAAAATTCTCAACAAAAAGTTCCTTTTATAATTACATACTTCTCTAGTAGGAGAACATTCAAAGTTCTTGAAAACATACAATAGAATCAAGAAATATTTTTGGGGGGAAGGTTTAAAAACATATATGCAAAAAATTATGGTTGAATGTATGGTATGCCAACAAAATAAGGGATAGACAATCAAGACTCCAAGGATTCTACAACCATAATCCATACCAAGAAAACATTAAGAAGAAGTTTCAATGTATTTTATTACAATTTTACCCAAATCAGAAGGAACGAAATTTGTTATGGTAGTGGTAGATTAAGTAAGAAAGTATGCCCATTTTTGCTCTCTTTCTCATCCTTTTGAAGCAATTACGGTGGAAAAATAATTCATGGAGTCAATCCAAAATCTCTATGGAATCTTGAATATTATTATAAGTGAGAGAGATCCAATTTTTATTGGAAATTTTTGGAATGAATTATTTTCTTTTTTGGGTAATCAATTGGCTCACATCTCATCTTACCATCCTAAATCCAATGGGAAAACTAATATTGTGAATAAATTTTTGGGAGGATATTTGTGTTTCTTTACATGTGATAAACAAACGCAATGGTTCATGTTGGTTTCCCTTGTCAAAATGGTGGTACAACACATACTTCCACACTTCATCAAAATGTCCCTAGTTATGAAAATTTATATATAGCACCCTCCATATATCAAATTATCCTTGAAAGGGACTATAAATGGGACTATAAATTCTTAAGAAATGGAGGATCACATAGGGAACCAACAAGAGGTTCTCAAACTATTAAAGGACAACTTGGTTATGCACAAAATAGGATGAAACAAAAAGAAAATCAACATAGTAGTGAAATGGAATTTGAAGTGGAGTATTGGGTATTCATGAGACTGTAACCATACAAATAGATTCCCCTCAAGCAATAAAATAAGGACAATAAATTATTTCTAAGGAATTATGTCCACTGTAAGGTGTTGGAGGGGATAGGAAATATGGCTTATAAATTGGATTTTCCTCTATCTTCACGTGTACATCAATTCTAAGTCCATGTTTCTTTCTTAAATAAGGTTATAGGTCATAATATTTTTGTCCAAACTATTCTACTAGAGATTAATGAAGAAGGAACTAGAACTAGAAGCAATCCTAGAAACAAGGATTAAGCAACTTAGAAATCAAGCAATTGTTGAGTACCTCATAAAATGGAAGAAACTATTAGTGGAAGAGGCAACATGGGAAGATAATTTGTTCATGCGTAAACACCCACAGTTAGTCAAGTGTTTAGGACAACACTTGTTTAAAAGGGAGGGGGAAGTTAGCCCCTAGACAAGGGCCCATGTTAACCCAAAAACCCTTAGTAAGTCTCATATACTGAATTATTATGTTTTTATTACTAAATTGTTATTCCATACATAAACTTTCATTGTACCTTTCACTAGAATTGTAACCCTTATCTCCTACACATATATACCAAGGAGATATAGATTTAGGGCATCAAATTTTTTCTTACACATTTTATTTTATTTAAAAGAAGGTTTCCCCCTTGAAGTGGACCGTAATTATTGATTTCTTATCATTTTTTAGGTGCATGGTCCATGCCATCATGACAAAGTGTGAACTTCTCCAACAAATCCATCTTAGCTGTCATTGATTGTGACATTATCAAAGGCCTCAACAATATCACAAACACACTCCCAACCAACTCCTAACCCGTGGGCCTAATATATGCATGTCACCATAATACGCACTTTAGTCACACACTATTATATAGTACACAAATCAACTCAAGTTAAATAGAATTTAGATGAATCACCAAGTGTACTCCATTTCTTTCTAGGAGGGAGGACCATATTAGGATCTCCATGGAAATCCATCCTAACATATGGAAAATGGAGAATAACTACTATAATTCTCTTCCAGTGCTCCAAATAAGTCATGAATAAAAGTGGTTGACATGCTAACTAGCTCAATTACCTCAACCCATTTATGCATCCTCGGTTCTCATCAACCCCCAAAAACAGACATCTAGGAAATGTTGTAAGGATGACACTTTCTCATAAAAGAAAAAAAATTAGAAATATCCAAATGCAAAGTCCTCTCCATCTCAAACAATGCATGGAGTCAATTGTAATGTGTGACCTCTCTCATCAAAAATACCCAAGAAAATAACCAAACACAAAGAACCCACTCAACAATATGCATATGATCCCTTGTGATCTGATGACCTCTCATTAAGCCATAAATCCATGCTATCATGGTATCCATTGCTCAGGTTAGCAGGTCGCAAATGGTTGGACCATATATAGAGCCATCCTCTCAACCCTTTGAACCTATATAGTACTAGCTAACTAATTGATCTATTGATATTCTTGTTTCTAATCTCAAATGAGGGTTGAACCTCTCCCCTTGAATTGGGATCCCTATTAAGAAATAAATATCAATGAAAGTGCTCAAGGACACTAACTTCCCTTGTAGGAAATGTTTGTCCTCGAGTGGCCTCCACAACCGCACAATCTTGGTTCGTAATCCCTCATTTAGGTGAAATGCAAGGAACTAAAAGTATTTTAGCAACTCAAAACTTATCATCTTATGATGCATAATAGGATTTGCATCCATATTAATGTGAAAAAATTCATAATCTCACTCTCACCAACTAATAGGAAAACTACTCATCTGTATAATGAAAAATTTGCAAAGACAACAAATAAGGTCCAATCATATATATATAAGCACTACAAATATGCTATGTTTTAATTTAAATCGCCTTGGTGATATGGGTATCAGGAAATGCATTGATATTCACATTGGTGCCTCATTTAAAACAAGACACACTATGAATGTAAAATCGTCATATGCATTTTATAATGCACTAGTTTCACGGTTTCTACTTAGGAATTAGTACTTACATACTAATTATGTGCATTGGTTACAATGTATCTCCTTAGGGAGTGGTACTTAAATAATAATTGATCACACCAACACATACCGATATCGATGTGTCTTTTAAAACTGAATGTGGAATATTTTATTTCTACATCATTGTAGTGCATTTTGTTTATAACATATTGTTAACATGGTGTTTGTCAAGATTCACCACTATTAATGCATCCCATTAATTCAAATCAATAGAGAGGGTTTGTTGTGAGTCATGCCCATGAATTTCACCATGTAAAATTTAAGAAAAAAATGACAAAGTTTAAGGCCAATCACAAATTTTAATATGGTGAAATTAGAAATAAGGAGGTAAAAAACAATTTACATGGACCCTTCCCACTCAAGGATGTTTGGTTTTCCTCAAAGAGAAAAAATAAAATGTGCACTATTTTCCAAAATTTGAAATGAATTGAATCAATTGGTAAAGCTATTGAACTAATAAAGCAACATTATAGAGTATTGAAAATGGAGTAATCATACAACGAGATATAGAACCAATGTTTGTGTGAGAGGTTGGAAGCACAAAAAGGAATGTGATAATGAAATTCAAGTTGATAATTTTATTTTTATTTTACCATTTGTGGTGTTCTCAACAAAGAGACGCACTAAGTGTAATAGCCCCTGGTTGATTTTCCATATAAATAAAATAAGACCAAGGTCATGGGACATGTATTCCAAGTTGAATGGTGGGAAAACGTTATAGTGGGAATCACTTGTGGTTTATTAATGACTATAGAAATTCACAAAGGCATTTGCAAATCAAAAGAGGAAATAAATGGGAATTTAATATAAGAAATAAAGAAAAATCAGACAAAAGGAAGGTGAAGAGACATAAATATGCGTGCAAGGGAAATTAGAGAGAAAATGAGGAAAATGAAAGAAAAATGAGACATGTGTGATAAAAAGGCATAAGAGAATAAATTCATAGCTTTTGGCTCAACTTTTGATTAGTTTCAGCAAAGGAGAGAGGACAAGCAAGGGAGAAAGCAGGCAAGGAAATCAAGGGTGCACAAGAGGAAGTTTGGACAACAGAAAGTAATGACATAAGTTAGTTATGGATTGCAGGTAACAATGTGCATGTGAGATTTAGCATGTTAGGATTCAAATGCATGGTGCATGCATTGGTTGTTTGTTTATGTTTGTTTTCATTGGCATGGGATTTTGCTAATTTGACAGTGGTTTCAACCTTTCCATTCCATTTCCTAGATAGCCATGATGTAGTGGATTATCTATCTGTATTTTTTATTACTTCTTAGGTTCCTTAGTGGTTGTGGGTTGGGATGGAATCTGTGGAGCCCTGGAACAACTTGGGCTCCCTAGAGGATGTGTTTTGAGATGGTATTTCTCTAGAGCCCTCTAACAACATGGGTTCCCTGGAGGTTGTGGGTTGATATATTAATCCCTGGAGCCCTGGAAAGCTTGGGAATAGACCAATTTGGTTTGGTATTAGTGATTTCTGGACCATTTAAGTGAAATCACTATGGTTTAGGGTTGAGGTGGTTTGGCCTCTAGAAGCCCTGGTTGGTTCTATTTTGGTTTAACCCATATGATCCCACATTCATGCTTGGAATATGGCACGGGGGTGATTGGTTGAAAGAGATATTTGGTTCGGTAGAATCTATGGTTGGGTGGTATGAAGAAGTACCTAACTTGGTTGTCTTTTGCATATGTTAATATAAGTTATTTTATTATTTTGAAAGATGAGGACTTGTATAGGTTATTATGTTGATCTTATGGCTAGTTTGTCATGGATTTGTTTTTTGTTATATGTTGGCTATATGCATGGTTATATGATGTGCTCTTGCTATGGAGATTTTTTATGACTGATAAGTTATTGAATCGCTCATGAATGTATTGGCTAAAACGTGTTGTTGCAACTACCTTGAGAGGGAATTGGACCTTCTTGATAATTCTCTCATGAAGTTCAAAAGTTTATGATCATATATGCATTCATGACATGTAGCTTATTTGTTTACTATCTATATGAAGAAATTCTTATCATGTATCAGGAATGTCTTGGATAGGATCTAGCCCTATTATTGATCTTTTAGTCGTGTTATCATCTCAGACCTAATTCTGGAAAGTTCTGAGAAATTATGGGAAGTGCCTTGTAGGCCAACCCTAAAATAGTGGCATATATATCATTACTGCATGCACAAAACTGGAATATTTCGATCATAACTGCATGCATGAAGGCTTGTGGGTGTGGTTGGAGCCTTACAATTGTATGCAAAACATGTCAAGGGTGTGATTGGAGCCTTCCAACCACATGCACATCATGTCAAGGGTGTGATTGGGATCTAATGCTTAAGAAAAGAAAGTTCCAACTCAATGATTGATCAACAGGGGTGACTGTCAAACCCCTGGGTGATCTCAGGTCCTTGAGGGATGGTAGCATGTTTCTCGCTAGTAGGACCCACTTCCATAACTAGAAATTGGAGGTTGGATCATGTCATAGTAGCATTCAACTCATGTTTACCCTAGAGAGCTTGTAAAAGAGGGTAAATGTGAGAAGAGGTGTTACACTAAGGTTTTTGAGTCATGAGAGCACAATGGTTCTCTATGTTTACTTTTTTAACCACGAAACAATATTTTACAAGACCTGGGTGGCAATGCATTATAGATATGCACCAACATGGTAGGAATTTCTAAATCACACTACCCATCAAATTTGATTGGTTAATCTTCTCTGCTACCCATTTTTCAAAGATCTAAGAAAAGAGGTTAACAATTTGCTACAAAATTTCACCATATTTGAAGAGTAAATCACCCATGTGATGGAAAATTTTCTCGTCAAATCACATCCTTGTGCATCGATGCTTAGTGTATTTTCATATGCACTGCTAAAGTGTTTCAGTTTCCTTAATTAAATGTTTTTTTTGAATATCAATTTTCTAACTTGATCTGATGTGTCCTTAACATGTGCGGCGATGCTTTTATATTCATATAGAGTGTTGATATGCATTTTTTATCTTAAATATAAAAAATGATATTTAGTATTATATAATAATACAGTTATCGATGGTTTTTACTATATTAGTACCAATGTGTTATATATTGGGGTGCACCAGGTTATCACAACGAGTGAGGTGGAATGAAGGAAAAGCCTCCACAAAAACCTTCAATCATCTACCTCTGTTAGTAACCTCCACTACAAATGGAGAAATGATAAATTTTTCATGAAGGTTCTCTAAAAGTCTTTGTAATAAGGTGTTCTCCTTTGCAAGAAATATTTTAGTGGGGAAAGAGAATAGTCATTAAAGTGAAAAAATAAGGCATACTTAGTTCAACAAAGAGTGTATGAAACTACCTAATAATGTTGCATGCTTAATGAATATTTAGAAATATCATTAAGAACCCAATTTCTCCCTCCATTTATGCTTATGTAGTATGAGGTAACAATAACAATCAGGAGAACATATTTGTGTTTAATGTGGTGTAGTATTGATGTTATTTTTTGTTAAATATGACTTGTTTTACTATTTACCACTCCAAAAGTCTTACCGACCCTCTATAAGTACCTTATTAACAATTTTCCACTCTTGTTAATAACTTAGCTTTTGTATTACAAGGGAAACGGAAAACATCAATGTATGGCAACCATTATAATGTTTATTTTATATATATAAACATTATATGGTTGTAATACATTGATTTTTTCCATCTGCTAATTTATTAACAACAGTATATATATATGGAGGTATAGATCACTATTCAATAAATATGACTCAACTTAATTCTGGTTTACGAGAATATTTTATAATTTTATATTCTACACCACAACTACACTGTAAGCCTTAAATATGGAATCAAATAGGGTTGACATGGAAGTGGGGCTTGACAATGAAGTGGCCTTGTGATATCTAGATACATTTAATTTTTCCTATTTAATTTCATTTTCCTATAATTTCTTGCTAAATTGTTAGTAATAGAAAATCCTTTAAGTAGAGGAAGTAAATCATTTGTATTGATTACAAATTTTGATCCCTTCAAGACAATTGAACCCATGATCTCTCCAATTTCATGGGAGAGATGTTGCATATAGCTCATGAAATCTTGAGCTAACCCTTATGACTAAATAATTAGGAATTATATTAAATATTTTAAAAATTTCACACCAAAGTTAAATGTTGTTTGTGAAAAAAAACACAAAATATACTATATAATTTTATTATTCTAATAAATTAGAGAATTTTCCTTCCATGAATGTTGATAAAATTTTTCAAACTCCATAGTCATATCAACATTAATACTAGCCTAGATCCATCTTAGCCTTGGATCTATCAAGCAATGAGAGCGATCAAATATCTCAAGGTGCAAACCACTTTTTTGAGTGCAAAACTTGAGGAAAGGTTTGCACCTCGAGAGATTTGATCCCTCTTGATGCTTGATAGATCAACGGTTAAGATGGATCTAGGCTATGTTTAGTCTTGTGCGGTTACATTAAATTTGTTGAACATCTAATTATTTCATTCATTCTAAATATGCTAAATATGTATAATATTAATTTGGTCATTTTAATTTTAAATTTTCTTAGTTACCTGGGTTTGATGAGAAGATAGAGATTATTAAGAACTCGAATGATGAAATAAAAATTATGAATGTAATGTAACAATGTAATGGTGTTGAATGGTAAAAAATGTGAATAATAAGAATATAGTCAGTTACAAATAGTCTTCGTTGTGATCAATCTCAAACTATTTTCTTCCACAATTTTTACTGTCACACCTACTAGTCTTACAATCTTTTCATATTCATCATATGAAAAGGGTAGTTGAATTTTAGACCATTCAAATATTTAACTCAAGTTATTGTAGTAAATGCCATAACTTGTTTATCTTTCTCTCAAATATTAATAGTAGCTTTCTCCAAAGTCAATCATTGTGACTTATGGAGTGCTAAACTCCAATTAAATTTCAATAGTATTTGTTTTATATTACCTTGTTTTCATACAAAATGATTAACAATGTTGAATGATGGAAAATGGGAATAATAAGAATGCAATAAATCACAAATAATTTATAGTTTCAAAAAGCAAATATTTCAGGTAAGTTAACATTTTATTTAAGATGAAAATTTAAGGGTTTTATTTATGGTTGAATTACTATAATACAAAAATCAATGCACATCATCAAGAATTATTTTGTGCTTACACTGAAATCAATGCACATTATTAATCTAATTACTTTGAAATTAATGTACATCATACATCTAGTTGCATGAAATTGGAAATCGACATGTTCATTCAAATCAATGTATTTAGTGCAAGAAATCAAAGAGAATTAGAAGTCAACAAGTATAATAAAATCAATGCATCTAATGCAAGCAATCAAATATGATTAAAAATAAGCATCTACGCTGAAATCAATGCATCTAATGCTAACCATCAAATAAGATTAGAAATCAACAACTACACTGAAATCAATGCATCCAGTGCAACCAATCAAATAGGATTAGGAATAAGAAACTACACTAAAATCAATGCATATATTCTAGTAACCAAAAAATTCATGGCTTTCTAGATACAACTTCTTTTACCTTTTATAAAATTCTTACTTCCTCTTCCTCAATGGTTAGTAAAGTTCAATAATATATAATACTATATAATATCCATATTTGTCTCTATGCATGTATTTATTCTTAATTCTCTCTCCCCCTCATATCTATGTCTATATCCCTCCCTCTCTCCTTCTCTCCCTCAAGTCCTCTCTCTCCATTTTTTTCCCACCTCCCTCTGTCTCTCGCCCACCATCACTCTCTCACTTTCTCTCTCCACCCTCCAACTTTATCACTATCTTCCTCCCTCTCTCCTTCTCTGCCCACCTCCTACTCTCCTCTCCTCCTCAATCTCTTTCCATCACTCCCTTGTCAATCCCTCTCTCTCTTCAACTTTCTCTCTCTATGTCTTTCATCTTCTGTTGGGATGGGGTCCCCTAGGTCAGATTCGGGGTTAAAAACCCAAGTTTTGATGTAAATCTTGTAAAAAGATGTAAAGCCTTCGTGATTTCTGGATGCAGAGTGTGTAGGTGGTTAGGAGTCAAAAAGGGGTTTTTAACCCTTGTTTATGTAAAGCTAAGTCGATTTGGAGATCCACCCATGGTCCACAGACCATGGGATTGTATGTAAAAATGTATAAATAGGTGTGTCTTAGAAAGTATAAGGAAATACACCTATGGGGTCGAAAAGATGAAGTCTTAGAGAAATAGCGTGGAGAAGAAAGTATTAGAGGTGGAAAAGGCTCTGCAGCTAAGTGTGCAGTGGCCTAGAATAGTGTCCGCAGCTGAGTGCGCAGCGGCCTAGAATAGTGTCCGCAATTGAGTGCATGGAACCCTCTAGCTGAGTGCGTAGGGAAGTTTTGAGTCTGTAACCCTATATTGAAGATCAATAAAGAAGGTCGTTGAAGAAATTCCTGAGTTTTACCTGTTTACTTCTATTATTTATGTTTACGACATATGTTGTGATAAAATGATGTCTTTATGAAATAATGATTTTTTCCAAAGGAAAAATCGTAATCTTTCATTATATGGTGAAAAATTACATGTAGTAAATGTTATTCAACATATGCGGATTCCTTCATGACTTAAAAGTCTATGGTCCTTCCTGTACATGTCTATATCATAATCAAAAAATCATGATGCAGGATGATATTGTATCAAAATGTAAAAAATAAACACCATGCAGGATGTATGTATAGTAAGCAAAATATATACTTGCATCTCGCAAGATGTTGCTCATAAGTTAACTAGATTTCTATCTATCAGCTTATATACATGGCAAAATCAATGGTCGTCCACCTGAGGGTAGACTTGATCTATGTAGGGCCTGTGGTAGTGTTGATACTGAGTGTTTCCCCTCTGTTCGCTAATTATCCACTGTCATGCTGGAATGTGCGTGACTTCCTTGGATAATCCGTCGGCACGGTGATTGTGTTCCCTGTAAATATGACGAACAATGATGATGTTAAATTTTGCTTTGAGGTGCATCACTTCATCCAATATATTTAAGAGTGTGTGTGCATGGAATCTAGATTTCAGATTGATCCAATTAATGATAATGTTTGAATCCCCAAAAATCTGTAAATCTCTGCAGACATGATTTAATGCAAAATGCATAAGGTGTCTGATTGCTATGAGTTCAGCGAAATTGTTTGTTCCCATGCCTAAGCCCATCTTCACTTTGTAATGATGATTCGTTGTTAAATATAGAATGAACCCCCCGCCACATCCATGCTGCTATGCAGCGCCATCGAAAAAGGCCCATGGTATAGATTGTTCAATGGGATCCGGGGTGGCTGGTCTGTGGGTGCGAGGAGGGGTATATGTTGGCAGTTCATGGTATGCTGTGATGATTTTGGCAGCGACAGTTTGCCAGCGAATCGAGCCATTTTCGAAAATCATTTTGTTCCTCGACAACCAAATTGCCCAACTAATGATAAGGGGAAGACACGCACAGTTTGTTCCAGATTGTGCATGATACTAATTATCCCATGCTATAGTGATGTTTTCACTCTCCTAGTTACTCACAATACCGAGCTCCTTTGTCACCATCTTCCATATATGTTTAGTAATTCCACATGCAAGAAAAAGATGAGTGGTCGATCCTGATAGCTGCTTACAAAGAATGCACCAAGTGGGGCCATGCACAGATCCGCGCATGAGCGCTTCCCCAGTGGGGATGTTGTTTCAGAGTAAGCACTAGAAAAAGAGTTTAGTTCTGGGGGGGGTCTTTAATTTCCAGATGGTCTTCCACCAACTCTGCACTATTTCCGGCTTTTTGTTTCTAATCAAACACAGGTACCCTTCCTTAGGGGTATAAAATCTAGATTTTGCCTTATCCCACATAAGCTCATCTGGGCCTTCTTTAATGCGAATATGAGACTCACTTAATGCATTAGTGTAATCTTCCCAATTTTGATGCCATTCCGAAGGCACATTTATCTGCACTGCTGATTTCCATGCCTGGTTAAATATGGAAGAGTTCTCCTGATCCGCAATAACTCTAGTATTCTGTTGCTCAAGTATTTGAACGAGCTCATGTGGGAGAAAACACCTCCAGCCACCTCCTGTCCATGGATCCATACCAATACGAGCCCTGGATCCATCATTTATTCTCCAAGTTAGATGGCTTCAAATGAGAGGAAGTGAGTACAATAAGGCTTTCCATACTGTAGATATACCTTTTCTCTTCCAACCAGGTAATCGGATCCAATCCATGAGATGTAGTGGCCATATGTACTTGTGGTATGAGATTGTTGTCCAGAGATTTTGCTTCGTAAGGAAAGTCCATCCCAATTTCGCAGCCAGAGCGTGAACAAAGTGTGTGAGGTCCTTTAGGCCCCATCCTCCCCACTTTTTTGGTAGAGAGATGTTATCCCAACTGATCCAAGCAAAAACTCTTTTGTCCTGTTTCCCATTCCATAGATATCTGCAACAAATTTGCCTGAGATGAGCAAGAATACCTCTAGGTATCCAGGCTAAGGCGATCCAGAAAACAGGTGTGGCATCCAAGATTGATTTAATGAGAACTAATCTCCCTGCTCTTGATAGGAAGCGATGGCTCCAGTGCGATATCTGATTTTCTAATTTTGTGATCAGCCAAGTCTAATCTGCAATCTTGTGACCCGTCGGTTTGATCCAATAACCCAAATATTTGAACCCCTAATCCAACGGTCGAGGATTATACGGGAAATGCTGCAAGGCCAGTTCGGATTCTTGAGCTGATGTAAAGACCTGGGAAATAGTTGATTTTGTGTGGTTGGCCATCATGCCTATTGCCTTGAAGAAAGAGGCAAGAATCTTGTCAAAAGTAGTCGAATCCTGAACACTCCCATCCAAAAATATGATAACATCATCTACAAATAGTAGGTGTGTTAAGAAACACTGATCAGTAATCTTCAACCCTGATAATCTGCCATTCTGCTTTTCATGATAGATGAGTCTGCTCAGCCCTTCCATTACAAGAAGGAAAAGAAGTGGAGAGAGAGGGCATCCCTGTCTGAGACCCCTTTCGGCATGGAAAAAAGGGGAGGCAGAACCATTAATGAGCAGACTGTAAGTGGGAGAGGTTATACATGCCATTATCCAGTTTGTGAAGGGCAGAGGAAAGCCCAGATGGATAAGCAACATTTTAATATAAGTCCAGTCCACCCGATCAAAAGCCTTCGCTAAGTCAATCTTGAGAATGATACCTTTTAGACGACGAGCTCGGATAGAATGTATGGCTTCTTGTGCAGTACCAATCGCTTCATGAATTTGGCGGTCTTCAAGAAAAGCAAATTGTTCAGGGAGTATGTGCTGAGAAAGAATAGGTCTGATACGATTGGCAATGATTTTTGAAATAATCTTATAGAGGCAATTGCAGAGAGATATGGGACGGAACTCATCAAAAGAGCCAGGGGAGTCATTCTTAGGAATAAGGGCTATGAAGGTGGTATTGATAGCATTGTACATCCATCCAGATGAGCGGCATTCCTCCACGACCTGGAGGAGGTCCGAGGCCATTGTGTCATAGAAAGCCAAATAGAATTCAATAGACCACCCATCTGGTCCTGGGCTTTTATCCTTCTTGAACCACTTCAATACCCCCTCCAGTTCCTCCAGGGTAACCGGCGCGCTTAATTCATTTGCTTCTTCTTCACCTACAAACCGAGGAAAGAGTCCAGCTACATGAAAAATATCTGCCAGGTTGGCTTCATGGGGAACTTTGAATAAATTCCAAAAATGTGATGTACCCAATCTGGAGAGTTTTTGGAAATTGTCTGCTGATTCACCATTGGGAAGGGGCAGCTTCTAGATCGTATTGGTGACCTTCCTTCCTTTGGCATAATTCTGGAAAAATCTAGTATTGTCATCTCCTGCCTTCAACCATACGCCCCTGCCCTTCAATCTCATCCCTTTCCTTAAGGATCTTATCTTTCTGCATCTCAAGCTCTATCAATCTGTTTTTTCCTTCAGCTAAGGAAAATCCAAGATTCCTATCATCCATCAGGGTTTCCAGCTCTGATTCTATGTCCAAAATCTTCCGATCATCTTTGACCTTCTTCTCTTTGGCCCAAGTCATGGTTATTTGTTTAAGCTTTGAAAGATTATGACAGAAACCCTCTACTGTCATCCTGTGATTCATTATAGGATGGGACACCCAGTAGTCTTTGATCAGCTTAATATATTTTTCATCTTGTAGCCAAACATGATTGAATTTAAATGGAGCCCTTGGCTTGGCTTCAGGTCCCATAATTTCCAAATATATAGGGGAGTGGTCAGATTTACCCCCTGCCCCTACCCATTGTCTGTATCTGGACAGTCTCTGGAGAAGGGGAATCTTGATCATGAATCTGTCAAGTCTCCTAGCCACGGCGGCCTCTCCTATCCTCCGATTCCTCCAAGTAGGCATCGGCTTGTTCATGGGAATATCAACCAAATGATGCTGATCCATGATGTCTTTAAAGAAATTAGACAAGGGGTATATCTATGCGAGTGAACCCCGGGATTCCCCGGATCCCATGGAGAAGTTGAGATCACCTCCGATGATTAGCTGTTCAATAGATGTCAAGTTTGTACCAAGAAAATTCTGCCAGAATTCCTCCCTCCTCTGGCATGGACCATATACATTGATGATCCTCAAGGTCTCCCCTAACTCCGCCAAGAAGAAATCCATGCCTATGTATCCCACTCCCCCCAGGTGGCAGATACATTTATTGTCCGAGGATTGTATCCGATGGCTAATCCTCCAACCCTACCAATGGCATCCAGCGCATGGTGATGCCATCCAGCTCGCAGGTCGGCGAGGGAGTGCTCAATGGCCTCAGCACTGCCCAAGGTCTCTTGCAACATAAGGATATCAATAGTTTCATTTTCAATCAACCTCCGCATGGCTAGTTTCTTGGAGGTACTAGCCAGAGCTCTGTAGTTAAAGGAAAGGCACTTCATGGTGGAATCCTTTCTGGGGCTTTCAGTGCTCTAAGGACCCCTTCCATAGTGGATTGTTTGCCAGTTACTACCTCAACTCCAGCTTTCTGAATAGCTTTGGATAGATTAGATTTACGCCCCCGAGTTGTAAGGGAAGGGGGTCCCGGGTAGACCACCCCCAGCCCAGATTGAGAGTCGGAACCCTATGAGGGCCTTGACCGCAGGTTGTAAGGGTGAGGCAGTATCTGGTTTGACGAGGCCTCCACCTCAAAAGGAAGTGAAGTTGAATGGACCGAAGGAGAGGATGGTGCAATGATGGGTGGGGGGGTGAAATGGAACAAGTAACCAGAGAAACAAAAGCTACAGAAGGAGCATCAACGGAATTAGAGAATGTAGGAGATATCAAAGGGGAAGAAGAAGATGTACCCGAATTCCGAGCTACCTCCGCAGCTGCAGCAGCCCTAGCCCGGGTCAAAGGTGGTGAGGGCATCCTGATTGCTTCTCCAGCCTCCTTCGACATCCCTCCCACACTGAGATCCTTGGGAGTCAACGATCTTGTTTGCGAAGTCGAAACAGGGGCTTGTGAAGCCGTCACAGGAGCATTCCCTTTATGAGATGTGGGCGGGCCTGTGGAGTCCGATGTTTTCGAGAGCAGTGGGCATTCTTTGAATACATGCCCTACCTTATGGCAACTTCTACAATGAAACGGTACCCCCTCATAATCCAATATCTGGATCTTGGTGTAATGGCTCCACTTTAGAGTGATCTTTTCTTCCAAGCCCTCCCTTGTGTCCAAATGCACTAGAATTCTTGCCAGTGCCCAGTTCTTTGACTGTACATAAGTCTTATCATATTCCAAATATGTTCAAAGGGCATTCCCAATCCTGATAAACACCACTTCAGACCAGAATTGTAGAGGAAGACCGGGCAAACGTACCCAGATAGGTCCCGCCCTAATTTGTTCCCTCTCCGGGTCGAATAATGGAGACCAGCACTTGAGGAGAACCGGGGCCATCTCTATGTTCCAATATTTGGCCAGGATCAGATCTGTGTATTCTGCTCTCAAAAAATGCAGGGAAAACCATCCCCGTGCCAAGCTCTGAACCTCCGGCAGCTCCTGTAGAATGCCTCCCCATATTTCTTGTACCCAATTCGTGAGCCTGGTTGTTGAGTAAGCCCTCCCTCTCACATGCCCAACGAGTACTCTGTTGGCCCTTTCCACCACCTCACCCATAGGAATATCTTCACCGAAGGTGATGGTGAGATCCTTTGAGGACTTCTTTATGCACTTAATCTTTCGCTTTCCAGTTCTTGGCGCCGATGGGTGCTCCGCTAATGGATCTGATCCCGAATCCTTCAGGTGAGCCGCTGCTTTAGGGTTAATAACAGGAGAGTCGAAGCATCCCGAAGGGAGGAAGTTAGGGTTTGCCAAGTCCGGATGAGGCGATCTCTGGGGAGGCACCGGGTTGAAATAGGGAAGCGGATCAAAAATGGGAGAGGGAGGCGTGATTGCAGAGAGAAGATTGAGCATGTCAGGGGACAGAGGGGGGATGTCTAGACCCCGGGACTCCAGGGAGAGAGAACCGAAGCGCAGCGGCGACATAGACAATCCAGGGAGCGTAGCGGCCAGAGAGTTAGCCGGTTGAGGAGGTGTAGATTCAATAGTGCTATAGTTAACACCGCGGCCGCAGAAAATAGACTGACCTTCATACAGGTCTTGGGAATAGTTGATCGCTTCCTCTTCATACTCCATGTCTTCCATTGACCTAAACCGCCTTCGAAACTGCCAGGCAAGTGTTAGTCGCCAGAGAAAGGTGGGATGGATGTCGTTTGGTTGATTAAACAGGGTTACCTTAATTGCATTAACCTTGTTTAACTGCGAATTAACTGTGAATTAATTCAGCACTGTTTCTAGCCAAGTGCGGGAAGACGCGCTTGCTACCTACCCGCCTGCGGCCACATCAGAGCCCAAGCTCCATTTTTCCCTCCAATTGATTAATATATCATATTTAATAATCACGTAGAACTTTTTATTTTTTTAGTTTGAATTTCCTTTATGAAATAATGATGTATTGATGCGTGAATCTATTGGATAAGCCTTATTAACTGAATGGAATACATATTTAGTATTTACGCGAAGATCATAATATATTACGTTAATTTTACTAAGCACTTTGGCAGACCTGTGTGGATTTTGATCTGAGGCTAATGTATGGTGTGCATAAATAGATAATTCATCTGTTGAGGGTCCGAAAAAGATAGTCGTAGACCTACGCAGACGTCTAGAGGCTGGGTGGAGGAAGTTACAACACTGAGCCCTAAGGGCTTGTAGTTCTGGGTGAAGGAAAATCTAGGGCATAAAGGGACATCACACTGATCTTTGGATGTGGAAACTTGGTTCCATCATCCCCCCATAATGCTTCGGGTGAGACTTCAGTCCACACTTCGTGGGCTGATGCCAAAAGGGCTAGTAGTGTAGGGTTTTGTTTGGCACAATTAATGTTGAACCTGGCTCAGGACCCCCTAAGCCAGTAAATGATTTCATTGTTGGGACCGAGATCTTCTTAAGGAGATGTGTGATGTCACATCACTAGAATCCAACTAAAAAGAAATCGAGAAGTGCTTGGATAGGAATATTCACGAATTTGTGACACAGGAAAATAGGAATCTATGCTTGTATAAAGAATAGTGGTTGGACAAATATTTGTACACTAAAATACATGAAATTTTCTTTTGTACCTTCCCAAGTGAGCTATACGAGTGGATAGCTAAGTTGGAAGAGGGCCAAGGAAGGTGGAAGCTTGACAGTCCAATAGTGTGGACTCCAGAGCTAGTGTGAAGATTGGAAGCTTCTGAAGATAAGATTGTGTGCACTGTGGGTCACTGGATTGATCACGTCATAGGAGGATTTGTGACAGAATTCGTCATTGATACCTTAGTTAGCTACAGTGAAGTAGAGCGACGCCTTTTCAAGGGACCATGAGGTAAGTACCTAAGATCTATGAATACCTGGATTAAGATGCTCTTGTGTGAAAAAAGGGTTATGTCATTGCCTTGATGTTTGGAACTACGTGAAGTGGAAAGCTCTTTAGAGATCGAGAGAAAACAGGTCCTGAATATAGCCTATTGATAGGACCTCGTTCAAGTGATGATGAAGGAGTGGTACAGGCTTCACCATGAAGTACTGTCCAGCTGATAAGCCATGGTTTTCCATAGATACCTCAGCCATCCACTCCACCTCCACCTCTGCCTCTGCCGCATACACCTTCGCCCACATCTCCACCACCACCACCATCATTCAACATGTCGAATACAATTAAGTTGTCGGTTTTCAAAGGCATAGGGAGTGAGGATGCAGATCAATTTTGGTTTGTTGCAAATGTTGTGTGGACAATGCAACACATTACAGATGATAGTATAAAGAAGGCGCAGTTGGTTACCACTATGCAGGATTGCGCGCTGACGTGGTACATTAAGTACTGCACCGATAACCCTTTGGCATCATTAGCAGACACTAAGGCCGCTTTGAACAAAGAATTCAATAAGCCTAAGTCTAACTTGAAGTCAGTAATTGGATTCAAGGAAATCACAATGAGGGTTGGTGAGACACCATGGGAGTTAGATCAAAGGCTGAAATGTGTAATCCGCAAAGCTAATATGCAGCTCACAGATGGTCAACACCACGAATGTTTTATTGCATCTCTCTTGCCTCACATGAGGATTGCTTTGTCACAAAAAAAGATAGGAACCTAGGTGGAAGCCATGGAAACCACGATGAGATTGCATGAGACGCCTATTCAGGATGCGACTTTGGGAGTTCAACAAATTCACTCGCAGTTGCAGAACCCCTGCTTGGAATTGCAAAGCTTGAGAAAAGAGAAGGAGGCTAGGCCAGAGGTGCACGAAGAAGTATGGTGCCTCAAATGCAAGAGCCAGAGGTATGATAAAGACCAATGCCCCGTCTTTGCTAATTATATTGGAGACGGAGGATTGATTCCCCTGAGGCAGGAAACTCTAGCAGGACTAAGTGCAGGGCCCGTGCTATGGTGCACCATTTGTCAGGTGGCTAGAAAACATGTAACAAATAATTTTCATCCATTGGAAAAGTTCATTTACACAGCACAACAATTTTTCTACAATTTCTGCAAATTAGTAGGCCATGATGAGCACCACTATCGCAACGATGAGCTAATGATGGAGAGAATGCCTATGGGCTAGATGCAAGTGGAAACTCTCCCTCTAGACCAGGGAGCAAGGGGAGCATGTGGAGGATATCATGGAAGAGGACAAGGCTGAGGAGGAGGAGGTCCTCGTAGAGGCCACAATCAAGTTATTTGTTATAACTATGGGACAGCAGGACACTACATGCAGGAATTTCATAATTTGACGCGCCCGTCATGCCAATACTACAGTTAGTTTGACCACTCCATAAAGGAGTGCCCTATGTTGATAGCTAAGATGAAGGAAAAGAAGGCACAACCTCAGAAACCTACACAGAACTTACAGATGATGAGGGATGAACACCGTGAAGAAGATCCAAATTTGAAAATCGTGCTAAGAAGCGGTATAAAGACTGGTGATGACAACGGAAAACAACCTGAAGAGGATGAATGGGTCTGCAAGGCCCTAGAAAAGGAGGTGGGTATTGATCTAGAATATGCAAAGGAAACTTTTATAGAAGCCAAGGAAAGCTTCGTTGAGGCATCTACCTCAGGAAGTCAGAATAAAGTATCAGAGACTAGCGCACCTACAGAGGTTGATCCCTTTGTACTTACCACATTCTTGGAAACCTGCATAAAGCTTCTGCACAATAGCAAGGTTGTGAAAGGCCTAGAGGAGTTGATAAACAAGTGTGCTAGCAAGGATAATGGGTTGGATGGACACTGTGTGGTTAGGAAAATTAGCAAACATAAGGCAAGAATAGGGCGCAAGATGAGGCTCACCACACAGATAGGAGATTATGAGATGGACCAGGTCATTCTGGATCTAGGATCTGACGTGAATGTTTTGCCTAAACAAACATGGGAAATAATGGGGAGACATGCACTACAGTGGTCTCCGATCCAACTTAGAATGGAAAACCAGCAGAAGATCATCCCTATGGGGTGGTTGCATGGAGTAACAGTGGATATCGAGGGTGCAAGGGCGCTGGCCAATTTTGAAGTGATATAAATCATTGATGATAGTAACTCATACCCCACGCTCCTTGTAATTGATTGGGCCATTGACATGAATGGGGTGATCAACTTGAAGAAGCAGACCATGTCATTTGAAAGGAAATCACTTCATGTTGTAGTACTGTTGGACCCTGCAGAAGGACTGCCCTATACTGAACCAGTCCGCGACTACACAGAAAGTGGTGATGACCTAGATCAGATCTACAAAATCACCACGCGAGATCAAGACTAGATTAATCCAACAGTTGATGGATGAATTGCGTGGGAACAGGAAATCTCCTGTACCTCAAATTCGGATGAAGAGTTGGAGCAATGGTAGAATAGGCTACATGAAGTATCTACGCTGCACTGCAACATGATGACTAAATCGTTGCGTTGTGTATCCTCAAAGGTAATAAAGATACCCTATTACGATAGCCTAACTGACGTAGATAAGTTTTTGGATGACTTTGAAAGAGAAGTCCTCAAGGATCATCACTTCCAAGCACTGGATTTGTCATTGCATGCTACACCTGCACAATGGTGGGGTATGCACAAAGATAGCTTTGATGAATGGCACAACTATCAAAGGATGATGAGGTTGTAGTTTGGTCACCCCAAGGTTTGGCTGACAGAGAAATATGATGGGAAAAATGACATGTTCTATCACTTAGCGAAGTGGTCTAAATCTTATGGAACGGAACTACAACCAGAGTGGGTGCACTTATTCTGTGATACTTTAGAAACCATTCCTATGAACTGATATTTAGAAACAGAGCTCTGCCATGGCACTGTAGAGTGGGACATACTAAGGGAGGGATTCTTAATGACCTTCTATTTTTAAAATGGGTTTGATTGCATTGATGAAGCTCTGCAAGTGGTTAAGGCAGCGATCTTTAGAATTCCGCAGGATCCTTTGGAGTTGGTTAACCATATTGGAGCACCCAGTTGTGCCATGCATTGGAATGCTATAATGTGACAGCTGAGGGAGAGGATGAAGATCCAATAAATATCAATACTCCGTAGGCAGAAGGCCATCGCGAAGTCTAAGGTCCACATATAGAAAACCCAGACATCACTGTGCCATTGAAAGCCAAGCAAGTAAACATTGGAACTGAAGCAGAGCTAAAGTTTGCTAAGATTGTGGACTATTGGGATGATGCCACAGTGGAAAAATTTACTGAATTACTCCACGAGTACCAGGATCTTTTTCCTACAAAATTTTTATACCTAAAGGGAATCATAGGTGGCTTGGGTGTGATTAAAATCACTTTGAAACCGAACTCGAAGCCTATTAAGAAGAGGCCATATCTCCTTAATCCCAAATACAAATAAAAAATCTGCTTGGAGTTGGATAAGATGCTAGAAGCAGGCATAATCAATCATGTTTAAGAATCTGATTGGGTGAGCATGATGGTGGTTCAAGAAAACGAACAAAAGGGAGAAACAAGGATTTGCGTAGATATAAGGGAGCTTAACGATGCCTGCGTCCATGATCCTTTCTCGACACCATTTACTAATGAAGTATTGGTCAATGTTGGAGGGAAAGAGGCGTACTCGTTCACTGATGGGCAGGAGGCCAATAAGAATTACTGAAAAAAGGAGAGTGAAGGGTTGGCTATGGTGTACGTGCTTCAAAAATTCAGGCACTATCTGTTGGCAAACATTTCAAGATGTACACAAACCATTCTGCCTTGAAATACCTAGTTAATAAGCCTGTGTTGAGGGGGAAGATATGCAGATGGTTGTTGCTATTTCAGGAATATGACTTTGACGTCATTGTGAAGCCAGGGAGGTTGAATGATGGACCAAACCATCTATCACGAATTGAATTAGGGTAGGACCTACTAATCTATAGGAAAGGTTTCCCAATGCATAGCTCTCCACGGTGCACGTAGAGGATAATCAATTTGTAGACATCATCCACTTTTTGACAGTAGGAACGGCTTCAAAAGGATACACTAGTCAGCAAAAGAATGAATTGGTGGTGTGTGCCATAGATTTTTTGGTGATCGATGGACATTTGTATAAGATGCGTGTTGACAAGATCTTGCGAAGGTATGTACTTGATTATGAGAAATAGCATCCTCGCGGAAGCTTATGGAGGGGCTGCGGGAGGACATTATGCCAAAAAAACAACAACATAGAAGATCTTGTGTGTAGGTTTGTGGTGGCCTACATTGCATAAAGATTCTAAAACGTATTGTAGGGCATGCAAGGCATGTCAAAGGACGAGCAGGCCATCATGGAGGGACAAGTTTCCATTAGATCCTCAAATATCCTTACAGTCATTTGAAAAATTGGCAATCGATTTCATTGTGCCAATTCATCCCCCAAGAAAGAAGACAGGTGCATGCTATATCATCATCGTGATGGAGTATCTAACTAGATGAGCGGAGGCACATCCTGTGAAGGATTGTACAGGAGCTACAACAACCAAATTCTTGTTCAAGTATGTGTCAACCAGATTTGGTTTCCCAAAAATATTGATGAGTGATCGGGGTACACACTTCCTCGATGAAACAATCAGTGCATTGACTGATGAGTTCCAAGTTTATCTTTAGAAGAGCACATTATATCATCCTCAGGCTAATGAAATAGTTGAATCTTTTAATAAGATCTTGGAGAACGCGCTGATGAAGATTTGCAATGCACAACGAAATGATTGGGATGTGCACATACGTGTAGTGTTCTGGGCTTACCTGACTGCGTGCAAAAAGTTGACTGGACAGACACCTTTTCGACTGGTCTATGGCGTAGAAGTTGTGATGCCTATGGAATACATCGTGCCTAGTCTACGCATAACATCTTTCATGGGGATGGAAGATCACGAAGCCTTTGAAGAACAGCTCGTGGAGCTTGAAGAAGATAGATTCTTGGTTGGATTCCATCAAGAAGTACAGAAGGCATGTGAAAAGGCCTGGCATGATCGACATATCAAGTTGTGCTCATTCAAGGTAAATTATTTGGCCTTATTGTATGATAGCAAGTTCAATAAGTTTCTACGGAAATTTCAGATGCACTGGCTTGGGCCATATGTTATCAAACAGATTACATATGGAGGCGTAGTTCAACTCGCAAAGATGAATGGAGAACCTTTTCTGGGAAGGGTGAATGGCAGCCAATTGAAGCCATAAAAAATAGACCCGACTCAATGACTATATGAATATAGAATAGTCTTAGTGCCCCAGGTAGTTGTAAGGGAGCGCGAGAGTATAAACTACACTACCAAGGTTGAAGGGCTACGCGACAAATTGTCTACATAGAAACTGGTGACGTTATAGTATAAGACGCGGCACGAAGGTAGCTACGCCACGGGGAGAGGTGTCATGCAACACAACAGGAAAATGATCGTTGACGTCACTCGTCATGATTTTGCAGCTAGAAAATGGGTACGAAGAGTGGGCTGGCAACATTTAAGGCTAAAATCTTGGAAGATCTACTGACAATATAGCATTGATGATCGCATTTTGGAGGGAATGGACAGAATTGAATCCAAAACCCTGATGAATTACATGTGTCGATCCAAACATGAACATTTTTGACACTTGGAACTCCCTTTGAAATTCGTTGTCTCTTTATGAGCTGAGCCTTTTGGAAAGAGTTCTCTACCTACACAGTCATGTCTATTGAGGCTCATGAACTAGTTATGGAGAAGATGAGTATGGACGCAGTAGTATCTAACGCCGTGGGGCCTAAAATATCTAATGATGAAGCCACGCCTGCAATGCTCATGGCGCCAAAGTCACCAAGGATGACTCAATTCATGGCTGGAGAAAAGTTGAAGAAGCCTGTACAGACACGTGCTTCCCCGAGGGGTCACACAGCGACCCTAACCCAGAAAAAAGACAAACAGTCAGCAAAAGGCAAAGAAAAAATTGTTGACATGGACACAAAAGACAGCCAGGGGTCTGAAGATGTCAGTGTCGAAGGAGGCGAACCCATCACAAAGCTTCCTAAGTATGTCCCTCCAGGGAAGGTTAAGTCCAAGGTTCCGAAAGGACCCAAATTCTGACAAATTCCTCATTTCCACACCCCGAAGATGTCAGTGTCGAAGGAGGCGAACCCATCACAAAGCTTCCTAAGTATGTACCTCCAGGGAAGGTTAAGTCCAAGATTCCGAAAGGACCCGAATTCTGACAAATTCCTCATTTCCACACCCCTGCTACCTGAGAAGTTGTCGTTTGAAGGTTCGTGGCTTCCCCGCGTCCTGCTATTGAAGATGGAGGATTGGAACCTAGCGGATCTCACTAAGTTCATGAAGCGTGTAGTCTATGAAGACACGAGTGTGATAGCACTAGAAACAGAGAAATGGGCCCGCGACGTTGAGAAATCTGGGTTGCTTAACCTTCTTTGGGTGCCACACTACCACCACACCCCAATTAGCATAGCATGTATACGCCTATTAGCTCTGCTACATACTTCAGCATTTGGAGGACCAAATACTAGCTCGGTCATGTGTTATACCGAAAGGGAGCTCGCAACAGTCATTTACCTTCTTCTCCTTCAGTTTCCTCATACTCTCTTAGCCCTCCGTATCTTTGTTTTTCCTCCAAAACCCTGTACAAACTCGCTTTCCCTCAGGTCCCCGGGCACAAAGTTAAACCCATGAGACCGTGATCGTGTGACCATGCGCTTTTCATAAGCCCTTTTCCCTCATCGCTATCGGCAAATCGCATCATGTGTGTATAAGGCCCAAACCCCTTGACTTCCGCCGATGCGATATTCCTTAAAAACAGTTAATTCCTCATCGGGTCCGCGGTCTAATCACAAATCAGCAAATGCAAAGGCCCAAGGTTTTCAAAGGAAAGCACCGATCCAATTACTCCTTCACTGTTGGATAAGTTCTGCCATGATCCAATGGCCCGTGCCCTGCAAACCAATCTCGATCGTCCGATCATCCACCAAAGAGATCCAACGGCATTCGCTCATTCAACTCCCACAAGCCGCCCGTGCGTTAACTCATGATAAATTGGTTTTCCTCTTGTCCTATCCACCACACGTCATCACCTGAATGGAATCGATGGCCTCTGTATGATTACCGCTCACCTCCGAAAGCGGTGTGATATATACCACTTACCGCCCATCGTACCGTCCCCGCTTGCTATTGCCCATGCACATTATCCGCCCGATAGCCGTTGGATCTGCCCGCCCAGGATCCAACGGTTCACATTTGTTGGCTCCCATTTTCTCCCGATACCCTTTGTAAGATGATCCCCACTGTTGATCCACACGATTCAACAGTTGATATTTCTCCTCATGCCTCCACCATGCTGTCTGTGTCCATAGCCCATCCCGTGCACCTGAAGGAAAAAGGGGGCCAGAATCCAGTACCCCGGTGCATTTACTCCTCAACAACTGCTTTTAAATAAACAGAATGGCCGAGAAGAAAAGGACCAGCCTTGAGCAGTTAAATGCATTTATCAGTTATGGCGCTCCTCTCAGACAACACTCCACCTGCTTGAGAAGGACAACAAAGCATCAGAGAAGGTCAAATTCATTTGTAGAACATAGTCAGATTGTAGAAGAGACTCCATTAGAGAGTTAAAGCGGTTGGTGGTCCATTATGACCCCTCCATGCATTGGACAGCAGAATATCTTTGTAAAGAAACACTATATATACCCAAAAAACAGATGTAATCAGGGTTGATGGTTATAGTTTTGATGTAAGGTTCAACTTCTGGAGACTGTAACTACTTTGATACTTGCAACATCTAGTCTTCATTTTCAGCTAATACAAGCTTCTTTTGCTATTAATTGCTCACTTTCCATTTCTACTCTGTTCTAGGTTGTGCCTGTTATGCATTTGTTCATGTGCTCTTGATATTTAGCATTAGAGGGGTTGTCATCCCACCTCTGTGTTGAAGTCTAGTATCTATCATTCAATGTGTTATGCAGGTTTCTATTTACTTAGTGCCAAAAAGTTGTCATCGTATCTGTGCATTAGGAAATAGATTTGCAAACCTCTTTACTGGTTGCAGCTGGCCATCACATGGTCTTGTGGATCTATTGGTGTGGTCAGTATTCTCCATGTACACCTAATCCTCAAACTGTGAGTAATTGGTGGTCTAAAGCCTTGTAGTCTGCGGGTGTTCACCCATGTCTGGAGTTAAGCATAGTAGAAGTCGTTATCTGGCTTGAATATGCATCATTCCTTCCATTCATCCATTTCCAACACTTTTTTGCATTTGTAATGTTCTCGAGCATCTCCGAGATACAACCTAGGAGAGTTTCTTGGGGTGATAACATTAATTAGCGCCGTTGCCAGGGAAAGGAGATTGAAGCTCAGCTTCTCTCGGAGATGACACAGTTCCAGATTTTGATGATAGACAAAGTCTAGGCACATTTCTGGTTGTAATAATCTATCTGGCGACTCCACTGGAGGAAGACCAGCCTTTGGTGACTCCACGTTAATGTTGTGGCGCAGTTTGTGAGGCATGCTCAGAGAAATCCTCAGAAATCACCAGCTGACCAGTGCCAGATCCTAAGAAGATCGTTAAGCAGAAGAAAACTTTGTAGAAAGGAGCATTAGGATCAGGTAAGCCTTAAAAGTCCCATGTTTCTCTGCTAGTGAATAAATCACCTTAAGAGATTCATAAAGCTCCTTGTTCATTCATTTCCCTTTCGGATCTCAGTCCAAAGAAGCATCCATGTTGTCCATCATATTCCTCTATCTCTGTCATCCTTTTCATTGATCCATACCACTTAGTCTACCAGTATCCTTTCATATAGCCCAGTCATGGCAGGTCAACAAGCTCTTACAAAGATAGAAAGAATCATTACTACTAGGTATGGACCCTTAGTCTTGCCTATTCCTTTAAATGTCATGCCTACAGGAGATTATCAAGAATATATGCCTAAGTTTACTAGTACAAAAGGAGTAACAACTGAAGAGCACCTTGAGTCCTTTTATAGCTATGTTTATAACCTGGATATCAATGAAGAGGATGTGTGGATGAGGGTTTTTGTCCAAAGCCTAGATGGGGAGGCTAGAAAATGGTTCAGATAATTACCCCCTAGGTCTATTGCAGACATTGAGGCCCTAGATGATGTGTTCCTAAAGCACTAGGGGGATAAGAAAGATATGATCTTTTATTATACTGAATTTGGGAACTTGCAAAGGGAGAATGGTGAGTTGTTTTCTGATTTCAACAAGAGATTCAACCATTTGTACAACAGAATACCATATGAAGTAAAACCCACTCCTACTTCTGCTATTCTCACTTATGCCAATGCCTTCGATTCTCAGTTCTGCCTGTTGTTAAGAGAAAGAAGATGTACTTCTTTGGCTGATATGCAAGATGCAACCTTTGAAGTAGAATCAAACATCATAGCTGCAGAGAGGCTTGAAGATGGTGCTGATAAGAGAAGACAGGGAGGAGAGCTCTCATCATCCTCTGATCCTAAGATCGATAAATTGGAAACGATGATAGAGTCATTGGCCTCTAGAGTTTCCCAATTAATGGCTGAGCAACATTCTGAGGAAGTAGGAGCCCCTGGTACCTTTGCTCTTCCAAAGCCAAATCTACATAGACGAGCACAGTAGCAGCTATAGATTTTGCAGAGAAGCAAGGATGCAAATGAAAATCAAAGGGTGAAGACCCTTTCTCAGGATGTAGTCATGGAAGAAGAGTTGTTCAAAGAGGAGGATGAGGTCCATGGTTTAGAAGATAAGGGCAGTGCCCCTTTCCTAACCAGAGCTGCCTATGAAGAGTCACTATCTAAAGGCACTGCTCATGAGTTTGTTGTACCTACAGAACAACAAGCTTATCAGCAGAAGCAGATAGTAGCAGGTCCTACCATCCTCGAAGAAGCTGAGCCTAAAGCCAGCCCTTTTTCCCATGACTATGCAGATCTGCAAATTCACCAGCCTGCTATTATCCCCAGCACAGTGATCAAAAAGGGAGAGGAAAGCTCCCCATCATATTTTGTCCCTCTGTCTACTCAAGTGACAATCCCTCACAGTTGCCCACTAGGCACTGAGGCAAGCCATAACTCAATGCCCAAGGTTGATACTGACCATCTCAGGCTTGATATTCTGATGCCTGCCCACGTGGCCTCCACACAGCTTGAAAGGGAAGCTTGCTTGATGAGAGAGGAAGAGGGTGCACAGTTTTGGGACTCCTCCTTGGATGTGGACTGTTATAAGAAAAATGAAGGAGCAGATGATGTCTCTGTGTCCCCCGCACAAGAATACATTGGTTCACCATTCATATTAGTTGTGCAGGCCACAAATGACACAAAGAAGTACACAACAACCATTATTATTCAGCAGGTGTACAAAGGCTCTCATGAAGAACATCCAAGGATAAGGATGTATAGAAAGGGGATGAAATTTGATCCATATCTACTTGATAAGGTCAAATGCCCTAAACTCTTTGAGGTAGAGGATCAAATCAACCCAATTTTGTAGATCTATGATGAACAGGCCGAGAGGAGGAGAAACAGTTTTGATGGTCTTGTAGATGGCCAACTTTTGAAGATTTATGTTGTTTAAGGTTTTCGAGCCTTAATTATTGTAGGCATTTTCTTTTATAGGTTTTAGCATAGAATTAATTAGACTCCATGCCCAATGGAATACTAGGCAATGTTTTTTAAGCTTGTTTTGTATGAAGGCATTGGTCTGCATTTCTTTAGACCGCATAGGGAGGATCTCATCCCCAGAAGGAGCCAGTGTTAGATCTGCTACATACTTCAACATTTGTAGGACCAAATACTAGCTCAGCCATGTGTTTATGCTGAAAGGGAGCTCGTATCAGTCATTTAACCTCTTCTCCTTCAGTTTCCTCATACTCTCTTAGCCCTACGTATCTTTGTTTTTCCTCAAAAACCCTATACAGACTCGCTTTCCCTCAAGTCCCCGGGCGCAAAGTTAAACCCATGAGACTGTGATTGTGTGACCATGCACTTTTCATAAGCCCTTTTCCCTCATCGCTATTGACAAATCGCATCATGTGTGTATAAGGCCCAAACCCCTTGACTTCCGCCAATGCAATATTCCTTAAAAACAGTTAATTCCTCATCGGGTCCACGGTCTAATCGCAAATCGGAAAATGCAAAGGCCCAAGGTTTTCAAAGGAAATCGCAAATCCAATTACTCCTTCTCCATTGGATCAGTTCTTCCATGATCCAATGGCCCACGCCCCACAAACCAATCTTCACCATCCGATCATCCACCGAAGAGATCCAACGGCATTCGCTCGTTCCACTCCCGCAAGCCGCCCACGCGTTAACTCGTGATAAAGCGGTTTTCCTCTTGTCCCGTCTGCCACGTGTCATCACTTGAATGGAATCGCTGGCCTTTGTATGATTACCGCTCATCTCCAAAAGCGGTGCAATATATACCACTTACAGCCCATCGTACCATCCCCGCTCGCTATTGCCCGTGCACCTTATCCGCCCGATAGCCATTGGATCTGCCCACCCGGGATCCAATGGTTCATGTTTGTCCGCTCCCATTTTCTCCCGATACCCTCTGCAAGATGATCCCCATCGTCGATCCATGCGATTCAACAGTTGATCTTTCTCCTCATGCCTCCGCCATGTTGTCTGTGTCCATAGCCTGTCCCATGCACCCGAAGGAAGAAGGAGGCCAGAATCCAGTACCCCGGTGCATTTGCTCCTCAACAACCACTTTTAAATAAATAGAATGGACGAGAAGGAAAGGACCAGCCTCGAGCAGTTAAACGCACTTATCAGTTATGGCGCTCGTCTCAGACAACACACCGCCTGCTCGAGAAGGACAACAGAGCATCAGAGAAGGTGAAATTCATTTGCAGAACACAGTCAGATTGTAGCAGAGACTCCATCAGAGAGCTAAAGCGGTTGGTGGTCCATTATGACCCCTACACGCATTGGACAACAGAATATCTTTGTAAAGAAACTCTATATAGACCCAAAAAATAGATGTAATCAGGGTTGATGGTTATAGTTTTGATGTAAGGTTCAACTTCTGGAGACTGTAACTACTTTGATACTTGCAGCATCTGGTCTTCATTTTCAGCTAATACAAGCTTCTTTTGCTATTAATTGCTCACTTTACATTTCTATTCGGTTCTAGGCTGTGCCGGTTATGCATTTGTGCATGTGCTCTTGATATTTAGCATTAGAGGGGCTGTCATCCCACCTCTGTGTTGAAGTCTAATATGTATCATTGAATGTGTTATGCAGGTTTCTGTACACTTAGTGCCAGAGAGCTGTCATCCTGTCTGTGCATTAGGAAATAGATTTGCAAACCTCTTTACTGGTTGCAGCTAGCCATCACATGGTCTTGTGCATCTGCTGGTGTGGTAAGTATTCTCCATGTACACCTAATCCTCAAACTATGAGTAATTGGTGGTCTAAAACCTTGTAGTCTGGGGGTGTTCACCCATGTCTGGAGTTAAGCATAGTAGAAGTGGTTATCTGGCTTGAATATGCATCATTCCTTCCATTCATCCATTTCCAACACTTTGTTGAGTTTGTAATGTTCCCGAGCATCTCCGAGATACAACCTAGGAGAGTTTCTTGGGGTGATAACAACGCCAACTGCTCATGCTGGTACATGATGGGTGTTTATGGATAGGAAGGCCTATCTGCATCACTAATATGTTCATTCACAGGCTTACACACTTGTAGCATGATGGGCTGAATACGGGCAAGGCGTTTAGCAGAAAAACAAGGGAAAGGGACGAAGCTGAGCGCATGAAAAGCACTTATAAGCTGGTGAAGAAGGCGTGAGGATACTCCATCCTGTCCATACCTGACCCTGCAGTTTGGTTGGCTATGCAAATACTACCATGCAAGGTAATGAGGAAGTTTCGTGCGGATGAACTTCTAGTGCCTGTCATTTCTCTAGTAGCCCAGTGCGTGGAAGATGTCCTATTCAATTGGTCCAGATATCTCTACCAAGAGTTCCTTGTGATTTTCCATGAAGTACAGGATGAGACCAAGTTTTTCCATTATGCTTTCCTGCTGTTATCTATTGTTATGGTTGTGTGGGCCTTGCCGGAGGACATCCAGTTTCCTTTGTTTGAAAAAGGGTTGTCGGAGGCAGCACAGTTCACCTCCCTATGGGCTATGAACAACCCCGCGCGTGTCACGAAGACAAAAATTTTATGGGTCTTGATGGAAGCAAGTCTTTGCATGGCCATCCACCAGTGCGCAAGGTTGTCCCCAACCTTGTACACGCAGATGTCCGCCTATGCCACATTTAAAGCTGAATTTCGTAAAATTTATGTCCAGGCCTAAAGGGATCCTACACACAAATGGTATGACCTATCCTATTTGGTATCTGATTCTAATGTGGAGGAATTAATTTCATGTTGACTAGCTGAGTGGAATTCCCCTTCTGATTTGTTTGTAGAGCCAAGCACCATTGCAGATAGTGTGACCATGAGGAAACGAAAGGAGGCAGCCAAGAAGGCCACACAGAACTTGGCTGCACAAAAAGAGAAAGATGTTGTAGAAAAAGCATGGGTCAAGGAGGAACGTGCTGCCAAGGAAAAGGTTGAGCACGAGTAGCACGAGGCCCACAAAGGCGGCAAGTCACCTCCAATAGCAACAAAGATGGAAATGGGGCAAGGCAGTGAGACAGGGCAGCGCACCCCCTCCGGGCTAAAAAAGTGATATTTAGAACAGCAAGGAGGCTCGAGGAAGAAGCAGAAGGCACATAAAATGCAGTCTGACCCTCTGATGATTACATAAAGCGACCTGGACGTAATAGGTGATAAAGTCAGAGACGTCACCACGGAGATACTACAGCAGTTGGAGCAGCAGTACATACAAACTTTCACGGGAGTCCAGAAGCACCTTTGCGAGTTCTGTGTTCAAGAAACTAAGATCCAAGTAGAGGTTAGTAAAATGAGTGGTGCAGCAAGCAGCTCAGCACAAGAACAACCTGCTAGTAGGGAGTTAGTTCTCTCACCAACAATGGATTTGTTAGTCTTTCCCTTGCCTACAGGGTCAGTCCGTGCTAAAACTGAGGAACAACACGCTTAACTAGATAGCATATCCAAAATGGGCCTAAACCTTTCCACAATCAAACTGGAGACACTAAATGAATTACCACATCCAAGGGAAGGATAGCTTCACCTTCGGGAACAACGCACCATTAGTGGTGTTAGCCAAATCTAGGTGAATTACCAGTAGTTGTTCGCCGAGAAGACTCAGGTTTTGGAAGAAAAGGCGGTGCTTCAGGCACACAACTCACGATTGGAGTCTGCGATCGTGGAGGCATGTCGAACCGTACCTGAGCTCCATATTCTAGATGATGCACAACCAGAGGTAAAGGTTAGAAAATTTGTTGCTCGTATGCGCAAGGCATAGGCTGAGGTTAGTCGAGTTCAATTTCAACTCAACATGAAGATAACCGAGTTGCACTTGGAGGTGCATCCATCGAATCTAATGAAGGTCCAGGAGAAGGGTGGAGTCATGATCAAGGAAGGACTGGCTACTCTAGATGCCACCATTGTAGAGTGTACATCATTATTCGAGCAGGCAATGGAACTGGTAACTACCCTGCAGGAAGACCCAAACCGGCAGAAGCTAAACACAGAAGCTAGGGAGTTGCAGACGAAGTACGAGTGAGTCAGTACAATGGTGTGTTCTATTGCTCCAACATAGTGCCTAGCCAAGTTGCAGGAAGGGAAGAAACTCCTCACACAGGTTGAGGAAGCATAGAAGAAGGAGGCCTTGCTTAAGGCCAGATTGGAACCCTAGTTAGACGAAGCCTACCAGGTCGCGGACAACATTCAAGAAAAGCTGACGGGCTTGCAGCAAGCACAATAAAAGATCAATCTGGATGCATAAGGACCAACTACAGGACATCTCGTCGAGGAGGCTAAGCAGGTAGCTACGCAGAGTGTTGTCGAGGTCGCAGTAGTACAATTGGAGTTGGGGCATCTTCATAGCAAGATCAGTGTGCAAGCTGAGTGACTCGATGGTGAGTCACAACCACTGTGTTGCAGGACTGTTGGGATGGGGCCGTTGAGTCAGTTTTGGGGTTAAAAACCCAAGTCTTGATGTAAATATTGTAAAAAGATGTAAAGTTACCGCAATTTATGGATGTGGAGCACGTAAGTGGTTAGGAGTCAAAAAAGGGTTTTTAACCCTCGTTTATGTAAATTTAAGTCGGTTTGGATATCCACCCATGGTCCACAAACCATGGGATTGTATGTAAAGGTGTATAAATAGGTGTTTCTTAGAATGTCTAAGGAAAGACATCTATGGGGACGAAAACATGAAGTATTAGAGAAATAGTGCAGAGAAGAACGTCTTAGAGGAGGAAAAGGCTCTGCAGTTGAGTGCGCAGAGGACTAGAATAGTGTTCGCAGCTAAGTGCGTGGAGCCCTGCAGTTGAGTGCCCAAGGTGGTTTCAAGTTTGTAACCTTATATTGAAGATCAATAAAGAAGATCATTGAAGAAATTCCTAAGTTTTACCTGTTTACTTCTGTTATTTATGTTTGCGATATATGTTGTGATAAAATGATGTCTTTATGAAATAATGATGTATTGATGCATGAATCTATTGGATAAGCCTTATTAACTGAACGTAATACATGTTAAGTATTTACGTGAAGATCATAATATATTCTGTTACATTTATTAAGCACTTGGGTAGACCTGTGTGGATTCCGATCTGAGGCTAATTTATGGTGCGCATAAATAGATAATTCGTCTGTTGAGGGTCCACAAAATCCAGTCGTAGACCTATGCGAAGGTCTAGAGGTCGGGTGGAGGAAGTTATAGCACCGAGCCCTAAGGACTTGTAGATCTACGCGAAGGAAGATCTAGGGCCTAAAGGGACATCACACTGATCTCTGGATGCAGAAACTTGGTTCCAACATCCCCCCATACTACTTTGGGTGAGACTTTAGTCTTTGCTATGGGGGTTGATGCCGAAAGAGCCAGTAGTGTAGGGTTTTGCTTGGAACAATTAACGCTAAACCTGGATCAAGACCCCCTAAGCCAACATCTTCATTCTGTCTCTCTCCACCTCTAACTGTTTGCATTTTCTTTAAATACAAGATTCTAAAATATTATTTTACATGGATAAACATATCTCTAACATATCTCTAGTATGTAATCCAATCAATACATACATATAAATTTTAATATTCTAATATTATATTTAAATGAATTTAAATACAAAATCTTGTAATATTCATAAAGTTGAGCCTCATTTCATTTATTCATTTTCATTTAAAAATTTATTAAACTGTAAACTTAAAAGAATTATATAAGAATATCTCTAATAATATTCATATATAACTTCAAGAACTAGGAAATGCCCTTGATGAAATTTAGAGACAGAAGCTGCATAGTAAGACGATCAATTCAACCGAGGCTTCTTCAATATCCAGAATCTTTTAGAAGCTGTTGCGCATGCGAGCCTGGAGACTGCCATCGCTGCCGACTGCTGCCTGAAGATCCCGCGCCATGGACCCTCCGGATCCGCCTGGTGGGGATCCGGAGCTGCAACGAGCTTTTTCATCACTGGTTAAATCTCTCCCTCCACAGAGACCTAGACCTGCAGCATCTAAGTTTGTAAAGAAACTGGATGTTTTACAAGAAGTTCTTCTACCTCCGACCATCCCTCGCATGGCAGCCCTCTCCCTTGCTGAGAAAGGGTTAATCGGGCAATTTACAGGACTATGGCCTTCTCCAAAAACAGTGCAACGATGGGTCGAGCGAAACTGGTCGGACAAGATTCAAGGCAAAATATCAATAAGATTCTGTGGCAGAGGATATTTTACCTTCCACTTTGAAACCAAGGAGGATAAAGACCTTATTTTCAGAAATGGGCCCTATTTTATGGATTCTAGGGGCCTCTATCTTAACAAATGGACCCCGGATTTCGATCCTGAGCTAGACATTCCGAATGCAGTTCCTGTCTGGGTCAGATTGCCCCATCTTCCTCTTCATTGCTGGGGGGATGATTCGGTTAAAGCAATAGGAAACGCGGTGGGAAAATATATAGATCGCAGCGAACCCAAAGACAACATGCAGGCTTGTGCGCGAATCTGTGTTGAGGTCGATTTGGGCCGTGGACTGCCGGAAGCAATCAAACTGAAAGTGGATGACTGGTGCCATATTCAGCAGCTGGACTACGAACAGATTCCCTTCAAATGCAAGGTATGTCACGAATATGGACATTTTGCAAATAGATGCCCTAAAATAGTTAATGTAGAATCTGAAGAGCAAGAAGGACAATGGGAAACTGTTAAAAGAAAAAAATCATCCCTTCCTCCCAAATCTATGGATTCTGATGTCCCTGGCCCATCCCATCAACCCCCTCCCCTTCATCATCCTCCCCCTCCCATCCCTCCTCTTCCTCCCAACAATCCCCCATTCTGCACCCTTCATCTCCCCTCCGGACCTCCGACCCTTCCATTCCTCCATCTTCTAATCCCTTTGCTTCCCTATCTGAGGAAGGTCCTGAGCCTGAAATCCCCTTCTCTGAACCTCCCCTTCACTCCTCCCCGCCCCAATTCTCTCAGCCCTCCCCTGATACCCCTTCCGCTCGGGTTACTAGAAGCTCCTCAAAGGAGCATGGAGCTCCCAGTGATATCCCCAAAAAGCATGGGCCGGGCAGGAAATCGGCCAAGCAGCATAGAGAAGAAAGCACCCAGAAAGATATCGCCATGGGCTCCCAGACTCCTATAGAATCCTTTATTCTTGGGCTCTCGGACAAAGAAAATAATAACAAAGGCAAAGAGAGGCGGGCACCTCTCCATGTAAGCAGTAAATCATGATGAAAATTCTTTCCTGGAACAGCAGGGGATTAGGGCACCCCTCCAAGACAGTAGCCCTCAAGGACCTAATCCAAAGTGAAAATCCTGAAATAGTTCTTATTCAAGAAACAAAGCAGGACCAATCTGAAACTAATAAATTCATTAGCCAGCAAAAGCGTTACAGTGGGTGTGCAAGTGAAGCAAGAGGAGCCTCAGGTGGCATTTTAACAATGTGGGACTGCAACAAATGGAATTGCCACTCCTCCAGAATACACCAGCATTGGATCTGTGTTAATCTAGAGAACAAGACAGATGGAACAACAGTAAAGATTTACAATATATACGCCCCGAATCATTATAGAGAGAAAGAAGAGTGTTGGAACACTTTGGAAACAGATATAGAAGAAGAGCAGGACAACAATCTCATTCTTGCAGGGGATCTAAACTTGGTATTGCATTCCAATGAAAAAAGAGGGGGAAATTTCAACCCCGACCCTTTCAGGAATCGACTTGAAAACATAATGCAGGAGCAAGATCTGGTCGATATCAGACCCAAGAACCGAAGGTACACCTGGAGCAATAGACGAATAGGAGTTGGCAATATTATGGAACGTCTTGATAGATTTCTCATAAGTATTGCTTATTTATCTACTTTCACCACTGGCCAGTCGAACATCCTCAATGTCTCCGCCTCTGATCATTATCCAATCACGCTTACTCTGCAAAGTCACTGCCAGCTAGGACCTATTCCCTTCAAATATTGCCCCATTTGGAACCGAATCTCAGCAGCAAAGGAAGTGGTTTGGCAGGCTTGGTCCCAACATGTGGAAGGCTCCCCAACTTTCATATGGGAAACAAAATTAAGGAGAACAAGACAGGCTCTAAAAGAATGGGCAAAGAGCAACTATCAAGAGCCCGAGTTGAGCAAGAAAAAAATCAAACAAGATTTAGAGGATGTGCAGCAACACATAGAAGCCATTGGGCTGTCCCAACAAGCCAAAGAGAGGGAAACAAAATTATACTCTCAGCTGCAGCAAGTTACAAAGGATGAAGAAATAAAATGGAGGCTGAAGTCAAGACAGCTCTGGCTGCAGGAGGGAGATAAAAATACCTCCTATTTTCATAAGCAGGCAACAGTACGAAAGGTCCGAAACACTGTGAATACAATAAAAGATAATGAGGGGAACAACTATTACACTCAGGAAGCGATAAAAGAAGCAGCCACAAATCACTTCAAAAATCTTTTGACTGAGGACAAAAGTGAAGAGGATTACTCAAGTTTTTTACAGCACATGAACAAGGAAGTCACTCATGAAATGAACAACAGTCTCAAGAAGGAAGTCGAAGAGGAAGAAGTTCAAAATGCAGTTTGGAGTCTACACCCAGACAAGGCCCCTGGACCTGATGGGTTTCCAATCAGTTTTTATAGAGAGTATTGGCAAATGATCAAGAAAGACCTCTTAAAGATGATACGCTGGGTTCTAAAGAAAGGCAAAATGGGGGGATTCACCAACTCAACCCATCTTGCTTTAATTCCAAAAGAGAACAGACCTTCCTCCTTTTCAAGATTTCGGCCTATTTCTTTATGCAACTCATCTTACAAAATCATCACTAAAATCCTGTCATCCAGGCTCAAACCTCATCTCTCATCTCTGATCTCCGAAAACCAAGGGGGATTCCTCCCGAATAGGCACATCTCTGACTCTATCCTGCTTGTTCAAGAGGCCATTCACTCCAGTCTTAGTAGAAAGGAGAAAGGATTTGTCCTCAAGCTGGACCTTGCCAATGCCTTTGACAGGGTTCGGCATTCCTTTCTGTTCGCTGTCCTCCATAGAATGGGCTTTGACCCCTCCTTTATTTCAATGATCAAAGCTTGTATTTCGGATCCTTGGATATCCCCTCTGATTAACTGAAGACCGTGTGCTGCTTTCAAATCCTCTCGAGGCCTTAGGTAAGGCTATCCCCTGTCTCCCTACTTGTTTATCCTCATGGCTGAGTGCCTTAGACAAACCATGGATTTTAATCGAAGAATAGGCCTCATCACTGGTATCAAATTTGAGCATGGCACAAAAAATATTAATCACTCCCAATTTGCAGATGATACCCTCCTGATAGGAGGAGTGTCCACCACCATTGCAAGGCGCTTCAAGAAGACCTTAGATCAATTTATGGAATACTCAGGAGGGAAAGTTAACCAGTTAAAAAGTTGTATCTATGGTTGGAACACTCCCAGCCATACCATCCATAGCATTGCTAGCATTCTAGGAGTCTCCTACAAGCTCAATTGGAACCACTTCACTTACCTTGGAATGCCAGTAAGTTTGAGACCACTGAAATCTGACACCTGGAATGAAATCCTCGACAAAATAAAGAGAAAAATTCAACAATGGGGCACCATGTGGCTGAACCCAGCAGGAAGACTTGTTCTTCTGAAATCAGGCTTGGCCTCTCTGCCCATTTACCGTCTCTCTTTATGTCAAGCTCCTGCAACCTTTCATCAGAAAATGGAAAAAAATCTCAGGCATTTCCTCTGGCAAGGAGGCAAAACGGAAAAAAGAAAGTTCAACCTTGTCAGTTGGAAGAATGTCATCCAATCTCAGGAAAAAAGCGGGCTAGGAATAAGATCACCAAAAATTCTGAATTTAGCTCTTGGAGCTAAAATAATTTGGAGAATGATCACTGGTCCCACAGCTTGGTGGAAGAAGGTCTTAGAGGCTAAATATTTGAACAGTGCGAGGCAGCAACTTTTGGATACCAACATTCCCAACAGAGATAGCACAAAAATATGGCAACTCTGCAAGAAAGCCATACCCTTCATGACTCAAAATATTTCAAAGGTTCCTGGAGGAGGGAACATTGTCAACTTCTCCACAGATAGAATTCTCGAAAAACACCCAATTGGATCTCAATCGGAGGCAATCCCAGCAATAAACTGGCTCAACAGTAAAGAAATAGTATACCTGTCCCAAATATCACAATGGGAAAATTCTACACAAGCATGGATAGGTTGGGAATTTCCGGAATACCCCAGAGAGCTTGAGACCAGCTTTATTGCTCTCAAGAACCTCCTTCACAGCAAAGCCCCGACGCAAAAAGGCAAGCAAGATGGCTACCGTTGGGATCCAACTGGAACTCAGTACACGACCAAGGCTGGGTACCATTGCTTATGCGATAACATCTTCCCACAGGATGTTTGGAGTCAATGGAAGCTGGTATGGAGAGCAGAAGCACCCCCCAAAATCAAATTCTTTATTTGGCTCCTTTTAAAAGGGAAGGTTCTAACAGCAGAAAATTTAATGAAAAGAGGTATAATGGGACCCTCTCGATGTCCAAATTGCTGCAGATCAGAAGAGACACTTCAACATCTGTTCATAGATTGCCCTGTAGCTGAGGAATGCTGGAGGACGATGGCATCTCTCGGGAATGCTCCATGGGAGCCTAAGGCATCTATTGCAGACACTCTTTTTAGCTGGAAGAAAAACTGTCCTTGGAAAGGAAAACAGAGTAAATTAACTCAAAGGATTTGGAACACCATGGCAATAACCCTCCTATGGCGAATCTGGTTAGCACGTAACGGTAAGATCTTTCAAGGGAAAAATTGCAATATCAGAGTTATGTGCCATAAAGCTAGGATCTTAGTGGTAGAAACAATCACAGCCCATACCAAAGGCAAGATAGAGGTCACCAATTGCAGCGTCGAAGAGAGAAGTCTGATTAGCCATGTGCAAGAAAACATAATCAGTGCTCAGGAGATAAGCCAAAGGAGGGTGCAAATGAAAGAGACAAACAGGACATGGAAGCTGAGATTAAAGGAGGAGGAGTTCGCAACTTGGCTGAGAAACTGAAACAGGTTCTTACTGTTCTTTGATGGCGCATCTAAATCTAATCCTGGCCAAGCAGGGGCAGGGGGCCTAATTTGCAATGCGAATGGCGAAAAAATTCTTCATTTCGAATGGGGATTGGGAGAATTATCCAATAACAGGGCAGAAGGACTGGCTTTGTATCAAGGGCTCCTCCAGCTGATCAAGATCGGGATAAGAACAGCAGTAGTCTTCGGGGATTCAACAATCATCATCAGGCTCATGGTGCAACGGCAAAGCACACCGAACATCCTCCTGCAACAGATCAACTACAGGAACCAAATCCTCCACGACTCCATGCAAGAAGTCCGTTACTACCATATCCTCCGTGGACTGAATAAGGAGGCTGACATGTTTGCCAACAAGGCATGTGAGCGCTCCAAGGGCAACATGTACTGCAATAATACCTCCTCTTTCCAACCGCTCCCATGAATCACACGCATTCAGTCAAAGCTCATTGTACCGCAGCTGATAGCATCTATGACTACCGGCAAACAATCAGTGCAAGGGACAGAACAGGTATGGTTGATAGGAATTTGATCAGAATTTGGATTGGGAGATCTGCCCAGAGCGTGGGAATCAGGCGAACTGCAGGAGGAAATCGTCCCGCCAGACAGATCCCATGTGCCTATCAGGATTTGCTTTGGGCTGTGTGGACCAATTTTGGAAACCGCATACGGGTTTGTTCCCGCCTCAACAGCATGTATGCGTTATTTATATCTATTTTGAGCCTCAGGATCCTTCATTTCGGAGAAGCCTATTGTGACAGTGATCATAGCTTCAGAGCCGCTTCAGTTTATCCCCCTTCTGTCAGAGGTGCCGACCATAAGACTTCCGAGTATTCAGCGGGAGCCACTAGTGACAAGGAGCAAGTCCAGCGCCCCCGCATCAGAGAGGCGATCATAGCAAATAGGCATACCTCAGTGCCAATGGAGCGTCCAGAACAGTGCTTTCACTGTCGTGACCTGCAGGCAGAATTTGAGGAAGTGCGCGCGCAACAGAGGACCCTGGAAGATCATGTCCGCAGTATGGAAGCTAGGCATGCAGACCAAGTTCGGAATCTGGAAGCAAAACTCGATGAACAATGCAGAATTTTACATGAAAAATATCGAGCCGAGATGAATCTCTTCCTACATAGAGTTCACTCTTTGCACGAGCAGTTCAACAATCTGAGCAACAGATGTGCTCATGCCGAAGAATCAATCACCGTCCTCAGGTATATGATGGATAAAAAGTTCAAAGAAGCGTCATCCTCCTCCAGTGCAAAACCGAACGAGCCAGACCCAAACCCAGAAGACTCTACAGCACAGAAGATTAGTCACATAGAAATTGATTAGCCATGAGTTGCAGTTGTAAATTTTGGTGTTTTCAGTTTGTAAGAATCTATAGTAGTAAAAGATGCCTCATAGGTAGGAACACTAGAATCAGGATCAAGGAAAGGAACTTTTTTGTAATTCCTTGGATCCACAATGCTCAAGAAGCACTATATGTACGGCAAGCTGTCTCTCTCTTCTTTTTTCAGATTAATACATAGCAACCGAACTTGTCAAAAAAAAAAAAAAATATTCATATATAACTTCAATTGTTATCATTCTCCTTAAATACAAAAATTATGGACTATTAAAAATTCTAATGAAATTTTCTATTAAATTGAGATATGAATACCTATAATTCTAATATTTTTGTTATTCTTATTTTTAAATATAAAATATGAAATAATCTATTTTTTATTAATTTTTATTTATTTATATATATATATATATATATAAACTTAAATAAATATATATATTTCTAACTTTGAGTCTACCTTCTGTCATATCCAATGAATCCATACACATGAATTCTAATATTTTAATATTGTATTTAAATGAATTTAATACAAAATTTTGGAATATGCATGAAGTTGAGCCTCATTTCTTTTATTGAATTTTATTTACATCAAAATTGTCACTAAAGATACCAGTGGAATACTAAGCATTGATTCATCATCTCTGATTTGCGACCAACTTTTGTCTAAAAGTTATGATGATTTCTTACTCAATTAGAAAAAAAACCACTTAAAACTTTAAATCTAGGTAGTTAAAGATTCATCGAAGTTTGGAAGTTGATACGCTCATGACAGCCTCATGAAAGAAGTTGACCTAAATCCTAATCATGATTGGATGCATATAAGTTCCCTCTTTTTTAACTTTTTAATTCTTTTCCTAAATCCTAATGATGATTAGATGAATATAAGTTTCCTCTTTTTAACTTTTTAATTCTTGTAATAAAAAGGCTGCTGATTTTTAAGATCTACGAAGTTACAAACCCTATATATGTATATTACTTCATCTAAAGAAAACATGAAATAAATGTCGAGCGATGTAAGTTAATTTTTCATCATTGTTTACTCTACAATTGTCTTTGAAAAATGTTGATTTTCTTAAAAAAACAAAATTGTTGAAAAGTTGTCTTTGAAATTGTTACGAAGGAAATAACACTCTCGAAATTGAGTAAATAGAGCCTTTTTTTAATAGATTTAAAATATGAAGTGTGAGAACAAAGTTGTCTTCCCTAGACTGGAGACCAAATTTTAAAATTATTGGATCCAATAATAAACTATCTAAGAGATCTTCTAGTTGAGTAGAGGTTCATTCAAAAATTCAGTGTGAGATCTTCTAGTTGAGGAGAGGCTCATTCGAAAACCTAGTGTGAAGGCGATTTGTAAGTATGTCTATCCTCAACTTGGAAATGACGCGGTGAATAGAAAACATAGATTTTAACACAGTGGAATACTTTTATTAATTCAAAAACCCAGTGTGAAGGCAATCTGTAAGTATGTCCATCCTCAACTTGGAAATGACGCGGTAAATAGAAAACATAGATTTTAACATAGCGGAATACTTTAATTAATTCAGGCCTAAGCCTGCTCACACTTTCTCACTGCAAATACACCACAATGTGTCCCATTATATAACTATGGGATCACTAGACTCGATGGACATAACAATATGGGAGATACACACTCTAACTCAACTACAACTCAATTACATTGGAAAACAGTTAGTTCTAACAATATGGGAGATACACACTCTAACTCAACTACAACTCAGTTACATTGGAAAACAATTAGTTCTAGAACAACCCCTAGTAACTCACATAGATTTAGATCATTTCCTAACAACTAAAGTAACAACTCAACAAACCTAACTAAAATAACAACTCAACCTACCTATCAGAGTTCCAAACTCTTCCATTTTTACATTGTTCTAACATCCCCCCTTAATGGATAAATGGATTTGCTACAATACATAACAAGGCATGTTGGTCTAAGTCTCAGTAGCCTTACAAATATGACTCAAATATTTCATTTTGACTTTCTTTGTTGTTAAATGATAATAACACTTCTTCCTTAATGTATTCCTCTTTAATTGCATGATATGATTGTGCAGTAGTACCTCATCAGATTCTTGTGGCTTGAATTTTTCTTCAATTAGTTGTGTTTTATCATTACATTCTTCAATATATGCATAAGTTAGATGTTGTGGTTTGTCATTACCTTCATTTGTACCTTGTTCAGTGGATTGTTGCCACAATAGCCTATAATAATGCCTATTTTTTTCAAAACTCTACTGCATCAAAATCCCATGGAATTATTTAGATATATCAACTGTTGTTTGAATTTCCATGTCACCTGCATCATTCAAGGACTCTTCATTGTGTTCTTCACCATGCCAAATTCTTCTTTCAATCCTACATAAATATGTACAAAAGATTTCTCAAGCCATCTTTCAATTAGCATTATCTTTTCATCATAATCAAACTTATTACAATTCCCTAGTCATGTTCTTCCGCTTTTGATATTGTAATAAAGTTCTCATCAACCACTTGATCATCAAAAGAAAACAAAAATTTATAAATCAACTTCAGCCATCCTTCAATTAGCTTTATCTTTTCATCATAATCAAACTTATTACAATTTCCTAGTCATGTTCTTCCGCTTCTGATATTGTAATAAAGTTATCATCAACCACTTGATCATCAAAAGCAAACAAAAATTTATAAATCAACCTCTTTTCTGATAACCTGCAATTTATTTTCATAAACAACTATCCATTATCATATATTATTGCAAATTTCTCTTTCTTCAATTCATCAGTTGTTGCTGAGTCATCCACAACGTTTTATGTGCAATCTCTGCACCTAGATGTAGATTTGATACAAAATATTCACCTTCATATTAATGAGTTTTCTCATTGTACTTTGTTTCAAGAATGTACCAAAATATGTTTTCATTGTTTACTTCACCATATTCATGCAAAATACTATACAAGATGTTATCATCCAACATTGATATAATGAGAAGCAATGTTACTACACTTCTACTCTTATCTTGGGGATTTATAGAAGCTTCTTGAACAAATTCCCATAAATCTACTGAACCAAGAAGTCCTAGCATTAATCATTGATCTAGTCTAGTTCTACATTCTAATTCTCAAATATGGGTTTTTCCACTGGAAACATTCCATATTTTTCTGTAGCTTCTGCTCTTTGTTTCGATTCTTTATCCTTAGATATTTTAGTTCTCTCTAGCACTGCGTAATTCTCCTTGGTCTGACCCATCATTGATATGCATGCTGCTTTTTATTTTTACAATTTATTTCCCCACAATCAACTACCAATTCATGGACAACTCACCAATCAATTTTTTCCTCCACATAACACGCTATTGCAAATTTACACTTTTACACCACACTTACAATTATTTCGTTAAACTGCTCTTTCTTTTCTTTTAATTAAAAAACACTAAATATCCAAACCTCTTTTCTGAAAAAAAAATATATATATATCTCATAACAAATACTTTTTACCATATATTTTTTACGGCATCATAAAAAAATCTTGTACCAAAAAACTCTAACTTTTTAAGAAGTCTCCATACATGAAATCTTTTTTCTTTTTAAATACCTTTTAAAAACACTATAATAATATTGTTGTATTCTAATTTAATTGAAATATTCCAGAGAGGATCAAGAAAATAATAAGGCTTTTAAAGCAAGACCTTGTGTTTGAAAAACTCCACGTAACCTTCCAAACAAAATAGTGATGTCATCACACATTTCAAGCCTCGACTTTAACAGTTGTTCAGCTGTCAGAGCTCTCTCAACCGCATTTGGATAACTTAGCATATCAAATTCTTTCTATTGCTCTGAGCACTATTGTAAGGACCTGCGGTTCCTTAGCACACCCACTCGATGTGCGACGGCTTGGCGGACGAGCGGTTGGGAAAATATGCGAAGTGCGAAGTCCTACGACTGATGTGCGAAGAGACATGTTATAATGCGCATGAGGAGAGGACAAGTGAAGTGTTTATAGTGTGGGAGCATGCTTGGATAACCCACGGGCCGACCTACGATTCAAGCAAAGGTCGACACGCATAATGAAGGATTTGCGATGGAGAAGGGGGCGCTCATTACATGGAGGACGAATCGGCTTGGGCAGATCCACTCGCCCTTCCATCTGTATAAATAAAACAATGCGTGGAGTAATTTGGCATCGAACTTTTCGGTCATCGAACTCTAGCAAAGGAGAAGTGCACAGATTTAAGGTGTAGCCGCAGCGAAGAAGGGAAGGCATTGTTCTATGCACCCAACCTTGGGCAAGGCTGCACGGAGGTAAACACATTGTCTCAATCTTCGGTGAGAGCGTAGCTAGGAGTGCCCGATGTGTAGACGAGGAGCGCGGGTGGGGACTTGGCGAAGTCGCCCGGCGTGTAAACATAACACGGTGGAAGTTTTGGTGAAGTTGTGTGAAGGTGAAACGAGGGTTTCTTGGTGACTTGGTGGAGTCGCCCGCCCGTCGTGGACAAAACAAGGTTTGGTTGAGAAGCACGGTTGGCAGCTCATGTGAGGGTGCGCCCGCCCATCTTGGGCAAGGAACTTTGGTTGGCACACGAAGGTGTGACAAGTTGTAAATTTGACTAAGTATGAAACTTGGTGTTTCCCAAGTATACTTGTGAAGCTTTATAATATTGGAAAGTTGATTAATAATATATATTCAGGTAGACTCATTGTTCAGGGAGTTGCCCCTCCCTTTATACTGTGCAATTGTGTTCTTCATTTATAATTGCTAATGATAATGAATGTGTATGGGTGTTCATTGGTATAAAGGAAACATAATAATTACTTGGTTGAGAAACACAAACTAAGTAGGACAAGTGGTTAGGCGTAGTCCATGAACATAAGTATTGGTGAAAAGAAAGTGTTCGGTGGTGCCGCACCTCGCCAAGTACGGTTGGAAGACTACCGTAGGCCTAGGGGCATGACAGGCGGTATCGAAGCTGGTCTAGGTTTTGCAGGAACCTGGTGAAGTGCAAAGGGGATTTGCGGAAGGAGTTGATATCTTGGTTGATGGTGAAGAGCTTGACAGGTGGTATTCAGGGTTGAAGAAGCTTGGAAGCTGGTGATAGTGAAGTAGGTACTTGCAGGTGAAGGAAGTTGTTTCACATACAAGTGGAACAAGGGTTCGTTCAGGTTGCAAGAAACTTGGTGAAGTTGTTGGATGGTCGATACTCGATCACAAAGAAGGAAGAAGGAAGCAGAAATGGCAGGTGAATCTCGTGTGGTATCGGGTGAATCTAGCTACAATGCGATCGAGGCCTTTATTGAAAAACTACTAGAGAGAGTGGAGGCATTGGAATCTTACTGGTTTACAAAGATGGATCTAGTCGTGAAAGAGCTAGAGGATCATGTGCAGTTGAGGGAATAGTTTGATGAACTCCCAACTCGGCATGAGTACACTGATCTTAAGTGTACACAACTTGAAATTGAAGTCAAGGAGATTGGAGAAGCAAGGGATAAAGGTCTGGCAGAGATCTTGAAATTGCAGAAATCTCTTGACGGTGCAAATGATGAGATCGTGGTGTTGAAGAAGGTCGTGAGACATAACTCAGGTGGAGGAGTGTCTCATGTGAAAGTCAAGGAACCAGAATCTTATGATGGTACAAGAAGTGCGAAGACTCTTGGTAATTTTCTATGGGATATGGAGCAATACTTGGAATGCTTGGGTCTATCCAGTGATGAGACAAAGGTGAAAGTGGCTGCTCAATTCCTTACAAAAGATGCTAACATGTGGTGGAGAAGACGGATGGATCAGATTGCCAATGGAAATGCTGATGACATTACTTCTTGGGATGATATGAAGAAAGCTTTGCAGGCTCATTTCAGTCCTCAGGATGAAACATGGGAAGCAAGGATGAAGATTAAATTTATTAAGCAGACAGGGAACCTACAGACATATCAGTGAGAGTTTACAAGTGTGGTTCTGGAACTTCCTGACATGGCGGAGAGGGACAAGGTGTTCAAATTCATTATTGGATTGAAACCTTGGGCACGCAATGAAGTGAAGAGGCAAAAGATTAAAACACTTGAGGAAGCTTTTGCTGCTGTGGACAGGTTGGTGGAGCTTTATGATGAGACTTATGATGAGAGGAAGAAGAAGTCCGATAAGCCAAAAGAGAAGAAGAAGGATGAAGCTTCAAAGTCGGATGAGAAGACAAAGAAGTCATTGAAGTGTTGGATTTGTGCTGAACGACATACGATGAAGAATTGTCCTTCTAGACCGAAAGTGGCTGTTATTGCACAATCTAATGTGAAGAAAGAAGAACCTTATGTGGGGATGATGTAGATTCTTGGAGCTGTTGCTGCTACGGAAGTGGTCTCTCGGAGAGATCCTGAAAGGAACAACTTGGAGTATGTTCAAATAAAGATTGGAGGTATGGAGGCACTCACTATGGTAGATAGTGGCGCTACTCATAACTTCATGAGTGAAGATGTTGCGAGAAGAATTGGGCTGAAATTTGTATCAGTGAAGGCACAAATGAAGACGTTGAATTCTCCTCCTGATTCGGTTCTTGGTGTAGTTGAGAGAGTGGACACAACACTAGGTGAGTGGACCGGGAAAGTCGACTTCACTATAGTGTGCATTGATGACTATGAGGCTATGCTGGGGATGGAATTCTTGAAACAATATGATGCTATGATTGTTCCTCATTTGAAGAAGCTGTAGATCTATGATGGAAGGGAAGATGTACCCATTGGTGTGACAAGGCCTGATTGTAAACTAGCAGTGATGCAGATGGAGGATGAGAAGCGCATGGAAGACCTGAGTAAGCGGTTGTCCACTATTGAGGCAAAGCTTACCAAGCAGTCATTGGTTATCATGACACTTTCTGATAGTATCTTGGATTTGTCAAGAAGGCTAGAAAAAGTGGAGGATGATGATGATGACGAGGAGGTTTATGTGAGACCGAATGTCCAAGAGGAGGATCGGGTTGCAAATCTGCAGAGGATGGAGATAGAGAATCCTAACAGATGGATTGAGCTTATTAGTGAGGGTGAGCCTTCAGGCTCTACTCCGTCTACATCTTCTTAGAGGACATAGAAGATGGGGCTCATTGTTAGCTGCTCATGGCAGTGAGTCCTTAGAACAGGTTGAGCAGGTATGACAGATGGTGTAGGAATGGTTCGGCATTAAGCATCATGACATGTTGCAGATGGGATGGAGTTTCCATGGACCTGAGCATGGAAGAGATTCGTGGTGAGTCCAGGATGTGGCAGAATCTGTGATAGACTGGTGAAGGCATAAGGATGGACATTCTTATGATTTGAGCATGACAGTTGGACTGATCACTCGACTAGTTCAAGTCATGGAGGCTAGCAGTGTACCAGAGAGATGTTGACATCAGGCGGGCAGGAAGGAGGACAATTCACAGGATGGGACAACACATGATGGAGATGGTAGTTCTACATATGTTGCAGGGATGTTTGTGGTATGTGGAAGAGACGATATCATGGACCGAGGATGAGGCAGTTGTTGATGATGATCTTGGTGGATGGATGCTAGGATGGGATGTTGTCGAGGATGACAACGATTTCAGGTGGAGGAGGATGTAAGGACCTGCGGTTCCTTAGCACGCCCACTCGATGTGCGACGGCTTGTTGGCAGACGAGCGGTTGGGAAAATATGTGAGGTGTGAAGTCGTACGACCGATGTGCGAAGAGACATGTTATAATGCGCATGAGGAGAGGATGAGTAAAGTGTTTATAGCGTGGGAACATGCTTGGCTAACCGACTGGCTGACCTACGATTCAAGTAAAGGCCAACACACATAATGAAGGATTTGTGATGGAGTAGGGGGCACTCATTACATGGAGGACGAGTCGGCTTGGGCAGCTCCACTCGCCCTTCCATCCGTATAAATAAAACAGTGCATGGAGGCATTTGGCATCGAACTTTTCAGTCATTGAACTTGAGTAAAGGAGAAGTGCGCAGATTTAAGGTGTAGTCGCAACGAAGAAGGGAAGGCGTTGTTCTATGCATCCAACCTTGGGCAAGGCCGCACGGAGGTAAACGCATTGTCTCAGTCTTGGGTGAGAGCGTGGGTAGGAGTGCCCGACGTGTAGACGAGGAGCACGGGTGGAGACTTGGCGAAGTCGCCTGGCGTGTAAACATAAGACGGTGGAAGTTTTGGTGAAGCTGTACGAAGGTGAAACGAGGGTGTCTTGGTGACTTGGTGGAGTCGCCCGCCCGTCGTGCACGAAACAAGGTTCAGTTGAGAAGTGCGGTTGGCAGCTCGTGTGAGGGTGCGCCCGCCCAGCTTGGGCAAGGAACTCTGGTTGGCACACGAAGGTGTGACAAGTTGTAAATTTGGCTAAGTATCAAACTTGGTGTTTCCCAAGTATACTTGTGAAGCTTTGTAATATTGGAAAGTTGATTAATAATATATATTCGCGCACACTCATTATTTAGTGAGTTGCCCCTCGGTGTATGGGTGTTCAATGGTATAAAGGAAACATAATAATTACTTGGTTGAGAAACACAAACTAAGTAGGGCAAGTGGTTAGGCGTAGTCCATGAACATAAGTATTGGTGAAAATAAAGTGTGCGGTGGTGCCGCACCTTGCCAAGTACGGTTGAAAGACTACCTTAGGCCTCGGGGTGTGACAACTCTCATTTGACGACAACCACGGTAATAAAAAATAAAACAAGGACCAATTATCAAAAAGAACCACCCAACACAACAACAGATCCACACGACTCTATCACTCAACATGGCAACATGCCTTCAACACTCCTTTGCATCGTATCCCAAGTAGAAACAAATACTACAACATCTAGGCCCGACAGTTTCACACTGAGGAAAGTCTCCACATTCTAAACTTAGGTGTCCAAGAGATTCAACTCTCCTCAAAGTGGAGCCTTAGCTTAGCAAAATGTGCCGGGCAATCAAAAAAAATTATCACACAGATATCATATGAACAGAAAAACCACACCTTTAGTTTACCCCCACCCGCCACCAAGGCAGAACTGTGTCAATTGGTAATTTCTTTGATGGCCTCCCTAGGTAATTTCACCGACAGCTTCAAGACCCGATGGTTTTATGCCCAACAATATTAGATCAGTGGTTGATAGACCAATTCCAGGGAAATAAAAAATAAAACAAGGACCAATTATCACAAAGAACCACCCAACACAACAACAGATCCACACGACTCTATCACTCAGCACGACAACACGCCTTCAACACTCCTCTGCATCAGATCTCAGATTGAAACAAATACTATAACAGGTAGACCCGACAGTTTCACACTGAGGAAAGTCTCCACATTCTAAACTTCTGTGTCCAAGACATTCAACTCTCTTCAAAGTGCAGCCTTAGGTTAGCAAAATGTACCAGGCTATCAAAAACTTTATCACGCAGATCTCATATGAACGGAAAAACCACACCTTGGGTTTGCCCTCACCATCCACCAAGGCAGAACTGCGTCAATAGGTAATTTCACCGACGGCTTCAAGACCCGGCAGTATTACGCCAAACAATATTAGATGGGCGGTTTATGCACCACTCCAACCACTTTAAAACAGACAACTATGATATCAAAATAGAAAACAAAGAGTTTAATAATACTTTTATTAATTCAGGCCTAATGTGCGTCACTTGCTCACTGCAAATACATCATATTGTGTCTCATTACATCATAATGTTTCTCATTTTATAATTATGGGATTGCTAGACTCGGATGCTACAATTTAGTTACTTTGGAAAACAGTTACCTCTTGAAGGCGGTCTCCTAACTCACATTGATCTAAATAATTTTAGACAACTAAGAATATAATTCAACAAACTTATCACATTTCCATTTTTGGACAACTAAGAATATAACTCAACAAACCTATCATATTTTCAGACTCTTTTATTTCTACATTATTCCAACCATCCTGTTAAAATAAAAATAAAAAATAAAAAATCGAAATAGATCCATATGTGAATATCAACTTCGTTTATATTTATATATAGAAAATTAAAAAAAAAATTGTTAAAAGAAAATATTTTAATGTTGTATATAATAAAATATCCCATGTAGATTATGAATAAAATATTTTAGTTTGAATTAATATTAACTTGTACTTAAAAATATATAGCACTCAATAATACAATTTAAATAATGATAAATTATACATTATTTATTTCACTTTAAAATAAGTTTGCACCTAAAGAAATTTGATTCTTCTAGTTCATGTTAGATCTCTGTTTAAGATGGATCTATGCTGTTTTTTTTTTCATTTTAAAATAAGTTTGCATTTAAAGAAATTTAATCTTTCTCGGCTCATGTTAGATCTGTGTTTAAGATGAATCTAAATTGATTTTTATAAACACGATAAATGTTCATAATTGTGTTTCTTATCCTTTTCATAATAAATATAATTTCGCTCCAAATTGAAATTTTTTTTTGATAGCTGATTGGAAAAAGGGAATAGCATTTTGGATAGGACAAAAGGATAACGATATGCAAGCCATGGTGAACAAAGTTTTGCAACAATATCGCAATAAGAATTCAAATGATGGGCAATAATAATAATAATAAAGGGTGTCACACCAAGAATGTGACATATTACCTCTGTACCACGCAATGGACTAGAGGACGGGATGATTTTTACAGCCGATATATGAATATTAGAATTATAGGTATTTATATATAAATTCATTTAAGTTTATCTATATTATATAGTCTATACTTAAAATATTACATTACATATTTTCTTAAAATTGTTATTACTAAGTAATAATATCGTTGATATTAAAGAACGTTCACTTATAAAAATTTTAACGTTACCGGTAAAGTTTATATATCTCTCTTCTATTCAGTTCCAGATCGTTTCTTAGGACAAACATTTCAATTTCATTCAATTATTTATGAACAATGATTTCATCACCCATGGTCCATGAATTTAAAGGGAAATAATGTTATAGTAGTTAGGAAAGAAGTCCTTAATGAGGGAATGATGAATAATTTGTTAATTATGTGCATTAACACATTTTACAAATGATTTATTTCTGAGTCATTTTTTGATTTGACAACATCGATTCCATGCTACAATATGGTGTTTTTATGTTTCCTCGGGATGAATTTTTCTAGGATGAGTTTTGGAGAGCAAGTTCTTTATTCCTTGCCCCCTCAACCTTTGGCTTTGAAAGCGGTGAGGCAGTGGCCTTAGATGTGGTGGGGAGTAGATTAGGGAATGGGTAAGATCACTTGGAGAGTTGCAATGTCATAGAATTAGGTACTCAGAACTTTCATCACAATTGCCAGATTTAGGAGATCTTGCATATAGAGATTTTATTAAAGGTGGTAGCTTTCATAATGAGCAATGACAAATTTAGAAAAAAATTGTATTTTAAAATTATTTGTGAAGAAAAATAAAATCTTCCATAGCTTTTGAAATTTTTTAATGATTCATCAACATTTACTAATAAGGAAAATAAAATGAAAAATAAAACCACATGCACCATAATTATTAAGTCTACTTAATTTGTTATAAAAAAATATAAATGAAAACAAAAAATTAAAATTTTAAAAAATGACAAAAGAATTTTTGAAAAATTTAGTAATGTAAGATTTAAATAGGGTAGTTAATACATGGGAAAAATATTATGAACACCGAATCCAAATTAATATTAGTTCTAGATCAATCAACCCCTGAGAGGGATCAAATCTCTTTTCACTTTAAAAAGAGGTTTTCGTCTCAACAAATTTGATCCCTGGTAAAACTTTTTAAATCTGGAATTAAGAGGGATCTAGATTGGTTTAATTTCCCTCTTTAACTGGTTATATTCCACATAACTACCATAGGTCAATACAATAAATTCTCACAAACTTACAACTCAAAAACTAATAATAACTTAACCAAATCAAAATAAAAAAAAATTAAAAATTAATAACATAAAATTATTTTTATTTCCTTTTAACTAATTAATTTTTTTATAAAACATAATATTATATTACAACATGTCTATATCTATTTTACTAGATTGTAAAACACTTTTCAACACAATAATAAAACTAATACATAACCAAAACATTTTCTTACTAATACATAACCAAAACCTTTTGAGTAAAAAAATAAATGAAAAATATAAAGTAGAAATTCATCAATGGTCACTGGTATCATGCAGATTTAGATTTAGTGTCCATAAATGTGCAAATATATATGAATTTTGAGGAAATGGTCAAATGAATGGTTACGCATTTTAGATTATTATATCTCAAAGCATTTTAGATTATTAAATCCCAGTTCAATCTTAAAAACATTAATGAATTCGCTAGTGTAGTGTGGTTGTTAAAAAAGGATAAATTAAATATATATATATATATATATATATATAATTTGAAATCGAAAAAATAACATATAATAAAAAAATTATATAATACTATATATTATTATATAATATGATATATATGTATTAATTTTTCATTTTTAATTAATTACAATATATTTAATAATAATTATTTAATTTAAAAATGATATTCAAGTCAATACTAAATTAGTGTATAATATAAAAGTCAAATTTGTGTACAAATTTTTTTTTAGCTAATGTGATAACAGATTTATTAAAGTAATGGTTTAATTGTTAAAATTTACCAAAACATATATATCTATTTCTCTAAATTTAAATCTGTCAACTATATCTTTTATTTAGATATAATTATAATAGTTTAGAAAACATTATTTCAAATTAAAAAATTTAAAACTCATGAATACAAAAATAAATCCATATAATTTAACACGGAAACACACATAGTAAATACAAAACATGAAAACGCAGAGGAATGTAAAACGAAATTTACAAAACGATCCCCAAACAAGAGAGATCTATAATGGTACTCATAGAAAAATACAATTTCTTTACACATTAATAATAGGAGAATGTAATACCCCACGATAGGAGAATGTAATAGCCCAGAATATTGTAAATATTTTATTTACCATAGTTAAAAAGAAAAACAAACTCAAGGATGATGGTTATTATCTGTTGTATAAATTAACATTTTGTCATTAGTGAATAAAAATAAGAAATGATTTCCTAGTAATAGGGATATCATGTAACTTCTGAGGAGAGAAGTTAATGTTAAAATAAAACAGTTTCAAAACCTAACTGCCCCCCAATCGTTGATGGCTTCCAGGAAAAGGAAGGGAAGGGGGAAAAAATTGTGCTGTAGAGGACAGACAATAAGGAAGGGGAAAGAGCTTACCATGACTGGTGATGATCAGATGGTAAGGGCGCAGAGTGCAAGCAACTTGTAAAGACTGATTGTCTTTGAATAAGCCAAGGGGGAGATTTGGTCTCGAAGGACGATCTCATGGTCGGGTGGATGGCTAGTTGCAGAAAGCAGAGGTGAATTTTTTCTTAGAGTTACTTATTGGAAGAAAACACATGTATGAAGCATTAGACTGTATCAATACCTGAATTGAAATAGAAGAATTTATTTCTGTGAGCCTCAGTCTACTTAGGATTATATTCAAATTGGAGACGCAGTGAACCCGATGACTCTATATACTTAGGATCTTTAGACTCTGGAAGGGTATTAGTAGGGGCAAGTCGCTAAGAAGAGGGTTTATCTCAGTGTAGAGTTTAAATATAACTTTCTATGCATTTTATACCTATTTTGGATTGGGAAACGAGACTCGCATTAGCGAACATTTGTGTTATCAACAATTGTTAGGAAGCAGGCAGAATGATTCTGTGACAAAAGGAGAGTATGTAACTATTTAAAATAGTACCATGCAATGGGGAATAAAGGAAATAAGACTCTCTGAATTAATAAACTATAATAAAACGATGTTATAGGAAAACTATGCACATTACAGACAGACCTGTGAAAATAGAAACTACTCTTGCTTTAAAATTCATTCAATTGCTAATACTAGATGGCACTTTCCGCATTCCATGACTAAACAATTAATAGAAATAAAGCAAACAGAGTTCACTACCAAGCATGCCTTTCTTAATGTTAACAAAAATAGGGATAGAGCCACTACCGTGCGTTGTAGCCATCGACAGAACTGAAGTGCAGTAGGTAGGTTGTCCCATGAGCAGGGTTTGAGCCTCGAATAGGCAAGAATGTAACCCTCGGTTGGGTCCAGACTGAAAACCCTCTCGTATTGCAACCCTCCATTGTTAAAAAAAAAATAAAGAAATAAATAGAGCATCAGGGCTGTCGGGAGAAGATTTAAGGTTGCGTTCTAAGGGCAAGGTCACGGACCTTCCCCATCAGAATGCGCGCAACAGTGGAAATAGGTCCAAACCCAAGTGCCGAACACGTAGTGTACCCAAACAAAAGACTGTGCATTTATATAAATGGTAAATAAATTACATTACAGAGTCAAGCACTAGTCATGACCAAGGCTCCATGGAAGAGAAACTACATATAAATATCCATCACAGGGAAGTCCACGGAGAGAACAGTCTAAAGACATAAATTAAATAAAACGACTGTTTCTAATTTTACCACCAAACCCTCACAGTAGCACATTTCAACAGTAAAGAGAGAATGATGCCGCAACATAAATAAGCACAGCAGTGCTATAAGATAGACCCACCACAATGGCCAAGCAATGTAATAAAATCTCAAGTTGGACGCCCAAACTCCATTACCATAAATAAATAAGGTTATGCATGTAAATCAAAAAAAACTCGGAGCTCATGCCCCCCACTCAAATCTCAACATAGTACAAAGCCTGGAAGGACTACCCTTCGATGGGTGCTGGAGGACCTTCGAATCTATAATTAAAAAATCTTCAGTCGAGGGCCTCGGCCAGAAGGCATTCATACCTAGAACCCTTGAACACGCTCCAGGAGGGTTTCCTTAGGTAAGGGATAGGCGCCCAACCTACATGAAAATCAAGCCAAGAAATGCATAGTTAGGAATCAATGGTATGAATGCAAACCGCGACAGAATAGTAGGAGAAAACAACTACAAATGGATGTAGGTCTTACCTGAAGTGAGTTGAGCCACCAAATGTAAGAACAATTCATTCCGGCGCTGCAAGAAGCTCTAGGATACCAAACCAAACCTGTGGGTAGCGTGAAGCCATGAACGAGTCAAGAGTTCACGTAATGGAAAGGAGTCGCGCTCAGTTAAAGAAATCAAAATGAAATCTCAGAAACGATTGCTTACCTGTAGAAATTGTAGACCCAAATACGCCAGCAAATGAGCCAAGAAATGATAGGTCGGCTCTTAGAGCTGCAATGCATGGACCAAACTAGAGCAGGCTCCTCAAGGAGCTGCCCATCCAAATGAGCACCGTCACCCTAGAACCCGGTAGTATAGGTTGGAAACCGCGAAACTGTTGCCACCGTTGGATGGGGAGGGACGATCCTCACCGTAGATTGAAGCAGGATTACCAAGCGAGTGATGGGACCTGGTCAGTCTGCCCGACCTCATACAGAACGGGCGGTCGATGTTAATGACACCCTTAACCAAGCCATGTGATGATAGAAAACAAAAGGAAAGTTACGATATGTTTCAAATGCCACGTGGACAAAACATGCATGTCACCCAAGCTGCGAATTAAATGAACTTCATAGCTAGTACATTGGAAACATAAAAATCCAATGCCGCATGCAAATGTGTGCAATTGGTGAATTATTAAGGTTTCCAATCATTGTATACATTGATGTAAATGTATCGTGTAAATTCTAGTAATGTCAATACCATAAAAAAAAAAAATATTCGGGTTTGGAGTCATTACAATTGGTAAATGAGCTAAGAACTGATAGGTCGAATCTTAGAGCTGCAATGCATGGACCAAACCAGAACAGGCTCCGCAAGGAGCTGCCCATCCTAATGAGCACCGTCACCCTAGAACCCGCTAGTATAGGTTGGAAACCGCAAAACTATTGCCACCGTTGGATGGCAAGGGACGATCCTCACAGTAGATTGAAGCGGGATTACCAACGAGTGATGGGACCTGGACAGTCTACCCTGTCTCGTACAAAATGGGCAGTTGGTGTTAATGACACCCGTAACCAAGCCATGTGATGACGGAAAACAAAAGGAAAGTTACCATATGTTTCAAATGCCGCGTGGACAAAACATGCATGTCACCCAAGCTGCGAATTAAATGAACTTCATAACTAGTACGTTGGAAACATAAAAATCCAATGCCGCATGCAGATGTGTGAAATTGGTGAATTATTAAGGTTTCTAATCATTGTATACATTGATGTAAATGTATCGTGTAAATTCTGGTAATGTCAATACCATAAAGAAGAAATTATTCGGGTCTCGAGTCATTACAATTGGTATTAGAGCCAAGTTTCAAAAATTGTGGCCTCTGGAGAAAAAGAAAAGCAAAGACAAATAAAAGTGAAATCATGTTTATTCCCAGTTCTATTTTGAGAGTTTTGTTTTTTCTAGGAAAAAAACAGTTAAAGCATTAATCCTCCTTCTATCACTTTTCCTTAGGTTAAGTACAGGGAAAATAGAAGACTACCAAATGAGAAGAGCAGACAGTGTCTCATGTAGGTTTACGATGGGTCAGGGACCTATAACAGGTCCTGGAAATAATCCAAAATTATGGGTACAGCTTGGAGAAGAGGCTCGCAATACGAATCTCGCAATACTAGAGACTGTGCAGGAGTTAAAAAATGAAATGGCCCGACTGTGGGAAGATAACGCAAGGTTAACTCTGGAGCAGGAAAGGATTATAAAGAGCCTATCTGACAAGCAAAACCAGCAACCACTGAATCCCAGCGCTGAGCAGCAAAGGGAGTCTGAGGAGCGAAATCACCATACAGGACCCGAGGAGACAGAAGGAAGGGAGGAGGAATGGGAGGAACGATCTGATAATGCTTCCGAGCAGCACACCTAAAAAAGGCAACGGATAAAGTTGCAAGGAGGATTCCGCAAGATCAAACCGCCACACTTTGATGGGGAATTGGAGGAAGCAGCTGAGGCATGGTTGATTAATATGAATAAATATTTCCAGCTATATGAGTATGATCACAACCTCAAGGCACGGTTGGCCATTTTCCAATTGCAGGGAAAAGCCACCCTATGGTGGGAAGAAGTTAAAATTGTAAGAGGAGTAAGCGAACAGAACATAACTTGGGAAAAATTTCAGAGGTACTTTAAGGAAAGATACTTGACCGAGCATTTCTATGATGAGAAGTCCAGGGAATTCCATGACTTGCGGTTGAGACAACAAACCATGGATGAATTTATTACTCATTTTAATTCATTTTGCATTACGTGCCTTATATTCGAGAGGAAAATGCTAAAGTACAGAGGTTCATCAGTAATTTACCTTTGAGTATGAGGGAAAGAATCGAGTTTGACAATCCAAAGACCATGGATGAAGTAATACGTAAAGCCAGGATTTGTTACCAGCAAAGCAAACAAAAGGGAGAAATCCCGGGTAAAAAATGGAATGATAAGAGAAGTAGCAAAATGACTATAAACAACAAAAGGAATCGTGGTAGTGGTAACAAGAGTTTCGCCAAGGGACAGAACATCAGAAATTTACAGAAGAATTCACTCAGATCAAAGCCTACTAATGAGTCCAGAATCAGTGAACAGCCGAGAAAGATGGACAGTGAAGAGACAACAAGACCTGCGGTGCAATGTTGGGGCTGCGGTGGGCCTCATTACATTAAAAACTACCCTCAACTAAAGGGAACCGAATAAGTTTCCCAGATCCATGAAGAATCTACAGTCGGTGACGTAGGACGAAGTTTACCAAGGATTAATGCTACTTTGGAAGATCGTCAGGCGGAGTACCAGCCGACCATGGTGGAATTTGAATGTAAGATCTCAGACTTTGTTGTAACAATTTTAATTGATCCTGGAGCTACATTAAGTTATATTAATCCTAAGGTTGTGGAGCAATGTGGATTGCAACCGATTAAATTTAAGGACCCTTGGCTAGTACAGCTGGCTACAGGGGCAAAGAGACGAGTGCTTGCTAAATTTAATGGTTGCCCTTTCAGGATAGTCGGACAGCTAGTGATGGCAGATTTAAATGTGCTTCCTCTTGGATCGTATGATGTACTAATTGGTATGGACTGGTTAGAAAAACACTGGTCCATAGTTAACTGTAAAAAAAAAACCATTTGCTTTAGGGATGAGCTTGGGGCAAGGCAGGAGTTGCAAGGAATTAGGCGACCCATACAAATTCGGCCAATAACCGCCTCTCAGTTAGCGAAATGCATTAGGAAGGGATGTCAGATTTATGCCATCCAAGTGGGTTATGCTGACTCGAAAAATAAAACAGCCCTATTGGAAAACATTCTGGTGATTCAAGAATTTGCTGATGTGTTTCCGGAAGAGATTCCCGGGCTGCCACCTAAAAGGGACATAGACTTTACTATCAAATTAATGCCAGGGGCAGCCTTGGGATCTTGAGCACCCTACAGAATGAGCACACCAGAATTGACGGAGCTAAAGATGTAGTTACAGGAGCTGTTGGACAAAAACTACATTCGCCCCAGTGTGTCTCCCTAGGGAGCCCTGGTATTGTTCGTTAAGAAAAAAGACGGGACCCTTCGCATGTGTATGGACTATCGTCAATTGAACAAATTGACAATCAAGAATAAGTATCCTCTACCCCGTATTGATGAACTTTTCGATCAGGTAAAAGGGGTAGCGGTATTCTCTAAGATTGATTTGCGATCAGGCTATCACCAAATCAGGATCAAAGAAGAAGACATAGCTAAAACTACTTTTAGAATGCGATATGGTCATTATGAGTTTGTGGTGTTACCCTTTGGGTTAACTAACGCCCCCGCAACCTTTATGTGTTTAATGAACAACATATTCCATCAGTATCTGGATAAATTTGTGCTGATTTTCATTGATGATATACTGATCTATTCCCGAACTATGGAAGAACATAAGGAGCATCTCAGATTGGTACTACAAACCCTCCGAGAACACTAGTTATATGCCAAGTTCAGCAAGTGTGAGTTCTTTAAGGAACAAATACAATATTTGGGACATATAATCACTAAAGAAGGGATCGCGGTGGATCCCGAAAAGATAAGGACAATAATGGAGTGGCTAGTACCTAAGGATGTGGCGGACATCAGATCATTCATGGGATTAGCCGGTTACTACAGATGGTTTGTAGAAGGACTCTCGAGAGTATCTTATCCTATCACAACTTTATAGAAGAATGGTAGAACTTTTAAATGGACCCCAGAATGCCAAAAGATTTTTGAGCAACTTAAGCATCTACTCACCACCGTACATGTTCTAAGCATAACTGATCCTAGTAAGGAATATGTGGTGTGCACAGATGCAAGCAAGGAAGGGGTAGGAGGTGTGTTGATGCAAGAAGGGAAGGTAATTGCTTACGAGTCAAGGAAATTAAAAGAACATGAACAGAAATATTCCGCTTACGATTTGGAGTTGGCAGCTATCATCCACGCCTAAAACATATGGCAACATTATCTTATGGGAAGAAAATTTTTATTGTTGACGGATCACCATAGTCTGATCAACTATTTTAGCCAACCCACCTTAAATGCTAGGCAAGCACGATGGGTGGATTTCCTAAGTGGTTTTGATTTCGAGATCAAGTATTTGAAAGGGAAAGAGAATCGGGTGGCGGATGCTCTAAGTCGAAAAATACAATGTTTGTACGAGATCTCTTGTAGTGAGGGAAAAAGCACCTTCGAAGGTATGATTAAAAAGGCAGCAGAAGAAGACATCACATATCAGCAATTAAAACATCAAGTACAATAGTCAACTAGCAAGGAAAACCAGCAAGGTTATACTATGGATGTTGCTGGAATGCTATATTACAAGAGAAGGTTGCATGTGTCTAACCAAAACAGCGTTAAGAATCTAATTTTGGATGAATTTCATAGAAGTCATTATGTTGGGCACCCGGGGTATCAAAAAATGATCACTGCACTTCGAAAAGAATATTACTAGCCGGGTATGAAGAAGGATGTGACTGAGTATTTGGCACAGTGTTTGGAGTGCCAACAAATTAAGGTAGAACATCAACACCTGACGGGGTTATTGCAACCATTACCCATTCCAGAATGGAAGTGGGAAACCATTTCTATGGACTTCATAACAGGGTTGCCTAAGACAAGGAAAAATAATGACTCCATCATGGTGGTGGTAGACAAATTGAGTAAAGCAGCACATTTTATACCTGTGCAATCCACTTACAGAGTTGTATAGATTGCCCATATTTTTATGCAGAACATATTTATATTGCATGGGCTACCAAGGACAATAGTTTCAGACCGTGATGTGAAATTCACATCGGTCTTTTGGAAAACATTATTTGCAGAATTAGGGACACAGCTGAATTTCAGTACAACGTATCACCCCCAGACTGACGGTCAAACAGAACGGGTAAACCAGGTGGTGGAAGACATGTTAAGGGCATATGTAATGCAACAACCAACTAAGTGGGAGGAGTATCTGCACTTGGTTGAGTTTGCATACAATAACGGCTATCATACTTCATTGCAAATGAACCCTTTTGAAATTTTGTACGGGCAGAAGTGTTGCACACCCCCAAGTTGTGGTGGACCAAAAGACAAATTGATGTTAGGGTCGAAAATGCTTAAGGAAATGGAGGAAATGGCTAAGAAAGTACGGTTTAATTTAAAAGCCGCTCAGAATAGGCAAAAGAACTTTGTTGACTAGAAGAGGAGGTTGAAAGAGTACAAAGTCGGTGATCATTTGTATGTGAGAATTCAAGCAAAAAGGAGCACATTGCAATGGAGCGGGTGCACCATGTTGGCACCTCGATATTGTGGACCATTCGAGGTCTTAGCAAGAATTGGGTCGGTGGCTTACCAGTGCGCCTTGCCAAGTCACATACGAGTCCACAATTTCCTTCATGTCTCAGTATTAAAAAAATATGTTTATGATCCTTAACATGTAATCAGATAGCAGGATATACAGGTGAGAATTATCTCTGATAGATCAATCTAAAAGTTTTCTTTTTCAAGAAACTGATTTAGAATGTTGCATGTTGCAAGTCAAACCGGAAGGAGAAATCTTGGTCGAACCGCTGAACATTCTCGACTGGAGAGAAGTACTGCTACAGAAGCGAGCTATTACCCACGTTAAAGTGCAGTGGCAACACTTTGGGCCTGATGAGGCCATTTGGGAGGATGAAGAATTCATGAAACAGACTTATTCAACATTGTTCATAACTGAAAGACATCAGGACGATGTATAATTTCAGGAGGGGGAGATGTAATACCCCCAGAATATTGTAAATATTTAGTTAAAAAGAAAAACAAACTGAAGGATGATGGTTATTATCTGTTGTATAAATTAACATTTTGTTATTAGTGAATAAAAATGAGAAATGATTTCCTAGTAACAGGGATATCATGTAACTTCTGAGGAGGGAGGTTAATGTTAAAATAAAACAGTTGCAAACCCTAACTACCCCCCAATCGTGGATGGCTTCTAGGAAAAGGAAGGGAAGGGGGGGAACTGTGTTGTAGAGGATAGACAGTAAGGAAGGGTAAAGAGCTTACCATGTTTGGTGATGATCAGATGGTAAGGACGCAGAGCGCAAGCAACTTGTAAAGATTGATTGTCTTTGAGTAAGCTAGGGGGGAGATTTTGTCTCGAATGACAATCTCATGGTCGAGTGGATGGCTAGCTGCAGAAAGCAGAGGTGACTTTTTTCTTGGAGTTACTTATTGGAAGAAAACACAGGTATGAAGCATTAACCGAGACTGTATCAATACCTGAATTGAAATAGAAGAATTTATTTCTGTGAGCCTCAGTTTTCTTAGGATTATATTCAAATTAGAGACGCAGTGAACCCGATGACTCTATATAATTAGGATCTTTAGACTCTGGAAGGGTAATAGTAGGGGCAAGTCACTAAGAAGAGGGTTTATCTCAGTGTAGAGTTTAAATATAACTTTCTCTGCATTCTATACCTATTTTGGATTGGGAAATGAGATTCACATTAGCCAACATTAGTGTTATCAACAATTGTTAGGAAGCAGACATAATGATTTTGTGACAAAAGGAGAGTATACAGCTATTTAAAATAGTACCATGCAATGGTGAACAAACGAAATAACATTGTCTGAATTAATAAACTATAATAAAACAATGTTGTAGGAAAACTGTGCACATTAGAGACAGACCTATGAAAATAGAAACTACTCTTTCTTTAAAATTCATTCAATTGCTAATACTGGATGGCACTTGCCGCATTCCATGACTAAGCAATTAATAGAAATAAAGAAAACGGAGTTTACTGCCAAGCATGTCTTTCTCAATGTTAACAAAAATATGGATAGAGCCACTACCGTGCGCTGTAGCCGTCGACAGAACTGTAGTGCAGTAGGTAGGTTGTCCCATGAGCAGGGTTTGAGCCTCGAATAGGCAAGACTGTAACCCTCAGTTGGGTCCAGACCGAAAACCCTCCCGTATTGCAACCCTCCATTGTTAAAAAAAAACAAATAAAGAAATAAATAGAGCATCAGGGCTGTCGGGAGAAGATTTAAGGTTGCATTCCGAGGGCAAGGTCACGGACCTTCCCCATCAGAATGCGCGTGACAGTGGAAACAGGTCCAAACCCAAGTGCCGAACACGTAGTGTACCCAAACAAAAGACTGTGCATTTATATAAATGGTAAATAAATTACATTACAGAGTCAAGCGTTGGCCGTGACCAAGGCTCCATGGAAGAGAAACTACATATAAATATCCATCGTAGGCAAGTCTGAGGAGTGAACAGTCTAAAGACATAAATTAAATAAAACGACTGTTTCTAATTTTACCACCAAACCCTCACAGTAGCACATTTCAACAGTAAAGAGAGAATGATGCCGCAATATAAATAAGCACAACAGTGCTATAAGATAGACCCACCACAATGGCCGAGCAATATAATAAAATCTCGAGATAGACGCCCAAACTCCATTACCATAAGTAAATAAGGTTATACATGTAAATCAAAAGAAACTCAGAGCTGAGGCCCCCCACTCAAATCTCAACAGAGTACAAAGCCTCGAAGGACTACCCTTCGATGGGTACTAGAGGACCTTCGAATCTATAATTAAAAATTCTTCAGTCGAGGGCCTCGGCCGAAAGACATTCATACCTGGAACCATTGGCCATGCTCCAGGGGGGTTTCCTTAGGTAAGGGATAGGCGCCCAACCTGTATGAAAATCAAGCCAAGAAATGCATAGTTAGGAATCAGTGGTATGAATGCAAACCATGGCAGAATAGTAGGAGAAAACAACTGCAAATGGACGTAGGTCTTACCTGAAGTGAGTTGAGCCACCAAATGTAAGAACAATTCATTCCGGCGCTGCAAGAAGCTCTAGGATACCAAACCAAACCTGCGGGTAGCGTGAAGCCATGAACGAGTCAAGAGTTCACGTAGTGGAAAGGAGTCGCGCTCAGTTAAAGAAATCATAATGAAATCTCGGCAACGATTGCTTACCTGTAGAAATTGTAGACCCAAATACGCCAGCAAATGAGCCAAGAACTGATAGGTTGGCTCTTAGAGCTGCAATGCATGGACCAAACCAGAATAGGCTCCGCAAGGAGTTGCCCATCCAAATGAGCATCATCACCCTAGAACCTGGTAGTATAGGTTGGAAACCGCGAAACTGTTGCCACTGTTGGATGGCGAGGCACGATCCTCACCGTAGATTGAAGCGGGATTACCAGGCGAGCGATGGGACCTGGTCAGTCTGCCTGACCTCATACAAAACGGGCGGTCGGTGTTAATGACAACCGTAACCAAGCCATGTGATGACGGAAAACAAAAAGAAAGTTACCATATGTATGCCGTGTGGACAAAATATGCATGTCACCCAAGCGGCGAATTAAATGAAGTTCATAGTTAGGACGTTGGAAACATAAAAATCCAATGTCGCATACAAATGTGTGCAATTGCTGAATTATTAAGGTTTCCAATCATTGTATACATTGATGTAAATGTATCCTGTAAATTCTGGTAATCTCAATACCATAAAAAAAAAAAAAAAAATACGGGTCTGGAGTCATTACAGAGAATGTCCTGGAGCTCTGGGCCAGCATCGAGAAATCGACAAAAGGACGTGTCCCAGATATTCGACTCGACAAGGAGAGCGGATTTACTCCGTTTCCTTGCACAGTGGAATAAAGAACACATTACTGTATTTTTGGCGAGTCGTCCTCCTAAAATTAAAACTTCATTAAAAACCCTTGACATTCCCATCTGGAACTGTACCACATGGTTTCTACCGATTTGATTGGATTCGGAAAAATAGAAAATTAAAACAACCATAGAAATACCAAATCTATTGAACCCTGGATTGTAACATAACCAGACGTAAATGAAGCGTTATCTAAATGACTCGACTCATATCAAACGGCGTTATGTCAACTGTGTGTTCCAACTAAGGGAAATGTGGATGGGCTGAAGCATCCGCTTCATTCCCATGCCCATATTCTCCAATGCCGCCGCCCCTCCTCCTCCTGCTCCTCCGAGACTGAGAATGAGATAAACTAAGAGGAGGAAGACCCTGTGGATGTATCTCCTCCTGATGAGAGGATGAGATTGTATGCAGAGGGTCCTCCGAAGATGAGAGGAGATTCTTACACTCCTTTTCATAGGGCGCCATCTTCTCTTCGTTCTCCTCCTTACGAGCTTCCTCCTCCTCTCGGTGGTGCTGATGGTGCGGCATCTCCTCTTCCTGACACCTTTCTTTCTTGTTTTCCTGTGATGACTTTTGCTTATATGGTTCCTCTTCCTTCGTCTTTTCTTCTTCTTTAATTTTTTTCCCCTCCTGGTCCTTACCGTCCCCTTTTTCCATTTCTTTCTTTTTATTTTCCTTCTCTTCTTTATCCCTATTCTTTTCCCCTTTTCTGGACTTTTTTTGCTTTTTCTCATCCTCTTTTCTTCTCTCTTTCTCGAATGGAATATTGTTCTTCTCCTTTTTGACAAGTTCTATTTTCTTCTCCTTCTTCCTCTGAGGATAATCCTTCTTCCGACGAACCCGATGCGCCGCAAAATATTCCGTCGCCAAAACCATCGCTGGAGGCGCCGCAGGCGGATCTAGATCCCCTATCTGAATCTCTAAAGCAGTGTGAGTGGGACGCACACCCATCCCGGTTCGGAGCAGGACACGGGTCCACTGCCATTCCCACTTTCCCGATCGTGGCACCGCAACCCATTTCCACTCCAACTCTGACTGCTTGGTCACACGGGTCCACTGCCATTCCCACTTTCCCGATCGTGGCACCGCAACCCATTTCCACTCCAACTCTGACAGCTCTCTCTCACCACTAGGTGGGGCGGGCGGGTAGTCCGGGAGCGACGTGGGTGTGGGCGGGCGCGGAGGCGAGACATCGACCCACTCCCATTCCCATCGTCCGTCCATTCCCACTTTCCCGATCATGGGACAGCAACCCATTTCCACTCCAACTCTGACAGCTCTCTCTCACCACTAGGTGGGGCGGGCGGGTAGTCCGGGAGCGACGTGGGTGTGGGCGGGCGCGGAGGCGAGACATCGACCCACTCCCAGTCCCATCGTCCGTCCCGCTGCACCGAAACCCATTTCTTCTCTTTGTGAACTGCTGACTCCGCTGCGTGCAATGCTGCCTCCGCTGCCACCAACTGAGCCACTTTCATTGTAGTATGGATGCCTGAAGTGGGGGAATTGATTATTTCATTTAGCTTTAAAAGGTTAAAAACATTATACCATGATACAGTTATGGAGTTAGCGTCATCGAGTTCTTTAGTCCACGGAATATCTGCATCATATTTCGCCATTCGCCTGAGTACAGGCCGCAATCTGTTATCCAAAACCTGCATAGACTCCACAAGTTGTTGACGTTTACAGAAAACAGAGATGCCATGAAGAATTTTGGTGAGGATTATGGAAATAAAGGCGCTGCACAGTCCAGCGACTAAACCAGGATGAACATCATCAAACATGGTTTTTCTTACATAAAATAGAATGCAATTAATGGTGGCTACTAACACTCAAACTCTCTCTCTCTATAACCAGAATCAATGCAGAACCATGTTTACCTTTTTTTTACTTTGAAAAAAACTAACCATCTTTTCTTAAATATCAAGAGAGAGTTACATTTTCGTGGATCTGTATCTCCCATGAGTCCATTGTTCATCATTTTATGTCCATATGCTTTGACAACCGTGTTCACTATCTCTTTTATAACCTTTTAGGATCAATATGGAATAATGCAAAGACAATTTATCAATAAATTGAAATCAAATCATATATTAAAAATATATATAGTATAAATAAATGTAATGCAGATTAGTCTTTTAGTCTTGAGCCTTAAACTTGTTTTCTCATATCTGAATTATTAATAATTTTAAAACATATTCCAGAGTCAAAAAAAAATCACTTACAAGTTTTTTTTCATTACATTACACTCTACTGTATTAAATTATATTATATTATATATATATTCACTATTTAGTTAATGGTATTATATTTTTTTACCATGTTATAAATTTACATGTAATTCTAAAAATTAATAAAATCCATATCAAATTTGTAAAACACTCACAGGGATGTATAATGGTTTGGCAACGTATTACAAATTATGAGCATATATCACGTTTCCACTACCCTTTTATACTGCCACATATGAACGTAAAAATGTTCGAAGTATTTGATCTCCGGCGGTCAGAAATGAACGTGACGACTTTCGCTTTCTCTATGCTGCCAGTACCCTTCTTTCGAAAGCTTCGACGGATTCGTGCTCAAATGAATGACGACTTTCACTGTTCAGAAGGTAAACACTCTGTTGTGGCACTCTTCCAGTAGGGATGTCGATAGTGTGATTTGATGCAAACGGTTAACATTTTGTTTAAAAATTATCAAAATTGGTACATAAAATGTTAATTAGATCAACATTATATTGATTTTTAAATATTGAAGAAATAACTTAATATATTTTTTTGGGTTTAGAAACCCTTGTTTTTTTATTGGGGTAAGTGATGGAATTTTATGGGCAAATTATTCGTCATAACGTGATTTGATGCAAATGGTTAACATTTTGCTTAAAAATTATCAAAGTTGATACATAAAATGTTAATTAGATCAACATTATATTGATTTTTAAATATTGAAGAAATAATTTATTATATTTTTTTGGTTTAGAAACTTTTTATAATTCAATAGGTAGTGTTCATAAATAAAAATTCCACTCAAAATGAGAGGTTATAGTGTCAAGATTAGTAAATTTAACTAAAAAATGTATAATTAAAAATAATTTATTCTGAAATATAAAAATATGAAATATGTTTTAACATATAAATAATCATTATAAATTAACTAGCAATTGAATCTAAATGTGTAAAGTACATAAAAGGAATAGAATATTTGGGAAGATTATCTTGCCACAAACACAATTAATTGTTGAATACATGCGTATAAGGTTTGTCAAACTCTCTAACGGAAGGACCACAAGGCGAGCCCACTACTCACAACCTATGCATGAGCACAAAGTGTCGAAAGACCTTGCCTCAGGTGTGTCACACCTGGTTATCTGTACTTTCTTCATCACATGGTAATTCCTACCTCGAATTTTTGTATTGTTTTGGATTTTACTCATGCATTATTAAGAAGACCTTTGACTTGGCCTGGAAATGGATTTTTTCCATCTCCCTTCCTTGAATATTTTCCTCTACCTTTAACAAAAACTCAACAAGTGCTAAGAACAACCATCAACATAGTACTCCACAACTTAACAGTCAAATTGATCATTTTTTAAGTGACAATACTCGAAAGACATAAAATTGAAGCTAAATCCTAGAAAAATGCATGATCTCTTTTCGCTTCTTAACTCATTTATTGCATCTAAAATTGAAACCAAAAGAAGAAGAAGCACTATGGTCTTGCTTTAGAACCTATGGCAATGGAAGTCCTAGGAATAATTAAGGATCTCAAGTGCATTTCTTCTGAAAATTATGAGTACAAAACAAAATTACAGTATTGATCATGTAACACCAATGAAATACTTGTTAAACTAAATTGGTCTATTATTTCATGCTCCTGTAAATTAATCACATGCCAGTCAATAGATACGATGAGGTAACTGAACCAATATCTTCATACACCTCCTTCATTTTGTCTTACTTGAGAGGTTTCTCATTCTTTATATTGGATCTACAATAGAAGATTAATAAGTTTTCCTCATCCTTGGAAGAATTCAACTTTAAAGAATAACTACATTTTTTTAAGCCAGTGGAAGGAAAATATTCAACCCTGAGAAATATTAACTGTGTTCTTGGATAAATATCACCACTAATAACTAAGAGATTAATGACTGACTTACTTCATGCTATTAGAGTGTGAAAACTTTGTATCTAATCATATTGAGGTAGATTTTGTGACCACCTGCTCAAGTGATGCAGAGGAAACAGAGCTTCCAAGTCATCAAGTTTTGTGGAAATTCAACATGGAAAAGGAATTATATTTCCTTAGTGTAAACAATTTTAATTTCTTTATTTCTTGAAAAACTATAAATAGAGATAAGATTTTTAAGAAGAAAATATGCCTTTTAAGGCATCACAAATTTAGGAAATAAATCATGAGAGGTTGTGGGAGAAAAAATCTTGGTAGCAATTAGCAAGTTTTTAGGGTAAGAAAAAGTTTAGAAATCTTAGAAACTATTGGGGTGCTTTTAGGATTTAGAAAAACTATGGATAGGCAAGATTTTGTCAATAAGGAAAAAACGAGTCTACCTTGAAAAGCATGAGTGATTTATGGATTGATTTATGGATCTAGGAAAATTTATTTTGTTTGTATATGTTATTATAAATATTGTAAGCCTAAGGGGAAAACTAATGGCCAAATGAATGTGAAATCAAGGAATAGAGAGTGAATAGAAAGAATGAATGCCTTTGAGCTTATGTATGTACAAAGCTAGTTTAATGAATGAGAGTTCATGCATAATTGTGAATCTAAGAATTCTATGTGAAGTGTGATTTGATTATTTCATTTCAAAGAAAGCATGGAAACATGTTTTTTGATTGACATATAAATCCAATCCAATAAACTTTGGATCATTGAATTAGCACAAAATTGTGGATTATTAGTTTTGTGACTACTAAAAAAGATATCATTCTTTGTTATTCTTAAGATTGCAAGTTTGTGGAAGTGAACATAGCAGGAAAATTCAAATTTTCCTGCATCAAATTGGTATCAGAGCAGGAGATGTGGAGACAATAGAAGACTTGTGTGCAATAGTATGGAGAAAGAATTAGAATGAGATTAAGAGAGTGGTAGGTAAATTAATTTTGGGTTTTTTATAATTTGAGGATATTGATGATAGGTAGCAAAAAATGATATGAGAAGTGTGGAAAAGGAACTCTAACAACTATTATAGTTGTGATGGAGGGAAAAGACTAACTGTCGAAACTTGAAGAGCAAGGAGTGGTCAAAAGGGGTTCTAGAGGAGGGAACCAGGAATGACAAAAGACCAAGTACAAGTGGGAAGCTCAGTGAGGCATGTGTAACAGGAACGAGACATGTTAATGTAAAGGTTATTTGCAGTTCATAGTGGGTAGCAGAAATCTCACAGAGGAAGAGGAGAAGATGAAGATGACTATGGGAAGTCATTTGAAGAATTAAGAGGGAAACCACCGAGATGACAAAGAATTTGGTGTAAGGAAAATGAGCGATGAAGAATACGAGCAGGAACTTGTTGAGATAAAAGCACGGTCGAATGTTTTTACAGAGTTGCTACAACAGAATGAGGATAACCAGAGGTATGGGTTGAACCTGAGGAAAAGGGTTAACTGGCTTGTTGAAAGATTATGAGCCAAGAAGAAGATACAAAATTTGAGATATATGTTGAAGGAAGAACTCAAAGATACCGAGTGTGAGGAAGAAGTTCACAGAGGTGAACCTAAGAAAGGAGAAATCCTTGAAGAGGATGGTGACAAGGTTGATAGAGATTTGATGTTTGAGACGTCAAATAGGGTTACAAAGCCTTACATTTTTTCTGATGATTCGTTTATGGTTGCAGGTGTTATTGTAAAGGATGGACAATCTTTTGAAATTGTCATGAAGATAGAGGAAGATAGAGGAGAACCAAATTCAAATTTTGTTCTCAGCACAGAGGAGGAGCAATACTTGAATGGGATTCTCATAAGGAATATTGAGAAAAAGGCAGAGACAACTTTCAATATTCACACTGATTGAGTGCATGTAGGTGTGGAAAAAGTGATTATTAGTTTTTAAAATCATGCAAGTGGAACAAAAACTGAGGGTGAACAACTTGAAAAAGTTGTTGTGAATGAGGATGCAATAAAGTCAAAGGAGGAAGTGTTTGTTGGTAGCATGGAGACATAGGTCGATTAATAGATTGAAGTGAGACAGAGAGTTCAAAGAGAAACTTTAAAAGTGTGGAATGAGGCTAAAAATATGCTTGGATGTTGTATATTTTGTTTGGAAATTTTTCACTTGAAATACTGACCAACAACATGGTGAAAACAATTGGTTTGCCGCAAGGAAGGAAAAAGTTTAATTATAGTGAAATTCAAGATGCAACAACAATAGCACAACAACATGACAAAGTTGATGATAAAAAAAATAACTATCTATGGGATCTAGGAGGACGTTAGCAACAACAACTCATGGTGAGGAGACCATATTTTTTTTCCTACCTTGGGAGTTTGATGCAGGAGCATTAGAGCTTCCAAGTCATCAAGTTTTTTGGAGATTCAACATGGAAAATGAATTTTATTTCCCTAGTGTTAAAAATTTTAATTTCTTTATTTCTTAAAGAACTATAGATAGAGATAAGATTTCTAAGAAGAAATCTTCCTTTTAAGGCATAAAAAATTTAGGAAATAAATCATGAGAGGTTGTAGGAGAAAAAAAATTGGTAGCAATTAGCAAGTTGTTAGGATAAGAGAAAGTTTAGAAATATTAGAAGCTATTGGGGGTGATTTTAGGATCATTAGAAAATCTATGGATATGCAAGATTTTGTCAATAAGTAAAAAATGAGTCTAACTTGAAAAGAATGAGTGATTTGTGGATTGATTTATGGATCTAGGGAAATTTATTTTGTTTGTACATGTTATTATAAATATTGTTAACCTAAGGGGAAAACTAATGGCCAAATGAAATGGGCCATAGAGAGAGAATAGAGAGAAAGAATGCCTCTGAGCATATGTATGTACAAATCTATTTTAATGAATGAGAGTTCATGCATAATTGTGAATCTAATAATTCTATGTTAAGTGTGATCTGATTATTTGATTTCGAAGAAATCATGGAAACATGTTTTGTGATTGACATATAAATCCAATCCAATAAACTTTTGATCATTGAATTAGCACAAAATTGTGGATTATTAGTTATGTGACTGCTAAAAAAGATATCCTTCTTTGTTATTCTTTAGATTGAAGGTTTGTGGAAGTGAACATAGTAGAAAAAATAAAATTTTCCTGCATCATCAAGTAAGGAGTATTAAAAACCAACTTTTTGTTGACATCAAAAAATAGTAAATAGTTAATCCCTAAGGGCACACTTTTAAATTTTCATAACTCAAATAGTGAAGATCATCTAGGCCATAGTTCCCTATAAGGGTCCACACTACACTTAAATATCTATAAAAAATCTGGAGCTCAAGGGAGCTAATATATTTGAGAACCTTACTTGTTGCTTTCTTGTAGTTGAGGAGGATGTGGCACTAGTTGTGCTTATGCGTCTAGTTTCATTATCATCAGATGTTTGAACTCCAGTGGAAGATCTCTTATTAATTGCAAGGTCAAAGGGTTGTGAAACATTACAATTTGACCGAGCAGTCACAGGGTTAGCTGATAAAGGAAGTGAACCATTTGAAGTAGGAGATGTAACGAGTGTGCCCTCAATCTGGGAAACTTGATTGTGATTATTCTTCTAGTTTCAAATCATATCCATGCTATTTTTTTATGCAACTTTTGAGACTCCCCTTGATGAAGTAATTGAGTTCTAAGGAAGTCTAGGATTTTGAACCTGAGAAGATGCACGTGGACCTTTTGCATGTGTTTTTGTGGCAGATTTTTGTGATTTTAACCATGTTAAGTGAGCATTTCCCTACAATACAAGCACAATGAGTTGACAGTGTAATTTCACCCTGATTGAATACTATAAAATAATTGCAATATGCATACATGTTATTCCTTAAGCATCGATGAGTGAATGTACATATCTTAGAATTTGTTACATTCTTCTGATATGGAACTTTTCTGATTGGTCCTCTCTTTTAGTGGCTACACCAGGATTTTGTTCACAATATGGATTTAAACTATCTTTCCCTTCACCAGTTCTAACCTGTCCAACATCACTTTTTCTCGGTGATGCCTCAATTTCTCATTTTGATCTGCTACAACTGTAAGTTCCTAGAACTCATCCTTGTTTCTAATTCCTTTACCATTATTTCCATCATCCACCTCTCTTAAGTTTCCCACGTCCCCACTTTGGCAAGAGAGATGAGAGCACAAATCAGCAGATATGATAGCATTTTCATGGAATTCCTTCTCTCCACCCATTGCAGTCTGAAAAGAATATCCTAGCCCTTGCAATTTCAATGTTGATTCCATTTCATCCACCTCTTAAATGTTAAATCCACAAGACAATAGCATTTTATGGAGGGTTGCATCAGATATGAATAGGAATAATTACACCAAGAAAAATATCATTGAATAAAATCAAATTGAACTCCATCATAGGGTGTGCATTTTCATAGGAAAAGAAATAGAATTAAAAAAAAAAAAAAAAAACCTATCATTGGAAAAATACTAAGTCCTTGAGATATCCTTCAAGGAGAGTAAGCTTCTCATGCATCTTAGAAGGAAAGAACTAAGAACTTCTCTATTACACAATTCAGTTTTACACATTAGATATTGATCAAAGATTGGGGTAAAATTTCCTGATCAAATTTGACATGTTGAACTAGAAAGGGAATATTTGTTAAGTACGTTAACATAGAACAACTATTAAAACTAAGATCAATAGCCTCAAACTGAATGAAATGATTCTTGGAACAAATTCTTCTTGGAAGAAAAGTTGTAGTGGATTAACAACTTGATTTTGTATGATTAGAGGATGAAAGTATCTCGTATACAGCTCATGTCCACGACGATGCCCCTTTTTTGTACACTTTCATGGTCTACATGTAGTTCAACATCGAAGTATCACAACCTTTTCTCGAGCTTCCTTGTCTTCAGCGTGGTGAGAATAACTGGTGGAACTTCAATTCAAAAGACTTTGCAATTTTAAATAAGCTTGAATTTGCACACATAGTTCATTTCACAGTTTGAAGAGGAAACTATATTATAAATACTTTACAATATCTCAAAATAATCTCAAAATGAATCTAAACTAGTATTTATATGATATAATATACATTACTGTAATTCAATACCATTTTTTTCAAAATTACTAACCTCCTAATTTCACATTAAAACCAATGACATAAGGACTGGAAATTGTATAGCCTAGACATAAAACTAAATTATGCAGAAAATATACAACATGCATAAATAAAATTCCAATGACCAGTTATAAAGAACTGATCATAGATGACAATTCCAGTACATAGCAACAATATTATTCATATTTTCATTACAAAATGATTTACTGCAATTCATTCCTTTGTTGAACAAATCAGTACCGAAGACCCTTTTTGAAATGAGAGCATACGATGCTACAACTCTCTTCCAACACATAATATAATAGATTGCACTAACAAAGTGATGACTTAGAACAAAATAGATCCCATCGTGAAGAAAATTGAAGAGAATATAAAGCCTAGTAGGAAAGAAGCTTCATGTGTGCATCAACAATTCAGACAATTATGCTCTATATGATTTTTGTGTTCTTTCTAAGCTCTCATTCACTTGTTATTTCATAGATGTATTTAACAATTTTGAGAGAGTGTGTGATCAAGGTGGCTCTAGAAATGCTCAGAATTCAAAAGTTCCTTTGGAAAAGCTCAAAAATAAAATTCACTAGATTAAAGTGAAACTAGAGTCATATTGAACATCTCGTCACAATATTTCCAATGACACAAATGACACCTCAATCCGAGTTCGTATGGGAAAGTTATGGGCAGTCAACGTTTTGGTCAAACTAGGCCCATTGACAACCACTAACAAGGCAACAATTTGGCACTTATCGAAGAAATATTATGACAGTGGGAATGGCTAAATTTGTCACCTCGTTAATTTTTCCGATAACCCGAAAAGTTCGTTCAGATTTTTTTGACGAATATGTTTTAATATATAAAAAATTAAAAAATGGGGAGGCAGGCTGCCACCCTCCCCAATGGTTAGTACATATATGCATTGTTATAAAATTCCATACGACCAAGCCATTTCAACGGCCATATGTATATAATAAAATGGGACTGGCGGGGATCGAACCCACCCAACCAATCCAGCCAGCCAGCCCTACGAGCAACCTCACACATACTCCAATGAATATATCCAAACAATTAAACAACCCAAAATTGGGGTGGCGAGTTTTGAACCCAGCCCACCCCCTAACCAAATGCATTATTTCAAATGTCCCCAACCGTAAAGCCAAGCCTATGGACATCGAAAAATTCGTTGTCGAGTTTATATAACAACCCTTTATTTCCATGTGATGGGATGGAAGACCGAGGTTGAGGGGAACCTCACCAACCAGCAAAACTAGGTCGAAGGGGTCCACCTAGGCACAAATTTCGAGCCAGAAGTATTTTGCAGAAAGATTCTTAGGGAATATTCTTTGACACTGTGAGGAATCTTTAGATTCCTTTGGAGGGCACCTTTTGAAGATAACATAAGTATGTCAACTTTATACTCATTTTTCTCAGTTTTCCACGAGGAATATGATAGTGTAATAAGTTTCCTCATTTGAGCAGTAGATCTTCAGTCAACTTGCAGAGAGGAATATTTGTGGAATCATGAGGAATCTAAAAGATTCCCTGAGGTCAAAATTTTCACAGTGACAAAATCATGCCAACTTTATACTCAAACGAACCTACAATTTCGCCAAAAGTCTGATGGAGTAATCGATTTTTCGATTTGAGCAACAGATCTTCATTCAAATTACAAAAAGGAAACTTTGTGAATAATGAGGAATCTAAAAGATTCCTTGAGGGCCAATTTTTTACATTTTTAGAACTAGACTGACTTTATACTCATTTTACTCATTTTTCGCAAGGAGCATAGTGGTGAAGTCATATTTTTCATCTGAGCAGCATAACTCCAGTCAACCAATGAGAAGGAATATTTGGGGAATCTTTGAGTTTTCGAGGGTCCATATTTCAGCAGTGTCAGAAATGGATCAATTTTATAGTCATTTGACATGATTGCACACTAGGAATTCAACGGTGTAGTCCATTTCTTCAGCAGAGGTGTGCATTTCCAAGCCATCCCCAGAAATGGAGGTATAAGGTGCCTTTCGTACATGCATGTACTTTGATTTTTGCTAAAGATTAATGAAAGCGCCCTCCCCACTTTGAGCAGAACCCAGAGATGTAGCCCATACTAGGTGAACTCTGTTATCAATCTGTTGTGTATTGATTCTCATGATTTCCTTTCATTTCCAATTATGTTATGTTGTATGCATTTTATGATTACATGCTCTTTTTAATTTGATTCTGAAACCATCAACGAAGTAAAAATATCTGGATCAAGTTTGGTATCAGAGCGGGTCTTCTGTTGATGTGAATTGTAAGTGCATGATAACTAGGGAAAGATGCAAAGAGGTTAAGGAAAACTTAAGTCCCTTGATCCAGAAGTGGGACATGTAGAACGAAGAAGGAAAATGGAAGATGAAAAGGCTTGGTTGGATGAAGAAAGAAACTATCGCAAGGCCTTCTACGCCATGGCAAAAAAAGTGGACAAATTGTTTGCAGAATATGAGATGATAATGAAGCAAGAGAAGAAAGAACTGGATGATCATGCCTTGGTAAATCATGAAGGTGGAGGAGAAGAGCCCCCTCCCTCTCCATCCTCTAGTGAAAGTTATTCTTCTTCCTCTTCTCTTCATTCTAATAGGAATCATAGGAATGCATCTAAAAATCCATTTTTTATGTTGGATGTCAAGTTTGATTTGCATGTGTTTAGTGGGGAATCTAATGCAGAAAAACTAGATAACTGGATCAGACAGGTTGAAGTGTATTGTCACATACAACGAATCAATGAGGATGAATCCAAGATCCAACTAGCATCCCTTCAACTGAGTGGCACTGCTCTCATCCGGTGGGAAGGAAAACTGCAAAAAGGTGGTAAGAGTAGTTGTAAACATCTTTCATCTTGGTCTGAGTTTGTTTCTACTTTATGAGGACATATTTACCCATTGGGATACAAACATAAATCCATGATGGAATGGAAACATTTGAAACAAAGTAAAGGTCAAAATGTTCAAAATTTCACAGAGGAGTTTAGGAAACAAGCATTAGCATTGAATGTTCCACTAGACACATTTGAGACGTTGGTGAAATATATTCACTCTTTGCATAGGTATTTTTGTTATTCATTGTTATTATTTGAACCTAAGACTCTTGATGAAGCTAGTGTGAATGTTTTACATCTTGAAAGAAGGGGGAAGCACAAGCAAGAAGATCGCCCAAAGAGGACAACAACAACTAAGAGAAAGGAAGCAAAGCCCTCTTGTACTCATTGTGAGAAAGAAGGGCATGATGAAGAAAATTTCTGGAAATTGCATCTGGAATTGAGGTGAAAGAGAAAATAAAGAAAAGGGAGGCAAAATAAATTTGCAATTGTGCAACAAGACCAAGAATATCAATCTGAGGATGATGAAAAGATCACAACTGCAAGATTTGTAGGTGTTGGACCAATTGACCTAGGATCAGAATTAGGTGATGAAATGAAGATTGCAGCTCTTGGGATTGTAGAAGATGGACCTATTGACTTGGGTTTCAATTCGGGCAATGCAATAAATATTTAAACAAATGTTGTGCCAAAAATTAAGAGGAAACCAAATGCTACATGGATCCAATAACTCGAAGGGATCAACCAAAGCATTCAGGTGGAGAACATTGAACTAAAGAGACTCCTACAAGAAGTAGAGAAGGAGAAACATAGGTTTCAACATCAGTTATAAGCCAGGGATGAGGCCTTGGAAACATTGCAACATCAGTTATAAGCCAAGGAGGAGGCCTTGGAAAATTTGCAGCATAACAAGCTTGAGGTAAAAAATGATTCTTCAATTTCATGTTCTTTTTATGATGACGATTTCGCTACTTTTGAGAAACATACTACAGGAATTAGATCAAAATTGTTGAAGAAGATGAGGTATCAGGGGAAAGACATCGACATTAATGGCTAGAGCATTTTGATTCCCATCAATGTGGAGGGATTTCCTCGTTATGCAAGACTTGGGTATGTTAGAAAAGAGATTAGAGAATGATCGAAGATAACTAGTGACCAACCAACGACGGATGATGGGAGCACCTCATCACATTCCAGTGATAGTGAGGATTCCATGGGCACTTATCAGGGGCGCACCAGGAATAAGCATTCCAAGACAATCTAAAATGTTTGGAGGAGAGAGAATCATTGTAGTTAAAAGCAACGAGGATGGACACCAGGGAGCCACATGTCAGATAATCCATGCCTAGAAAGAACTTCTGGAGAAACCAGTGGGTGAAGATGTTCAACAAGCAAATCTGCCACAGGGAGATGTCGACCCATTCACTTTGTTGAGTAAGAGATGGTTTTACTAAATATAGTAGCTTGTCATGGCCGCAATTTGTAAATCATGTGTTGCAATATAATTATAAAAGTGATGATGTGTTTTCCATCGCTTATTAAAGAAACAATGATGTTTTGGCCTTTTTGTTGATAACTGAGGTATTGGTGTCTATTATGATGTACACTTGAGAAAAGAGTATACTTTATAAACTATTGGCAAGTATGGGGATGCTTGGGTTGTGTTTGGTCATGTAATTGAACATGTAGTTTGAAAAGATTGTACTACAGGTTTGTAGAGGATGTAGGTGTCGGTTCATCACTTATGGCTTCGAAGAACAAGGGTGAAGGAGAAGGAAGTGTGGCCTGTCAGGGCACATATTTTACAGACAGTGTAACATAATAGATGTAGATTATGTTCATGATTTTGGAGGACCAAAATATCCTCAGTGGGGAGGAATGATCCAGGTGGTTCTAGAAATGCTCAACATTTAGAAGTGGCTTTGGAAAATATCAAAAATAAACTTTTTTATTGAAATGAAACTAGGGTGATATCAAAGATTGCGTTGTAATATTTCTAATGGTGCAAACGACATCTCAATCTAAGTTTGCATGTGAAAGTTATGGCTAGTCAAAGTTTTGGTCAAATTACACTCATTCGAAACCACTAATGAGGCAACAATTTGGCACTTATCGGGGATGGATTCTGGCAGCTAGAATGGGTGAATTCGTTACCTCGTTAATTTTTCCAATGACCCCAAAATTTCGATCAGATTTCTTTTTACCAATATGTTTTAATATATAAAAATAAATAAAGAAAATGGGGTGGTGGGTTGCCACCCTCCCCATAGGTTGGTATATATATGCATTTTTATAAAAGGCCATACTACCAAGTCGTTTCAAGGACCATATGTATATAATAAAGTGGGGTTGGCAGGGATCGAACCCGCCCGACCGATTCAGTCAGCCCGACCCACGAGCAGCCCCACACATACTCCAATGAATATATCAAGACAATCAAACAACCCAAAATTACGGCAGTGGGTTTTGAACCCAGCCTGCCCTTGAATCAAATGCCTTACTTCAAATGTTGCCAACCTTAAAGCCAGCCCTATGGGCTTTGAAAAATCCACCGCCGAGTTTATATAAGAACCCTTTATTTCCATGTAATTGGATGAAAGACCGAGGAAGAGGGGAACCATGACAAGAAGCGGAACCAGGACTGAAGGGTCCACCTCAGGCACAAATTTCAAGACGATAATATTATGCAAAAATATTTTCAGGGAATATTCTTTGGCGATGTGAGGAATCTTTAGATTCCTTTGGCAGGAAATTTTTGAAGGTAACAGAAGTATGTCAACTTTATACTCATTTTTCTCAGTTTTCCCCAAGGAATATGATGGTGTAATTAGTTTCCTCATACGAGAAGCAAATCTTCAGTCAACTTGTAGAGGAATCTTTGTGGAATCACGAGGAATCTAAAAAATTCCCTTGGGGCCAAATTTTCACAGTGACAAAATCATCCCAACTTTATACTCAAACGAACAAGAATTTTTCCAGGAGTGTGATGGCATAATCAATTTTCATATATGAGTAGTAGATCTTTAGTCAACTTGCAGAGAGGAAGTTTTGTGGAATCATGAAGAATCTAAAAGATTCCCTAAGGGACAAATTTTGACAGTTTCAGAACCAAACAGATTTTATACTCATTTTACTCAGTTTTTTTCAAGGAGCCCAGTGTTGAAGCCATATTCGTCATCTGAGAAGAAGAACTCTAGTCAACCAACAAGAAGGAATATTTGAGATTCCCAAGGGTCCATATTTTGGCAGTGTGAGAAAGGGGTCGAGTTTACAGTCATTTGACATGATTTCACACCAAGAATTCAATGGTGCAATCCATTTCTTTAGCAGAGGTGTGAATTTTCAAGCCATCCCCAAAAATGGAGGTATAAGGTGCCTTTTGTACATGCATGTACTTTAATATTTGGTGAATATTAAAGAAAGAAGCCTCCCCACTTTGAGAAGAGCCTGGAGACATAGCCCACAGTAGGTGAACTCTGTTATCAATCTATTATGCTTTCATTCTCATGATTTCCTATCATTTTCGATTATGTTATGTGTATGCATTTTATGATTACGTGCTCTTTTGTATGTGATTCTAGATGCATCAATGAAGTAAAAATATCTGGATAAGAGAGGAAGGTATATTGCATTTATCAATATCAATGGTATGCAAAGAAACAACTTTGAAAGGCCAATAAGGCTATATGTATAGAGGCCGAAAACATTTGGGCATATGGGAGAATCTACATTAAGATGTTCTAAGTGAAATTAGGATCAAGTGATGCCTTCAATACAACTGTTTATCATAAATTCTATGCATTCGAACTTTTTCCAGCTGACAGTGGACTATATGCTCTTACACGATTCAGTATATTTAATTCAGAAATTCTACCCAAACAACTACAGAGAGTCCACACAAGCAAAGTTTTTAACGTGAACCACACCTAATATGACGACACCCATGTGGTAAAAAATTATTAGGTGGAGGATGAGTAAAATCGAAAGATGTGATTGGATAAATAAACCTGACCATATAAATTAAAATAATGATTCATATTCAGAACCATTATATGAATAAATTTATATTTAAATTTTACTAATAAATATAGAAATCAATCTCTCTCTCTCTCTCTCTCTCTCTCTCTCTCTCTCTCTCTCTCTCTCTCTATATATATATATATATATATATATATATATATATAATCAAAGTTTTGCTAAAATTACAAATAATAACATTTCTATATAGTCATAGTCCACATGGAAGGTTTGTTGGGCATATTTTCCAGTCAAATTTGTCAAAAATATGGTAAGAATTTGTCAGAATGACAAGTTTGGATTGTGAATTTTGCAAAAACCGAGTGTCCAAGGGTTAAACAACAAAAAACATAGTTTGACCAAAAAATTGTTTCATTGTATTACAGCCAAAGACTCCAAAACTTATAATAGTTAGACAACAACTTTCTATATATAAAGATGTGAAATTGATATAAATATAAACAATATTATTAATAACTAGCATAGATCCATCTTAACTCCAGAGCTACCAAGGGCTAAGGGAAATTGCATCTCTAGAGGTGTAAACATTTCCTTAGGTTTTTCACTCAAAAATATACTTGCATCTTGAGAGATTTGATTACACTCAAAGCTTGATAAATCTAGAGTTAAGATGAACCTATGGTAATTAATAAATATACTAATATATATGTTTAATCATGGATTTTTATTTTGAGTAATTAATTAAGTGAAAGTGGACAACTAATTCCAACCCTAAAATATTTTATTTTTTGTCCACATCATGGGCCATATGTTATAATTATAACTCATACTTATCTGAGGTGTGATGTTTTCTAAGTAAAAGAGTTTGTTCCTAGTGCTTAGGAGGTTGTTAGATGTAGTTAGGTTAAGAAATATTCTCCAGCTAACTAGATTCGTATATTGGTGTGTGTTTGAAAAAAATTCTTAGCCAAGTTGATTGTGTTACCGAGATAGTTTCTCTATCTTGATATTACAGTCATGTATTTATTTTCATCATTATTTAATGAATAGTAATGTGCTTATGAAATATTAATTTGATACCAGAGATGGTCTTGGACTACTCCCTCACTAAGGGCCATAGTAGAGATAATTATTGAGGGTTTGGAGGGAGTGAAGGAGGGTTTGAAGCATTGGAGGTCTGATGGGCACTAAATAGGGTTTGAAGTGTTGGAGATCTGATGGAAAATAACTAGGGTTCGAAGTGTTGAAGGTCTTCCAACAAAAAATCGGTAACTCTGGTGCAATGTTGAGAGGTGTTTATGTCTCTATGCAGTGGATTTTCTCCTAGGTAGGTGGATCTTGGGAGCTCTCAGTTTCTATGCAAGGTTTTAAGGTCGTTTTCTCTGTTTTTTTTTCTATTAATGATGGTCGAGTATTAGGCTGGAAATTCTAGTAGTGATTAACAAGAACCTGACCCCCAACATTACAGAGATAGGCTTCATGATCTCCGTCTAAAATTGCACAAAAGCCACATCGATGAAACTCTGGAGTGCACCTGGGATATAGGTGACGTCCCACTAAAGGGCATCTCCGGTCTCAAGGATTTTGTGCTTTCGATTAAGAAGCTAAAGTCAAGGAATATCCTTGTCAAATATAGGGCTCCAGTGGACCAGATAATCTCCATGCTCTCCAACTACATGGAGCAAGTCGATTGTTTCATCGATGGGAGAAAAGAGTGGTACAAGAAAATGGAGCTAAGGGCATGACAGGTGTAGGAATTTACAGGGCAAGTTCCTCAGATAGAACACCAAAGGACACCGCTCACAAACAGATCAGAGATCAATACACTAGTATTCTTGACGTTGTTAAAACCCTCAAAGAGGGAAACAATCCACGGCCTGAGCCAATGCGGCCACTTCAGGAAATTTATTAATGTAAAAGAAAGAAAATTTACACAAGCTTCTCTCATGAACGGTTACCCTACAAATGACCCTCCATGCTATTTAAATAGAGGTCATGGACCAATTAGGTGTTAAGCCATGGATCAAGTCTCGATAATACAAGGAGGAGAATGAACCATCGGATCACTTCATGTCTAGAACATATTGTGACCATCGGATTGTAAGTTACAAAAGTACATAGAAAAGAAACACACTTTACCTAATTCTATACCAGACCAAGTTATACTTAACTATTTCCTATGTGTCAGAATATCCTAGCATCCCCCTTAAGAACAACTTGGGATAGGTTTGAAGGATGTACAAATATGACATAATAGGAGAAGGAAGGAGGAATTAGTGCCTATTCCCCCTTAGTGACAACTTCCTAAACTCCAACCATAAATCGGAGTTTAGTAAACTTCGCCTTTATGAGAGCCTTTGTAAAGATGTCAAAACTTGATCATCGGTTAAACAATATTGCACTTCAAGAATGTGGTCATGAATGAGATTTTTGATGAAGTGCATGTGTAGTTCAATGTGTTTGTTGTGCTGATGTTGGACTGTACCCTTGCATAGTTGAATGGAACTTTGATTATCACGCCAAAGTGTAGTCAGATGTGTTGTTGAAAGCCAAACTTTGACATGATCTGATGAAGCCATAGGGCTTCCTTACTAGCTTCTACGACGCCATGATACTCTGCTTCTGCTAAAGAAATAGAAATGACACTTTGTTTCTTACAGTCCCATGTAATAGGTCCAGAACCTAGAGTCAATACATAACCTACAGTAAACTTCCAATCATCAGGGTCACCAGCCCAATTGGAATCAGTAAAACCAACCAATAGAGGAGATGCTTCTACACTGTAATGAATCCCAAACTGAACTGTACCTTGAACATAATGAATTATTCTTTTAGCTTCTTTCCACTGAATTTCATGTGGGTTTTGCATAAACTAAGAAATAAGGCCAACAACAAAGGAAAGGTTAGGACGGGTATCGGTTAGATACAAAAGTTTTCCTTCAAGCTGACGGTATAAGGTAGCATCAACTTCAGGGGAAGTACAAGTGACTGAAATTTTGGTTCCAGACTGAAAAGGAGAAGGGGTTGGCTTACAGTCTTCCATGTGAAAGTGGCATAGAAGATCATAGGCATACTTGGACTGGGAAAGGGAAATACCTTCCTTGGATTGCAATACTTGAAGACCAAGAAAATAATGCAAGTGTCCTAAGTCTGTCATTTCAAACTACTTTTTAAGGCTGGACTTCACATGGTTTATAAGGTTGGTATCACTACCAATAAGGATAAGATCATAAACATAAATATCAAGAATGATAAGAGACTTACCCACTTTCTTAGTGTAGACAGTATTGTCAGAATGACACCTAGAAAAGCTAGTATCTAAAAGAAAGCTATCCATTTTTGCATACCAAGCACGAGGGGATTTCTTGAGACTGTAAAGGGATTTCTTATGCGGACATACAAGGCTGGAGTATGTTTGTATAAAGCCAGTAGGTCGTTCCATATAGATTTCTTCATGCAAGTCCCCATGCAAGAAGGAAGATTTAACATCCTTCTGATTGACTTCCCATTTGAAAGAGGCAGCAAGGGAAAGAATAAGGTGGATAGAGTTCATTTTGGCAACAGGGGAGGAGGTTTTACTATAGTCAATAACTTCAACTTGTGAAAAACACTTAGCAACAAAACGAGCTTTATGTTTATCAACTTTTCCATCTAGTCCAAATTTGGTTCTGTAAACCCATTTGCATCTAACAAGTTTTCGTCCCTTTGAAAGAGAAACAAGATCCCATGTATCATTTTCCAATAATGAACAATATTCTTCATTCATAGTTGCGTCCCAATTTGGATGGCCTAAAGCTTCTGCAAATGTGTTAGGATCATAATTTGCTGAAGCTTGAGCCAATAAAGAAGAGGCTCTATCGAACTAAGAACGTGTACATAAGTTGATCTGTAGGATCACCTGAAAGAGCACCTACTGCATCCGGAGTAGCACAAACCCATTGTGGAAGCTGAGGAGATGAAGGAATATCCTGAGAAGGTGGGGGAGGATATTCATTATCACTGTCATCAACTGAAAAAGAAATATTTTCAGAAGTAGAAGGGATAGAGAGAGGTGGCACATCCACCAAACTAGGCTCGTAGGCCGATATATTGTCAGCAAACGTTACATCTCTTCTAATGATAAAATTTTTGGACTTAGGTGGAAGAATTCTATATCCTTTAACATCTTCAGAATATCCAAGAAAAATACATTTCTCATTCTTAGGTTCTAAGGCTTTATGTTTTTCATCGGGAATATGGGCCCATGCTTCACTTCCAAAAACACGAAAGTGACTTACATCTGGTTTAATTGAGCTACATGCTTCTTCTGGAGTGATATTCTTTAAAACCTTAGTAGGAGTGTGATTTACTATGTAATTTGCATAGTTATTTGCTTCTACCGAAAAATTAATACTAAGCCCTTTAGATTGAAACATACAATTTGCCATTTCCTTTAAGGTGTGATTCTTCCTTTCAACTACACCATTTTGCTGTGGAGTATATGGAACAATATATTCTAATTGAATTCCATGCTCAGTGAAAAAGTTGATGAATTTGTTGTTAACATATTCTTCGCCATTATCATATCATAGCTTATGAATTTGATTTCCATATTGCTTCTAAACAAAGGCCTTAAAGGCCAAGAACATGTTAAATACTTCACTATTGAGTTTTAGGAAGTACACCCAAGTGCGTCTGGAGACATTATTAATGAAATTAAGAAATGCCTGTAACCAGAGAATGAAACAACTAAAATTGGACCACATAAATCACTATGCGCGAGCTGTGAAGGGGTTGAGGCATGCCAAGATGCATATTTTTCAAAACTATCGTGATGATGTATTCTGAGTACACAACCGAACAAACACCATCTCCACAAGATACCATAGGAAGACCTCTCACCATATTTTCTTTACATAGATTTTTAAGGGAGCGATAGTTTATGTCACCAAATAACTCATCCGAAAGTTTGATCACTTCATCATTATGAGCAACAGATACTGAGGGAAGAGTTTATGACTTGAAGTTTTTAAACTTATAGAACTTTGTAGAATCATTAGCAATGCCAGTAGCTAAAATTTGTCTAGGATCTCTTCGGTCCATAATTACAACATCATAAGGTGAAAATTCAACGATTTTACCTTCACTTGAATGAGTTATCTGATATATAGATAGAAGGTTGCAGGATAAGGTAGGAACACATAATACATCATTAAATTGACCATTGTCTAGATGAATAGTTCCAGTCCCTACAACATTAAGAGATCTATCATCACCAACATATATACTTTTGGTGTTACAATCATTTAAGGAAGAAAACATGCCTTTGTTTTTGGCCATTTGATAAGAAGCTCTAGAATCAATGAGCCACTCATGAGAATGAGAAGAAGATACATTTAGAGCATAACTAGACCAAGATGCTTGATAACCACATGTAGAAAGTGTTTTTCCTGAATATGAAGTTGAAGTTGAAGAGTGATCCAAATGTATGTTATGCTTCTTCATTGCTACTTCCAAGGCTTCCACCTTATTAAAGCATTTGGATTCTAAGTGGTCATCTCGATTACAAAAGTTGCAATGTCTATCAGCCTTCTTCCCTTTGTTTTTATTTCCCTTATCATTTTGTTGAATTGATTTTTCATTCTGAGACTGAAAGTGCTTAGGACCCTTGGTTGGTTTAGGAACATTCTTTTTAGGATGTTGCTTCTTAGGATTCTTTGAACTTGGTTGCTGCTAGGCAGCTAAGGCTTTCTTAGAAGAGTTTTCAGTATTAAGAAGACCAAGATGTAAGAGATTTTCTTGTTCTCTTATTAAAGAATCACAAAAGGTATCAAAAGAGGGGGACTTGTAGGCTTGTCCTTGAGAAATAAAAGCTTCTCTAGTAGAATGGAAGGTGGAAATAAACATAGAGTAAGCTGGTCCTAACTTAGTAAGAATGGAATAGATAAGTCTATCATCTTCTTTCTTAACCTTAACACCTTCAAAGAGAGTCTAAGTGTCTTGAACTTGGACAAAAAGTCTTCAATGGAAGAAAAAATATTGGGATCCAATGTAAGAAACTCATTTTCAACTTGATGGGCTCTAATTTCATTTTTAATTCCAAAAACTTTATTGAGTTGTTTCATTACTTCATCAAGGGTATCAAGTTCTACGATATGGAATATAAGGTCTGGAGAAATAGACATCCCTATCAACCCACGTGATTGACCTTGATTATTTTCTCATTTGACTACCTTATCTTCATATTTAGTTTTAGATTCTTGGCCTGAGGCTATTCTATAAAGACCTTTACTTCTAAGTAAATCCCCTATGTAGGACACCCATTGGAAGTAGTTGGTACTATCAAGAATAAATTGGCATGGACTTTCCATTTTCAGAAACTAAAGCTGTAGATGCTGAAACTAAGTGTTCCAATGGAAAGATCTCGAAAAATTAGGCCGATTAAAAAAAACGGATCTGAAAATGGCTTCTGGATGAAGAAGTTATGAATTTTTGAAGAAAATTTGTTGAAGATGCCGACAAAGTATGTGAATGTGAGGAAGTGAATGATAATGTCATAATTTTTTTTAAATCTCACCCCCTTTCCAAACTTAATCTAATTAGCTCACTTTAAAAAAAAAATATGTGACCCACTTTTATAAATAAATAAAAGTCACTTTTACAATGGTACTTTATGAGCTACCCACTAACTTGTAACTTAAATAAAAGATAAAGAAACTTTAGAATTATAAGTGACTCACCTTTTATAATGGGTGAGAACACTTTTACAAAGAGTAACTTTAAAACATAAGTTACATGTGCATTTTGAAAAGGTAACTCAACAAAAAGAAATATTTGAACCCAAGGCCTCTATTCTCATAAAGTAACTTTGGACCAACTGAGCTAGTTTAAGAAGTTAATAATTTTTGGAAAAGAGGAAGGGTTTTTTTTTTTAGTCACTGGAGCTTTGAAGTGTGTGCTTACTTAAGAGAGACCTGTTTGCCTACAAAACAAAAAACCATACAATCCAAAATGGACATGCAAAAAAAACCAAACCTTATGCCTTGAAGTTATATTTTGCGAAAAACTAAATATTTTCCTCAATGTTTCTGATTTTCTGAGATCACACTAATTCTATTTCTGATTTTCCCAGATCGCACAAAGTCGCAGGGCAAAGAGAATATGCAGAAATGAAAGTTATGGATCCAGTAATAAAAAACAAGAGATAAATAAACCGAAATAGATAGAGAGATAAATACCTAAAAATGCAAATAAAGACTGTATACCTCCAGATCTTAAAAATGACGTAGCTAGGGCTACCAGAAACCTTTTTGAGTGAAACGAAAGGGGTTCCTCACTAAACCAAATGCTCCTAACACAATAGAGCAGACTTCTCAGCCCGAAAGCAGTAAAAAAAAATACATCTAGGAAATGACAGCCAAATGCAGTTCTACCAGCTTCGGATTGGGATCACCAGCAGATGCGGCCCTCAAATAGCTCTAATACCATGTAGGAATTTACAGATAGAAAACCAAAGGACACCTCTCACAAAAGGATCACAGATCATTACACTAGTATCCTTGACGTGGTTAAAACCCTCAAAGAGGGAAATAATCCATGACCTGAGCCAACGCGGCCACTTTACGAAATTTAAAAGAAAGAAAATTTAAATAAGCCTCTCTCATGAATGGTCACCCTACAAATGATCCTCCATGCTCTTTAAATAGAGATCATGGACCAATCAGGTGTTAAGCTATAGATCAAATGTCGGTCATACTAAGGAGAGAATGAACCTTCAAATCACTTCATGTCTAGAACATATAGTGACCGTCGGATTGTAAGTTACAAAAGTGCATAGTAAAGAAACACACTTTACCTAACTCTGCACTAGACCACGTTATACTTAACTATTTCCTATGTGTCGGAATATCCTAACAACATGTGGCTGACGAGAAGGAGAAGAAGAGTTATTATACGACATCTAAATCTAACACAAAAGAAGAAGGGGGGGCGATTTGATCCGAACCAGATCCTTAAACATTTCCATGACTGTTTCAAATTATGTCAGGCTTCAAAATCTTATGAATAACGAGCTTATCAGAAATGACCTCTCGAAAATGGCAATTTGTGGCTAGCACAGAACAACAAGGACTCTCAGTCAAAGCGCGCTGACTGTTGGCCCATGGAGACTGCGCATGGACGCAAGTTGGAAATCGAAAGCCCGCATCCAAAAACAGAGGTAGTTTCTGATGCGTGATTAGCGCAAAGTATCGCAGGACAAAACCCTCAATAAAGGAAAGCCCCGAGTGCTCGGTCACGAGGAAAATAGGAAACCATGCAGAAACCATCAGAAGGCGGGTCCCACGGCCAAAACCGGTAGGATATCGCATGCACTTCGAGCGGTAAGCAGGTTTGGCCGAGTTCAACGCAATGCCACACACTAGGTGACACGCGTCCAACAGATGAGAGAGAAAACCACTTACATTGCGTGAGTAACAGTCGAGCAACTTACCCGCGCGATATAGACGAAGACCGTAGGATCTGGAGGCTCCAGATCAACCGCGGAGAATCAACCCGATGGAAGACCGGATTTGACGGGGGAATAGACTAAGGTGCATGAGATTTGAGGTCGAACATGACCGCTAAGCTGACATAGGAATCAATTTCGCAGGTGATCTTGGAGAAACAGAAATAACGACCGTTTAAAGAGAACTGACACTCAGTTCGTGGGGAAACAAGTGGCCACATGTCTATGAAGCATTACACATCGATGATGACGTAGAGTAGTGGAATTCCAACGGACAGATGCAAGCGATCCAAAGAGTCAATAAGTGGAAATGAACAGTCGGGGAGCAGATCGGCTTTAAGCCACGAATAGACAAAGAATAAAGGAGAGACAGAAGTAGAGAAGGAAGTGAATTGTAGAGAGCAGAGAAGCTGAGCTGACCTGCAGAGCACAGGTAGCATCGAGCAGACAGAATAGAGAGAGAGTCTGAGAGTCTGTGAACTCCAGAGAAGGCTTGAGAGGTTCAAGCAACTCCTCTGTGTTTTTCTTGTCAGGTATTGAGTGCCGAATTGGACCCATACCACTGAGAACGGTTGAGGTCGACATTCAGTAAGGGGAGTCTATGCACTCCAGAGACTTGGGGAATCCAAGTACAATCCTATTGATCATTCTCTGTTAAGTGAGACTCAAATTGAGCTCCTTATTGTAAAATATCTGCTTTAAGACACAATAGAAAGGCCACCACTGAAGGCTAGACTATGAGATGTAGCCCAGGAGGATTGGGTGAACTCCTTATTAAATTTGTTGTGTTTTTGTATTTGCTTATTATGTTCCTCTTATTGTTTCAAGTGCCTGTGTATTTCACAATCTTATCGATCCGTTGCTTAAAATAACATAGGCACACCCCAGCACATGGGTCTATAATACCTTCATTAATTAACTGAGATCATTCACGAGTGATTTTCAGATCAAGTGGTATCAGAGCTCCTAGGTTGTTTAAGGTTAGACAAGCTTGTGTTGGATTTTGTTGTTGAATGCTAACTAGATCAAAGCTTAAATTAGGAGAAGGAGAGCTGGTTGAAACTAACCTGGAGATTGGAAGAGTCTATCCTCAAAAGAAAATGTCAGAAGAAAGTCCCTTGGGACTAGATCCCCAATTTATAGATAGTTTCTTGGCCATGAGGTCCATGGTAGAGGAAATGTATAAGGACTTTAGGAAACATAAAGATGAATATTCATCAGGCTCCAAACAAGATAAAGGAGAAGAAGAATCTCTCCTCCATGACCACTCAAAAGACAAAGGGAAAGAAGAAAGCTTTCTCACACCTCCTAATAGCCCTGAACATAAAAAGAAGACATCTTTGATTAAATTAGATGTTAAATTTGATTTACCAATATATGATGGAGAGCTGAATGCAGAGAAGCTGGTTAATTGGATCAGAGAAATTGATGTTTATTGCAGAGTGTAGAGTATCGACTCAAACAAGAGTAAGATTTAGTTAGCCAGCCTACGCCTCAGAGGCACTGCCTTGGTAAGGTGGGAAGGCAGGACCCAAGCTGACATGAAGAAACATGGTGAGATTCTTTCTATCTGGAGTGAATTTGTTTCTGCAATCAAAAACCAGTTCTATCCACTAGCTTACATGCAAAAAGCCATGATGAACTGGCAAACTTTTCTCCAATTGAAAGGAAAAAGTGTACAGGGTTACACTCAAGAATTTAGGAAGAGGGCTTTGATTTTAGGAATTTCATTAGACTCACCTAAGACTCTGTTGAAGTACATAGGGGGTCTACACAGCTACATGAGGCACACTATCCTCATGTTTAATTCCACTAGTATAGATGAGGTATCTGTTCAAGCTATGCATCTAGAAGTTAGAGGAAAGAATGGGAACCCAGAAGTTGGAGGATCATCCAAGTCCATTGCAAGCAAGAATAAGGAGAAAAGAAAATAGAAATGGAAATAAAGGAAGGCCAATACTGCACAAAAGACAAAGTCTTCATGCACTCACTGTAAAAAGGATGGGCATGATGATGAGCACTGTTGGATTCTACATCTAGAGCTGAGACCTAAGAAGTTCGAGGGCAAGAAGAAGAAGACTACTATAGCTATTCAGAAAGATTTGGGGTCAGACTCAGGAGATGAAACAACCATTGCAGCCACAGGTATAAAAGGTAAAAATTCTGAAGCATCTACTAGTAATTCTGCACAATCTATTAATGATGAAGAAAATGAGAGAAAAAGACATGAGCTTTTCCATATTCGAGTTATTTCCAAACATCAAAAGATTGATACTTTGTTTGATAGTGGCTCACAAGTAAATTTAATTTCTGAAGCAATTGTAAAGAAGTTGGGATTACTGACTACACCTCACAAGAAACCATACCCATTAGGTTGGTTAAGTGATAAAACACAACTACAAGTGACTAGACAATGTAAACTTAAGTTTTCTTTTGGGTCAACATTTGTCGATGAGGTTGAGTTAGATATAATTCCTCTAGATATATGTGGAATTGTTTTAGGAAGTCCTTACTTGTACGGTAGAAAAGCTATTTTCTATACAGCTAACAACAAGTATCTACTCATCAAATATGGAATCGAATACTTTGTAAGAACTCATAAGCTCAAGAATAATTATACTCTCATAAACTCAGGGCAGACGAAATGAATTGTAAATTCATGCAAACAATTTTTACTGATGGTTGTAAAGGAAAAGAAACCTGATAAAGCCAATGTATTTGAGGGCTGTGATGCTAAACAGCAAGCTGATTTAGAAAAAGTTGTTTCAAAGTATGATATCTTGTTTCAAGAACCTAAAGGTCTGCCACCCAAAAAGGAAATAGTGCATGATATTAATTTGCAGCAAGATGCTCCATTGCCTAACATCAGAATGTACAGGTTGTCCGCTTTAGAGAATGCAGAAATCCAGAAGCAGGTGTATGAGTTGCTTGAAAAGGGGTTCATCAGACCTAGCACATCACCATGTCGGTCTCCAATCATTTTGGTGAGAAAGAAAGATGGCTCGTGGAGAATGTGCATTGATTACCAAGCACTAAATAAAATAACGAACAAAAATCGTTATCCCCTTCCTTGCATAGACGATTTATTAGGTCAACTGAAAGAAGCTGTTTATTTTTCCAAGTTAGACTTGCATAGTGGTTATCACCAGGTCAGAGTTCCAGAACAAGATGCATGGAAGACTGCTTTCAAAACAAAGCAGGGATTGTATGAGTGGTTGGTTATGCCTTTTGGCTTAACTAATGCTCCTGCTACTTTCATGAGAATAATGAATGATGTACTCAGACCTTTTCTTGATGATTTTGTTATTATATATCTAGATGACATTCTTATATTTAGAAAAATGTGGGAAGAACATTTAAAGCATGTTAAGCAGACACTAGATGTTTTGAAAAGAGAAAAACTTTATGTTAAACTCTCAAAATGTGAATTTGGCAAAACATATTTGAATTATTTAGGACGTATAGTAGGGGGTGGTGAATTGAAGATAGATCCCTCTAAGGTGGCAGTCATTGTAAACTGGCCTAAACCGAAATATGCTACAAAAGTCAGAAGCTTTTTAGGAGTAGCACAATATTGGAGAAAGTTCATTTCTAACTTTTCCTCAATTGTAGCTCCCTTACATGCTTTAACAAGATTGAACAAGGTGTTTCAGTGGGGAGGCAAATAGCAGAAAGCCTTCGACACCTTGAAAGAAAAGATTAGTGCAGTGCCAGTACTAGCACTACCTGATCTTCAAAGACCATTTGAGATCCAAATAGATGCCAGTGACTATGCCATGGGAGCAATGTTGATACAACACGGTAAACCCATATGTTATCATTCTAAGACATTTAATTCTGCAGTTGTTAACTATCCAACATATGATAAATAATTGTATGCATTAGTACAGAGTGTGAAAAAGTGGAAACATTATTTAATGGAAAAGAGACAGTTATCCATACTGATCATCAACCACTTCAATATCTACACTCCCAAACTAAATTGCAACAATCAAGACACTATAGGTGGATGGGTTTTCTACAACAGTTTCATTTAGTCATCAGATATAAAAAGGGCATACACAATAAAGTTGCAGATATGTTATCTAGAGCTATTATAAATGCATCCACTATACTTAAGCATAATTCAGTTCTGCATGAGAGCTACATTGAACAATATGCTCAAGATATAGATTTCAAAGATGTATATGCAACTTTAAGTCAAGGCAAATGAGTAGAGGAATTGGATTATCATGTCCAGGACCGACTCTTGTATCATTGTGGGAAGCTATGCATTCCACAAACTGAAAGAGTAGAGATAATTCGAGAAGCACACACTTCTCTAATATCAAGTCACTTTGGGGTAAGCAAAATGGTTTCATAGCTGCAAAGATTTTGTTATTGGCCAAAAATGAATGAGACAGTTTCTAGATATGTAAGAAGATGTACCATGTGTGCTAAAAGCAAGCCCAGCAATAAAAAACTAAGCTTGTACAATCCACCGCCAATTCCTTCTCATCCTTGGGAAAGTATTTCCATGGACTTTGTTGGAGGACTGCCGAAATCTAGGAAAGGTCATGACAATTTATATGTTGTTGTGGATAGGTTCAGTAAAATGTGTATTTTGATACCTTGTAACAAACAGATTACAGCTGAAAAAACCACAAAGTTGTTCTTTCAACATGTGTGGGTTCATTTTGGATTACCCACTTCCATTGTATCTGATCGAGACACCCGATTTGTTAGGAAGTTTTGGTCGAGTCTGTGGGAACTGATGGACACAAAACTGAAGAAACGTACAACCTTTCATCCACAAATAGAGGGCTAGATAGAAGTGGTCAACAGGACAGTGATCTAGTTGCTCAGAGGCTATTGCAACAAGCATCCCAAACTTTGGGATGAACATTTGTGTTATGTGTAGCATGCTTACAACCGAGAAAAACATTCTTCTACACAGAGATCTCCTTTTGAGACCTATTTTGGTTTCACACCAAGGTCTCCCTTGGATTTTATCTTTGGTAAAGACATAGCAGTTGATGGACACAGTGATGTGGACAAGGCAACCAAGTTCATTGAACAAATCCAATAGATTCACCAGGCAGTACAGGAACAACTGGAAAAGAGCCAAGCCAAATACAAGGCAAGGCATGACAAGCATCGGATGGAGCATAGTTTCCAAGTTGGTGATCAAGTCTGGCTGTATATCAGCAAGGATATAATGCAAGGTGAAGTTAAAAAGCTAAAGCCAATAAGGTATGGACCTTTCAAGATACTTGAAAAAATTGGTGAGAATGCTTTTCGCCTTGATTTACTGGCTTACATGCACATCTACTCAGTCGTTAATGCAGATAGCTTGAGACTATTTGAACCTTCATTAATTGAAGATCCCGAAGAGTAGAGTCAATTGCCTTCTATTGATGATCTGTTACCTGAATATCTCAACGAATTGCAGGAAGACACAGTTCTGGACAGGAAGGTGAGGACGGCGCGTAGGGGAGATGTTGAGTACCTCAGATTGGACTCAAGGGTTCAAAGCCAAGCAATGCAAAATGGATAGAGATTGGACAAGTGAGACAACTATACCCTCACTTAGTCGATGCTTGAAACCCAACCTTTGGTGGTCCAAAAGCTTTTTTAGTGGGAAGGCCATGATCCAAATCGGATCCTTAAACATTTCCATGACTGTTTCAAATTATGTCAGGCTTCAAAATCTTATGAATAACGAGCTTATCAGAAACGACCTCTAGATAATGGAAATTTGTGGCCAGCACGGAACAACGAGGACCCTCGGTCAAAACGCGCTAACCGTTGGCCCATGGAGACTGCGCATGGACGCAAATTAGCAATCGGAAGCCTGGATCCAAAAACAGAGGCAGTTTCTGATATCGCAGGGCAAAGCCCTCAGTAAAGGAAAGCCCTGAGCACTCGGTCATGAGGAAAACAGGAAACCGTGCGGAAACCATCAGAAGCCGGGTCCCACGCCCAAAACCAGCAGGTTATCGCGTGCACTTTGAGCGGTAAGCGGGTTTGGCCGAGTTCAGCACGATGCCACACACTGGGTGACACGCGTCCAACGGATGAGAGAGAAAAATACTTACATTGCATGAGTAATGGTCGAGCAACTTACCTGCATGATATAGATGGAGATTGTAGGATCTAGAGGCTCCAGATCAACATCGGAGAATCAACCCGATGGAAGACCAGATTTGACGTGGGTATAGACTGAGGTGCATGATATTTGAGGTTCGACATGACCACTGAGCTGGCAGAGGAATCAATTTTGCGGGCGATGTTGGAGCCACGGAAATAACAACTGTTCAAAGAGAACTGACACTCAGTTCGTGGGGAAACAGATGGCCACCTATCTGTGAAGTGTTACACATCGATGGTGACGCAGAGCAGGGGAGTTCCAACAGACAGAGGTAGGCGATCCAGAGAGCCAGGAAGAGGAAACGAACAGTAAGGGAGCAGATCAGCTTTAAGCCACGAAAAGACAGAGAACAGAGGAGAGACAAAATTAGAGAAGGAAGTGAATTACAAAGAGCAGAGAAGTTGAGCTGACCTGCAGAGCACAGGCAGCATCGAGCAAACATAATAGAGAGAGAGTCTGAGATTCTGCGAACTCCAAAGAAGGCTTGAGAGGTTCAAGCAACTCCTCTGTGTTTTTCCTATCAGGTATTGAGTGCCAAATTGGACCCATACCACTGAGACCAGTTGAGGTCGAGATTCAGTAAGGGGAGTATGTGCACTCCAAACACTTGGGGAATCCAAGTATAATCCTACTGATCATTCGCTGTTAAGTGACACTCAAATTGAGCTCCTTATTGTAAAATCTCTGCTTTAAGACATAATAGAAAGGCCACCAATGAAGGCTGGACCAGGAGACGTAGCCCAGGAGGATTGGGTGAACTCCTTATTAAATTTGTTGTGCTTTTGTATTTGCTTACTGTGTTCCTCTTACTGTTTCAAGTGCCTGTGTATTTCACAATCTTATCGATTCGTTGCTTAAAATAACATAGGCACACCCCAGCACATGGGTCTGTAATACCTTCATTAATTAACTGAGATCATTCACGAGTGATTTTCAGATCACGATTGGAACCTAGTCGACCCTGCCCCTTGTTTGTGACTTCTGTCGAACAGTTGTTATGTTGCCACACTTCACTGGTGTCAGAGATGGTGCTAGTTCGAGGGTTGGTATCCATGGATTTATATGTGTCTATGCATGTGATGAGGCCTATCAGAGCATCTTCAGGCACTTACTTGTCAGTAAGAAGATCTTCTGGCATTATTTTCTTACTGGTTAGAACTTCTTCTGGAGTTTCTAGGGTGTCTTAGGGTTTCAGTGAGTCTTGTCGGAGCATATCGAGGCTTTAGTTTCCAATCAGAGTATCTTTCAGAGCTACTTGGGTGTCTTTAGGGTTTCAACCTTCAAATGGTTGCGACTCATATGGGTATATGTGTGGGCCTTGCACCTTTTTTTCTTCTTTTATATTTTTGTTGGGGTTTGTTGATCTACATTGTAATGATTGGCTTCCAGTTGTTTGGGCTAAAAATGATGCTACTTATAGCGTTCTTTGATGGGACTATGTGCCAATTTTCACAACTTATGTAAACAATTTTCATTTTAATGAAAAATGTTGGCTTTTTCTCTCTAAAAAAAACCATGTGATGCCCACTCTTTTCTATTTGGGGTCACTTTTTATCTCTCGACTTTATTAATTTTCATAAAGTTTGTGGGTCTAGTAGTGATGGAAAAAAACCTAGCCCTCAACATTACAAATAAATGCTTCATGATCTCTGTCTACAATTGCACATAAAGTCACATTGATGAAACATTGGAGCGCACTCGATACATAAGTGACATCGCACTCAATGGGTTCATTGATCTTAAGGATTTCATGATTTTGTTTAAGAAGAAGAAGTCAGGGGAATATCCTTGTCAAATTTAGGAATCCAGTGCACCACATTATCTCCTTGCTTTCCAGCTACATGGAGTTGGGTGATTATTTCATTGATGGGAGAAAACAGTGGTACAAGAACATGTATCGAAGGGCACGATAGGTGGCCAAGAAGAAGGATAAGAACAGTTATGTTGCAACATCTGAAGAAAACATAGAAGAAGAAGAAGGGGGGCAACTCGAACCCTAGCCGACCTTGCCCCTCATTTGTGACTTCCCTTGTGTGGTTGTTGTTCCACCGCACTTTGTTGGTGTCATAGATGGTGTTGATTCAAGGGTTGGTTGCGTTGGATTTTTATGCACATGTTCATGTGATAAGTCCCGTCATAGCATCTCCACGTGCTCACTTCTCAATCAGACTATCTTCGAGCATTATTTTATTGTTGGTTAGATATTCTTCCAAATCTGCTAGGGTGGCTTAGGGTTTTGGTGAGGCATGTCAGAGCATCTCTAGGCTTTACTTTCCAGTCTGAGTATTTCCAACATTGTTTTTTGTTGCGTAGAGTATCTTCTAGAGCTACTTGGGTGTCTTTAGGGTTTTTGCGCCGAAATGTCTATGACCCATTTCGGTCTATGGATGGGCCTTGTGCTTTTTCTTCTTCTTTTATATTTTTGTTAGGGTTTGTTGACCCACATTCTAATGATTGGTCAGCCATTGTTTGGACTAAAACTGATGCTCCCTACAGGGTTTTATTGCGGGCCTTTGTGCCCTATTATCGAGTTTATTTTCACAATTTATGTAATTACTTTTCATTTTCATGAAAAATGTTGGTTTTTCTCTCTGAAAAAATAAAATAAAAGAACTTAGAGATAATTGTTAATTGTATTTTTTTGCTATATGTTTTGTAGTACTGTGTTGGTTTTTCCATAATGTGTGAATTGTTTGTCTGTCAGACCTATAAAGATGAGAGAAATTGTTGTGAGTTTTCTCTATTTGAGAATTTGTTAATATATGAAGAAGTGAATGTAAGTGTCCAAAAAAAGTGGTTGAATGGAGATTGAGGACGTCGAGTGCTAAGGAGAGAATCCCTTATTGAGGTTGCATTGCATAGAGAGAAGATTTTTCAAGGAAGGAAAAAAAAAAAACAACCCCTCTACTCATATTGGTTTCATGCTCTCTTGGTTGGTTTCATGTTATATCATTGAAAGAGTCCATGAATCAACATGATATCTCTCACATTGTTAACGATTCCTTGCATGGAATAATCGAAAAAATGAAGAGAGTATTCTCCATGTGGAAATCGAGACCTTCATGCATGACAAATCCATGCATAGATTTCTACCTTTTCGATTGGCGGCCAACTCTCCTTGTCATTACAATTTTTCAACTCCCATAGATTTCCTTCACTGCTAATATCCTTCCATAACTACTCACTCCTTTGCCTTACCGCATCTGTATGATTGATCCACCACCGATCCATTATTGTTGCCCTCCTCAGAAATCATTCAGCCCTCGTGGGAAAGCAGCAGAGGCAAAGGCAGAAGCAATGTTGGAAGATAAGAATTTAAGTAGATCCATCTCCATGAGTTACAGTAGAATTTCTCATGCATATGAAGAGGAATACAACACACCCTTTCATTAAATTTATTTAAATGGCCCATGTACCATGGACTTACCACAAGCAGTTTGGAAACTCGTATTACCCAACTTTTATTTTTTTCTTCTTTTGAGACAACATGATTACAAAATATTTGCATTTGCATGGGCGAAGGAGATGAAATTTAGCAACTTCAATCATTTCCTCATTTATGTATACAAGAGATACCTTGCATAGTATCTTGTATAGTATGGATAGAAATCCTAATGTGAATAAATTTGAGTGGCATGGAAGGAAAAAATTGGAAGTTCTCGGTTTGGGTTGTTAACCTATTTCCTTACATCTAAAAGAAATGAGCTCTTAACAATGTTAAAAATGAACTCTTAAACAATAACTACTAACTCTCCAAACTCACATAACTAGAATTATTATAGAACCGTGTTCACCTTATGCGGTGCTTTCAACTATTCACTATTGCTTTTTAGAGTAATGAAATCATATATTAAAATTATAAATAAATGTATTTATTTTAATTAATAATTAATTATAAAAAGTATTTGAATAAAAACAAAATAAGGCATTGAAATTTATGTTTTTTTTTTTGCATTTAATGATATCAATATTTTTTTCCATTTTATATTTACTAATAAAAAAAAAATTATTATTTTTAATTTATAAAGATATGTTCATTTTTTAAATGAGATCTATTTTATTTATATATATATATATATTCTCAATCTTCAATAGTCAGTGGTTAGAGTATCGCTTTCAAACGGCGTGAGTCATTGTTTCAAATCTCGAAGCGAGATCCGGTCTTCCGTGCCAATATGAAATGGATTTCACTAATAAAAGGTTCTTGGTAAATTTTTATATGAAAATAAATTTAAGTTTTTTTAATATTACGTAGTTTTTATTTCTTTTCAGTAGAAAAAAAGCTACTTCTTCATATTAATAGAAAAATGAGTAAAAAATCATATATCTCTTCCACCTTCTTATGAAATTTCTTACATCAACATTTGCCTTGTGATAAGACTTCTCAAAAAACAAAAAAATGTCAAAATGTCTGAGTGCTTCGACGTAAGTCTATCATAGTTTTTAGATATCCCATATTTCTCCCTTTTTTTTCTATGAGTAGTTTCTACTACCTTGATTGACCAAGTGGCACTGTTCATAAGTAGAAAAGTAAACTTTATTGTTGCTTTCATCATCTCTTTTTTTGACAACATATCAGCTATCCAATTTTGTTCTTTGTAAATATAATTGAAGTTAACAAATTTGAAAGTTAACCATCAACAATTTCTTAAAAAAATTAATATTTTTTTGTTCTCTTAATTGGCAAAACACTGACTTTATAATTTTGGAATTCCAAACCTTCCAATAAGACCTATTGCTACCGTTTCAGTGCTCGAGGGCTTCCACTGGATTTGACCAGAGCGCGAAAACGTTTGAGCATGCTTGAGTTCGACGTTTTGTATAAAAAATTGGTTTCATTGAAATGAAATCAAATTCGAATATACACACGATTACATATAATTTATGTGATCATTATCTTTCCTTATATTCGAAGATACACACGATTAGATATAATTTATGTGATCATTATTTTTTTTTGTTTTTTTGCAAATTAATTTTTTTATTATTTAAATTAATGATGAGATGACTCAACTTTCTAACAATTCCCTCTCTAAAAGACAATGCCAAACAACCAATGTTAACATAGTATTGTAACCGTGTCTAACTAAAAGACAATGCCAAAGAATGGATGTTAACATAGTGTTGTAACAGTGTCTAATGTCTAAAAGCATCAGATTCCAAAATGACATTTTTTTCCTATTCTACTATACCAGAAGTGCAAGAAGTACACACCCATTCTTCCCAAGTTTCTTTAGGTCTTTTCCATTGACTTTTTTGACACTGTAGTTGATGTGAGTTACCTCTTAATTGAACATTAAAAACTAAAATACAAATTACTGCTTATTTCCATTAGCAAAAAATTCACAATTACAAAAATGATCAAAATTATCACATAAAATTTTATATGGATAAAAATTATCAAATTTGACTTTTAAATATTGAAATGCCTCTATCATATATTTTAATAATAATTTTATACCAATATATATATGTTTATGCATCGATTGCTACTTTTAGTATGTGAACGTGAGAGTGTAATTCCAACCCTAAAATATTCCACGGGCTATCTACACGTCTATGATGTGATTTGATTTGGATTTTGCGCGAGATATAGTTGTATCCACCATTACCAAATCCTTGTCGATTACTTATCTTATTGTAAACAGATCGGGGTCAGTGGTTCAGTCCTCGAAAGATCTTACTGTAGTCAATGTATTGTAGATCTTATTACAAGCTACACGTCTATGATGTGATTTGATTTGGATATTTCGCGAGATATATCTGTATCCACCATCACCAAATCCTTATCGATTACTTATCTTATTGTAAACAGCTCGGGACCTGCCACCCAATCCTCGAAACAAGTATGAATCCATGATATATAATAGTATTAGCGACATGATGATTTAACTATAGTGTGTGTCGTCTTCTAAAGTGCCATATTCCGAGATCTTAGTACAATGTAGGATGGAGATTCGATGTGCAAATTAGCATTGGTGACTTACAAGCAGAAGATGAACACCTCCATCATGAACAAGAATCTGTAGAGATATCTATGGGACATGCTAAGATTAATGTATTTTTTTGTTTTTTTAGTGTGGTTTGTTTGTTTTTTTTATGTCAGTGTGGTAGCAGTGAATTATAGTGATGTTTTTTTTTATTAATTTGCACCCTACACCAATTTTTTTTTTAAATTCAGTTTTTACATAGTTTCAATTTAAATTTTGGAGTTTCCTGGTGGTGACGTCCAAGGCTTAGGACCTGATGCATGGCATCAACAATGTACCCAGCATGGGTATGGTTCAATTGGAACTCCCCTCCCGGAAGAATAAGTGTAAGTTGAATATTGAACTGAAAGAGGACATAAGCGGACTGGTAATGCTTAGTAATGTTGGGGAAGTTGTTGGAAGTATTAATCCCAACCACTGCCTTAAACACACTAACAAACACCATGCTTGCCCAGTAAACTACTGCAGGGTTGAAATTTTTCTTGCAGGCGGAAGGACTAAAGTCTGAGCAGAAGTACATCGCTAACCATTCCACAACATAGCAGAGAGTTTAAGGCACTTAATGAATTTTGGTAAATATGTATGGGCAAGCATTCACTCCGCGACTATTACCCATACTCCACAACACCTACAAGTTCAGAAAACCATTTATTATGTAAAATTCCCCATGTTGTGTATTAATGTTTTCTCTATCATGAATTAATGAGTAAAAGTTGCATGTTTGGTTAAATATGAATGTAAAAGTCATTTGCAAGTTTCAGCAAGTAGAGAGGAGTGGAGTGTGTAAGTCTGAGAGGTAGTGAGGAGAAAATCGTGGAGGAAATATTGGTGCGCGAGTCAAAATAAGTTTTACAGAGTTTTACAGACAGACCCCCTGAAGCAAGTTGTTTTTTGTGTTTTACTTGGAGCAGCAACCTCCAATTTTTCATGCGAATGTATTTACATATTCTTTATATTATAATCCAAAGTTTGGTTTGTTGCGATGTGGCCTAATATCTCCATGAGTAAATTTACCACAACCATTTTGGTTTTACTATGTTTTTCTGTGCCTTAAATTTATGTTTTAATTAACCCTCTATGTAGTTGCGATGTTCTTGCCGCAACTATAGTTTTGACTTGCCGCAACTGAGCCAGACTCCTCTCCTCTTCCCCTGTAAAATTTTCTAACATGGTATCAGAGCAAGTTAAACTCTGTTAGTGTAAAAACAAGTGTTTTTACTAGCAGTTAAAATTGTTTTGAGGGCAGATTGTTTTTTAGCATATTTACCAGCAGGTAGAAAAAATATTTCTCACTCAGAAATGGAAACATCAAGCACAAGCTTGACTAATCCTCAAATACCTCATTTTAATGGCAAAAATTACGATTATTGGGCTATTACAATGAAGACCTTGTTTTCTTCTCAAGACATTTGGGATTTGGTGGAGAATGGTTTTCAAGAACCAACAGATGTAGCAACATACAATGCCTTGTCTCAAGCAGAAAAGGATTTGTTGAGGGACAACAAGAAGAATGATGCAAAATCCCTCTTCTACAATTTTCAAGAAGTTCATGAAAGTATTTTCCCAAGGGTTGCAACAGCAACGAAGTCCAAGCAAGCATGGGACACCCTCCAAACAACCTACCAAGGCACGGGAAAAGTCAAGACAACAAAACTGCAAATGTTGAGAAGAGACTTTGAGACACTATGTATGAAAGAGTCTGAGAATGTAGACTTTTTTTTTACACATGTAATTGGATGGTTACTCAAATCAGGACTCATGGTGAGACACTTGAGGAAAGGAGAATAGTTGAGAAGGTTTTGACAAGTCTGCCAGCAAGGTTTGATGCCATTGTTATGGCCATAGAAGTGACAAAGGATATCTCACTGTTTTCAGTGGATGAGCTTCATGCATCACTGATTTCTCATGAACATAGACTGAATATAGCAACAATGTCCTCATTAGAGCATGACTTCAAGACACAAAGTTCATTTGGTCAAGGTCGAGGCAGAGGAAGATCATATTCTAGAGGAAGAGGAATAAGCCCACACATAAGTGGAAGAAGCAACCCTTTGAGCTCAAGTGGAAGGGGCAGCAATAAAAATTCAGGTCAAGGCCCAAGCCAAATCAAGCACAAGGTCAAAGGTATGATAAATCTCATGTCCAATGTAATTACTGTAAGAAGTGTGGTCATAATGAAAATGAATGTAGAAAGAAGCAATATATCATTAGTAACAAACCAAGTGTAAATTTCACAAAAGAAAATCAGAACCATGATAGCATGTTTTTAGCTTGTAATGTAGCACAAGAAAAACAAAGTGATATATGGTATCTAGATTCATAATGGCAAAAGTTTCCTCAGACACGTAATTTTATTAATAACAAAAACAATTACATCTGGAATTTTGCAAGAGTTTACACCCGCACAACCAAACACTCTTGCAATGAGCTATTTAAAAGCTCAATGTCCTAACTACCTATAATTATGGATCACTTATGAAATAACAATTGTCCACTTACAATAAGATCTATTCAAACAACTTACTAACAATTCTCCTAAATTAGAGCCTAGGATATGACACATTTGCAGAGTCATATCTTTTACAACAATATACTAATTCTAAATGTCTCCATTAAATAATTAAATATTCTAGATTAATAATTATTAATTTAATATCTTAAATTAATAATTATTTTATTCTAACTTAATAACCTATGATAATATTTATTTTTGGATCATCTAACATTCCCCCCTATGGTCCAAATGATACATTACAACAGATAGCAAGTTCATCCCTGAATTTAGTAAATTTTATTCTGCCAAGAGGTTTCGTGAAAATGTCGGAGATCTGATCTTCTGAAGGACAATAAATTGGCTTGAGGACATCTCTGGCAATGAGAGATCTGATATGATGATACTTGGTGTCCACATGCTTTGTCTTTGAATGAAAAACTGGGTTCTTGGCAAGCTTGATGGCTGACTCGCTGTCAGTGAATAATGACGTAGCTTCTACCTGAGAAATTCCCAAGTCCTGCAAAATTCTGGGCAACCAAACAATTTCACATGCTGCTTCCCATGCTGAAATGTACTCTGCTTCTGCTGAAGAAGTGGCCACTGTAGTTTATTTCTTACAACTCCAAGACACTGATACTAACCCCATGTTCATTAAATAACCTGATGTTGATGCTCGATCATCAATACTTCTAGCAAAGTCGGCATTTGAAAATCCACCAAGTACAAAGTTTTTAGTCTTTGTGTAAAGAAGACCAAAATCTTTTGTTCCTTGGATATATCGAATAAATCTTTTGGCTGCATTCTAGTGGCTGTCGCGTGGTTCCTGCATAAAACGTGAAAGAACACTGACTTCGTAAGACAGATCAGGGCGAGTGTTTGTCAAGTAAATCAAGCTGCGAATCAATTGTCTGTAAGTAGTGTTGTCCACATTTCCCCCCCATTCAAATTTTGAAAGTTTTAAGTTTTTCTCCATGGGGGTAAGAACAGACTTGCAATCCTGAATTCCAAATCACTGAAGAACCTCTGTTGCATAATTACTCTGAGAAATGAAAATATGATGTGGACGTTGGAAGACTTCAGCTCCAAGATAGTTGTGAAGTAATCCCAAATCTGTCATCTTAAAACCTACATGTAACTTTGTTTTCCATTGTGCATTATGATCATCATTATTTCTAGTAATGATCAAATCATCTACATACATAACAAGACTCACTAGTTATTTACCCTATTGTTGCACATACAAGTATCATCAGATTCACTTCATTGAAAACCAACTTTCCTAAGGTATTCATCCATTTTTTCATACCAACCTTGGGGAGCTTGTTTTAATCCATATAAAGCCTTGATCAATTTGCAGACTTTATGTTCTTGCCCTTGAATTTCAAAACCTGGTGGTTGTGCATATACACTTCTTCCTGTAAATCCCCACTGAGAAAAGCACTTTTCACATCCATTTGATGAACTTTCCATCCTTTCTGAGTAGCCAATGCAAGTGTTAATTGGATGGTGTTCCATTTAGCTGTAGGAGCAAAAGTTTCCTCATAATCAATGCCTTCCTACTGTGCAAAACCTTTAGCGACAAGTCTTGCTTTAGACCTTTCAAGTTCTCCCTTTTGGTTGTACTTAACTCTGTAAACCCATTTGCATCCTATGGGTTTAACATTTTGAGGACAATCAACAAGTTTCCAAGTGTTGTTATCAATTACTTCTTGATATTCTTCAACCATAGCCTGTCTCCATTCTTTATGTTTTACTGCTTCGTTTTATGTGGAAGGTTCAGTAAAATCATTTGCTATCAATGCAAAATTTCCTTCACTTCTATGTGATTTCCTTGTTCCTGTTTTATTCTGCTCATCAAGCCTTACATCTTTCAAAAGTTGAACTGCCCATTTTGGTAGTTGTTGTTCATTTGTTTGAGATTCTGAAAGGTCGCCATCATTGTAAAGAGGATTAATATAAACTGATGTTTGTTGATCAGTTGAATATTCTGGAGGTGGAGAATCGTTGTGTGAAGAACTGCTGCTTCTTGGAGATGCGGATGAACTGCTAGAAGATCCAGATGGTGTTGTTCAAGTAGATGGACTGGATGAATCATCTTCAGATGAAGGAAAATCAAGTTCATACGAATTTGGTGAATTTGGTTGACTTTTCATATTTCCTTTTCTTTGACTACCTTTAATTTCTAACTTTTGAAGAAGACTTTCGATTTCTTCAGCACTCTTACTCTGTTTCATCAAAAATTACATCCCTCCTCACAATAAATTTTCCATTGGTCAAAAGACGGTACCCTTTCTTCTCATCAGAATACTGAATCATTGTGCATTTCAAACTTCTTGAGTCAAGCTTAGTTCTTTTTTCTTTCAGAACTAAGGCATAGCATACTGATCCAAAAACTCTAAGATGTTTAACTCAAGGTTTGAAACCAAACCAAGCTTCATAAGGTGTGATTCCATTTAAAGAAGCAGTTGGAGATCTATTTCTTAAGTAGACAGTTAACACAGATCTCGCCATTCCTAACAAGTTGCAATTCATTGTTTCTACTACTCCATTTTGTTGTGGAGTGTAAACATTTGTAAGATGTCTTCTTATGCCATTATCACTGCAATAAGTTTTGAATTCATTTGAAGTTGATTCTCCCCCATTATCTATCCTAAGAGTGCCTATCTTTTCTTTGACTTCATTTTCAACAAGTTGGCGAAAATTTTAAACTTTTCAAATGCTTCTAACTTGTGCTTCAAGAAATAAACCCAAGTGATTCTACTGAAATCATAAATGAATAGTAAGAAATATTTTCAACCACCAAATGAAGTTTGTAGTGGTCAACAAACATCACTGTGAACTAGTTGCAACAGCTTGTCTGCACACCATGAACTTGTTGGAAAACTTTTTCGACTTTGTTTTCCATAAATGCAAGTTTCACATTTTCAATTTTCCTTTTTGAAAGTTGGAAGTCCCTTAACCATCCCTTGTTTTTATAATTGAGAAAGACTATCAAAGTTCAAATGTCCATATCTTACATGCCATAATCTTATAGGTGAAATTCTTGTAGTCACTGCCCCTGCAAAGTCATAATGCCTTGGAATAACTGTCCCTTTCATCCTTAACAATTTTCCATCTTCATAACCTGTCATCACAGTTTGCAAGCTCTATTTGATTGAATTAATCTTAACTAAGCCATCTTCCATAATTACCTGATGTCCTGCTTGTCGAATCATGACTAAAGATAACAAATTTTTCTTAAAGGTTGGTACATACCATACATTTGAAATCATTTTTTCTCCAATGCCAGGGAGAAAAACTTTAACTACACCTTTTCCATAAGGAGTATGTTTTGTATCATCTGCAAGAAAGATGGAATTAAGTTGGCAATCTTGAAAATTCCAAAAAAAATCACGTCAACAAGTCATGTGCTGAGTTTCCCTTGAATCCAAGATCCAAGCATATTCATAATAACTTTTAAGATCAGATGAAAGTTGTAATGCCAACGAAGAAGTAAATACATATTCTGAACTATCATCATCTTGATCATTTGCAAATTGTGCTCAGTGTTGATGAAACTTGGGGATTTTGTCAATAGAAGTTCGACAATCTTCAACATAATGTCCAACTTTGTTACACCTTCAACACACAATTTGAATTAAGTCTCTTCCTCTTCATGGAGACTGTCCTCTACCTCTGCTTTGACTTCTGTTTTGAGGCTATTCTCTACATTGATTATTATTTCCTCTTCCTTGAAAATAGCCTCTTCCTTGACTGTTTCCTCTGCCTTGAAAATTACTCCTGCCTAAATTGTTTCCACTACTAAAGTTGTTTCCTCTACTTTGGCTTCGACCTCGACTTTGTACATTATGTGTTGCTTGATTATGATTGAAATTCCCTCTGCCTCTATTTCTAGAACTATCAGTTGATGATTTACGAGTGCTGGCCTCTGTGAAAAAAACATCTTCACCATTTTTCTTTTTCTTCCCAAAGGTTTTATCATGTTGGGTCAACATTTCGTAGAGCTCATCAAACTTTAGTTTCTCTAACTTTCCAGTTAATTGTAGAGTCTCTAAAAAATGTGTGTAGGAAGAAGGAAGTCCAACAATTAAAATTGTGACCATAATACTATCATCTACTACTTGAAAACCAGCATTAATGATTTCCTGCTTAATACTCTTAAGTCTGGAGATATATTCAAGAACATCTCCTCCTTGAATCAATTTTTGTTGCAACAATTTTAATTGTAGATCAACTTTCTTTGATTCAGGCTGAGTATCAAATAATTCTTTAAAAGTTCTCAAAGCAGACCATGCATCTGTAGCATTTGCTATATGGACATACATTTCATCATTTACAAATGTTTTAATGAGAGCTAACGCTTTGGCATTCTTAACTTCCCATTTTGCTAGTGCAACTACATCTATGGGTTTATCTGGCTTAATATCACCATCACATATATCATGTCACAGTTCATTATAAATGAGAGTGCTTTCGATGAGGCATTGCCATGTTTTGTAAGAGTTTGTGCCTTCAAGTTTGTCGGAATTAGAAAACAAATTAATCAACTTTGACATTGTAGTGTTGAAGCTTCACATCAAGAATCAGGCTTAGAAAAAATATCAAGATGGGAAACACAACATCTAACAAACTACGCAAAAAGAAAAAAATGATCTATCGGGGATTGGCCTTGACCCTCGTATAGTCGTCGAAACAGGAGAAAAATGACTCAGCTTTGCACTTGGCTCTAGTCAATTTCTCAAATTTTTACAAGATAACTTTCAAAATTTGATTTTTACAGTGCTCTTGCAAATCCTGGTAAAAAAAATTACCCCCCCCCCCCCCCCCCCCCCCCTCAAAGCAAAATTACTTTGAGTTAGAATGCCACATTTATCTCTCAAAATAAAAAATTACAGATAAAATCTCCTTATTACTCCAAAATTTTACTGGCAATAAATTCCCAAAATACAAAAACTCACCATATCTCTTCAAAATAAAATATTCCTTATCTCTCCAATAAAAATTTACAAAATTAAAAAAATATACCTTATCGCTCCAGCAAAGGCTTCTTCACTTCTTAGATTCAACTTTAAGCTTCCTAAAAAAAGCTTTAAGAATACAGAATTATTTTTACTCGCTTTCCTCCATGTTGGCTACTAGCTGGCTCAAGCTGGCTTCTTGCTGGCTCACCCTGGCTGGCTTCTGCTGGCTCTTGTTGGCTGGGGAAATTTAAATGAAAATGGTGGAAGGATTCTTCTTGTAGTGTTCGCTCACTTCATATTTCTTCTGAAAAGGAAGGTAGCTAACATGCAAAAACTCGATTCTTTTGCACAATCTTCTTCATATTTCAGCAAGGATCAGGAAAATGCAAATGAGAAAACCTTACCAATGAAAATCGCCTCCAATAATGTCGCTTATTCTTCTCCAAATATAGGGGAGGCAGAAACCCCAAGTCGTCCTGTAGAAATTTCGCACATCATGGTCCCAAGGCCGAAAACTCCTACAACTATGGCGTTCCCCACAGTCAGAGTGAGGTGTGTAATCAGGAGCGAGGATGATATTTGGATTAATGTAGAATCAACCTTTCTCATTAACGAAGTTGTGGAGAAGTTCTTGGAATAGTTTTTTGTGGACTCATTCGAACATATTATGGAGGAGACGTATGAGTTTCTTGCAGAATTTGTGCCGGAGAAAGTTAAAGAAATAGATTGCTACACAGCAGGAGATGGTACAAGCCCGCGTGCCATTGAGTTACATCCATTGGGTTACAGGGATCAGTGTGCCCATCTGCACATTCCCCACAACATTTATCTGCTGGCCCAACAACCCTCCGGCAGAGAATTTCCCCATCATTTTGCTACTGAGAAGCCTCGTTCTCCATTCATCATTATCTAATTTGCCACGTGTACTCCTTATTCACAACCATATTTGTAATGGATATATGTTTTTGTTTTCATAGGTAATGACCGTATTCCAGAAATTTTCTTTGTAAACAAAGCAAAGGCAACAGTCCCTCAGGCGATTTATATGTTTTAAATGACCAATCCCATACTGATCTACGATGTTGTGGATGAAAATGGCGACTCGAAGCTCACAATCATGGAGCTCTATGTCTTCTTAAACAAGCTCGGATTAAACATGTCTGATGAAGATGTAGAATCCATTGTTGGCCCACTATCTACCAGCAAGGATGTGCTTATCATGGCCAAACATCACATTGAAGTGGAGCAAATAACAAAAGTTCAAGATACAGTGGCAATTTTTATTTTTTTTATAATAATAAAAAATGATTTTAGGATTTAAAAATCTAAAACCAATAATAAAATTTCTTTTCCTTTTAAACAAAAAAACTGGACAATTTCCATACCAATCATTTGTTGATCAATTCAATGGAGTTTTCCAAGAACTTGTAGAGCTATAATCTCCTCCTCACATCAGTGGCAACATTACTGGAGCTCTGATACCACAATAATGGTAGAAGTGTCCTCATACACGTAATTTTCTTAATAAGAAAAACAATTACATTTGAAATTTTACAAGATTTTACACCCGAACAACCAAACACTCTTGCAATGAGCTATTTATAATTTCAATGTCCTAACTACCTCTAATTATGGATCACTTATGAAACAACAAGTGTCCACTTACAATAAAATCTATTCAAACAACTTACTAACAATTCTCCTAAATTAGAGCCTAAGATACGACACATTTGTAGAGTCATATCTTTTACAACAATGTACTAATTCTAAATGTCTCCATTAAATAATTAAATATTATAGATTAATAATTATTAATTTAATATCTTAAATTAATAATTATTTTATTCTAACTTAATAACCTATGATAATATTTATTTTTGGATCATCTAACAATTCACGTGTAGCAACCAGATGTCAGGGAACATAAAATTGTTTTCCAATCTAGATGAAAGTGTGAAATATGAAGTGAAATTAGGGACTAATAGCAGAGTCTCTACCATGGAGAAAGGAAGAGTAAATATCCTAACAAAGAAGGGGGAGAAGAATTACATCTCAAATGTTTACATTGTCCCTAGTCTGAAGCATAACCTTATAAGCATTGGACAACTCATGTAAAAGGGATACAATGTGTTTTTCAAAAATGATGAGTGCACAATTTTGGATAGGCCTCCAAGTAGACAATTGGTTGCAACGGTTCAAATGACAAAAAATAGAATGTTTCCCCTAAAGATAAGATCAAATTTGAAAGAGGAAGGTGCACAAGAACAACTATCAACGAACTCACAAGGGGATGGAAGAAAAGATGCAGTTGTTACACAAGTGAACTATCAAGCAGAGGTCAAAGATGAAAAATATTGGTTATGGAATTTTAGATTTGGACATCTCAACTTTGGAGGTTTGAATTTGCTGCATAGAAAAGGCATGGTGAAGGGACTACCCCTCATAGAAAAACCAGATAGCTTATGTGAAGGATGCATCTTGGGAAAACAACATAGAGAGACATTTCCAGTAGGAAAGTCAATAAGGCAAAGGCACCTTTGGAGATTGTCCATTCAGATTTATGTGGACCAATGAAGACACCATCAATTGGTGGTAGCCATTATTTATTGACCTTCATAGATGACTACATAAGGAAGACATGGGTCTATCTCCTAAAACATAAAAGTGAAGTGTTTGAGCACTTTCACCAATACAAGGCTCTTGTTGAGAAGCAAAGTGGACACTACATCAAAGTCCTTAGGACTAATAGAGGTGGCAAATACATCTCAAATGACTTCCTTCGATTTTTCGAGGAGCATGGAATTCACAAGCAATTTACAACAAGGTATACACCTTAGCAAAATGGTTTCGTGGAAAGGAAGAATAAGACCATTATGTAAATGGAAACGAGTATGTTGAAGGCAAAGAATTTTCCAAATGATTATTGGCTGAATTTGTTGCTTGTGCAGAATATATCTTGAATAGATGTCCAACCAAAAGTGTCTAGAACGTAGTTCCTGAAGAGGCATGGAGTGGAAGAAAGCATAGTGTCACTCACATGAGAGTCTTTAGTTGTGTGGCATATGCATATGTCCTAGATGAGTTGAGGAAGAAGTTGGACAACAAGGGGGAGAAATGTATATTTGTTGGATACAGTGATGAATCCAAGGCATACAAGATGTACAATCCATCAACCAAGAAGGTCATAATCAATAGAGATGTGTAGTTAATAGAAGAGGAAGCATGGGATGGAAGTTTAGAGAAGATCGTCAATATGAAAGCATGTAAACCACATGAGGACAAACAGGAATTTATAGCCACAAGTAATTCCTCAACAGTGACTCCCTCTACTCGTATTTGAGTTCAACAAAGAAGGAAGCAAGGAACACCATTAACAAATAATAGGACAATGTTGTGCAGTCAAGCAATTTCTTCTCCAAGCACGACTCAAAGAAAAACACCAAGTGACATGTCAAGACCATCTTCAGAAAGCACAAGAAAACAAAAATTTAGAAATTTAAATGAAATATACGAGCAAGATGAACTTGATAGTAGCGCTGGTCTGAATTCCTTATTTGCATTGTTTTATCATGTAGATGACCCAATCCATTTTGAAGATGCAGTCAAAGAAGAAAAATGGGTTGTGACAATGGAGGAAGAAATAGAAGCAATAGAAAAGAACGACATATGAGAATTAGTGAATCTTCTGCAAGGAAAAGAATTCATTGGAGTGAAGTGGGTATATAAGACCAAGAGAAATGTCAATGGTAAGATTGAAAGGAATAAGGCGAGGCTAGTTCTCAAAGGATACAAGCAGCGGCATGGAAGAGATTATGCGGAGACGTTTGCGCCAGTCACGAGGATGGAGACAGTGCATACAATTGTGGCGATTTCTGTGCAACATAAATGGAAAGTGTATCAAATGGACGTAAAATCAACATTCTTGAATGGAGTGCTAAAAGAGGAAGTTTATGTTGCGCAACCACCTGGTTATGAGGTTGAAGGCAAAGAAGACAAGGTGTACAGGTTGAGGAAATATCTTTATGGCCTGAAGCAAGCACTGCATGTATGAACAATGTAAACTTTGAAACGGGAACTATAAACTCAAAACGGGAACTTTGGCCAAAAAACCCCAAAAAAACATCAAACAGTGCTAAACACGAAAAGTGTTGATGCTGGAATGACACATTTTTTTTTCTTGGGTAAATTTTCAACATGTTTTAAAAATGGCGGTGAAAACCAATTTTTTGCGCAAAAATTATCCAAAAAACACCCTAAAAAATGAATAGTGTTAATTCTGGAAGAACACTTTTTTTTTCAAAAGTAAAATATCAACATTTCGAAATAATGGCGTAAAATATTTTATCATGACCCCGAAAAACATTAAATTTAAAAAAAATAATGAAAACATAAAATAAAATTAAATTAAAACAATGAAAAAACACAAAACAAAAAAAAGTTTTAAAAAATAACAAAACATAAATTAAAATATATAATAAAAACAAAACATAAAATAAAAATATAAAACTTAAAAAAAATCAAATATATATATATATATATATATATATATATATATGTAAGTAAAAACAGAGAAATTAAAAAAAACATTAGCAAAAACTGGGAAAAAAAAGAAAAAGAAATTAAAAACAAACTAGTTAAAAAAAAAAAAAAAAATTAACGAAAAAAATTAAAAAACTAGTGAAATTGATATTAAAAAAAACAAAAATAAATTTGAATTATAAAAAAAAACCAAAAAAATGCATATTTTTTATTAAAAAAAAAAAACCTAAATATTTTTTATTAAACCTACAATTTTTATTTAAAAAAAAAATTAAATTTAAATTTTTTTTTAAACAATCTTTTTTTTTAACATTTTTTTTTTTAATTTAAAAATACAATAAATTAAATACGTTTTAATTCTTTTCCAAAAAAAATTAAATTTTTAATTTCAAATTTAAAAAGTTATTAAATTTTTTATTTTTTATTTTTTATTATTAATTTTTTTTAATGGATTTCTTTTTTTATTAAAAAAAAAAAAAAAAAAAATAAAAAAAATTGCCACCTTCCGCCGCCCGTGGTGGCGCGATCGTGGGCGGAGGGCCTGCCAGCAGACACCTCCACCCATGGCCGCGCCACCATGAGCGGCTGAGGGCAGAATTTTATTTCTTTTTTAATAAAAAGAAATCCGTTAAAATAAAAAAACAAAATTTTAAATTTTTTTTTTGTAATAATTTTTTAAATTTGAAATTAAAAAATTAATTTTTTTGAAAAAAAATTAAAATATTTTTATATTGTATTTTTGAATTTAAAAAAAAAAATTTTAAAAAAAAAGGTTTGTTTAAAAAAAAATGTAATTTTAATTTATTTATTTTTAAATAAAAATGTTAGGATTAATAAAAATAATTATTATTAACTTCTTCTTTTTTTCTTAATAAAAAATATGCCTTTTTTTGGGTTTTCTTTTTTTATATAATTTTAATTTATTTTTTTGTTTTTTTTTTTTTTATAATTTGAATTTTTTTTTAAACAAAAAATAGTTATTTTTTTATAAATTGTAAATGTTTATTTATTTATTTTTTCATTTGAAAAGACATCTTTTCCGCCATTTTCATATTTTTTGGAGTTTTTTTTTTTTATAATTTGATTTTATTTTTGTTTTTTTTTAATATTAATTTTACTAGTTTTTTAATTTTTTTCATTTATTTTCTATTTTTTTTTAACTAGTTTGTTTTTATTTTTAGTTTTTTTTCCCTAGTTTTTGCCAATGTTTTTTCTTAATTTCTCTATTTTTACTTACTTAATTATATATATATATATATATATATATATATATATATATATATATATATATATATATATATATATATATATATATATATATACATATATATATGTATATATATACATATATATATATATATATATATTTTATATTTTTTTTCCAAATTCTTTTATGGTTTATGAGATAATTTTTTTTTAACATTTTTTTATTTTTTTTTATTTTTGTCTTTTTTATATTTGTTTTTTAGAGACAATTATTTCATTTGGATTGAAAATTTAATTAACAATGTATAAATATGTAGAATATCGAAAATGAAAAATATCGACCTTCTTCTTTAAATATGCAAAACAATAAAAACCTCACTACAAAAGGAAAATAAAAAATAAAAATAAAAACAAGATAATATGAAGAAGAAGACCACTTCCAAAATTATTAAATTTAAAAAATAATTATTTACATTTCATACAATAAAAAAATTTAAAGTCAAAAAATAGGTCTTTTAAAAAAAGGGTCTGATGCAGAATAACCACTTTTTTAAATCAGCATGAAAATCACTACCATTCTAAAACACAATGTACATAAAAAAAATTAAAGTGCCAAAAACTATGCTCTAAAAAAAACATGTGTGTTCTACATCACCCCTTTTCAAAATCGGGTCACTTTTTTGCTATCTTTACAAAACGGGTAACAGTATCAGTTCCCGTTTCAAAGTTTACATTGTTTATGGTAGAGTGGGATAGATGCTTACTTGTTGGACAATGGCTACGAAAAATGTGACAGTGAGCTGACTCTCTACATCAAAGAGAGTGGTGGTAAGATTCTTATTGTTATCTTATATGTAGATGATTTGATTTTTATAGGCAGTGATGATTTCCTTATCGCTAACTTCAAAGAAGTCATGAAGAGTGAATTTGAAATCACTTAATTGGGGTTGTTAAGGTATTTTTTGGGCATAGAAGTGAAGCAAATAGAAAATGGCATTTTTATCTCTCAAGCAAAGTATGTAGCAAACATTTTGGAAAGGTTTAATATGCAGAACAACAAGCCTGCACCAACTCCAACTGTCATGGGGTTGATGTTAAGCAAAAAATATTGTAGTAGCAATGTCAATCCGACATTATACAAAAGTATGATAGGCACCTTGATGTATTTTACTGCCACTAGACTGGATATAATGTATGCGCTGAGTTTGGTGTCGAGGTTCATGGAGACATCCAAGGAAACACATTGGAAAGCAGCAAAAAGGATCCTAAGGTATGTCAATAGGACAAAACATTATGGTATTTTGTATGCCACAACAACTGATTTCAAGCTTGGTGGTTACACTAACAGTGATTGCGTAGGATGTGTCGATGACAAAAAGAGCATGCCATGATATGTTTTTCATTTGGCTTCTCGAGCCATTTCATGGGCCTCCAAGAAGTAGCCAATAATGTCACTATTAATAGCAATAGCAGCAGCATGTCAAGAAATTTGGATGAGAAGGATGTTGAGGGATCTCTGCCATGACCAAGTGGGAATGACAACTATTCTTCGTGACAACACTTCCGCAATTGCATTGTCAAAGAATTTTGTTTTTCACAAGAGGACCAAGCACATTGATGCTAAATATCATTTTATTAGAGAGTTGATTAACAATGATGAAATTGTGTTGCAGCATTGCAAGTCAGAGGAACAATTTGCTGATATTTTCACAAAGCCATTGGCACGTGAAAATTTTGTTTATCTCATAGACTATTTGGGAATCGTTAATGGCAGCAGTTGTGATTCAGGGGGAGTGTTGGAAATATTAATCCCAACCATTGCCTTAAACACACTAACAAACACCATGCTTTCCGAGTCAACAACTACAGGGTTGCAATTTTGCTTGCAAGCGGAAGAACTAAAGTCTGAGCAGAAGTACGTTGCTGACCATTCCTCAACACAGTGGAGAGTTTAAGGCACTTAATGAATTTTGGTAAATACATATGGGCAAGCATTCACTCTGCGACTGTTACCCACACTCCATAACACCTGCAAGTTCAGAAACCCATTTATTATGTAAAATCACCCATGCTATGTATTAATGTTTTCTCTGTCATGAATTAATGAGTAAAAGTTGTATGTTTGGTTAAATATGAATGTAAAATCCATTTGCAAGTTTGAGCAAGTACAAAGGAGTCGAGTTGTAAGTCTGAGAGGTAGTGAGGAGAAAATCATGGAGGAAATATTGGTGGGCTACTGAAAACAAGTTTTAAGGAGTTTTAGAGAAAATTACTCTGCAACCCCAGTGAAGCTTAAATCGCAATAAGTTTTTTTGTGTTTTACTCAAAGCAACACCCTCCAATTTGTCATGCAAATATATTTACATATGCTTTATATTATAATCCAAAGTTTGGTTTGTTTCCATGTGGCCTTAAGTCTTCATGAGTAAATTTACCGCAACCATTTTGATTTTACTCTATTTTGTTGTGCATTAAATTTCTAGCCTCTCTGTAGTTGCGATGTTCTTGCCGCAACTGCAATTTTGGAATTTCTAAGCCTATACAATTTTCTAACAGAAAGTGGGATTCGGGAATGTGGAAATGGGTGGGTTGGGATTTAGTATTGTTTACTGAAAGCGTATTGAGCCATTTCTAGGACTTGGTACTAGGTAGGTGTTGCTAGTTTATAGTTATGGTATTAATGATTTTGTAACCCTAGGGATTAAGGAGAGAACAACTATCGTAATGGATGTTTCATGTTACCATAATAGAAAAAATATTTGGAGCATCAGCAATGTTGTAGCTATAAAATCGCAAGTGATGTTTGGCTGTGATTATACATCCTTATATTGGTATCACATTTCTGAGTTAAATAATTTGATTTTTTTCCTTGGTGATGATGACAAAACTAGACCGTGTGCTTATAGTATAAGTTATTGCTTCCTAATCCATGCATCTTCTATTTAATAATTTTTTATATTTTAATGTTATTAGATTACTAAGAAGATATATTGTCATTAACTAAAGGCCAAGTTTTACTATCTATACATTAATTAGGAAATATATGAATTAATTTTAAAAAATTTTAACATTCATTTATTATAAAAATATAAAAAAAATTATGAATTAATTTTAAAAAATTCTAACATTCATTCATTATAAAAATATTTATCTATAATTTTGATATTTTTAAAATGATAGTTTTATTAATTAGAAAAAATTCAAAACTTTTAATATTGAATTTATAAAAAAAAAAATTAATTTCTCATAAAACTATTTATCTATAATTTTAATATTTTTAAAATAATAATTTTAATAGTTTTACTAGATTTATATTAATAAGGAAATTTATGAATTGATTTTAAAAAAATCTAACATTAAATTTATAAAAATAATAATTTAAACTTATTATAAAATTATTTATCTAAGATTTAGATATTTTGCATAATTTTAAAATAGTAATTTTAATAATTTTATTGGTTCAACATTAAATTTGTTAAAAACAAATTTTATTGGTCTCTAATTTTAATATTTTTAAAATAATAATTTAAATTTGTTATAAAATTATTTATTTATAATTTTAATAATAAATTAAAATTAAAATTTTATTAATTTTAATTAATTAAAAAAATTGTAAATGTATTTTCAAAAATTCAACGTAAATAATTTAAAATATTAAAATAATTATTTTAATGTGATTTGATAAAAAAAAATTAATGGGAAGCTTATTTCCTAAAATAGAATTTTAGTAGATAATAATGTTATTAATCAAATATATACTAAATATTAATTATTGATTTCGATGGAATAATTTAATAAATATTTATTATTGAATTTTTGTGATGTAATTATTGTTTTTAGGAGTTGTCTTTAGTATGATTTTTTGGAAATTTTTGGATTTTTCTAGTCTGATTTCTCTAAAATCCAACAGAAATTCAGTGAAATCACTAGCTTGATGGGTAACCCTGTACAATAGAAGTGTCGTAGAGGTTTTCCAGGGTGTTTAATCCATATATTGTCCAAAAAAACCAATTTACATAATACAAATCAAGATTTCTCCTCAATTTTTTCCGCAGAATTCCAACATCAAAAACTCCAAAAAGTAAGACAACTCCTTGTTTTTAATTGAAATTTGTATATAATAATGTAGAATTTTGTGTTGTCTCTTGGATATATTTTCTAGTTAAATTTGCCAAGAATTTGACAAGAATCGTTAGTTTTATTTGTAAATTCTATATAATCTTACTGTCTTAGAGATTTATGCATTAAATTCATTTTTACAAATTTTAAACAAAAAAAATTGTGATCTCACCAAAATGTATTTGATCCCATTCTTATAAAAAAAAAAAACTAAAAGATAATAATTAGTTATAACAAAATTCATTGATTAAAATAATATATACACTTGTGCTAAGTGGTGACAACATCACTGTGTAAAAAAGGCAGTAACATTGCTACCACTTGACTCTTGTTTTATTTTAATCATCGTATTTATTTTACTGAAAATTAGTCCTTTTTATTACACATATCAATGATATAATTAAGAATTAAAGATATTCGCATATTTTTGTCATTTATTTTTAATAATAATTTTCTTTATCTAAAGCAATATCTAAACCTTGTCTAAAATTTCACATTTACATATTATAAATTACCTTGTTTAAAATTTCATATTTATATATATTATAAATTAACTATACCACTTATTAGTAAGTCCATATTAAAACTAATAAGAAGTAAATTTGAAACATAACTTTGAAACATGCCCGTGCAGGAATACATAGAAGTGTGTTGCAGCCCTGGGAAAACCCGTTTATTAACATTTTAGCCCAGGAACGTAAATCGGTGGACTAGGTTCTCCAAGCCGAGAAGGCTTACCCTATCATATTTCAGCCCAGGCCAAGATAAATTAAATGATTAGCCAATAGGAAAATAAGCAATCACAGGTATCCAAGTTTGCATCTCATTGTTATTATTCCCTGGCTCCAGCATAGCAGGGACTATAGCGTTCGCATCGGCGTTGACTCCCTATTAATTCGAGTTGACCAGAGCATTTAACTGATGTTTTTTTCTTTTATCTGAACTTTTATTATCAAGCTTTGATGTTTTTTTTCTTTTATCCAAAGTTTTATATTGGAGGTCTTATTGTTGGGTTGTTGAATATGCAGATCCGAAAAAAGGTTTTAACCAAAATATCGATGCCGAGTTGTTGAATGTGTAGATCCGAAAAAAGGTTTTAACCAAAGTTTGGATGGCTCGTGGTAAAGCGCATGGGAATAAAGTATTGTACTACATATTCCATATCACATGTAGTCCATAGCTTCGTGGCATGCTGCATTGCATGCTGACATGATTGTTTACAGTTGTTGCGACCTCTCTTCTTATCTATCCATTCCACCGCCCTCCTGCTCCCTCTTGCCCCTCCTCATTCCATTGCAGACAGATTGTCCACTGCCCTCCCGCTCCCTCTTGCCCCTCTTCATTCCATTACAGACAGATTATTCATCCACTCTTCATTCCAGTGCATGTTAGCAAAAAGATTAAGATGTTTCAGGAAGGACCATAGAAGAAACAGGGCAAGCCACTGCTACAGGGGTTCAACCAACCAGACAAGAAGAAGAGGGAATCACCGAATTATTTGGTAAGCATCTTCATATGAAACCCTTCCCAAAAAATAAGCTATCTTACTCTGCATTGGTACAAAATAGTAGGAAATTAAGAAGGGAGAACATGGGATTGCATTGTCTGATATGTGGTAGAGTTGTCTAGCCCCGTCGAAATTTCATCCATCATGAAAGATTTGGCACCTCCAACCATCATCTCCCCTGTTGTGACTCTTTTCTTTTGACCTCTAGAAATCCCTTTCCGCATATTGTCTCCTACAATCGTATCGGCACATATCTCTAACCCCAAAAACTGTACCAAATATTTTGACATTGTCAATCAGCGCATAATTTATATAAACAAGTTTATTGTGATTATGAATTCCAAGAAAATTTACTTTCCATTCCATATTTCAAAGGTAAAATTTGTACATGAATTTTACCTTCAAAACGGAGTCCGTCATATCACTGGTTTCCTGTCCCTCAACTGTTGTATTCTTACTCTTTCTCGATAGCTCCAGCTCCAGGATCCCGATTGAGTATGAAGCCCTTGTTTCAGAAGCACGCAACGGCCTGAGAATCGGCAAGAAATTGAAACTGCTTAATGCACTTCCATTGTTGGGCCAACATCAGCATTAAGTTAGATTCTACTCTGCTTTAACCAAAATAATTACAAAAATATAGTTAATAGTTCATTTAAACGTTTCTCTCAAGCTTTTATGGTGTATGCTTACTGTTTCTCGACAGCTCCAACGCAACGGCCTGAGAAGCGGCAAGAAATTGAAACTCCCTGATGCACATGCAGAACAAGATGCTAGAAATTGTGAACCATAGATTGGCAAACACACACACAGTCCCTTGGTTTTTCCATTCCTAGACATGCACGAATGACCTCAAATAGAATGAAAATTGTGCATTTTAATTTATGGGCAGGTATGATGTGCAGGCAAGCCATTTTGTTGTTCTTGTAGCATATTGATTAAGTAGATGCAAAAGAATTCTATTTGAAAGGAAATTATGAATGCTATTTGAAATGGAATTGTGCTTATAATACCTTTACCTAGCATAAAATCACATACAAAATACCGCACTAGCTTTCCTGTGTTGATTCTTCCCATCATATATGTCTCCTACTTTATACATCGATCTGAGTTTTGATGGAGGTATAGAGCCTTTTATTACACTGTTCAACTAGGACTCGCCACAAGCTCTAGAGAACAAGTATGGAGGATTTCTTAGCAAAAGAGTCGTGTAAGATTCACTGTCTGAATTTTATTCAACGTCTTCTGAAAAATCGAGACATTTGATTCTGATATATTGATCACTCTTTTAGGGAGGACTTTGGCTTCTTCATAGATCAATGTTTTCGAGCCTTTGGAGACCATGTGAAGTATTTGCTTACTCTACAAGAACCATTCATCTACTTGGCATATGGCTACGATCTAGGGATTCTTCCACCTGGCCGCTGTTCATCTCCATTTGGAAAATGTACAGTAGGAAATTCTACAATGGAGCCCTACATTGTGGCCCATAATATGCTTCTAAGAACTCATCAGTGCCTCGGCTCGTCCCTTTCTTTTGGGCATCTTTTTCCCGTGGACTCATCATTTGGCCCCTGGCATGCCTGTACGAGTGCCTAAACCTTGCCCCCTACCATGCTTATAGGAGCAACCTGGTAAAATGAGTTGCATGCAACTTTCCAACTATCGAAATAGAAAGATGAATGACATTTGTTTGAATGTTATTTTTTATTTTTATATGTGGGGTCTCCACAATTTATGTCTTTGGTAATTGTGTTTTTGTTTTATTTTGGTTTTCAAAGATTTTATATAATTAATATATTAATTTTAGATAGTTCTGGACATTGACTAATAAACATTGAGTTATGTACTTGTAGAATGTTATTACAACCATATATTTATCTAGGAATTTTAGAATCACTCTCAATTACGTGTGGCTTTTTGGTTACAATATATTGGGCTTTTGTTGTGTTTGGAGGAAGAGATTTTTTAGTCTGATAATAGATCCCAACTCATTTCTTTACCTGTTAATGTGATCCTTGGTTGTTGATCCAGATATGGTTCCATATTGTGTACTTGGCTCGGAAGGCGTCACTGAACGAATACTAATCCTGTTGCAAACCATCGCGGACCCACTTGCTAGTCTGCAATTTGTTGGTAAAGTTTCGTAATTTTCAAATGCTGATTAAGGTTTAATTAAATGTCCTTGCTCATTGCATTCACCATTTTTTGTAATAATTGCTTCATAAAGAAATTTGATGTCAATGTGTATACTGTAATCCTAATCCATTTCTACCAATGGAAAATCTTTGGGTATGTTTTTTCATGCGCAATATCTAGGATTTCGAGATATCAACAGTATTCTCTAGGGTTTTATTCACTAGAAATTTGATCTTTTGTTGTGCAGGGAAAACTAGTGTTAGAAAAGTACTGGAAGCTATGAATTACGTTGGCCACCTAGAGCGAAAAATTGAAGACATTTCAGCGGAAAGAGAGAAAATGAAGGTGAACTCTGATCGAAGTGCAAATGTTTCTTCCAAGAAATTTTGCAATAGAACTCCACTGTATGGAGGATCGAGTCAGGAACGCCCTGTAGAGAAAATAAACTATGTGGGTTTGGGTGTTCGGATCTAGACAAACACTTTGGAAGATGATATTGTGTGTATTTCTATTGACCTTAGAAGAAGGTGGGCTTGAAGTTGTGAGTGCTACTTCATCTGGCTTTAACAACAGACTTTACCACACCGTACATGGCAAGGTAGAAATCATTTATTCTGCTAAAAATCCAAGGCTGAGAGAAGTCATGGTTTTATGCACACCTTTTGCATTGCTAAAAATAGAAAGTTTTGGAAGAATTCCAGCTTTTTTCGTAGATAAATAGTAGGATGCCTGCATTCTATTAAAGCACTTGCTTCTCTTCCTACATGTTTTTTAACGATGTAGGTGTTTCATATGTATACTTTTAACATCCACACCCTTTAACACAATGTGTAGCCTTTGATAAGTACATACCACACCAAGAATCAAGATCCGTTGAGCTTTAATCAGGATCTAATGACCACAAAAGCTCGATCATAATGATTTCTGCGGCATAAATGAATGTTTTTGAAGGTCTGTGTAGCCTATATTATGCATCTATACTAAATAACAGATTTGTCAGAAATGATAGTTTGATAAACCAAATCAGAGTCGTTGGAAGTGAATATCGAGTGATAGAATTATTGAAGGTTATAGAAGTGCTTGAGCCACAAATTGGTTAAAAATGCATATTGGTTGATACAGTTGCTGAAGGTTTTAGCTTTGTCTAATGTGTCATGAATTTCTTGGTCTAAGAACCTCCTATTAGCATCATCAAGGTACGAAGAACTAGTTGATTTGAGAATTGATCTCTTATAAGGTAGAAATTATTTTTGCATACTTTTTTAGAAATGTAAATTTTTTAATTTAATTATAGCCGAAGGTTTTACAAACATAGCTTTCAATTTTATTGAAGTAATTTACAACCAGCATGGAATTTGCACCCCCGGCAAGGACTACTACTACAGTAGTCACTCCCTTGTTCATTTGCTGCTTATTGTAGTTGAAAGGGTTGTTGCTACTTAATTCATAAAAAATAGACATGAATAATCATTGTTATTTATTGGCTGTTTTAATGAAATAAACTAATAGAAAACAAATTATTAAATTATTTATAATGTTAATATTAAATTATTGATATAGTGTTAATAAATATTAATGATGTTATTACCAATTGAGGTTGTCTTTGATGATTGGATGAAGGAATGGAATCATTTTTATTGAAGTTCAATTCGTGCGAATGACATAATAGATGTTGAAATTATTAATTTAATTATAAATATTTATTAGGTAGATGGTAGGGATTTAACCTCCATGGAATATTTTAAAATATTCATATTAGTATACACAAATCATCTGACATATGTCTTTTTTACTCACACTCTCTCACCTCCCATGCATCCCACCAAGGATGTGAGGAGATGATCCAACTTTCAAGGTACCATTATGAAAATGGGATCAATTTTTTCACTTTTTTCCCCTCTTCCAAAATTCAAAGCAACTGCTTGCATCTGTCTCGTCAAGTCCTTTCCAGTGAAATAATTTTTCCTCATTCGGGTTCTGGAACCAAAAATTATGGTCGATTAAACTTTGGGCTATTAGGTCTGGTCACATCATCCTGACCTGCCACGTGGCACCCATGTGACTCTCATGTGGCTACCAAAGACATAGTCATCTCATCACCACATGGCAGCTTCGCCCCCTGCTATCAACTCGTTTATGACTTCCCATTACTTATGAGACCCAATGCATATATTGTTGCATTACAATGCCACAATGTCTGTTACATAGGTATTAGGCTCGCAATGCCACCTCACCCCGGAAATAAAATCTTGAGGACTTTTCCTTGACTTTCTCTTCGAAAAAGTTTGAGGTGCCTCACGTTGAACATGTCGAGGTTATGTGACAATCTCAACATTCAATCATATACTCAACATAAAGGATAGGCCTTCCCCATTGCTTATGCATAAGGTTATTCACATCACACAACTCCTCACCCCACTGAACAAGCCCCATGAGCGCCATGTCACCCCGAGACTAAAATCTTGGGACTTTCTACCATGCCCTCCTTCTAAAATACCTAGGGTACAGGGTCTGGGGTGACATCACTAGTCCCAAAATGTCATGGTGACATCATCCTTTGTCTCACCCTACCCACAACAAGTGCCACATAATTATTTGTTCCACTTAAGGCTCTAGGCCCCTTGCAAATTGCATAATTTTTGTCATATGGTAAATGTGGAATTTTCCATAGTCTTTCACCAAGCATTGACATCGGCCCCACTACCACATCATTCATGGATTTCAAATCCCTTGAGTTCTATCTTGGGCTCCCTTCGAAGCCATCGGGATTTCAAACCTTCAACGTCCATCCAACAATGAGAAAATGTTTACGGCACCAACAACCTAGATTGAGTCGAGAGGTCACCCGACCCCATAATGCCACCTCGTACTAGGTATTGAATCCCAAGACTTTCCCCCCTCGTGCTCTATTTGAAACTCGCAGGGAGAAACCTCTTGGGTCATCAACAATTATACAATGCTCAACCCTTAACCACTCAGATTCCTCCTACTTAAGCACTTAGTTATGGTGCTTTATCATAGTGTTTAACAGGGTTTAAGCCATTTCATCTAGGGTTTCCTCCCTCCCTCACACATATGGATATGTATATATATAGTTGTGCAACTCCTTTGGAGTTATCCCTCCTTATCTTTCTAAGACTTAGCCATGGCCATTAAACCAATATATATATATATATATATATATATATATATATATATATATATATATATATATATATATATATATATATATATATATATATATATATATATATATATATATATATATATATATATATATATATATATATATAATACATGTACATATACTGCGCTATCTCTTCTAATATTTGTAATAAAATAAGGCCAACTCAGCATGTCATAGGAAATTAAGACACACATCTATCCCTCTTGAGATTCTGAGTGAATGTTAGCCTATCATTTCCATATATAAACACACACACATACACATATACAGAGACATATTTGTGTATTTACAATGTATCTTGTTTGAGCTTATAACTTAGAATTTAAGGCATAATAACTAAATCCTTTCAGTCAGGCCATCATTTAACTAACAAAGATGTTCCCATATTCCATATTCATACCTTTTAGGTCTCCATTCCTTATATATTGTTCAAAATGTAACAATATTCATTTACACCTGAATTAACACTCCTCAATATTAACATGAGCAATAAACCAACATATTAAACATATGCATGATATTCAAAATGTGGAGGCTTAAATAAACACTTATCTCATGAAGTGCGATTTGGAAATTGAGATTGAGACATCAACTCTCCACCCAACCTTAGACAAGATACAACCACATTTACTTGTAGTTGTTGATGAGTCCCATCAATAGGTACATTTTGAAGATTAATATGCCACCCTCCAGCCTTAAAACTATCGTTCTCTTGCATTAATTCACATTTTTGTTTATATTATGCTCAGTAAGAGGAGTAAAAGGTGTTTTTCATAGTATGTGGCCTAATGTGGTTTAATTGCAGGAAAATGAAGCCTTTTTTAGTTTATTACTATGAAGGGACTTAATGGAGACAACTATGAGAGAATATAGGGGGTTTTTCCACCTCCTTAACTCCCTAAACTCGACTTGGGATCACCATATCCTCTCTCACAAGTTTGCGTTCATTGGCATCAGAGTGACTCCTAGTAGAAGTAAAGATCAAGAAGGACAAGATCCACCATTTTCAAGTTGAAGGAGAGAACCATTCCTACTTTCAAGGGAGCTTCTTGAGCTTCCATTTTGTATAAATAAACTAGAATAAGATCTCATTAGGATTCAAAGTTTTATTTTCAGATAGGTGTAGCTATTAAGCTCCAAGCTTGACATTGTTATTTTCAAATTTTATGTGATGTATTAGACCTGCACTTTTGATAATGATGAGTTAAATTTTAAGTTGCATATGGGTTAGTTTCATAGGGATGAGACCCTTGGGCTTGGGCCAAACCCATAGGCTTTCGCCCCTTATCTTGTACTTATGTTTCTTCTTGATTCCAATAATTTCATCTTTTCTTACATTTCAGTACAAATTAACCTATAAAATATTGTGGTTCCAACCTCTACATTACCTCTCTTGCTAGAGAATGAGTTGAAGGATTCACAACCACAATCAAAAGAGATTGTGTTTATGATTTCTTGGAAACAAATTAGTGTTAGTTGTCATGTTTTTCATTTTCTTTCTATAGTTTAGAATTTATTTTAGTGATTAGATCAGTGGTATTGCATGAGTTAGATGTCATTGATGGGCCTACATGCCCTATTATCTGATTTATTTTCACAAGTTATGTAAACAATTTTCATTTTAATGAAAAATGTTTTTTTTCTATCTAAAAAAAACCATGTGACTCCCACTCTTTTCTACTGGGGGTAAATTTTTCTCTCTCCACGTTATTTTATTTTATCAAGCTAGCAAGTATAGTAGTGATCGACCAAAACCCATCCTCAACATTACAAGTAAAGTCTTCATGATCTTCGTGTACCATTGCACATAAAGTCGCATTGACAAGATGTTGAGTGCACCCAAGACATAGGTGATGTGCCACTAAATGGGTTCATTGATCTCAAGGATTTCGTGGTTTTGATTCAGAAGAATAAGTCAGGGGATTATCCTTGTCAAACCTAAGAATCCAGTTCACCACACAATATCCCTTCTCTTCTGCTACATGGAGTTTCATTGATGGGAGCAAAGAGAGGTACAAGGATGTAATAGATCTAACCTGCAATATATGAATAATGCCAATATACCCAATAACTATAAACAAACACAAAATATAGAAATGTTTCTTTATTAATATCAAACCCTTGAGGTAGGGAAACACCACACAATTACTCCTTAAGGAAGGAAAACACTCCATAAGCGATATGCTTGTTCATACAATATTCCTTGACATCTCTCAATGGGGATTTTCTAGCCTCTATATATTATTCATACATACAATACCATGGGTCATTACCATGGTTCTCTCAATACCATATATCTAATACCACGGGCTTACCTTATAACTATGGCCCATCCCATTATTACATTATTCCCTTGGGTACCTCCCTCTGTATCCCATACTATCCCCCTAGGTATCCTACATTCCACCACCCTTAAACATGTTTCGTCCCCGAAACATAAGAAGAATACAAATAATAAGATCTACTTAAAAGCGTATTCCACTGGTACCATGCACGTGCATCTAGCCATCTAAGAGAAAGGTAAACCCTTGATCTAGCTCGTGCCTCACTCGCTTGAGATGGAAGTTGACCCTGATGGCTTTTCCGTGTTGATGTGTTGTGGGTGGATCATCTCTCCTCTCTATCTGTCATGTGGGGGTTTTTGTCCTTGTTTCTAATTCATTTCCATCTTGTTGGTTGTTTTCTTGCTAGATGATGTGGGTGGTGATATGCTGAAGTTTTAACCAATGGTGTATATTTTTTTAATTCACCACCTAATTGAGCCTGATTGGTATCTGGTACATGTTGTGGTGCCTATTGTTGTTTCTTATCTTCCAGGATTTCTTCAACCACAGATTCCTCATCTGATGTGTCAAACCCTGGAACATCTTCTGCTTCAGCCTCCTTGGACTCTACCTGTTTATTGATGGAAATATCCTGTAATGTAATTTTCTTATTTCTATACCAAAGCTTCAGGAATTTCTTTTGCACATTAATATTGATAGTACGAACAGATTCCATCCAAGGGTATCCCAAAACAACATCCATGTTGGCTTATGGGGGGCTAACCTAGGTTCAATGTTAGTTAGCGAAACAAATCCCTACACTACTAGCCCTTTCAGCAGCAGCCCGCGGAGCGCAGACCGAAGTCTCACCCGAAGTAGTGTGGGGGGACGCTAGAACCAAATTTCCACACCCTTGAGATGGATTTGATGTCAGTTTATTCCAACTATACCTCCCTCCGTGCAGGTTTCTTATACCTCGATTCCACCCTTCAGTGTCTTCGCAAACTGTTATAATCGGCTTTCGCGCAGCCCTAACTAGGGGTTGATCTGCTTTCACACTGCAAGGGCAGCGAACTGTGATATTTCCCAAACTACGGTAAGTATCTTAATTATCTTGTTAATAGATCTTAGTTAGCTTCACATAAACAAATGTTCTTACTTGCGTTCACTTAACCAATACATTTATACACATTCGCGCATAATATAAACATCAGAAGTGAAATTCATACCCAATATAACAGATGCGTGAACAGGAAATAAAGACGTAGAAATGATAGAATATTTCTCTTTATTGATAATTCTAGATGATTACAGACTCGAATCACCCTGCGCACTTAGCTGCGGACTTCTAGGCCTCTCCGCACTTAGCTGCAGAGCCTCTACCTACGCTACGACCCAAACTTAGACTTCTACTCCAAAGATATGACTCAATTCTTCGTCATTGATTAGTTGATGCCTTAACTACTTAGAGCTTCGCTCTATTTATACAATCCCATGGTCCACGAACCATGGGTAGATCTTTTACAACTGACATTACATTATCAAAATAAGGGCGGACAACCCTATGACTCTTTAACAACTACGTGCTCTGCGACCACAAAATGTGGAGTCCTTACATTAGGATTACAAAATTGGACCAAAATATAGGCTTTAAGCCCCAAAACTACTCTTGGGGGATCCCACGCCCTACAAGCCCTCAACACAAACAACGTGACCCGCCCTCGAGTCACTCTGTAGGTGCAGAGATCTTAGCATGAAGAGCTCCCATATATGTTTGGATCACTGCAACTTTAGCAACGCACTAAGTGGTTGCCTGCTGAACTTTCTCCACATGCTATTCGGTGACTACAGCTGCTAATCTGCTGCCCTGAATCCTCTGCTGAGTTGCCTGCAGTTGCGTGAGCATTCCTTCAATGGAGGTTGAAATTGTGTAAGCCTCATCGATCCATGGTTGTAGGCGCACTTTTAATACTGCTTCCTTATGCCCAGTGGCATCCACCTGTTCCTTGAGCGCCTTTGCCTCCTCCATCCTTGCAAGCCTCTGTGTAAGGGAAATTGTCTGCGCGGTCCCTTTTACTTCATCATACTTCTATTGAAGCTCGCACACCTCTGTCTCTAGGAACTATACATTTGGGTCCTCCTACAAGGTGGTTAGGACCTCGAATGACTGTTCAAACAGTTGCATGTAGTCTGCCATTGCACTGTCAATCGTCGTTGTTGCTATTGTAACAACAGTGGTTCATTGTTCCTTGATTTCCAGCGGAGTTGAGGGCTAAGCCTTGAACTGCAGTTCTACGATCTGTAGGTTCAGCTTTAGCTGAACCCTAGCCATCTTTTCTCTAGCATTGCCCACCACTGTGGCCAATTTGTGGATGCATGCCTCCACCAGTTCTTCTACCTCAATGTCCAACTCTGGGACCATCCAACAGGCTTCCTCTTCAACCTGCATTATCTGCCTATTCTCCTCCATTGCCTCGTTGTGTTGTAGGCCCAACTGCTCAATATTGATGCACTTCTCACTCATCACCTGTAGTGCACGACTCTCCCTAGCTCGAAGTTCCACGATGACTCCATCCTATAAGAGATAGAGCGTCTCCCGAGGGAGCATGACCATATTTAATCCAACCCCTTTCCAACTGTTGACTGTGGCCTTGTCGGCCTCCTTTTCTGTGGTAAGTGCCCCATCTGGTAACACTATCATGTTGGTCACCCTTGTGCATAACATTTCCTCGATAGCTGAAGTGCCAATCGCGAGGCTGGTGGACACTATGCCAGCCTATGGAGTGCGTTCTACAACTCCTGCAACTATGTCCTGAGAGCCCCCAATACCATCTACTATTGTTCTTCAAATTTTTGGAGGGCCTCCGTGGTGACATCCCTCACCATTTCACCAATCTCATGCAAATCCCCCTCAATGAGGGTGATTGGGTCAAAAGACATTTTGGATGCCTTGGTTTTCTTCCGCGGCACTATCTGCTCTCGTGGCCGCAGATGCTTGAGCTGGGTGGACGTCGCTTGCGGGTCTGTGCCACCTTGTTCTGTGTCTATCTCTGGTTCGAGTGAAGGTGACTTCTGTCCTTCGCACTCTTCTCCTATTTTCTGTTGTTCCACCAACTTTGCGATGTTGCGTGTTCCCTGAGCCTTAGCTTATGCTTCCTCTTTCTTGTGCTTCTCTACCAGATGCAACATTCAAAGCTTTGTCTCTTCCTTCTTACGTTGCACGACAGACTTGTTCGTTTCCACCGCTGAGCTTGCTGGAGCACGCCACTCTTGTGCCCAAGACTCAAGGACTACGTATATCACATCGTCATTTGCCAGGTATGGTAAATCATGGCACATCTTCAAAGGGTCCTTTCGCGCCCTGACGAAGACATGGTGGAAATTTGCTTTGAACTCTACAAATCTCTGTAAACTATTGTATACTGTGGGTGACAACCACGGCTTGCAATTGATCCCCATACGGATATTCATCTCCATTAATATCCAAAATATCTTGCTCTCCTTTATCCTCTGCGTGTCCCTGGTCACCCACAGTGAAGCATACTTCGCTGCCTCTGGAAGGTCCAACATGACCGAAGGGAACTGGCTGTCTTCAGGTAGCTCCCATGCCACCAGTACTATCGACAACAGGAGCCATGTGTAATGAAATGTTTTTCCATGCTCCTGTGCCTCGTGACTATTCACAAGGAACTCAACGCTTAGATAGTTTGCCCAGTTGAACTAGACTCCTTCTGCACATTGGGCTGCTAGTGCAACTACGAGCGTGGGCACCTCATCTGTGCGACACTTCCGCATCACCTTCCCTACTAGGATTTGTGTCACGACCTTGAAGAAGGGTTGTGATGTTAGAGATGGCGTATCCTCGCTTTTCTTCTCTCCAACTTGAACCTCTTCTTCATTGCTTCCACGAGGGCCAACTCACCACCTTTTCCTTTAGAAATATTGGTTGGATCCTCCCCTGAGTAAGGCAGTCGTGTAATTTGGTGAATCAGATGGTCTGTGATGGGAATGGGCTCCTCTAGCCATAAGCACCCATCATGCACCAGGAAAAGTAGCTGCCTAATGACGAAGATGGTCACTAGGGCACGGTGGTAATGTGGCACCCAGAGCAAGTTAAGCAACCCAGCTTTCTCTACACCTCTGAGCCATGTGTGCGGCTCCAATTGAATTATTCCAGCCGTCTAGTCAATCCTCTGGCACATTAGCTTCGCAGTCGCTAAATGCAAGAACTTCTCATGGTCTGCGAGGTCCCAATCTTCAAATTTCAACACGGGAACCCACCCCAAGTGCAATCCCTCAAAAACAATATCATCTGGGAGCAACGGAGTTTGTAGAGAGCTCTTGCTCTCATCTATATCCTTTGGCACCTTGGCTTTACCCTTGCGTGGAGGCACATATTCAGGCAGCCTGGTGATAGGGTCCGCACCCTGGGTTTCAACGTCCATCTCTACATCCTCCTCCTCCACCAAGATTTCTTCAGACTCCTGCTCATCGGCCTCCAGATTAATGGCCTTCCCCTTTTCCTGCAATGTGAGCTTGGTCCTCAGTGGATTTCTAGGCGAGATACACACCAGGATCATGGCCTACTTATCCTTCTTGGGTCTCAGTGTTCGCGGTGATTTAGGGACCTTAACAATTATTCTGGCACTCTCTAGGGCTTCCACTTCTGCAATTTCCTGTGCGGCTTCCGTGGGTGTCGACATTCTAGTTAGAAGGTCCTACGTCTCCTTTGGCAATGTTTCAAACACTTAACTTGCTCTCAAAGCCTCAAAGTTTGAAAGGTCCATACACATTTGATAGTGCAACAACTTAGATCTCAAAATGCCAAGTGTTTTTTGCTGGACAACCACTTGTAATTTATAGGGCCTTTTGAATTTGAATTCAACCATTCCCCCCACATTCCGTCCATCAATGCTAGATTGGAGACAGATTTTCAAGAATCTATCCCATAAGGTTCCCCTTAAATGTCTGCCACCGACTCCATTTGGCCTCAAAACAACCATCAAATCGTGAATAGTGACTGTAACGGTCACTTTTCGACAAACCTGTGTGTGAGTGCAGTTGTCTTCACGCTGTCGTGGACCTTGTGAGACTTCTCTACTTCGCACAGTCCAAAAATTGTGCAGCTCCTAAGCCATGCAGTTTATAGTCTCACGCCTCCTTTTAGCTGCTTGGTGCACTAAGAATGTGCTTCAATCAGCTAGTCAGATGGCCGAGCCACCTGTGTATGGCTTCAAATGACTGCCATTCACTTTTCCTGGGAAGGGATCTCCATTTAACTTAACCAACTGTACTGCGCCACTGTCGGTAATCTCCTTAATAACATATGGCCCCAGCCAATGCATTCTAAGTTTCCCTAGAAATTTATCAAACTTACTATCATATAATTGCACCAAGTCATTCACGTTAAAGGTGCGCAACTTAATATGCCGGCCGTGCCAAGCCTTTTCGCGTTGTTTTTGGACTTGCTGGTGAAATCCATCCAAAAATCTTTCTTTGTCGAACTCATCCAACCGTGCGAACGTCTCTTCTAGGGCTCCGTGATCCATCATATCTATGAGCGTTGCTATGTGCAGACTAGGCATGATATATTCCATAGGCATTACGGCTTCAACCCCGTAGACTAGCCTAAAGGGTGTCTATCCTGTTAACTTCTTACACGTCGTCCGATAATCCCATAACACTGCAGGTATGCACAGGTCCCAATCACTTCACTGAACATTGCATACCTTGGTCAGCGCGGTCTCCATTACTTTGTTGAATGCTTCCACTGTCCCATTAGCTTGTGGGTGATAAGTTGTGCTCTTTTGATGGTACACCTAAAATTCCTATGTTAGTGCACTGATTGTCTCATTCAAAAAGTGCGTACCATGATCACTCATCAATATCTTCGTACATCTAAATTGCGTCAGTACATGCTCAAATAGAAACTTTGTGGTAGTCACACCCATGCAATCCTTCACCAGTTGCACTTCTGCCCAACAATTCAAGTACTCCGTCACAGTGATAATATACCTCACGCCTCTCTTTCCATGGGGCTGAATCCGTCCTACAAAATCTATTGCCCACTTCTCGAAGGGTTTCAATGTCATTTGTGGATTCAAAGGCATTTCATCCCTCCACGATGGCCTACCTATTCTTTGACATATGTCACACGCCTTGCAATATGCTTTTGAATCCTGATGAAGGGTTGGCCACCACAACCCTGTGCGTAGAATCCTCTGCATAGTTGCTCTTCCTACATAATGTCCTCCCATGGTGCCCCCATGAGCGTCCGTGAGGATCCTACTTTGTTTGAACTCAGCTCCATACCTTCGCAGTATCTCATCATTCCCCATCTTGTATAGATTTGCAGCAATGACAGATAAATATGTCGCGCGCAACACTAATTCCTTCTTTTTCTGGACAAAGTATCCTTCTGGTGCAGTTCTTGTTGTTATGAAATGTATTATTTCCTCGAAATTTCCATCTGTGACTCGCACAGCAAAAAGTTGCACCTCATGTAATCCTTCCTCCCAAATTAGTGGGTTCCTCCCCTGTCTTGATGCGTGACATGTGGTCAGGTTCCACAGTCAACCGTTGAGGCTTCACAAAAACTTCAAAGTCATATTCCTGGAGTAATAATATCCATCTACAGATGCACCCCCCAACACAGGCTTATTGACCAAGCACTTCAGCGTGGAGTACAAGTGCACCTGCTCAAGTTGTGGCTTTTCTCCGCAAGCCTGCATCCACATGGCCAGATGCACACACGCAGATCATTCTGCCATTCATACTTGTCTATTAGTCACATCTTAGGCTTCCCAAATTGTGTTCACATCATTTTCCTACATTCGCGCCAATCATCAAAACTCCCCTTGTGTGTACCCCACCATCTTGCGTGTGTAGCGCGTAGTACCCAGTCCAAGGCCTAGAATCATTGGTTTTTTGGCACTTCCCTTTCAAATGCATCCAAAAAGACATCTGCCTTCTTTAGACCATCATAAATAGGCGGATTTCTTACCTTTGAAGATATGCAGCGCAACGACTAGGTCATCATGTTGCAATTCAGCGTAGTTACTTTGTGTAACCGATTCTACCAGCGTTTTATCTCTTCATTGGAATCTGAAGTGTAGGAGCTCTCACACTCCCATGTAATCTGCCCATCCGCAGTGGGATTCACCTTGTCTTGGTCTCGTGCTATTATCTTATAGATGTAGTCTAGATCATCATCGTTCTCATAGTCGCGGACCGACTCCGTACAGCGTGATCCTTCAGCAGGATCGAGGGGTATTATTATCCATAGTGACTTCTTCTCAAAAATCAACTTTCTCTTCTTCAAATTGATTACCTTGTTCATATCAGTAGCCCATTCAATTCCCAAGAGCGCGGGGTAGGGATTGCTATCATCAAAAATCTCTATGACTTCAAAATCCGCCAGCGCGCTTGCTCCCTCAATATCCACGGTTACTCCCTGCAGCCACCCCATGGGTATGATTTTCTGCTGGTTCGCCATCCTTAACTAAATCAGAGGCCATTGCAGCGTAGGTCTCCCCATTCGCTCCCATGTCTATTTCAGTAGAACATTCACATCAGATCCCAAATCCAGGATGACTTGATCCATTTCGTATTCTTCGATCTGCGCGGTGAGTCTCATTTCACGTCTCGTCCTTGTTTTATGCTTTCTGATCTTGCGGACTACGCGCGGTTCACCTGGCGTGGTCCCAGCACATCTATTGATAAGTTCTTGTAACCCTTTCACAGCCTTACTGTCGCGCAGTAACTTCATACAGGTTTCTAGGAAAGTTGTGAGCATGGATGGGTCCATCTCTGACTCAGGCTTATCTTTGCTTCCTGAAGTGGAGGCCTCAGCGAAGCTCTTCTTAGCTTCCATGAAGGTTTCCCGAGCGTGCTCCAAATCAAACTCAGCTTCTTTCACTAGGGCTTTGCGAACCCATGTACTGTCTTCCGACTGTTTTCCTTTGTCATCTCCCGTCGCAATTCGACTTCGGAGCACTACGTTTACGTTCGGATTTTCCTTGCGTGGCTCAAACCTCATAATCTGCAGGTTTTGAGTTAGGGGAGGTAGTAGCGCTCCTTTCTCACGTATCCTGGCTATTAGCGTAGTACAATCTTCTATTTTGTGATCAAACAATGTGCAATACTCACACGACGGGCGCGTTGGATTAGTGCAATCACGGGAATAGTGTCCTGGCCCTCCGCAATTGTAGCAAATGAACTATCTGCAACCTCTACTAGGTCCTCCTCTGCATCAGCCTCATCCGTGCCGCTAGAATCCTATCTGCGCCATCCCTACATTCTAGTCAAGGGACCATATTTCGGCCTGAACCATGTAGGTGGGCGTTCTATGCATCATCAATTCATAGCTTCTGCAAGTACGCTCGTCATGTCCCACCGACCTACAAAAGTTGTAGAACAACTATTGTGGAGTTTGTGTATACTTTTGTAACAAGTGGCAGTTATCCATGGCATGTTTTAATGCTATTTGATAGATAGCACACCACAAAGTAGGCACTGCGCTAGGTCCTGCTTGGGCTTCCAGCCTTAAAGGAATTGATCCTCCTCCTGCAAGGTAATTTGTAAAGACCGGGTAGTGGTCTTTGTCATGGCCCTGATTTTTTCATTTCACACACCATACTTCTTCGCGTACCTTTGGTCGAACCGTCCTATCCTGCTTCAAGCTTTGCATCTAAAGGCACAGATTCTTTAGCTGTGCGTGGATCTGCTGAACTCCTAGATTAGGATATTACATCGGAGCCTCATGGAAATATCCAAGGCCTCTACCTGAGTTGTTATCTTCTGTTGCGATAGCGCACTCCTTAAATGTGGTAGTAGTTAAGCTACAAACCACTCGTGATGTTGTCCATCCGTCAAATTCATGTTGGCTTCGCGGATCATACATTTCAACCTCTAATCTAGTTCCCAAGGCATCTCACCTGGTAGCATCGTGATCTCTTTGAATCCGACAATCCACTGCGCTTCAAATTTAGGCCTGCTAAATTCCCTATTTAACGTTGCTTGGATGTCCAAAACTCTCGCATTCGGGTTATCGTTGGAGTACTTAATATACCAGGTCAGCACACGATCCTACAAAGCACTAACGAGTGTCGCTTTCTTTATATGGTCATCTGTAACACCTTGCGCTTCCCATACAACCCTTACAACAAACCAGAATTGGTCTGAATCCTCATTTCCCAAACTTTTGAACACAAGCAACTTCACTGTGTTTGCCATACTAAATCGTGGTGGTGGTGGAGGTGGTATGGGTGAAGTTGGAGGTGATGGTGGTGAAGATGGAGGTGGTGTGGGTGGAGGTGCTATTCTCGGAAATCTCTCTCTGATCAATTTAATAGCACTTCATGGAGTGACCTTTGCGATCCCTTCTTTGTCTCCTTGCGGAGGTGATATCAAGGGGCTATGCTTTGGACCCTTATTTCCTTCATTTCTGTAAATTCTTCTGCTTTGCGTAGACCTGAGCATCAAGGTTGCTGCGTAACTCGTTTTTTGTGCAACAAAATTTTAATCCAATTATTCAAAGATTTTACGTACTTACCTCATGGTCCTTTGAGAAAGCGTCGCTTTGCCTCGCTATAGCTGACTGAGGTGTCAACCACGAACTCGGTAAAAAATCCTCCTATAATGCAATCGAGCCAATGATCGACGACGCGCGTGATCTTATCCTCTGATGCTTCCAACCTTCACACTAACTCTGGGGTCTACACAATAGGACCGTCAAGTTTCCACCTTCCTTGGCTATCTGCTAGCTTCACGATCCACTCGTATAACTCAATAGGGAAGGACACGAAAAATATTTCGTGGATCTCCATATACAGGTAGTTGTCTATCCACTATTCTTTTGACAGTCATGGGTTTATGTTCTCCTGTGCCGCGGACTCGTGAATTCTTCTGTCCAGCCAGCCTTTGATTTATTTCTTAATTGGATTCCAATGATACGACATCACACATCTCTCATGCAGATTCCGGTCCTGGCAACGGAACCATTTTTTGGCTTATGGGGGCCTAACCGAGGTTCAACATTAGTTAGCCAAACAAATCCATACACTACTGGCCCTTTCCGCATCAGCCCATAGAGCGCGGACCGAAGTCTCACACGAAGTAGTATGGGGGGATGTTGGAACCAAGTTTCCGCACCCTTGAGATGGATGTGATGTCAATTTATTCCAACTATACTTGCCTTCACGTAGCATGCTTATCCCTTTGTCCTACCCTTCAATATCTTCACGAATTGTTACAATCAGCTCTCGCACAGCCCTAACCAGGGGTTGATCTACTTTTGCACTGCTAAGGCAGCAAACTGTGATATTTCCCAAACTATGCTAAGAATCTTACTTATATTATTAACAGATCTTAGTTAGCTTCGCATAAACATATGTTTTTACTTGCGTTCACTTAACCAATACAATTATACACATTCGCACATCACATAAACATCAGAAGTGAAACTCATACCCAATATAACAGATGCGTGAATAGGAAATAAAGACACAGAAATGATAGAATATTTCTCTTTATTGATAATTCCAGATGACTACAGACTCAACTCGCCCTGCGCACTTAGCTACAAGGTCCGCACACTCAGTTGTGGATTTCCAGGCCTCTCTGTACTTAGCTGCATATCCTCTACTTACGCTACGACCCAAACTTAGACTTCTACTCCAAAGATATGACTCAATTCTCCATCACTGATTAGTTGAGTCCTTAACTACTTAGAGCTTCACTATATTTATATAATCCCATGGTCCGCGGACCATTGGTAGATATTTTACAACCGACATTACATTATCAAAATAAGGGGGGAGACCCTATGACTCTTTAAAAACTACACACTCTGCGACCACAAAATACGGAGTCTTTACATTAGGATTACAAAATTGGACCAAATTATGGGCTTTAGCCCCCAAAACTTCCCTTAGGGGATCCCACGCCCAACAATCCATATTAGCCATATCTGAAGCATAAAATTCAGAATGCAATACATACTTATCCATAGAAATCTTCAAATCTTTATAAACTTGCACCACCTCATTATTAACCTGTGTGTGCTCCATTTGTTTGGCTCAGACTTGCAATCTTTTAGCCAAATGAACATTAATAGAATTATACTTGCAACTAGGATTGATAGACACAATTATCTTCTATTTCTAAATACATCTATGAACCTGTAATAAGGAGATACCAATAGAAAATAACCCCACATGTTTCTTATTATCTTGTTTTCTAACATGAGACCATTTTTCTAGCAATAATTTTTCAAATTCTTCATTGGGCAGGTTTAACCGCTTCCTTCTGTTAAGTGATTCCCACCATGTGGCCGCCTCCTCTTTAAACTGAGCCAATATGAAAGTTTTCCAACTTTTCGTCCATAATGACTTATGTCTTTCTATTAATTCTTCAATAGTAGGGCCATCATCTTTTCATGTAAAATATTTCTTGCTAAAAGCCATGAAGAAGGTTTTGCAAAAATCAGTTACATGATGAAAATTAAAATGGCCACAATTCGGTCAATATTGCTCATAATACTTATTATGACCTGTTTTAGGAAATTGAATGACCATTCTGCATCTTCTCATGTGATAGAAATCCCTATGTAGGCATTGTAATTTTAGATTCGCGCTACAACTGTCCCACCATGACAAAAAATTCTAAAAAAGAAGAACTGATTTTAAATCAGCAATACCTCCCTCATTCAGATTCTGATTCGACCAATATTTTTTTTTAAATTGGGTAATTTTTCAAGAATATCTCATATTTTCACTTTATTTCTCAAAATTCCAACAAAAACGAAATATATTAACTGGAGATCCGTCGTGCACAAATTTTTGTCAAAACATTTCTGCAGCGCAGCTGATTTTTAAATCAACGATATCTCCCTCATTCGGACTTCAATTCAACTGATTTTTGTTTTGGAATTGGGTATTTTTTTGCAAAGAATTCAGATCTGTGATTTTGTTTCTTCAAAATTTTCACCTGAAATTACAAATCTGATCTACAAACTCGCTGCCCCAAAAGCTTTCCTCAAAAAAAAAAAACCGCTTTGCCCAAGAAAGTGCTTTGATACCACTTGTAATAGATATGACATGCAATATATGAAATAATGCCAATATACCCAATAATTGTAAACAAACACAAAATATAGAAATGCTTCTTTATTAATATCAAACCCTTCAGGTAGGGAAACACCATACAATCAGTCCTTAAGGAAGGAGAACACTCCACAAGCCATATGCTTGTTCATACAATATTCCTTGACATCTCCCAATGGGTTGTCTCTAGCCTCTATATATTATTCATACATACAATACCATGGGCCATTACCATTGTTCTCTCAATACCATATATCTAATACCACGGGCTTACCTTATAACTATGGCCCATACCATTATTACATTATTCCCTTGGGTACCTCCCTCTATACCCCATACTATCCCCCCTAGGTATACTAAAAATGACATGTAGCAAATGGCACAACAAGTGACCAAGAATAAGCATAAGAAGAGTTATCTTGCAACATCTGAAGCAGACATAGATGTAGTATACCTAGGGGGGATAATATGGGGTACAAAGGAGGTACCCAAGGGAATAATGTAATAATAGAATGGGCCATAGTAATAAATAAGGTGGTTAAGCCATATCATGTAAGGGACCACAAGTAGTTAGCAATAATGTAATAAGCCCATGGTATTAGATAGATGGTATTGAGGAACTCGTGGTAATGACTCATGGTATTGTATGTATGAAGCCTATATAGAGGCTAAAGACTCCCCATTGAGAGATGTCGAGGATTATTGTATGAACAGACATATGGCTTGTTGAGTGTTTTCCTTTCTTAAGGAGTGAATGTATGGTGTTGCCCTACCTCAAGGGTTTGATATCAATAAAGAAGCATTTCTATATTCAAATCTTGTTATTTCATGGGTATAATTTGTCTTATCTTATATTTTTGGATAAATATACCCATGAAATAGTAAGATCTGAATATAGAAATTCTTCTTTATTGATATCAAACCCTTGAGGTAGGGCAACACCATACATTCACTCCTTAAGGAAGGAGAACACTCCACAAGCCATATGCTTGTTCATATAATAATCCTTGACATCTCTCAATGGGGAGTCTCTAGCCTCTATATAGGACTCATACATACAATACCATGGGTCTCTCAATACCATCTATCTAATACCATGGGCGTCTTATATTATTGCTAACTACTTGTGGTCCCTTACATGATATGGGTTAACCACCTTATTTATTACTATGGCCCATTCCATTATTACATTATTCCCTTGGGTACCTCCCTTTGTACCCCATATTATCCCCCCTAAGTATACTACAACAGAAGAGGAAGAAAGGGGGCAGCTGGAACTCTAGTTGACCTTGCCCCTAGTTTATGACTTCCTTTTTATGGTTGTTGCGGCACCAAACCTTGCTGATGTGATAGATGGTGTTGGTTAAAGGGTTGGTGGCAGTGGATTGTTATGCACATGTTCATGTCATAAGGCCTACTAGAGCATCTCCACGTGCTTGCTTTTCGATCAGAGTATCTTCGAGCATTGGAAATTTTAGGGGCGAATTTTTGCCCTTGGGCTAAATTAAGGGGTTTTATATTTTTATTGGGCAAATATTTTGTATCATAGTACATTGTTACAAATCGCCTCAAGTTTATTTTATAAAAAAATTAGGTATGGAGGTTAGCCCACCTTATTTTGAGGGAGAGGGTAAAGAAAGTAAATTTAGCCCTTGAAATTAGGAGTTACAATCTTCTATTCACCCTCATTTTAAAGAAAATGTATTTATGAGAGTTATAAATAAAAATATAAATAAAGTGGAGGTATGGTAAATAAATAAAAGCTCTTTTTATACTTACTTCAAAGGTATGGTAAATAAATGAAAATACAAATAAACTAGACGTATGGTAAATAAATAAAACCTCTTCTTATATTTAGTCCATAACCCTCTTTCTATTTAAGAAGGATAAAAAACGAGGTTTCATTTAAGTGAATCCTATGGGCCAAATACCATATTTATAAAAGAGGTATGGTAAATTAATAAAAATATAAATAAAGGAGAGGTATGGTAAATAAATAAAACATTTTTTTATACTTACTCCATATGTCACCTTATATTTATGAACACTTAAGCATGTAAATAAATAAAAACATAAATAAAGTGGAGGTATGATAAATAAGTAAAAAATTTGAGTAAACTATAGGTATGGTAAATAAATAAAACCTCTTTCTATATTTAGTCCATAACCCTCTTTCTATTTAAGAAGGCTTAAAAAAGAGGTTTTATTTAATTGAATCCTATGGGCCAAATACCATATTTATAAAATAGGTATGGTAAATTAATAAAAATATAAATAAACGAGAGGTATGGTAAATAAATAAAACATTTTTTATATTTACTCCAAAATCCACACGAACACTCAAAAAATGTGTTATATTTAGGTGAAGCCTATGGGCTAAATTATTACTAATACCATGAAAAAAAACATTATTAACCCTAATATTAGTATTAATAAAAATAAATATGGCACATGGTATTGACCCATGGTATTCACATGGAATGCCACCTATTTAAAAGGGGGAATTAAACTAGCATAGATCCATCTTTACTCTGGATCAAATATCGTGATATGCAAACTAACATAGAGTGAAAAAATATTTGATCCCTCTCAGGGCTTGGTAGATCAAGAGTAAAAATGGATCTTGTAATTTAATGTCACTTAAACATTTTAACTTCATTAAAATAAAAAAATAAAATAAAAATCAATTATTAATTTTATTTATTTTTATAAATTACTAATAGTATTTTTAAGCTCGAGGTTAATGATAACCCATGGTATTGACCCATTGTAATACCATGGTATTCATGTGAGCATAGACTATTTAAAGGGGAAATTCTATCAACTTAGATCCATCTTAATTACGAGTGTACCAAGTGCTCAGAGGGATGAATAGATTTAATCCCTCTAAGAGTCATAGATGTGGAGTTAAGATGGATATAGGTTGGTTTTTATGATAATGAAGATATTAAATAGACTTAGGAAATTATATTGTAAAAAAAAACTTAAGGTGAATGGTTAAAGCTACATTTAGTCACTTCACAAAATTTAGTAAGAACTACCGATATCTCCATTAATATTGGTTTTTTTTATTTAACAAAAAAAAATTCAAAACAATGAAATCTTAACTCTTTCCGCATCACCCTCACAGAAGAGAGATAGTCGCTGCCCAGATTTCCCACCATTTTTCAGACATTCTCAATATGATATCTTCATGAAAAAGTTAAGGTACTTATCTTGGATTAGTTGTTTGAAAAATATGCTGGTTTGTGGTAATGATCTATAGGGATTGGGTCACTGCACCATATTGTCCTAAAAGGCGAAGATTGTGCACAAAAAAGGAAATTAATCCACATGTTACAATGCTGTTAAAAATGGTATGAAGGTAGTGAATTATGCTAATAAGAAATTTAGATTGGGAAAGACGTAATTAAATTTTATTATTTAATTGAACATTTCCAATTAAAATAATAATAAATCTACATTTATATATTTATATATTGATTGGAAGGCTTCTGACAATGGTCACTTATTTCCATTAGATCCCCTTCAAGCCTTTGGGATACCTACTACTTCATTATATTATATAGTTGGGGCTTGCTACTTGTTGGCCTGTTGGTGTAAACAAACTTGATGTGTGTTTTTTTTTATCTCGTAGTTGGAGTCTATGGAATAAGAAAGAAAAAATGGCAAAAGTGGTAGCTTGACAAAAGTGGTAGAGAAAACATTAATCTCTCCTACCATGACAAATATGGCCACTAAAACTTGCAACATTGTTTGTAGGAAGTGAAAATTATGTTTATTTTTTCCAAACATGTATGTTAGTATATTACAGTTTAATGAATATGTTTTATTATTATCATATATGGTTTCATACTTTAACAAAACATTGGCCAAGACTTCACAATGTTTTATTATTCGGTGAAATATTTTCCAAGATCTTACAATAAATTTATAATTTAGTGAAAGATTCGCCAATATATATATATATATATATATATATATATATATATATATATATACATATTATATTAGTGATAAAATCACCTCCCATTTTTCCTGTGTATGATGGGGATTCGCCGATTTATTATACATATAAATTTAGGGTAGTTCTTAAAATTTTCCCTGTCTTTGAGCATTGTTTTATTGTTGGTTAATGCTTCTTCTAGAGCTTCTAGGGTGGCTTTCTGATTCAGTGAGGCATGTCAGAGAATCTCTAAGCTTTACTTACCATTATGAATATTTCCAACATTGTTTTCTTTCCAGTTAGAGTATCTTCTAGAGCTACTTGGGTGTCTTTAGGGTTTTTGCTCGGAAATGTCTATGACCCATTTGGGTCTATGGATGTGCCTTGCTCCTTTTCTTCTACTTTTAGATTTTTGTTAGGGTTTCTTGACCCGCGTTGTAATGATTGGTCGCCTATTGTTTGGACTAAAATTGATTCTCCCTACGAGAGTTTTTTGTTGGGCCTTTATGCCCTATTATCTAGTTTATTTTCACAAATTATGTAAATAATTTTCATTTTAATAAAAAATGTTGATTTTTTCTCTCTGAAAAAAAAAGAAGTAGAGATAATTGTTAAGTATATTTTGTTGCTATATTTTTTGTAGTACTATGTTGGTTTGTCCATAATGTGTGACTTGTTTATCCATTAGACTTGTAAAGAGGAGAGCAATTGTTGTGAGTTTTCTCTATTTGAGAAGTTGTTAATATATGAAAAAGTGAACGTAAGTGTCCAAAAACAATGGTTGAATGGTGATTGAGGATTTCGAGTGCGAAGGAGAGAATACCTTAGTGAGGTCACATTGCATAGAGAGAAGATTTGTCAAGGAATAAAAAGGAACCAACACGTCTAATCATATTGGTTTCATGCTCTCTTGGTTGGCATTGAAAGAGTCCATGAATTAACATGATATCTCTCACAGGGTTGACGATTCCTTGCATGGAATAATGGAAAAAATGAAGAGAGTATTCTCCATGTGGAAAGTGAGACCTGCATGCATGTAAAATCCATGCATAGAATTATACCTTTTTGATTGGCGGAAAGTAGCAGAGGTAGAGGTAGAAGCAATGGTGGAAGACAAGAATTTAAGTAGATCCATCTCCATGAGTTAGAGTAGAATTTCTCATGCTTGTGAAGAGGCAGAGGCAAAAGAAGTGGTGGAAGACAAGAATTTAAGTATATCCATCTCCATGTGTTAGATTAGAATTTCTCATGCTTGTGAAGAGGAAGACAACAAACCCTTTCATTCAGTTTATCTAAATGGCCCATGTACCATGGACCTACCACAAGTAGTTTGGAAACTCATATTACCCAATTTTTATTTTTTTCTTCTTTTTAGAACACACGATTTCATAATATTTGCATTTGCATTTCCATAGGCTATGTAGATAAAATTTAGTAGCTTCAATCATTTCCTCGTTTCTGTATATAAGTGATACCTTCCATAGTCTCTTGTATAAGATGGATATATTTCTTAATGTGAATATATTTGAGTGGCATGGAAGGAAAAAGATGAAAGTTATGTTTTTGGGATGTTAACCTATTTCTTTACATTTGAAAAAAATGAGCTCTTAACAATTTTAAAAATGAACACTTAAATGATAGCTACTAACTGTCCAAAATCACATAACCAGAATTATTACAGAACCATGTTCACCTTATGCAGCGTGCTTGCCACTATTCACGATTATTTTTTAGAGCAATTAAATCATATATTAAAAATATAAATAAATGTGATTTATTTTAATTAATAATTGATTAAAAAAATAATTTGAATAAAGAAAAATAAGGATTTGAAATTTTTGTTTCTTTTGTTTTTATTTAATGATATCAATATATTTTGATTTTAGATTTATTAATTAAAAAAATATTATTATTTTTAATTTATAAAGATATGTTTATAATGATGCTAATATTTTTTTATTTTATTAAATTTATGAATATATATATATATATATATATATATATATATAGATATATGTATGTATGCATGTATGTATTATGTATGTATGTATGTATGTATGATGTATGTATGTATGTATGTATGTATGTACTCAATCTTCAATAGATGACTTAATTCAGCAGTTAGAGTATTACTTTCAGACGACGAGAGTCATTGCTTCAAATCCTAAAGCATGCCTCGGTCTTTTGTGCCAATATGAAATTGATTTCACTTAAAAGATTCTTGCTCAATTTTTATATGAAAATAAATTTAGGTATTTTTAATCTTACATAATTTTATTTATTATTATTATTATTTTTTCTTTCATTCACTAGAAACGATGCTACTTCTTTGCATTAATAAAAAAACACTACAAAAATCATGTTTCTCTTCAACCTTCTTATGAAACTTCTTATATCAACCTTTTTTGTATCTGTGTATTTTCCTCCTATGACTATTCTATTACATTTTCTTTGTTATAAGATTTCTCAAAAAAAAAAAAAATATCTAAAAAATTGTCCTCCTCCTTCGATATAAGTCTATCGATGTTTCTAGATATCCTAGATTTCTCCCTTTTGCTTCTATGAGTAGTTTAAACTCCCTGCATTGATCAAGTGGGCCTGTTCATAAGCATAAAAGTAAAATTTACCTGTTGGTTTCATCATCCCTCTCTTTGAAAACAAATCAACTATCCAATTGTGCTCCCTGTAAATATGATCAAAGTTAACAGCTTGAAAGGTGCTTACCAGGACCCAAATTCGGCACATCCAATTTTTAAGAATAGGAGGGCTAAAACCTGTGTTGTTCTGCACCCAGTCTATGAAAGGAATTTTTCTAGCCTGGTATGAAGGAGGTAGCAGAATAGTTAGCCCGTTGTCTAGAATGCCAACAAGTAAAGGCGGAGCACCAACACCTAGCAGGATTACTCCACCCACTACCTATTCCTGAATGGAAATGGGAAACCATATCCATTAATTTCATTACCGGACTGCCTAATTCTAAAAGGAAAAATGACTCAATCATGGTGGTAGTGGAAAAATTGAGAAAATTTTCTCATTTCATACCAGTCAAGTCAACTTATAAAGTAGTACAAATTGCTAACATTTTTATGCAAAACATTTTTAAATTACATGGAATACCCAAGATGATCATTTCCGACCGTGATGTGAAATTTACATCAGCCTTCTGGAAAGCTCTTTTTGAAGGATTGGGCGCATAACTTGTTGGCATTATGATACAATTGTTGTCCTTGATGGCAACTCACTCAGAAGCAGGTACAAGTGATGGCAACTTAATCAGAGGACAAATCTTAGTACAGTAGGACAAGAAAGCGATATACGCAGGTTCAGTAAGGAAAATCAGCGTGTACACGCAAGTTGGCTTCAGTAAAAGCGCGTACATGTGGAAAACTTATCTTTGGTCCATGGCGGTTAGTCCTTGGAAGTTGTGCCTATGGTTCTGGACCATGGTGTCTCGACGGACGTGTTGATCCCTAGTTTTGAAGTTGATGGTATTGTGTTACTATGGTTTTGGACCGTGGTATTGTGAAGGGCCTAAGCCTATATAAGGAGAAGATCATTAGGCCAGATGGTGTGCAAGAGTGTGTGAGTGATGAATATTTGATGAGGTGAGAGATCCAAATGCTGGTTATAGGTTGGTGATCTGAACGAAGGTTTCACTCATGTGGAGGATGATGAATGATGGAACGAGATCTCAAGGCTTGGAATGATTATCTTCATATGGTATGACTGTGGATAGACTAGATCTATTGACGCATGTTTATTGTTATGATCTGGGTATGTTTTGATGTCTGATATAGCTGCGGAGTTATAAGTTAGAATTTGCAGATCTGTACGCGGGTTGGTTTTGGTGAAAGAGCATATACACACACGTTGGGTTCATCGAAGTTGTGTATACAATGTGAAGTATGATATTTGTAGATGGAGTTGGATCTGGTTGTTGTTATGTTGTCTGGTTGTTGTTGACAGGGTTTCAGTGATTCAGTATTGGGTGATCCAGAGATTGATGATGCAGGTTGTACTACAATGGTGATAGTTTCATGGATCCAGTATGAAAATGTATGAAACGTGGTCCCGGGAAGATCGTAGGCCGGCACCTACGTACTGGTAAACATATCAGCCAGTACAAGAGCCAGGGGGTTGTAGCTCCCTTCCAAGAGCAGCTGGAAAACGAGTGAAGGTTGTAGCCTTCTGTAGGTAGGCACCTACGTACTAGTAAATGGATCGGCTAGTACAAGAGCTATGAGGGTTGTAGCCCTCTACAGGTTGTAGCCTGCGTGCTGGTAAAGTACTACACCAGTACATTGTAAAAGAAGTTTCTTATTAAGGAAGAAAGAGACGAATTGCAGCAGGTGGTTTTCACCCACATTGGGTTCCCACCTTATATCATGGTGTTCATGTGTGTGGCTTTTATGTGATGATCTGTTCTATTATACTGCACCTGTTTACTGTTAATGTGGTTAATAATGTTCTGATGCATTTACTAAAGATAAGCTAACTAAATCATAAGATCTCTGGATATACGCAAGTTGCTTTAGACACAGTAGCGTGTACACGCGGGTTCACTTAACTGAAGTAGCATATATGTTTCTGAGTATGAAATTGGAAAGGTTTTATTGATCTGATAATACTGATTCACCCCCCCCCCCTCTCAGTATTATTTCCAAAAATTGGTATCGGAGCCGGTCCTTCAGAGAAGCTTGATCGCTTGAAGGAGATTCGTAGAACAATGGGGAAGAAAGCAAGTCAGAAGAAGAAGACAGCCCAAAGGAACAATGACAACCTGCCGTTGAGTGGAAGCAAGAATTCAGATCCTGAATCACCTCAGAATGAAGATGGACAAACCAATGAAGCATCATATCAAACCATAGATCAACAAGATCTACCTAGAAAAAGGGAGAAGTCCCTCAAAGAAGAAATCATCAGATTAGAAGATCAGTTGGAATGTGCCTCCAGAATTCAACAAATGCTGCTACCACTGAATAAAGAGCAAGAAAATGAGATCCTCAAACTAAGACATCAGCTGGATGAAGGAAGGAAAGCTGAAGAGACCTTGAAGAAGCAATGTCTGGAAAAAGAAGAACAACATCAAGTTGAGGTAAAAATCTTGAAAAGTAAATTAGAAGAAAAAGATAAACTATTACGATTTCAAGATAGTACTAAGATCTTGGATGATATTCTTAGTAGTCAAAGGTCCCCTGCTATCAAAACTGGTCTTGGTTTTCATGAGTCTATTGATGATGAATCTGGTTCACACAGTAAGACAAGAATCTCTAATGCAAAATCTGAAAGGCTCTACAAGGAGATGAAAGGACAACCCCATCAACAATCAAGGAAAGACACTCCTCAAAGAAAATCTTTTACTCCTCCCATGAATAATGTTGAATTCCATGTATGTCATAATCTTGGACATGTTGCAGCCATATGTAGAAGAAGAAGGTTTCAAGACCATCATGCAGAAAGATCATCACATTCGAGGTACTTTAATGGATATTTTTTTTCTTGCAATATGTTTGGCCACAAAGCTGCTGATTGCTATAGGAGGAATATGAAACATGTAAGATGCTATGCATGTAACAAGTTTGGACATAGAGCAAAAGATTGGAGGAACAAAGCTCATGATAAGAAGAAATCATCAACATGCTTGAAGATATGGAAGAAGAAGGAAGCTCAGTCAGAAAGATGTGGCACAGCACAGGGTACTCAGCACAACACACACATAACAGACTCAGGGGGAGCTGAAGGTGTAAAACTTCAGCGTTCTAATTCTCATACGCAAGTTTCATGAAGGAAATCCGCGTATATACGCGAGTTTCACACTGCAAAGTCGCGTATATGTCAGTTTGTGAAAAAACAGTAGGGATAGACTCAGAAAAGGGGTCTGATATGATCCAGTCCTGTATATGCTCTATTGGTTAACAGTTACAGTCTGCTGAGGATGTCTGGAAATGTCTTGATACTTATGGCACAGGCTCAGGGGGAGCATATACTTCAAATAATGCATTGTTGGCATTATGGTTAGAAGTTGTTGATAAAGTCTATGAAGCTAAATGATACATCTTGTTGTTTGATCAAAGGAATGGTATTGTAGGCTGATGCTTATGGTACAGATCATGATGCTACTGGTGGCTTTCATGAGTCTTGGTCTAGATATTTCATCACTATGTCATGTATCTCTTTTGTGGTATCTCTTTTATGATGTCAAGGTCATCTAACGGCCTATGTTGGTTTCCCCACTATGCTTGGGATGAATGACGTAATGTATTATCATGAGTAAACTCTTAATGTATCTCCACATGGTTAGGTGGATGAGTCAATATTGGTATATCCCCACTAGGTTGGGTGATGAATGTATGTATTGAGTCTTTTGGTGATAGGAAGGTCTTCTATGATGTATAAGTCTTTGTTCTTCTTGAAGAACATCTTTTGCAGATCTTGCCTACAGTCAAGGGGAGCATGCACAGCACAATTCAGCAAGAGCAGGATGGATAGATTGGTACACTTTGGCATACACAAAGGGGGAACACATTTGGAGATTTCAGCAGATACTAAGGGGGAGTATGGACAGCAGAAGGTATACCAAAGAAGAGAATATGTTGGTCCACACTTTGCCCTTGATGTCAAAGGGGGAGAGTGACTTGGTGTGGTGGTTGCCATCAAGTCCAAAGGGGGAGATTGTTGGCATTATGATACAAGTGTTGTCCTTGATGGCAACTCACTCAGAAGCAGGTACAAGTGATGGCAACTTAATCAGAGGACAGATCTTAGTACAGCAGGACAAGAAAGCGATATACGCAGGTTCAGTAAGGAAAATCACCGTGTACACGTAGGTTGGCTTCAGTAAAAGCGCGTACATGTGGAAAACTTATCTTTGGTCCGTGGCGGTTAGTCCTTGGAAGTTGTGCCTATGGTTCTGGACCATGGTGTCTCGACGGACGTGTTGATCCCTAGTTTTGAAGTTGATGGTATTGTGTTACTATGGTTTTGGACCGTGGTATTGTGAAGGACCTAAGCCTATATAAGGAGAAGATCATTAGGCCAGATGGTGTGCAATAGTGTGTGAGCGATGAATATCTGATGAGGTGAGAGATCCAAATGCCGGTTATAGGTTGGTGATCTGAACCAAGGTTTCACTCATGTGGAGGATGATGAATGATGGAACGAGATCTCAAGGCTTGGAATGAATATCTTCATATGGTATGACTGTGGATAGACTAGATCTATTGACGCATGTTTATTGTTATGATCTGGGTATGTTTTGATGTCTGATATAGCTGTGGAGTTATAAGTTAGGATTTGCAGATCTGTACGCGGGTTGGTTTTGGTGAAAGAGCATATACACGCAGGTTGGGTTCGTCAAAGTTGCGTATACAATGTGAAGTATGATATTTGTAGATGGAGTTGGATCTGGTTGTTGTTATGTTGTCTGGTTGTTGTTGACAGGGTTTCAGTGATTCAGTATTGGGTGATTCAGAGATTGATGATGCAGGTTGTACTACAATGGTGATAGTTTCATGGATCCAGTATGAAAATGTATGAAACGTAGTCCTGGGAAGATCGTAGGCCGGCACCTACGTTCTAGTAAACATATCATCCAGTACAAGAGCCATGGGGTTGTAGCTCCCTTCCAGGAGCAGCTGGAAAACAAGTGAAGGTTGTAGCCTTCTGTAGGTAGGCACCTACGTACTAGTAAATGGATCGGCTAGTACAAGAGCTATGAGGGTTGTAGCCCTCTGCAGGTTGTAGCCTGCGTGTTGGTAAAGGACTGCACCAGTACATTGTAAAAGAAGTTTCTTATTAAAGAAGAAAGAGACGAATTGCAGCAGGTGGTTTTCACCCACATTGGGTTTCCACCTTATATCATGGTGTTCATGTGTGTGGCTTTTATGTGATGATCTGTTCTGTTATACTGTACCTGTATACTGTTAATGTGGTTAATAATGTTCTGATGCATTTACTGAAGATAAGCTAACTAAATCATAAGATCTCTGGATATACGCAAGTTGCTTTAGGCACAGTAGCGTGTACACGCAGGTTCACTTAACTGAAGTAGCGTATATGTTTCTGAGTATGAAATTGGAAAGGTTTTACTGATCTGATAATACTGATTCACCCCCCCCCCCTCTCAGTATTATTTCCAACACAACTACACATCAGCACTACGTATCATTCTCAAATGGATGGACAGACGAAGCGAGTAAATCAAGTAGTAGAAGACATGTTGCGAACCTACGTAATGCAACAACCATCTAAGTGGGAGGACTCCTTGCAGTTGGTAGAGTTATCCTATAACAATGGATACCATACATCCTTACAGATGAGTCCCTTCGAAGTGTTATACAGGCATAACTGCAGGACACCCTTGAGTTGGAGTGGTCCAAAGGAAAAGTTGATGCTAGGACCAGATATGTTATAGTAAATGGAGGAGATGGTGAAAACGGTAGGAGTCAATTTGAGAGCTGCTCCGGACCGACAAAAGAACGTTGTTGATCGGAAGAGAAGCTTCCAGGAATTCCAAGTGTGGGATCATGTTTACACTCGGGTATGAGCCAAGAACATGACATTGCAATGGACCGGATGTGCTAAACTACCACGCCGATTCTGCAGCCCTTTCCAAATTTTGGCTCGAATCGAACCAGTGGATTACCAACTTGCCTTACCCAGCCATATTCGTGTGCACAATGTCTTTCACGTTTCTCTACTTAAGAAATATATTTATGATGCTAACCACATAATCAATTGGAAAGACATTCAGGTAAAATATATAATAAGCATTTTTGTTTGAATTTAAATTTATTAAACAAGTTGTTTGACGATTTAAATTGTTTTATCACTATGTATAGGTCGAACCAAAAGGTGAGTTTTTGGTCAAACCCCTAGTTATAGTCGATGGGAGAGAAGTAACACTGCGGAAACGAGTTATCACCCAGGATAAAGTGCAATGGAAGCACTATGGGCTGGACGAGGCTACCTAGGAAGATGAGCAAGTTATGAAGGAAACCTTTTCAAATTTATTTTTAGAAGGAAAACATCGGAACAATATTACATCTTGGGGGGGAAGATGTGATATCCCTAGATAATGTAAATATTTAATTTACTGCAAACCAAACAATTTGTTATCATTTTAATTATAAAACTATTTCTTGAATTAATTATGAAAAAGTGAATTAACAGTTATTTGTAAATACTATTTTACTTGTTAAGTATTTAGGGAGACAGTTAGCTACCCTAACTAATTTTCTTGAGTATTTACTCAAGAAATATCAAGAGGATAGGGGTATCTGAGATCAGGAAAAAGAAAGAAAAGAAAGGAAAGAAAGTCTGTGCTGAGATGTCAGACAGAGTTCTGTAGCTACGTCTGGTTTGGACCAAATAGCTGTGAGATAGTAAGATCTCGTAATAAAAAAAGAAGAATAAGTTTCTTGTGTACGAGAACAACTTGAGGGGAGACTACAAGATATAGTAGTCTTAAGGTTGGGAGGTAAAATATCAAGCAACAAGGCTTAGCTGCAAACTAACCCTGGAAGACAGTGTGACCAAGATAAATGAAATTCTCTTATGAAGTAATTAGGAAACTGTTATGTATCTTTACATAAATTTATGCATGTCAATTGCTAATAGATAGTAGGATTGATAAGTTAACATTCATGTAATTAACTGAAAGGTAGATTAGTTAGTGCACTAGTAAATGCACTGTCAATATTAGTAGTCATTAACAAGGAATAAACAACGAAGTTTAAATGAGTATATATCAGTAATGAAATAAAATGTCGGGGAAAAAAAGATGATCATACTGCTACCCATATTTACCTTTTTTCTTGCAAGAATTTAGAATGCTATAATCTTTTGTAAGAAGACCAAACCCTGGATATCAGGGATGGAGCAAACAAACATACACATATAAGCATAACGAAACAACATTCACATTTTGAATAAGAAAAAGAAACACTAGATTTATTCAATGATAAATATAGTATGTAACAGGTAAATCAAGAAATTTCCTCGTGCTACCCTCACGGTTAGGGAAATATCTTACATTCTTTTGATGGAACATAGACAGATAAATAAACTGTTAGCTATGATTTAAAGAATAGAGACTAAGAACTGTTGAATCATATTATTCGTAGAATGCATTTAAATAATCAAATAAGTTAACCATAACTTAAGAACAATAGATTTTTTGGTAGCATCATAGGCTGTCTAGCCTAACACTAGAAAGGACGCTGAATAAGTTACGTCGAGATTTGAACCCCGACCCTTGCAAACATACACAATACATTTCACCTGAAAGATAATTGTAACTGTTTAAAACTAATAGATTAACAATGAACTTCAATAAAACCCCCTCGCAAATATGTAATCTGCCTATCTCCCTTAAGGATCGGCATTGTTCAAAACATAATTGGTTAAGTACACTAACATCACAATAGAGCCCATATAGATCCCCTGTTGGAGTTGAGACCTGAAAACATGAAAGAACCCTTTTACGAAAACGTTAAGAAAACTCAAGTACTTGGAGGAGACTTTAGCATGCTGAGAGGACCGAGTAAGAGCTCCCACTAGCATTTTGCGCAAGACATTAACACATGCAAAACCCCCCATCCCAGCTGGGAGGAGTAACCCGAATTAAAAAGTGAATCATGAGAAATTAGAACTGTAAAAAAGGGTTTGCATCTTGAGTCAAAGAAAACAAAAGAACATCGACAATTACCTGTTTTGAAGGCACTTGTGCAAACCCTCGTCGCTGCAGAGTGTCAAACCAGAGGCCAATACGCCTTCCAAGAAGACCAGAGACAATTAGGGGTCATGATATGACAACAACAAAAAAAAGTTCAAATTACAAAACAAAAGAACCTTTAAACATTACCTGATCGGTGACTTTGGTGCAAGCCCTCGTCGTTGTAGAGTGCCAAGCCAGAGGCCGATACACTTGTCATGGAGGCCAAAGACAATTAGGAATAATGGAATGACAACAACAAACTAGTTTTATAATAAAAACTACACCAGCTATAAGCAATAGACCTGTGAGCATCTCGGTATGGATAAAACCCTTCTGAGCACGTGGTTTCCATCTTCAGGAAGGAAAAGAATGATGAACTGTTAGAAAAATATTATATATGACAGAGAAGTGCAAGACATATAATATGCGGAAAAACTCAAACTCATAAAACCAGAGAGACACAGATATATGTGGTTCACCGAGTTTGGGCTATGTCCACCCTGAACAGCCAGTCCTTCCTTTCTATTATCTAGCAAAATGAATAGACACAACCTACAGCAGATCTGTTGTAATGTCCTCTGTTTTCTCTCATAATCTCACCCATATGTTTCTTACTCTGAGAATACACATATATTCAACAGCCTCAATACAATACCCTCATACAAAGAGATGGGTTTCCTTCTAGGGCAAAAAACCCTAAGCTAAACATAACTTCTACCGTCAGATCATCCGCCTAATGAATAGCCCAGATTGATTAGAAATTACTATACTTTTACAAGGCAATTTTACATCTGTTTTTAGCTTCCGGGGTGCTGCCCCCGAAACCCCTGCCGGGGGACTGCTGGCCCCAAACACCCGCGGGAGGGACAAATCTACCCCCTCACCCCCCCACATGGAGGGGTGTACAATCTTCCTGGGGTAACATCCCGCTGAAACAAAGACCTCTAAATTAAGATGAATAAACATGCTCCACACCCAACATGAACAACATCGTTTCTTTGAGGCATAGAACCCCCGAGTTCCTCCACCGACTGATCCAAGAGCAAGCGGAGGTCGTTGA